>CM026076.1:20419620-21824620 GCA_014839685.1 Anableps anableps
AAAAGCCCACCCTTACCTTAAACCATTGCTGTGTTAGCACTGGGCAGCAGATCTAATATAGATCTCACACAGGACTATCATTGGTAGTACACAACCTCCTACCTCCATTTTCTGTGGAAATAATGATTTAAATAAAAAAAATGATGGTTTAGACATTCATAAAATAGCATTTACTTAGACTGCTTCAATATTTTTGAGACAAGAATTATTTTAGTATGGTAGAAGTCCACTTAGGTCTTGTCCTCTGTCAGTCTAAAAGTTAGCTTTTGTCTTAGGGAGAAAATAATCTGTACTTATTCAAAATGAAGTTGCCACAAGAGTTATGTACTGTCCCTATACCACTAGCGCAGTCCTACCAATGTTTGAAAGCATCTCCAAACCTGTATTGGCTATTAGTCTCCTTAGTGCTTGTATATTCTTTGTCTGACAGTGGCTTATAATGTAGAAAGTGAAAGAGGACCAAGATAACAAGGCATGTAAAGCAGCAGTATTGGAAGAAACCTGAGGAGTAAGAGAGAGGGGGGAATGCAAGGGCGTTTCTGACACTTGCTCTCTTCGTCATCAGGCCCTCATAGGGCCGTAGGTGACAATGAAAAGAGTTCACAATACAGCCACAGCAGAAACTCATTCTGGCCCTCATCCATCATGCTCAGCCCGCTAGCCGTTCCACTGACCTAATCTGTGATGCCTCGCTGCCCGCATCCCTTTCCTTTAAGGCAGGCTTCATTACTGTAAGAGAGAACAGGAGATAGAGGCCAGGGGCCAAGGGCCTGGGGAAAAGAGCTGCGGTAGTCAGATGCACACAGAGACTTAAGGTACATTTAACAGAGAGACAGCCACCTGTCACAATCATCTATTTCTGACAGCAAACGACTGCAGGAGACATTCTCTCTGAAGATGGAGCCTTTTGGAAAAACAATACAAATATAGCTGATAAACCATGTGGAACTGCTGATCCATTAAGTCTGATCACTTTGAAACAACAATATCGCTGTCGTGGAAATGTCTATCTAGCAAACTAAGAGCTTTCTTTCCATCAATCAATCAACAGATTAGACAGCTTGTTACTGTCACAAACAATTTCCAAGTCAATGACTGACAGAGTTAGAATCACATTTGCCCCTCTTAAGGAGGCGTTTTCTGGGATAATAATTTCCCTGACTTGATGTTAAAACTCATTGTGATTTTATAATAAAACCTTCTTTTTTGATCATCATCCTTCCATAATGTGCTATGTTTACAGTTCTGAGTTGCTGATTCTCACTTCACTAAAGGGCATTTCAACTGAGGTACTTTGCCCAGTTGACACATGTTAAATCTGAGCCAGAAGCTGGAGAAAGCACCACAACTATGGAAGACCTTCTGTGTGGTAACGGTGCCATAGACCAAGTATCCAAAGAACCTCAGCAGCTACAAGCCGGTCGCCCTAACATCACATATAATGAAGACCTCCGAGAGGCTGGTCCTCAAATATCTATGCCTCCTGCTGAGGTCTTTATTGGATCCATTGGAGTTTGCATACCAGCCAAACATTGGAGTGGATTGTGCCATCATCTACCTCTTGCACCATGCTCTGACCCACCTGGAGAAGCTTGGAAGCACTGTGAGGATAATGTTCTTTGATTTCTACAGTGCTTCTTGCTTTGACTACCTGTCACTTTGCTGCTGTTGCACAGAAATTTCCCCATTGTGAGACAATAAAGGATATTTCTATTCTATTCTACTCTATTCTATTGTATGAAGCCTTAACCCTTTAACTCATGCTCAGGGTCTGTGGCCACACAGCTTTATTAGCTTTGTCTTCTCTCTCTAACTGGTCCCCAGACCTCTGTTACTCGCTGCCTAATGGAGCCTGCCTCGGCAGTGAGGGACAAATTCAATCAGACCTTCACTAAACATCTTCAAATAACATTGGCTCAACTCTCTGAGAAAGTGAACACTGAAATCAAATAAATTGTTCAGCTACCACTGCTTAGCCAACAGCAGACATGGGAAAAAGCAAGACTTGATGAACTGATGAAACGATGAACTGATGGTGCTTTTTTTTTCTTTTCTCCCACACAATCAGACATCAAAGACATCAATTTCCTGCTCAACTAAAACAATGCATTATTAATAAATCGTACAATATTTTGCATACATTAAATTAAATTCAGATATTTATGTTTTGTTTTTCTGTTGCAACAAACCCAAATCTGGGGGGCCTGTGTGAGATTTGAAAATGAACCACTGAACATGTGTTTGCCTTGAAAAGCCAGAGGCAAGATAAAACCCTACTTAACAGCTGCTGATAGAAATTTTAGCCAATTCCAGGCTTAGTGAGCCTGTCTCAGTATTTAAAAGTACATGGAAACAATGCTCCCACCTTGTGTTACTATGCATTAAACACTGTAGCATACACAATCTGACCACTACAAAAGCAAGCCTTCTGGACATGTTTTAGACATGTCAAAAAGTTCTACCACATGAACGCAGCAGTTCTAATGCATCATGTATATCACACATGTGCACCACTACTGTAGAAACAAAGCAACTGTGAATCATACCACTGCAATGACCAAAAAAATAACCACTTAATGTCATGCTACACAATACAGAGGGATCACTCACCTCAGGATGCTTGCAGCAGACTAAGTGAATAGTCATTTTTTTGTAGCTTAGTTTTAAACACCTCATTGATACTGAAAATAGCTGACTTTAAATGTTCTTCTAGCAGTTTCAACTTCCACACCAAGGAGTGTTGAATGTCCTGGTAGCACTTGGCATTGTTTATTGTTTTCAGGTGCAGTGTTACAATGTTAAAATCGCCTACCAACAGTAAAACATTTGGGTTCCTGATAGAGCAAAAACAGAATGAACTGTATTTAATTTATTTATCCTTATTTTGTTATTTGAATGTTGTGTATATTTACAAATTATCACAAAATGCTTCCAAGACATAACTATACCCCTTTTTAAAATAACCTATATTTCCAAAGTACTATTTACATTAAGAATTAATCAGTAGAGTGCTGCTAACATTATTTGACAACAGTCAAAACCTTATTTCAGAAAACATGCTATTACACAAGACATGACTTCAACATACTTCCAAAAAAAGCTATCTCAAAGCCCTCCCATATATGACTCGATAATCATCTTACCATCAAATTGCTATTGCATCATACATCCTAGCGATATTGGGGGACTAGAGATTAAAAGAGACAGTTAATTGACAGCCAAGGCTGCCCAGGAAAAACCAACAAGACAGATCAAACTAATGGAAAATGTTTACAAGTCTTGCATCAGCACAGATAACATCTAAGGAAGGGATATTTTTAAAGCTCCCATAAATAACAAACCAACTGAAACATATACAGTTGTGTATGTATGCATGTTTCTTTTTTTAAACAAAGTTACAGTATGCTGTAAGAGAGTGTAACTATTAATAGTGGCAATAAAAAGCAGAACTATGTCAGTTTTAGGATATCTCTAAATCTGCAATATAAAATTAACTTATACTAAAGCGGGTTTGCATCGGTATGTATGTTTTTTTTTTGCCAGTCTTTGCTATTAATATGTGAACAACTATATTGATATTATATTAGAAGCTATCGACAGCCTCTCTGAAGCGCACATAGCAAGAAGTCAAGTCAATAACAGCATGAAAATTTGGTGAGAAAAGGAGCATTTCCTGTCTCGGGAAGATGCTTTTATAGAAAGCCGTTAAGGAGCAGAAGAGTCCTCAAGTGATTTTTTTGACAGTATAACTAGTTCTCTTGACACATAAATGGCTATGCTGACAACTTAACTGCACTGCCAATCAATATTTCCTATTACTCTCATTGTCAGACACAAAATAAAAATATAATACTGAGATCAACCCAGGAGTGACAGGATATTATGGGCCTATCAGTGCTGCTTATTAATGCAAATAGACCCAAGACCCCTAAAGACAGACTGATACCAACCCATGCCAAGAATAGATCAGAAATTCCTAAAAGTTTAAAAGGTACACAAAGAAGACAGCTTAAACAGAGGAAAATATGTTTTATGTTTAAATCTAAATGGTATCATATAATTTAGCTAAAGTACAAACTGCACATTTTGTTTTCCTTTTCAATGGACTTGGAAATGATTTGCAAAAAATCAAAATCAAAAAATAAATAAATAGGAGTAGAAACAGCAGCATCCAAACCAAGCTGTCTAACTCCATCCACAGCATTACAGCCCAGCAGCTTGTACATCAACATGAGAAGGAGAAGACAATTAACCAGGGGTTTAACCTGCCAGTCATCTCCTGTCAACCTATCACACTTGCACTCTCAGGTACGCCTCCTGCTTAACTCCCTCTGTGATACGCTGCTGGCAGTTTGGATGGCTTGACTGACAGCAGTCCTGATCCTGGTGCTGGGAGGCACCTATGTGGACATCTTAGACATGAGAGAGGGAGATTGGGGTGGACATGTGAGGGTGAAGTGGAAAGGGCCTAAAGGATAGAGGAGGAGCTAGAAATTTTCTTCAGTGTCCTAATTAGATCTGCAAAGGAGCATAAAGTCTTTCCTACTGTAATGACAAGAGTGAGGGGAAGTAATGTGGAAAAACTGACATGTCCAGCCCTTTTACTCATAAAAAAAGCTTTTTCTCCCTAACAGCCTGTGTTCAGCAGAACCTATAAAAATGCACTAAACAGATACAAAGTCTTCATAATAAAGTAAACGCCATCTTCTGCTTTCTTCTTTTTTCAATTTTGCTTACAAAACACAATCCCCCCTGACTATTTGCCAGATGAAATGCAAAAAAAAAAAAAAAAAAAAAAAAAAAAAAAAAAAATCAAAACAATATATTGTATCCCTTTGCAGATGTCAAGCTTTATTCTCGCCTCACAATTGAGTGCATTTTGTCGGGGAAATGAACTGAACCCGTTTTGGCTGTGTGTCCCATTACTTTGCTCTCTGCTTCCAACACTTCGGATTCCATAGCGTTCTGTTAACCATCAGCAATTATCTCCCTGTCAGAGCTAAAGGTAACAAATTTCCCCCCATCCAGCCAGTCGCTATCAACCTCTGGACACCAGCATCAACTGACAGCAGCTAAATCACACCAGCCAGCCAAGACTCCTGACAGACAAATGCACTACCTTGGAAAACCTAGGCCCATCACTCTAAGAGGGGAGGGGCAGGTAGAAAAGCTAGCCTCTCCCCACTGACCTTATACAACCCACTCCACCCCACCCTGCCCCACTGTAAAAGATGGACTGCCCTGTATTCTGTAAGCGCAGGGCCCTGTTCCCAAATAAGAGAATTATTAATGGAAAGCTCCTTGGTTCTGGTTTATCTTGTGCGTACCATCTCACTGGTTCCCACTTTTTCCCTTTTTTACAGATGGACTCAGAGAGCCAGGGCTATGAGTAATCCAAAACTGCACCCAGCAACTAGAAAGAAACACAAAGGCTCCACCAACAACAACTTCATAATTCAGATAAAAGGGAAACTTTATAAACCCATTTTCTTAAATGAGGACAAATAAATATGGTTGTAATGTGTCAGTAATATATATTTACAATAACAATATTTATGATCTTAGGCAGAACAATGTGGACTATGTTTTAAACTGGAGAAGTTGCTGAATTTAATATCCAGTCATTTATTCGATGCCTGCTTTAGTCTCTTCAAGGAGTGAGGGTGGTTGTCTAAAGCCGACCCCAGCAGTCCTTGTCTATAACAAGTCTGAATTTAATAGTCTGATGCTAGATTTTGCTGAAGTCTTCAATCTAAATGCTTGAAACATTTTATATCTCTATATATCTGCATCTATCTAACTTTCTTTTAAACCCCTTACTGATACAAAAAATAGCTAACTTTGAGTCTTCACTTGGTGATACCTTCGGCACCAAAGTGCACTCTTCTTAGTTCAGCTTATAAGGGCAGTCAAGCTGAAAATTGATTGATTTTACTCACCAGAACACACATATATATCGATATATTCTCCCAGTGTTAATACTTAATGACTACTCATGACATCAAAGTTTGAAAAAATATTAAAAATGCTATGAGTTATAATTTTTATAGAAAAGTTGAAAAAGGCTAAAATTGGTTTCAGGTCCAAACATTACAAAACTGGATAAATTAACCACAAAACTGATCGGTGCATCTCTGAAGATTACTATTGTTGACTTTGCTCTATACATATTAAGCAACATCCAGTGAAAAGCCCTTACTAATTATTTAGGTGTCTGACAAAACTGTTTTCTCTAAATTATTGGAAATGCTTGGTAATTTATCATTAATATGCTCTCTCTCTCTCTCTCTCTCTATATATATATATATATATATATATATATATATATATATATATATATATATATATATATATATATATATATATATATATATATATATATATATAGCGGCTGGGTAGCTCAATGGGTAAGTCACCCGACCTTCACCCGGGAGACCGGGGTTCGAATCCAGGCCGGGTCGCTTGGTTGAGATATCCAGTGTGGGTCCTTAGGCAAGATCCTTCGCGCTACTGCCTACCTCATGATGAGTGACAAAGGAATACACGCCATGCCGGCTCAGACGTCGCCCGGCCAAACAAGGTCTGCGTCAGGTGCTGGGGAACCAGGGCACCTTCACGAAAAATGGGTTACTGGAACAAGACGGAATTGGGCGAGAGGTGAAAACTTGGATCTGTTGGAATGCTACTACTCAAGTAACCCTAGTCAGAGGGGTTACATGCAAAGAATGCGGGAGGAATGGTTACGTCGACATCCCCATTCAACACTAACTGCCAAACAACTAGTAGCTCAGTGTTCCAACATCCGCAAACGGCAAATGCTGTCACAACTTGAGATAGACGAGGTACAACACAAATGCTACGGCAAGGGGGAGCCAGGACGCCAGGTCAGAGGGGAGTTAGCTTCAACTCCCCACCCGCAGATTGGGTATGCAGCCCCAATAATGAACGAACCATCACAGCTGAACGAGGCAGCAACTGACCTGAGAGGTAGGATCGTGGCCCGAATGAACACCAGGCAATCCCGATGCCAATTACAACGGCTGAGTGAAGTACCATCAGAAAGTCTCATTGAAGATGTGAATGCAGCATTGAGAACGATCCCTACCAACACCATAACGGAAACCAATGAGCTGGTGTACAACTCAGCATCAGTGATCCTTGAGATGCTCGGCTATAGGAGCAACCATGAGATTCAATACCCACCATGGAAAAGACGGTTAGAGGCTAAAATCAAGGTAACAAGGAGGGAAGTGAGCCAATTGTCAGAGCTCCAAAGAGGTGCAATCAAAAGACCGGTACCCAAGCGGTACAGCCAGATGCCCATACCTGAAGCGCTCGAAACTGCCAAACAAAGGCTCCAAGCCTTGGCCAGTCGCCTAAAGAGGTACACGAGAGAAAATGAAGCCAGGAGGATTAACCGGCTCTTCTCCACCCAACCAGCTAAAGTGTACTCTCAATGGCAGGGTAATAACAACAGAGCAGACCCACCAAGGCTGGAGACCCAACAGTACTGGAAAGGCATATGGGAAAGGGAGGCGACCCACAACAGCAATGCACAGTGGCTAATCTCTCTACGAGATGACCACAGCAACCTCCCTGAGCAAGCCCCAGTAACTATCACAGTGGCAGATGTCCAAGAAAGAGTCTCAGGTATGAAAAACTGGACAGCACCAGGTCCTGACATGATCCATGCCTACTGGCTAAAGAAACTCACTGCCCTCCATGAGCGACTGGCAGCTCAAATGAACCAGCTGCTACAAAGTGGGACTCACCCTGAATGGTTAACTGAAGGGTGCACAATCCTGATCCAGAAGGATCCCTCAAAGGGTTCGGTCCCATCCAACTATCGGCCAATAACCTGTCTCTCTACAACATGGAAGCTCATGTCAGGCATCATAGCAGCTAAGATAAGTGGGCACATGGATAAATACATGAGTACAGCACAGAAGGGCATCGGCATAAATACCAGAGGAGCCAAACACCAACTCCTGGTAGACCAAACAGTCGCCCGAGACTGCAAAACCCGACACACCAACCTGTGCACGGCTTGGATTGATTACAAGAAAGCCTATGACTCAATGCCACACACTTGGATCATTGAATGCTTAGAGATGTACAACATCAACAGGACTCTAAGAGCCTTCATTGCAGCCTCGATGGGGATGTGGAAAACCACCCTTGAAGCCAACTACAAGCCAATTGCACAAGTGTCCATCAAATGTGGCATATACCAAGGAGACGCTCTGTCCCCACTGCTGTTCTGCATAGGTCTGAACCCCCTCAGCCAAGTCATCAACAAGACTGGCTACGGATACCGACTCAAGAACGGAGCCACCATCAGTCACCTCCTCTACATGGATGACATCAAGCTGTACGCTAAGAGCAAACGAGACATCGACTCACTGATCCACACCACCAGGATCTACAGCACTGACATTGGGATGTCATTCGGACTAGAGAAGTGTGGTCGGATGGTTACACAGAGAGGGAAGGTCATCCACACAGAAGGGGTCTCACTCCCAGAGGGAACAATAGCAGACATTGAGGACAGTTACAAGTACCTGGGAATACCACAAGCAAATGGCAGCCTCGATGAGGTCACAAGGAAAGGAGCCACGGCCAAATACCTCCAACGAGTAAGGCAAGTCCTGAGAAGCCAGCTCAACGGCAAGAACAAGATCCGTGCGATAAACAGCTATGCCTTGCCAGTAATCAGATACCCTGCAGGAATAATAAGCTGGCCAAAAGAAGAGATAAAGACCATGGATGTTAAAACTCGGAAACTACTAACCATGCATGGAGGGTTCCACCCTAAATCCAGCATCCTGAGACTATACGCGAGCCGTAAGGACGGAGGCAGAGGACTAGCGAGTGTGCGAGCCACTGTCCAGGATGAAACATCCAAGATCCATAAATACATCAAGGTCAAAGCCTCAACCGACGATGTGCTCAGCGAATGTCTCAAACAATGGGGACCAGAGGATGAGGTGCTGGAGGAACCATCATGGGAGGATAAGCCCCTACATGGGATGTACCACCGACAAATAACTGAAGTGGCTGATATCAGGAAATCCTACCAATGGCTGGAAAAAGCTGGACTCAAGGACAGCACAGAGGCACTCATCCTGGCTGCACAGGAACAGGCCCTAAACACCAGAGCAATAGAGGCTCAGATCTACCACACCAGACAAGATCCAAGGTGTAGATTGTGCAAGGAGGCCCCTGAGACAGTCCAACACATAACAGCAGGGTGCAAGATGCTGGCAGGGAAAGCGTACATGGAACGTCATAACCAAGTGGCGGGCATAGTGTACAGAAACATCTGTGCAGGATATGGACTGGAAGCCCCGAGATCAAAGTGGGGCACACCCCCAAAGGTGGTGGAGAATGACCGAGCTAAGATCCTGTGGGACTTCCAGATCCAGACAGACAAAATGGTAATGGCGAACCAACCGGACATCGTGGTGGTGGATAAACAACAGAGGAAAGCCGTTGTGGTGGATGTAGCAATACCAAGCGATTGCAACATCAGGAAAAAGGAACACGAGAAACTGGAGAAATACCAGGGCCTCAGAGAGGAACTGGAGAAGGCCTGGAAGGTGAAGACCACAGTGGTGCCTGTGGTCATCGGGGCCCTCGGGGCAGTCACCCCCAAGCTGGAGCAGTGGCTAAAACAGATCCCAGGAACTACATCAGACATCTCAGTCCAGAAATGCGCAGTTCTCGGCACAGCCAAGATACTACGCAGAACCCTCAAGCTCCCAGGCCTCTGGTAGAGGACCCGAGCTCAGAGGTTGAGAAAGACCACCCGTGGAGGGTGAGAAGGGAATTTTTTTTATATATATATATATATATAAAATGTAAATGCTCATTACACAAAACAAACAGCATATCAGCTGTAAACAGGTTGACAAATGACTTGAGCACAGATGTGAATGATCTTTGGTATAGGCATGAAATACAAACAGAGTGACATTAATGCAACAGACTGACAGGTGAGGTTAGGGCAAGCGACAAAATGATTCTCCTTTAGAATGACATGACCTTTCTTGTAAGTCAAACATATTCACTATAAAAGCTGCTGACACATAACTGCTGCTCAACATGTCTGCTTCTGCCAACGCTGCTATCGTCATTTTACTTTGTTTTTGCTATTTTTGAATTTTGCACTTTGAATTAAAATGGATCGTCTATTTATGCCTCTGTGCAAACAAGGTAAAATAACATCGGCGAGTGCAAATCAAGTTTTCTTTGCGTTACGTCAAGTGGCTCACAGCTTCAACAGCTCTTCCCATCAGATCACATTAGCATACTCATGCAGGTAGATTTCAGTGTGTGACATCCTTTATCAGCAGGGGTGACGGAAGAGGAAAGCTGTACCTGACAGTGACCTGTCAAGCCAGATAGGATGTGTTTAACGATAAGCTGTCTGCCTGCATTGCACATGCACTCATGCACAAATAGACTAGTTTTTCTCACCCATTTTAAAAAGACCTCCACAAAAATGTTACACGTTAAAACCTCGGTAAATGTGAACTTATTGTGAACTTATTCCAGTCATTATAATCATTATTACCACATGATTGTGAACTGATTCAGAGGTGAGGATTTTTTACTTGTATAAATATTTGACACTGTAAAAAAGAAAAAAAAAAGAAAGAAAGGAAGATGTAACTAAAGAGTTCTGTTGTTGCTAATCTAAAATTTTGAGATTAGTTGAATAAAGATGTCGGATACAAAATTAACATCTATCAATCAAGTACATCAAATTTGTCACAGTTTCTCAACTGCAACCAGCTGTCGACTTCCATCTACCCTGAAACTCATGCCAACTCTCTCTAAGGGGACAGCTTTAATGCCAGTGTTTAGTCTGTACATTGTACAGACTAAACACTCTTCTTTTTTTTTTTTTTTTTTTTTTTGTATTGCTAGTTCACACCACGGAACTGACCGTTTTGTGGACAACTTTGTTTTTAAGTTCATTTTTAAGACCTTCCTGTTCGGAGAAGGCGCGAGCAACTGTGAGATCTTTGTTTACATAAGGGTTTAGCTGCTGGCTCTTGGCAGCTCCACTGTTTTGTCTCCGACTGAGCAGGCCGACATTCCCCTTGCGTGGGCATCGCAACCGAGGAAGAAGGTACAGACCTGTCATCCCGTTCATCATCGTCCGAAACGTGAGGTCTTTTCCCAACAAAATGGATGAGCAGCTCAACCTGGTTCATCTCCAGCCTGGTGGCATCAGCCATCTACTTTGGGACTGTATGTTGGAGCAGCAGTGTATCTACAGCTGAGAGGAAGTGGTTAGATAAGCTCATCAGGAAGACCAGCTCTGTGCTAGGATGCCCCCTCGACCCAGTGCTGGTGGTGGGAGACAGAAGGTCTCTAGCTAAAATAACATAACTGATGGACAATGTCTCCCACTCCATCCGTAAAGCCGTTGCTGAGCTGGTGAGCTGTTTCAGTGTCAGATTGCTGCATCCTAGGTGCACTAAGGAGTGTTATAGGAGATCCCTCCTCCCAGCAGCTGTTAGACTCAATAACCATCACTGCTCCCAACAAAATCAATGTGTTTATATCCATGCTAGTATCTGTACAACCCTGCCGTTTTTCTATTGTCACCAACTCTAAATAGATTGTATTTTTAATCCTCTGAGACATGTACATCTTGTACATTTTTCATTAACCAACTCAACTGCACATTCCTCTAGACTGGAGCAGTTTTTACAACTACACAGTATTCAAGTTGAAATTTTGCCTTACTGTACACTATTTTTTTTATTCTGTTTTTGTATACATATTTTTATATTCTTTGTGTGAGCCTGTTTTTCTGTTATTGCCTGCCACTGCCACTTTGTTGCTGTTCCACAGAAACTTTCTCATTGTGGGACAATAAAAGGATATTTCTATTCAATTCTAATCAACTGTAAGGTCCAAAAATGAACCTTGTTGTTACATTAACAAAGAACAAAATCATTCTACATGCTGACAAAAGAGTTTATATTGTGCTTTTATTACTCTTCATTCTTAGGGCTTTTAATGGTTAATTTAGACAGAATCCATTATTGCTACATTTAGAGCTATGAGAAATCATAATTGTATTTCACCATCAAGGTTCATTCTATTGATCTCTCTGATCATGCTTAATATGTGACACAATGCTTTCTTAAAAGTTGTAGTTTGTAAATATGAACCCTCTGAAAGAACATGACTCTTTCAAACAATCACACTAACAAATAATGTAAACCTTTTGATGTTTTAAGTGGTATATTCAGCATGTATTTCTCTTTCGGAGGGAGGAAAAGTAGCATTTCAAAATGTGAAGCATTAAAAAATAATTCTAATCCTAGTCCTAAAATGTGGTGTTTTGTTGTCTCTTAAAAAATATACTCACAGAACATAATCAGTAAAAACAAACAATAATTGCTACTTATGCTGCCAGTCATAAACATGTAATCATGTAGACCAGTGCAGCTGAACCATCACAGCTAATTTTTTGGCATCCAAATACATATGATTGGATTATCTCACATGGATTTGAGATGATGTAATTTACTATAAATATGTGAATCAGAAAGGCATCCATCAATATTTTCCGTTTAGCTGTTACATTATGTTTACAAAGAAAGATGGGCTTACAGAGTCTGTCATTAGGCTGTATGCTAAGCTTCATGCTGGTTTGGTATATGTTGCAGAGACCCAGCAGACCTCATTGGTGCCTGCCATTAGAAAAAAAAAAAAAAAAAAAAAAAAAAAAAAAAAAAAAAAAAAAAAGTGTATACAAACAGGTTATTATTTATTTAAAAAAAAACAAAAAACAAAACCCTTCATTTAATATTCTTTCCCCAGATAGCACTAAGGCTGCCATGACTAGTCATTGGAGTACATAAAGCTAACTACAATAATTGGTCAATGTCACCATTTTAGTATTTTTAGGGATATATTATCATTTTTTTTCTATACTCTATCAGTCCCAGTTTTCTCCCCACAACCGACTAATTGTACCCACAAAATTGATCCGTTACCTTAATGGAAAATTTCAGTACATTCAAACAATGTTAGTGTTATCTTATTGTTATTATTGCTCATTATTGTTTTCTCTTAAATCTCTCCGGAGCATAGAAAGTGCAAAAAATTTAACTCATCACATAAGTCTAAACAAGCGATGGAATTGGAACTATGCTGGGTTTTAAAATTAGGCTTAAAGTTAACTTTTAAAAATGAAGGTTACTGTCTTTTACAGTCCAACTATTACAAAAGTAGTTTCCAATGTTGTAATGGTCTCACAAGACAAGAAGTGTAAGCTAGTCCCAAAACAACAAAGAAAAAACAATTACTGTATTGAAAAAGCAGGCACCCTAAACCTGTTTGAGATAAACTGTGCTCCTTTGAGGAACATTTTAAAATACAGAATTTATTTTCAGAGAGAGATGCAAAAACAAATGTTCTGACATTGTTCATGTTAAAATAAATGACTACCAGAATCAGTGAAAAATATTTTAATTTGTTCCATTACATCAAGGAAAAACATAATAAATATATTAAGGTGGCAATAGCAGTTAGAGAATTGACAGAAGCTGCGATATGAACACAAACTGTATAGCGTGAGCATGCCACTAAAATGAATCGGCAGTGGAAATATGAAGCCAAAGCAATTCATACAGCTCATCTGGAAATGTCTATGAATAATGCAGGGGCTAAAATAAATCCATCACAGTTCATTGAGCTACCTACAGTGGTTTTCAAATCACAAACTCAAAAACAACCAACAAACAACTGTGTGTATAAAAGTGCAGCTGGTGAGAAAATGACAATATCACCACAAAACAAGCTTAGCAGTTTAACAACAGGGGCCAAATCTAAAGGTACAGACTGGGATGCAATTGTGCTGTAGAACAACCTTTCCAGGGTGCACTGGTTTGACTATAGTAATTGGAGGTCTGCACACGCGCACACAGACACACACAGACATGCGCTCTCACACACAGCAGGCCCCTGGGCAGGATCAATATTTGTTGGTATTGCACCTTGTTCCAACAATGTAAGATTTACGGCAGGCGTGGGGGATTTACACTTTGTCTTCGAAGCAACTCATCAGTGGAACCCAATTACTTACTACAGACAGACAGCATTAACATGGGCCCCGCTGCTGCTTTATGGCCCCTCAGCCCATCTCATTCCAGCCTCTTCAGGCACTGCCACTATAACAGATACTACACTTAAAATGTGCTCACAATGAATTCTTAGTCTTTCATTATTCCCACCTTGATTTACTTCATATCATTTCGCAGCTATAGACAAAGATAACACATTGTAAATTACCGGCACCCTGCCCTGCTTGTTTCCGCACTGGGGAGGCGAAGCAGGGGTGGAGTGAGGGGAAACAGGGGGGTGCATGCAGCAGGAGGGGGGTTCAGATGTCGGTGCAGAGATGAATCTCCATCTCTTACATGCTTCCAAAAAAAGCACGTATGAATGCCCTCAAGGGTATAATCTTTATGTTTTTATTGTGCATGAAAATTATGTGCAGAACACATGAGTGACAGTCACACGCTAACTACAATCATTTTAAAAGTATTGTTTACGTGACATGTGCCACCCTGAGCCCTAAGGCCACTACAGGAGACTTGTAAGGTAGTAAAAGTCCATAACCACTTGCTCCAGCTTCTCCCTTAAGCCAACACACAGTCAGAGCCGCAGGGGCCCAATTTATACCCAAAAGCATATTAGAGCCTGTCAGTCACAGTGAACTGAATTGAAAAACTGCTGCATCATATATTTTCACAATAAGCTACATCTCCAACAAATTCAGGATTCCTCCTCATTATATTTTTATAAAGCTTCTACTCAGTAGGTTCCCACTCTTTAACAGCAAATATAGCCTTTAGCTTAAGGCCAGTGACTGTGCAAGAATAGATACAGCACATTGTAAGAACCTGTATACTTTTATACCTCCAGAAAATGAGTTTCAGTTACAGCCAAACATTTTCGTAATGCTCCAGTATCAAAGAAATGTATCCACTGTATAAGCATAATTAAAACAACACATTACCATGCATCTGTTCACCCATAGCTTACATCTGTGTTTGGTGTCATTGATAAAACCACTTAGGTGGGGTGTAGGAAACCCCCCTTTTCCCTCCGTATAATTTCCTCAACCCTCCATCCTATTTCAGTGGTTGATAACTAAGAACATTAGTTTTATGCCACTTGCCAAGCACAAATGAAAAGAGAGCTAACTTTAATGACATCGCAATTAATCGGCCCAATAGACAGACTGCTAAAAGACGAGATATTGACTTCATTAAGGATAATGTATTATGTCATTAAGTCACCAGGGTCACCTTGTGTATCATACAAGCTGCCTAATATATTGGCATTCTCCGTGAATAAGATAAATTCAGATGTGAGAGATAAAGCTGATTAGAAAATAGCTCATCAAGGGAGGCAGGAGACGGGATGCGCGTGAGTCAAGTCTCTTGGCTGTTGGGGAGTCTCCAGCCGGAAAGAAACGGGATAATGCGCTACAAATCATAGTGTATCTGAAACCCAGATTGATTGGCTGCGGCAATTTAATCATTATTGTTTGGCTCCAATCTACAAAGAGGAACACACCAGGCATGAATGACTTTATAGGAGCGTGACAGCAGCCTCATTTATTTTCCAGTGTTGCCATTCTACCACTAAAAGATTGATAGCAACTTTCAGATATTGTCTGTTCAGTGCATTAAAATCATTGCTCATATTACCAAACATTATCTTTGCAAGCATAAAAAGCATGTGAGGTCTCCTGATACCTAAATTAAACTTCAAAATAAAGTATTAAGGAATTAAAATTGCAAGTTCCTAAAACTCATTGCCCACTGAGAGAGATACATCTGTATCTGTACATTTCCCAGAACATGTCCCTGAAGACGACTATGAAGTCCACAGCTTAATTCAGTGACCTTGCCTTGCTGCATTCTTTCCTGTCTAGTTTTTTCTTGGGGGGGTGGGGGTGGGGAGGTCATTATTGGCAGTTTCTCATCTAGTAGAGGCTTTGCTCATTTGTCATGATTATTGCTGGGTACCGGCCTGTCATTGGCTCCAAGAGATCAATGGCTGTGGACTCTACCTCTATAGTATGGGCAGAGAAAACAGCCTTTTCCTCTCTAAATTAGGCTTTTGCTATATCCATCCATCCGTTCTGTCCATTCAATCCCCCTTCTAACCATGTCTGGGTAGTTCGAGTCACTTCATCACTTTAGCACTCTATATATCTTATTTTCCAATCAGTGCTGACATAATGACTATATAGTCCTGTGAAAAAAATTAGGCCACCCAATTAGCTATACAGTTCTTTCTGAATAAAACATTATCTATGTCTACTGTTTTAATCATCTCTGGAAAAGACAGGCACTTAACTGCACTTAAGCAAAAATAATTAACCTTATTTTTCTCATTACAGAAAGAGGGATCAATAAGAAATTACTTTATAGATGCCAAAAGAAGTTAGCAGACCCTATCTTTGGCTAAGATAACTTCACTGAGACATAGATAGTTTGCTCCAGTCCTCACTGTCAGCCAGTTTCAAGTCACTCCACAGCATACGATGAGATCAAGATCAAAATCTGGGCTTTGATTTAGCCGAGGACTTTCCACTTGGTCCTTGGTGGATTTACTGGTGAAAGTTATGGGTCCTTGTCATGTTGCAGTGTCCTGTTCTGCTTCAGCTTCATTTTTTGTTTTGCTTTGTTTTGTTTTTTTACAGATAGTCTCACGTTTTCCCTGTGACACATGGTAAAATCAATGCCTGGGGTTAGGTTGATTCTATGATGGTGAACTGGGTCAGATCCTGCTCCAGCATTAACTATGCTTTCAAATAAAATCCAACTATAACTCCAGTCAGTTCTATACTTTACACAATTTTACATTTTAGAACATAATAAAATCAAATTAATTTCAGAAACTGAAAAATAATTTTAGTTGTTGACTGGAGTATATGAAGAAAAAAAAAAAAATCACACATATGGTGACTAAAACCAGAGTATCAAGCCATGATTTTTGTACTGTTACACCCCTTTTTTATTTATTTGGTGGTTTATTTCATAATCCTACTTTGTAACATAAATTCAGAGTTAAGCTTTGCTGTTTCAGGTCAATAAGATGAGATCAGGGCTGTGTGATGGCAACTACAAAACACAGACTTTGATGTTAAGCACCTTTAATTTTGGTGCTATGTTTTGGGTAATTGTTCATTTGAAAACCCATTTGTCCCAAAGTGTTAACTGCTTGGCTGATGTCTATGATGCCATATAACTATGGCTATAGGGCAATCAATCCAGTGAAAAATGGCTTAAGTAAATATTGTTGTTTCAAAGGGAAAAACTGTCAAAGTTATGTTTGTCTGATCACAAATTAAAATAAAAATCTGATTACTGTGTATGTTCATTTGATAGCAAAATACATACCAATTCACCCAAGGATGGATTGGTAATAAACCAAGGTTTATTCTATCTTTCTTTTCTAATAATTATAAAAAAAATGTAATCATTGCTGATCCAGTCTTATTTTGCCTTTTACTACCACGTCAAGGTAAAGATTTAATCTTTCAGATCCTTATTGTTTAACATAAGGATCTGAAAGGATTACTCTTATTCAAGGAATAATCCAATAAGATTACTCCTTGAATTATTATAAGCGTTTTCTTTTTGTAACTTAGATAGATAGAGAGATAGATAGAACAATGTTACACCACCATGCTGGCCAAAAACTGTGTTCAGCCAAATAAATCAGAAACACAAACACTACTTTTGTTTACCTTCTTCTTTGAAGACTGCAAAATGTCTCCTGCCCCTGCTCATACATTGAAATTCTGGAGGATTTTTAAACTGCACAAACCAAGATAAGGCCCTACTATTCTCTTCTAATTAAAATCCATATACAGATGTTCAATCAAGTGCTACTTCTGTATGCAGAGTTGGCCTGCAGAGCATAAAGTTCACAAGTTGAGCACATCATTATATCATGATCTGTGATGATAAGTTCCCAGAATAACTTTTTTTTTTGTAATGATGAGTTAGTGGTTAGTGGCTCTTTTAATATCACAGTTTATATTTGTAGAAAATGAGGGAGTAATTTAATGTTCAAAGAGGCCACTGAGAACTTTAATTATATGCCCTTAATGAGGAATAAATTATGGCAAAACTAATTGCTTATGAATATGAAGACACAGATCATGGCTCCTGCATTACCACACACATCTGTAGAGATTGTAATGTGTAGCTAATTGTACTGCTTGGTTTCTCGATTATATGCAGAGTGCTTTTTAGGATTTGTTAAAAAAAAAAAAAAAAAAAACAATTTAAGAATAAAAATAATGTAGATCACAAGAATATGATAAACGTTAAGTGTGATAAAAGGATGCCAAAGACATAATGCAACAACAAGGTAATATTAGAAAAGTGGCATGGCCATTATTGAATGCTGACATGGTGCATCAATCATAGGACACATCAGCATAATACACATGAAGGGCCAATCACAGAGGCTCTGCAAAACAAAAGCAATTGTCCCTGTGTGAAAAGCCAGTGAGCATAAATTCATGTCAGTAATCAACACAGGGGTCTCTCAGCATCTCTTTATGGGTCATAGAATTAAAGTGCCTTTCACACAAGGTCAAGACAGCACAGACAAGCCTTATTAAATATGATCCACCACCTTATGTAAATGGAAAAGGCTGATCCTCGTTTATTACCAGCCAGTTTCTTCTATGGGCTCATAATACATTTAGTTTTTGATGTGCATTCCTGTTTGCATAAATTGAGAAATTAAAGTGATTCAAATGGTAAAGAATGTCATAGTATAGGAAGCCACATGAAGTTTAAACTATATCTTTGTAGCTGAGAGTCATTTTGAGAAGTAGCTCTTCAGACTGTTAACTTCAGGAAGGAGCTAGTCCAGAGCCACCTGGAGAGTGAGTAGGAGAGTTGATGAGTTTTATCACCTCGCCAAAGCCTTCCTCAGGAACTTCTAATTGACGGCTGAGCCTGTTCCACTGTCCCACACAATTTCCCGTCATGCCTCTCTGGCTGCCACAGAGCGCTCACTGATCGTACCCCAGCTCTCCACCTCCCTCCTCGTTCAGCCCGTCCCCTCATGCTTTCCTCCCTCTACCTTTGTTTTCACCCGTATCCATTTCCCATCTCTTCTCCTTTCCCCGGTTCTCGCCGTGCCTTGGCTTGGCAGAGCAGGCCTGACAGGCGGATTCCTTTGGTTTTCGCCATATTAAAGCCACTTTCTTGCTCTGACAGCCTGCTCTCTCCTGCCACCTCATAGCTCTGGCTTCACACTTCTCTGGGCAGCCACTGCCTCTTGACAGACCACTGTCACTTCCCATCATGCTCTCTGCTGATGGCGCCTCCTTCCTCCGCTGCTTTGACACCCCCCATACCTACCCCAGCCCCTCCTCGGCAAGCTTACGCGAGCCCACTTCCATACCAGTGCAATTATTTTTTTGACAAGCCATCCATCAGCCTTAACTTTAAAAGCACTCTCCACTGATATTCATTGTTAAGCCTCCCTTTGCAGCTCTTGCCTTTTCCCTCCAGATAAAGCCTGCATGAGAGAGTATGATATCAGACATCACCAAACCTACCAAACCATGTAAATTTACTTTGTTCTTGGCTGTGTTTCCAATTTCACGTCCAATTTTTCGGTACATTATGCGTAGTTGTTGTTCCTAATACAATGTTGTCAAAACCCATTACAGTTTGCTCTCATAGCCGCCTCTTAAAACAGGTTACAATTGGTATTCTATATGTGTAAGGCGGGCACATCTCACCATCTGCAGTTGAATCTTATTAAAATTATCTGTTCAATTCTCACGTTCTTGGGTCAGAGCAATTTGCAGGCATTAGCAAAGACACATATGAAAATGTCAACATGTCAACTAATAACAACGAAGTCAAGGGAGTGCATCACTGTGAGTCAATAATGCCGCCTTGCTGGTGACACAAATTTGATGGTAATCTAAGAAAATGAATAAGGAGGAAGAGCTCAGCCTTGTTTGAAAGGGAATTTTGTCCTGCGTTGAATCATTTGGTGCTCTTCCACTTGGCCTACATCTTAGCCTTGAAGTAGAAAAAAAAAAAGGGAGGGGACGTGACAACTAAGTTCTCTCCTATCAGTGTAGTCTGGTGCGCTCAAATAGCACATATTACATGTGCATGATGGATTGCCTGCATTACCGACAGCTCAAGTGACTGGCTCTCTGCGTCTGACCAAAGCTGCCATCTGAGCAATACGATGTTGAGCACAGATACTGGATGTGGCTTTTAAAGCTCCAAGGTTATCCGTGTACCAAAAATACATCTTACATGAGAACTCTGTGTTTGCAGGGCACAGCATGTTTAAATGTCATAAAGATTATTTTAGTCCTGACATTTTTTGAATGGTTATAATGATAAAAACATGTTTACAACACTGGAATTTACTGATAACCATTAAGAATTTTGAGAATAATGTTAATAGATTTTACAGACAGTTAATGATAGAAACAGTTCATATTATTACACCTCAACAGTATTATTATTAAAGGCTGTATTTTTACTGACTGAACTACGAAATGGACTGGCTGAAAATAATAAATAATATATGAAGTGGTCTATAAGAGACACAGAAGGAAGATAAACCTAAAAAAAAAAAAAATCAATGTATTAAAACTAAAGTAAGCTCAACATTTGGGAGAAACACATTACAAGCTGTCCAGCCCAGCCTAAACGAAAATCAGTGGCAGTTTATACAGACTATTCAGGACAGGCAAATAAAAAGAGACAGAATTGCTAAATCAGCAACATACAGCAACGTTGCCACATGATTGAATCACTCAAAAAAATTGAGTTGGTAGGCTTTAAACCTATTGCATTCAAAGTCACCCTTCAACAAAAAGGAAACACAATTAAACTGATACCAGCATGTGTCTGGCAGGCTTAATGAATATCAGATTACACATAAACACTAATAAATCATCATTATCCCCCAAATTTTAATTGATCCCACAATTAAACATGACAAATGGTTCCTATGGAAAGCCTTGGCTTTTATTCTTTCTAAATAAGAGTATTTATCTTTCCTTTTTCCGAGTGATTCATAGCTAATTTCACATTCCATGTGCTACTAATTAACAGGGACAGACAGACAATTTTAGTCCAGGGTAATTTCTTTTGTTTACAGCAGGGAGCCTTCTGTTTCCAATGGTTTCTTTCCCTCTCAGGAACTCTACTGACTTTTAATGGCATCTTTTGGAATTACAATGAAAGTTTCATACTGATTATTTCTCCTCTATAAATATATTTTAATAATTCAGAGAATTAGTATTTTAAGATATAAATTTGACTTCAGTAGGACATCAAAGCAAGTACAAGATGCTCTTTTGACAATTTTTGAGTTTATTGAGCAATCTGTAAGGCTGAAATTGCAAAACAAATCCCATTTATTTAAATCATGGCTGCAAAACAGCAGACGTACAATGTGTTGCACAATAATTAATACCTCTTGATGTTTTTTGCATTTTGCAAAGTGACAACCAAAAACTTATTAATGTATTTTACAGGGATTGTACATGATAGACAAAGACCAAAAAATTTTTTGCAGCATGCAAGAGTTTTGCAAATGCAGCATACTAATGTATGCAGTCCTGTTTACTCTGGCATGTTTACCGTTGAAATAAATAAATTGAAAGTATTGTTTATAGTTTGGCTGAAGCCACGCAGCAGACAACAAATGTGTAGAAGAAGGTGCTCTGGTTTGATCAGACAAAAATTCATCTTATTGGCCGACATGCTAAATGTATGTGGCAGAAAACTAAGGATATACTCTGAGCACGCCATGCCCATCAGGAAACATGGTGATGACAGCATCATGCTGTGGAAATGCTTTTCTTCAGGAGGAGCAGGAAGGCTAGTCAGACTTGATTCGCATGTAGAAGGACAAGGAAAAACAAAATATACACATTTCTTGACGAAAACACATGTATAAGGAAGAGGAAAAAGATAATATATACATTTCTTGTCAAAAACGCAGGTGTAAGGAAAAAGAAAACCAAAATATATATATGTCTGCTTTTATTTTTAATTATGTCAGTTTCAGTCCTCCATATTTTTACATGATAAAAACATAACACCGTGAACAAACCAAAAAGAAACATTACTTTAGGCCTGGGCGATAAACCCAAAATTAACAGACACCAAAATTTATGACAATGACCAACCTCATTTTGTCCATGAAGGTATATTTGGTACTTAAAAAATAAACAGGGAAAGAAAAGTAATTTTTGGCTATGTATAGATAGGCTATGCTGTTGTCCCTTTAAGACATTACGCTATGTATACAATCGCGTGACTCCACCCCATCCAGTCTGTAACAAGAAGTAAAAGAGACAGTAAGGTTGAGAAAATGGAGGAACTTCAAATCTTGAAGAGGTGGCGGCAGAGCTGGTCGAGGCAAGACAGTATGGCTGCAGCCTGGAGCCCTCCCATGTCATAGCGCTCATCTCATGGTGCTCGCCTGGTGAACTTAAGCCACAACTCCCATGGGTGATATGTGACGTGAGTTTTTGTTTTGAAAAGTAAGCGCACAGGTGGCTGGCTTAAGTTCACCGGACAAGCACCATGAGATGAGCGCTATCATACGGGAGCTCTCAAGGCTGTAGCTATACCCGTCTCGGCTGGGTCAAGGAGGAAGAGGAGCAGCTCATGCTCCCAAAAAACTGAGTCGTCAATCGTTTAGTAACATTTTGGGTTCAGTAAGGATGTTGGAAGTGAAGTTATTCCATACTTCTAAACTTGTTCAGTTGTGCGTATTTGTTCAGTAACTCTTAACAACTTAAAGTACACATTTTCCTCATTTATTTGCAGATGTAGTTTTAAAGTCCATTAAAAAGGAAATGAAAATAATTGCGGTCCAGGGGAACCATACCATCAATAAAACTGGTTGTAAAATATATATGTTGGCCTATCACATTCTTTATCTTCAGGAGAGGGGTGGGGGGTTATGGTATCGTCCATTTATTGTTATCAAGGTGAACTGCTCAATATATCATGATATTGATTTTAGGCTATATTGCCCAGCCCTACATTACATTGCAGTGGCAAAATAAAGAGAAGTAATGAAAAGTTGTAATCTAGACTAGAATTAATCTACTTTCCAGTTATTATTAATCAAAGCCAACTGGGTTTTTAGCCTTGATTTAAAGGAACTCAGTGTTTCAGCTGTTTTGCAGTTTTCTGGAAGTTTGTTTCAGATCAGAGGAGCATAAAAATTGAAAGCTGCTTCTTCATGTTAGGTTCTGATTTTGGGGATGCAGAGTAGACTTGAACCAGAAGGCCTGAGTTGTCTGGAAGATTGATACAATGACAACAGGTCTTTAATGTATTTTGGTGTTAAGCCGTTCAGTGATTTATAAACTAAGAGAAGTATTTTATATTCTATTTTCTGAGTTACAGGGAGCCAGTGTAAGGACTTTAGAACTGGGATGATGTGCTCTGTTTTCCAAGTTTTAGTGTGTGTTCTGGATCAGCTGCAGCTGTATGATTGACTTTTTAGGCAGACTTATGAAGACACTATTGCAATAATCAATTTGACTAAAGATAAAAGCATGGATGAGTTTCTTAAGATCTTGTTGGGACATTGGTCCTTTAAACCTAGAAATGTTCTGCAAGTGATAGAAGGCCAACCTTGTATTTATGAAAAGTCCCTGTTCTCTAGGTAAGACTTGAACCAGTAAAGTGCTGTATCAGAGAGTCCGACCCAGCTCTCCAATCACTTCAATAATGTGTCATGGTCAACAGTTTTGAACGCTGCACTGCGGTCCAACAGAACCAGCACTGTGGTTCTTCCACCGTCTGTATTTATGTGGATGTCATTGAACACTTTGACGACGGCAGTCTCAGTGCTGTGGTGAGCATGGAAACTGGACTGAAAGACATCAAAGTGGTCATGGTTAGGAAGCTATTTAACTGTTGAAATCCAGCTTTTTCATTGATTCAGTATGTGTGTGTTGACATGTTTATTTGAGCTGTGTTGTGTTTACACCTTGTACTGTGTCTAATGCCATGCAGACACCTGCCACTGCCTGTGCCCCTGACAGCTCTGGTCCCAACAAAGTGAAGCCAGCCAACAGCATATGGTTATCAATGATCCAGATGGCTCACGCTTGTCTCCAGACTGACAACTTTGCTCCTCCATTATCAAACACTGGCAATTAACCATAATCAAGTAGGTGTTAATTAGACATAATGAAACAATTTCTGTTTGGTCAGAGCCTGCTATTTGCCAATTACTTGTAATTATGTGCACTAAGCACTTCAGTGTAATCTCCGTCGGAGGCGAATAGGCAGCCAGTCGAACAGCGGGGCTGTTTCTGCATACTAGACTGAAGAGCTTTTGTTTTGTCTAAAAATTTGGCAGATTTAAAGCTGCAACTCTCTGATTGGCTGACGCGCCACAGTTGTCTGAGGGGGGAACAAAAGGAGCATCATATACCTCTATGACAGCACAAGGGAAGTTTGTCATCCCCAGGAGAGCTCAGGGTGACCTTTGACTTTAATGTACAGCTTTTAGAAACCCTTTCTAGTTGAACACACCAAGAAGTCTATTCTCTAAAGGAAATCATAAATAAAAAGACAATGAAATTTTAAAAAATATAATTAAATAAACAGCAAAATATATGAAAATGATTACTTCTCAGTTTCATGTCAATTTGTTACTACAATACTACCATAGGCATGGAAATAACACTTCAGATAACATTTCAAAGTTGAAATGTTATGTTTTACGAGTAAACAAATAAAGCCATGTGGCTAAAAATGTTAATTAAAGATTATACTGGAAGATAACCATTTCATTTTCACTGAACTTTCCACAAAAGTCACTTTTCAGCAAGATAATCCCCATGACTCAGATCTGTTTAGGACGCGGTGGAAACAGCAAAAGAGCTGCACTAAACATGACTGTAAACTAAATGAACATACTGTATGTTTTTCAAACAATCTGTCATCCATAATGGCTGGATGTCGACAACCAAATTCCACACAAGCCGACTGTAAATCTGAATGTCACCAAAGTTGTTCTAATTAAAGGCTGCCATATCTGTAAAAAAGAACGTTTGTGTGCAGAGTCAGTCACTCCTCTGAAGAGGCATCAACAACACTGTAAATAAGTCATTTACAGTGGACCAGTAATCACAGAGGCCATAACCCGGGACCAGCCTCACCCATAATTGCTGCGGTCCAGGCATAATCAACGGCAAATCATCTGCTACGAGCTGGAAAACTACTCTCACTTACCCCACCCTCAAACACAAATCTGCATCCCATGAGTAAGGACACAGCCATGTCCTGTGTGTTCACATGCTTTTTATATTGATGTGGTCATTTCAGAGTTTAGTGGGCTATACTTAAACACCCTTTACTTAATCTTCATCAAACATGTCACTGCCTTTATTGGTGCTGAATGCAAACTGAGTAATTAACTATGCACTGGGCTGCAAAAACAATTTTGCTTTTTAACTCTGTCATGAATTAGCAAGTTATGGTAAATAGAGTGTTTATGCAGCAGTTTTTTAGTCCCACTTTTGCTTAACTATAAGCCACATTCACAGGTTTAAACGTTTTAAATGTTTAGAGTTTGTTTTATTAGAAACACTTAACATTTTTCTCCAAAAAGGATACAAACCACAACGAGCGTCTAGATGGCTTGCTTTTTGGGGGGAATGCTTAAAAATTTAAGTGTCTGTGTTACATTCTAGTCTTTCCTCAGCATTTCTAAGCAGTAATACTACTTCATATAGAGAGAAATAACAGATAAAGGAGAGTTACTACAACATATAATTTCCTTATGGAAAAAAAAAACAGCTAGATGAAGAACCAGAAT
The DNA here is from genome assembly GCA_014839685.1 of Anableps anableps. Taxonomy (NCBI): domain Eukaryota; kingdom Metazoa; phylum Chordata; class Actinopteri; order Cyprinodontiformes; family Anablepidae; genus Anableps; species Anableps anableps. Next base: position 20,445,529 of record CM026076.1, read on the forward strand.
TTTTTACTATGAGCAGGCCAAAAATGTGGAAGCAAAATCAAATTTGTACAAAAAAAGGTTAGTGTGAAAAAAATAATTGATTATTCACTTATCAGAAACTATTGTAGTCTTAACTGTGTTTTTATTTCTTGCTGAGACTTTGCTTTCTTTAAAGTAACCTCTTCCAGCTTTTTCAACATGGCATGTATGACATATGTAAACTGTGGTTTGTTTTTAACTTTAGCGCTAAAGTCATGACTCTTACGAATCTTCTCAACGATATAACAAAGTCATTTTTTTTCTTTTGTCGAGATTTATTCATCAGTGATCTGGTAACATCAATGAATACCTGAAGACAAATAGAGGAGAAAAGTGAACAATGAAAACAAAGCCTGATCATGCATTAAATTAATCTCAAAATCTGTAAAGCTTATACTGCTTTATAAGAAAGGCTTTTTGAACAGATAAATGAAGTTGCTTCCAAACTTTTGGCAATAGTGCTCCTTCCCCTCTTCCCTCCTTTGACTAGCAGTAGAGCTGCAACACATACTGAATTGCAATTGTCATTGCATTTGTAGCCTCTATATTTGAAGTTTATATTTCGCATTTGGTGCAAACATGTTTTGTAAGTCATGCAGTGTTTTCACCTATGCCTTAGATATGGAGCCAAACAAAATAAACTCCAATGAATGACGAATATGACTAAAAACTGAGAAAAACAAATGGTAGAATATGATTCTAATCAGGTGACCTATGGGGCAAATGGGATGTTACACAGAATGCAAAAGTTTGCTTGTTGGAAGGGTATATTTTAACTGATTAAATACGGATTTACAACTAATCTACTGTCAAAACTAACTGAAAAAAATACTGACGTGTGTTTATAGAAGAAAAAATATATCTAAACTAAGTTTTATTGATATTACAGCCACATCCGGCTAACATTTTCTGGGAGGAGGGGGGGTTTCTAAATTGAAAACTGAGGTAGTGTTGCTTCTTTACTATAAAACTGAATGCCTAAGTTTTACACAGGTTCTGTACAGTGGAGGCAAAAAACCTATTGGAAAGTTTCGATAAAGTTTGAGTGCCTGCCACGACACAGCTGTGAATCTTCTTGGAATTTAACATCTTAAAATCTTTCTCAGCAGTTGTTTGGATGGAAATAAGCTGCAACAGCAAAATCAAATCAAGAATACCAAGTAAAATATATATCAAATTCCAAACTGTCAACATCAAATTTATTTTTTCTTAAATTTATACCTGTAGCATTTAAAAAAATCTAAGCACTAAAAATTCTCCCCAAACCTGCAGATTTTCAGAAAAATGCTTAAAGTTTCCCACAGAAAGTTGTCTGCTTGAGATGTTCACAAGTCATTTTTCCCTAAGTTCAAGTCAAGTCTATAATCACAGTAACAAACATCAAATGCATCCCATCCCTACCACATATGCCACCGCATTGTGTTGGTTTAGGAGTTTATATCCAGTTGTCCAAAGTCCAAATTTAACACAAGAACATTTGACAATTATCTTTTCATCTTTTAACATTTAAACGTTCAAACTGTTGTGAGGCTGATTTAAATTATTTTCAAAATTAATAAGCGATAACATTTACTATGTCAGAAATAAAAATAAGCACGGATAAGCATGACATAATGATTGCATATAAGACTCAAGTCTGGGACAACAAGTCTAAGTCATGTCTGAAATCACAAGTTTTTCTAACTTTAGTGCCAAGTTTGGGTCTGAAACTTTCCATCTCTGACAAAAAGGAGATTATTTGGTTTTTAATCCAGACTACTTCTACCAATGTTTATCAATATTATCAAAAACATAATTTATTTGTCTACCTTAAATATAATCATAATGCATCCTAATTGTTCCAGTCGTGAAATGGTGTTATCTGTTAAATTCCCATGCATTCATTTTATCAAGCCATCAAAACCTTGGGGATACGGTGATAAAGAACATGTCTTACAATCTTTGATAAATGGAGTCAACCGGAATTTTTACCCCAGACCAAAGTCTTTCTGTGCTCCTCTTCTGTAATGACATAAGAGTCATAAGGCAGAATGGATAGAGGAGTGCAGAGATGCTGGGGCCTGAGCTGCTTGTCAGCGGCATGACTGATCACTGAGGCCAACACTAAAAGGATTGCTGGTGGAAATAAAGACACCAGCATGTCAGCTGTATGCTTCTCAGAAGGACCCATCAGACAAGTGGATGTGTATTGACAGGCCGGAGACAGGAAGAGAGAGATGTGAAGAGATGAAGGCGAAGACAGAGCGCTAGTAAGTGTCCTGAAGTCGCTCACCTTGGCACAGGCTGCAATGTCAGCCGACCCAGTGGCCATCACTCTTTGTGCCCTGTCCGGGGTATTATTTAAAGCCAAACAAATATCAGGGACTGAATGTCACCACAAGGACACCAAGGCCTCATCTCCACCAATCAGTGTCCGAGGTTTCAAATCACCCTTTCTCCTTCCCCCACCAGCAAATCCATCTTCCTCATTCCTACACCCAGGCTCCACACCCCCGTTCGACCCCCCATCTTGCACACCGAGGGGCGGCACTGTGCAACAGATTTACGATCTCCCCATCTGAGGCCAAGCACGATTTATTGACATTACTTGTCAGCTTTCTTTTTGAGAAATTGCACGTAGAATTAATTTTAAGTACGTCTTAATGTTAAATATCCTGGAAACACTAAATTTCATGGTAGGTGATGCTCTGAGCCTCATAAGCATACATCACGATCTTGTGTTACACCGAAGGAACCATTTTTTTGGGATTTAATTTAATAAGAAGAAGCTCATAACTGCTTCATCTAAGCTGTTAATTACCTATCTTTTATGCTGAGGAGTGATCTTGGGACACTATTAAATGCATCAAAAGTTTGAGTAATTTAATTTAATTGTTTTTATTACTTATTCATGGTCAAGGCCGCATTAGCTCAGGAAATGGCAACCTGAAATCACTGCAACAGACAATCAGAAAAATGGGTAGCTGTTGAATTATTTTAGCCTTCACATTAATCAGTCAAGTTAAGTCAAGTTTATTTGTATAGCACATTTCAGCAACAAGGCAGTTCAAAGAGCTTTACATCATTAAAAAAAAACAAAAAAAACAACAACAACAACAACAAAAAAAAACATAGTACAGTCACCAATTATGAAACATACCATATGGAATACATTTTCTTAAGTAAAATCACATATGTACAGCTGAACTGAAAAATCACAATATTATGAGCTGTTTCAGGGTGTGGGGGAAACTCCTGGGCTTTATTGGCTATTCACATGCTTTTGTTATTGTTTTCAGCCAATAAATTGCAAGTTTGAAGTAAACTCATGGCTCATTAACATTCCCAGCACACCCCCTTAACCAATGGTAACGGGCCATTGGAAAAAACATTCAGTTTTGATCTCAGTTGACCAGAGCACCTTTGTTTTCTGTGTTTCCAACATGACTTGTTTCATACTGCAAATGGGGCTTCTTTTAACAATGTAACAATCTTGTCACACTTCCACATGGGCCAGATTTGTGCAGTGTTCTCCTGTCAGATTTTTCCACCTGAACTGTTGACGTTTTAAGCCCCTCTAAAGTTAAGATGTATGTAGACTGAGATTAAATTACAAGGAAGTGGACTATTTACTAATTAGGCGACCTTTAAATGCAGTTGGTTGCACTGGATTTTATTTAAAAGGTAAAAGTGAAAGGTTGAATATAAGTCTATGCCACATTGTCTTATTTTTTTTCCTGAGCATTTTAAAAACAACGCATAATTTTCCTTTCACTTCAATATTAAACAATCCTTGCAAGTGTAATGAGACAAAATGTAAAAAAAAATTATAACAGGTAATAATACTTTTACAAGGCACTGTATCTATTTGATGATTTGAAGCATTCGTTTGGGATATTGCTGAAGAAAGAATGCCAAATTCTGACAAAATTCTTGTTTTTCTGATAGACCCCAAGTAGAAAGAATGTGTCAAGAACCATCTAACACATTACTTTGCGTTGTATTTGAAAAAACATTTATCATGTTTGAGAAAAATGCTGAAACAGGAAGGTCTTGGTTGTGAACTGAGGCTTGCAGACTAATAAACCTTCAAACTTTATACAGTACAGCCTCCACCTATATTTTCAATTCTTTTCTCAAACCCTGTCCATCAACCTTAGCCTCTAGAGGTGGCTTGTTTAAGAAACAATTAAGGGGGTATACAGGACCATTTGCAGGCAGCGGGCCTTGCTGTTCAGGCCAGTCGACTGGAGTGCCTTTCACAACTGATTTATAACACTGTCGCCATGGAAAGGCAACATAATTAATAGGAGCATGGACTTCTAATTTCGATGACTTCCACACCAAGTGGTTTTCTTTTGATTTATGATGGCCGGCAACTTTGCATTTTATCAGTTCATTCAGTCATTATTTATGCTGATGACCAATTTCAATGGGTCACTATCATCTAACTTGCCACTAATCAAAGCAAATTAGGGTTCACTGCATTATTCAGAAACTGCTAATTTATCTTTAAGCTGGACAAGAGATAAAGCTGTGAGAGCATGTGATTCAGTTCACCACAGTAACTCTAAACACTTGCTCTGTGATTGTTAGCCTCTGAGTATATGTGTAGGACTGCGTTCCAGAGATGCTGGCTGGCTGTTTACAGAAACACCAGCGAAACCAAATTAATGCAATTTTTAATACATTTATGGTAAACGGGTAGAGAAGTACTGAGATGGGAAAAAGATGAAGGGCTTAAATACATTTATTGCACGTTTGCTGATTTTATAGTGGTTCCAAAATTTTTAAGCTTTAAGTTATTCACAAAGTTCACTAAATGACTGTTTTTAAAATTATTTCCCAAGAACTTAAACTGGTTTCAGAAGAAGTAAGAAGAATCAAGAAACCTTTGCAGGGTTTCTCCCAGTGTATCATAAGCATGGTGGGCCACCTGGCTTTACTTGCGTCGCTTGTTTATTTATTTTAGATAGTTTTTGTTTTTTTCATACACCAGTAATTGTGATGGCAAAGATGGGTAGCTTATGCATTAAACGAAGTGCAAGGCCAGGAGAATGCACTAATCGCACCATCGGCACCCCTGCGCATTGGCATCCCACACTGTCGCAGCGCCTGGTCATGCACCTCTGAAATTTTGTACCTTGGCACGGATCGCGTGTACCACCTTTCACTTAAACTGGACGATTCAGAAGGGTGTTTTTGCAGAGCAGGTTCACCTGTACCGGCATTTATATGATCCCTCTACGAGGGCTCATTTTTAGAGAATACTGCACCAGGGTAGGCATCAAGTATAAAAGTCACACCGCTTGCATGGCTCATACAAGCTCAATGTGAACCCCAAATATAATTAAACATATAGTCACACTTTTAGAAGTTTGCATTGAGTGTGCAGTGAGAATGTGAGCGCCTATTTTTAAGAACAAAGAATAACGTGTGGCATGTGGGTTTACATCTCACACAAGCTCGCTCTATACGTGTTCTGGCACGCGCTTGGCTCTGTGTTTGTGCTTGCAACTTCATAAAGTGTGTGTAAACGGACCACACCACCAGCCAATCAAAGACAGGTCTTTTTAATCCAGGGGCCTTAAGTAGAATATGATTTAGGGGCCCCTCTTCCTGTTCAGAACATCATCACCACTAACAGCGTTTCAATACGGATTTGGTGGAAACTGGGAGAGGGGGCCAAGTTTCATTGGCCAAGCTTAAAAGCAATCAGTGATAATTATTTTGTGAGATGCATTTGTGAACAAACCAAGCTCAAACACAAAGACTGAACTCATAGTGTCAGACTGTAGCTATGGTAACACAACACTCAAACTATGAAGATTTATTTTTTGTACTTTTACAAAGTAAAATTTACCAACTCCTTTAAATCCAAAATTTAAATGTTAAACAATTTAGGGCTTTTAAGCTATCTATGCTGAAACCATTAAATTAGATTTCATAGCATTGTAATTGTCAAATGTTAAAATTCTAGATCTGTGGTCTGTGTTAAAATTCAAGCATTTATGAGAGGCCCCTGAAGGTCTGGAGGGCCCAAAAAATGTATATAATTCATAATAATTATATTTTTGTGTTTGTTTTTTTTAAGACTTTACAGTTGTGTGTTTAAGTATTGTCAACAATGTCTTCCAATAACATAATTACCTTGTCATATTATTACATTTTCTGTCAACTTTTAACATTTAACACAAAACATGGTGGGCTGCTGGTGGACTCCCCTAGCGCTCCTACCACCGGGCTCACCAAGTTTTCTAGGGGAAACCCTGCTTTGCCTTTGTAAAGTTCGATCATCTTATCAATTAAACTTGATTCTACATTTAAGATATCAAGTTGGAGTTCAAAAACCAGGCCTCTTTTGCATGCATAGCAGCTGCAGTCTAAAGGTGACGTATTCCCAATTTATGGATGTTGAATCCAAATCAGGCTCAATTTGGAGAATCAGAGGGCAGCGTGTTGGCCAGCCTTAGCCTCGAGGCATACACAGTCTTATCAAAGCAAGACATCTCTGAATGTGTCAATATCTGTGTTTATCACACTAACAAACATCCAGATTTGGTTAAGATGATGCACAGCATTCTTGATTACTGCGTTACTGACTTGCAACCTTAATATGTAAGGAATTAGTTGATTTATAAGTTTATAAATCAGCATGCAAGTGTCTGTAACAGTATTATTCAAGTAGCCAAAATTCGTATTCTCTAAGTACAGAAGAGACCATTTTTAAATTCATTTTTGTTGAATTTATCATGGTCAAAAATGTTTTGCCGAAGACTGGTAAGAAGAAATCTATCAGCTCTTTAAAACACTGACTTCAGCTTTCGTCACTGAATAAGACAAGGTTTGCAATATTTCAAGTGAGTTGAATCAAAACTATGTCTAATTCTCAAGCAGTGGCAACAAACAACTCCAGATGCCACCACTACCTACAGCTACAGTTTGCTACAGCCACAGTCGATGTGCAACACAAATGGGTTTGGAGTTAAAAACAAATCAAAAGGGGTGTTCTTTTTAATAGAACACTAGCCGACTAGAGATATTTGCAATTAAACTGCAACAATTCAAAATAACCTATAAAGACTTGACTATTCTCCAGCAAAGCTCTTCGATTGGTATACAGTATTTATATGAAAGAAAAGATTTCATACCAGGCTTTAATGTTGCTTATATTTTTCCCTGATTTTTTAAGAAGGGTATAAATGATTTTCTATATGCTGTTTTTGTTAAAATGTCAAAATGAAATTGCATACATTTTTTGCAAAAATGTTTACTCCCTTTACATTGTTTCACTGACTTTTGACAGATTTGTTTCTCATTTCTCATGTCTCATCAGAAAAAAAAGGTCATTATTGAACAAAAATCATTTTTGTTCTAATTTTGACACTGGTAAGTACAATTTTGTGCTTAACTGTATTTACAAATATACATACATTCATACAACAGTTAGCACAAAATAGTAAAACACATTTCAAAGCATTTCCATCAAATAATAAATGTGATCGACAGATTATACGTGTCCCTTTGAAACAGACAACCAACTGCAGCATACTCCAAAGAAACTGAAAAATGCACACTTCAAGTATTTGACAACAGGTCCAATTCAAATGATCAGACTCCATTTGTTAGCCCATTCCCTTCTCTCGATTCTCTGAATGATAAATTGTATTTAGCCTACCACAAGAGGCTAAGCGTTCTTGACATGGTTTTATTGATTTGCAAGGGCTATATGCATGTAATCCTGTTTGTAGGCAAATCATAGCATGGACAAATTCACAGAGTTTACTATGTAGAAAGAAAATTGGAGACTCCGCATGGGAGGTGAAATAGAGCTGGGAAAAGGGCGGAAAAAGAGATGTGGCTGCCTGTTGGAATATTGGGACCCCTATTAAGATTTATAGGTGTTGGGATTCTACGAACCTGAGGCATTATTCATGGTAAAGCCTCTATGTCTGGGCCCGTTTATAAGATGAGACAGGCCTGACAAAGATGGAGGCCCTCTACAACAGAGCCAAGCTGTTTGAACATGGGGCTCAGTCACCTGACTTAACCATAGCACCAGCTACACCTATCCAGCATAGATATTCAAGATTGAGGCAGTACTTTAAAACAAGCACAGCAGCATTTTTCCCCACTGCAAATTGCCATGTACTCAGTTTCCCTAAAATTTGCTCCTGTGTGGACTGCACACTGATTAACACAATGCAGACTCAGGATTCTACTGCAGCATTATGCAGCTCAGAAATAATTCAAACCACAAAAACAGCACATTGAATCCTTGTTTAAGAAGCCATGACACTGTTTAGTTTATTCAGCAATTTCCTGAGAGTCGCAGCACACTTTATTTGGTCTTATTAGATGAAAACACAAGAATCACCTTCAACTTTATTAATGATAGTACTTTGGATGAAAGATACTTGTGAAAATCTGCAGCATCTGTTTGCTGCATTCACTTCTCAGCGGGCTCCACCTATTCCTCATGCCTAATGATGCTGATCCAGTCTGTAAGTTTTACGGACAAATGTGTATTTGGCTACATTCATCATCCTGAATGAGTGTTCCTGATGAGCCATCCCCTGGCCTGTTTCACTCTTTCTACCATACGTTAACAAATGACAACTCATGCCACATGTTTTCCATTTAGGAGATGCAGAGGGAGGTGAGAAGAAAAGGGGCTAAGGACTAAAAGATGGGCAGCTTCAAGGGGAAACTAGCCAATGATGACTGCTCTTACAGGAATCACCACCTGTGTGCCATCCGCTAACCACAGCAGCATGAAAACACAATTATGTAATGTCATCAAGGAACACTTGGAGGGTTAATTTGTGTCACTGCCATGGCTAGAACCCAGTTCTTTCAGGAGTTGCATTAGCAGCAACCACACTTCTAATGTAGGTAGAGCCCAGCTTTAGAAGCCATAGGATGTATCCTCATAGAACCACATTAAAGCTCCAACAGAAAAATATATGAACATGGCCAAGAATGTTAACTTGGATAAACAAGTCGATGGTTGTTCAAAGTCCTGGGGAGTTGCACTGCTAATAAATCATATTCCTTTTGATGTGCGGCCAGTTACAACTTTAGAAAAGGGGATGGTTAGAGCAGACATGAGTCATGCAGCAAGACACATGGAATGCTTCTTTAGAAAAATTAGGAATGCAAGTGAACTTGAATTGTTGGAGCATCTGGGAGCAGTAAATAAGTTAGAAATGAGGCGAGTCGTCCCAGTACTGGTCAGTCAAGTGAAAAATAAAAGAGCTGTTTTTGTGCTCCCAGAAGTTATTTGAATTAAGACACAATGGCCTAAAAAATGGGTTCTGTCTTGTTTCAAGGATTTCATACACTCCATTCACTCAAAGTGTATAAAAATACTAATGCACTGATCAGGGAATATTTTGGGCCAATTTCTGATAGCAAATTTTGTAAACCCATGACCTTCAGTTATTTCAGCAAATTCTAGCTTCTTTTTTTCTTTACAGGCCAAAGAAAAAAAAAAACATCAATCTGCAAAACTGGCAGATTTCTTGTTGCATCTCTATTTAAAACATCAAAATTCATTATGGGTTTAAAATTCTTTCAATCATGAAACTTTTTCACTTTTGTATGTTACATGAAATGAAATGGAGTAATTTTGTGAAGAGGCCTCAGCTTAAATACACAGCTGCTTATGTTTGCATGCTCCAGAGGTCAGGATAAGCAAAGGGTTCCTGCTGTAGTGCAGATAAACAATCCCAAAAACCAACATATATTCAGCATGATCCGATGTAAAAATATCTGTCACACAAACAGTTGGAGAGATTCAGCTGAACACATAAATATAAATGTTATCCACCAAGACAAAACCAAGGCCCAGCTTGATGCCATACCCAGGATAAAATGTTTGACACAAAGAACAACTGTGTCCAGTTTTCTGAGGTATGTTAGTCAACATGTATCAGCTAAGTGTTCTTCTGTTTTACAGTGGTGTACACTGCAACTCATATTGGGATATAAATCTTTGACAAGTTGTGCAAAAACACAAAAACTGGAAATCCAGCTTGGTAACAAATTTGCTCTTGATGCCACACCTTGTTAAACAGAGATGTGCCAAGAATTTGGCTACTGACTGAATTTTAGTTTTATTAGCCTTGACTGTTTACTGGGCTGGGTTTGTTAGGATTAGTGAACAACAACAGGTCCACCAGGTCATGATAACAACAACATTCTTGAGTGCTAATTGTTATTGAGTGAATAATATTCAAAGTCATGCATTTTAAAAATCAGTGAGCTGTTTAAAAATTAAGTCAGGGGAAGAAGAAAAACAAGAAAGAAAGAATCTCATTAAAAGGGAGACTATTTTCTACGACATATGGAGATAGGTGTGTGGTTTATCCAGGGGGGGAAGAGAGCCAGAGTGTTCGAGACTTTCAGTAGATAACATGGTGGCTGAATGAAATATGGGAAAGTTTCTCCGCTTTGTTTAGTTAAGTCTTAAACATCTGTCTGTCATGGAACATGATGGATTGGGAAATGTTGGCAGTGACTAACTTTGCAAATCGCTAATATAAGATGTTAAAGTGAGTTTAAAATGTACACCCCATAATTATTTAGTCTCCATTTTAAAATATTAAGAACCCAATTTAACAGTGACTGCTCACTCACATAAACAGAATGTTTTAACTCTGCCTCTAATATAAATAATCACAATTACATTACTATTTTAAAGAAGTCTTGTTTATGCATGTTTAGGAGCTGCTGGTCGGCATACTAGGACTATTTGTTTTTGTCCTGCGTTAATAGCTATTCTATAGCTTGCTATTTAACTTCACAGTTTATATTTTAGGACAACATGAAAGTTTTTGTTCTCCACTATTCCTTCGCTTTGCTTCCTTTCTGATGTGAGATAAAGACAGAAGACATCAACTGATAAAATTCCCCAAATACATCAAAGCCAGTTGGAGGTCTTGCTATGTTTACATTGCAAATTCTTAAAATGATACTGCTGCAAAAAACAAGAACAACTTCCCTCTGTTGACCTCCTTCAACCCCTTCTGCTGCTTGAAAATCTTAGTATTACTATAACGTCTGAAAGGAAGCATGTCATCCTTTCTATTAATCTACAAGTGTAGCCACTTTCAGACAGTCATTCTCCTGTATGAATTCTAAAATCAACTTTATGATAGCAATTTCATTAATGGTGAAACGAACACAATTTCCAAGTAATACATGACGGTGGAAATGTTTATTCTGACATGTTCGACATTATGAGATGAAAATGATCAATCAAAGAGAGAGCATATTACTCCAATTTTCTCCGGCCCTTGTAACAACGAAGTTCACAGATACCAAATCAGTTTCAACGGAACCCGGGGGCTACTAGTGCAACCCTGCTATATAAGACATTCATAATTTATGTGCATTTGATGTAGTGATATGTAAAAAACTTCAGAGGAATTTTAATGGGCTTGAGGCTGAGGGGAAAGAGAAATCTTTGCACTGGTTGTTTGGCCCCCTTTTTTAGCGAATCATTTCAGCACCAAAGGAAAAAAAAAAGTTTTTTTGCAACATAAATTCAACTACGGAGCTGGTAATCACTGGAAAAGGGGGGATTTCATCTTCTTATTTCAATGCTTTATCGATCTGCTGGCTTGGTTCTCATAAGCTCCATTACATGGCACAAGCAGCGGCTGGCAACGCTGTCCAATTCAGTCAACAAAGAAACACCATTTCCATTAATCAATGCTTTTCTATATAAAGCAAATAAAGATTGATAATACACTTCAGCAAAACTCCTACACCCAATTATAGCTTGATGAAAAACAGTCCATAGGAGGGACAAAATAAGGTGTTATTTTAAGCAGGAGAAAATAAGCAATTGCATAAATCATCAAAACTGAAAAGTCTTTGCCTTCTCTTTGAATAAAACCATAATTTATTAATCTTTAAGACAGATGGGTTGTGTTCATGGGAGCTATTGATCAGCAGTAACGTATTATTATTGCTTTTTTTTTCCCCATTAGAAGGGGCAGATTAAAACAGATGAGAGTTGCTCAACTCTCCAAGCACCAGTATTATGGTATGCTTATGTGGCTTTGGAAGACAAAATGTTTTCTCTGATGCTCCTGTAAAAGTAATCATTACAGAGAAGGTTGAGGCTGCACATTAATTTGTCAGCCCATTAGGAAAACCCACACTTGACAGTAATCTGATCTAAACGATGGAAGTGTGTACAGCCACTGAGCAGCCCTATTTGAGTCAACTCAGTGCCAGGTCTCATCAGGAGCATGGAAGCACGGGACAGGTTAAGAGGAAAAGACAAGGCAAGAAGACAAGATGGAGAGGACACTAAGCAGGATGGTAAGGAGACTGGAAGTGTTGTGGAAAAACACAAGTATGGAATGGAAATGCCTAATACCAGAAAGTAGGCTATATTGGGTGTAAATTACATGAGTCTATTAATTGTTGCCAAGCGTTAATTATTGTTGGAAAGGTCCCAGAAATACATTTACAAAAAGTTCTCTGTAAAATTTAAATATTTGCTTTACTTGTCCCAGCTAAAAGTACAGTTGAAGTAAAAAGTTTACATGCACTCGTGAGCATATATTAAAAAGAATTTAAAGCATAGCTGATTTAACTATGGATTTCTTTCTAATCTCCACATCAAAGTTATACATACAAGCTTGACTATATCCAGTTGAAACCATATATTTACATACACCAAATAAAAAGACAGACATTTTTTTCCCTCACTGTCTGAAGTTAAAGGAGACCAAACTTCTCTTGTTTTAGGTCAGTTAGAATTACCAAAATTATTTCTATTTGCTAAATGCCAGAAAACTTAGCAAGAACATTTTTTAGAGATTTTTTTTGTAACTTTCTTCAAATTTAAAAGTTTACATACATTTGGTCAGTATCAGGGATAACTGTCTTTTAAACTGTATGACTTGGGTCAAACGTTTTGGGGAAACCTCTGATAGGTTAACTGACACATTTAAGTTAACTGAAGGCTCATCTGTGGATGTATTTTAAAGTCACACCTAGAACACACTGCTTTCTTGTTTGACACGTTTGGAAAGTCAAAAATAATCAGCCAAGACAGGAAGAGAATTGTGGAGCTGCACAAGTCTGGTTCATCCTTGAGAACAATTTCCAGGTGCTTGAAGGTATCCCTGTTCTTATGTTCAAACAATTATACACAAGTAGAAACATGATGGAATATCCAACCATCATACTTCTCAGGAAGGAGACAGGTTCTGTGTCATAGAGATGAATGTGTTTTGGTCCAAAATATGCAGATTGACCCCAGAACAAAAGTCAAAGACCTTATGAAGATGCTGGCTGAAGCTGGTAAGACGGTGTCATTATCTACAGTGAAGTGTGTCCTGTACTGAAATGGGCTGAAAGGCCACTCAGCGAGGTAGAAGCCTTTCCTTCAAAAAGAAACATAAAATATAAGATTGCAGTTTGCAAATACACACAGGAACTTTGATTTCTGGAGACGTGTCCTGTGGTCTGATAAAACTAAAGTGGAACTGTTTGGCCATAATGACCATTGTTATATTTGGAGGGAATAGGGAGATGCTTGGACCATCCTAATTGTAATGTATGGAGGGGGCAGCATCATGTTGTGGAACTGTTTTGCTGCAGGAGGAAGTGGTGCACTTTAAAAAACAGATAGCATCATGAGAAAAGAATGTTATGTGGAAATATTGAAACAACATCTAAAGACATCAGCCAGGAAGTTAAAGCTTGGGCGCAGATTAGTCTTCCAAATGGACAATAACCCTCAGCATACAGCCGAAGTGGTAAAAAAAAAAAGTGGCTTCAGGACAACGAAGTCAATGCTTTAGCATGGCCATCACAATGCCCTGATCTCAAGCTTGTGGAGAAGTTGTGGGAAGATCTGAAAAGGCCTTGCCCGGTCATAATCTATTAACCTCAAAATGGCCCTGCTAGGGAAGTAGGACTTTTTGGATCAACCCAGACTTACAGGTTGAGTGTCGTAAAGGGAGGATGCTAAACAACACGAACTCACTGAATAGCTAGCACTTTATTTCACTCGTTTTCTGATCTGATGATCATATTTTCTGATAACTTTAAATTACACAACAGGAGTTCTGTATTTTTGTTTGCCAATACAACATTTAAACCCAGCCATCCACAATAAACACCTCAGTAACAGCCTACAGCCCAAGTGGAAATATTTAATTAAAGGAAGTGGAAAGTCTCAAATCTGGAGAGAGAGTGAGAGAGATGGAGTGAAAGATCCTTTCTTTAAAGCCTGTTTCAACTGGTAAGGTTAAAATATTTTTCAGTGTTTACCTTCTGAGACACAGATTAAAGCTATTGCAACTTTCCAAGATTATTATTCACAGATTTGATTTTTACTTTGAATGGAGCAGACGTGTAGTGGAGTATTGTTTCAAGACATCTGTCAAGCTGTAATCATTGGAGATCTGTAGATTATTACAAATTTCCTATGAGTTAGAATTGATTTTAAACCCAGTTTCAGAGTTCAACTGGTATGAAAATGTTAGAAATTATTTATTTAGAAAGCTGATTCTAATCCAGGTCGGAAATGTTCATTTAAAACACTCCAGCTACATACTTCCAAACAGTACCTGAGCACCTGCCCCTTTCATCCTTGATGCCCCAATTTATTTATTTTTTTATGTGTGTTTTCTTAAGCCCTGTCTCAGCCCCTCAATAATATTTAACTAACAATAACAATTTAGCTAAATAAATCTGGTTGCCCTCAGTTTAATGATGACTATTAACTGATTCTCATCCTTGACGTGCCTCTGCCTCCATGTCCTCAGTTGTTCCAGACCCATTGTGGGGGGAGGGGCAGATCTGGGCCCTCCAACTATCAAATTATGGGCTAGAATATTTTTTCAACATAGACCTGTTTGCAAAGAAAAAAAACTTAGGTCTGATATCGAAGTTACATGTTTATTTATTTTCCTAACTGTACTTGCAGTAGTCTGGAAAACCGCTCCTGCCCCTCCCTCCCCAAAAACAGAAATGGTTCGGCCGCCGAGAAAGCTTCTCGCTTTGAGTTTATCAGACTGTCCCAGTGCTAGACTAAATGTCCGGGGCGCTACAGGAGCAAAAAAATATGCAGCCTCAGTCGGTTGCTCTGCTCTGGATCAGGCAGCCTCCAACACTTTGATATAAAGGAACGGTACCATGTCACCACGACACACCTCAAAGCCCAGGTAGGCTACAGCCTGCTTTTGGTTTGCTCTCTGCTCCAACTTCACCTGACATTACTGCCAGGCGCATCCTTACCGCTACAGTCAGGATCTGGGCTGGAGGTGAGCGGCTCTGAATAGAATGAAGTCTTTTTTTTTTTTTTTACCCAGTAAGGGGCATAACATGCAGTTTTTCCTGCTTTTTATATGGCTCAAAATAAAGCAATAAATCAATAAACTGCTGTAGAACCTCAGCTCCCAAGTAAAAGTTCAGCCCATAGCATTTAGAGTGCACATCTAAAAATGTCACATAAACGGTAACAAAGTACCAACAATTTGGACCGCAGCATAAAGCCAAACATGCAACAATTTAGTAAATCAAGTTCTCTCAAAACTGATACCTATAGGATCCATGAGAAATTTTAATAAAATCTCTGGTTCATTTGTCAAACAAATTAATCTATCTTTACCCTAATAAATAACCATAGGCCATTTACTTTTATATTTAACTTATTTGAAAGTTTATTAATATTTTTACATCATGAAATAAGACACTCCTAGACAAGGTAGTTTATTTGAATAGCACATTTTAATGTACTTTGGTGCTAAGCCATTCAGTGATTTATGAACTAATAGAAGTATTTTAATATATATTCTCTGAGCTCCAGGGAGCCAGTGGAAGGACTTTAGAACTGGAGTGATGTGCTCTGTCTTCCTGGTTTTAGTGAGAACACGAGCAGCAGCGTTCTTGATCACTTGCAGCTGTCTGATTGACTTTTTGGGCAGACCTGTCAAGACACTGTTGCAGTAATCAATGCAACTAAAGAAAAACACATGGATGAGTTTCTAAAGATCTTGTTGGGAAGGACATGATTTCATGAATACAATTTATCTCTCCAACTTACAAATCTAAATTTCTCACAGGTGCTAACAGAAAAACTGTGTAGCTATCCCATCTGAGCTGTTTTGATCTTTAAAGCAGTCCACAGCTGAGTTGTTGTGGAGGTTAACCAGTCAGATATTAGGTTTATTTAGTAAGACACAGCAGCAAGTTAGATTATTTCATATACATTATAAT
Source organism: Anableps anableps (assembly GCA_014839685.1). Taxonomy (NCBI): domain Eukaryota; kingdom Metazoa; phylum Chordata; class Actinopteri; order Cyprinodontiformes; family Anablepidae; genus Anableps; species Anableps anableps. The sequence continues at coordinate 20,461,777 of CM026076.1, forward strand.
CAGCGATCATCTCTTCTATGGTCTTTTGAAGAACACATCCCTCCATCACTATCAGCAGCAGGAGCAGTAACCTTCAACAGCAACATTGTACCCATCAGGGAAAACATAGAATGCATTTGCTATGGAGTTTTACCCACATGGTGACAGTGAAATAGTATGATGCATTTCCTTATTAGATTCTTGATGAATATTGGTTGTTATGTTGTTGTAAGGTGTTTTAAGATCTTGTTCTGTGTGTCCCTTTTTAATGTTAAGCACTTGCCCCTCCAAAGGTTTCTGCACGGCCTTGCTGAGGGGCTTTTTAGCTGCGAGTAGTACTGTGCACTGGACAAAGCAGAGAGAACAATGTAGATCAAATGGCTGAATTCCATCACCAGCAGTCATTCAGCTCTGCAAAGGCCTGGTAACGAGCCATTCATTTGAGTCAGGTGTGTTGGAAAAAGGATGCAAAGTTAAAAGCTGTAGGGTGGTAGCTCTCGAAGACTGGACTTGGGCACCCCTGATATACAGGGACTACCTCCAATTCTTTGACTTCATGTAAAATCAGTCGTTACATAGTTTATTTTTGAAGACAATTGAGTTTTTCATCAGACCATGTCCCCAAACATGTCAAAACTGGTTTTGCAATGGATAAAGCTAACCTTAAGCGCCTGCATGGCCTTCCCAAAGTCCAAACCTTCCCACCTGAAAATTTGTGTACTATACTTAAATTCTGGTTCCCTGCTTGAAAACCAATCAATTCAATTTAAATTCATCAGTTCTGTCAAAAAGAGTAGCCACATATCCAACAAGAATATGTCATCAGCTTGGTGATAACAAAAAAATGTGTTGTAAAGAGGCATTTTTGTCGAAGGATGAATCAAATATTAGAGTGGGTATAAAATCTTGATATTGTTCAGATCAGATAGAATTCACAGTAAAGTCAAAGTCATCATTGTTTTTTTTTCTGTTGAAGCTTTATGTTGTATAATCATTCCACCCCGAGAAAAGAACGGTTCAAATAAGTCATTACAAGTCCAACATTAATATCATATTTATGTAATGATGACATTTCTCACTGAATTTTCCCTTAGTAATTTTCTTGGCAAGCAAACTGGCTGCACCCTTACATAACTATTGTGGCCATTTTGTGCTGTACAGCAGGGCCTGAACAGTCCCACAACCAATCTCCACACAGATTGGTCTACAAAGACAAGGGGCTCTACTTCAAAAATAGGCCTTGATTGTGCCATGTGGGACAAAAACAGCATCACTCAAACTAACTGTTTCTCCATCTTTCACTGATAAAATCCACTTTCCATTCATTACCTTTTATCATAAACACACGTCTATTGGGAAAGCCAGGCTTAGAAGTGGTTAAGCCTGTCCCTGGTTTCCTATTTCTGGGGAGCATTTATCTGATGATATATATTCCTTTTGGTAAGTGAAAGGAGTTGCTCTATTTTCAACAGGAAGGACATTGATAGGGCATTAGGGATTTGTTTATTTCAACTCGAAACCCATAGCATTTATCCTAGTATATATTTCGCTGTGGGCTCAGACCAAATTATGTCTCAAGGCAAGATAAATCACAAGTCGTGAGTCAGAATACCACATGTTTTATGATCCTACACAGAGCTCTCATGCAGGCTACACTTTACTGAAAGCTGCACTGTGAATTTTGGAGTCAACGTGCAGCCGCTTGTTTGTGACTGGAAACTGTGATGAATGTGACAGCTGTCATATGCACATCAGCTGTCGAGGTTTTAGACATTCGGCGGAATGATGGGATTTGAAAAGAAGTTCATCTCCCTCCCTAATAAATCCATTGTCTTGTCTTCCTTCAGCAGGAGATGTATTGATGGACATATCCAACAAATAGACTTAGTGAAATATTGTAGCTGCGTGGAGCTCAATCAGTTTAAGTGAGAGTGAAAAGTGAGTTGATGTGCTTGAGTAAACAACTCAACATCACTCTTGCAAAAAGCTGACAGACAGGACAGGCTGTGCAGACAATTTAGAGACATAAAATTACCTACAAACACTTTGAAACAAGTTTGAAAAGAAGTTTTGTCAATTTTTTTCTTGTTTTTTGACAAGCCAGTTTAAATCTTACACATCAAGAAGATCTCTCCTCAAGAAAGCATTTTCTTTGTCCAAATGACAGGCAAAAATATAACCCTGCATGTTGCCACAAAAAGTGGCCTCTTTCACATGATCCTGACAACAGATTGCGGATGATCCCCTCTCAAAGAACTTCTTACGTAAACTTCCGAACTTAGTATCCTGCTGCTTTGACCCAGGCAACAAAGCCAGCTTAAATGCCCAAACAGAAGCTGCTGAACAAAACTCAAGAGCTTGTGCTGAGGGGAGATGAAGGGTCAAGTAAACTTGCAGCAGACCATAAGCCCTGGGAATAAAAAGAGAAAGAATCCTCCTTTCAATCTCCACATTGTTTCTCGGGAAGGATCTGTGCCATCACGACATCAGCCCAAATTTCTTTAACGACAGGGCAAAGAGAGAAGAAGAGAGGACAAATGAGGTCCACAACAACATGATTCTGGATCTCTCAGCATGTAATGTGTCTGTTTAACATTACCGAGGCTCAGCTGCCATAAGCTTACCAATGAGAAACCCTGTGGTTTCTGAATACATTTCTTTCCCTGAAAGCTTGCGTCTAAAGTGAGGGATGAAAACAGAGATAAACACCCTGTAAAACCCAATAAAAAAGAAAACACTGATGCAGAGAAATTTCATTCATGTACAGTACACAAAACATCATGTAAGCACAGTTTACTTTTCAGCATATAATAAAGGACAACTATGTCAGACATAAAGTCATGTTTGAGACACTTTTCACACAATTCTTACATATGTTCTACTGGTAGAAAATCTGCTATACTTTGAAATAAGTATAGCAGCCTTTTCTATTCAAGGTATCACAAGTCTTTCCAAGAAAAACTAAAAGCTGGATGTAGCACCAATTCAGAACAAATGCTTCTTCAAACAATCTTTAAAATGTCTTTGGGCATCCAGAAGGGCTTCAATGCTATTTGGATGATGGTTGGCTTTAATTTCATTCCCTGGTAAGATGGTGCCCAGCTGCTTCAATAGGTAAACCATGACTGATAGTATACCACCGACAATTTATTATTTATTTATTTTTTTTGTAATCCAGGTATGCTTCTGCCTTTGGTATCATTTTCAAGCTAGAACATTTAGCTTCTGCCAGATAGTACCATATGTTAAGTACAATTTCACATTCATAATTCCATCAGTTTTAATATAAGTCCTTACACAACTAGCTAAAACATACCAGTATAGCATAACAGAGCATCTGCCACATATTACAGGTAGCAAGAAGCTCACTGTTGTCCTTCTTGCCTGATATCTGGTGTAAGCAGAAATTATGCAAAAGATCTAAAAGTTTTATTGAATTACTAATGTAGTCTCTCAAGAAATACTTCAGGGATAGTATGCTACTACAAAGCAGACTGTTGATGTATTTTGATAAGCTTTTCAGAAGCCAATATGTGAGAACAGATCTGGTTATTTAACAGACAGTGCAGGCTTGTGGTCATATCCATACTTACATTTTCAAGTTTTAGAAGAGCTAGAAATACCAATGGTAAACTTGGAACTGGCTTACCATGACATTATAACCTATGCAAGAAGTTTGAAAGACAACAGGGATGGCTGAAACTGAAAAGAAATAAAGCATCCACCCACTTTTTCTTACCACATGTTACAAAGTTCCTGGTGTCCACAGAGAACTAAACATCTCACTGCTCTGATCATTAACTAGCCAACCAATCAAAGCCTTCTGGCCATTTCACAATTATCTGCTCTCCATAACATAGGTGAAAAATAAACCGTCACCCCAACAGCTTTCAGTCTTTCTTCTTCCTGTATCCTAAAATAGCTACAAATGTGTTCCATATTCTAACACTTCTATTTAAAAAAAAAAAAAAAATCGACAGACTGAACTGAGATCACGTTACATGCCAAGCTGAGAGTTTGCAGGGGTGGATTTTCACCTCTGACTTCTGAGAGACATACAGCATATGCTTATTACATCAATTTATTTCAGTGGCATTTATGTGGACTAGCATCTGTCTAACTGAATGAAAGACAATGTTATTCTCAATGTACATGAATTTAATGGCCTCCCAAGCTACTTGCTGTTGCAATAAAACATAACAGTTTTGAGCTGAAGTAATTTTCCTTAAACTTAATAGAGAGGTTGAAATAATTTAAAAGATCAAAGAAAACAGAAGTCCCTGTTTTGTCTTATACTTGTTTAAGGGTGCATGAAAGAATGTTGTAAATCCTTGCATCTTCTACTGGATGTGGTTAATGTTTGGTTTTTTTACTCAACTGACCTGAAAAATAAAGATAGTAAGTTTACATAATCATGATAATTAAGAGTAATGATGAAGAAGGCAAAATCAACAAGAATTTATGATACACTCTACATTGATATGTTTTTTTTTAAATCACAAGTATTGACTAAAGGCATCATAAAGAGTGAGACAAATGTAAATAGAGACTTTGCTGTAGACTTAAGTTGCACTTCAGGCGCAAAGAAACAATTCAAACTTTAGACTTAATCTCATTCATCGGTCATTTCAAAACAAACTCAACTTATCTCTGACATCTTGTTGCCCACTGTTAAACCAGAATCATTTCAAAGACACCTCCATAAATTTAAAGAAAGCACATCCTGTTGTGTTTATTGAGCAGCTCAACATTTTTAGTCACTACATCAAACCTCAGTCTTTAGTTTGGAATCTATTTTGTATTTCGGACAAGACATTTACTGTTTAGATTTGAAAAAGCTTTTAAATGCAGATTCAGTACTGGTTTCCAGCTAATCTTGTAAATCCCCTGAGTCCAAGTAAGGAGAAGAAAAGCTTCTAATGCAGTAGAGATAAAGGAATGGACACACTATGGTAAAGCAGTAGGTTAATAAATCTACGCAAAGGCACTATTGGTTCTTCAAAGTAAAGGTCTTTCCTGTTTGACAGATTCAGAAATTTGATAAGTGGTATTAACCTATTTGTCCAATTTTTCTTAGAACAGAAACGCAAACTTATATTTTAATGGGAAATTATTGTACTTTGTTTTTCAAAATAAATGACAGCAGTTAACAGTTTTTACATGCCGAGTTGAATGTTCTTAAAAACAAAGATGTGTTAAACTAGACCAACTGATAATGATTTGAACTCATAACCAACAGCATTTATGTGTCTTAGGCAGACAAGATGGCATATATTCGACGTGAGGGTATTATTTTCAGCTTTTAGAGACTTGACTTGGACTTTCTGCTCAAAGACTTCATATGTGACATGGGAAAAACAAAAATATGTGAATATCTCTGTTGTGAATACAAATCTTGATTCTTTTTGGCTACACTAGAGTCATGTTTATCACAAGTGTGAGATATTGCAATTTTATAACTGGAAACTACTTTTTCAGTAAAAGGGAATGTGGGTAATATTTCAAAACAAAACCTTGCTTTGAAATATACATATACCTTTTCAGATTATACCACAATGGGTTTTTCACCTGGTGGGAAGGTATTGTAATCTTTAAGGGGTTGTCACAATCAATTGCCGCACAAAAATTTTCTTATTTATATTTATTTTTTTTACAACTAAATATAAAGGAAAAATTGTTCCATAAAACAAATAAATATAAAAATTTAACATTTCCTTGATCATTAAGTATAAGGGATGCTGCTATGTTTACTTTTTGAACGTCTCCTAGGAAACCGTGTCCAGAAGCTCTCAGCTGCACCAAGCACACTGGGGATGGGTTGGGGGGTGGGGGGTCTCTGTGAAATCCAAACTGACTGATCCAGGACAGAGCAAGGATTACACCACTTCCCCTTGAATTCTGTCCTTCCCAACAAAGAGCTTTCTGTAACCACAGTCAAGTGAGCCGTTACTTAGCCAGTAGAGCCACAGAGTGGTGGTTCAGGGCCACTGTGGGAAAAGGCAGGGGCTTCCAGCATCATGTTTCTGTTCCTCGAACATAAAACCCAAGAGCGCCTACCATCAGCATCACCTCCCACCACTTTGCTACAAATGCCTAAAGGAGGTGTTGGGTTCTGGCACTTGCTGGAGACCCTGGCAGGTTCATACCCTTGGCAAGTTCACGTCACTCCAACAGAGTCTGTCATTGTTTCGGTGAGCTGCCATGGTTATTTCTGCCAGTGGAGGCACTAATTGTAACTTTAGAAAGAAATGAAATTAGCAAAAAAAATACACAAACTAAAATCAGGAACAACAGACTGATGTTCAGGAAGAAATAATTACTCTAATATAGGTACATGTGAAGTAATATTCCAAGTACTGTATTTCTAGTAAATCTAAAGCTTATTCAGAGAAGGTTAAGAGATCATCAACCACAGTGTGAAAAAAATCGCACCACTAAATTTCCTAAATGGCAGTTGGTCCTGCACTGGCTTAGTTTAGGAGCCCTAAACAATAACCTTGGTCAGTTTTGGTTTAGATAACAATTTCATCTTCTTTTTACACTCGATAAATTATCACCTTGCTTGTCTGGAGAAAAAAAAAATGCTTTAATCCAAATGAGAATAATATTCTGAGAATAATAAACGATTTCTGTTCAACTTTTTCTCAAAAATACTTGAGTGTTTTAAGGTTTGATTTATGTACTGAGCAAACGTACCGAGGAAACAAACTACAGCTTTAGGGGACATTTTGAGAAACAATACCATCCAATAATAATATGGCAATTTATAACAATCTGCAAATATTTTACTGGGTTTAAAACAAAACCTTTTTGTGCACTTGAAATAACATATATCACATGTCACATATCACAATAATATGATTATTTTTCTGACTTTTTTAGAAGTCTTTTTTGCAGTGTACCAGTATTGGTATGTGGTGGTTGTCAAATGTGATACTGCTTAAAACTGATTTACTTAGAGTTGGGTAAAGTATCTACATCAAATGGCCAAATAGCAGAAAAAAAATATCATTGTGATCCAATATTGGAAAATTGTCAAGTCAAAATCAATTATGATTTGTCTTTAGCATTTCAGTCACAAAAAAAAAAAAATATGCATCATGTGAGGGCATTATCCTGTTGATAAGCAGGGTGGGAATGTTTGAAACTTTAAATATTGCACCCTTCCTTTGTGATTTTGATATTGCACAAATTGATATTGCTATTAACAATTCAGAATATCCGGTAGTTCTTATGACATTTTAAATATACAGATAATCTTTTATGTACAGGGCAGTGCTATACAAATGCATTTGTAGTCTATGCAAAGAAATAAGTGGTTATGTCTTCAGTAGTTTAAAAATGACCAAAGTAGGAGTAAGGATCAGAAAGAAGATGACTATGTAAGCTGTAAAGGCTAAAACATTGTCTGGCCTTTTTTTGTGTAAGACACTTTTTTAAGCCAAGTGAGTCATTGGCTAAACTAAAATAAAAACCAAAACACCACACATTGTCTGCCCTTGATTATACCAAATTGCTTAACAGGCATATAGAACATCTTAAAATGAGGCAGTACTGAAAACCCCTTTCACAAAATAGGCACAATGAAACTGAAAATGTGATCTGTTGTTGACAGAAACTCCACAGCTACAGACGCAAAAATGTGACACTCCTGTTGAAGGGTGTTTTTATGAGGCAGAGGTTTAGGTTAACACAGGAAATATAAAGGCAGAGCAGCCATGAAAACTGTTCCTCTTAGAGCACCTACAATTACTAAAATGCTCAACAAAAAAACCCCCATGAATTTAGTTTATCATCCCCTTGCTGTATATCTTACAGAGACAAACAGGAGCAACTAAAAATGAAAATGGATTTGAAACCCAATTTTAAACTATCAAAAATAAAAAGCAACAAGTAATTCCTACTCCATTTTTCAACATCAGCTTTGTAACACTCCCCCCTACATGTTTTAGTCTTAAAAACAAAAGATCAAAAACATGATGCATAGAGAAAATGAACAATACAGAGTGTATTACTGCCATGGCAGCTCTTTGGGCCCATATTTAAGTCTGTACCTGACAAATTTAGGGCTGAGGTTAGCAGGTGTTCGACTCAGCGGGAACTGAAGGTCAATGACACCGATCTCGACACAGAAAAATGTGCAACTGCTCGTCACATCACAAATGACAAATTAACACTGCAGTAATGCAACACTGTAATCTTCCAAGAGGTATAAAGACCAGTTAGTCAGGCCTGGAATCTCACGGTGAAAATGAGAGCCACTTATCCAATAACGAGAGCTTAATGAGGGTCCCTTTAACTAGCTACAGTGTCTCTCTTTGCCTCGAAGAAACATTTGTCTTACAGTACAAATGTGGTTCATGCATCATTTCCATTGTGAGAGAGAGTCGCGTAATAACGGTATAAATCACAAAGGGCCTAGGTTGGGGTAATGAGACTTAAATCTCTTAAAACAACACCATGAACTTAGCTCAGTGATAAAATGATGTGGTGGAGGAAAATACTACCGTCCTTGCGTAAAGCTACACCACTCTCCACACATGGCTTTTAGGCACTGCAGAACCCCTACTTCATTTAGCTCTGACAGGCAATTTAATACCACAAAATTACAAACCTTAACTTTGCAATTACTTTTCCAGCTCTGAACATTTTCAACCCCTCTGCAGATGCAATCTTAAGGTTAAAGTCCCTAGACAGGGCAAAACCCCACGTTCTGAACTCAGGATTTTTACAAAAACTGAAGCATAGGGCAGATAATAGTTCACCTATGTGTGGAATAACTTGAGTGTTATATCTTCCTTGTAGAGACTTGTTACAATGTTAACAAAACAGCTTTTATTCTGTTCTTACTGCTGTAATACACATTATGTCCAGTTAACATGTAATGCACAAAAAAAATAAAAACCTAGAAAAATGGACAAACAAGAAACCTGCCCATTATAAAGGTGATACAGGGCATGTTATCCTTGAGTTTGTCACCCTCAGAAATCATTGTCTTCTAGTCCAAAATAGTAGAAATCCAATAACTGATGTGAGATGCAGCTTTTTTGTGTAAGAGAGAGTAGATATGACATTATGGAGATGTAGACACCTGATGACTAAAACATGCAACTCTTAAATAAAGAATTAATTCTAACCCATCCATATTACTAACATATTACCAGAGCCCAAAAATTTAAACTACACAAGTTCAATTATGAAAAAGAAAAAAAAAAAGATCACAATTACAAATTTTGGTCAACACTAAAATTATAAACAAGTCATTTTACATTAGATTAAAACAATGCTGCTTTTGAGAAACTTAGGTAATTAAAATATGAACTTAAAACTGAAATTATACTCATCACCATGCACCATGTGACACTCATCAGTATCACATGGTGCACATCACTATGATCGTGTCCTATTTTGACTCACCAATGACGTTCAGGTGCTTCTGCTTTTTACGAAAGTAATTCATATTTTGTCCTCAACGGAGCCAGACAAGCATCACTGTTCTAACAGAGGGTGATTAACTGCAACATTCTAATTTGGCACATACGGACACAAAGTCTTCTGTAAACTTGCATCGCCTCTGCTGACGACCTCTGCATAGTTGGGCATTGGCTGAAGTGAGATGCTAACAACACTTCATTTCCTCTGTATCTTACTATGGCTGATAATTCAGATCATGTTTCATATGGGTTACATAAAGCTGCAGAAAGGTTTTTCTCCTGCAACACAAATTTAGCACTTTGCTTCCAGGATCATAGCAAAAACTATGTTGGTGTTTCAGCCCTCTGCTAATGTCACAAATTTGTGTGAGGGAGACGAACCAGAGTCCCAGCTAAGTGGGTCACATCAGACAGTCAGGAGATTGCAGAGACCAATACAGTCGGTCCATTACTGTTCTTTTATTGTGAGTATCATTGTAAAGGTTGGGAAAACCCTTCAATTTTTAGGTTATGTCCACATCTCAATAAATTTTATAATATCCCAAGTTCTACAGTTTTTTTTAAGTAAATGAACAGTAATCAACTACAATATTTTGTGATTGTTTAGACACTAAATCAAAATTTATTTTGAAATTTAATTAATTGAATGGGTTTTAATCACACCCTGACCCTTCACAAGTATGAGTCAAAAGACAAGTCAGGCATGGTGAGATTGAGCAAAGCGGTAAAATATAGTCTGATAAGTAAAAAGATATCCCAAAATCCATAGAAAATGTTTCAGTAAAAAGCCCTGTGGACAGAAACTTCAAATTGCTTCCAAATATTTGGCCTGTAGTGAAACATTTTCTTAGTAGGGAAATGAGGAAGCCAAACTCCATCATTTTACAGCAAATTTAGCTTTATTGTAAAACTAAAACATTTGGGTGGTGGACCAACTTCGGAATTCACACTTTGTTGCAGAAACAGATTGATTAGAAGTTTTTAGAATAAAAGGAAACATTTAGATAGGTCATATTTGATGCCTTTGTAACCTTTTAAACCTTTGACCTTTTCTGTTAGCAAGCTAAAAATGAAAAAGATTTGCACTGATCAGTTTCTTGCCTCTTCAACTTCTAACTGAAGGTGCACTGAGGCTCTGACAGACATGTACTCTGGTGAAAGATTTACAGGGGTCATTTTCTCCTCCAGCACACAATGAGCTGCACCAACTTTTGATTTGTAGGGTAATGTCTTTGCAGTGACAGACACTTGCCCAATTGTTCATCTTTTTCATACATGGGACATATTTTAAGTTTCAGATATGATGTAATTTTTTTTTATGTAGGAACAGGTGTCACAGTTATGAAATGGTTCAGGCAGGATCAGAGCTCAAGCAGCAACAGGAGACAAGGTAAATATGACAACCTGCAAAATAAGGGCATGTTTTACATCAGCTTGTCCTCTTCCCCTTGCTGCAACTCAAAATGACCCTCAATGGAACGTCTGCCTGCTGTGCTGGGCAGATATTTATGCCATCCCCGCTCTGTGGTCTGTTTCTCATTCTCACAGTCTGTTCTGGTGCGAAATGAACATAGTCCACATTGTGGAAACGCTCGCTCATCTATGACAGGCAGAAACACAAACCTCAAACCCCCATGGTAGTCCAAATCCCTTCACTCACACAAATGAGGATATTTTAATGTCAGGCCTGTTTGCAGGGATGTAAACTTGTGGAAGTGCTGGTATTAGACAGGGTATCAAAGTCAACAAGCCTGTTGCTCTAAGCTGATCCTTCAGTCCCCTGGAAAACCCAGCTCTATGAAAGCCCAGTGGAGCCTTCAAATGCTTCCCATAGAGCAACCTGATCCATAACAGAGAGACTAACGCAGCTCCCTGTGCTATCAACACTTTATGCACAGCAGGGCTGCTTTAATTCCCAATTCCTGGCACTTAGGCAGCACTTGAAAAAGCCTATTCAACAGATTTTCCAAATGTAGCAGTTACATTCACCACCAATTAAATGAACTTAAAACTGCTATAGTACAAATATCAAAGTTAACTAAGCTATAACTACACTGTGAGCAAATTTACCATGAATTAAATCTTAGATTTAAAAAAAGAGATTTTTGCTGCAAGGTAATGAATTGCCAGTCTTGTGTATGATTTGTTTCCAATTAAGAGATACAATATGTTTTTGGCTCAAATCCAATGTTTTTAAACTATAACTGTGTGTTCAAGAAAACTCTATTTACCTCCTTCTGTTTGCTGGGGTCTTGTCCAATTCAGAATTTGTTGGCAAAACTCGCTAACCAACTTCTGATTGTAAGAGAAGTATACTGTTCTTTATACCTCTTTGTCTTGCTGCTCTGAAATAAAAAAAAAATATTCTTTTGTTTTTCTTTCATATCAAATTATGCCATCACTCATGGAATAATAGTGAGAACAGGTGCACTTAAATTTGTTTTGAAAGTAGTTTATAAGAAGTGGTGAGGGACTAGATTTTTACGGAAATAATTTCTGGTGATAAAATTATGTTATTTTCCGTAATGCAGGTTTAGCAACAACGAAAAACATTCCCAGACAATTCTGATTAGTCTTAAATCCACTTGAAGTTAGCTTTTACGAAATAGGAAGACTTGTGTTATTTTTTATAATTTGAAGAAAATTAAAGTTATTGCTAATTCATCACAAAGAACTATGGTTTAAATCAAATACATTACTTGAATGCATTGAATACGTTAATAGTTGATGCACTAATTGTGCCATCCAAACCCTGTTGGCCTTGCACACTGTCACAGCACCTGGACGTGTAACCTGGCGCAATCGTCACCTTTCACTCAAAATGGTTGATTTAGAAGGTGCTCTTGCAGAGCAGGTGCGCCTGTATCAGCATTTATATGATCCCTCTATGAAGGCTGTCTTTTTGGAGAATACTGCACCAACGTACGTGTCAAATATCATAACTCAGCCTTGAAGACTGTCCACTTCCTCAGCTCACGCGCACCTCTACTGTAAAAGCATGACGATAAGGCTGAGCTATAGTCGCGCTTTGAGAGGTTTGTGTTGAGTGCACAGTTAGACTGATGTGAGCGCATTTATATATATATATATATATATATATATATATATATATATATATATATATATATATATATATCGTAAAACGTAATTTGCTTTAAGATCCACTGGCTGATTACCTAATTAGTATTTAACTGAAGTGCAAAAAAATTATTTTTAAACAAATTGTATTTTATGTGTTTGCCATTTTTAAGACTCTGTAGTTGATGTTGAAGTCTTGTCAATAATTTCTTCCAATAACACAATTGCCATGTCATATTTTCATATTTCCTGTCAACTTTTAAAATTTCTTGTCACACAAACAAAAGTGGTGGACAGCAACAGCACTCTTACCACTGGGCTTAGCAAGTTTTCAGGGGGAAACCCTGGTCTTAAAGTTATTAGGTATTTTTTGAGTTTAACGTTGAACACCAACCTCGTAGTGCTCTAAAAGTTGCTGCAATTACAAACATAGTCTTAATCAAGTGTCATCAGTCCAAATGTCTGACTTCTTTTGCTTTCTGATGACCAAATCATCAAGACATGTAAATGCCAGCAGCTTTTTTGGGAATACGATTATAATGAAATGCAGCTCATGAGAGAAAAGAGAACAGGAGAGAATTAAAAATTTAAATACCCTGGCAAATGCAAGATGGCATAATCTATGTACTCACTGGTGAATGATGCCATGACCTAGATATTTATTTTTAAACTTTATTTTGAAAAAAAATAGTAGGTAGCTGGGTGGCTCAATTGGTAGATTAGGTCCACCATTTGCAGAGGCTAAAATCATCATGTGGTTGTCCTGGATTAGATTACCAGTCTCGGGCCGTTTGCTGTATGTCTTCCTCTTCTCTGTCCATCCTGTTTTCTGTCACATTACTGTTCAATAAAGGCCACTTGAGCCTAAAAATTCTTTAAAAAATAAATACACAGTAAAGGAGAAGTAGTTAATGTTTGCACTATGAACTTTGTTCAGACTCTTTAGTTGGTGAACAATGAATGAAACAAATGATTTTAACTTAACTGAATTTAGAATGAGTTTTCATTAAGGGTGAACTGGCACAACACTGTTCAGAAATCTAAAAAGGACAGAAGCCTGAACAACAAAAAACACTCAATTGTATACAATACTTTGGTCAGCAAAAAATGTAATGATTATGATTTAAGCTAATGCTACTGTGCAGTTCAACTCATTAACTGAACCCTTAATAGCAGTGACCAGTAATCATTTCCCTTTGAAATTATGTGATTTACATTACAATACTGTTGTAAAACCACAGTAAAAAGTATGGTCATGGTGAGTCATTGACAAAGACTTAGACAATGCTGCTAATGACAGTGTTTGAAGAACTGCTTTCCTGACTTACATTTGTTGATGCATCCAGTGGCATGTTGTGGTATGAAGAGGATCAGCCAGTATCTCTTTTATATCAAAAAGATGCTACATGTTTAGACAGGGTATGAAGAGCCTTTCTTTATCCTAATGCTAACTGTCACTATAGATAGCAACACTAAAACTGTTGGTGTTTGTGACAGACTGTGCCTTAATGGCATGTTTTTCTTTCAGAACATTGGTCTATAATGTATTTTTATCAGTTTTGTCCTCCCAAGATATTTCTTATCAAGATGTATCCATAATAAAAAAACAAAGGGATTTTTAAATATGCAAAACAAGCTTCTCATTCAGTGTTCCAACAATTCAAACATCGTTTCCCTTGACAAGCGGTAATCTGAAATGCCACAAAGGAGACAACACTTTTAAAGATAATATTTAAATCTAATTTTATTTATCTATTTATTTATTTCACTCAGTCTGAGATGAGTTTCCCTTAGACAGTGATAGACAAGCAAGCTAGTCAAAGTAAATTTCTGTCAATCACAATCAACAAGGGAACTGTCACATCACCTCATCAGTGTCCATCTATACAGTCACAACTCTGTCTTGAGGCTCTTTGAATCAATGTACACACAAGGGAAGGCTTTCAACTCAAAAACAACCAGCGGAGTATAGCAGGCCACATCATGTGGGAAACCTCCTTGGGTGATAAAGGTACTTATAACCCTACATATATTTATGGATACCATTAAAAACAAAACTGCTATAAAGAAAATAGCTGACTTCAGAGCAAAAAGCCCGAAGGACCCAATTTTCTCCTGAAGCACCTGATGGACACTCTGACAGGCGAATTGCTTTCCAGCACCAATTTTTGGGGCATGAGAAAAATGGTCCACACAGCCAGTATGTGGTCTGAGATGACTCATAAATCTTGTTTTATCTCCTCCATAGTGGTAGCAGAAAGGGATGAGTTGCTTTTTTCCCCCATCTCATTCACATGTCTATCTGTCTGTTATCTGTGCCCTTGAGCAAAGATTACGAATGCCCTGTCTTTGATATATGACACATCACACGGAGCAGCTTTTCATCCTGCGAATTAACCCAGAGAGACTGGGGAGTAAAAAATGCAAACCTGAGTGCTGTCAGCTGGGGGTGGGTGGGGGATCTCACTGTTCTTTTGTGCTGCTCTGCCCCCCTTCCTCCTTTACATGTGATTGTCCCTACCCTCGTCTCCTCAGAGCTGTGGATTTCCTACTTGATACGAAGCAGAAAGCATCACAACTACCCAAGTTTAGTGGCAAATTGTTTGTCTGACCTCTGCACGTCCCTGCATTTTATAAGCTAGTGTGTCACCACTGTCTAATCCCCATAACAAATGGCCCCTGTCAGGTCCTCCTTTATCAGAAGCAAGAAGTAAGACATGATTGACTGTAAGTAACTACATAACTCTCATGCAAAGAGACAGAAAATGAGGATTTCAAATGAGTGATGAAAACAGAGATTCCCATAATGTTGCCTCGAGAGCTGAAAAAGGCAGCAGATCAAAGGTAGATATTGGACAAACAAATGGGAATGTGTTAAGGCAGCTTACAGTGCCATGCAAAAATGTTAATGTAATTATGATGGAATTTTATGTGATACACAACACAAAGTAGTGCTTGATCGTAAAGTGGGAAGAAAATTTTACAAAAGGTTTTTACATTTTTTTCTTCACAAATAAAAATAAGAAAAGTGTGACACATCCATTTACCCAAGATCATTTATGCTGATATAAATAAACTAGTTTCTTTCAAAAGTCATTAGTCTTTAATTAGTAAGTGGTATGTGCGTAATTTAATCTCAGTATAAATGCAGATGTTCTTTAAAAAGCCTTAGAGGTTTGTTAGAGAATATTTGTGGAAAAAAAAACTCCAGCATAATTAACACGATAGACAGATTGGGAAGAGAAAGCTAAAAGAAGGTTAGCTTATAAAACAACATTCAAAGATTTCACATAGCACTCTTTTCATCTATCATCTGGCAACAGAAAGAGAATGGTACAACACCAAACCTACAGGGATGTGGCCAAAGACTCAGTCTCCACAGTGAAGCATAGTGGTGGTCGCATCATACCGGGTGGATGCTTTTGTTCAGCAGGGACAGGGAAGCTGGTCAGAGCTGATGGGAAGATAGATGGAGGTATAGAGCTAAGGCAATCTTTCCAAGAAAACCTGGTAGGTAGCAGGGGTATTCAATTAAAACTCATTGAGGTCCAGTTATTAAAAATTCCTCTTAGTAAAAGGTCAGAAAGAAAGTCCAACATTTGTTTTTTATGGTCTTACCTACTGGTATGTTCACATTTTCACTGTTAACAATCAGCACTTTATACTGAACAACTAGCTATTTTACTATATTTAAAAGTAGTCCCAGGAAAATAAATTGAAGGCTTTTCAGATTAAAACAGAAATCTCAGAATGATATACATAATAAAATACATCTTAAAAGTGCAAATAGAGTCTATTAACCCTTTTTCCTTTCAAATTGAAGAGGTCCCACCCTAAAGAACTAAAGGCTTACACTTCAAATAAAAAAGTGAACATCTTTAGAAAACGGATAACCATGACTAAAACATTGATCTTTTAGAGGGAAAAAAAGTGCAAACAGAGCAAGCAAACATTTTTCACCACTTTTCTTAAAGAAGTATCAACCCACAAAAAAGTAAGTTTTCAAGTAAAACAGCTCAGCATCTTCAGAAAACAAAAATAGCTCTTTTTGGAGAAAAATGAAAACAGAGCTTTTAACACCACCTGTTCTCTTTTGATTGCTCTGATTATTTGCATGGGATTTCCCTGGCACTAATTCAAATCTTGGTTGGAATGGAGTCAGTGCCATTCTCATGGATTTTTCATACATCTCATGTTTTTGTTTTTCATCAAATAATGTCTCAGCAACACCATTGAAGCACTCCCTCACAACTGTTCCGTCACTAACTATTATTATTTTATTTTGTCCAAAATCCACAATACCTTGATAAACAGGCTTTGAACTGCCTGTTAGAATAATGAACATAATTTTCTCTGTCCATTCATCTTTAAAACACCTCTCTCTCTTCTGCTCTGTTCAGCTCTGGTGAGCTCACTGCACTGGCCGTGCCGGGTAAACAAAGATTTGATCGGCTCAACTGAGTGAAGCTATTGTTGTAATGACTGGAGTAGAGGCAACCTCTAAAGCACACTGCCCCCATCCCTATTAGTTGGCTCTGCGTTTAAGCTTTATATCGCCGCAAAAAATGCTCAATAAAAATGATCTATTTTTGTAAATCTATCAGATTGGGCCGGGGTCTAGACAGAACCATTACTCTGTTCACATTCGGACCTTAGTCCCCCATTTAGGGATGCTTGTGGTAGAGGGAGGTGAAGACTTAAGACCAGGGTGAAGGTTCACCCCTCATCAGGTGTAACGGTGCTGAGTGAAGCTGACACCCCATCCATGTGAAAAATTCCAGCAAATAGAATGAGCGGTTTGTGCTTCGTTTGTGCAGGTTAGTGCCATTAAAATTTATACGCAGATTGTTCCTGTTGTTATACTTTATAGGCTAATCACTGCTCCCAAACAAAATAGTTTTTCTACATTCAAGGCAATATTGCACATTTTCATCCGATCAACAAGTGTTTATGTAGATGCTGTCACCAATGTCACTTGACTATGCCACACACCTGCATCTTTTCATTAGCTGTTGCTCTGCTGCAGACACACCCAAATTTTCCACTGTGTGATAATAAAGGTTCTTTATTAAGAGAAATAATAAACTGTGACGTCTAAGATCACACATATGACTGTTTGAAAATTAAATTACATTATTCTTTAAAAGAATAATAAAAAAAAACATCTGATTTGGAAAATGTCCTTTATGTGAACAACTGAATCTTGTGATAACCCAAACCTTTAGTCAAAATGTCCATTTTCATACAGTGATTTGGTCACAAAAAACCTGGAAATGAACCATAGCTGTCTTGTATCTAACAAGAATACAGCCCTCCTCAAGTTTTTCAGATGTAGGTGAGAAACCGTCTTATGAATATGAAAAGCTCTCCTAAATCAGGAGTAGCAAAATATGGCATGCTTTGCCATTAAAGAATTGGTCACAGAAAGCATCAAAGCAAAACTTTTTTTCTGGTCAGGGGTAACTAACCATGACATCAAAGTAGCTGCCTTTGAGCTGGGTTTCTCTGTTCATTTACAACCAAAGATCCGTCCCAAAATGTGTTGATTCACAGCAACAGTCCTCAATCTGGTGTGTATAGCAGTGCATGTGGTTGGACTTTTTTCTCTTCAGAAGCTGGAATGAGTTTGTTTTCCACTGCAGTGTGAAGCTAAGCCATGCCAGAATCCATCAGGACAGAAATGTCAGGAGAAACAAATGGGACTTCCCTTGTTATTCCTTTGTTAAGATAGCAGTACTGTGAAGGGCATGTGTTTTGTGAGGTAAACGCTTGATATGTTCCTTTGTCTTTCCAATGACAGCAGAGATGTTTCACTGGGCATCAATTTGGAGGGCAGCAAACCTCAAAAGGACTTCTTCAAACATTGCACCAAGAAGCTAAACCCTCTGAGTATGTCTTTGGGGTCACGCTGTCTATGGCAATGGCTTTCACCAGCAGCAAGACTGGGTTGTCGCTGTCATTCCTGACAACATTTTCAAATACACAGTTGTCCGAAAAACCACAGCATAAGCACATACAAAAAAGCATTAAATGCACAGGTGTTCAGCACAGAGATTGCTTTTTCCCCAGCTGTAAAAGGCTACTGCAGGTTTCCATTTTTTTTAACAGTCTCAATTTCACTCTTTTTGCCCCAAAAGTTCCATCTGCATGGAATCATTCAGTGGAAGTAGAGAGGTAGGAAGACCCCTCTTAGTTTTTAACCACATCTTCATCTGATGAAAGAATGTTTGTGGCTGCGTCAGATTCCACAAAAAGGGTGAGCATCCACTTTTATCTTACCTTCAGCACTGTAGTCATGGATGCTGGATTGGCTTCTGTAACTTTTACTGTTCCCATTGTTCCTTCGTGTTTTTATTTTTCAGAAAAAAATCTGCATATTACCTTCAATACAGGACAGATGATGAGCAATGAAGCGATCAACTCGAACAAGTTCTCATCTTTAAAATGGACATGTTTATATTTTTGAAGTCAGCTTCAACAGTGGCTGAGGTTGCTAAGAGGATGGTGCTGTTGAAGAGAGGGACCTGTCCAGAGTGGTAAGTATCTTGCAAGTCTTATGCTGGGAACAATCTCAGGCAGTAAATGGATGTTATCCCTATCACTGGATCTCATCACAAGGAGATCTGCTTCATTTATGTCTTTATCTGGAAAGAGTTTTCTGCAATTAAGGTCATCCTGAAGAAACCATGGAAAAATGGCTGGATTGACTCTAAAATTGACTCTCATGAGCCATTTTTTAACCATTATATTTGTCAAAAACAATTGTACCTGTAGTTGTACTGGACATTAAAAGAAACAAGAAAGTGAAGACAATTAGGGTGGTATAATACTTTTTCCGTGGCTATAAGTATACCTCCACATTCTTTTGCACCTGTATTTATCATTTACGACACACATGTTCCTCTTTTTTCCCCTTTTTTTCCCCACAGAAACACTTTGTATAAAGGCATAAGCATCCCTCTACCAAATATCTCAATGCTTCAAGTAAATGAGGTGTATCATGGACTTATGCCGACAAAGCGCTGTTGATTACAATGGCTGTCTCAAGTGATGTCCCTCTGGCTGGCTCCTTGTTTGGTCCGGTGCAAGAGGGAAGTGTGCTGTCCTATCAGCTTGGTCCCTCCACCTGTGCATTAGTGTTTTCAGAACATCAGCACCATCATATGGCCTCTTTTGACACATCTTTAGGAATGGCTCTCAAAACTGAGAAGAGCATGCAAGAATAGTTTCTGTGCTGAGTGAAATCAATCAGGCATGAAGTCAAGCCTGGTTGTTCCAAGAGAGAGACCACACACTTCAGGGCCAACACCGGACCTTCCAATACTAACTGTTTAGAGTTCTACAAGTGTTGTATTTTTTTTTTGTGAACACTACAAAATGCAAAAATAAATGGAAAATTGGTTAATCATTCAACCACAACTACTTATTGGTAATAAACTAATAATTGTTATAATAAAGTAATGAAGATATTAAATTTGCTGATTTGAAACCATAACAAAGCCAATACCTACTTTTACAATTTGTATTTGTAAATACCTTTGGAAACCATGTTTTTTTTCCCCTGTACTTTACTATAACTTCTACTTTACAAACCACAGAATAAAACGACTACGACACTTTCCGGACTATTACTGCTGTGTCACTGTCTCTTGTTAGAAACATTTTATCATTCAGTAACCAAGAAGCTGAGCAGCACTGAGTGCAGCTTAATGTATCATCTAATATATTTGAATAATAGCGTTTTAAATGCACAAGACAAATCACATTGACCACTCTGTGCAATCTAAAACAGAATGTAAAATAACACATTAGACCTGACTGCCACAGTGGAAATTAAAAGACTCTACATTACAGAGCAATAACCATTTCTCTCCAGACTCCAGACTTCATTAACCCAAAGCTAATCTCCCACTCAAACTCCCTGATCTTCACTTGCCACAGGGAAAAATGTGCTAAATAAATACTGGTTGCTGGGTGTTTGGATAAGGGCAACAGTGCAAAACGCTATCTACATTTTTTTCCTCCTCCTTTTCACCCATGTAATCCAAAGAGGTCATAAATAAAATATTACACCACAAGGAAAGTGCTGTAATCCATTATCATAATGGCAATGTTCATGATCTATTTCATTAACATGAAGTCTTTAACCTAAACAAATGTGTTTCTCACCCCAGTGTTCCATACCCATTTACACAAAACAAATGTGCTCATGTGTCTTTACCAAGAGAGGTGTAGGTGTTATGTATTATCAGTGAACAATCTTAAGGAAGAAACATTTGCTATATTAAGCTATAAATTTTTCTGGACATTAAATACAAACTATATTTCTCATTGCTGGGAAAAACGCTGACAAGCCTTTCAGGGGTTTATATGTTTTGTTTTTTTTACTTTGTCATAGACAACAATGTATAAATGTTTGATAAGAAATGGCCAAGTCAAGGGCAAACAACACAGGACTAATATTTTGTCAGTAAAAAGAGGAATTCTAGGCATATAATGACATAATGACAGTATGCCCTGTGTCAGGGGCATTGTGTTTATTTCTCATGTTCACCCACTGAAAAGATGATGTGGTCAGCAGCATCCATATGTGTGAATGACTGTAACATAAAGCCAGAGGGCACTGATGCCTACTTTCTGCCTCCTGTAAGTGTTAACATAACCTTTTCATCCGCTCAACCAATGGCTCCCTTGAATCAGTTCCCCCTTCAGTGTCCCTCAGCGTCTGTACAACTGGCACCTTCACAACTTGTTCCATTTGTTATATTGCGCTCCATCTGGCCTCGGTCATTTGGCTTTTTAATTTAGTTGTCTCCCGCTCTCTAATTTGTCTCACATTTACAAATGGCAGCAGCCGCCTGTTCCAAGCTGCTCCTCATCAGTTGCAGAAATACATTTTCAGCAGCCGTCGGGCCAGCAGTAAATCTGTAAGGCTGGGTTATTAATAGATAGCAACAGATGTTTACTGGTTGTTGATTACCAGTCAGATTGACCAGTGAAATCTGTTCATAAATGTAATGGAATTTATGGCAGAGCAGAATAGAAACAACGCCAAACTTTTAACGAAGAACCAGGGAGTTATTAAGGTCTATAGTAATCACTTTTAGTATTTAAACAATGCTCTGTTTTCAGTAAGATTATGAAATTTCTCATGCCAAATCCAGAAGTTCAATAATAATTCAAGTTAAGCTTAATAAAAGACATTTCAGCATATTTTTTTCCATTTACTTATCTTAGACAGTGGCATTTTAAGTCTTGCAAAGTAAATATAAGGAAATGACTCATGAAGCGTCTCCAACGAGGTTGTGGTTTCTTGCTCAGAAATTTATTATGGGCATTTGAGAGGTAGTTCTCTATGTAATCATTTTTTTATATCCATATTACAGCTCACGTGAATCTGAATAAATCTGAATAAATATTGTGATAAATATGTATTTACTTACTTTAAATGTGTATAAAGCATACCCATTTGTGTATCAACAGAAAACTACCAAGTCTACTGAATAACTGTGTTTGTCTATATGTGTGAGTGGTCAGCTGCAAGGTCTTTGTTGTAGTCTGACAGAATACAATAGTCTTTTTTTTTTCAGAGTCCCATCAGATCGTTTTTTGAAGCAAAAATTAACCCCCAGTGTGCCAAGAGAAGCAATTTTGTCATCCAGCGCTGTTTGCGGATGTTGTTTCTGTGTCAGACTTACGGATGTACCAGAAACATGCGAACAGAAAGGCTCCAGCAGGAATCTTTGTATGTTAAAATAAAGGTAAAAAAAACTGTGTTAAAAATTTTAATGCATTAAACTCTATGTAATTGATTAATTAAAATTAACGCATTAAGTCCCAGCCCTAATATTTATATATCAGAATGCTTTGTTTTAATCATCTCATTTTATGTCACCAAAAGTACCACTTTTGATTGAGAGGTGTCAAGGCAGCAGAAAATCTTGGCCTGAATGTTCCATGTTAAGTCTGTGAAATAAAACTCAACATATCTAAAGAACCTTAAAGAAGTTGAGATATACCAAAGGCTCGCTCCCACATTCATACCTCCTGCTTCCTTTTTCTGCTCATTACAGTGGCCGCAAACACTTCCCTGACAAACATGTCGCAGAAAAGCTCAGTGACACATTTCACTTGTCACTCACCATGCAGTTGGCAGGCTGGTGATCCATCTTTCCGTAAGTAGGTGACATGAGTGACTTCAAACACTTTGGGCATCACTTTGAAGAAAAGCTGCCATAAAACTATGATTTAGTGTCACCAAGCTGACAGAGATACTTTGGCAATTAATGTTAACCTGATTTTATATACTTTTAGAAAGTTTAAAAACTAATTTCAATTTTAAATTTAAGTCATATTTCTGACTGTATTCTTAAGAAAAAGGAACATGTGGAATTGTATCTCAGAGTCAATCAGCCAGTGTATTATTCCACTATAAGCCAACTTTTCCCGTGAATGGTTTCCGATTTGTCTGCTTTCCTCCTTCAAAGAATAATCATTTCTGAAAACTATTTCCTATTTACAGACACTGCTAAGAAATTGGGAAGCCACGCACAACAAGTTGCAAACTGTGACAAGTTATAAAACTTTAAAGCAGGCAGTAAATAGCTCTGTCACTCTACCCCTGGCGTTATATTACCTGGACACATTTATCTGACGGGTGGTAAATCTCAATTCGCCTTTCCCCCTGCCCCTTTCTCCACCATCAAATAACAGGCAAGAGAGTAACAAAAATAATTGTACAAATAGGTAGCCAAATGAACATGATGTTTTGAAAGTGGTTCAGTAATGTCAGATAGGAGTAGTTTTTGAGAACAAAACAACATTTCTAAAAAGACTCCTGGTCTTGCAAGTTCCTTCAAACATTTTGTGCTCCCAAATTTTATTTTGTCTTTAGTTGCTTCACCTGCCTGATATTCTTCAACCCTTTCCTTCAGAAGCTGTCAGAGCCGCCAAGTATAATATATGGCCTTTCCAATGAGAACAGCTGTAGCCACTCTCTCTGCTGCTGCTACCCTGCCCTGCATGAAATAATACATCAAGATTAATTGATTTCCCGTCACACTCTTAGAGAAAAGAAAATTAATTTTCATGTATCTTTTCCCTCCCACCTCCAAGCCTATGAATTTTGTACATGACATGTAATTTAAATTTTTAATTATTCATGAAGGATAAAAACATGATAAAGTGTTTTAAAGAAGGCCCCAAGGCCAAAGCCAAAAATTATAGCAGTTCTCAATGCTGATATAAATAAATATTTACATATAGGACAGTAAACTGTATGTTAGGCCATAGATCTCCTGGGTATAAACAGCTAATGCTGTCTTAAAATTAAGTTTCATGAGTCACCACAAAAGATGTATATGAGTGCATAAATCAACATCCAACTCTAAACATCAGAGATTAAGGTTTTAACGTTGCGATGGATGTTTGCGTGTTGCACCTTTTGTCTGCACATCTTGTTTTAATGCAGCAATCATGCATATTACAAGCTCAATTTTAGTCACCAGCAGAATAGATGTGAGTCTAAAATGAGATCATCCACTGGTTTCAAGAGTGTTGGAAAACATCTCAATTCTGATTTTAGATATTGGAAAGGCTCCAAGTCTTCTATTTATACCCCGACTTGATACCCACAGATTGTAATTTTATCGCTTCCTCCCCCACTTTTGTCCCCATAAACAGATAATTTTGTTTCAATGTACTTAAGCCATTTGGTGTTGGTTATTTTTAAGATATATAAACATAAATATTCACAATCCCCAAGTCTTGCACATGACACTAATTGTATATTATGTTCAGGAGAGTATGTACTACCCCATGTTTGTGTTTGTTTTGGTTCCTGAATAAACAAGACTTGTATATGAAAGATTATGATCCTAAAAATCCTAAGCAAAGCTCCTCCTGACAGTATATTTGCAGCAGTCATAACTACAATTCATTGCAGTCAGCCATGAGGAGATATAACAAATTTTGTTAAACCCTTTTAAAAGCCAGTACGAAGCATCCGGAAGGCATTTATGAACTGATGTGTGGACGGTATGAAACATTCTTTAAGAGACAGTCCCATCTACAAGGATGCAAAATGGAGAAGGTAAAATGACCAGCAACATGGGGGTGAAGTACAATAAATTTGATTTATTTTATTGTCAAAGTTGATCTAATGACACAAAAATTTGTTTTTAAATTTAATCTGTCAAATTTGAACCTTCTTTTGAGTACTTCAGCAATACAGGGGAGTTGTTTTACTCTTAGAAGGAAAAAAATGTGCTAAAGCCCAAATAAACAGTGGTTTAGAAAAAGCCTCAAATGAAATCTGAATAAGCAATTTTCTAAATATTTATGCTGACTGTAGCTTTCGCTGCTGACACAAATTAATAACAGACTGAAATGTTAAGTGCCCTCAGACTAGTTAGTCTTGATCAGTCAAATGTTGCCTAGATCTGGAACATCATCTGATGCTTGCGATCAGATCACAACATCAACGGAAGATACAACACACTTAGCGGCTGTACTACAAGATATATATATATATATATATATATATATATATATATATATATATATATATATATATATATATATATATATATAATATTTATTATATTATTATATTATATATTTATATATATTATATATAATATATACTACAATACAGAGATGTACTGAGAAATTGGATGGTGAACAGAAATGGGCTATTTTCAAGCTGAGCCGCCCTGACCAGCAAAACTCAAAAGTCTGTTCTTTTTTTCCCAGTTAACAAACCATACTAAGAACGAACAGGTTGCACAAAAAACAAACAAAAAAAATCCCTTCATTGTGGGCGATGTCACTGAAAATTCAGGTTTAACTTTTTGAAATCAGTGGTGTGTTAGACTTTTAGGAAAAAAAAGGTCAAGTGAACAGACTACAACAAAAGTTCCTGTTTTATCCTTTTGAGTTTTAAATCTTTTCCTGTCATTTAACACAATAGATTAGAAAAAGCTGACAGTCTTTCAGATATATTAGAGTTAAGGAAGGATCAACAGTCTGTCGGATATAAAAACACAGATTTCTGTTTAGATAAATCCACAGTAATGACCAATACAAGATGCTAAACAGTTAACGTGTTAACATTATAATCCTTTTGAGTTTGTTTTAAAATAGTAAAAAACTCTTTTACAGCAACTGCACTGTCACACAGTTGCTGCTAATAAATATATCTAATGACCACTCATGGCAAGAAGGCAAGAAAAAGCTATTTTCAATGTGGTATTTAAACATCTTCTTATATTATAGTTCTTAAAGAGAAATCGGAATCTGCAAAAACTAGTACCAGCGGGTCAAATCTTTTCAAAAGATGGGAAATCCATCAAAAATCTCCAACTGGTGCTGCTCTAATAAAATCTTAAATAAATATTCTTAACTGTGCTGCAAATCACTTTCTAGGGAAATGCTGTTGATGTTATTAGCAAGTGATTAACTATGTATTACGGCAATACTAACACATATGCATGGACTGCTTTTATAATAATCAAGCTTGGGTACCTGGATTACAGAGGGAAATGAAAATGGATGCAAAGTAAAAAATCTAATTGAATTAACATCATCGTTGGCAAAAGTTGACATGATAGGAACCAACCAAAGCCTTTTTATCTACTATATATTTAAACACTGTTCGATTACACATCATGGGATGACTGAGAAGTATGTCTGGAGTATGAAGGAAGCTGAGAGACGTGACTGGCAGGCTAATCAGCAGACTGATGTGCATGTTCCACTTTGGTTCATCTTTTCATGGGAACAGCAAACCCAATTAACATGGCTCTATGACACAATGAAATATGAAGTTCCCATGTTTGTAAATGCAAATTTATAAACATGCAAACTTGAAGGTAAACATTCACAATGTGTCCAAATTCATGTATGCTATGAATGTGTGGCACTGCCAATAGTAAGTCACAGCAAATCCTACCTATACTAAACTGAGGTCAACACGCTTTAGTCCTCTTTCCTAAACTCAGTGTGCTCAAAGAAATACCCATTAAGACCTCAAACGCTTCCAGGAACAAAGAAATGATTAACATATTCAGAGAAGAGAGCTGCTGCAAAGCCTTCATTTGTCTTGGCTAATAGTTAGTAAGAATGTAATTATAAGGTGAGATGTTTGTGTATGCATGTGAGATATCACACATGTATGAGAGAGTGTGATTGTGTGTACGTGTGCATTAGTCTTTTTTTTTTTTTTTGATGCTCTTACTATGGTACTAGTCAAATTAGTCTGTCTAGCGAAAGGTTCTAATTATGGTTGTAGAGCCTAATTAGCATTAACTATAACAACAACAAATGCTGGCAAATCCCACTAATTCTGAAACACACAGCTTCAGTGCAACACCATGTAGCTTCCTGACTGTACAATATGGAGTAATTGCATTGCACTCCAGCTGTGCATGTAAAATCTTTTTTGCTCCTTTCTAATTATTTTCATCAACAACTAGTATATACCCTAATAAGCCTATATCTTCATTAATATTATAAAGCCCAAGCAATACAAAGTCTTAAAACATGATTTAGCAAATTGAAAGTTGACCCATGGATACACTTGGGTGGGGTGTTCTCCAAAGGAGCATGATATACAGGTGGGTGCAGATTGTTGATTTTTTAGGAAGGTACATCAGTGGGTGGATAATGGACCCAAACACTGCGCAATCTGTTGAAGAAGAATAGTAACTATATAAATATAATCACAAAAACATAGAATATTTGCAACAATCTATGGCTATAAGGTAGAGAAAAAAAAGCCCAAAAGCATAAAACCATGTTTTTCAGTGCTGGCCTTCGTGTGTGTGTGTGTGTGTGTGTGTGTGTGTGTGTGTGTGTGTGTGTGTGTGTGTGTGTGTGTTTTCTATTGATAATAGCTCTTTAACCCTAAAATTGAAAAATGTCAGTACTGTAATTTTGCAGAAAGGCAAAGAACTCCTCAGAGATGACAGTCAGACAGATCCCCTGTCAGGTGATTATTGCAACTCAAACTGAAAATATTCATATTCATGAGATACAACACAGGATGTGAACTGTCTATGCTTGGGGTGGACAACTCTAGTCATTAAGAGTCTGCGTTCAACATGTTTATACAGATGAAATAAATGCTGACCTACCTTCTTGGTATGTTATCCTATTTCAGCGAAGCCTCATAAAAAAACAGTCATTTGATTCAGGTATGTTAAACCAGGGGAACATCTAAAACATGCAGGACACCAGCTCTAGAGGACTGGAGTTGAGCCCCCCCCCAAAGTTTACATTCTTACAATATACCGCTGTGAAGTTTGTTGATTTCTTCTAAGCCAAATAAAGACCTTGTTACTATGCAAAGTCACATTAGTGGATGATGCAGGTTATAACTATCCACCTTGTCAGTTCATACGTCCGATCAGTAGCTTGTCAGTCCACTGGGATAATTTCCAAACAACTGTGAGACCTGGAAAAGGTAACAGGATTGTACCATCTTTAATGTTGTTGCACAAATAACAGCCTTTTGCGAAATCCAAAAGTTTACTACTCTCTCAGTCAACTGGGAATGGGCTGACAAGTCAGAGCTGATCAGACAGATGGATACACCTCAGTGTCAATCACCACAATTTTAGTGAAGTAACATGGATGCTGTTTGACTGGAAAACAAATACAGTCTCCTGTGAAAATGCAGATGGTAAATATCAGCTAACATTATATTTGACAGATATAAGCACTTTCAGGTTAAGATGAAATGGGGATTGGGGTGGGGGTTTGGGGAGTCATCTGAGTAGCTGTGAGCCCTCCATTGTTCTTAGAGTCTCTCCACTTTTTTTACCACTGGACTGTAATATAATATCCATTTTCAACATGTGACTGACCTTTTACTAAAAATAACTTCACAGAACCTAACCTCAATAAAATCTATATTTAGAGTAGAGTTGGGGCAATGTGTGTATACGAAAAGCTCTGCATGTGAAACCGCTAATATCCACCTATCTTATCTACCTTCGTAAAGGTCCCAAAATCAGCCACTGACCTCTTTTGCTCTTGTGTGAGAGAGGGCTGACAGACCAACCACCAGGTCACGTCTGTATGTGCGCAGTTAACAACAGTCACCCCAGTCGCTATATTTCTTGCATTTTGGAATGACTTTTCAGACCCCTCTTATGACTGGAATATTGATGGTGTATTGTGAACTTCCAACACCTGACAGCACTGGTATCGGCCAAAATTGTGATCAGCAGGTCTGGTTTTTTAAAGATCAGTCATTGGTAAGAAAACTTATAGCTTTGTAAAAAACCAGCCCCTTGCTGTATGCTTTGTGTTGTATAGAGGGTCTGGACTCTCAGCTATTGAGAAACGATTGCTTCTTGGAGGCATGGACTCTGTTAAGGTTTTAAATTTTACCCAATCACTAACGTTTGCCCGTGACGTATGTAATGTACCAGTTCAATGCTATGAAGCTTACTGGAAATTGCCTGCGCTGTAAACAACCATCCTCCACCATGAAGAGAAAAGTGCCGAGCCAAACGAGATGGCTGTTAATGTTAATTCAGTGTTTGGAAGCATGGCCAACATGGACTGAACAACTTTGATCACTTTCTCCACTGCCATTGCTAAAACTACAGGCAGACTACATTTCTAAAAAAGTGCAGAAAATTAATGTCATTGTTTACAACTTCTCCTTTTGTTCGCTGATTGGCCCCATTGAAATTCTACTGGAAGAATCCAAGTCAATGGGGGAAAGCCCAGACTGAGCTGTGAAGCAAGATTGGAATTGAGCGGAATTGCATAGGAAGGCAATGGCCAGTCAAGAAAACTGCAATCGGTGCCTGCAAATAAGTCAAATAAATCGACCTAAGCTAGATCACACTAAGCAATATGTACCAAGTAGCGCTGATCTGATAAGTTGTTGCTTAAGACATGGAAACTAAGATTGATTCAGAAGGTTTTATTTGATGCTGAAAGCCAAGGTATTCCTTTAAATAACCGCATTCAATTACTCGATTTGTTCTGAAATATAAGATACACAGATTTCATCCAGAAAGTAGACAGGATTACATGTAATATTTGTTATGGATGGATGCTTAGATACGTGTAGTTAAGGAAGACTAAAACAGATATTGACTGATGACAGCTATAAAAATAAAAATCTCTATTTGGTCCTTTAGCACAAGGCATTTATTTGAGCCAACTGATGTATTATTTACTTTCTGTCATCTGGAGCTAATGTTCCTTATCTTAGTAACAAAAACAATTTAGATAGGAAACTTCCACAAGTCAAACTATTTCAGTTCCCAGGCTACTCTCTGCTATCTGTCTCCATCGAAATTTTCTGTTTATTTTGGAAAACTTAAACAACTGCTATGTTCGCCTCAAGCTGGCATAAGTCAGAGTAGCAGATTCATCATTATAATACTTAGCACTGAGGGAGAAAAGAAATATAGAGCTGTGCTGTATCACAAGCATGATTTAGATGCTACAGAGGCTACAGGAATTCTAACTGTCAAAAGGCTGAAAACATTTCAGTACCTGAAAATAAATTAGAGTATTCAGTGTGTGTACATGATATCTACTTCTACAAACCAAAAAGAGGATATTTCACAATAGATTTATTGTAATATAATAAATTAGGGTATTCAGCATGTGTACGTAATACAACTTGTATTGAGATCTCACTATACACACACACACATATATATATATATGCACACATATACATACATACATATGTATACACATACATACATACATACCTCTCTCCCCCCCACGCCACACACACATACACCGGCAGTGAGAAATGTTAAAAAGCTATACCAAAGTGGCACAACTGCACAGCTGCTCCTATGAATTACAATGCCCTGGCTTTCATAAAACACAGTATTTCTGTTTCGGAGTCAACCTACTGTTAGCAGCTAATATTGACGTTGTGAGGACACTTGTAGGAGAAAGCACTCTATGCAGAATGTAACCCAGTTGGTAACATTGCCATAAACCTTTGGTTTTATGATTCATAATCTACAACACACTCAAGGACTAGAACATAACAGCGCTCAAGTCCGAGAGGCCCTGCAGATATTCAGAGAGCTAGCTCTGCTGAATTAACAGTTAACAGGTCCTAAGATTAGTACAGCAGCTATTCATGATTTTAGAATCAACCAAAGGGAAGAAAGTTCTCAAAAAGAAGGGTACTCAAATTTATGATCACCTTGGTAAAAATGTGTAAAAAGCCTTAGGATATATCTCTATTATGTAGTTTAGTAACATAATCTTAAACTGACAAAAATACTACCTTTAACTACATTTATTAAGTAAGAAGCAAACTACAAGTTAAGAAATTTGTATATTACAAAACGACTGGGGCCATAATTATTGGCAGCGCTAATAATTTTGGTGAAATAAATGTAAAAGTTTTTTTATGTTTAACAGAGTTTCAAAGCATTTTTAAAAAGTAATCAGTGACTTAATGTTTTCTCTAAAGTATAAACATGGCACAAGAGAGAGGCTCATTTCTCTTTGCAACACTTAAAAATTGGGAAGACAAGACAACGCAATGACCTCACTCTGCCTCAAGTGAGGCAGATGTTTCTTTGATATGAATGATACAAGAGAATAGCTCCTTGCCTAAAATTTTCTATATCTGCAGTGAGAGGAATACATAAACATGTTAAAACAACTGTAACACCACCCAAGTTGAGTGGTAAAGCTGCATAAAATCCCCTAAAACGGGCTGCAATCAAGAGGTGCCAATAATTGTTGAGGGTGTTGTATTTCACATCTAATTCCTAGAAATCTTTATTTCTTACAGAAATGAAAGTGGGACATTTAAGGATAAATTCTCAAATATTTTGACAAACATGGTGAGGAAGAAAACTTCCACACAAAAAGTTATATTCAGTAGCAGAAAACAAATGGCCCTAAGATGATCCCTGGGGAATTCCACTGAGAGAATTATTTTTCCAATAAGCAATCTGTCAATACATTATCACATTTTAGGGAGGGTTTTTACTCCTCCCCTATTATAGGGCAACAAACTCATAACTTGTTGTGTTTTACTGTTAAATTTGAGTTTTATAATGGTTTTCACCTTATGCCAAACTTTATATGTTAAAGATATTACTTTAGCTTTAAACAGTGTGCTTGTTGACTTAAACATGGGGTACAAACACTAAACTTGACTAAAGATCTCACAGCTAAAGGAACATGAACACTGTTATTAAAGTAGACCATTAATAAAAGTCCCCAAAATACAAATTTAAACTAATCTATCATAAAATGTATCCATCCATCATCTTCTGCTTAATCTGGGGACAGGTTGCAGGGGGCAGCAACCTAACTTTGAAATGAAATATATAAATTTATTTCATTAAAAAAAATTACCTAATAAGTACAACAATACAACGATGGTTATGATGCAGAGATCATCAACAATTCCTGTTTGCATGATCCTAGTTGAAACAGAAAGGTTCATTTAAAAAAAAAAAGGTTAGTTGCTGGAAGTCTATGAATCAAAGCAGGCAAATCTAATATTTATAAGAAGATAAGAAAATTATTTTGATCAACTTCCAATAATCCGTTTTTTTTTTTTGTTGTCGTTTTCTTTTTTGTATTGATTTATAGTGTCTGTTATGAAAATGCATAATCGTTTCATTACTCATGATAAGAGGAAAAATAAAGGGAGGGAATAAAGGCCACCATAGCCTCCGTTTTGCTTTGCTTGGGTCTCCTAAAAAAGCTGATTTGAAAAATGTAAGGCTGCAAGCCAGCTTGCTTCTCACTACCAGCCGACACAAGCATTTATAACCTTAAAAATGACTTCTGGGTACCAGGTATCCAATTATTCCTTACCCAGGAAGCAGTGCTAAATGGAGCACTGCAATGATTTACTCGCAACCTCTGCTTTTATTAAAACACTTTGTCTTATTGTTTTATTGATTTACAATCTGTCCTACTTTTTTGGCATCTGAAAACAATCAAGGCACAGGGCAGCAGAATGTTTGGACATTAATCGTTAAAAGACAGTGTTTTATTCCTGGCCTGGGGTTTGCTGCACCAGCTGCTGTGCATTCTGGTAAGAGGCAGTGATTTATGACCCGGCAGCAATAACGATGAGGCGTGCTCATTAACATATCGACAAGCTCCAAGATGGATCATCAGCATTGATTATTTCATGGCCTGCTGATGCCCATTTGTTAAAAGAGAGAGAGAGAATGAGGGAGAAAGGGGAAGTGGAAAAGTGGGGAAAAAAGGAGGAGATAAGTGATGGGCTGGTTTAGAATGTGTAAGGATTTCTCACTTGAATCCTTGCAGCACAAGGGAAAAAGACAAAACCCTGACTCCTTCAATCACCACAGCCATCACTCTGCTGTCACAGGGAAAAATCAATGATTGACAGCATTTAACCAGTCCTCAGCACTTGGCAGATCCATACAAGAAGAAAGGTGCTCGGTCCGGGGGGGGCATACAGATCTGTCTTTACATAAGCTGTAAAACATTACTTTACAATTCCACTCAATGTATCAGTCAATGCCATTCTCTATTCAGACTGGAAGGCTGCATGATGTCAGTGTCATTTGTGTTCTGTGTGCAGAAAGAAATGAATGGTAAGTAAAAATGCTGACTAATTAATAGGTATAATGTATATGCAACCCCAGATCAGGAAACTCTGGGACAGGGATGGAAAGAAACACTGAAATCTAAACAGAAAAAACTAAATTAGTTTAAATTAGAACAAAAATTAAGAAAAAAAATCACTATGGCTCTTAGTTTGATTTTACCTCATTGCAATTTTGTAAACTTTGACTGTATATTAAGAAAAGTTAAAGTCAATAAATTAGAATATTACTGAATAGTTCATTTATTTCAGTAATTTAATTGACTAAGTGAAACACAGATTAATAACACACTGGCTGATGATTTCAAGCCTTAAATTTTGATCAATTATAATGATTTTCCACTTACAGTGAATGAAAACAAGACATTTAGGAATAGATTACGACATCCGGTATATTAACGAAAAACATTTTTTAAACCGAAATGTGGGCTTAATAAAAAGTATGATTAATACCTGCTTAAAGGTTATTTTCAAAAGGTATTTTTAACCTGACAAACGAGCCTCATCGGAACGTATATTCCAAATTATTGAATAGGACTGTAGAGCCATGTTTTACGTTTCAGGCCTGCAAAACAGGATAAGACGGATACTACTTTATGATGTCGCCATTCCATCTTACAACACATTTAATATACTAGCATAGAGGTCATAAAGCAATGGACCATTGCATTTTCAAGTATGCATCAGCACTTTTTTTGTTAACAAACATTCTCTATTCCTGCCGCCATGCCTTTTAAACTTCTGCACTTCTGTCATTTACACCTTGAAGGCATCATTTGTTGCTTAAATATCTTAATAATTTTTCCTTCACTGAGGCTGCTACTGCAAAGGTTTAAACTTACATTTTTACATCATCATGACATTATCCAGTCCAGCTTTTGAAATTTTTATTGACAATAACTTAAATGGTCATGTTTTTTCTTTCTTTGGCCTTAAGCAGGCAATACTTTCCTTCTTGTCTAATTTGAAGTGTTTCATTTGAAAAAAGTACAGTTTTTCATCATCTGACTCCATATATCCCATAACCCAGAAGAATCCACTCTACTTCTATGCAAGGTTACTAAAAAGTATCGCACACTGTGAGATGTACTATATCTCTAAAATGTATTTATGTCTATCTGTTGTGCCCCGGTGGAACACTGCCTGCAAGGTTGAGTGAGAAACATTGCCTCTAATGCCTGGC
Organism: Anableps anableps; assembly: GCA_014839685.1. Lineage (NCBI taxonomy): Eukaryota > Metazoa > Chordata > Actinopteri > Cyprinodontiformes > Anablepidae > Anableps > Anableps anableps. The sequence goes on from CM026076.1 coordinate 20,496,053, forward strand.
CACAGTTTGAATCATGAACATGGGTAGTTCTAGACAGGGGTTTAAAGGAGCCAGTGTCCCTGTAAAACTGGTCCTGGCCGCTGTACTGAAGAGATAATACTAAATCAATTTCTTGTGAAAATATGCACTGGCACAGAAAGCATAACTAATTGGTCCCTTGGACCAATTTTATGTTTTTTACATCACAGTTTTACTTTAACAATTAATTAAAAATTAAGATGTTGCTCTTTTAGCTTCAGCCCTATTGAGATAGGATCAAAGCTTTCATCTGCTAGATCAGGGGTTTGCAACCTGCAGCTCTGGAGCAGAAAGTGTCTCTGTGGCTCAATTAATATATTATACAACAAAATACTGCATTGTTGTTTGAGTTTTTTTGTCTTATTCTTTTGTTCTGTGAAAAAACACTGGCCCCACCCTGCCACCTCTTTGTAAATTTGGTCTCGAACCGCCACTGATCATGAATATAGACTGTTACCAACAGGTCGGAGATACAGGGTTCCACAGTTTAACAAGGTTAAACACAACTGCATTTACACATCAGTCAATCCTGAAACTAAACATAGAACATTAACCAACATGGAATGTCATCATTTGCTCATCTTAGAATGTCAACTTTTTGATTTTGTCTGTGTATATATGTCTGCAAACAGTAATGCTGTGAATCAAGACAAATTTTGGACTTGCTCTGACAATAAAGGAATATCATATAATAATGTGTTTGCTCTGCTCTCCAGCTGTATAAAGGATTTTTGAACATAAACAGTTCTGATGTTTAATTAAAACTACCAGCTGATTGGAAATTATACCCATTTGTACAATTTCCAATGTTTTTATGCAAGTTCATGAACACATAATTGAAATGAATCGACAACTGATCCTGGTGGAACCCCAGGGAGGTGACCATTTTTTTAACTGCAGGTTTTACATAACCTGCTTATTCCTGTGTTCTCGCTCCTTAAGTAGGATGAGAACCAGGTAATAATTTCACTTTTTAACATACATAAATCACAACTACATTATTCAGGTTTTTTTGTTTTGTTTTGTTTTAACCTAATGCAAGTAGCTATGTTTAACTTTCTATCTCATTTCAAATTTTTTGCAGTCTAGAGCTGCACAAATGGATGTATATTTGAATGAAGTTCAAGGAAACCACACCAGAAGTGAAAAGATGAATTTTAAATATCAGCTTTAAAAACAATGACTATTTTTTACATTTGTTTTTAAATGTCGTAATGGTTTTCATTTAGACTAACTATCCAAGGGTAGATAATAGAAATGGCGTCCAATAAATAAATTAGCTAAACTTTACATTTACAAACCAGTCACTTGAACAGAAGCTTTTTTCCACAAGTATACAAGTGTGTATTATAGGATAAAGAGGGAACATAATGTAAAGTGTTTCAAATCCCGCAAGGTTAAAAGTGCAATAAATATGCACATCACTAACCAACCTTTAATATCCGTTAAATAGTCAGTTAATGAGCTTCTGCTAACCAATTACACTAATTCACTGAAAAACAGAAATACAAAATCTTTACAATCACTTTTCCCCCATGAAACTTATAAACACTTTCAGTGTCCTCAGTAATTCAAAAACAATGTAAAAGCTTTAGGTCATCCTAAAGAAAGTCAACCCAAGAAATCAGCATGCTAGCATAGCATTCATTATGATGAAGCTGCAATATTTTCTACAAATAAATAAGTTTTTTTTTCTACTTTTTTTTTTAAACTCAAGGTTGGTTTTCAATTCAACAAGACATATTTTGAAGATAAGAATCAAACACCGTTTAATGTTTTAAAGAGTGAAAGATTGTCTTTGAATACTAACATTGCAACAGCAGTATAAGGTGGCACAACTACAGAAATAGCAAATTTTCTCCATCCACCAGCATCAAGACTGACTCTCTCTTCTGTCTTGTCCAGCCTAAGCTATTCTGATATTGCTGTGATGGAGTTGCCATGGTGACAAGTGATAATTGATTAGCCCTTCATTCATTATGAAATGACAATCACCTTTGCTTGGCTCCGATTGGCATTATGGACAACTGTCACACAAAAACTTATTGCATCTGTGACCTTATTGTGGGTGTGAGTCACAAACACATAATCACACACCTTTAAATGTATTGACATAATAAAACATGTACAGCAAAGACTGTCAAAGCTCATAGTGACGTGCACAGTATCCTGCGGTTACTTAGAAACAGCACAGGCAAACATTCACAGATGCAATTGGCAGATGTTGACCATCAAATTTTTGTCTGCAGGACACATTGTCACAAACAGTACTCTTTACTGTCATTATCAACCACATGGGCTCCATAAATGTACAGACCAATATAGTTACTTTGTGTTTTTTGGGCTTTGAAGTAGGATAGATAAAAAGATCAGAAGGAGAGTTATTCCATTAAACCACAAAAGGCCTAGCTTTTTAGTGTCCTTGAAGAATGCAGAGTGGAGCAGTCCAGTACTAGAGTGTGTTGGTGTGTGGGTTGGAGTCTCTCTTCCTTCGACAGTGGGGGCTTGCCCTGCCTCTTGTACTGTAAAGACCGGGACTTTAAATTGCTTCCGTCACCGGGCCCTGAGTAATGAGTGTGATTCTAATCGCAGTTCCTGGGGCCATCGGCATTAGTCTTAATCTGAGCAGGGTGCTCCAACACCACTGACAAGTAATGCAGAGCAGGTAGGTGCATAATGAGAGGATGCTAGGATGTGTGCTTACACACCTACACAAGTTTCCCCATCTAAGATGCAGAGGAAAGCTTTTGTAATAAGAACACAGTTACAAGAGCCTCTCCCCATCTTTCATTTCTAGTGCTGGCTAGGTAAGCAGTAGCAGAAGAATGGCTGAAGAATCCTGCACACAAACAGGATGCAAAACTGAAAGGAGCTCATAGTGAAGTACTTGCAAATGTGTTCATATATATTTTGTTTGACATTTTGTCACATCACAACCAAAAACTTCAATATATCTTGTTGGGATTTAACGAGCGAGATCAACACAAAATACTGCATAATTGTTGAAGGACAATGGCATTTTGTTTTCCAAATAAAAGTCTGAAAAGTGTGGACTGCATTTGTATTAAGCATACTTTATTCTAATACCCATAACGAAAATCCACTGGAATTAATGCTCGCAACTGTCCAACTGAAAGAGTAGTCGTTTTGCAATTGGACAGTAGTATCTTCGATTTCAGCTTCCTGCTCTACCAGATGTTGATGTGCCCCTGGGAAAGGCACTTAAACCTAAATTGCCTACCGTTTAGCATATCGGTGCATGAATGTGTGCATATTTGTGAGCGCTTGGGTGAATTTGGCTATGGTGTAAATGGCTTTGAGTGATCAGTATGACTAGAAAAGGACTTTGTACAAAAGCATTTGTTGGTAATGACGGCTTCAAGATGCTTCCTGTACGGAGCAACTAGTCACATGCATTGCTCATGTGTGATTTTGGTCCATTCATCCACACAAACAGTCTTTAAATCTTGACTGTTCTGTGGACCTCTTCTATGAACTCTAATTTTTTGGTCTTTCCATAGATATTAAATGGGATTCAAGTCAGGTGATTGGTTGGGCTATTCTAGCAGCTTTTTTTTTTTTTTTTTTTTCTCTGAAGCCAGTTGAGAGTTTCCTTGGCTCTGTGTTTGGGATCATTGTCTTTCTGAAATGTCCACCCTTTCAAGTCTTTGACAAGTCTTTCATCTTCATCATTCTGATAGATGGCAGCAGATTTTTCTCAAGAATGTCTCAGTACATTTTTCCATTCATCCTCCCTTCAATTATATGAAGTTTGCCAGTACTATATGCAGAAAAACAGGCCCACACCACTGTGTTCCTGCTTCTAAACTTTACTGTCGGTATGGTGTTTTTGGGCTGACGTCAGACATCATGAGTCTGATGTGCAATGCATTTTGTCCTCCAAACATGGTGTGTGTTATTGCATCCAGAGTTAAATTTTGCTCTCATCTAACCAGACTATGTTGTGATAGCCCACATTAGTATGTGGGCTATCACTTGCATGTTAACTAACACTGACTTACTACACTTAGCATGCAAACCTAAGTGCTTAAGCCAAAATTAGATAAAATGCTGTCAATAGCATGTCAATCTCCAGTAACGTACTCCATGTAACATGCAAACAGCACTGTATAGGCTAAAATTAGCTACAATGCTAAGATTAGCTAAAATGTAGTCAATAGCATGTGGGCTATCACTAGCATGTTGACAAGCATGTTGTAAAATTAGCTAAAATGCTAAGTTTAGCTAAAATTTCAACAGGATGTGGGCTATCACATCTGCTGTTTTGAAGAAAACTGCAAAACAGAAGACACTGAGTTCCTTTAAATCAAGGCTAAAAACCCATTTGTTTAGAGCTGCCTTTGATTAGTAGTAATTGGAACATTGATCAATATTTTCGTATAATATTTGCTTGATATTTGCCTGATGCGTTTGATGTATATTTGTTTGATGATTTTGATGTATACTTGATTGATGTTTTTATGATATAAAGCACTTTGAACTGCACTGCTGCTGAAATGTGCTATAAAAATAAATTTAACTTGACTTATCATGATGACTAACACTGACTCAGCCCATTCAGTTTGGTAAGATTGGCTATTATATTAAAATTAGCTAAAATGCTAATTTTAGCAAAAGGCTAATAATAGCATGATGGCTATCACTAGTATGCTGACACTTATTAGAATGTGGGTTATCACTAGCATGTTAATCATATAAAGCCTACATCCTATGCCAATATCCCAATTTACTGTTTTCTCAGTTTAGAATCTAGAGAGTAGGTAAGGAACAATGAGGCTATTATTTTGAAATTTTCAGTAAAGTTCATTTTAAAAGGCCAAACTCCTCCCATGTGTAACAGTGGTTGGGTTAATCCAATCATATAGAGTCTAAAGCTGAAATTACCTGCTGTGTAAAATACAATGGTTTTATTTTGTAGGGTATGTGTAGGTCTTATTTTTTAAGTCCAGTGTGGTTGTCAATTTAGGCTGGTCAAGTCTCATGAGTCATATAGAGCTTAATTCCTTTTGTCTCTTGCCACCTTGTTTCTAGGCAATATTCTCTTGCCAAGCTGTAGACTTCATAGCCATGAACACTAGTCTGCCCTAGTCAGTGTTCTGTTGCTATGGTAATTAAAGAGCGCCTATTAACTGTCCTATGAGTTTGACACTAGGTGCAGATAGAATTCCACTCCTTAGAGCCAGCTAATTTGGTTAAAAGAAACTGTCCAAACAAGATCTTCCCATTCAGGAACCAATAGTGGTATTGGAAAATTTTTTCCAAACGTGTGCTAGGGCCATCTTTCATTTTCGATTGTGCTGCAGTTCACACCTGTACCTCATTCACCATGAAAGCACGGATGAGAGAGAGAGATGGTGTGTGCAGGCTGCTCAGCTCATGAAACTGAGGAAAATGAATGGCTGAGCACCCCATATTCCTTCCAAGAGCCACGCACTCTGAAGCCGTCAGAAAACCGTCAGCCCTAGAGCAATTTTGAAAAGATTTTATGAAAGCTGACAGACGGGGCTACAAAATGACTGAATATCATGGCAGTAGAGCAAAATTTGTAGCCAGGACAGCAAGTTAAAAAAATCATTGTCAGTGAAAAAAGACTGTGAAAAAGGGATCATGTTGGGATAAAGTATAAAGCAGGTTTAGGCTATAAAACAATATCCGAAGCTTTAAGCACATCACCAGCACAGTTCAATCTGAAAATGAAAAGTGTAAAGAACAACTGGAATCCTACCAAAACAGCAACAAAACGAGCACATCAGTCGAGCAGAGCATTAATCAGAGAAGCATCCAAGAGGCCCATGAGAAGCTGCAAAGATCCACATCTCAGACGAGATAATCTTTCAATAAGACAACTATTTGTCATTCACTCCACAAACATGGCAAGGAGAACGTCATGCTTAAAAAAAAAACAAAAAACATATGAAACTCTGTTCAATGTTTACCACAAGCCATGTAGGGGACAAAGCAAAAATGTAGAAGAAACATAGTGATGGCAGCATGATGCTGTAGGAATGCTTTTCTTTAGAAGAGACAAAGAAGCTGGTCAAATCTGACGGGAAGATGGACTGAACTACTAATGAAGCAATCCTGAAAGGAAAGCTGTTAAAAGCTGCGAAACACATGCTTTGTGTGTACTTTTCTGATTTCTGTTTGTAAAATGTTTGGAAGACCATATATTAATGTATCCCTTTCCTTCCACCTTACAATTATTCAGTACTTTTTTTTTTGGTCTATCACATAAAATCCCAATAAAGTTCAAAAGTTTTGGCTGAAATGTGACAAAAAAAACTAGAACAAATACAAGAGCTGTACGATACTTTACTTTAGCTGTACAATACTTTTGTAAGCGTTGCACCATCAAGCTCCATCAAGTCAGTTAAATAAAACTTGTTTTTTTTTCTCTCTCTCTACACGTTTGTGCTTAGAAAAAAAAAAACAAAACAAGTAAGAGTTGGGCCATAGTTTCCTATAGTCACAAAATTTCCTTGATGTCTACCGAGTCGCAGTCATTCATATGCACCAAAGTATTGCGGCTGAGAGTCCACTGGCACAGGGTTAGTGCGGTACTAAATTGCTGTGGGGCTGTGAGTGGCTGCAAAACGGAGCAGGTCGTTCCTCTTTGTCTCTCTCTGTTTGCCCGTGTTAAACTCCCTCCTCTGCCCTCATCCATCCTTTCATCCAGTCTACAGCTTTGTCCATCTATCAATCTGCACACTTTGTCAGAGCCCACTCCATCCTGAAATAACACAGGAGAGAAAGCTAGGGAAAGAGTGAGAATAATAAAGCATGAGAGAGCTTCAGCAGGGACAGAGAAGGAGAAGGACACGAGTGGTCCAGCCTACGATCCTCATTGCCAGGGAGCTTTTCAACTCCCATCTGCATCAGAGCTGATCTGCTGACAGAGGCCCTGATGCGCGTCGCCTTCTATTGCACAGGCAAGCAGAAACACTAATGTCCTGCTCCACCCTACCTAGGCCACTCACCTCAAACAGGCAAAAAAAAAAAAAAAAGTTTAGGGAAGGGCAGTTGCTAAATGGATGACAGGAGTGAGAAAACAAAATTTGAGAAAGAAAGATGATAACACAAGCATGGCACAATTTTGGACACAGGTTAAGTTCTGAAAACTGTCCAGGAATAGTGTTAAATAAATAAGCAATTTTATATAAAAAAAAAAAAAAGAACTGGACACGGTCATCTTTGCTCAAAAGGAAAATGGTTTGTGGTTTGTGCTCTCCCCCCCCCCACTGTGAATCAATTGAAATCATGGGGAGAAAATGTCTTCTCAATTAATTCTTGATCAGCTTCATGTCAGTGATGGTTTGGAGGGAGAGCAGAATTGAAGGGCCCCATTGACCCAAGCTCTCACTCTAGGTGAGATACAAATAAGTAGGGGCTTTTTTTCCATTTACACACATTTACTGGCAGCACAAATGGAGCAGCAACAAATAAATAGAACAGAAAAAGAAAGAATAAGTAGAAATGAGCACATTTAAGTTTTTATTCTCAAGTTTTCATTCAGGGTTGTGAAAGCAAGGTATTCTTACAGCAAATTATGTTTAAACAAAAAATAATATAGTTAAGTGTCTGTTCTACTCTGTTCTCGCACTCAAAAGTAAAAATTATGGTACACATACCCTCAGAGGTCACAAAAACTTCGGATTATTTCAACCATTCTCCCCCTGATAGATTAAGGAGATCTATCTATGCTTAAAAAACACCTTTTTAACAGTTCCTGACTTTTTCTGAAAACACTTAAAAACTAACTTCATAAAACTTCTTTTTTTCAGTGAGGAAAGCAGAAACATGAAATGTTTAACATTAACCTTAAATTTAAATTACTGTTTTTTTCTTTGTTTTGTTTTCCTTTGAACCATTGTGATGCATGTAGATAACAAGGAAAAGGTCAGGGTAGATATAAAGCATCAATTTACTCACTGAAAGCTAAATATCAGAGACTAATTGAATTCATTAAGGAATATTGAGATGGCACATTCAAAATCTGATGGAGAAAATTACTTTAATTTTTTTGACAATCCCATAATCTAGAGGATCCTGAGTTAAGATTCATTTACATGAGCTAACCAGTGTTAAAATATAGATTAAAAACTACATGAATATCAATTCACATAAAATCTAATCTTTTGGTGAAAGCAAATCATGACTGGAGAAGGTAATATATGTTAAAAAAAAAAAATCCTGTGTATCAGAACTTTATATCTGTGGTTCTGATTCATACAAGCATCTTGTCTTGACTGAGGTGAGCACATTGTTTTGTTCTTGTAAAACACTGTCATCAAAGACTGGGCAGTGTGAGCAGTCATCCACCTTGATCGTGTGCATCTTCAAAGGCAGATCCAGACTTTGCTGATGGCATTAATGCAACTGATCAATAGGCTCATACAACCTAGGTTAACAACAGATTATCTCCAGTTATTGGCTTACAAATATGTGAATATGGTAATAGATGAAACCTGGATACAAAATGAATGAAAAAAAAAAAAAAAAAAAAAAAAAGCCCAGCACAGCAATAATACAAACTCACATCATGCACCAGCTCCAGTAATATTTAGCCTTAGTGTATTTGTCTCCACTGTTGCACACTAAGACTAATCTGAATTTTGTGTGTGATATTTAATCTCTGAAACTGTTTTTAGCATCTTCTTTAGCCATTACTTCAGTTAGTTAAAGCAGCAACATCCATGTGTATTCCCTCTTAGACCTTGATAAAATAATCAATACTTTATTTTATTATTTCGACGTATTCCATTTTGCCTTCCTTTTACCACTTTAAGTCTCATTCTCTCTTGCAGCCTGAATGAACCTGAATGTTAGTTTCCTTTCTCAACCTTTTATGTTTCGTTCTCTGACCTCATTTCTTAAAACTTAATGAACCCTGGAAATAACTAACTTTGAGTCCTATTCCCTCAGTGTTAGCATCCCCACTGAAGAGTGTTGTCAGAGAGACCTGGTAGTGCTCATATGTGATGCATAAACTGGCTGAATTTTATTTTTAAAAAGAATAAAACAAAAAGTAAATAAATAAAAATAAAAATCAACCAGTAACGTTTCAGAAAAGATCAACCTAAATGGGCCTGCTCTGGTCATTGGTCAATTTCCAGGTGCATCTCTAAATAGTATATTCTCTGGGCCTGACACGGGACACACAATAAAGAACTGTACAAACTCTGTGCTTGGGTTCAGGCTGTGCCATTAAAAAAACCCATGATTATCTCTGTCTTTCCTCTATTCATGGGCATCTTTCCTGAGACCTCTCCCTATACAGCGTGTAGATAAAAGGCCTCAATAAATGAGTCCTATTTTCAAAGTCAGCTCTGTTACAGACAATCTATGCCTGGAGAGCTCTGTTACAGCAGGAAAATGAAAATGTGTATCGACAAAGAGGAGCAGGACAAGCTTCTTTAAGGCAGCCAAGGCAATTTATTAAGACCAAGTTTTTTTTCAAAATCTTGATTTTCACCAGTTTATCGGGTCCGTGGATAGGCTCACAAGGGAGGCATTTATGATGGAATGTGATTGGATTACACCGAGACATAACCGTGTGTGATTGTTTTAGCTGAAAAATATTAAATTCCTGTCTAAATGGACTGAGGGTCAATAATATGTCATGTGCTCTGGAAAACAGGGAAAAAGGATTTGGTGGGGTGGGGGTATAAAATTAGAGGATTTGATATTTCATCACTCATTTCATGCTTTAGTGCAGCATGGACACTGACACTAATGCACTGGAAGGACGTGGTGCTGACAGCACACCATCATATTCATGTCCAATCACCCCTGGCTCAAAAATCCTTCCAAACTAAAAATAATCTAGTCCTAAAAGTCGAAGCAGAAGTGGGTGTGTTCTGCTGTTCTTATCAGCAGTTCTGAGAAGAAAAATGAAGTCTTGCCCAAAAGGATCCAAAATCACAATAAAACTTTAAGAAGGTGGAAAAGGTTTCAGGGATCCTGTGAAATGTCTAGTGTGCAGGGGAGGCTGTTAAAAACAGGAGGGGGAAAAAAAATCATAAATAAACTGAAACTTTGTCTTGTGCAGAGGAAATATAAAAAAATGTTTAGAAGTAATGAAAGATTGTTTATGTATTCTGGCATGAAATGGGGCAGTGTTGTGAGGGCGACAGGCACGAGGAGACAGATGGACGGGACTGACAGCCCCGTATTCATCCTGCACGCCCCAGCGGCCGGACTGCTACTGGCGCTCGACAGAGCAATAAATCACCCGCTCTCCACTCTGTACCTACAGCTTATTACATCCAAGATGACAAATAAATAATAATCCCTGTCATGCCAGCCTTTGCTCAAGAATTGAGCCAGAAACCTTTTGCTCATCACTCCTGATCTTAAGTGAAAACACTAGAACAAGGGAATTGAAGGCCATGCTTTACTGAGCTTATGAAAGTTGGAGTAAAATAGAGAAGCGAAAGAAGGGAAAGCAAGACAAAAATGAAGGGAGAGAGAAAGCACGGCATGGAGACTGATGTGACTGCTACAAAGCCCTTCTGAGTGTGAAAGGAAATGATCCAGCACAGAAAGGAAGAAAGAGTGGAAGTGAAAAAAGCAGGGCAGATGAGAATTGCCCTTGTGCTCTGAAGAATGAGTGTTGCTCAGTCAGTTGAATGGGACTCTGGAGAATAGAACAAATCAAAAGCCTTCATCACTAAACAGGATCAGGGAAGTGGCAGCAAATCTGCAATCCAGTGCTTTGACTACTTGCAACAAGCAAGTTGTGTAAATAAGATAAGGGGCAAAGTTAAAAAGAACATGTCGACAGAAATGAAAATAAGCAATGGAGCATTAATGCTCGAGTAAGCATATTTTTCTTCAACCAAGTCAATTAAGAAAAGCTGAAAACTGACAAAAATGCTGTATGATTTAAATATGTTCATATGACTCTAACTTGTTTAATATGTTGCAAACCTCTTATTTATTCATTCATTATGAAATTATTAACACACTGAACTTCATCCTCCCTTAGATGCTTTTTTCCAGGTCACTTTGACTAGACCTCCGAGGACATTTTAAAGTAATTCTTATTCCCACAGGTGGCAACCCAGGATGTCCAAAACATGAGAAGGATAACACCTTGGCAGATAACTAAATGCTTGACAACACCACTTGAAGTTTCCATAAATGAAATTTCAAAAAAGTTCAAATGAAGTTCTATTTGATAATTTCAACAATTTGGAAATAAGAAATAAGAAAGTTTATAATTAACTGAATTTGAATATTGACAGCTCATGTCTCAAACTTTGAAAGTTCAATAGAATAATTACATGTTTAGAAAAGATGAATGTGAAAACAGCCTTATATGTGTAAAGTTTAGATGGTTAACATTTTGGAACTTAGAGAAGCATGTTTAATGCCTGAAGAATATGTTTTCTAACAGCAGTAGAAACTATTTTGTCGCTTTCACATTATCTCACATCTGCTTCTGATTGAGCAGTACCTCCTGACAGCGCGTGTTGCTGAAGTGCTGTGCTGAATCGACATTCAGAATGAAACTTAGCATCTGGCAAGAAGGTTTTTCCTGACTGAAATAGAGAGCAAACAGCTCAACCTTGCATCATGTGCTATGTTGCGTTTTATTATTTTTGTTCATGCAAGATTTTGATTTGGTTTTCCTTCATACACCTTGGACGAGTACTCATTTTTGCTGAGTAATTTTCTTTAAGCACATTTCCCTTCGCATCAGCATTCAGATTGGAAGTGATCTAAAGTGGGAAACCTACAGACATTCAAGCGTCTGTGACCAAGAGACTGGTACAGCCTGCCACTCTCACAGTGACCTTTGGCAAACAGAACTACTGTTAACTGAACCACTGAAGTAGAACCCATCTATCTTTGGAGAGCAAATGGAGTGCCGGAACCACCTGAGCAGAATGGCAAGGTGGTTCCATAAAAGTTGCTTTTGAGAAACTGACAATCTTAGTACATGTTAAGATTTTTTTAACCATCATTCCCAACTTTAAGTTTCCACTTTTAATTATCATGCTATTGGTTTATCTTTATCAGATTTCAGTGCTTAACTGTACCGTTGTATGTAAAATGCCAAAGCTAGTTTCTTTATAGTAATGTTGTAACATGATCTCAGTCATTTTTTCTTCAATGGAAAACAAAACCAAAATTTGGTAATGATCATTTATAACTTTTGGAAAGAAATAAAAAAAATAGTGGATCAGAACTTTACTTAAATTGGAAATCAGGATCTGCTAAAAGAAAAACTTTAGACTCCTCTGGTTGTTCAGTCTACTACCCTTTCAAAGTACAAGTCTAATCTCTTAAGCAAGGCATAATATACTTAGTTCAGCGTCACCATAAAAATTAAAAGGCTTCAAGTACAGCGAATGAAAAAGCAACAGGGTATACTAAATCAGATACGTCACTTTTGCCAGCTTACCCTGCTTAGATACTGCATGAGCCTTGATGTGTGTGTGTGTGTGTGTGTGTGTGTGTGTGTGTGTGTGTATGTGTGTATGTGTGTTGCTGCACAAAGGAAATACAGGCCTCTGATTAAAGAGTGCACTGTCATAAAGGTTACTGAATTGCAAATAGTCCTCTCAATCTTGCCTGTAATGGTGACTGGTTCTAGGAAAGAGGGAGACAGAGCAAGTGTGTGTGGGTGTGTGTGTGTATAAAAGAGGCCGACAGTGGGAAAAGAGAGAGGTGCTGGCATGTTAGGAATACAAACAGGGTGGCTGAGCCAGTCCCCAGTCTCAGACTAAGTCCCAGCCCCTTCACAACCGCCACAAGAGACATTAATCACTGGATCACCAAGGCATGCTTAATTGCGAGTTGTATATCATGGTGAACAGAGTGGCTAAAGGGGGAAGGAAACTCATTATTTAGGTTTGCTGGATGCAGAGCTGGGTGCGCCTCATCTGGACTCCACCACCTCTTTCCCTCTGTCATGGTACACCTGGGACCAGGCTCAATGTGACAAGGAAAAATGGACTATGCAGTCACCTCCTAATTAATATAGCTCTGCCACCACTGTTGTACAACTAAACACATTCACAAGTGATCATAAACCCTCTTAAACAATCACACATGCAGATCAAACTTGGCTACAGGTTGAACACGGCTGATGCATGGCAAATTGTCTATTAGCTTCATACATACAGGACCTTTGATTATTGCCTGTGATGTTGCAGGTCTAACGGCAATGGTAACTACAAACTGCATCATTTGGAACTAGTATCTTTTGCACAGTCAATAGGCAGCACTGTAATCAAGGTCAAAAATGCTTCAGAGGGACTTTTTTAACCAAAAGAAAAATGAAACCAGCTCCCAATCGGCCACTTTTATTTAGATTTTTGCAAGTGCTTCTGTAGGCAGTATGCTAATGAGCAAGACTTGATAAATGACTTGTAATATTTCCCAGACATTTTGCTTTTCCTCAGAAGTTTGCCAATCTGATACAGCAAGAAGATAATAAGGCACACTCTGTCATTATATCAATTTTTGTTGCCCAGATATTTCCAGCGATGTTAGCAATGATGAGCAAAAAGCAAATGAAACAAGAACAGAGTCTAGCACCATTGATCAAACACTGTCATTTGGTCTGGGAGACAACACAGAGAGAAGGACGCATATAAAACATTGCATGTAATATTCTGTCTTTTCAAGGACATGTAAAAGAGTGTACTAAAATAAAATAAAAAAATACCCCTCACATATTACACTGAAAAACATAAATAGAAGGAAAAAAAGGAAATATCAAATGTTTTTCTTTTCTTTCTAAATTTCTGTCCATAGATGCATTCAACAGAGGACTCTGGCCAATTTCCAGTCTTTGGTTTTCGTAAAGCTTTGACTAAGAAGTCCTTGGTTATTGATTAGAATCAGGTGCGATGTCGCACTATGTGAGAGTTGTTGATGTAGATTAGTTTAACTACCATCTTAAAGCACAGATGAAAGAATTATTAAGCTGACATTTCAAATTGCCTTTAGCATCCTATATTAGCAATTAGCATGGTTAGATGGAGAATAGAGATCTGTAATTTAACACATATTTTGAAAATATTGCTAAAATTTCAAAATGCAGCATCTTAAAAAGAACAGAACCTGAAAGTTCAAAAAGATAAACAGACCAATTTTGCTACAATCATTTAACCTTCCAGTTATCTGCTGAATTAAGCTGAAGGTCGATTTGCCCCAATGCCAAAGTGTACCCAAAGCAAGTGTCCTTTGCCAGTCAGCTACTTTTTGATTTCATTTTAAACACTTCACTGATATGGAAAATAACTAACTTTCAGTCCTCTTCCCTCATTAACAGCTTCCACACCCAAGAGCGTTGTGGTAGCATAGTGTGGTAGCACTAATTTATGATCTGTTCACAAGTTCAGATAAAAAGATTTTTGAGTTTGAGAGGACTTGACCAATGGTCAGGGCAGGTCTAGCTAAAAATTGTAAGATTCCAAACCCCAGCCAATGGCTCCATGCATCTCTACTTTTGACTACATATTTTTTGTTTCTGAGCTTATAGTTAAGTCATTATCAATTGGAAGAATTCAAAGCTGAAAATATTTCATTCTTGCTATTACCTAAATTAGTGTTAACATACAAAAAGGAATTATGCTTGTATATCTTTGCAATGGTGGCTATAGCTGTCACAAGAAATGGTCAGAAAAATTTTCACACCCAGCCATTTGCCTGAGGTCATTTGCTCAAGACTTCCTGGCATCAAGGGCTTTGAGCACTCCTCACATTTGGCTGTTTGCTCCTAAGTTGTAAAACTTCATGACCCGAGAGCCAGGAGGACCATTCGAGGACAGATAAAAAGGTCAACCAACCACTTCATGGTTAGTCAAGAGGTGAGGGTAAGATTCTGTGAAGAGGCTGAAAATGTAATAGCAAAATGCCCGCAAAGTAGTCACAAGAAGGTCAAAGTGCAGAGGGAGTTCACGGGGCCAGCCAAGGGTGCCAAGGGGAGGAGAGAAACAACAAAGGAGAAACAGCAAAGAATGGAAAACCGACATGCTGGGGCTTCCTTCACCTTAGTTTTCCTCCAATTAAGGATGCTGGGATGGGAGGTGGAAGGGATGAGATTAAAACAAATGAGGCGGAAGTTGTTGCCCCCGTCAACATCACACATTTTCTTTGATGTGCAAGGACACATCCTGTTCCTTTGAATACAGTGTTAATTGTTGATTACATGTGACCAAAACAAAGTCAAAGCTGGTCTATTTCAGGTAAAAACAAGAGCAATTTTCCTATAGCAATCCACTATGTGAAATCTATATGGCAAACCCTTGACAGTTTTAATTTTCCTTTAAAAAAGGATTTTAAAATGAAATCATTTCTTACTTTGTAGTTTTGATAGTACTGTACCAAACTTTTTAAGGAAAGTATAATAAAAGCTATCTATTTATCCATCGATCTATGCAGGGTTTTCCCCAGTGTATTATAGGTGGTTTATACACCAGTAACAAAGATAGCAAAGACGGGTTAAAGAGCATCTTTGGTCAAACAGCTAAAAGCGCAATAACATGTTATGGCAAATACATAGGATTAGGATTTAGGAAAACACAAGAAAACCTAATACAATAAATGCTTAAAATATGTACCCTAAGAATCTTTAGCATACAAATACTTACTCATCATTGTCCATTTTAGGTAATACTTCTTTTAACTAATATTACTTTTAAATGTGACCAACATTACATACCTTCTTTTAAGATCCACTGGCTGACTACTTAATTAGGATTTACCTGAAGTACAAAAAGTTAATATTAATTTTGTTTGTATTTTTTTTTTTTTTTTTTTTTTTTTTTTTTTTATTGCCCTCACTTCCTTACCACTGGGCTTAGCAAGTTTTCTTGGGGAAACCCTGCTATCCATCTAACAAAATTAAGCTTTCAGAAAATAAGATAGAATTAAATTATACTATTTGAAACATTTAGGCATTCTTATCACAGTTCATCCCCATAATTCACAGAAGTCCGAAACTACAAACAAAAATAAACCGATATCAAATGGTTGAAATCCATGGGTCCTTGATATGGTGGGTACAAAATAGGTACATGAATTACTAAAGGGGTGAACAGACCTAGAGCTGATTAGGAAGACTGCAATGCAAGTCTATAATCTTTGAGAGGAGATCTGTAGGGAAAAACTAAAACATTGCTTTCTAAAAGTGCAAGATAAGAAGGGGAAAGTTTAGCATATTTACTGTGGTGATTCATGGGAGTATTAAGGCATCAAGGAACTAACAATGCTCATAGCTCATCTGTGAAAGAATAAATAAGAATTTCAGTAATAAATGGTAAAGTTAAAAAAAAAAACAACAACATTTAAATGTGTTTGTTCTGTGTATCTCAGTTGCCCTCTGATGGACTGACAACCTGTCTAGGGTGTACCCAATGACCGCTGGAGATGGGCACCAGCATAAAGTATATATGATGGATGGGTGCATAGATGTAATCGCTCTAAAATACACACACACACACACACACACACACACACACATAACACTCATTATATATATATATATATATATATATATATATATATATATATATATATATATATATATATATATATACACACACACACACACACACACACACACACACACACACTTCAAAGAGGCAAATGTCATGGAAAATTTAAAATCTAGAAATGAAAATGACATTTCAAAGAATTAAGTCATTTGCCCAGATTTACATCCCAGTGTTCACAAATAAAGCTAATGGATCACTATTTACCTTTATTTAAAAAAGTCATCCAAACAGTAAAATTATATTCCTGTTGAACTGTACCCAGCAGTGGGAATGTTATTTTCAGCATGTTATTAAATAAAATGCATCAACAGAAACAGCACAATGGGCAATTGACAGAGCTCCAAGAAGCCATAAATCCTTCATTCCCAAACAAATCCTGCCACACACTGCGGTGTTTGTAAAAAAGACAGACATTCCTCACAGGTCAGCCAGGCCTATTTTGTTCACACGAGAATACGTCAGGTAACTAAAAAAGTGGGGGTAAATGTCATTCTGCAACATCTCAAAGGCGTCACTCGTGGGGAAGATTGCCCCCTCTGATTAGGACTAAAGTAATACTGGCTTAACAGAACTAATATTTGCATGGGAGCTGTAAATCACTCACACTTTGTTTAACCACATGTTAGTCACTCAGTAATAATAGAAACAGTAATGCATCCCTTGCCTGCCAAGACCAATGACTGCCCTGAAAAGGATACCATCAACCCAATGTAATGAGTGCAGACACTGGAATAAATTAATCAGACATGTTAAAAAAAAAATGCATAGATCAGAGAAAAATAATGACATTTTGCTTCATAGGATTTTTATCACAAAGGTTACTTTACAATGTTCTGCAACTTTTAGGTTTTCAATACTGCTTTCATGGAATATGAACAAATAAATACAGAAATAAGTGCATAAATAAATGAGCAAATAAATAAAAATATGAGACAGAAATTCACAACCGTATACATGCTGTTCAAGTCGGCTCAGCTGTTGTGAAGCCGAACTTCTATTACAAGACGCTCACAAACTTTGGCAGGCAGTAAATCAGTCAAGAGTAAATGCCTTCTTTTATCAGATCATAAAATCTGCTTGTAGGCATTTAATTTTCCCCCCTCTTGCTTTAACGGGAAAGCAGGCAGCCTAGAGAAACCGTGTCTTGTTTTTTTATAGAGGTTACAGGAAAAAAGTGAGCGCATGTAAACAGGGGCAGAGTCGCGCACTCCTTCATGCATCTGATTTTTGCCTGCGAGCAACAATAATGTAGGGAGCTGCCTCTCTTGTGAAAGCAGGTATGAGTGTTGTACATATTTTATGTGACAGATGAATGAGGAGAGATTGAAGAGCATTGTTTGTTTTCTGACAGTTACTGTGCTAGTGCTTCAAGGCAATATCTACACTGCCATCAAGATCCTTCTCGGGAAACTTCAGATATAAAATTAAGTTTGCAGAATTGTTAGTCTTAGATGCACATCTATTTTTAAAAATTAGAGGCAACCCCTTCTTGTATATTGTCACAAAGCAAAAAGCTATTCATGCTGTACCACTAGTGGCCTTAAGGGGCAGTCTGTCCTTACCGCACTGTTACTAAAGGTCATTCTGCCTTGTAGCTTGGCAGAAAAGTAAGACTTATCTTTTTCTTAAACCCATGGTCCCAATGGCAGCTCTTGTAAACACTTTCCACTGTGCTCTCTTTTACACTAGGCGAGGTCAGAAGTTCAGTGTCCAGGTTTTAACAGTTAAAGCAGAGTGGTGAACTTGTGACCTTCTGGGGCAAGTAGGAAGGGGGGAAAGAACTCAAGGGAAGAAAAGACAAGGAGGGGGTCATCTTCAATGCAGAGTGACTGGATTTACAGCTGCATGCTAGCTGCCTTGCAAGCACAGCAGAAAACACCTGATAGCATCTCCTTGGGGGAGGAACCACCCGACCCCTTTGTTGTCTCACTAACAGTCACCCTGGTACCATAAATCATGTTAATTACTTGACTGATGGAATAAATCTTTTAAAAAGTCAGTATTTCAGGCTTGGAACAGGAGGTTTTTGCACTGCATTTGTGCTTGCTATGCGTTATCTGTCATCTTGAAGTCACTGTGTAATCTGTCCATTTGTTGTTGCTCAAGCAAGGATTTTTGAAGATGAGGACGGGGTGAGGGAGGGCTGGGTGTTTGTGACACACATATTTCCCAATGATCCATCTTCCTATGGGTGGTCTCCCAGGGTGTATTTTCTAAAACAAAGCTAATGTGAAACTCATGATCAGCAGGTTTATAAACTGAAATGCAAATTGTCTTTAACTCACAGATCCAGACAAGACAAGATCACAAACTAAGACTACATTTTATTTGCTTTTTCAAGCAGCTCGGTAGAAGTATTGAACACATCAAACCTTTTCTCTGGAAATATTTTTTCAATTGGGCCTTTGACTTGACATTCATAGCAGATGTCAATAACAACCAAGTCAATAACAACCCAAGTAGCCTGCACTTAAAAAGAAATCTAAACAAATTAGTCCACGAAGTAGGTTATGTACTATAAAGTGAAATAACAGAGAGACCAAGCACTGAACACAAAGAAAATTAGCTGCAAAAAGTTAAAGAAAGCAAAGAAATTAGCTAAAATCTATCAATTTAAATAATTATTTAAATATAATTAAAGAAGTTAAAATGTTGTCACATTGTCATTAATCACATTTTTGCTCTTAACTTCAAGAACCCAGGGTCTTCAAAAAATGTTGCTGTGGTATTGAAAAGGGTATTGAGTATTTTTTCAAGTATCAGTATCAAGTTTGAAATTTTAGTATCAGGACAACCCCATGTTTTGCATTTAACATATTTGGAAGAGAAATGGCAATTCACATCTCTTAAAGCTGCAATATGCAACTTTTATGAACAATATGATTGTTTACATATTTGTTAAAACTGTCACTATGTTGTGACTATAACATGAGACAGATAATTTGAAAAAAATTGCACTCCTCTGCCTTCTTTCTGTGGTCTTACTGCCATCTGCAGAAATACACCGCTCCTGGTCAGGGAGCCAGGATGAAGATCCTAGCACTGTCAATCATGTACATGTTTGCTCAATGTACTAATGGCAGAAAAACAACTTACCGTTACAGAAAAACTGCTTATCCGCTGTCACTGGTGGTCATGCTTACTCGCCTTAGCATTCACGGAAGGGCCCGTTGTGGGGAACTAGCTGTATTGTAGCACAGAGCAAGGGGGAGGGTTTGAGCAGCGCATACATGAGTGTGACTGACAATGCTAAGGCCCTCCTCCTAGCTCTGATTGGGGCTTCTGACTGAAAGCGGTGTATTTCCACAAATAGCACTGGGACAAGGCAGAGGAGCTCGATTTTTTCCCAGATTTGTCACATGGTGTACTGTCACAACATAGTGACAGTTTTAACAAATATGTAAAAAAAAAATCATATCGTTTATGAAAGTTACGTATTGCAGCTTTAAAAACACCACCAAGCTAAAAGTGAAGTTTGTAGTTGGAAGTGAGACATGTTGAGGCTGTCATTACCAACAAAAGGTTTTAAACAATTCCCCCCATATCATTCCACTTTATTACAAACAATTTAATCTATGGTTTTACAGTGTTTGTGTTAACTGGAGTGTGTTTGTTCAGTTTTTGTCCATAAGGCTGACACCCAGTTTACTTTTCAGGCAAGGGTTAAAACTCCCTGTTTGATCATAAAGTTGCTGAGGTTATCCTGAGCCATCTCTATACTTAAGCTGCTACAGGCCTATGCTGCTGGAGGACACACTGACCACTTTTGCTCACTCTGCTGCTTTCTTCCATCACATTTCAGTTATGAATTAGTTGCAGTTATTGCTGCCAACTTTATGTTATTTTATTAGGAACATTTACATGGATATAAGTAATCACAATAAATGGCCAATCGGAATAAAAAAAGCGTCATGTAAACGCCCTGATCAGAATATTCGGAATGAAATTGTAATGCGAATGAGAGGAGTGGTTTATGTCGATTGATAATCTGTACGGCGTGCATGTAAACACTTGTTCCGATCACGTTAATCTGATTGTGGCAAACTGACCTGACTGCGCATGTATGCGTTATGTCGGGGAAGCAAAACTGATCTGTTGAGCTCTCATCCTATAATGCAGGAACACCAACAGCATACTGCTCAGCTTGTAGCTTAATGCTCCTGCAGTCCCAGCTCCACACACGGGAAGAGCAAGGCAGATGTCACGGTCGGACGACGAGGATGCGATAGGGATGCGATATTCCGCCATCAGCCTGTTAGTTCTGAAAACCGCGGGGAAAAAAACTCATTAAGTCTGTCCAACCCCTCCAAGACAGCGGGAGACTTAATCAGGGAGTGCAGTAACTTCTCGACCATTATTAGAACCTGGCGCAGGTCCATTCTGGGTGCTCAGAACCAAAAAACTAATGTTTGTTTTTACTTTCAGCACAGACTGAGGAACAACTTCTTCTCCTGTGTTTATTTTTTACAGAAATTTTACAACTCTGCGCATGTCAGTACTTCTATTCTGAATAAAACCTGGTCCGTGTAAACGCACATCATGATTGGATTAATTAATTTAGTTTATTATCATTTAATCTGAATACATTTCAATCTGATCAAGAAATTTTATGCATGTAAATATAACTATTGTTTTCTTCTCTTCCTGCAAGTTAAATCTGGTGTGACTTTTCTGCTCAGCTATGACAAAAGCATGTTCTCTGTCTATAGATGATACATTTGGCTGTCTTTCTGTGTTTAACCCTGTCTCTCTCCTAGATAAAGCAAGTGAACGACCTTATCCGTTTAGCTGTTTTTATCTCCTAGATAAAGCCACTAAAACAGCTACTTCTGCCATTAACTCAATGTTTTCTTTTACATAAAAAGTACTCCTGGGTCAGTACTGCTGTGTTTTGTTCGCTCTGTCTTAAGCAACCACTTCGTTATGGCAGATGGCTGCTCAAACTGAGCCAGGTTCTGCTGGAGGTTTCTTCCTGTGAAAAGTGAGTTTTCTCTTTCATTGCCGCCACATGAATGCTTAGTGAGAAGTTGATAGCATTGAGTAGTCAACCTGGCTCATACTGTCACTACATGATCGTTCAGGAGCAGGGATTGCTGTAAAATCTGAATCAATGCAATCAGCTGGATTTCCTGAGACAGAAAACCTTTTAGCATACTCACCTGATACTGACTGCAAAGTTTAACAACTAGGATTGACTTGGAATGTATGTGACTTTGAAACTGTTTATATGATTGGACAGAATTCTGTGTATCAACAGAATTTGTTTTGTAACATGCTTTGAAATGACATTTGTTTTGAACCTGTGTCATTTAAATAAACTTAATTGAATCACATTAAATTGATTTGACATGAATTACATTTCTTTGTATGTGTGGACTACTTCAGTTGGTACCAAACACCTGGTTGAGAAAAGAGAAAAAAGTTGACTTATTTTCCCTGCTGTACTGTCAAGCATTCACATAAATGAATGCATAAAAAATGTTTTAAAACCATTTCTTATAATGTAATCCATAAATGTTCTTTTATTTCATTTTTCTATGCTCCAAGATTGCATTTAGCTGCATCAGTCTAACTTTAAGCCAAGAAACACTATGCCAAAGACATGAAAGGTCACTCACACACAAAAACAGTCTCTCTAAGAGTGCACTCATAGGCTTTTGGGTAATTACAGTTCTTTCACTTGAGTGTTTTGTGTTTCGCTTTGCTTGTTCTGTCTCAAAAGCTAACAACCACTCATTATTCACGGTTTGAGTTGGGCTTTTTTTCCCTTCAGAAGGGCAAATTACACACAAGAGTGACAGCTCTCAGAGAAAGAGAGGACCAACAGCCTCTCTATGCTCTGGTAAGTGTATTCTTAAATCAAAGGGGCAGGGACAGTGACTTCGGCCTTGCAGTCTGTTGACTTTGTAGCAAGGGCAGCAAAGAAGTAGCAGCATGGATGTACTGTACTCTTAAAAGCCCATTCCAAACCAAACTGCATTCCATAACGGCCATAAAGTCTCTACGCAATTTTGAGGTACTTCTCTAGTATCTTAACATCTTAAAGGCTGTAGAGTCTATCCACTGTAGCCTCTGGTTAAACCCCACATAAGGCACTCCTTATTCAAAGATAGACTTAATTCAAGTGTGCGCGTGTGCGTGTGTGTATGTGTGTGTGTGTGTGTGTGTGTGTCTGCGTGTGTGCGCGCGCGTTCACAGACCTCAAGCCCTTCAGACTCAAACTCACACCATACAAGGAGGGTAGCATAGACAACCATAACTAACACGAAAATGTTCCTACACTTCCACATCCTGCCACAGACAAACAGACACCAATATACCTGCATTGCTAGTTTGGGCAACGTTTCGCCTTTGGAAGGATTTATGATGGCAAACAGAAGATAATGAAACCCAGACAGATATTTACTGTCAGTGTCAGAGCTTATTATCCCAGGGAGGAAAATAGGGTCAACTGAAAATTCCTTCTGAAAACTGGGTTTCTATTGCCTTAAAGAAAAAAGAGAACAGTCTTCCTTCTGTGTCACCAGACCTCTCAGATCTTAAACAGAGGGATCAATGTTGAAGGATGCCACATCAATAAGACAGAGAATAAATGGGTAATTCACTACAAATGTCTGATGTTCTGATTATTGTCCTGCAACATTTTGCACATGGTGCAATGTTTAATCACTTAGTGACGGCCTATAACTTTCAAAGTGTAGCTGTTGGGGCAAATGCGTTTAGGGCATTTAAAGTTTGCACAAGAAAACCACGTGAATGCAGAGTAAATACGTTTTATAGAGAAAGTCAGACTTGTGCATGTCACATTTTGTAATATTTTTTAATGACAGAACCAAATGCCTTAAATGCCCAAGTATGCAATGATGAAATTCACAACAGCACAGGGCCACTTGACCTGTTTGCCAATTTTTACCCCCACTTCATACCTATACATTGCCGTTTCATCTCAGCATACTTCCGTTTTGTATTGATGAACTTTACCATGAAATATCAGTTTATTAAGTATTTTTGATACATTTCTGGAGAGAAATAATTATAAAAATGCTCAGATCTCCAATATGATAATAGTTGTTTTTTTTTTGTTGTTGTTGTTTTAAGATACATTTTACACCCCACATCCATTAATGGGGGTTTAAATCCCATTTCAGGTCAGTCAGCCATATATAATTTGAGAGTTGGACTTTATTTTCTCCATTTGTTTTTTCAAGTATCGCTCTAAATACAAACAAATCAAGCACTTTCAACAACCAAAGAACTTTTCAAACTGCCGTTTGATGGGGGTTCACCCTCTTTCCCCCTCCTGCACCACCAAGTTCATTTCTCTCCAGTTCCGACACCCAACCACTAAAACCAGCAAAGTATTTACCTTGTGAAATAATGAGAAATGGTTAAGTATAAAATCAAAATTTAATGAAATTAAAAAATATATAAAATTATAAAAAATTATAAAATTTAATGCCAAAATGATCAGTGTACAGAGTATACAAATGAACAGATACAGAGTGACATTCACCTTCGGTACCGGGCTCCTCATACCCATCTTAAGGATGAACTGAGAGGAGCAAAGAATAGAGCGTGAGTCCTGCTTTTATCTATGCCTCACTCTTAACCCTCCTAAAGGGTGTCATCCTCTTGTATCAGTTTATCCTTGACTATGTGTTGCACTTTTTGTGATATCAGTGGCTATGCTTATGTAAGCTGTAGCAGTGAGCAGTGCAGCAGATAAGCAATTAAGTAGGGCAGATATATTTAATTAGAGCAGCAAAGAGATGATTAGAAAAAGCCACAAAATCATACATCCATAACACTGCCCTATGGTCTCAAAGACCTCCACAAGTGGAGGCTTGATCATAACAAATGTGGAAATCATGATGCTACTACACAAGGGGTGCCAAGGCAAAGCCCTCAAGAGCCACTATCCTGTAACTTTTAAAACCATCCATTCTCCAACACACCTCAATTAAAATTAATGGCTCTTTTCCAAGCTTTGCAGAGCTGAATGGCATGCTGATGAAGGAATTTAGCCATTTGATTCAGGTGTAAAGAAGGGATTCATCTAAAAGTTGCAAGATAGTGGCTCTCAAAGATTACTCTCATATATATATATATATATATATATATATATATATATATATATATATATATATATATATATAAACACACATCACATCTGCATTAATAGGTTTCTTGTCACAATCTCTCCAAACGAGATTCCTGCACCTTGGCTATCAGTTTCAACCTTCAGTTTAGTAGCCTAAATAACTTTACAAAACTATGACTCAGGTGAATCCAAATCATGTTCATGTCTGTCAGCACATGTTTTTGCATTTTTTGCATGTAAAACTGATGAGATCTGGGGGCGCAACTGTGGCGCAGGGGTAATGCACGCAACCCATGTATGGCGGCTTCAGTCCTCTACGTAGCCACATGGGTTCAAGTCCTGGCCCGTTGACCTTTGCCGCATGTCTTCCCCCTTTCTCACAACCTACTTTCCTGTCAATTCACTGTCAAATAAAGGCCACTAGAACCAAAAAAGTCCTTTACAAAATAAAGATCTAACAATCCATGTTGAATTTTATTACCAGGCTTGAATAAAGTTTTCCAGTTGTATCTGAATCAGTTAGGAGAAATGACAATGCCAAGCCTGAAAAGAGCATAGGTTAACATCGATCACAAGCAATGCTCCATCAGAGTTAAACATAAAAACGTGGAACAGTTAATGTGACGCCCAACTATGTCTTTTTTAACCAACAAAGAATCATCTATGCTTCTGTGTTGGTGTCAGAGTTTGCAATGGATGTTTTCCCCTTTCTAACTATTGATGATTCCGTCTCCCCCTTCATTTCTCCTACCATTTTCACATACAAGGATAATCGTGATAATGCAAGCCTATACCGCAGTATTGATCGTTTGCATTTACCTTGACTGCTTAAGAAAGCCTTGTCAATACATTCAAGCAAAAATGAATATACTGTTCAAACAGCGTTTTTCTAGAGATAATAAATCAAGCAGAACATAAAAGCACAGAGCAGGCCTGGATGTGTTCATAGTTTTAAAGATAAAATTTTTGCTGAGCTCAAGTTTAAGAGCAACATAAAGATTTAACATTAAGACCTGATAAGTTTGATACCTTCCTGTTCTCACATGACTCCGCTAAGCAATAGCCCATAAGCACGCCAAGACATTACAAAAATAGTGGCTAGTATCATCCACATCTAATGGCAGATAATACACAGTATTTAGAGAGTTCAGTGTTGTTTGCACAAGCCTTAGTAAAGTCCCTTACTTAATCACCCACCTGGTACTCAGGGGACTGTGTGGGAAAAACCATGAGAAAGATCTATGTGGGCTCCAATACTATACAACAGAAGAACTCTACATCTTCAGAAAAGACAGAATTCAAGGCTGAGTTTGATTATAAAACTAAGTAAATTAGATTATTTTGGTAAACATTACATAAAGGTAACAGGAAAGTAAAAGCCCAAGAAGAAGAATTAGGGAAGGGACATTACACAATATTATAAGCAGCAAAAACTTCAAACTGACCTAAGTTCAGTGAGAAAACTCATGAATATTAAACAGCTTTTTCTAAACTTGCATTCCCAATTCTGCACCATCATTTCCTCTAGGGAACAAACTTAAATAGCTCACACTGGTTGAGATCCATTATCCATCACAGCATCCCCATTCATCTCAAATGCATAATTTCTATGGGTGATGTGTTGCAGTTCCCAATGCATCAACATTATTTATGGTTTGACATTATAAAAGTAAGTGCATAATTTATGGACTTAAATTAATGCACTACCTTCCGCGTGCTGCCTGTTTTGCAGAGATCCAAAGCCAGATTGCCGCATGCCAAAACTATGGAGCAATCCCATTTACAGCCGAAAGCCCACAGCAGCCTTGATTTATGGCAGTAAATTAAAAAGAATGAAAAATTTATGACAGCAATTTGTGGGCAGTCATAAAACTATTATAGAACTTTGAAGTGGCATTTTGTCCTTTTGCATGTAAGTGAAGCAAGATGACCCGGTGTTACAGAAATATCATAACTCCTTACTGGAAATGATCACCATGTGTGCCTGCAACGTCTACAAACATAGTGAAGGTAAAAAGATAGAATGTTATTAAACCGAGCTAAACTTTCCTTTCTTTTAAAGATCAGTTCAGCCATATATGTCTGTTAACTGTGTTTTCAACTTCTCTTCTGCTTGAAATTGAAGCTCCAGCTGGCATTCTGACTGGATGCCAAGCCATGATTGAATGAAAGCCCATCCTTGACTGACAAATGATATATTAAGCTTTCAGTCAGCAGGGTGAGGGAGGCCAGGCATGTCAGTTACCTGCAACAGCAGAAACTCCACTTGTCAATCTGCCATTGGCAGGGCTAAACTAGATCTGAAATGTTAAAAGCCCAACACACAGTACTTTTTCACTTCCTTTTGCAGCCCAGTCACTTAGACATCTCTGCTATGTTATCACGGTGAATCCGCATGTGCTATTAATGTAAGGGCATCAAATTTATATAACAAATACATTTAGTTGGGCCTGTGGCTGTTGGTTTCATGTAGGGAAACAGAAAACATCTGCATCACAGATGATTTAATCCTAAATATAAATGGTAAAGCAACTTTTATGAGGAAAAATAATTTATTAGGGATTATGTCATGTCTCATATTGGCAAATTACATCAATTTAAATGGAAATGTTCAAGCTATCTTTGGCCACTAATAAAGATCTAAGCATGCATGTGATGCAGGTCTGTGGGCAGCATTGGGCAGCTCTGAGTGGCCCTCTCCTTGACTCTGCTGGTGTTGATTATGGATGATTAATGGGGTATAAGAAGAGAGAAAGAAAGGTCAACTCCTGGGTTCTAGAGGGAGCAGCTACACCGGGAGTAATTAAGACACTTGTGTAACCATGATTAATACACACAGAGAAATACCGTTGTGTCCAATAAACAAGGCAAATGAATGGTTAAGTTATACACATTAAAATTGTATTTGTGTGAGTGCAACGTTCCATAAAAGCAGCTGCAGTTATTTCAGATGAATGTGTCACAGCTTACCTTTTTTGATGAAATCATCATCGGATGAGGTCCAACAACACAGGTAGACATGAAAAAGAAAATCACATATTTAGTATTGAAATACTTCACGGCATGTTGTATGCAGTTTAAAGATCTTCATGTTATGTTGGTATCTTAATGACTGCTATTTGAAAGTGAAGATGAGCTGACCTATGTTGACTCATTGCCACAGAAAATCAAACATCAGTACGTTCTCACACCAGTCTCATGCAAGATGGAATACATCAGCAAATCCTGGTGCCAGCTTTTACTCATATTACACTAGTCTCCAAGTATTTTATAGCATGTACAAACAGGCCGCACCTCAGGTCCAGGCGTAATAAAATGCTTTTTTAAATGTGTTTACAGTTCAGGATTTTGATGAGAAGGACAGCCCAGACTACTCTCTTACAATCTTTTATCTTGTGACAGGCCACTAAAGAAGGATTAACTTTATGAGTTTGGACAGTTTAGGTAACAGATGTCATCTCCCCTAGCAATGAAATGACAGACTTATATAGTGCTTTTCTGGACACTCGAAGATGCTTTACAATGAAATCACTCATTGCTATTCACGTGCACATTCACACGCCAAAGTTGGAGAGCTACAGGATTGTAGCCACAGCTGCCATGGGACACAACGACAGAGACTGACAGAGCGGGGGCTCGAACTGAGAACCCACCGATAACAGGACAAACTCCTACCACCATTGCCCCAAGTAAGGAATTTATTCTGCTCATCTGGTGGCCTAATATTTGTTCTGCAAGTACCCAACCTTCAGTACACAGAAAAAGAGTATGCAGACGTTTAGGGACCCAGTCAATAATATGAATACCAGAGATGTACCAAGGTATTGGCTGATGACTTGATTCAGACAATTTTTACCTCAGTTGGCCCCAAGTTGAGACTGACCCCCCGGAAACTAAGATATTATAGACTGGAAAAAAAGAACAGATTTGTTCTTTTTTTCCAGTCTATGAAAGCACCTTACTGAGTGTTTCTAATATGATCTGGCAAAAACACTTTGGTGTGGGACATGTTACTAAGGAAAGAAATCTCAAGTCTTGCTATTCTGAGCATAAGTGAGGGAAATAATATCAATTCAGAACTCACGCAGATGTGCTAATAAAAAGGAAATTGTATTTCTACAACATGTCAAGACATGTCTATGCAGAGCAGAGCAAAGTTGCTCTGTCTTCGTTTGAGCTTTTAACCCCAATTTCATGGAACAATGTTGGATTTGGAAATGTTGGCAACCTTTTGGAAATCAGTTACTTGACATAAAGATCTATATTCTACAAAACAGACTAAAGAAATTGCTGTGTTTGTAACACTAGTTGGTGTAACCATGCTAATCATGCCAGTCTTAAATATAACAAGCCAGTGTAGAATGTCAGCTCTGCATTAATTTAGTGTATTTTGTAATATTATTAAAACCCTATTTCACAGCAACTGCTCTCACATAGCAGTGTGACATCACCGCTACTCCCAACAGAAATCATTTTTAGCTCATGGTAAAAAGGCTAAAATAAGTTTTTCAATGCTGTTCTTTTATCTTATATTATAGATCCAAAGGAGAACTCAGCATTAGCTAAAAATACCAGAGATCAGTGCAGTTCTAATAAGACATGTAATCATGAATTTAGTTCAAAAAGAGAAGAAAAAGTATTCTGTTACCAAACAAAGATTTTGCAGCAGAATAACAAATCATAATAGATATAAATGCAAAAATATACATTCTATCAAACAATTAAGAGCCTGATGACTAATAAAAACGATTGTCTCCAAGCAGCGGCAAAAGGTATAGAGTTTTAGCTATTGAGTAACAAAATTTGACAGTGGAAAAGTACATCTATAATCATTCTGACAAGACTCATTATAAAGTCAAACAACAAGTGGATTGCACTTGCTGAAACTGCAAACCTGGCCATTGCCTTCCTGCGCATTTCCGCTTGATTCGAATCTCACTTTACACCACAGTCTGGGTTTTCTCCCACTGAATTGGATTTCTCCTGTAGAATTTTAACCAGGCCAATCAGCGAACAGAAGGAGGAGTTATAAACAATGATGTCAATTTTCTGCGCTGTTTTAGAATTGCCGTCTGCCTGTAGTTTTAGGAATGGCAGCAAAGGAAGTGAATGCAACCATTCAGTCCATGTTGGCAAGGCTCCCACATATTGAGCAGTTTAAGTCAGAGCAAAAGGAATGTTTAGGACATTTTATTGCTGGCAAAGATATCATGGACCTACTCCCCACGGGGTTGTTTACAGCACACGCAATTTCCGGTAAGCTTCATCGAGCTGGCACATTACATACGTCAAGGCCAAACGTTAGCGATTGGATAAAATCATATCCAATCGTTTAAAACTTCAACAGAATATACTCCAGGAAGCAATTGTTGCTCAACAACTGAGAGCCCAGACAAGCATAGAACAAGGGGCTGGTTTTTACCAGGCTATGAAACTACTGGAGTAAGTGGGGAACACTAAAGAGAAGCAGAAGCACTCCTCAAGTGGCCTAGTTTTAGATTCATCTAGTTCAAAGTCAGTAAAAATAAATAAATAAATATGTTAAGCACCTTTAGCTATCCAATTATTAATCAGTTAATCCAAAAAATAATCAACAGATTAGCTGTACACTATATTGATGTTAAGTGGAGAAAAAAAAAGTTGAGGTTTTCCCATGTTGATGTCTGAAGTATTTTTTCTTTTTTCTGCTGCTGATTAATCCTTTGCTACAAATGATCAAGCATTCACTAAACGAATGTTATGTTCCATTTTAGGCAATAAAATGTTTCTTTTTTTATTTAAAAAAGGAACTGAATTATTTGTTTATTTGTATCTTATAATGTATTTCTAATATTGTATAAAAAAAGGCTTAAGTGGTCAAATGAAAAATCTACAGAATGTGCCAATTCTTTTTATCTGATTAAATCAATTAATCATCAGAATAATCCAAAGAATAATCAATTGCTAAAATAATTGTTAGTTGCAACCCTACTGTAATATTAATAAAAGCTGAGAAACACTCGAGATCAATCGAGCAAAAGAAGGTTTAGCAGACAACAGGTAAAATCAACAAGATTAAAAGAATTTGCTCTCTGACTATTGCACTTTTGGCCTCCATTTGCCATATAGCATAGAATCTAGAAATGTTGGTGTCATGTTGGAAAGGTTCCACACAATGTAGGAGTATTTACAGTCTACAAAAGAAGCTACAGTTACAGTTAGTGATATAATGATGTTAGCAGTGCTAATTGCTAATAAAAGTTGTTAAAAAGCACTTAAAAACCAACCATATGTTCTTTACTTTAATTAAACACCTATTCCACTACCTCTACAAATGAACAACTAATGACCATTTGGTGCTGTAGGTTTGAAATCAGTAATATCAGTAAACATCAAGGGCAGAACCCAAAAATCCTGGACCTCTGCTTTAAATATCATCACATCATCACAGCAAAACAGAAGTGATCCCAAACAGAATAGCACACAGCTGTCCTATTCCAATACTTGCTTAGAGAGAAGACCTTGTGTCAGCTTAATTGTAAGTGAGTTTGAACATCAGGCCAACAGTATGCTGTGTGGCTTCATGTCAGTCGACAAAAGACTACTAGGGTTGACAGTCACCAAGCAACTCCCTATATTTAACCCATCCTCTACCAGGGGCTCTCTGATGAGCTAGCACCACATAAGACAAAGGGATGGGTTCCATATGGCCATGAATCACAACCTTCAAAAAGCAAAAGAATGGAACCGTGAAGAAAATCTTCATGACAGCACCAAGAAGCAAGTGGCATGTTACTGGGATCCCAGCCAATAAAACAAAAAATTGCCACAGAAACAAATTTAATACATAAAATGAGCAAACATTAAAAATGTATTTTCAAATTAAAGAATAATATTTTTTTTGTTTTATTTTTGGGGATAAAAAGGATTCAAAACTACCGCAGATCAAAACAGACACTGTATAAAACAATATATAACATATCTTCCATCCTGTCTGATATTATATATATATATATATATATATATATATATATATATATAAACCTTTTTTAATATCAGAAGTTTACATGCAGTATTTGGAGGCATGGTCTTTAAGCCTCATGACTTGGGGTTTAAAAATCTGGCGTATCTTTCCACCAGCTTCTTAAGTTAATTTTCTGGAATTATGCTCCATTCCTCCTCACAGAACTGGTTTAACAGTCAGATTTGTGGGCTCACAAGCCATTTTCCAGCTCTCTATACATTTTTTTTCAATCATAGCTTGTTGTTGGCCACTCCAAAACATTGACTCAGTTTCTCGTGCTTTAACTTATAGCTGATGTCTCAGGATGTTACTTCATTGTTTCCATACTGAATAATGTTTTTTCTTCATAATTTAATCTGTTCTGTAAAGTCTACCAGCCTACCCCCACCCACCCGCCCCGCACCGCACCAAAACACACACACAAAACAATGTGTTGGCTGTGTGTGTTTCCAGGCTTGCAAATGTACTGATGGTCATGATGGAAAACTTTAGTTTCATCAGACCAAAGGACATGTCTAACAAATCAATGTCTTTCTCCCAGATTGCACTACCAAACTGTTATATGTGGTTTTTTTATGTTGGTTTTTTGGAGTAAGTGTTTCTTCTATGCTGATTGCCCTCACAGGCCATGTCAATATGGGACTTGTTCTACTGTGGATAAAGACACTCTCCCACCACCTTCAGCTAGCATCTTCTCAAGGTCTTTTGCATTTGTAATGGTTGATATGCACAGTTTGCACCAAAACTCATTCATCTCTGGGATGCAGGATGCGTAACAGTAGGATGATTTGATATAAATGTTTTGAACAGATTAACATGGCACCTTCAGGCATCTGGAAACTGTAACCGAGGGGAAAACAGACTCATTGTCTTGCTGTCTTGGTTGATTATTTATGATTTTTCCATGACATCAGACAAGGAAACTGTGTTTTAGAGCAGTTTCCTTAAAATAAAACTGCAGGTATAATTCCACCTAACTTGCATGTTATGAAATAAACTATCAGAAACTAACAAAGTCACTAAATTATCAACTGGGCTTTCCTAAACTGTTTGGCATGGTGATCTTAGTGCATCTAAAATTCTGAAATAGAAAAAGAAAAATCTTTAAACTAGTTTTGTTAATTTTTTGTGACATAAAAAAGAAGGTTTAGTCTTATGTAATGAGTGAGGAAAAAATATTTTATCTGCCATATTTTTATACAGTGTATGTAAATATCTGGTTTCAACTGTACCTTGTTTGCCCCTCATATGATATGTTTTGGATCCAAGCTCTGCAGGTTTTTGTTATTCTGAGGTTTGAATGGATGTACAAACTGTTTTACTCATACACTCATCAAAAGGAGCCCTGTTGGTGCATATTTGGACAATGTGGAAAACATATATTCCTGAGTAAGATAGAAAGCAGGACTTTTCGCTTCCGTGCACCAAGTACACACAATTTTGGCAGCATGTATCCTGTAGGAACCCCACGTTTCTTTTGTCCCATCCAAGTTTGTTAAACCGCTGTCATTTCAATTGTTCTGCCACAGGAAAATTATAATCCACCTGTCAACAATGACAAGATGTTGGAGAACTTAGAGAACGGATAGTGTAGGGCCCTGAAATTCAAACCAGAGCGCTTACTGCCAACTAGAACCATTACACACTCACAATTCTTTTTTCAGTTAATTTGAAAATTGCACTGAATCACTCCTGCCTCCCTGACCATCAAACCGCAATCAATTTCCTGAGCCAGACCCTGATATGAGTGAAACTGGAAAATGAAATATTGACTTGTTTAGTGTGGGGTTTTATCTCAGTAAATTGTTGACAACACAATAAAAACACCATTGAGAAAACTTAACTATTCCAGCCTTTTGCAGATAGCAGAGAATGGCTTTATGGTAGCAGGCTTATATTTCGGGGTTACACTGACAATGAATTAATAACTTGATTCATGAGTCCATTCTAAGCCATTTCCATAGCTAATCAACCCTAAAAGGTAAAGAGTTGCCTCCACGATCAGAGATTAATGCTGTCTTGGCCAGCTCGCTCATCAGCATCATCAAGGTAATTAAGAAAAGTCACATTTCTACAGTTTAACTTTGTAATGAAAGTCGTGGAAAAGACTTTGAATAAACTTTTTTCTGAGTAACAAACTGTCAAAAAAATAAATGCAAGAAAATCTTAACATGGTAAAAAATATATATATATATATATATATATATATATATATATATATATATATATATATATATATATATATATATATATAAATAAATAATGGTAAAATATATATATATATATATATACACAGATTCTTTTCATAACCTCCACACAGATAGTGTGACTAAGTTTAATAATGCTGTGGAGGATTGGTTTAGTTCACAGTCAGAGGCTGTAACACCAACAGCCTACTGAATAAAGCTGAAAGGGATCACTTTGATCTCTGTGCCTCCCTAAATCAACACCAGACAAGGTTCATGCAAAGGCCAGGAAAGTCATCTGATCATCACATTCCAAAACCAAGCATTACATGATAGCCATGCCTGGGTACAGGTTAGATGTCAGCAAAAGTTCAGGAGAAACAACAAAAGATTGACTTATTTTGTCCAAATGATAAAACAATCACAAGAAGTTATAGGTAGAAATTCAGTTAAGGGTCTTTACTTAGCAAATAATTATGTCAAGAAAAATATCAAGAGTAAATTTCAAATGTTCATTTAAATTTAAAATTTTTTTACAAAGAATGGTTACAAAAGATGCAAAACTACAAAATATGGAATGGGTAAAATGATTATCACCAGCGCTCCTTAGTAGAAATGATATTGTTTCTCAATGTGACATTCATGAAAAAATAAAATAAAGTTTATTGGTCAGAGGCTCACAAACAATAACAAAATGATTCAAGAACTGTTCTGAAGTGTGCATATCAAATTTCCAAATAACTTTTAAAGATATTCAGAAAGCCTAAAGAATTATTGCTCACTTTAAAAAGAAACTCTGACTGTCTGCAAGCAAGGCATAAATAACTGGGGGTTGCTTAAAGACTTTTACACAGTGCTATAAATAAAAAGTCAAACTAAGGTTGGACTTATGTGACTTAATGCCATATAAACATACTGTATACACATTTTCACAGCTTTGACAGTGAGCAGACACAAGGAAACAGACCATGTTCAGATCATACAAACAGAATACACCAGGAACTATACAGTCATTTACCCAGGGTCACTAGTCTTCACAGGAGAACAAACCTTTCATAACACAGCTACGAGAACAGACCTTTGTACTCAAGAAAGAAAAAAAGAGGGTAAAAAGATGATCCAATTAAAGTTGTATATCATTTGGCTCTTTTCTGTCAGTGTATATTCCTCCGGCTCTATTAGAGGCTAGCTCCTCCCAGGCAGGGCAGTGTAGCTCTGTAATTATACCTCTTCCTCTGACAACCTGCATGATTGTTTTCCTAACACTGTATTACTTCGTTAGTACTTTCCAGAGTGCGTTATTTTTAAACTGTCAGTCTGGCTTGGCTCATCCCCCGATCTGCACTCGTCTGTTTATCATAACAATCATTAATAACTGTCACTTGCCAACATCCATAGAACAAACTCATTGCCTCATTACCATGTTGGAGCGTTTGTTCCGGCGCAACGCCTGTGTATCGCTCACAACAGGGCCAAGCCAATTACTTTGCTGAAATGGAATCACATTAATCAAAACTTAACAAGGTGGCAAATTTAAAGATATCACATTGCAAAAGACAGCATAACTAATACGTCAATGTCATAGCTGCTGTGGAGGTATGCGGCAAGCATGGAGTAAATATATTGCTTTCTAGGGTCCATATGAATTTAGACATTTCATGTGATCTAAGAAGTCTTAGGTGCTGAATGTACTACATAGAGCCCAGCACATGCTGCTGCTGATGGTGTGCTTGTATAGGGATCTAACATACAGAGAGTTCAAGAGAGATGGATGAATTATGGCAAAAGAAAAAAATGCATCAGAAATAATTTAAACAACTAAATTAAGAAAGGGCAAGAGTTGGAAACATGGAGAAAGGAAAAAAGGAACAGAGCTCGAGAGGACAAAAGTGGATGGAGGGTTGCTTCAAGATCCTGAAAAGGTAAAGAAGAGGGCAAAAAAGAGCAAAAAAGGCAAAAGGACAGAGGGATGGACAGGGGGAGCAATGAAGTAGAAACCAGGAGAGGCAGAGCAAAAACAGAGAAGGAGAAAGAGGGAGGGAGTAGGGAGCTCCAAGTGTGTCTCTGAGAGCACCAGCAGGCGGCAGTTCATCATGTCTCCCTTCACAGAGACGTTTTCTTTTACACTTTAAATGATGATACTCATCAATCACAGGCTGACAGCTGCATCAAGCCAGTTGCAAACATGCAAAGGCCAGCAGTGTGAAACCTGCTGACGCCACCCATCGCTGCATACAGGAGGAATCAGTCAGCCACTCGGCCTCCGCCCAGGATTTATCTCCTCTCCCAAACACACCAGCTTGCTTTTCTCTGCAACAAATCTAGAGAAAAATACAATCCAATTTAACAGAATTACCTTGCATGGTTTGAAGAAATAAACTCTAGGTTGGTATTCACAGTGCAGAAAACTTGCACTCGTCTTCTCCCTTCATGCTAAGATTAAATATGTAATACTGATGAATGAAAAGGTATCGTTAAAGCTATGTATGTTACAATTCCTTCTAGTTTTATTTCATTATTACAGTAGATACCTTGGTAGGAGGAAAATACTGTGTTTTATTTATAGTTCCCTAAACAGGAAACTTAATCTGCACATACTGGAATCTGCAGGTCACATTGTTTACAAAATCGCTGATCAGATATTGGCCATACAATCTCTAACTGGCGCATGGTCCAAGTCATGTTTGATTTAAGGCACACTACAACTTTTAAAGTTGTGGATTCCAACTCATTTTGCCATGAATCATTAGCCTTAAAGCCTGGTTACTTTATCTGGTATTTAACAAGACAAAAGGCAATCTTTAGTGGCAGAGGTTATACATACACAGCTCATTCACACTACTGGTCTTCAGTTACTCCCCTCAGCCATCCTTCACTTTCCACTCATCCTCCCCTTTATTTAGCATTCTTAGTGACTGGTCATTTCTAGCACTTAGACAGAGGGAGAGAGGGAGGGAGGGAGAGGGGGTTGCTCTCAACATAGCCAAGCAGATGGATGCGAATTCAAAGTTTCCTGATCTTTAGCAGAAGTTATGGAGGGTTATCTTTGGCTGTATATCTCGGCCCTGGCAGCTCTCCCCTGGTGATGAAGGATTAAGCAGCACAGCTGTCTCTTCCTGGAATGATGCAGTGCAGTGCTCCCCAACACGACAGCATCACTTAATCTTAATGTCCGCTTCTCCAGCGCAGACGCACAGGACAAAGCCAATCAGCATCACATGCCACGGGGATGGACCCTGCTGCCTGGCCCGGGAGTCTCTCACCCTCACAGGCCGATTAATCAACTTCAGACAGCCCGGTTCAATCCCAACTAGCTCCCTCTGCACTGAACTGTTCACTCGCCCTCTTTTTCACACAGACAAACATACACACACTGTTGTGATGTATAGAGCATGGAGGGCTACTGTGAAGGAACACTTATCAGATTGCATTTCACATTATGCATGTCTTTATGTTACACTGAGAATAAAAGGTAGTGAGCAGAGAAGGTGTGTGTAGGAGTGGGGGGATGGGGAGGGGGGGTTCATTATTGAAAACCACACCACAGTCTGTCTGTCACAGACCACCCATTTGGAGTGAGATCTATGAGCTTCAGTAGGAGCTTAAAGAATAATGACTCATGCTCATTAGGACAAATGACTCTCTTGGAGGTCCTGTGTAAAGATTTAACCCAATATGATAAAAACAACTATATGTATACATAATGTTTTAAATATGTTTTATGTGTTTAAAACAAAGAGAATGATTTGGATTTGATGTTTTAAGGGATCTTTAGCATCTTAAATTAGCAATATGTTACTGTAACATTATTATTATTCTCCATGTGCATTTTCCTAGAGAATTTGGATCCTTAACTCTGAGATTTTCAAAATGCTGCAAACATTTCCAAATCCAATAGATTGCATAAGAGACTGATAATGAAAGCTCGGTATTGACTTACTGTGACAGAGGTCTCCTTTTATACCCAAAGAAGTCAGTATGAAACTACCAAAACTTTGAAAGTACAAAATGGTTAAGGAGCAAACTGACCAGTAAATGCAAAAATCTAGCAATCTTTTGCAGCAGACAGAACGACTGACACACCTCTGCAGAAAATTCTTTCTTTTTGAAAAGCTGCTCATACCACTCCTGCATCCTTTAACTTAATATTAAACACCTCACTGGTACAGAAAATGGCTAACTTGGAGTCATCTTTACTCAGTAACAACTTCAACATCAACATGATCAGAAAAAGACTGGGGTTTTGGGTTTCTGATGGCCGCCAATGGTCAGGACTGGTCCAGTTGGACATATGTTTTTTATGGTAACCAGCTGATTTCTCTGTTTATCCTTAAGAAAAATCCAAACAACTGATCCAATAGATTTAGCATCGCTAATACACTTTAGGGGAATTTTGCTAGCATAGTTTGGGTCAATATATTAGAAAACGTTACAATTAATCAGTGCAATGTTATTCAGACTAGCTGCAAAAACTAGTGTTCCAATCCCACTGCAGACATCCAGAAACTTGTAAAATAAAAAAATGTTAAGACAAAAGACTGACTAACATCGATAGCTGTGAAATTTAATCATTACCATTTCAAAGTTACTGTGGCATGTGGAGCAATATGTGAAGAGGAAAGCATAGATCAGTAGCGAGTGGTAAATGATGGATGAGATACCTCTGTAACCTTGAGTAAGACAGCCAGCCAAACTAATCGATCATAAACTGGAAAAAAAAACCCATCAACTTTCCTCACAAATCACTTTACAAAAAAAATACCTGTTCTTTAGATTTCTGGGATGGGCAAAACTAGTCACCAAATTCTCAGCTTCATTGGAGAACCTCAAAATAACAAAATATTATACAGAAGACAAACCCTATGTCAAACAGATCTTAAGAATATTTGTTCACTTTGAACTGAAAGAGCTGCACAAATTAAGGGAGTTTATTAAGTTAATCAGGTAGTTATTTTTGCACTGTTCTTTTGACTGATTAATTTGTAAAACCTACTGTTTCAATAAGGAAGGCAACACAAAAACAAACTAAATAAAAGTCTTCAAACCAAAGAAATCAGTTCTGTTAAATCAAATGTGGTTCATCAAGTCACCAACCAATTGCGACACAGCCATAAGACAGACAGGAAATATTACTCATGGTAGAATGATGCTTGGAAAACACAGCCAAGTATGCATTTATGACATGCTGCAGAGACCTGGTTATGTGCAGATATCGAATATTAGCTCCATAAGTTATTCTCAATTGCAGTCACTCTCATTACCCACAGGCATTTTCCTGTTTCACGGAATGATAAAGAGTGTTTCTACATCAAGTCGAATACAAGGGGTGTGTGTAACACGAACACAAGCTGGACTCTCTGGCGTCCCATCTGAAAAGCCTATATGATTTAAGAGAGCTAATTTAGAACAATAAGCATTGAACACCATGGAAGCATCTTGATGTTACTACTATAGAGTATGACCTTGAATAAGTAGTAAACCAAGATAATGGCATTCTTTATCAGAACAACACTGTAATTTTTCTGTCACACTGTATTACCAAATCTAATATATGCATCATTATATAGTGCCTTAATAAAAGACATAAAAGGGGGAAAGGTTTGCATTACTGTATCTGTTTTACCACTGAATTACAATTCATAACAGGGAAAACACTCTTAGGTTTGATAATAAAGACTTGTTTTTATTGCTGTAGAGTTCATGGTTATAAACAGAAGACGTTCATCTTATTTGTAGTGCTATGTGCATACTTCTTTATGGTCAGAT
The DNA here is from genome assembly GCA_014839685.1 of Anableps anableps. Lineage (NCBI taxonomy): Eukaryota > Metazoa > Chordata > Actinopteri > Cyprinodontiformes > Anablepidae > Anableps > Anableps anableps. The sequence continues at coordinate 20,535,662 of CM026076.1, forward strand.
GTACCAAACAATCTGGGTTTGATTTCTTTATCTGTCATTTACAATCGCTCCACAGTGCAGCTTCTTCATCTAATAACTTTGTCACGACACATGATATTCTCCAAGCAGCAGTGGTCATTTACACACAGTTAAGTTGTTTCAACCATGGCAATTACTGCTGGCAACAACACAGCATACCACTTGGGCAGTTTATGGTGGCGTCTAAGAGTCGTTTAACAAGGTTATTATCCTGGCTAAGAAGATCATTTTGAATGAAGTGTGCACAGCTTCTGGGGGATTCCAAATGGGGCTTTTCTCTGAAGACCTCACTGATTGAAAGAGGGAAAGCCAGAACAAGACAGGAAAAAAAAAAAACAACTATTTTTTCCAACAACTTGACAAAATTCCTCTACCCTATACAGAGCTAATTTTATGACAATTTATGACAAAAGGTGCAGTAAAATAACACCCAATATTTTATCAGTATCACAGTCCAACCACAAATGTGACATTGCCCAAGCTACAGTTTCTCCTCTGCTTGTAAAATATTTTCTTGTGGATGAAGTATCCCAATCCCAACCCTGTTCCTTTGTCCCAGATATAGGACTGGAAAAAGGACCCCTTAGAAAAACTCTGGTGGAGTTACTTAGGTTCTGGGGTTTTTTAAAAAACTTTTTTTGATTAGGCTATCATGAGTCTGGTTTAGTTTTTAATCATATGGTCCACTTGGGAGACTTTAACAACAACAACCACCACCAAGGGAGCAGCAGCCTGATGCTTCTGGCTGCTTAGTGCGGTTCTTTTCCAATCTGGATGCGGTGAAAAGCTCCTGCTCTGACTGCAGCTTTGAGGGACTGCTGTGCAAAGACGAGGCCACCCGTGAGTGTTTTAGGATCGAAAGGGGGTTTACAGTAGTTTTTTGGAGAAAGTAAGAATGACGTACAATAGGTTTGCTGAAAGTATGTGGATGTAGCTGGCAGAACAGGTGTACATGACACAAAGAGGAAGCAGATGCAGTATTTCTCTCTGAGAACATCATTGTAGAGGAGGTAAAAAGCTTGGATTCCAGGAAGAAACCAAAGATTGTGGCTGTGGGGTGTAACAAAGTCACAGACAGTAGACAAACAGGTATTGAGTTGTGTTTTCCCAGGGACTTCCAATAGTAATCATTTCAATATGTGGTGACTGGGAATTTTAGCACATGCCTTGGATTGGATCATGACATCTCTACACGACAGATTTTTTTAATAAGCAAGAAGAGTATATCAAAGCTATCTAGGGTGTTGTGATCACAGAAAATAGATTATGACTCTAAAGTTGACATGCACATGAACAAAAAAACTACCTATCTAAAAATGCATAATCATTAATTGTACTTCAGAAAAAAAAAGCTCATCCACACCTTTTTGTTTGCTCCAAATTTTGCCCAGAGTGTAAAAGTTCAGATAATTACTACCCAGCATCAAGTGAGTCAGCTTAATGCTTCCCGTTTCTTAGAAAATATGCAACATTTTAGCTTACATCCAAGTAACATCCAAATCATGAGCAGATGAAAATAAAATATTTCATATTTTCAATATATTACTGAAGGAAATGGAATAAAAACAAGTTAAAGTAATTATTTAATTAAAGTTTAATTTATAGACATTTGTAGACCCTTTGCCACGGAGAAAACACCCTAAACAAAATACTGAGTAGGCTTGAAAAAAAAACAAAAACAAAACAAGAATGTGTTAGTCCACTACTTATGGAGAATATGAACCACTACCCCATCCATGATATAGTCCATACATTATAAGTGACTGTCTAAATATTACTGCACCATTACACCATTATAGATTTCTACATGTAGTGTGAAACCATCAATGCTCTTCTAATGATATGATGATGGAGCTAGGACAGAGTTCCATTAATTCATCATGTTATATTCTCTTCCCGAGCTAACAGAGACCCTACTAATATAGACATCATCTTCTGTCCTGCACACATAATAAAGGCCTGTCAGATCCACAGTGTTATTAATTAGCACTTCTCTGAGGTGAAATTCAATCAATTGCAGGCCCGCTGATAGCTTTTTAGCAGGTTATGCAAATCAAATGTGTCCACAGTCACCTCCACTGTGGCTGATATGAAGCAAAACGGACTGTATGGTTGGTCCTCAGACTCCTCCTCTTCTTCTTCTGGTCCTCTTGTTCCTGTCACAGTCCTAACACATTCATTACTTTAACATTTGAGCCTTTCTAGCTCTGATAGCATCAGGGAGGGTGAGAAAAAAAAAAGAAAGGGAGGGGTCTTAATGTTCATTTAATTAGAATTAGACATATGGCATATGGTGCAAAGAAGGTGACAGGCCCTTCAGTGACTCACCTAGGGAGATCAGAGAGACAGCACTCAGACACTATGAGATCATAGGAGTATAATAGGGGATCAAAAGGGGTCAGAATTGGTTTTAAAACATATTTTGAGTATGGGTTTGTATGGATTTCTGTATAATAACAGGTTTGAAGTAATTATAAAAAAACAAATTACAAAGTGAAAGAAAAATGCTTTGTACAGTGTACAAGTCAGCTGATTTCCATCTTGGCATGACTATCTCTGCTTCTAAATGAATACGCTTCTATTGAATGAAAGGCTGCTATTTAATACACGACAATAAAAAATTAACTTTGCCTGCTATGTATGTATAGTATAAGTGGCTGCAAATGTGCAATTACATAAGATATGTGGGGTGGAGTACTGCTAATGGTTCCAAAATTTCTCCTTGGAACCCATGCATTTTTCATGTCAGACTTAAAAAGGGACTGGCTGTGGCAGAGCAAATGGCTTCGGATGCTAATTGATGTTCACCTTTAATATGTGTGAAACAAGGGAGCACCATGCAATGCTGCAAAACTGTCATCTCAGCCGTTTTCCACCTAATGCAGCCATAAATCCTGCAGCCACAGCCCCCTCAGTCAGATGTTTTCATTACTACCATATCAGTTTTATTGAGATTACTGACATCTGCATGTTTCAATAACTGTAGGTCCTCCAAAGCTGTTGTAGCAATTTTAAAGGGAGAGCCCCACTTTGCATCCTGGATCAATTTTCTGCTCTCTAGGGACAACAGAAGAAATGTGGTATTTGGAAAAGGCACAGAGGCCCTGATAAATTGTGTGGTTACCCTGTGACGGAGACAAACAGTTTAATCCAGTGTAAATCGACAGCAGCAGGGTGAGATTGTTTTATACAGAGATGTAAATTGTATTGTCAAAATCAGTCATCTTCTAGGTATGGGGCTTAACGCGAGCCACTTTAGAATAGGAAAGACAAATGCTTATCTCGCTCTGCAAACCCTGGGGGAAGGCACAGAGCCACCTGGAGCTAGCTCTCTCTTTGTGTGGACATAACACGTCAAATGAGAGGAAGCACAAATACCTGCTGAATAAGGTGTTTGGGATTTATCAAAGCTGAAAACTATGACACAAATTTGTACATGTTGCTGGCTGCAGTGTAGGTTCTTATTGTTTCACTGTAATGGGATCCTGGAGCAATGCAAAACAAACAACACAGCCACCTAATATAATAGACAGTATGAGACTAGGAGGTTACAAAGACACAGTAATGCATGTATTCCTCCCATTTGAATTATCTATGGTCTATCTATGCATAATGCATTCTGGGATGGGTCCCATTATTATGGCATAGCCAGGCAAATGAAATATCCCTGGAGTTTTCTTGGAGACACAGTCCACTAAATCAATGCAGCACTTTGATAAAGCTATGTGTCTAGATAATAAGTCAGCAATAACTACTTGCAATCATTTCATTAGGTACAGTATGGATGATACAGTTAGGGAAATGAGAAAAAGAGAATTGAGTCTCTTATGTACAAAGTGCTGGCTGGGAGCCTGCATGAGTGTGTTTGTGTGCATGTGTGTGTTTGTTATTCTAGTACAATAGAGTCTAAAACTTGACATGATGCCAAGTTCTTTGGGGGAAAATGGGGACCAAACTAAACTCCTTGTATGTTTAGACTTTGTTTTTGGGTTACAAATAGACAGAGTTTAGGTTTAGGCTAAGAGGTTTTATTCATGAGTTACCTGTGATGGTTAAAAGGATTGTTCAAAATTTTACAGATAAGGTTCTAAACCTTATAAGCAGTTAATAGCTTATCTGCTGTGGATAATGCTCTTGACCACTTCATTTTGTTCAAATCCAAGCTACTTTAGCGCCAGACTCTGAAACCAATGGTTTGGTTAAGAAGGTTTAAGACCAAAGTGTACTTTTACCATCATAAAATGATGTGAATCTTAAAAATGTCAAAGTAGGAGATGGTGAACCACCAATGACCTTTACATCTGAAACATGTACGCCACAGGCCAAAAGACAGAATCAAAAACAAACAAAAATAAAACTTTGTCAGCCTTGTTGACAATATTAAGTTATATAAGCACTGAAGAAGCCTACACCAATTGTATATTAGTTGTGGAGATGTAAGATGACAGAGTGACAGACAAGAGACAAAATATTTTCAACCGTGAGTGTACTCCAACTGGCTAACTGTTAGCTGCTAATGACGCTGAAGTTAGCATTAGCTTCAGAATTACTTACCTGGTTAGATGGTTTATATCTATAGTTTAAAATTTTAAATACTAAGACTGATCAAAGCTGAACTTGATAATTCTACCATAAAACTTTTAGTATAAAATATTGTTAAAATTTTGTCTTTGTCTGCTATAATGAACATAATATCATCTTGTGAGCAGGATGTATCGTTATTCCAAAGTTTTTTTTTTTGTTTGTTTGTTTTTTTTTTTTACAGAGCCTCAATTCAAAAACCTGAACTATCCCTTGAATGTATAAAGGATAAGGGAATAAACTGATATTTTGTGTCAATGAACAGTCCCCACAGACAATTTGAAAAAGACGTGTGTCTGTCTATAAGCGTCTTTGTGTGTTACTTTGTGTAACACAGTAATAAAGTATGTGTTTGGTATGTGTGTTTGCTGTGACTGGGAGTAGACTGATGAGGCTTTAGTATATCTGTCAGGCCCAGTTTGGGGATTGGAGGAGTAGGCGAGCAGGAGCTGGTGGCCATATATCTCTATTAGACTAGATGGTCACCACTGTGGCCAGCTGTTTATTCTCATTAGCTCACACGCTGGCTGTCCAAATCAAGTCTCTGCAGCCTTCTCCAGAAAGTCAAATCCATTGTGACCCAGCTCAAACCCAGACTAGTACAGATATCACAATTGAATTATGCTGTAATTTTATATTGTTTCATCAACGCAAATTTTAACAGTCAGTATATCAGAAAACATCTCAATAAAGAGACACGAAGAAAAGAGAGAATTATCTGCAAAAATCAATACAGATGATCAATTCTGCTTTACAGCCACTCAATAATTCCCTCCATCTTTCACTGTCACAGTGGGTAAAGAATAGCAGTTTGGGAAAATCTTATCCATCTTCTACATAACAATAGTTGTCTGTTGTGTGCTGGAAATGCAGCCGTGTGACAGTGAAGCAAAGTATTAGCACACTCTCGGTGTGTGATATGAGAGAAAAGGCTGCTTTTATAGTGGCGCACAGACAAGGCTGCAGTGAGAAAAGCTAATGGCTATGATTAATGACAAAGGGCCAGAGGAGAGCCGGGACACAGACGCTACATATATCATCCTCTCCCATCAGTCTGTGCACCTCCCAGGACCCTCTCGGTAGAGAGGAGGGAGTTGGGGGTGAGGGAGGTGCAAAAGGAGAGAGAAAGAGAGACAGAGAAAGAGAGAATGAGAAGAGAAGAAGAGAGAGTTATCTACTCTCAGTACTTTACACACAGGAATTGCTTTTCTGGGATGAAAGTAAAGGGAAAAAAACAAGTGACAAAGAGGTGATAAGGTGAACAAGAAAATGGCGTGTAAAATAACAAGAAGATATTCTGTTAGAAAGAAAAAGGGGGGGAAAAGAGGGAAGCAGTGCATAGTCCGTCCTGATTTTAAGCAACTTGACTCTTCACATGCTGAAGCCACATTTCCAAGGTCTTATCTGCCATATGGTCTGCCCTGTTCCAATGATTTATTGGGTGAGGAAAAGCGTACTGATAAAATTTTTTACTGTGTTCCCTTGCATAGGCAACCCACAGTGTCAATAACAAAATTCAGGGATCCTTAATGAAAACTTTTAGTACCAGAAGGTGTAACTGTCAATTTATGAGTCAATGTAATACAGCATTGGCAAGAAAGAAATTATCTGAGCTTCTCACACACCCAAGAGGAAAAAAAAAAAAAAAAAAAAAAAAAAAAAAAAGCTAGAACTGGAACGTAGGAGAGAATGCAGATCATATCCATATGTCAGTAGCTCTTGAGAACCCTACACTTAACATGGCGCTGGTGTATTTCTGCCTAATTGAAGCATTCAGCTGTTTACAGCTCACACAAAAACAGCAAGCGTTTATTTATGGCCAATTACAGAGTAGTGTTTGAGTGAAGGAGGCCCATTATGGATTCCAGCCCTTTTGATTCTAATTAGTCACTGTGTTCAGGTTTTTGTTTTACATGCCTGATTTACTGAGAGATGGGCGGCAGGGGTGAGAATTAATTTTCGATTAAACAACATGTGCCCAATGCCAAATCAAAAACTTGCACAGAAGCTACATGTGAAAACAATAACAGCAGAATAAGTTACACTGGAGCTGTCATGATTACATTTTATTACATTTCTTTTTTATGTGCAAGTTAAGCGTTGGCCCTGTATGAGACTATGACGTAAAAATACAACAATTTCCTGGTCTCATTCTATTTGCACAAACATGTAAAACAACATTACTGCATAGCTCTACATAGTTCTACATAGATTAACACAACTTTAACAAGCTGACATTAGTTGGTTAAGAAGGTTTCCCCTTTCTTACAATCTTAAGGACGCCCTGATTATTGGGATGGCTCTTAAAATAATCTTAAGAGATACTTCCTGCCATCTGAGATGTGCTAAGGATGACGGGACTACTCCGATCTAAAATCAGGGATATTCAACATGTCATATTGTCTTGCCCCAATATTACAGCATGTTTGGTGTTTCCTGAGGACGAAGGTGAACACAGCTTGTTCAAAGTGACGTGTAGCTAATCAGAAAGCGAGGTGATGGAAACACGGAGGGGAATCCAAAATACACAGAAGGTAAAACAACTGCCATGGCACACCAGAAAGCCCAGTGGATGTCAGAAATATCTTTTTCTATTATTTTTTCTCTGTTATATAGAGTCCACAATCTATCGCCATTGCTTCTTCCGAGGCAGCCATGTTTGTTTACTCTGAACTCACTTTTGGTTTCAAGAGGTTTTGCAAGATTTTCCATCTGACGTGAATATTAGTGAGTGAAATCGGTTTGTGTGTAGTGTGTTGCTCCTGGTGTGTGGCTGGACACCACATACTGTAAGACCAAACCTGCTATACCTACAATTTTTTTTATCATCACATGTGGGGTCTCTCAGGTTTTGAATATCAGCAGACAGTTTTAAAATCTTGTCGTGTGAACCAGGCATAAACTGATTATTTATTTGTCGCTTCTTTTGCTGTCTATGTAGGGTTCATAGTGTCTTGGTGGTGCAAAAGGGATTGGGTTTTGGGGTATAGGGTAAAGAAGGTCCAACTGTGAGAGGTACGTCTTGCCACTGATGTCATGTATAATTATCAGGGTTTACTCCTATGTATTATAAGCATGGCAGGTCTCCAGGCTAAGCATCGCTTGTTTATTTATTTTAAATTGGGTTTTTTTATACACCAGTAACTGATAGCAAAGATGGGTTTATAGTCGATGCATTGAACTGGGCGTGAGGCTAGGGGCGCACCAATTGCATGGTCCATATCGCTTTGCGTCACAGGGCTTGATCATTTCCCTCTTTGAATTTTTGTAACCCGCATTGAATTGTGCATGCCACCTTTCATTTAAACTGGACGACTTGGAAGGTGCTATTGCAGAGCAAGTTCGCACCTGCTTTTGCAGGAGAGAATACTTAAAGAGATTATTACACCAAAGTAGTTGCACTTTTACAGGTTTGCGTTGAGCATGTCATAGACTGATGTGAGCTCATATGTCTTTGTGAACAAAGAATTTGTGGCGTGTCCATGTACATCTCACACATGCTCACTCAATATGTGTTCTGGCATGCACTTGGCTCTGTGTCTGTGCTTGCAACTTGATAAAGTTAATGTAAATGAACCACACCACCAGTCAATCACAGACAGGTCTTTTTTATCCAGAGTCTTCCTTGTAAACACTGCATTATCTTGGATAAATAACAATCAGTCACAACCAGCAAATCAAAATACTGCACCAAGCTGCAGACATTACTAAAAGAAAATTTAATACACGAAACACTTGAATTTTAAACCCTAAGAATATTTAGTTTAGCATACAAATACTTATTGTCCATTTAAGGTAATATTTCTTTTAATTTATTTTCCTTTTAGATACGACCAGGGATGGAAAAAGATTGTGTGGATCCTCAAGCAGAATATGATTTAGGGGCCCCACTTTCTGCGAGGAACATCACCACCACAGCATTTCAATACAGATTTGGTGGAATCTGGGAGAGGGGGTCAAATTTAATTGGCCAAGCTTAAAAGCAATCAGTGATAATTGGTTATTTGCCGAGAATTTGTTTGTGAATAAACCGTGCTCAAACACAAAGATTAAACTAATGGTATCAGATTGTAACTATGGTAACACAGCAATTAAACTATGAAGATTTATTTTTTGCACTTTTACAATGTAAACTTCCCAACTCCTTTAAATCTTCAATTTAAATGTTAAACAGTTTATCTAAGTTGAAACCATTAAATCTAAATTAATAGTATTCTCATTTTCAATAAACAAATGTTAAAATTCTAAATCTATGGTCTGTGTTAAAATTCAAGCATTTTTGTGGGCCCCTGAAGGTGAGGGGGGGCCCCCAAGCAGCTGCTCAATTCGCTTTTGCCTTGGGCTGGCTCTAAATGTAACCAGCATTACATAGTTTTGAGATCCACTGGCTGATTACTTAATTGAAATTTAACTGAAGTGCAAAAAACTGATATTTATTTCAATTGTATTTTTTTCTGTTTGCCTTTTTTAAGACTATAGTTGTGTGTTTAATATTATAAATAATGTCTTCCAATACCATATAATTACCTAGTCATATTTTTAATTTCCTGCTGACTTTTAACATTTTTAACAAAAACACAGTGGGCCGCTGGTGGACTAGCACCCATTCGCAAATTTTTTGGGGAAACCCTAATTATGTTATTTTTACAGCAGCATCATCCCTCAAGGTCATAAGAATCTTGTTGTAATCGCAGCGACATATGGTGATAAAAAAGGAGTTTGAACCAAATATAAGTTCTTCCAAATTCTGTTAAACAAGCTATTTAGAGACATAAAACCTTGTTACATCACTATTCCAACGAAACCAGCCAAATAAAAATGAGAGTTATTCAGTAACAAGCTTGTGACTGCAAGCATGCTGTTTTCTTTTCACTCTGCTAGTCTTGTAAACCAATGACATGTGTAAGCTATTCATTACTTGAAAACGGGTAGCCAAACAAGTGCCAACAGTTTCCCAACAATGAACTGTTAATTTGCAACTTAATGGAAGTCCAGTGCACATTCAAGATTTCATTTGCAAACCAAAGCTGCTGCTTTGAAGTACAAATATCCAACATCTAACAAGTAGGAGTCACAAAGTTCACAGAGGACAAAAGGATCAGATTTCATAAAGAATGTCAATATGTGACTTGTATCCTTCAAGAGGAAACCATTTTCACGGTAAAAAACAATAACCTGCAGCAAGGAAAATTAAACATAACGACAGAACAAACATAAAATGTTATCTACAAATACAATTACTGAGAAAAAAAAATAATAAAAAGAGCTGATGCATGATCTGCAACGTGTTCTCCTGTTTTATGATCAATGGATAACCAGCAATGTTCTACTTTGTTCCTCTCTTAAAGCCTTTTGACTTATTTATGGTGACTGTGTGGCAATTAATATTGCACATGCTGCATTGTCATTTTTCAAACCATTTCCCAGGAAATGTTCTACACCCAGTAATGGCTCCTATAACACTGTAGCTGTCATGTCCTGGACAGCTGCATTTTTACAAGACAAACTCAGACACATCACACTCCCCTCTCTGTGGACCAACTTCCTGCTCATTGCCACACAATCAACACACACAGAGCCACACAGAGGCCATCACCGGCAGCTGTTAATAGCTACATGGAAAACTTTGATTAATATTTCCCCCCTCTTGCCAAGGCTGCTGAGCGAGTGTCACCTTCCTAACACTGTCCCACAAAAGCCTTTCTTTCAGGGTCCTCACATTGCCAGGTGGCGCTGATAAATCTGTTAGAAGGATCCCCCAAAACGCCATCAAGCTAATTACAGTGTAGTCATGCAGCTCTGATGCATGTATGTGTCTGTGCCTGTGTTCACACATGTTTAGGTGGACGTTTGGAACAAAGCCAGGATCACAGTGCTGGAGCACTGCAAGCTATGAAGAGAAATTAAGATTTTGAGGGGTAAAATTAACAAGCTTGGACACCAAACTCACGTGTTCTTTCACAACCTTGGTGTGGCTGCAAAAGCTTCTTATGTTTCAAGAGTCCATGTTGAGGTCTATCTCAGGAGAGAGAGAGAGAGTTTGACTATAATACACAACACACACACAGACATGAAGGATGTGAAAACAAACTTGGCTGACACACCTGTGTGTAAACATTTCTGTTCTGTGGATAGTTTTTTTTTTTTTTTTTTTTTTTTATTTTTTTTTTTTTATTTCCACCTTGCTGCTGTCATTAAATAGGAGGGGCGAAGTGAAAAGAACCCCGAATAACAACATCACGTACTGTTTCACAACTGTAAAATGCTGACAACAAATGTGACAGCATCATTAACTCAAAACAACTGAGAACACATACAACAACAGTGTGTTTAATATGGAAGAAAAAAAAAAAAAAACATGTTTATTGTAAAAGGTGACAAATCACAACCTGGGTGGGCTTCACTTTAAACTAATAGAAAAAAAACATAACTTGCTCAAACATAAACAAAAAAATCTTAAAAAGCAATGGTAGTACAATCAATGGTTTTTATAAAAAGCATCATGATTAAATTAATATATTTTATGGTTAGACACCATCGATGTGAGACAGTGTGCTAATAATGTGTTACCAGTGTGAATGTTTGCCTTTCGCTACGTCTTGAGACAGACAATAACACATTGATATATACAGGTGAAATATGGGGATATTTGTGTCATCCAACATCTTAATGCTCCACTGGCAGGTGTCTTGTTTTTACAAACTTTAAAAATGATTGCACCACCTTTGATTGTTGTGTTACCACCACCTTTTTCTACTGATGACGCAAAACCATTTGAAATCAGATTTGAACCTGTTGGCTAACACTGTAAGATTGCTCTTCATGCTGGCAGTAATGGCAGCTGCTAATTGCAGGTGAATTAAAAAAAAAACAACAAAAAAAAACTTTATATGTCAGGTCAATGTGTATATTTGTTAAAATGATGCCAGACTTTGGAGATATCTGAAAAATAAATACATCTGATAGTGATAAAAGTCAGCTGACATGATCAACTGACTTCAACTCTTCGGCACAATTCTAAGGAACACACTGAACAGTCTTGCCCAACTTGAATCAGAACTATATTATTGAAATATATTAGAAATTGAAATTGAATTAAAGTGAAACCCATCCAGGTTGTGATTTGTCACCTTTTACAATAAACATGTTTTTTTTCTTCCATATAAAACACACTGTTGTTGTATGTGTTCTCAGTTGTTTTGAGTTAATGATGCTGTCACATTTGAACAAATTTGATTTTTATTAATACCTGTATAACTGGGTATAAGCTGATATGTTTATCTTGTAAATTGCCTTGAGATGACAAACGTTTTCATCTGACACAACATAAATAAAACAAAATTAATTTTAAGATTTATGTCACGTGGTGTCCACTGAAAGTGACCATCAGGCTAATCACAAATCCAACAAGAAGGCCATTTACACCCAGGCAAATCCACTCAAACATGTGGCCAGAGACAACAAACAAAGGCAGCGACATCTGACAAGATGACTTAAACACACCTGTCACTCATTTTGAACAATTTCCATTTCAGCTACTTAGGTTAAGACATGAAAATATGACAACCATTGCGAGGAATTTCTGAACACGACCCTAGTGTTCTGTCTTCTCAGACAGATTACACATTTCCAGCCATTTAGCTAAAAATCAGAGGTGTCTGCAGACTGAGGGGAATGGCGCAGCACACAATGGCGTGCACCAGTCTGACTGGGTTGAGTGCAGTGTGCCATGTCATTTTTTTGGGCAAGCTGTTGCTCAACATCAAGAGAAATCGATGGCGTCTCCACAGGGGGAGAGAGGCCTGTGGAATAGAGGAGCTTCTCAGGTCTGTTTGAACTCATTTTCTTTTCTGGGCGGTTGCCCCCTCACTCAGCCCCCTAAGGCATCTCCCTCACAGCAGGCCCTGACAGCTTGACACATTGACAGCTGCCGCTGAATGACAACTGATTTGTACAAATTTCAAGCCTTATAAATCTACCTGTCACAACAAGAGCATAAAAGAGTTTGGACCCAGCAGGTATTTCGGAAGTGGTGGGGGAAGAAGAAGAAAGACCTGCTTCCTCCTCCTCTTCTTCCTCACTGTTGACAGAACAGTCTGAGATGGAGAAAGGAAAAAGACAGACAGCAGAAAGTAAAGAAAATACACCCCATTTTTTTAAAGCCAGTATAGCATCGTCCTCTCCAAGGTCCACTTTGAGTAAAAATTGGGTAAATCCATTTCTTTTGTCATCAGGTGGTCAGCTCTCTTATTTGAAGATAATAAAGAGCACAATGAAAGTGAAAAAGGGCAATTTTGTTTTAAACCAACATTAAAGAAGGCCACCTGCTACACATAGAATTATCACACCAGTCTGTTTTTCAAAAGCTCTCACTGGGTAAATGAGATGGCTCTTTTTATGGTAGTTAAACACTATCCAATACTGCACTGCTGCTGCGCCCTCCCCAATCCGCCCCTTCCCCCGCTTTTCTTCACTTGGTAATGGCAGACCTGCCGGGCAAGGCCTATAGCCGCAATAAATCCTCTTCAGGAGTATATCTCAGAGCCAGGTATAAACTATGAGAGACGGGGGCAGGAAAAAAAAAATCAATAGCAGTGACAAACAGAGAAAATGGTTTGTAATTCTAAATGAGTTGTCTGTCTCATTTTTGAAGTCATTGCAATAATTTTGCTCCAGCAAATAACATCAACTGACAAAAATAATTGCACTAAAACCTTTTACCTGTATCACTGTAAACATATTCTTAAGTTGTATTTATATCTGACATGGTGTTAATGTATGGCTCCATGCTTTCTTGATTTCTGTAAACAGACCAATAAGATAAAACACCGGGATAAAAGACTACACACAGACATACCTCTGCAACTGTGGTCACCTTTCCTTTAAGGAGCAATCCAGCCTCTCCCTGACAACTCTTCCATTCTGAACTTTGTTTATTACCATGGTTAAAAAGGAATCTGGTAATTGACCAATGACAGTTAATGTACCTGTTTTCCATTGGTTGTGAGCAGTGTTCTCAAGGCGATGATGATCACCATCTGCATAGCATTGTCACAGTTTGCATACATCCATCTATCCATTATCTGAACACGCTTATCCTTGCAGGGTCGTGAGGGGGCTGGTGCTTATCTCCAGCATTCATTGGGCGAGAGGCGGAGCATGGCCTGGACAGGTCGCCATTCCATCGCAGGGCAACACAGAGACAGACAGAAACAACCATGTACACACTCGCACCTAGGGACAATTTAGAGAGATCAATTAACCTAACAGTAATGTTTTAGACTGTGGGAGGAAGCCAGAATACCCAGAGAGAACCAACGCATGCACAGGGAGAACATGCAAACTCCATGCAGAAAGACACCAGGCCGGGATTCGAACCCAGGATGAAAGGCAACAGTTCTATCGCTGTGCAGCCTTTCATTAGACATGAATTATTAAACTAGTGCTTACAGAAAACATGTGGCAGTTCCCAATATCAAGGTATACAAAGATTTTAAAATTTTTTTAGTTTTAAAACTTTTAAATCTTCAGTCATTTGGCTCAAAAAATGGAGCGTACTACAAATTTATTTTGCTTACAATAAAGAAAATAATCCTGCTGTTTTAAAAAAAATGTTTCCATTTGCAATAAACACAAACAGCAGGATCTTGCATCTCTGGTCTGTGGTTGATATGATATGTATCTTGTTACGTTCCATAGTAATCCAATTAATTTTGGATATGCAGAGGAAAAAAAAAAAACTATAACAATACAATTCCCCCTTTTATCATGATACAGTTCAATGTGATTTGATGCAACAAAACAAAGCAATGATACTGTGCTACTGAATAAACAAATAATAAAACTACCTTGCAGAAGATGTCCAACACATCCAGTGCATATTTATAAAACAGACTTAAAAATTATAAAAATGATAAGGTTTAGTGCAACATGAAAAAAAAAACCTGCCCAGCTGCAGATGTGCATAACCTTCTTTCAGTAACTCAGGAGTAAAACAGTTTCTTTTTTTGTGTGTATCTATACTGTCATCTCAAACCCATAGTCAGTCATGGCAGATGACCGCTCGTACTGAGGCAGGTTCTGTTGGTGATTTCTTGATGTTAAAGAGGAGTTTTTCCTCTCCATTGTCGCTGCATACGTCCTCTGTATGAGGGATTGCTATAAAGTCAACAACAACAACACAGGCAACTGTCTGTCGCTGCATACTCATCCAGGAGGAGTGAATGCTGCAAGTCTATGACTCGATGCAATCTGCTGTGTTGCCTTAGAAAGCTTTTTAACTAATTTGAAAAATGAACAGAACTAAAACGCACTGTTTGATAACTCCAATCAACTGGAGTTATGTTATTAAACTGAAAAGACTTGTTTGTAAAGTGCCTAGAGATGAAATTTGCTGTGAATTGGCACTATATAAATAAACTGAATTGAAAATTATCAATAATTAAACATAATACCTTTTAAAAATGTATCTTAATGCCTATATTACTGATATTGTAATGACATCGAGGAATTTTGTCCCTTTGCTCTCAGCCATGGAGGAGGTACAAAAAGCCCCACTTTCATTAACACTGTAAGGCTGGATATCTTTACAAATAAAGAATTATATCGCTTCATAATTGTCTTTGACCAAGCTCAGTTGTTCAAAAGGAAGTCAAGTAAAAAAACAGTTGGAATACTAAGCACTTTTGTGGCTTATTTCCTGCGACAAGTCTGAACCTGAGGCAGATAAAGCTGGGGCATCAGTGGACTTCCACGTTCACAACATGCCCCCATCTTAAGTGTGCAATGAGATTATTAGTGCTACTTTACAGTTGACAGGTGTATGTATTTTTTACCACCATCTTTGACTTGTTCTTCTTGTTCATTGTGACACCCCCCTTCCCTGAAGTCCATAGTGGGCCAAGATGTCACTGCTTTTCAACAGAGTTTATGTCAACAAGAGGAATAACTCACAAAATCAAATAACAGGGTGGATTGTCCTTCTAAAAATATGTAGAGTATCTCATCATCAAATGAATCAAATTCTGTTGCCTCATTTCCCAGCTGTTCCAGTGATATTCTTGCATCTTGCATGTCTGTGTCCATGCAAATAAGTTTATCTTAACATCCCCTTATGGAGAGTCATTGCTTGGACAGAGCAGATAGGCTGACTAATTAACCAGTTTATATCAGCTTGTTATTCTTATATATTCTTATATAACTCTATAATGTGCAGAAAAGCAAAAAAGATATACCATTCTGCCCAATAAGCTTTTGGAACTACTACTACTTAAGTTAGGTCTTTATTTTATATATTTTTGCTGAAGTGTAGTTAATAATCAGTGTAGAATGGTCCTTGTTTTCTCATTTCAAATAAAAGCAATGAGATGATGGTATGCAATTTAGCTTAAAATTTGAGTGAATTAGATGATACTGTAAAACTTTGGTATTTTTACTCAAGATTAATATACTGTGAGAATATCCCCTGTGCCACGCTTAGAAGATAGTCACGATTCCTGAGAATAAATTCACTGAACAGCATTGAGTAATGGGACATTTTGGTTGGCAAACTGGATCGTGATTATCAGTCAAAGTAGCTGTATGAACTCTTTCACTTTTGTAGAACTGCCCACTAACCCTCTTCTATTTACAATCAGGCAAAACACCCTAATCCTCCATTTGTGTGTATTCATCCTTGTCCTAAATGTGCCCTTCCGCACTCTAGCCCTCAAAGACCCGTCTGTAAGATGCAGGGCAGTGACCCTGCTGTTCGATTAAGACCTAGCCCATTGCTTTATCCCCGGACAAGACTCCAGCTGGGCCAAAAAGCACAGGTTAAACAGAAGGATTATGAGTGCCACTCTCATCAAGGCAGTCAAACTGTCAGAGGAGATCAAAGCACTTCCCAGCTACCCTCAGTCATTTAGGGCAGGTGTCCTCTCATATTCAAATGCTGGAATTTGTTCACACCCTTAAGTGTATAATAGGGGACTAGAAGGTTGTTTATCTTCCATAACCAAAGTCATTCTCCTTTTTCTTTTGATTTACTTTTAATGATAGACTTGAATGTATAACTAACATATTTGCACATAAAACAAGAACAGAGTTGCCTGGATAAACTGTCAGAAAACATAGATGTTACCTTATTTTACCATAGTGTTTGCATCGAGTATAAAATGACCATTTATTTCTTGATTTAGTAATATGTCATAGCAGCATTTTTTTAAACTATAACTACACCATCAAAAAAGAGACTATGGATAAAAGTAGGCATAGGCCTGTAATAGATTCGCACAGCATGAAAATGCCACGCTATCACAGTTATTACACAAAAATTAAAAAATAAAAATGTATTACACCCAGCAATTCCTTTTCATTCAAAACAGAGAAATAATTATTCCTACAGTGGCACAAATAGTATTGATTATTACATTTATGACAATGTTGTTAATAACACTTAGGGTTTCCCCTAGAAAACTTGCTAAGTCAGGTGGTAGGGGCTCTAGGGCAGTCCACCAGCTTCCCACTATGGTTTTGTGTTACCTATAACTAGGTTATTATGTGTTATTGGAAGACATTATTGATAATATTTAAACCACCAACTACTGGGTCTTTAAAAATACAAACACAAAAAAATTGCAGTGAAAATAAATATAAATGTTTTGCACTTTAATTAAATCCTAATTAATCAATCAGCCAGTAAATCTTAAAAAAAAGCTATGTAATGCTGGTCACATTTTAAGTAAATTAAAAGAAATGTTATTTGTAATGGGCAATGATGAGTAAGCATATTTCTATGCTTCACTAAATATTCTTAGGGTACAAAATTCAAATATTTTTTGCATTAAGTTTTGTTGTGTTTTCCTAAATCCACCCATTTAGTTTAATAGTGTTTTGCATTGCTGGCTGCAACTGGTTATTTATCCAAGTGAATGGAATATTTACAAAAAAAATTGTGAATGAAAAAGATCTGTCTGTGATTGACTAGTGGTGTGGTTCATTTACATCAACTTTATCAAGTTGCAAACGCAGACACAGAGCCAAGCGCGTGCCAGAACATGTAGTGAGCGAGTGTGTGAGTTGTAAAAGCACAAACCAGACATTATTTTTTGTTCACAAAGATATATGCACTCACATAACTGGGCTCTCAACATGAACCTCTAAAAGCTGAGTTAATTAGAGTTGCGCTTTTACAGATATGCGTTGAGCGCGCACACCAGCTGAGCAAATGGTGAGCCTTTTATACTTGATGTATACGTTGGTTATTAAAGACCTGTTGCCATTGTATCAACCTTCCAGACCACTCAGGTCTTCTGGTTCTGGTCTACTCCGCATCCCCAGAACCAGAACCAAACATGGAGAAGCAGCTTTCACTTTTTATGCACCACAAATCTGGAACAAACTCCCAGAAAACTGCAAAACAGCCGAAACACTGAGTTCCTTTAAATCAAGGCTAAAAACCCACCTGTTTAGAGTTGCCTTTGATCAGTAGTAAGTCGAACATTGAACTATATTTGCTTGATGATATTTTCCTGATGTTTGCCATGTCTTTACCATCACTGTTGGTATATAAATAAAAAAAAAAAAAAACCTATTTAAAAGAAACAAACTACGCTTAGCCTGGCAGGGGGGCAAGTAAAGCCTGGCGGTCCACCATGCTTATAATATACGGGGGGAACAATTAACTTTTATTTATGTATTAGGCTATTATTTTCGTTTGATAGATGGAATAAAGCTAAAATATAGAACAAACAAACAGCTCTTTATAGTTTTTTTTCTAAAGATCACAAAGTTTCTCTACCAATTTTCATAGAAAATAGTTCTCATACTAAATAGAGAGGATAGAATGAATTATAGATAAAAGAAAACAATCACAAAGTATCTACAAGGGTAAAAAAAATGAACTTAGGAGCATGAAATAAAATGATATTGCAGCATGTTTTGCGCATGTGCATTGAAGCAAACTTTAAAGTCTACATCTCTTCATTAAATCAAATTGCATTACAATAGAAACTGGCAAAATCTCTTGGTTATGGTGTTTGCCATCAGGGTTTCCTTTTTGCTTCCAGTTAGTGTTAATTGTACATAAACCAAATAAAACAGACTTGATCAAGACCAAAGGTATTTAGCAACCTAACTTAATCTTAAAAACCCAGGTGTTTTAGTAAGTTGATGACAAAAGTCCTGTAATGTGTTGATTATTTGGGATCAATGGTGTGATAAGCTTGTATGCTCTAAATCTAGTGAATACAGACTCCATATGAGTCAGCTTAAGTAGAAAGACTGCTAATTTTAAAATGTCTAAATATTATAGGAAGGAGGGTTTGAGAAACAAACAACGAAAGATTAAAAGACTGATGAAAAAACATATGACAGAGATGTAAATAGTGGGTGATGAAAAGACCTTTCTAATAGTTAAATTCATAAAAGGAACTGAATGGCTCTTATTATGGCCCAGCTGGCCTTGAATCCACCAGGTCGGCTGTAGTTCAGCTGAGGGTCTTGTGACCCATGGGTGTGGGGTGGGGGAAGAGACTTGGATAAGAAGGGAGGAGCTGGGACCGAGGGGGCCTGGCAGGGCAAAGAAATGATGGATGGGCCTAAGGGTGAATGCCAAAACCATAAATTCAACCTCAGCCTTCCCCCCCCTTCTCCCTGAGTTCCAATAAAGTTTATTTACATTTTCACATTGCGTCCACCTCTAAAACATCTATGTTTAGACATTTCAAAGCAGCAAGACTCAACCATCAATCTTGATACCAGGCTCTCACAGAGAACAGATGAAAAGAAAGACCAGTTTATCCCACTCTGACCTGACAAACCATCCCCTTGCAACATCAACTCTTTAAAGGAACATTCAAAGGATAAGTTAATAATTGTGGTATTTTTAAAGCGTTTCTATTTATACTATTCAGTAGTCACCTTTGCACCCCGCCCGCTGGGCTGTGAGTTTGCTTTCAGGCATTTAGCAACTTTTGAACCTTCTTTGTATTATGCCCCACATGTTATTCCCAGACTCATTTACAAGTCTGTTTGCAGTGATTTAGGCTTTATTTTAAATTAATATTTATTTTTAAGCACAAACTATTTTGAGGAATGACAGAATATCTATTTTCCTGTAAATATGTTTGATGAGGATTGTGTTCATTTAAATTTAATTTATTTAATGATTTTAATTCAAAAATCAACGTAGTGTTTAATCTCATCACTCCTCCTTAGAATCATCATTGACAGGTATGATACTGTTCAAAAGTCGAAGCAGTAGCAACAGCTCACAGTTTTTATGCCAAAAACCCGCACACAAAGAGCTCACAAGGTTTTTAACTCCTTCCCTCTGTTTGCAAAAAGCCAAAACAAATAACTAAAGGCAGCATCCTGCCGTTTCACTTTTCTGCAGCTCCCATGCACTGCTCTTTTGATGTGGGGTACCTGTTGAGAAACCTTGTTTGGACAGCCCATGGGGTGGAGCTGGCAGGCTTATAAGTCTGCCACAGAACACAGGCACACACAGGGCAGCCACAGGGGTCCTCTCATCAGCAGAGGGAGGGGATTTCTACCACCTTAGCGGGTGAGAAAGGCACAGTATTATACACCCCCATCAAGGAAACTCCAGCTGACAATAAATCCCTGAGTGCTTTACAGTGCAGACAGTGAGCATGGAAGAGTGCCACTGAGTGAAAAAAGAGGAGGGAGAGGAGACACAGAGATGAGGGGAGGGAAGCGGAAAGGAGGACCATCCCTCAAAAGGCCATAAACCCTTCAGCCTGTCATTCAAGGGTAGGGCTGTGGCTAAAGACGGTGTAAGGAAATTAGTTATCAAACAAAAATTTTTGAAGAGCGTTTGCAATGTTTGTTATATGCTCTTAGAGGCTGAAAAAGTCTGATTTCGTAACAATAAGTGTTTTACAAGCCTTTTGTCATACCTTGGCTTCCAAATGTTAAGGCAACATGTGCACCAGTTTTTTCAACTTCGATTTCAAGCTATTTCGATGGAAAACAACATGAAAAGCAGTTGGCTACAAGCAAAACCATTACTTGAAAAGCGTCCTGTCAAAAAGAAAAAATCTGCTGAGAGCTAAACGAAGACTACACATCTTAAATAATCGCTGATTATTCTGGGCTCGTTCTGCGGCACAGACAGTGCTGTATGGCCTTGTGTGAGAAAACAGGGAACATGCCTAAGTTATTACTGCAGGAAGGCAATCTGTCAAAGCCAGGCTGTTCTGGCATAGCCAATACCACTGGTGAGATCAGAGAGTCAGATTCTGCTTGCAATTACTGCTAAAGGACCTTGGATGCAGGCAGCCTGCTATCAATTATTTCCCTGGCCCTAGACACTTGGAGCTGTCAGAGTCCTACTGTCTTCTGTTTTGTAACAGTGGGCCCTCGGAGACTCAGAGGAAGCTTAGCCTTTCTCCGTCAGCAAGGGAAGATAGTTTGTGTCATTAAGTGGTGCTATTATAGATTCACACACTCTTCAGAGTGTGTTTTTCCTCTTGCTTTTGCTTTTTTTTTGCACTCCCAAATCTGTTATTGTACTACACCATGGCATATCTGCCTCTATATGTTTCTCACTTCCTCCATGATGAGTGGATTAAAACTAAAACAAGAAGGCAGACTGCGAAGAGAAGTGTTCTAGCTGACAGCTCTGACCTGTGTATTTATGGTGAGGCTCTCAACTCTGATATTCACTCTGGGTACTTTATGTTCACTGCATACCACCCCTAAAAGGGTACATAGATCCCAAGAGTCTTGCCAAATGTAAATTGGCACTCTGACAAAACACATACACACAGATTGTGTTTTTTTAGATAATTTTGCAAACCTAAATATTTATCTCTCTCGTCTCCATTTTCAGTTACCCCCAAATTAGAAAGATGAGGTATTTTCATGAAACACTGTCTTCAAACGACATTTACATATGCTCTTTTGTGTCACATCTCTAACTGTATTTTGCTGCACATCCTTCCTTCCTTCCTTTTGGACTGAAAGATATATAAGGATAGATTAATCATTTTTCCACAGCATGACATTGCTTTGACCCACTCAGTCCTGAGCTGTCCCCCAGGGCAAGCCCCTGGTTCATCCAGGATGGGGAATTTGGCACCAAATGACAGATTCTCTTCTAGCGGCCCCTGCCAAGTTTCAGGACCTTATCACCAAAAATTACATTCTTATGGTAAGCAAATGTGCACTAAGGCAATACCTTAGTTGCAAGTTGCATGAAACTGTCAGTTGATGGGAGAAGATGTCATTTGAAGAGTGTTACCAAGAAAAATATAGCACATTTTAGTGTGTGAGTGCACATATCTGCTGCAAGATGGGAGATCTTGAGTTCAAAGGGTGACTAAAAGGTTGTTCTCATGAAAACTACTCAAGTCCAGCGACCAGGTATTATCTGCAATGTAGACACTTAAACCCTCATAGCTTCACCCTCAACATTTTGGTCAAGAAATGATCCAGAAGCACAAATATAATTGTTGTGTGCTTTAATTCTTGCTAAAAAAAAAAAAAATTAATTAAAATTATTTTTTTTTAAAATAGATCCACCAAGAAGTAGTCCGATGACCATATGCATATGTCAATTATCTAATTGTGTGGTACTTCCCCATAAATGAACTTCAGTCACTCTTCTGATTCTCTCATTCTTCGGAAGTAAGTGGAAACTTCCATCCCTTGGACATAATAGCTCCACTTTTTGTTAGCCATCCTCTTCTCAAGTGGAGTACAGACATGTTAGTGTGACTTAGCCCTTAAATTAGCCAGTGTATCAGCTGGGGGAGTGGAGGGAAGGGGAGGACTGTTTGCTTGATGTGTTCTAATTGGAGAATATGAATTATGTAGAAAGATAATCCATGTAGAAAGATAAACTGTTCTCTGATTAGTCCGTGTTTGAGCAAAGAAACAAAGCTGACCGCCTATGAGCAGGGCTTTTGATACTAACTCTTGACATTCACACGGCCTCATCAGTGGACAACAGATCCTATTATACCCCCAAAACCACAGAAAAATTACACTGTTGTCATGACCCCTTTAATGAAAGATATAAACCATCCAAATGGAAATTTGTCCAACCTGGCCTTAAATTAATAAGTGGTTCAGATGTCCTATTATTTTTTTCAACTGCAAATGATGAAATCATTTTAAGATATGACACACTTCACCTAACCAAAGTCTGCAGCAACTTTAGGTATTAGCACTCAGCAGTTAAAAAGCTGAATCAGGTCTTTCTCTAACAAATCCAAACAAATCTTTAGTCAGTTTCATAATCTGTTTGGAATAAGTTGCCAAACCCCC
The DNA here is from genome assembly GCA_014839685.1 of Anableps anableps. NCBI lineage: Eukaryota > Metazoa > Chordata > Actinopteri > Cyprinodontiformes > Anablepidae > Anableps > Anableps anableps. The sequence goes on from CM026076.1 coordinate 20,558,537, forward strand.
CCCCTGACAACACCAACAATTGGTGTCGACAAAACTGTGAAAGGATTGTCAGTCAAAAGTAAGCAGCTATTGAAATTATTCAGAGGAATTTTGATAAACAAATATGGAACAGGTGAGAGGATTCAATTTCACCTCCTTGATTGATACCAGATATCTGTTTCAATAGGGAAATTAAACTTCTGCTTAACCCCCCTCAATTTCTTTTATCTTTTTTCTTTTTTGGTAGGTTTAGTCATGCACAGAGAAGGTGCTCAGAACTTTCCAAATACACTTAGAGGGATTGAAGAGGAACTCACTCTGTCAGAACCTTTTGTGAAGGGTTTACAGCTTAAACCCATTGCCCTACACACCAGTGACCTCTTTTCTCTTATAACTCCAAAGTTTCTCCAAACATCAAACTCTGGATTATCTTTTGATTTCCTTTTAGGTGAAAAGAGTTCTTAAGTCCACAGCTGTGAGGACTCAGACAAAAGGTGGAGGAGGGGAGACTGTTAAGTCACCATATTTATCATGACTGGGTTACCTCTCCTGTTAGAACCTTTCTCCTTCCACATGCTAATTGGTAATATCTTTCACACTCTTTAAATCTTGAATCAACTCACATCTCCTCTTCCACCCAGAAATGCACTCCTCCTGAAACCTCTCTAAAAAACACCTCTCCCTCTCCACCCCCTTTACAGTACCCCTCTCCATGGTTTGAGGCTGGCCCTCTCCAGGGGGAAGCAAGGTCTGTCAAATCAAGTCAAACGCCTATTAGCGTGCTAATCCACAATAAAGCTTGGGATATTGGGAGGCATTTCTGTCACTCCTCTTTGGTTCAATTAGATGTATAAGGTCTGTTTAAGATATATAATCAAATTAGTGGATTTGCCTTTGTGTTCTGTGTATAAACTTCACATGACAAGAAATACACAAAAAATTAACTGAACCTTGCATTGCAACTAATTTGTGAAGATAGTTTCACAAGCCACTTTAATAGATAAACCTGGCAAGTACTGTGTTGGGTCATATTTTGGCTTCACAACTGCCTTGATTCTTCATGACTTAATGTGGTGTTTAAAACAATCTTTCAAGATTTTGGTCCATATTGACATGAAGGTATCAGGCAGTTTGGGCAGATCTGTCTGTTGCACACTCATGTTGTAAATCTCCTGTTCCACCACTCATTGTAATATTCAAACACCAGTCTGAGATATTTTAAGCTTTGTGACATGGTACATTATCCTGTAGGAGGTAACCAACAGAAGATGACAACACAGTGGACATAAAGGGATGGGCATGGTCATAAACAAGACTAAGACAGGTTCTGGCATTTAAACAAAACTCATTCAGTTTTAAGGGGCCCAAATTGAGCCAAAAAGCCATGTGTTTAAAGGGGAAGGATTATGTAAAATCGACTTTTTTGAACTATACATCATGTTATAATATGATTCCTTCATCAAAATCACACCTGGAGTGTTGCCTTGATTCTTTCATGCATGTTTGAGAAATCCTTTAATCTCCCGTGGCAGACATTCAGCTGTGCAAAATGCCTGGATGGACCGAGCACTGCCTTTGAGACCAGCTCCTCCTGAGCGCTGCAGTTGCTAAGCTTCCAAGCTTTCGCCACAGAAAGTATCTCTCCCCAGCGACTTCCTCATTCAGCCCCTTCAGACTAGCCAGCAGCAATTAGCAAACACCTGGTGGAACTGTGCATCTGCTGAGCTCATTATACGAGCTACTTCTCAGTGCAACTCTGGTAAAAACATTGTCAAAGGGTTAGCTGTTGTGATGACTTCCTGATGGTGCCGTTTCAGAAAGAGCAGGACTTTCTTAAAGAGACAGAGGCCCAGTATCAAGGCGTTAAATTATGAAGTCAAATTTCTTTTAAGTCATATTTGACATATACAGCATTTTTGTAACAACGGAGGATAACAGTTACTTAATTGTGCTATAAAATGATTGAATGTGCCTGGAAAACACATAATACTGCCCCCTTAACTTTATGTGGTTAATTTTAGTGTTTATATGTGGTTTATGTGTGTGTAATCAATGTTCTGCTGAACATATAGTTGTGTCCAAGTTTCAAACATTGAAGTTGAAGAACTTGGATTATTCCATTTACTTTGTGTAGCACACCTGTACCACTGACAGTGAAACAGCCCACAGCATGATGCTACCACAGCCATGCTCGATCCTTCATGCATAGTTCTTAGTTCTTACACCACCAGCAGGAACTGTTGATACAGGGTAGGATGTAGGATTCATCCATGCAAATTGTTTATGCCAAATTCTGAAACTACCATCTGAATGTTGCAGCTGGAATTGGCACTCAGTAAACCAAGCAACATTATTTTCCAATCTCTTATTGGCCAATGTTGATGACTACGTTTCCTGTTATAAGCAGTGTGGTCTTCTGCTGGTGTAGCCTATTTGCTTCAGCACTTAACATGTTGTGCATTCAGAGACACATACACATACCTTGATTAAGAGTGGTAACTTGAACTACTGCTGCCATCTCAAACCATTCTACCCTTTCTCCTTTTACCTCTGATTTCAACAAGGTAGTCATGAACACAACTGTCCTTGGCTAGATAGTTTGTCTTTTAAAGATCATTCTCTGTAAACCCAATAGATGGCTGCAGATGATATTCCCGTTAGATATTTTCTGAAAAACTATGGCCAGTCCATCTGCCAACAACACCTATGCCCAGAGTCACATCTAAGTAGGGCTGGGCAATAAATCAGTTTGATCAGTTAATCAAATTTGCTGTTTATGGAGATTTAATTTTTGGAAAATCAAGATTTTTTTCCACCAATGTTCAGCTTGAGCTTCCACTGTTCAGAGTGATGTGAGCCCGTCCAGGGCCCACCCTTTTGTCTTGCAAGCATGTTTTAGATCATGTATTTATTTGGACTTTGAATTCAGGTCATCTCCCAGAAGGGATGATTGAAATAAAAGCAAGTTTTTGAAAAAAAAAAAAACTTTGTCATTTATCATATTTTTTTTAATGAAAAGAAAGGAAGAAAAAAAATTGATTTGAACAAGAAATCAGACTTCGTATGGAAAAAAAAAAAAAAAAAAAAAATCGGAGATTTTATTTTTTAGCCATATCGCTCAGCCCTACTTCTAAGTCTAATTCGAAGATGGGACCCAAAGGAAAAATCTCTTCACACTCATAAATGCTAATGAAAACACTGGAACAACTGTAGCAAAATTTGTAAATTAGTGAAGACATTAGTATTTTTTCTATTATACTTCTATGTCTTGTCATTACTATTTTTATTACTACTACTACTTTAAGTTTGTCAGCAATCACTGTTCATTAGTTTTCTGAAACGCTGTGCAGATATGAACAGAAATACATAATATGTCTGTCAGTGTTGGAATTAAAAAAAAAAAAAAAGAGAAAAAAAACTTCTCTTTCACAGGGAGTGCCAAGCTTGGCTTGCACATTGGGAGATCAGAGAACATGGCCGCCATGTGGCTCGCCTGCTACTATCAATCAGACCCCAAATGGCTTCCCTGACACCACCACTCCTCATTTTGCAGTGTGCCTTATGTGGCCTCCATCTTAAAAAGAGGAGCAGGGGGAAACTAGAATCAGGAAGGGAGCTACACATTGGGCAGAATCACTGCCAAACTTCCAACAATAGGCTTTCAAACACATCATCTGGAGCAGTGCGGCAGTAGATGTAATCCAGGTGTGCAATGGCACTAAGCAAGTAAGTTCTCTTGTCAGCGCCGTGTGTTTAAAATTTCTGACACAAACTCCCCCCTACCTTACCCCACCCTCATTAATGACATCGCCTCTCTCACTTTCCCCCTCTCTTCATGCTCCTCTCCATATCTTTACTCGTCTCTCATTTCTGTCCCCTCGTCTCTTCCTCCCACTCCTTCCATGTGCAGAGGCTGGAGTCAAATTTACAACAACTGTCAAAGTCAGGGATGACAGATAAATTAATCTTCTCTTCATGAGTTTACATCCCAGGCATCTGGGCTGCTGATCTGGCCCCTAACAAGCGCGGGGTCTCAGTGAGCTGTCTTTTAAAGCTGATGTTTTCATGGCCAGAGATGAATTACCCTGTCATGAGAATCTATTTATACAGCAGTTAGAGGGTGGGGCTCTGGATGCAGGACAGCATGATTTCATGGGTTAAGGTCCCCTTGAAGCATCTGTTAAATCTGGTTTTGTCAGACACACGTCAGCACCAGGTCAGTTTTAAGAGTACTTTTTTTTTTTTTTTTTTTTTTAGCTTTGCCTCATGCAGACTAAGTTTATTTCTCTATAAAGCAGATTATCAGATATCTGCTTCTTTCTTGCTGGCTTGGCCCTAAAGCACTCCATACGTTTTTAGATCCAAAGCTAAAATCCTCTTTGATGGTGTTTTAATTAGCAAAACTACTTTACTGTAAAGTAAAAGCCTTACAAACAAATGCAAATTGAAATCTATCATCACAACAAGATCATGGAACAACCATCTTATTCAAACAAACCCAAAATCTCTCGTTGGTGCCATAAGCTCTGAATGAATTCAGCTCTGAATGACACATATTTACTGTTGCAGTAAAGGTTTATTCCTTTTACCTAAACCATAAACGAAATAAAAAAATCAACATACAGTTTACTTATTAGGTTTTCAGCTCCAACTTAACTGAAAAATAGACATATCTCAGTGAATACATAGTAAGCAAACCCTTCATACACTGCCTTCCAAAATACTCCTAATCTGCGAATTTTTTCACATCTTGCTACATTTGAATCACAAGCTTTAAAGTATTTCATTGGCATTTTTTAAATGGATCAACACAAAGCAGCACTGAATTTGTTCTGAGTTCTTAAGATGAAAAATATTAATTATCTAATACACAATATATTTTAAATTGTCAAAATTAAAACATGCCATTCAGGCACCTAATGTGTAAAATGGCATTAGCAGATAATTTTAAACAATGTCAGATCTTGAACTAGACATAATAGTAACTGTGAGCTTAAAACATTTATAAAACAAAGATTAATAGCCAGCTTTTTTTGATGACATAAACAAGGATAAAGTGTAAACAAGGCATGTGATCTTTCCAGGGTGCTCCCCGCATGTTGGCCAATGATCGCTGGAGACTGGCACCACCATATGTACTTTTCAAAAACATAAATATGCGAAAAATATTAATACAGACCAAGGTTATTTCAAGAATCATCTTTTCTGCAGATCATCTTAATCATCATTGTCATTACTATTAGTTGTAGAAGTAGTATTTTTAAGCTTTTCCTTCACAGTGACACTCTCACCAACACATGCACAAAATGTCTTCTGCATTGCATTACAGCTATCCTTAACTATAGCTTTTCTTGAGAAAAACTATCTTACTGAGTTTATCGGTAAAAAATAAAAGTATTTTTATTGACAGTTAATGAACCCAGATTTTTCATTTGTGTTGTGATTGAACACAGGTTTATGGTTCATTTAACTTTAAAATCAACTATAGAAAATTTGATCACAGTAACTTTTCAAACTGGTATCTGTTCCATCCTATCAGAGTCATTTATTTATGTTTTTGCCTGGTTGTTTTTTTTTTGTTTGTTTTGTTTATGTTATTAGCTTTTATGTATGTTTGCTATAAATAAAACACATTTTAGTTTTCAGAGCAGCATCAAGGTTAGCCACTAGGACGATTAAGCAAGAACCATTTTTAATTTCTGTCATGTACTCTACTTTTAATTTACTCCTGCCAGACACAGGTTACCGATTTGTCTTTCCACTTCCACAGCAAGTGCAGGTTAAATGAGGACAGACTATGTAATATTAAACAGTCAGCTCCAAATATGAGAAAGAACAGAAACAAACTCCAAACAGTGATAAAACACATCGGGTTTGATATGTCAACAAATGCCAATCACAAGATTTTATGTTCGACATTTTCTGTTGGCAGACACGACTATAATTCTGTGACATGAAAGGAGCAACAAACAGACCCTGTACCTGAAAGTGCTGATGACTTTTCTGTTCAAGTCTCTGTGCCTTGACTGCTCTCACATTCATCTTAAAATGGATTGCTCTGTCACCTGGACTAACACTTTACTGAGAGCAGCCATCAATACGTTTTGTCAAAAACTGCAAGTTGTGCCAGACATGTCATCAATCACCATTTACATAAAACAAAGAGTCTACTTTGACTACCAGTCAGAGGCAGTACTGCTCTGACTTTGCTTGTAAGGTCCAAAGAGATGCTGACTGCACTATAAAGGCCTACATATGTTGTCAAGCTGAAAGAAAATAATACTGACTTTCAAATAGGAAGGAATCAATCATTTAAACTTTTTGTTCTTCATAAGATTTCAATCAGACAGGATAAAATACCTGATAAAAGAACCTAAGATCTTAACAGGTTAAAAAGATTGCTTTACCTGGAAAACTACAAACAGGTGTAACTCGTAAAATTCTAGCAGTCAAACAGAAGGGCTTAAAAACAAAATGCATCTGTAACTCACAATAGTTTGGACTGAATCTGTGTCATGTCACTGTCCAACTGCATCTGGGCAAGTTCATAAGTCAAGAGATTTGAGCAGTATCCTGTCTTCCACCTCCACTCCCAGGAGACATAAATGGGCCAGCTTTGATATAACACACTCCCACGACTGGTTCATCCATTCAACACTTCTGACACTCAGAGGAAAGCAAGATTTCATATCATTTATTTAACGGAGGAAATATGGTAATCATCCTTGTAACTGCTCCCACTTCGAACCATATTTTCCAGATAAATACGGTAAACAGGCCAAAAAATTCTCACATAATCTGTTTAGCAGATGTGCATTATTATTTTGGAAATAATGTAATGCATGAGCACTTATAACTGATTCACAAGAAACTAACAAGATTTCTTTTCTTTTTGCTTCTCCTAAAATTTAACAAAGGTGTGCACATGTATACCCTGTGAACGTCCATGGATGCAAACGCACAAGCACATATAAAAGATTCAATTTGGAAACCATCATTGGAGCGCAGAGGAGAACTGGAAAGTCATATTGCTATAATGCTCAGATTATCAATCATTCTGACATTTTATTGGCTTTATCACTGTACATACCATTAAAACGATGTCTGGCCCAGATTGTCAGGGGGGCAAACATTAAACAGGGCCAGGATTAAAATGCAGATCCTAAACACCTTTCCATCTGCTGCTGAAATTGCATGGGACTCAGAAACTGACTTTGGGTGTGCTGTCAGAAGAGACATCGGATCAACACCAAGCTGGGGTGACAAATAGATAGATAGTGTCAGACTCAGGAAATGCAGAGACTTCCCTCCATTTATTACACGCTGTAGCTGGTTAATGCATTAAAAGAGTGATAACAAATAGGGAGAAGAAACATCTATTAATCTCTCCTTGCACTCCTAATCAGACATCCCTGGCAAACTCCTTTACACTAAGACAGCATACACCCAACCTTCAGCTGATAGCACAACACATTAATTCCAGTAGAACTGCTATTTAAAGTAATTTCAGTGGCTTAGGACCAGCGAGGAAAGCAAATATTCGCATTTCAAAAATCTTGACAGTTAAAAGGTTGTTAATGGACATTTAAATGCTATGACTGCTGTCAAACTGACAGAGACCTATAAATGCAGAAAAAAAAGTCTTATTTCCAATAACCTTTAATCACATTCATGCTAAGCAAATGAGCAACCATCTAAAAAGGAAAAACGAATTCTTCAAAAAACATCTTTCACTTTCACCTACATTTTGCTTTGTGTTAGCCAGTCATCAGAGAACTAATCTTTGAAGTTTTATAACTTCAAAGACGTGTGTGTGTGTGTGTGTGTGTGTGTGTGTGTGTGTGTGTGTGTGTGTGTATGTATAGATAAAATATTGTTTTTTCTGCATTGCACAGTTTTGATAATTATAGCAGTTTTAAATTAAAATTGTTATTAATAACTAATAAAATTTATTTAGAAAAAAAACGCCATTCTCCTCAACATTGTGGGGCATGATTGAAGAAAAATATCACCACACTCTTAACAAGCAATATACTGGTATGCAAAATGCAAATATGTTTGAGTACAAGCAAATGACAACAATGCCAATAATGTTAACACTTCTGGTTCCAATCTCCATTTTTTCCATCTCGTAAAAATGCTTGAAAAATGGTGGCCCCACATATTGCCCAATAAGCTTCATCTATTATCTGTCTTAAGGTAAAGAGCAAGGCCCGAATTTGTAGACACTAGTTGTTCCTATGTTGCAAAACCAAAGACTTCAGACTCAACTTAGACTTACACCCTAAAGATTTGAGACTTGACTTGGACTCAAGGTCTGAGACTTAAGTCTCAAACAATCTTTGTCTCATGAAATCAGGAGTGAAAAGTATAGATCAGTTTAGTAAACTATATATGTTGACTTCTGTGACTGCTTGTGGAATATACAAACTCATGATGTCATGGAAACAATACGCATATGATCTTTGGGTTCTCTGTAATGTTTCTCAGTGGTGCTACCATCAAGCTGCATTTGCAGCAACAGACAGAAGCTCAGACAGAGATGCACATCTTCTCCCGTTTAAGGGAGCGTTTAAATCTGTGAATGGCAGGCTATTAATGGTTCATCATCTGTTCATTGTTAGTTGTAGCATCAACATACTAATGTCAAAGATGACTCAGTGTTTTAAAAGTTATTTCAGAACAGGATACGCTTAACTTAGCCTTAATATCCTTTTCTCTTGCTGTTAAGCTTTTGCTATTACACAGAAACTTCCCGTTCTTCAACATAAAAGCAATGTGTTTTTTTCAGTCAAGAATTTCACAGCATATCATTCACTCACAATATTGCACTATGCTCTTTATTTTGTCACAACAACTTACTTTGAACCTTTAGACTTGACAAAAAAAAAAGCTTTGTAATGCAAATTTAGAGCATGGTTTTCTAATAATCTTGCCAATCTTCTCACTAAAAGTAAGGATAATACAGCCTCAAAATTCTACATAAAATGCTAAATAGTGAAGGAAAGGACAATCCAAGTGTAAGGTGTTAAAATCATTACAAAGATACAAATGCCTCTTCAAAACAAAAGCACCTTTTATCTATTAATCATAAACTTCTAGATTGCCAAGTCTTGAATCATTTCTACTTCATTTGAACACTAATAGATATTTATATTTCAGGACAGGTATTTTTTTCACTATGATTCAAAGCAAAACTGTTTTTTAAGCTATATTGAATGTTGCAAGATGGGTAAAGATGTTAAAAGTTATTAAATTAACTTTGGGATAATTGCATTAATAACCTATAGCAGTGTGCTGTTTTATAGCCAGACTAGACCACATGTTATTGTTAATTTTAATCCCACACTCGAGTTTTGACTTGCCCCTCAAACACCTGAGGCTTGATTAGCACTTAGGGGAAAAAATGACTTGCTTCTTTCCTTAAAACCATAGATATTCACATCTATCATTTTTATAATGATTTGATCCTGTTTGTTGTGTATATATTATAAAACTGTGGAATTGCTGTTGCTGTCACAGGAGCTTATTGTACTTTTATTTATTAAACAGCATGGGGTAGCAGCAGCCAGGGAACAGCTGTGGTCTGAAATATTTCCCCCAAAACATTGCGAGATATCTGTCATATTTATCTATAAAGAACAAGGTTTGCATAATACAAAATTGACCAGTTTGCTTGGATAGCTCTGTTACTTTTGAATGTGACATCATGTGGGTTTTCCACACATCATCATTATATCTGGTAGATCAAAACCTAGCTGATAAACAGGAATCATCAGAAATGATGAATGCTTCATTGTCCTTTAGATAAAACGGGGGGCTAATGGTCAAAGAAGCCACTGGTCTCATGATATGGCACAAGATTTTCTAAGAATGTGATTTCCTTGTTAGCGGCACCCTTCCACCCAAGCCAAACAATTTGTCTTCAAAGTTTTCACTCAATGGAGATATAAAAGTTTTGTAAGAAGAATAAAGACAAACTTATAACAAACAACCTTCCATCATAATGAAATAACCTAAATGAGACACTACTGTTGGGAGTAACAAATCATTTAACATTCAGATCACAAGATGAGGCTATACACAACACTGGGTTTATGACAAGAATTTAGCAACATATTTAGAAAAACCAAGAATCCTATTTTTGCTTTGTCAAATAGAGTGCAGCTCCTGCAAATCACAAACCATTTGTTAAAGAATTTATAATTAATTATTGTTGAGTATTACAACCCAGGTTTGATTTGTCAATACAGGGAATTGTTTATGACCGTTTTGAGATAAGTCTTTCTAATACCAAGAAAAAAAGAAAAAAACAAAAAAAAAAAAAAAAAACAAAAAAAACAGAGATGTCCAAGACCTTTCCATTTCATAAATAGAATAACAGGTCCATAAATCTCTTCAATTTGAAAGAATATCTGATCAATGCAGAACCACCCAGTTCAGGTTTGATTAATTTAAGTATCTTAGATTTTGAGCAAGAAAAAAAAAAGGAAGCAGTAAAGCAGCATTTTAGTTTGGCACCAACAGGAAAGCTATGATGTGGATGCTGACTAAAGCACCATTAGCAGGTAATGATTAGCCACTGTGTTCCCAATGCCAACAAATCGTTTGTGTGTTGTTTGTTACTCTGGCACTTTTCCTTTTTTCGACTAAGGACCCAAAAATGCAGCCACAAAATCTATTTCAAAATAGTGGAGGCTTTTTCAACCAGTTCGATGCGAAGTTATTAGTTGACTTTGTAAACATGACTTCTCAAAAACATTTTTTCTTATTGGAAAATAAGTGTCTCAGATATTTCACTCAACTTCATACTCTTCCCCCATACCTTATGAAGTCACATGCCGATGGCAACTTGATGGCATATTGCAAGACAGACAAGAATTACTGTACCGTTTCAATGTCGCCAGATCTCGTGTCTTCTATGGCAATCACTGAGTATAACTTAGTCAAAATCTTTAAGGTAATCTCAATCATGTTAACCTCTCAAGATGACTGCCTTAGCATACATGAAAATTAAGATCTTTGTGAACTCTAAAGGCTAACAGAAAAGTCCTGCTGTAGAGTCTTTGAAGCCTGCAACAACAAGCTGGAAACAGTAAGGTTCATCTCATTAATATCCCAGCAGAAGAAACGAATACATTGAGTGAACTCAACATTTTTTGTCTCTCTATAAAGAGAAACATGAGGGAGCTTGGAATGAAGCTCCACACATTATGAAAGCCATTATCTTCAGCTGCCAGTCTTGATGACAGAGAGAGAAAGCTGGTAAGCCTAAACTAATAGGCAGAATGAGAGGTGCAAAAAAGTAGGGGACTGGGTCAGATCATCTCTCACTCTCTATCCTCCAATTACTGACAGACAGTTGAGAATATGAAATGAGACCGAGGATTGAGAAATATTCATATCTTTTCTGAATGGTATTAAACCCTGACAGGGCAAAAGAAAATGAATAGTGGTTTCAATTTCTGCCATGTATCAAATCTGACAAGATATTAAACTGATCTCAAATCACAGACTGTCCGTATCATTGCCAAGACAAAATAGGATGTTCTCATTTTGGGCCATAAGATAAGATTTATTACTAAAAAGACACAAATTGACATTCTCAAAATGACTCCTCCGATCCCTCCCTTTCATCAAATTATGAAGCAAACTGTGGAGCCTGATGTTTGCAGAGACTCAACTGGCAGTTCTCAGCCATCATAGTGGAAAAATAGTGAGCATGATATAGTTCAGACTATTTGACTTCAAGCAAAATCCCATAAAATCATCAACAAATGTGAGACACTCTTTCAAAACACACATTTATAAGTGTTTATTTAGATTTCTGGAAGGTCATATTAAAAGAAACACAGTATCTTGTAACAAGGACTACTTTTAAATGCGAGCTACTTTTCAATGAATATTAATACAACTTTGAACTTTGGTTTCATCATTGGTATGAATTCATTAAGACAAATGTATGCAACTCGTATTTGTGACAGCAGCATTTCTTTCCACATGTCTATCAATTTGTCCAGTTTCAGCTAAAATAATTCAGGAAAAAAAAACCAAACACACACACACACTTGCACCCCTTGAGAAATACAAGCCCTTTTTTTATCGCTTCCGGATACTCTTTTCAATTCTGGCCACCTCGAGCATCCAACACTGGCTCGACCACTTCAAAAAACACATCTCATAAAAAAAATCAGGAGGCCTGTCTGACATGTGTCCCCGTGCCCTGATGGCATGACTACACCAAAGAACAGCATTGATTTTCTGTAACGTGGGGTCGGATTAGCCCTCTACAGGGATTAGCTGCCTGTGCAAGGCCTCAGGGTTTGCTATAAAACTAATAATTAATTCAAACAGCCAGGCCTGTGGAAGGATACACTCACTCCATGCTCCCAGCGTCAGGAGGTGAGTTTGAATGACAAACTGTCTGGAATTCAGTGTGAAAAGAAGCTATGTGGAGATATAGGTCTCCTACATGTCTAACTTGATTCTGGTGATTGCCCTCAATGTAAATAAATATTGTAAGAAAATGTTTTCATGTCTTTGCTTTAAAATAACATTTGGTGTTACTTTAAGGTAGACTTGCAGTATGTAAACTGAATATCCCAGCTAGCCTCTTTGGTACAGTTTTAAATTGACTCTGCGCTGATCTAATTGATAGAATTATTTAAATCATTGATGTATAAACTGAATCATGGTGTTCCCCAAGGCTCAATTTTAGGTCGTACTCTTAATTTGTGCACACAGCTCCTTGGCGATCTCATCCATGAACAGGTGGACATTTCTGTGTCTCACAATAATCTAGGATTGCTACAAGCTCTTCTTAAATGTTGGATTCTCTCCTTCCGTTCCACTAGGGGGCTCTATAGTTATTTTGCACTGGTTTAGTTGAATTGACGGCGAACAGAAAGTGAACTGATGGCAGACCAGAGGTGGGGTTATGTTGCCGTCAACTGAAACAAGCAAGCTGAAATTAACCATAGAAACTACATCTTATGTTTTTAGTATTGCCCATTGTGGTGAGTTAATGTTGAATGTTGTAAGCTGTGGAAAGATGTGTTTTTTGTTCTACATGTGGATTTCTGGCAAATCAGCTTTGAGCCAATGAAAAAGTGGGGAGCAGCTAATTAGCAAAATGCTAGCTTTGTTTACTGCACAGTGGTGCTTGATGCTGATGTTTATTATATTATAAAGTGCACAAAGAGTAAACCATATGCTTTATAATTTGTTGGTTAAATCAAGCATAATTCTTGATGATATGCTCACGTGGTTTACTTTAAAGGCTTAAATCTGTTTTAAGTATGTATTTATTTGAATATTATACAATACCAAGTATTGCGATTTTGTTTTTGCTTTGTTTACAGTTTCACCGGCAACCCTGCGTAATGCACCTGGCACTAAATAAAAAGAACAACAAGAACAACAACTAACTTATGTTCTTTGTAACATTAGATGTATTTTAGATATCAAAACATGGATAGCACAAAATTTCAAGTGTAGACAGTTGCAGCTCAGATAGTTTCCTTAGCTTCCATAGCCATCTACAAGTTTGTGTGATTCATTGATTGACTGATGTGTCCTTTGTTATATTGTTTAAAATGATAAATGCTGAATACAAAGTAAATGCTTTCAAGTAGACTGGGGACATATTTAAATCCCAGCTGCTAAATCTGAATAACATTATATAAATGTCATACAGTCAAAACTCAACAATTTGTCATCTAAAAGGCTGTCTGTATTCACATAGTAAATTTTGGGTTAACTTTTGCAGCATCTGTGAAAAAAGTAACTGAGTGCACAAAGTCAAATTTGATCGAGTTTTGCCTCTCATGAATGTAGTGTCAGGTAACTGGTGTACTTTGTGCATAAAGTCTCAAATGTCACTTTTATGCCAGCAGCTGTCATGCAGATGGGTAAAAATCATCAATCAAATCAGTCAATTCCATCTCCTTCAAGCAAAATCTTGCTGTCAGTTTCAGAGCCTTATGATGAAACATTGCTGTGTGAAAACATGCTTTTGTAAAGAAAACTGTACTTATACCCAGTCCACTAGCATCTTTATTAAAACCCAGATTTTGCATTTTATATTCATTGCAGATTGACATTATGTCATTTGCATTTGATACCTGAAGTTCAGATGTTGTGGACCAGGTGGGCCTATTTTTCCACCAGAGTGAAAATAGGAGTAAACTTAGATGTTTTTCCAAACATGTACACCAAAACTGAAAAGCAAAAGCAGCCCAGGTTTGGGTAGTCCATGTATTACAGTTTTTATGTTGTCTGATTCTGAGATCCTAATACTAAAAACAAACAAAAAAAAATTGAAAATGCTTTTTTCCCTGTGTTTTCACAAAAGTAATATATGTTTCACAGTAATCCTACAATTTTTTTTTAGATTTTTTTGGGGCTCTAGGGACCTTAATAGAACAGTACATGGACAGGAAATGGGGAGGAAAGAGAAGGGGAAGACATACTGCAAATGGCCTGAGACCAGAAACTGAATCCAGGACAACAACTGCACATGGTGCGTGCGCTCTACCAACTGAGCCACCCAGCAGCACACATTTAATAATTTTAAGTAGCATGTATTTTGAACAAGATTCTTTGAAAAAAGAACGACAAAAGAAAACACACACAACAGTAATAAATCTCTTTAGTCTCACACCAATCTGTAGTGTTAGCTGTTAAAAGTCTTAAGCATGGATGGATGTCAACAGCCATGTATGAAGGTGTGTGCTTTAGGTTTAGGTTTAGGCACACACCTTTATTGATATGGATTTAGGGCTCATTTTATAACCTTATGTTTACTTCACCAGGCAACAATGGCAAGATGGGACTTCATCAGATAAAAGTCATTTGACTAGAAATATTGTATCATTTTAATACTAAGAAATCTGAAACCACTAGAAACAAAGCAATAACTCTTTTGTGAAATTGGCATTGGAGCAGCCTTTGTACTAAGCATGGGTCAGTTAATAGTCTCAAGATATACCATAGTTTTAAAAGGTGGGGTTCCAAATTCACACACACACACACACAAAAAAAAATACCGTCATACCACATCTACAGTTTAACATCCAGAAAAGAAAAAAAATCCGAAGTTTGAAATTGAGTTTGGAACAGAGTTGTTTCTCTCTTCCCTGATTCAGCACACTGCCTCCCTGGTCTCTGTCTTTTCTTTTGATTACAAGAAAGACAACCAGATAGTTACGGGCTGGAAACTAGAGGAGACAACCCATTTCTGGTAAAAGTAATTCTCTTTTCAAATTAAGGTTAGCATGCTAAAAATGTAGACCAGTAGGTCCATTAAGCAGAGTGAAGGCTAGTTAATCGAGCCTAGCTAATTAGGCAGCTAACACTAGCTTTCAGAGTAAGTCCATGAGAAGCAGAACTCCAAGAGGTGATAATAATCTTGAATCTTTCACCAATCTGTTAAAAAAACGATTAAAAAAGTCATAGGAAGACTACTTTACCTGTAATAATCAATGCTGTTTAAGCAGCAGCACCAATAATTGTTGCATTTTTGTTTTAAAAGCAGATCAAGTTATATATTTTTATATTTTTTAATTTTCATGTTAATGCAGTGATACTATAATGGTTTTACTCCAAGTAATCATACCATGAAAATGTAATAACCTAGTAGCTATAATTTTCAATTGATCTTATCCGATAAATGTGGCTGTTAAACACAGTGGAATGCTCCATGCATATGTTGGGTATTGTCCAAAGCAAAGAGCCAAAAGCTGTGTAAATAACACTCTCTTTGGGAGGATTTCTGTCCAGCTTGAAGTGAAATGAAAACAATGAAAACCAACACAAGCAAAAGCATTTCATGGCAGCCCTCTGTTATCACTCCCTCCTTTTACCTAGCGACCAATAAGGGTTTCCATACTCAGAGACGGTAAAGGGATTTCTCCTGCTCATCTGCAGACTTTGATCTGACTGACACACAAACGGCCTTCAGATCACAATTCTGCAGACCCTGTTGGGCCTCTCTGGCTGGTCTGCTTGTACATGTACTCTTCATCCCTGTGAGGATTCCTTACCCTCCTCCCATTTCCTTTCGTCTCTCCTTTATCCCTTCTTCTTCCTCCTCTTCATCTGCCTCCTCCTTCTCCTCTTGCTCTGCTGTTTGGTGCTTTTGAAACATCTGAGTACAGACATGTTCTGAGCTTTGGAAGACCCAGGGGCCCGTGATCCAGACAGAGGAAAGAAAATAAAGAAACTCTACAGTGCCCCCAATACAAAAAGCTATCTCACCATTACCACTGGGGATAAACTCTTAAACATCACCAAATGCCTGGACAGGCAGGGAAGATCAGAGGGCTATTTGGTGTGCTGCTCTCATAATCATACTGTTGGCTAATAGGGCAGTTAGTAGGAGAGCGAGTATGGTGGGAGATGATGTATTTATCCTGATGAATAAACAGTGTTTTAAAAGGGTTAAAAAAGGAGCCTGCTGGGCCTAAAATGGGAAGGGTTGCTCCTTGTAGTTTTTCCAGCACAGACATGTCAGCAGAATAGACATGAAACATGCCATCACTGTTTCTTATCTCAATATGTCCCTGGGTGGAAAAGTGAGGCAACAGTTTACTGATGTCTTGCAGCCTGCCTGACCATTAAAACATATTTCCATGCTGATGGATGTCAGATGTAGCTGCAACAGAACCGTAACTTGCCCTTGATTTCTGAGCTCATTCTTTTACTCCAGTTTTATAAACTTGCTCTTCATGCTTCGCAAATGGAGCTGGCGAGTGCAGACAGTAAACAAGAAGATGAGAGCAAGTGAGCGCTGAGGGACCGTTATCACGGGCAAATCTTCTTGTCTGACCAGCTTCAACCTCTACGGATGGCAGCTTGGATGGACAGTCGGTGGTTTTTATAAGTGAAAGCTGTGAAAGATGTGAGTAAGCTTATCTAAAATGGAAACAGGAAATGAGTTACAGCTGTGTTGAGAATGTGGCGCAGCTGTCCAGGGCTTGACAGTTGGAGGGTTTTACAAGAGTATAGGGAAACAAAATGAGGAATTGCCCAGTCGAGTTGTTACATGTAAAAGAATGCCAATCGATCCTGCCAAATGATGATTAAACCTGGTTAGAATATTAATAAAATGCATTATTATTCTTTCACCTTCACAACTATGTAAAAGGATGACATTAGGAAATATTGAGGCCTTTTTCCCCAGCAGAAGCTTCCAACTCCACTTTATTGCAAAGGATTTATTTGTCCTCTGACAGAATTTATCATGCAGCCCCTCTTAAAACACGGCAAAACTGCAATCATCCTCTAAAACTTTGGCACAAATTCACCCATGTATCTGTCTTCACTTTTCACCCCCGGGCACACTAGGAGAAACTATGGGAGATTGGAAACCATGAAGCGACCAAAACTGCTGAGACCATACCAAAAGGAAGCTCCTTTGTTCATCATCCAAAACAGGCTCTAAACCTTTTTTCCTCCCCTTCTTTATCCCACCTGGGATTCAGCCAAGGAAGTAAAAGTACGGCTGCCCCTCTCCATGCTTTGTTCTAATATGTTCCATGCCTTCCAGTTGCTTATATCATCAATCTAGGAGATGGCTAAATGTGATGGGATGAACATAAACAGTGCCTGAGTTATGGGCTGAAAGACACACATATTTAGTCTCAAACGAAAGCCCGGTTCCCTTTTTTTAAATATAAAAAATGTACATATGGAGAGGTCCCGACTGTTCTAAACGACTTGAGCATGTGTTATACACATTAAAATCTTTGTCACAGAGGAAAAGAGCTAAGAAAAAGAATCCCTTTAATGATATCAAAATTCCCCTATAATATCAGTTTCAAGTAGCAAGTCTGTAATTGACAGCTGAGTGCCAGAACTAATCATCCACCCTTTAATGTTCGCTTAAAAATGCACACCCTCATGTCAAAACCTGAGTTCATATTAACTCTCCCCAAATGGTCTACTTAGTATACATGTCACTAATGAATTATACATCTGACTTTTTTCCCTCTCTCTCATATTTACATGGTGTTTCGGCAGAATTTGTGTAGCGCTTGTAAAGTATTTAATAAATGTTTAAAAATGTACGAGACCAGAGATCTTAGCCAGAGCATGCAATGCATAGTGGATGTTTACACA
Organism: Anableps anableps; assembly: GCA_014839685.1. Lineage (NCBI taxonomy): Eukaryota > Metazoa > Chordata > Actinopteri > Cyprinodontiformes > Anablepidae > Anableps > Anableps anableps. Next base: position 20,576,636 of record CM026076.1, read on the forward strand.
AAATCAAAAGAATCTGGTACGCCTATCAAAATGACTAAATCACATGAATAGTTTGTTTTTCACATGCCAAAACAGAAAAAAAAAAAGATAGAATCCACTTGGACCCCGTCAGCTCAAATCATAAAGATCTATCATTGGCTTTGCACTCTGCTAAAACACCAAGGAAACATATTGCAGATTTTAAGACCCATTTTTACTCAGCCAGACTGCGTACTAAAACTAATTGGATTTCTGTCAATGAAGGAAAAATATAACCCTGGGACAGCTTTGAGCTCAATAGCTCTGACTGTCCAACTGTGCATGAGGGAGTGGGACCTTACCACATGCCAAGCACCAGAGAGCAAAATTAAATCAGTGGTCAACATAAAATATTAAAATAGCATGGTATCGAATTTTTGAGGAATGATGTCAGGGTGGCTCATTATGGCCAGCAAGGCAGTGAATTAAGTTATATTTAGTGGGTGATAATTGAAATCATGGCTGTAGTCATTACCACTGACAAGTTTCTAAATAATACCCAATAAATTCTATCTTTTTAGCGGGGTTCCTGTGACAGCTGGCTACGCTGAAAAACAAAGTACAGAAACAGAATCGCTTTTCCTTTGTGAGTTTCCTCTCTTTCCCCCTGCCCCCAAACCTAACTCTCCTCTCTCCCTTTCTTTCTCTCTCTTTGAGCCAATAAAATGTCAGCTTTTATTCTCCTCCTCCAAAGTGTTGGCGAGATGTCAGCAGGCCCTTCTAATGTTCAACCACTGCGAGCTGAAGGCCTGTAAATCATGGAGTCAGTGGCACGCCATCCATCTTGGGATATACAATAAAAAATGTGACGCGGTCATAAAAAGAATGGCATCACTCACTGGTGTATATAATGTGAACAAAAAGAACGTAAAGATGTTCTTTTCCATTCAGGATGCTAAGCCACAAGATGGTCTTTGACTGAACAGGAAAGCAGGTTGGGGAAGGCAATGGAAAGCTGATGGCAGCTTCTGACAGTGATGGGTCCAGAGCTTTAGTTGTGTTTTAACAATCAGATAAAGATTTATACCATATGCATTATACTCAGGGTAAAATGCATTGTGTAGATGAAGTATGACCAGACAAGACACTTGACTGTGTTAAACCACAGAAAGCATGGTGTGCTATGACTGTATGTACAGTACACATCAGGGGTTCAGGTACGAGGAACCATCCCTCAGTAACCCCCATGAAAGATGTAGTCCAGCACTATTTATATATTATACTCATATGCAGACATGCTTTGGTATAAGATTCTCATAATAACTTTGAGCAAAACAGTTTCACTGTGTCACAATACTGACAGAAACATTTAGCAGTTCTAACTTGGGAACTGTAGTTTTTAAACTGTGTTATCTTAATAAGAGTGTTACTCCTTTTGTCTCCAAACCATTATTGTCCATTTTATTTGCGTATGGAAATATTATTAATATGATGTAAATAGGTAAACTTGCCATGGTCTTCCTTCAGCCAGCTGTGCGGCAGTGTGCAGCAACAAGTGGCGAAGTAGTTATGCTGTGGGACAGAAGTTCGTTTCAGTTCAAGCACATTAGCAGATTCTGAATCTCTAAAATTTCTCATTTTACTTTTCTTTAGTATATTGTTTTCTCAGCCAAACATAATTTTGGTACAATGCAAAATAATTTGGGCTATCAATGCCTGTATTGTTATTCAGTCTAACTGAATAAACGAGATTTGCCAACCCAACAAAATATCACCAAGTCTGCCAAGAGTTGAGTGACATTTTAAGTCTATTCTCAGAATTTTTTCCCCAAAATTCTGTTTTAGAAATTATTACAATTATATAATTATATGCATATCTATTCTAAACCCAAATAGGAATAATAACAATATCTACCGTTATGTGGTGAAACAACACGCGTGGCTCTTTGCAGCAGTACTGCCATAAAGCAAAGCAGAACACAGCATCAGTTTGAACCTGATTGGGATATCCCTAGAGGTTAAGTTTTTTAATGTTTCAGTTACAGCAGAATAAGCAGGCAGAAGGTGATTGCACCAGAATGAGCACTTCTACACCACCAGGTGAATTTTGATCTTTGTGGATCTTCCATTGTCCTAACTCTGTGTCCTGATTGTCTGTTCCTCTCTATAATCACTCTATAATCAGTTGTTCTTCTGTATATTCTTGCTCATACAGATATCCTGTTTTCTTCTCTAAAAATTCAACTTATCTTAGTTCCTGAAATCACTCATTTTTACTGTGTCATAGTTGTTATGAAGTAATTATGGCAAAACGAGGATCAGGTTATGTAAAGCATGGATTTTGTTTCATTGGAAAAAAAAAAAAAAAAAAAAAAAAAAAACTGATCCTGTACTGGTTTATAATTCTATGAAATAATTATGTTTATGTTCTTCTAGAAGTCTGAAATTCATTCAGGAGTGATCCCTAGTCTGGTTGTCTTACGCCAGTGCGAAAATTTCTCTCATTTTTAGCACTTTAATAAAACTTTAAGTAAGGCAGCAACTGCTAACAAGAACTTAACAGAACCCCACTTCAAAAGATCCAAATTATCCCACTTACTGAGTACAATTTAACATAATTTCTTTTTAATGAATAAAAAGGGAAAGCCAATAATGTTTCATCTAACTGAAGGGAATGGTACTTATGTACTGATGCAGTGGGTCATGTGCCAATTGGTTTCATACTTTGCAAAATATTCTTCTGGGATTTGAGCAATAGTGAGGGTATTTGCACAGTTTAACTGAATAGTCTGTTGCAATGCCCAAACTCATAGCATGCTTTAAAATTGATGGCACAATTAACCCCAAAAAGCCTGCAAAACACTGAGCTAAGGACTTTGTGATTACAGCACTTACCAACACCAAATTTACTACGTGTAGAAAGATGAGTGCCAAGCCTATAAGGCCAAAAAAAAAAAAAAAAAAAAGAAAGAAAAAAACAAAACAAAACACACAATTCAAGCCAAAGATCAGTTGTACCAAATCAATAGTCTGTGAGATGGGTATGCATTTATGCCTTGGGACAGTGTCTCACTAACATGTTCCCAACAGTTTTAAATGCACATGTTTTCAGAAATAACACTCCTAAAGAGCCAGTCTTTGTGACTTGCAGAGAGGAACTTGGTAGGGCTAGATAAATTTAGTTCCTGATTTCTAACAGGAGGTGTTTGCTAACGTACTTAAGTAATAAAGTCAAGAATGCTTGGGAAGAGTCAACGGTGAATATCTTTAGTGAGCTGAGCAGTGGAGGTCGAAGTGGGGCAAAATGAATTCATGTGTTTATAGATTTCAGTATGTCAGACTTATCAATTTGTTAAGCAAACAAATGTATTCAAAGGTTTTTTGTGTTTACAAAACTAAAGTTGCTCAAAAAAGCTAAATATATAGAATATATATTCTATATATATATATATATATATATATATATATATATATATATATATATATATATATATATATATATATATATATATATATATATAAATTATAAAGCTATTACTTATTAAGCTATTACTTGAACAACAATGGTACAGATGCCCAAGTCTTTCCTTTATATGCAGGAATAGAGAAGACAACCCATGCCTTTAGAAAACCCTAACCGAGTTCAGATGATCGTCTTTCCACATTCCTGACTTATGCACCCACAGATGGCCCTCTCATTATTGGAGTAGTGTTCTAAATGTTCATAGAGTACAGATCTCCTTTGTAAATTGTTAGCTCACCAATTTAAAATTTACAGTTTTTAAGTGCATTGCACACTACCTTTTACATCTGACTGTGTCAAATGTTTCTGCAACCTCATTCACAAAAAAGCAGCCAAGTTTTTTGTTTTTTTTATTTGACTGACATTAGATAGTCAACTAATAAATTTGTTAGTGAATTACTAGGGACCTTAGCTCATGATACTATTTGAATAGTGTATAAGTGTTTTTAAGAAGATGCTATAGATTTTGTGACTATAGGTTGGTATTGTTAAAAGTTTAAAGTCTTTGCAATCTCAGGCACATGATACAATTGTAGAAAATTTAAACAAATAACAGACATGGCAATTAAAAACAGTCTTAATGGGCAAGGCTTCTGTCAAGCTTTTAGACTTACTTTGCTTTCTTGTAACTAAAGCCAGGAAATGTGTGAATTTCAGCAGCTTCATAGCAAATTTGGCCAAATTAAAAGGATAAATAAGCAGATGTAAATAATCTGGAGAAGGCTTGATGTCAAGTTATTACATAATCAACATCCTAATTTGCAAATTATGTCACAATTAATATATTATTAAAGACAATTTCATTAGAGATGTTAAATGAACATAAACTATTTAAAGCTGTTTGAGTTGAATTTCTTTCAAAATGTCTAGGTAGGAAACTATGGACATGAATTCAATGTATATGACTGTCTGAACCCAACTTCAAATTTGTATGTGAATTTTAGCAGTATGAATACTCTAGCAAGACGCTGAAATCTATCCCACTTACAAGTAAGTTTAGATTACCTAAATAATGCCATTCAGAACAACCGATTTTAATAAAAACAATTTTCTTTTCACTTCCCCACATCTCTGGGGACTATGTGTCTGTATTGTTTTCAACTACCTTTAAGAGATAGGAAAGTGGTTGCAACCAACACACACACACACACACAAAACAATATAACCTCAAATTGGAGAAATACAAGAACAAGACAAGTTATCCATTAAGTATCCACATCCTCTGTTCTATATCATCCCAACGTGTTCCCAGAGGTAGTACATAATTTAAAGAACATCCCAGTGAAAATTAAAAAAGGTAGATTTTTTTTTCTCCCAGGAACACTGAATGATACAAAATATACTGTTCTTCATATGAATAAGTTATTTCCTGCCAGACCATGTCCCTTTCATCTATCTGGTTTAAATCTCTTAGGGTTGGGAGGGCTCTGCATACTCCTTAATTGATGAGACACAGATCAGGTTATCCTGGAATATGTGCCTAAACAGGCCTGATAGATGGGATATGGAATACATTTCCTCAGCAGAACAGAGTACGCCACCACTATTACCAGAAATACCCACACTAGGCTCCCAGTTAAGTGATTTGAGGACTTCATACTGCCAACGTTTCATATCCGCTCTTGCTAACTGACACTTTATCTGCATACCGGCATCTCTGCAGATTGAACACTTAGGCAAGACAATGACAGGCTCTCTTCCTGTTGTCACTTCTCATATAGGGCCAAGTCTAATGCTGCTTACTGGGCTTCTGCCAATAGAAGACCCCCCTCCTTTCTTCCTCCTCCTCCCATCACCATCAAACAACCAAACTCTACCTAGCCTGGTTAGAAAAGGAGCACTTGATGTCTGTGACACTCATTTGTCAATTAGCAGGCCCCTTCCAGTGTTGACATACAGCAACTTGAAAGACAGAGTGCCGTCTGTGACGAATTAAAGGAGACAGATGAGTGAGGCTTGAGCGGTGGAGTAATACTATAATGTTCCTCAGATATGAATATAAAACGACACAGTTGACAGGCCATACAAGGTTTTATTTCATTTCTCAGTGTTCCAGGCCTCCCTACTTTGTCTTCTTTGTTCTCTTTTCATCAGACTACTTACATCTCATTTTGACAGCCGGGCGACATTTAGAGCACTTTCGTTTTAAAATGCAAGTTAGCATACTTGATTTGTCATTAAAATGCAAAACGCCTGCCATCACCAACATGGCCTGGGTGAACACAAACCCTGTTAGACACACACTGAGACAGACATACACTGTAGTCAAATGTGTGTGTGTTTATATCTATTGTATGTCTTTACAATGTTAAATAGGGAAATGTCATAGTTTCAGATCATATAGCAAGTTGTGCTGAATACAAACTAGCTAGGTTAATGTGGCTAAATCTAAGATCAATTGGGCTAGAAATTAAAATGTTTGGTTTTGTTTCACCTTTGTTAAAATTCAACCATGTCTAGAATCATGAATGTATTGTCATGTTTTTAACATCTACAGTGTAATCACTCGGACTTGACACTGGATAAAGAAAAAAAGACAGCACTGCAGAATATTGCACAAAAATATAAACATGACATTAAATGTTCTGAGCAGAGGACTGACTACATTATATACTTTCAAACAAAAAACTATTTAAGATTTTTTTAATATTCTTATTACTTTTTTGGGACATTATGACAGCAAGCTATCATTTCATAGACAATTTAAATATAATATAGCGCCTTGACTCAAATGTCAGTTGATTATAGTCTGCTTTTTCTAATGTGTTTTGGTGTTTGTGGGAAATTAAAAAGAGTTCTTAAATAGTATTAATTATTTTTTTTAATTAATATTTGCATAAATATTCAAAATTGTGATAAAATTCTAAGTCCATATTGCACATCCCTAATTCTAACATTAGCATTGTTATAATGGCTATGATGGTATTCACAGATTTTTAAATAGGGTTACTGAAGTGGTTGTTGTTTATACTAGATTATTTTTTTAAACTAATTTTGGACATTTTTATGCTTCACCAAACTGGTTCTGTAATAATATATACACTCCTTTAGCTATAAACATATATCCCAGTTTTAATGTCCAGAAGGTCTCCGCTTCCAATTCGGGTTTTGGTCATTCTGTTTTTCTTCATTCAAGGAATGATAACCCACACAAACTGACTTGGGTAAATTACAGCTACACAATATATCACATCATAAGTGGCATATTAATATCAATGTATGCTTTTTCCAGGTTTCAAGGAACTGCTTAGATGTAACATTTGGTGAGCTATTAAATTTCACGTGTCTTGTATTCAGACTATATGCCAATAAAATATTTGGCCATTTGGATGGATTTTCATTTGGTCTTAATTCCCATAATTAATATAGATATAGCTGCCCAAGATACTAAAGGTCACAGAAAGTGACAAGGACAACATGATGATGGAAAATGGAGAGAAGAAAATGGGGGTTTATCATGTACTGCTATTATTGCACAATTCAAAAATATCCTACCTGAATGTTTTCATAAGAAATATCTAGAGGTGGTAGGCTGAAAGCCAAAGGAAAATGAGGCAATAAGTTCTTCTCTTTATTTATGTATCAAAGTAAAAGTCAGTGATCTTTGTCCGATTTTGCCTAAGCTAAAAACAAATCACCTTGAAAAATGTAGCTTTTTGAAGTATTTTAAGATTGAAAAACCAATTAATCTGATGAACCAAAAACAAAAGTTCTCAATTTTCAGTATTTGATCTACTAATAACAGGACAAAAACGACTTGACTGTTATATCAAAAATGCAGACATGCAAACACATTGACTTAAGTGATCTATTCTGCAAATATCAAATTTGTAAGTTATATCTTAAAAAAATTAGATATAAAGTCTCTTTTTCTCAAAAATGTGATAAAACTCATCTTCCTCTTGTACAGCTATGAGCTTAAACAGATGATATTCTACACAAAGTCAGATTTAGGAACATTAAAATAACTGAAGTGTGAAGGTTTCAATGACAACAATGGAGGAAGTGAGCAATTAGCAAATCGATAACATAGCAAGTCATGTCAATGTCAATTTATTTATAAAGCACTTTAATAACATGAGCTGCATCAAAGTGCTGTACAACAAACTGCAAAACCAGCAGTAATAATAATAGCAAGGTAAAAACAAAGTAACAAAATCATCCCATAAAACAATAAAAGTGCAGATAAATCATGTTGTCAGGCTTTACTTACTTGAACGCCATGGGGTAAAAGTGAATCTTTAGAAGCACATTAAAGTTCTCCAGATTTTGAGCAGATCTGATATGAAGACGTAAGGTATTCCATGGACAGGGAGTAGCAACAGCAAAAGCACCTCTCCTTCTAAATCTGGATCTTGGAACATCAAAAAGTATATGGTCATTTGACCTCAGTGAGATTAAGAATGGAGTTGCAAAAGATCCTGAAGATAAGACGGAGCCAGATCGTTAAGAGCTTTAAAAACTAACAATAAAATTTTAAAATCAATTCAATAAGAGACTGGGAGCCGGTGCAGTGAAGCCAACACTGGTGTTATGTGTTCATATTTCTTTGTTCTAGTTAAAAGTCTTGCTGTTTCGATTCAGGTGTTTGTCAGAAACACTCCGAGTTGGGCTGCGGCTGCCATTGAATACATCTGGTATTACCTTGTACCAATGATGTACCTCCTTATGATGTTATAACTGTTATTATTATATATGCATACATTTGTTTTTGTGGTTTCTTGGTTTTGTTTTTTCTTTTTCTGCAGCTCTAGAGGCAAAACTCAAGGGTGTTGACTTGTGTTCTCTCTATGCTTCCTTCTCTCCTATCTTCTTCTTTCCCTTTAAACCTTTTCCCCAGCTTTTTTATCCTTTTTCATCTGTGTCCTTTACATTTGAACTAAAAGTTCATTCAGACTACAATTCTGAGGGCTACACTGCCAGACAGGACACGTTAATATAAAAGTCGAGCAGAAGCATTTTGTACCATTTGGAGAAAATGTTAAGAAGACTGATCTATGCCCTTGTACAAGTTACAGTAGTCTATGTGTGTTGTAATAAAAGCATGAATAATTTTTTCACAATCTCTAAAACAAAAGCAACACGTTACCTTGGCAAAAAAAGACATAGCCGAAAATAACGGAACAAATTTACAATGAGTTCAGTTGTAAATTTGACAACTGAACTCACTTGTCTTCCTAATTTTAAAAAGCTGTCAAAGACAACACCAAGATTTGTAACAGTGGACCAATTGTACGGAATTAGGGTTCCAAGAATCTTCTGAAGGTTATCTACGAAATCCTTCCACCCAAATAAAATGACTTGTGTTTTGTTTTCATTCAGATGGAGGAAATCCATGCTCTGACTTCATGCAAACATTCTAATAAAGACTTTCTATCCATCATGGGCATGAAAATCTGAACATCGTCTGCAAAACAATGGAATGGAATATTAAACTTTCTAAAAACAGACCCCAAAGGTAGCATGTACAATGACAACACAACAGGTCCCAGAATAGAGCCTTGAGGGATTCCACATGTTAGAGGTGCTGCAGCTGAAGAGCAATGATCCAAATTGACAGAAAAACTCCTGTCTGTCAAAGATGACTTCACCCACTGTAGAACAGTGCCCTGAACGCCCACACAGTGTTCAAGCTGGGATACGAGGATGCCATGCTCTCCAGTGTCAAAAACTGCACTCAGATCTAACAGCACTAAAACAACATCCTCTGAATCTCCAGTTACAAGAACATCATTAAAAACTCTTCGCAAGGCCATTTCAGTTTTGTAGTGGCACTTAAAACCAGAGTGGAACTTCCCAAAGATGCAATTTTCTTCTTAGAAAAGACAGTAGCTGGATGAACACAATCTTCTCAAGCACTTTAGACAAAAAGAGTAATTTAGAAATTGGTCTACAATTTGCAAGAATGTAGAAGTCTAAGTTTTTCTTTTTGAAAAGAGGCAGCACCACAGTATGTTTAAAGGCAGATGGGACACAACCTGACTAAAGAGAAATATTCATCAAAACAAGAATATATGACTCAACGGTGTCAAAAATGTCTTTAAGTAAACGGGCAAAAAGACACTCTGAAGGGCAGTTTGTAGGCTGTACTGTTTCACTATGTCAAATAAAAAGGACAGGGACACAGGCTCAAACTGGTCAAAAACAGCTGGGCACAGAGGTGCAACAGAGGGATCTAAAACATGACGACTGGTGGAGCACCTGAGATCTGAGATGTTATCACTGAAAATTTCAAAACTTCTTTACAGAATTCAACTGATTCTGTTAAGACCGATGCATTTGGGGGGTTAAAATCATTATTTAAAACATTAAAACAAACCTGGGGCCTGTTTCTGTTGGAAGCAACAAGATATTTAGATTTTGCCATCTTTACATAGTTCTGATATTCAAATAAGCTGTTCTTTAAAATCTCAAAAGAAACCAGTAACTTTTTCCACCGCCTCTCGACTCATCTACATTCACATCTGAGAGCGTGCCTGGTTTCATTCAGCCAGGGATCCAAGTGTTTATTCTTCTGTTTAATTTGGAAAGGGGCTACAGAGGCCAAAATATCCATGCACGTGGAATTAAAGCTGGTTATGAGTCCATCAACATTTTAGGTTACAACCAGTGTCCACAATAAAAACTAACTAATTACTGTCACTAAAAGCTGCAGAAAACATGTGAAAAAAGCTGCAGGAAGTGTGTCCCTTTTCATGGAAACTTTAATCATCTTAAAAGTTTGCAGTCACCTTGCAGAACACACTCATCTGACTGTTTTCTTTCCTTAGATAAGTAAAGCCCTGGAACTAATGCATCCAAGACTTGAATCCAGTCCAGTGTACAAAAAAAAAAAAAAAAAAACAACTATTCATCTCAGACCTAGGTTTGCATTTGACAGAGTACTTCATTATCATACAATTTAGGACTGGAATAACTATGCATATATTAAATATCCATGCACTTGCATACACAACAGTTTGTGCATTGTAGGGATCATATTGAAAAAAATAAAAACAACAGAATAATTTGTTAATGTGTTTAAGGATTCACCAAGGTGATTTGTTTGTAAAGAAACACTGTAAGATATGTGAAGAAAAGTATCACTGTTCCGACACTGTTAGGATTGTCTGTGATAGTCATAGACGTGTCTTCCTCAATCCCAATGTGTCCAGGGTGATAACACTGAATGTAACAGATGCAGGCAATGAAAGCACACTCCAGTCACAGGGAGAACTCATGTCAATGCAGCACATGCCACCCCGCTGCAATGTGTACACACCTGACCTGGAACAAAGTGGACAACACAACCCTAACCAAGCCCGTCCCGAGACAGAAATCTCACCGTGAGCCACACTTCTCAACACATTGATGAGACAGGCTGACACCGCAGCATACTGAGGCAGAGGTGTGGGTGTGACAGCCCACTGCCATAATTTCATCCTGCCATTACCTGCCCAGCCACTCACAATTGTGCTCCCAGAGACAGATCCACATGAGCACAGGTGCACAAGCCTACACAGGAACCAAGCATATGTACAGCACACCAAAACACACAGGACTCTGTTAAAGATGGAGACAGCTCCTTGCTTCTCGTTGTGACTCATTGTCAGCTTGCTGGATGATTGTTGTCAATTGAACTGACAGAAATAAGCGTATTAGCTACAACAAGCTCTGGCAATGTCTCCCTCTCGATTTGACTTGAGCAGCAAGAAGTAGTGCATAATGCTGAAGGCAGTCCACTGAGTTTGCCTAAGATGTGCATCTATTTACACCTGGTGTACTGGAGTTGACAGTGAAATGAAGTCGTGGTGTCAATATGAGAACGTCTCCACTGCCTGACAAGAGTTGTCAGTTCAATTTGAAATGACGCTTAAATAAAAAAAATTTCTAAAATGACACACTTATTTGATGTGTCAATGTTCAGCTCCTTACCTAGACCAGAAGTGAGCTGTAATACTTTATATGCTTGACGAATTTAATAATGATACAGAAATATGACACAAGCAATCTTTCAGTAAAGAACGTGTACATTTGTGCAAGTATAGATCAAAATGAATGTATAAATACTTGTATGTATAAATAACCAGGAGACATTATATTCTTTCCTAAGCTTAAAAATAACTCCAAAATATGTAATATCAATCTTACAAATTGGCTTAAAAATGTAAAAATGTATCCATCTTGATAGGATTTTTTTTTTCTTAATTCTACAAAAAAAAAAAAAAAAAAAAAAAAAAAAAAAAAAAAAAAAAAAAAGCTATTTGGGAGCTTTCTGTTCCATTTTATTCTCCAAAGCGACAAAGTGTATGCTTTCCACAAAGGAAGTGCAGGAAAAGAACAGTGAAATGTGTCAACATAATATGTTATATGTTTAGGTAAAGACAAAAACTGGATCCCTGGACAGACAAACAAATGGGTGATATCAAATCGATTATATATGTAGGGAATAAAGTCTGAAAATTAAAATATTTTTCCATAGTTTTATCTCTTTTCCCCATTCTTACCTTGACTTGGAAAATACTACAGCAAGTGTTCAGGACTAATTAGGAAACCAGTTTTTAAGAAGCCATCAGAAAAAAAACTACTACATGAAAAAAAATGATGCTAAGCTTTATCTTTTAAAGAACAGTTCAGCTGACCAGTCTGGTAACAGTGATACTAGACTTGGAGACAAACATGTATACCATAAGCCAGCCTCAAAACTTACTGCACTGAAAGTCCGGTGGACAATGGATTGTCACATGGTCGTATTGTTTTTTTCTCTGTTAAAAATAGTCCACAAACTATCGCCATAGCTTCTTCCTCGTCGGCCATGTTTATTTACTCATGTTTGATTTCGAGAGGTTATGTGAGATTTCCCAACTGAATGCTCATGTGTAATCTGTTTGTGTGCGTTGTGTAGTCTTTCTGATCTAGCTGTACACAACACAATGTAGCACCAATCCTTTTATACATATGATTTTTATAATCATGTGTGGGGTCTCTCTAGTTCAAAATCAACCAACAATTTTTACATTTTGCCATGTGAACCAGGCATAAGGAGTCAAACACTTATTTTCAAGCTACTTTAAACATTGTGTAAATGAGATGCATCACACTGAAACCTGGCTTATCAAGTCTGCATTAGAGACAACTCACAAAAAAAATAAAAACAGTGTCCTCTGATATGCTTTATATTCCGAAAGGCATGACAAAAGTTGAACAACAAAGTAACCTAATACGAACACCTATTTTCTTCCATTTAAGAGTTCAGCTGTGCAAGTCCTGCTGTTGAAAAGGCAGTCTCCTCTGGAGCAGCTCCTATGAGGTGCTGCTCCACATCCCATTGGAGGAATTTTATTGTTTGTCCCTTCATCAAACATGTCACATTTATTGATTATGACAATTTAATGTGCAAACTGCCAACCATGCTGCTTGTTTGTCCAGATCACACTCTGACCACCTGTGGACTAGGACCAAATCCTTCAACTGCAGCTGTTGATAAGGTGCATTTCTGCCACTAAACACTGCAAAGCAGATAAATTAGATGGATGTGCATGCTTTATTCACTCAAATCTCCTTACCTGAGCTGGTTGAAGCTCAGATCCAGTCGTCTCGCAAACTTGCCATACGTCTCTCCGAGAAAGTGGGGTATGTCCTTGGAGTCATGTCCAATGTATGATATCTTTAAGAGCAAGAAAGAACAAAAACAATAGTGAGAAATAACTATCTTTATATTGTAGCTTTGATAACTTAAAAAAAAAAAATTCATAATTTGCATTTTCCTCAACAGCTGCTACTCTGTTTTGTGAACAGCTGATCGGCTTTTAGTTTTGCTATTGTCTACTTAAAGGTGTGATGCGTTTGGTAGTTATTTTCAGTTATTGCTGAAAGATGTAGGAGGAGGAAAGTTTTGTTTACAATAGTAACATTCACATGAAAACCACAGAGTTCTGTCAGTATTCTGAGACAGTCACATTACCGCAGTTTAGATGCCAGCAGGACTGACTGGTGTAAATAGAGCCAGCTGATGTGCCAGTCACACCTGTCAAGGCATTGTTACATTAGTGTTCTGTGGCACATGCCTTTCTATAACCTGTGTGTACTAAACAGCATATTTCACGAGCTGTCTGACATGATTATGACGTCACACGTACACACTCTGTCCGGTTAAGCTGCAAACCGAACTGAAAACTGAAAGTCGTGTGTGTGATGCCAACAAGTGAGTCACATGACAGCAGTGAGGTCGAACAAACTCAATTTTTATTCGTTTAAGAAACGTTGTTTTAAAAGCCGCTGACTAAAGCAGCACTTAGAGGGGAAGGACCGACGGTGAAAGTTTTCAGAACAAACTTACTTGAGTCCCATTTAAAACGACCGGTGACTCCCTGTGAGCCATGATGTTGTCCTGAGGATGACAACCTGGAATTTCTTTGCGTGTATGTTTTGTTTTGGGTTTTTTTTTTTTTTAAGGAGTTGAAGTCAGATGTGTTCTCCCTCACGCTGTCGACATCCAGTATTGATTCCTGTGAATGTGGCGCTGCTGCTTTGGAGGTTTTTCTGAGGCTTTACAATTGGCTTTTACTGTTTCCGCGTGCCGCTTGAATCAGCTGACCCGCTGTGTAGCGGAAGCACGCGGTCACTGTTCGTTAACTCATGAAACCTCGGTGCTGCTGACTGTCTCCTGATAGCTGCACCGGATTCTCCCACGAAATCTAGCGTTTACTGTCAGTTACCATGACGTGCTTTTTGCTCTACCTGCACACTACACCTATTCTGTTGAGAAAGGCCGTGGCAATATAGTGGGGTTGAAACACATTCCTAGTGAGCAACGCCTGACCATTTTACCAGCATTTGAGAGAATACAGCTGCATTTCAGTGGATTAGAATATTATGCAAAGTTACTTTATTTTAGCAATTCTAGTCTAAAAGTATACATCATATTTTATGCATTCAATGGGCATGGATCTAATTCAAGTATTTATTTCTGATCATTTTTAAGCTTGTGTCACTTACAGCCAGGGCCGGATTTAGGGAGCTCTGGGCCCCAGGGCTCGAACCAGTTCCAGTCCCCTACCCACACAGTTTCCTTTACACATAAATTGCAAAAGATTGACAGTGTGTCCACATGGAAATAGAGTAGGCTATTTCCAAAACAATATTTGTATTTATCCTTTACATAATGTCCTTTGTAAACACTACATAGTTTTGAAAAATGTCTTCATCCAGAAAGGCACAGTTGTTAGCACTCTTGCCTTGCAGTAAGAGTTCCTAAGTTCAAATCTCAGACTAGGAGTTCATTGTTTTCTGCATGGAATTTTCATGTTCTCCCCTTGCATGCATGAATTTTCTTTGGGTACCACAAACTTTATGAAACTTTCATGAAATCTAAAAATATTCATGTTAGCCTAATTGGTCTCTTTAAATTGTCCTTAAGAGTGAGAGTCTGTGCCCTCGCTCAGTAATTGCTGCATGCAGACACCAGCATCATAGTAATTAATGGAAACATGAATTTGACTCTGTACAATAAAATCTTGAAGAATATTCAGCAATCAGTTTGTGACTTTAATTTTAAGTACACTTGGTTTATTCAGCAGGACAATGTTTAGAAACACTTCTAATAAATAAAAAGGTTTCGGTGTGGCCAAGTCAAAGATGAGGTTTAAATCTGATTGAAATGTTGTAGCATGACCTTGAAAAAGCTGTTCCTGCTCAAAAAAATCCAATGTGGCTAAATTAAAATAATTCCTCAAAGAAGAGTGTATTAAAATTCTTTGACAGTAACGTAAAATACTCATTACCAGTTACCACAGTTGTTGTTGCTGCCAAACTGTGGTACAATAAGTTATCTTCAAGGAACAATCACTTTCTCATTGGGCTGAGTTGGTTTAAGTCAGTGATGTCTAAAGTCAGTCCTCGGGGGGCCTGCATCCTGCATGTTTTAGTTCTCTCCCTGCTGGTAGTAACTACTACCACAGCATGTCAGTGTTCTGTGGAGGCCTGCTAACGAGCCATCATTTGATCCAGGTGTGTTGAACCAGGGAGAAAACTAAAACATGCAGCATCCTGGCCCTTGGGGACCAACTTTGGACAGCATTGGTTTAAGTGGCTTCTTCCCCTTAATGAACAAAATCATCATTTGCATTTTGTGCTTACTCAGGTGCTCTTTATTTTATATTCAAATATGTTTGCTGATCTGAAATAGTTACTATTTCAGATCGGCAAACATATTTGAAATAGTTACTATTTCAGATCAGTAAATCTGAAATAGTTACTATTTCAGATCAGTGATAAGTGTGTGGAAAAAAAGCAAAAACAGAAGAAATATGCAAGGGGGTAATTACCTTTTCACAACAGCGTAGAAATACTTCTTCACGTTCTCTGTTTATCTTTTGAAACAATGACATACAAATGTTTTCTTTCTATGTTTTAACAAATGATCCCCTGCAGTGAGTGTTTAAAAAAAGTAACAAAAAACACCAAGGCATAGCAATGGAATTTCCTTACTTGATTATGCAGCATTATAACATTGCAATGTCTCCTAGTAAAAAGCTGAAATACTTAGCCACAATGCTACCTGACATACTATTGGCTGGTGTTTGCAAAGCAGCCAGTAGGAGTGGCATTCATTTTCTTTGGTGCTGATTGGCTGTACCCCCAAGAGTGGAGATAAGGAAGACTGTATCAGCCCAAGTCCAGTCCAAAGCTAGCATCCTGCAGTTTTTAGATCCATCTCTGCTCCAGCAACCCTGAATCAAATAGCTAAATTCCCTCTCCAGCAGTCATTCATCTCTGCAGAGGTCTGGCAACAGTTCATTTGAACTGGTGTGTTGGAGAAGGAATGCATTGAAAAATTGCAGGATGGTAGCTCTCGAGGACTGGACTTTGGGACCCCTGTTGTAGATGTTAACTTTTGTAGTATTGCTGGGTCAGTTTCCACTGTGTATTAATGCATAGACAGGTATATTTGGCATTTGAATTATTAAAATAAGCAGCTATATGCACTTTTAGAGGATTTTAACTATTTGTGGACTGTTGTAGGCCCTAGCCCCTGCAAGTATCTTGGGTCCACTGTATAATCCATTGATTTAGTAGTTTTGTGCTTAGCACTGTTGCCTCACTCAGTGTACATTGAGTGAGTGCTTCTGCCCCTTTTTCCAAGACAATTTCGACTTTCAGTATCTGGTAGCTTTTAAGTCTTACTGTATGTTTTTGATTGTGCAATACTACATGAAGTGCATCAAACACAAAATACTGTCTGCACTGATGGGAACATAATGACTTGTGTCCTTGTGACTTTGTTTTGCATAGTCTTCCCTTGTCTTTCTGGGTTATTAATCCTCTTCTCTGGTGATTCAGTATTGATCAAAAGATTAACTTTGTCCATACATATTTATTTGTGTTGTGTGTCACTTTAAAGGACTGGCTGCCCTCTTAGCCTGGATATGTTCAGATTAGACTCCAAATGCTCTATATCTTTTAACATTAAAA
This sequence comes from Anableps anableps, assembly GCA_014839685.1. Lineage (NCBI taxonomy): Eukaryota > Metazoa > Chordata > Actinopteri > Cyprinodontiformes > Anablepidae > Anableps > Anableps anableps. Next base: position 20,593,569 of record CM026076.1, read on the forward strand.
AGTGGTAATAAAAAATCTATATATGAACAGATCAGTTAATTAAAAAAATAAACATCAATGTGTTTTTTATTTTCACAAATATTGCAGGAAATGTGACCTGCCGGCATCATTATGAGTCACTTGTGAATCAGTTTTTAAAGTCTGTCTATGTTGCATAGGCAGCATAGAGACTTTATCATTGCTTATCCAAGGTACATAGGCCAATGCATGCCTTTTAAGGTTGAATCCTATTTCCTGTCATTGTCCATACATTTTCCCCTACCCCTGCAGCTACCCCACCTCTACACATCAGCTCTTGACACACGTACTTGTTAAACTTTCCCACTGAGCAATGTAACAGGTCTTTAGAAGGCTGACATGATCAATTTACCTTAACTCCTTATAAACACAGTAACAATATAGTAGTAATCATATATGTAGCCAGAAAACATCAACATGTTATTTTTATTTTTGTTAAAAAATACAATATCAAATGTAAAACACTTTAGTATATCAACCTACACATTACAATGTTTATTTTGTTTTTGTTCTTGTGATAATATATTTTAAACAGAGAAATATGAGCAATTTTTTTTCATTTGTGAACTAGAATTGAAAATGACATCAAACAAACTACATTAAAATGGCTCAAATTACACGTTGCTGTGGTAAAATATTTCAAGATTAGGTTGACATTATGTTTTTTTTTTCCCCCACTATATATTTTAACCCTAGTAAGAATAAGAAACATTGAAACAAGCAGTGCATTCTTTTATATCACAACACTTTAAATCATCTAGTTGTGGCATATAGGTCTGACAATGCGTAAAAATCTACCAGAACAACTGCAATTATAACTGCAATCACTAGTAAAAGTAGTAAAAGAAAAATGACTTTATCATGGAATCTTTTTGACTGTTTGTACAGTATTTGCACTTGCACCATAAACATCTGGCAAACATTTAAAGCCAACACGTGAGTGTGTAAAATATTCCATATGAATGACGCATAAGCACATTTATTCTTTAGTTTTGTTGCTGTTCTTGTTGAGAAACAACAGAAAGTTTGTGAGCGCCTGTTTCTTCTTCTGCTTTTCTGTATGCCGTGTGACGTCAGAGAGACCTCCCTCCCACTCGCGGAAAAGCTCACTTTCTCCCTCTTGCCTTCCTTCTGCGGGAGCGGAGGGAGTCTGCATGGCTTCAGTCCTCTCTGTTGCTCCTCTCGGCGCGTCACGGGCGACAGAAAGCCGGTTTGACTCATGCAGAGAGAAAAAAAAACAAAAAAACACCTTCTTTAAATCAAACGGAGTATCTTGTAATGTTATAACGTTGTTGTTTTTTTTGTAACCATTTACCTCTCTGCGTCGGAGCATATAGGCAGGTAATGTCGTATCACGGACTTTTAAGTAAACGTCATTTGTCGTTGGAGTTATTTCAGGAAAGGATAAAGAGAATACATAATGTACACTTTTAGTGCGCTGTTTTGTTTATTCTTATAACTATAAGGTAACGTGTATAGTTGCCTTTTGTTTACATTGATTTTGCCTTATTAAACGATGTTTTAAAGTAAAGCACTATACTGGAAAGTGATGAAAAATTACTTTTTAACATTTTCAGTACTTAACAGCTCACAAATTGGACTCAAAACTCTTTCTGAAAGCTTTAATAAAGTTATTTTAGTATTAAATGTTGATCTTCGACCCAACATTCAGCCTACCGTAATCCTGCAGATCCCAACATATTTCCTCTCGAGATGTAAATAGTTGTATTTGCATGCGAGGTGATTCATAAACATGTCAGTATGTGGCGAAATATATGGCGGTGGAGGGATATTAAAACTTTCTATTTAAATATGGTGAATTATGGTCGCGAGAAATGTGTTCCCATTTAAGAGGAATGCCGAGCATTTTGGTGTCTGGTGCAGGAGTCCCATTTGTCATGCGGACAATAAAGAGGGTTTTCGCCTGACAGTGAAAATTTATGGTTGCCCTTCTTTGCCCTAATAATTCACATATTGTGTCAGGAACTGACATCCCTCGCAGAAAACAGCAAGCCCGTTATCAATCACGCATCTTTGCATATTATGAAACGCTCCCCTCCTTTTTTCCTCTAGCAGAAAGAAATAGAAGTGAAAACAAGTAAAAACATTTTTTTTTTGAAGAAACAAATCTCTGTTTGCATTAAACGTTTTTTGTTTTTTAATTTACGATTACATACAAATACCAGCAAATTTGAAACTGCATGTCTAACTTCATAATAAAGACTCAATGGTATTCTTGTGTTTTTATTATAGGCCTTAACTTAAATATTACGGTTTTTATGCAGTATGTACGTGTCGTTTTTCCTCTCCTTGAAGTTTTATATTTTAGTTGATTTTTCTACTAACACGTTTTCTTTTGTATTTATTTTTTTTTAGTTACTTAAACATATTTTCCCCCCATTACTGTCCATTCCAGGTTTTCTTGCTCTCCAAGTCGACCTGTCAAGCAGATTACCACAGAAAGAGATTAATGGCAGAGGCGGGTTGCAATAATAATCGTTTTGTTTGATGTGACAACTTTGATAGGCGTTGATTTACTTACAAACTGATAGGCTTTTAATTGAGCGCCTCCATCCCCCGATTGAGATGAAAGGGAAAACCACATTGAAAAGCTGCCCGATTGCCCCGGAGCCTCAATACTGATTAGCCATCTCAGCGGTGAATAGTTCAAGGCATTTTAAACTTCTTTCCCCCCTTCCTCTCTCCTTTCTCTGAGCGGCCTGACAGACCATCTCTCTTCTTTTCTTCCTCCCCTCTACGCTTTTTTTTTTTTTTTTTTTTTTTTTTTTTTTTTTTTTTTTTTTTTTTACCTCCTTTAGAAAAAATAAATCATTTCCATTGTATGCAAATAAAATCGAGCTGGCATCACAATAAAAATGTCTGGGTGTCTTATTGTTATTATTATTATGATTAATTTATATTGTTGCGAGTCTGTGTGTCCTTTCAGCAGATGACAGGTTTCAGCAACACAATAGATGCGTTTGGCCAAAACTGACAAGGGCGTTTAGACTGAGAAAACGCTGGTGGTAACACATTACATATATATGTATATATGTGTGTGTGTATACATATATATATATATATATATATATATATATATATATATATATATATATATATATATATATATATATATATATATAGATAGATAGATAGATAGATAGATAGATAGATAGAAACTTATTTGTGGGAAATTAATTTAAACCTGGATAATATTATAATAAATTTAAAAGCACTTTTGGGGGTTTTGTTGCAATTCTTTTATTTTTATTACCTTTTGTTTTCTTCGCTTTACAACATTTTATGGGTGCAGTGTTATTCCCTCCCCAAAGCTTCTTGTTAACACCATAATCGGCCGATTATAGCAAAAGTACTTTCGCACCTTGAAGCACGAACAGTTTCTCCGCACAACATGTGAGCAAGACTGTCTGCAAGTTATTAAAGTTTCATCATGTACATACCACCTCTGAGGTGTTTTACTGAGAGCTCCAAAAGTTACAGGCGCTATTTAATAAGCTTTCGAGGTTAAGTCCACATGCTTTTGTTGCTCTTAAATAAATCTGAAGCGAGGGTGCGGTGCTTTACCAGATGCAATTTAAAATTAAGTGAGTCGATGCGACTGCGAATAATAATAATAATAATAACAAAAACTTGGTGTCTCTTGCACAGCGTCTCTCCGTTTGTTCTTTTTTCACTCCCCCAGCAGCAACACTTGCATGTAATCAGCCACAATAGCTGACATAAATCAAGCGACGGATTGACAGCGCCTGACAAATAACTGATTGATTGCGGCGGAGCAGAATTGACACTTGACGGAGGGGTGGAGATAGAAATAGAAGGGCGGTGTATATTATACTGAAAACATGTGACATTCGCATCCCTCCATCACTGCATTGGTCTATTCCTGTCAACGCTTGTCTGTTTAGGGAATTCAAACCGAAGCGGTTGGTTTTATGGTTGTCGGTGGAGGAGGCAAAAAGCCATAAGTTAGAAAGAGCTCCAGACAAAACACATCAAATCTAACAAGGTGGGAATAAGAAGTAGTTTTGTGGCTGTTTTATTGGAGCAAGAGACTGCCTAATTGGTAAACTGATCATAAAATCACAAAAATCGGTTATTTGTTAAAAATAAATAAATAAATAAAAAAAAATAAAATAAATAAAAAAAAAACACTGATCAGGCTTTTCCTGGTCTAAACTGATTTTTGGTTTCCTCTGAGGTCTGCCCTGCTGATTAAGATTTTGATCACTTCTTCTGCATCCAATCTTAACAAATATTAAACCTTTATCGGATTTTTATTAAACTAGGGGGGAAAATTAACTTAGTGTTTCATTTGTTTGTTTACTTATTGACTGAAAATGGTTGGGTTCTTAGTTTATAAAAATGTCATTTTTTTTCCGTGTTAAACCTGCCTGTCATCAATCAGAGGCAATAAACTGAAATTTGATCAATTCTGATCTCTAAAGGATTAATTAGGCAATTTTTTTCACAACTGAAATTTTTGAAACCAATTAATATAAGAATGGTAATTTAAGACGAAAAGCTTTTAACCACCAAACCCAGCCCGAGGCATAACTAAGCAGGTGCGTTGGGTCCCCAAACCAATAGGGGGCTCCCAAGAGTATCACAACAGCCACACAAATCCGGTTTATTTGAAATTAGTGGTCAGACTTGATATTTAAACTGTTATGAAATGTAACATGCATTCATTTTTGATATTTCTGAAAATAACTTATGCAACATCTTGTTTGTCATCCTATGTAAAAAATAGAAATGCAACCAAAATATAAGAACTGATTCACATAAAGGCATTAAAGGCATAAAATGTTTCTGAAATAGTAACAAGATGGCATGCAAACTTTTTCCCTAAGAACTATGGCTAAAATGTGCACTTCACTGGCAACAGCCACCTAACGGTCATGAGGCTTGCTAGCAAGGCTGACTTTAGCTCTCTCGAAATTAGATAAGGCTGGACTCAAACTTTAAGTGTTGCTGCAACACAGAAACTTTCTCAACTACTTGGCTCATGAAAGCTCTTAACTTTTACTAAGTTGACATAGTCATTCATAACACAGTCCATATGAACATATCAGCCATAAATCAAAACAATAGTTAACTAAACTAATATCCTCAGTTAAATTATTGTCAAAATATTTAGGTAGGACTTGTAGCTATAATAAAGAGGCAATTGTTACAATTTATTGAAAATTACATTTACCAGCTAACATGCTTGATTAAAATACTTTCAATGGCTATTTTTAAGGCTCTTCCAAAACAGAATAAATCCAGTGTATAGAAATAATACAAATAATAAGAGAAAATAGATGTTGAAACTCTTTGACTTGTCATGTCCTAAGTTAAATTTTTTGAAGAATATTTGATCTGAATCAAGAATTAAGAATCCTTTATTGTCATTATGTGTTCACACATAACACAATTTCATTTGGTTACTCTCAGCACATAAAAAAGCACTTAAATCACAGCACAAAAAAAAACAACATATACCCCCCCAACAACTTTAAAACCGAACAAATGCCTGGAACAAGCCAATTTTTAGCAGGGGCAATATCCCCCTCTGACCCCCTCTAGCAGCACCACTGAATTTGGTCCTAGCCAAGCTCCTTGCCTCCTCATCTTCAGGGACAAGCGTTCATAGCAACCACAATATTTTTTTCCCCCTATCTCCTCCCCCGAGCTGTCAAAATAGAGGCGCTTACAAAGAGGAGAACGTCACATCCCCTTGACCCTCCAATCACCTCAGGGTCTCATTTGATTGGAAGGCGGCAAAGGCTTTAATCTCGGACTAATTCAGCTGCTTTTGAAGTGAAAATTCCTACCAGTTCGTGCTTCGGGAGTACAGAGCGAGGACCTGCAGACGCGCACACACGGGGCGCAGCGCTTTCGGTCCAGGACGGAACCGCGGATCTGCGATAACCTCTCACTGGTCTCCTTCCCTTCCAAGCAGCCGCGCCTTGCAGCCTTCTCTCCAACCAAGGATTACATATTACTGAGGCGTTTTACGATCCTTTTCTTGTTTATCTCGACAGAAAGAGACTCGTTGCTTGTTTGTTTTTTTTTTTCCCCCTTTACATTTTTGTGCTGTTTTTTTTTTCTTAATGAATCTGATGAATGCATCGCCGTTTCATTTCCTGACTGTTGGGACATGATCACGTCGCCTTCGGCGTCTGCCCTGAAAAATAGTGAAATTTGTGTCGTGTGGGAAAGCAGCAGCAGCAGCGAGGGCGGTAGCAGTTCTCGGAATAGCAGCATCAACAAGCCCTTTCTTCACTCCGCACCTCCGTCCGATCCACTACGGCAAGCGAACCGACTTCCCATCAAGGTTTTGAAAATGCTTACGGCACGGTCTGGACACATTTTGCACCCGGAGTATCTGCAGCCTCTGCCTTCTACTCCAGTTAGTCCAATAGAGGTAAGGAGAGCATTTAAAAAAAAAAAAAAAAAAAAAAAAATATATATATATATATATATATATATATATATATATATATATATATATATATATATATATATATATATAAATGTTTTTAGATTTGAGGTTTGTTTGTGTTTTCGTGTATCGCTCTAATATTTGGCTTATAGAAATATTATTTATTTGAGTCCGTATGCTCTGTGTAAAATTCAGTAAACTTTTACGTAGAAATGTAAAGGATTATATTTTATATATTCGGTTTATATCTTTATTTTGCAGCTCGATGCCAAGAAAAGTCCGTTGGCTTTGCTGGCGCAGACCTGCTCTCAGATCGGCAAGCCGGACCCGCCTCCCTCCTCCAAACTCTCCTCCGTGACACCGAACGGATCTAGCGAGAAGGAATCTAAATCTGGCCCCCTGAAGCTGAGCGACATCGGCGTGGACGACAAATCCAGCTTCAAACCTTATTCCAAGCCGACGGACAAGAAGGACTCGTCCTCGGCCGTCTCGGCTGGGGAGAAGTCCGGTTTCCGAGTGCCGAGCGCCACCTGCCAGCCGTTCACGCCGCGGACTGGCAGCCCCAACTCCAGCACCTCCGCTTCTCCCATGCCGTCGGAGGGGAAATGCGGGGAGAGAGATGAGAAGAAGGAGCCTGACTGTAATAAAAACGGCACGGCGGACGGCTCTGGCACCACCAGCCACAGTAGGATAAGCGTGAGCTGTGGAGGAATTAACGTGGAGGTCAACCAACATCAGGAGGCGACCCCTGGCACCAAGACCTCCTCCTCATCTTCCTCGGAGTCTTCCTCTGTGACTTCCGTATCCTCCGCGTCAGTTCTCGGGTCAGGACTCGTGGCGCCGGTTTCCCCTTACAAACCGGGACAAACAGTGTTCCCTTTGCCCCCTGCTGGCATGACCTACCCGGGTAGCTTGGCCGGGGCCTATGCTGGTTACCCTCAACACTTCCTGCCCCACGGAGGAAGCTTGGTAAACGCACAGCTGGCCAGCTCTCTGGGCTGCAGTAAGGCTGGATCCAGCCCACTGGCCGGAGCTTCTCCCCCCTCCATCATGTCAGCCAGCCTGTGCAGAGATCCTTACTGCCTCAGTTACCATTGTGCCAGTCACTTAGCGGGCGCAGCCGGTGCTTCCTGCACGCACGACTCTGCGGCTGCAGCCGCCGCCAGCGCCCTCAAGTCCAGCTACCCTCTAATGTACCCGACACACCCCATCCACGGCGTCCACTCCACCGCGCCCTCATTCAGCGGACACCCCCTGTACCCATACGGATTCATGCTCCCCAATGATCCACTCCCACATGTTTGTAATTGGGTGTCGGCAAATGGACCATGCGACAAGCGCTTCTCCACTTCAGAGGAGCTGCTGAACCACCTGAGGACACATACTGCTTTTACTGGGGCGGAGAAGTTAATATCGGGCTACCCGGGCTCCTCATCACTGGCCAGCGCTGCAGCAGCGGCCATGGCCTGCCATATGCATATGCCACCTTCAGGAGCCCCAGGGAGTCCTGGGACTTTGGCTCTAAGGAGCCCGCATCACGCATTAGGACTTAGTAGTCGCTACCATCCATACTCCAAAAGTCCCCTGCCGACCCCCGGCGCCCCTGTCCCCGTCCCCGCCGCCACTGGCCCCTACTACTCCCCTTATGCACTGTATGGACAAAGACTCACCACAGCGTCCGCACTGGGATATCAGTGAGGAAGAAAATAACTTTGAAAAGTTTATAATACTAAGAATGCAAATATAAAGACTTTTATATGAACTGCGCTAAACATATGGACGGGATCCGTGGACTTGAACTGTATTTATTTATATGTTGGGCTTAAAGCAGGCGGTAACAGCTGCGTTATGGGGAAAAAAAAAAATATTTGAGCAACTCAAAAAGTGCATTATGTTGAAGCTGAACTCTATAGGTAAAAATGAAAACACGCATATGTTAGAAAACCTAACGAACGTAGGGATCTTCATTTCGATGTTCATTTGAAATTGCTATATGATTGTATTTGTTCTTATTTAATGTCTCATCGAGAAGGAAAAAAAAAATACATGCATGTCTGTTTCTTAAAATTTCAAGACATCTCCACATTTAAATTGCCGTTATTTTTCAGGTGATGGAAAGAGATATTGGTATTTTTTGTATGTATGGGGAAAAATAAGAAGCAGTTCTGTTCCGTATGTTATTGTGCCTCTTTTTTTCTTGAATACCTTTCTTCTGCTCCTAAAGAATAATAACAAGGATAAACGTAAATTTTACTGTATATTTAATGGAATTTGCTTTACTGGCCTGATTGGCCTTAAGAAAATTTAATTTTAGTATTTCCACCCACACAGGCCTGTAGTTTTCAAGTCTTTCATAACAAATAGTAAACATTTCCTTCTTTCTTTCTTTCTTTCTTTCTTTCTTTCTTTCTTTCTTTCTTTCAAAGCTTTAAACTTTAAATATAGGTCAAACTATTGGTTCGGGTGTGTGTGTGTGTGTGTGTGTCTACACACACTTAAAATAAAGCGGACTTTTGCAAAGCGGATTTTCATGAATTTTATCATTACATTACTTACAGAAGACTCGATAGGTTTGTGCCTCGTAAAACGAGTGTAAAGCGCCTGAAAATGTCCAACAAGAATATTGATTCCACCCCCCCTTCTGGTGCTGCAGGACAACACAAGTCCGTGCATTTCTAGGTAGAAATTAAATAATTATATTTATATGGGTTCATGAAAGAGAGAAGGCTTGTACGGCGACTTTGTTCAAATGTAACTTAATACGAATTTGACACGCTATTTTATATTTGACTTTATTTTAATAGCTTTTTTACATTATATTTTTTCTTTGCAAATCTAACTGGTGAAAGTTTTACGCAAAGGAATCCGCTGTTTTGTCTCTGATTGAACACACTAAATTAGTTTGCATTTGATCACGTCATCCGCCTGTAAATCTAATGTTGACGCAAAGAAATGTGCAATTAAAGCGATCAAACTTGTGCAAAATCGGTTAGATTTTCGCGCGTGTGCAGTCCAGCTCTATGGTCATAGCGAGTCAATTATGTGTTTGCGTTAACCATCCGTGATGTAGTTGAACAAGCTCTTGAAAAAATGAGGTAAATCTATTGCTAAATGTCATTATGTTAATTTCCGCTGAAATGTTTTAAGCGTATGTTATGGAAAACTTTGCGGATAAAAAAATGTTTTTGTGCGTTTATCCGACGTTGATTCAGGCAAAATAGGGCGTTTTGTGTGCAGATTCTTGTAATCCTTTATTTCTTTGGCCTTGCAGTTCCAGTTATCATCATGATCATCAAGAATACCTCCTCAGCCTTTCGTTTTATCGCACAGCGGTTAGTCACGCTAAAAAACTCCCCTCACCGGTGCGCATATAAGGCCCACACGCGTCCTAAACTGATGTAATGACGGTGAAAAGGGAGCAATTTCCATTTTTACCCACATCATGGTGGCTGTGCTTGGAGGTCCCCGGTGGAAGGCAATTTATCATGTGCCCCTCCCCCTGGCCCCTGTCACTGGAGGAACAGGCAGGCACATGTGTGCATGAATTACCGAGCCTCCCACCTCCCCAATACCCCTCCCTTTCCTCTCCCTCTCCGCTTCAACGGTGGAGATTTGACACAGAGGAGAGACAACATGGGGGGATTAGAGTATGCAGGAGGGCTAAAGTACATATTCACTTTGTCCATCAAGGCCTGAAAGTGCTTAGGTGTGCACTGAGTGCAGCTGAACCAGAAAAAACCCTATAAAAACCCAATGTGGTCGCGGCAAGTAGAAGTGTATTTATGTTAGAGTTATATTTGAGTTTACTTGCACAGTGGAACTTTTAATAACTAAATTAATATTCGCATGACTTTATGTCATTTTTACTCGTAATTTTTACCATGTTTTAGGAATTTTTTTTTTTTTCACATACAAGTTCAAAACACAGAAAAATATGCTGGCACTCCTGGAAAAGATGGGTAAAATATTTATAATAAATCATCTTTTATTCTAGTAGTACCATTTTTCACTGACTTTTGTCTTTAAAGATCCAAGCTTTCATATGCCTGAATTAATTTACTGCAGAAAATAAGAAAATATTGTTTTTAACAAAATATCTGGGGGCACAATTGTTGGCACTCTTACTATCCATCCATCCATTATGCTACAGACTGATTGAAAATAAATGTAACTGAAGCATTTTTAAAAAATCCTAATTTAATTTTTAAAGTTGATCAAAGTTTCTAGGATCTGCTAACTTTTAACATGGCTTTCTGTTTCTCTGTGATATAAATATGACAGGACACAAAGGTCCATTCTGCCAGCCACTGCCCCACAAGGCTGGAGAAGGACCCCTATTTGTCTAAGCATGCAGATTGAGGAAGATGGAAAATCAGGTAATAAAAAAATCTCCAAACTCACTGCTAGAGAATAGCAGCAGAAGTGACATCTCTTGGTCACCATAACCACCATTAGATGCTATTTAAATGCTCAGTGGTTGTTGAGTAGGCATGGGAGAAAAGAAAAACTTTTCTGTCCTACCATTACAAATGCAAGGTGTGGAGTTTGTCAAACTCTGGTAGGAATTTAAGTAGAACTGTACACTTTGGTCAGATGAAACAAAGAGTGACCTTTTTGGTAAAAAATACTTCTGGTGGGTTTGGTGTGAGGCAAAGGATAAAGAACAAGTCATATTCACTGTTAAGCATAGTTGGGGATCTGTGATGCTGTGGGTCTTTTTATCTTCCAAAGATGCTGGGAACCTTTATAGAGTGTGTTGCATCATGAACTTTTGTAAATACCAGGAGATTTTTAATCAAAGCCTCTTGGCCATCTATTATGTGGTTAAAGGGTTTTTCTACATGTTTAAGTGTGAAATTATACTACTGCAATAAAATATTTGGCTTTTTACACATCTTTACAAGGGGTAAGAAATTAGTTCATATTACTGAAACCTTAGATCACATGTTTTCTAGAGATTACCAAGACAGTTTTTCCATTCCTTTTACTCAGCTCAATCTCTCATTCCTTTGTCTCACAGTTAGGGTTTTGGATGTTTAGCTGTCTAAACTGCAGTCGTGATAAAACACAGGGACTAAAACATTTGAAAAATGTAAACCATATGGGAGTGCACATTTCTTTGCGTATACTGTGACTATTTGTTCGAGACCAGAAGCAGTTCTCTTCAGATTTGTAGGATGTCCACAGAGAATGGCACTGCATGAAATCCTGGCAGGACATCTGGCAACGGAGGAGGGGGAGTTTGGGACGTGACTCACACACACCTAACCCCGTATTCAGTCCTGCTGAATTACCGGCACTAAAGCTGTCATTAGTGGGTGTATGGTACAATATAAAGACACCATGTCATCAGCAGTGGTAAATCTATAGTTTGGTTAACAGCTGTGTCAATAAGAAGAAACAGCTTTAATGTTGAACTCCATGCCAAACATAAGTCAAAAAGGGATTATTATCTCTAATGTATAGTGCCAACAAAAAACGTACATATACTAACAGTGGGCATGAATGCCATAATAATTTTGGGCCTTTAAGGATGCCTTTAAAACCTTTTTCAAAGTATGAGAGATCACACCATGAACAACTTTAAATAAATTTCAAAAATAAGAACTGAATGTGTAAGTTCACATTTATTGTGGATTTTCTCTAATGCACAAATGATCAAAATTATACAGAAGTTCAGCTGTAAACACACAACCCCAAAACATTTGGTTTAATGTCTCCAAAAAAGTTGCCTCTCAACCATAGACTTTATAGAGTCATTTTCAAGCTTCTGGCACAATCCTGACTGGATATTTGACCACTCTTGTTGGCAGAATTGGTAGAGTTAATTTTAAATGGTTGGCCTTTAAGCTTAGTCCACACATTTTCAATAGGACTGAGGTCAGGGTCATCACAACGTTTGGTATCACTTTCTTTTTTAAAACACCAAATTTTATCCAGATTTCAGTCACAAAGGTCTTGATTTGAAGAGAAGAATTTGGAGGTGGTGCTCCTTCTTCCTCATAACATCTACTTTTATCAAAACAACCCAAAGCATGATACTTCATTAGTTAATAGTTGGTACAATGCTCTTTATTTTGAAAGCTTCAACTTGACTCCTCCAAACACAGTTCTTGTCATTGTAGCAATAATGCTAATTCCTTGTCTTGTTTAAATGTAAAAGCTTTTCCCAGAAGGCATTTGGCTTGTCCATTTGGGCAGATGCAATTTTCAATCAAGCTCAAAGGTGTCTATTTTGCAGCAAAAACAGTTGCCACCCTCTTGCCCCATGCCGATCTAAATTCACCGTAATTCACCTGGACTCTAAAATTAGTATTTCAACTTCTTCCAGTTTGTTATAGGCTTGAGCTGTTCTGGGGAGTTTTTGTACAACCCAACTAACTTCCTTTATTCTGAGGGTGACATTTTGGGTCAGACTGTTGAAACTTGGACATTTATGAATGTTCCCTGGAGGACAGCGATGTCAAAGAGATCAAAAGTTGTTTGGGAATGGTCAATCAAGCTTCTGGAAGACCCTTCCAAAATTATGGCCTCGACCCTATTGAAAATGATCATTGTACAGATTTCTAGTACATCTATGCGTATCCATAGCTCACCTTATCATTTCAACATAAAAAAGTTTTATCTTAGTGTACACTCCCAACTGTTATCATATCATATCAACGTCTGATTTATGGTGGTGCAGGATTTACAAGTGTCCACAGGTTGGTGATTTTAAAATGAAGTCAGAAAGGGAAGAAACAAAGCATCTGCAATAAACAAATCAAATGTTTTAGGCAAATCTCCACAAAACATGTCTCTTATCCAGTGGATTGAAAAGAAAATCAACACTGTCTTTGGTCATATCCATCATCACTAAAGACCAGTGTTCTGATTGAGCGATATTAGAATGCAGTCCCGAAACTGAGTACTGTAATGGAGGTAATTTGGTTCTCGAAAATCTGTGTCAAGGAAGACAGGAATCCCTCGCAGCTCTCCTGTACATGGTTACCCTCCTCATTGATTTACAAATGTAAAAGTGCTCATCCAGGTTATGTGCAAGAAGTGGTGGTGCTGATCTATCCGTGCCACTCAGATCTCTAACCAGCGAGACACTTTCTTGTGCTTAGACAGCTTAATTGAGGTCATTTCTGTCCGCTCCGGGATCTCCAGTACACTGGGGGTGTTTTAGTGTTCAGATAATTTGCCCATTTTCTGAATATGACAAAGAATATTTTATGGAAATGCACCCTTATTCTAGGCACCTTAATGGAGCACGTTGGAGTAGTGTGCAAGCTGATGAGGTTGTTGCCTGTCACTGACGAACACAGAAAGCCGAGGAAATGTCAGGAATGGGCTCAGCTGCAAAGGGCTCTTCGGCTCCATTCGAAATCAGTTGTGTCTAGGTAGTTTGTCTTTAGTGTGTTACAGCTCAAAACCACAAGGTTATTCCAGTGCTGAATCTGTGTGGACACAGAACAAGGCATTGTACATATGACTTCTTGTGTATATAGCAAATGGACAGTAAAAGTCAGAGTCCTTCAATTAGGATAAAGATTTAGTCTGCATGTGTTTTATTGTTAGTATTAATGTTTTTTTGACTAGTTGATGTTTCAGTTTACCAAATAATTTATTTCTCCTGCTATTTTCCCCCTCTTCTGAGAAAAGCTTGATCTTCTTATATGTCAGTAAGTACATGTTATTTCAGTGGGTGTAGGCCACCAATTACTGTGACTCACATGCTCCCTAACTGCACAAATATGTGTCTTATGTAGCCGCATATTGAGTTATAGCCATTAGTGAGTTGCCATCCAAGTGATTTGTCTTCCATTCTGTAATAGATCACATCACATCATTAGTAAACAGTGTGCATCTGTACATGCAAACAAGAACACAAAACTATAGACAAAATCACTTAGAACTAAATGCAAAGATGGTCATTCTGGGGAAGTTGTTTTTTTAATGGTATCTATGCATTAGACCAACAATATTATATTGAAAAACCAAAATGGAATTTCTTGGTTATCCTTGATCTTCTGTTTATAAATTTTACAACAATGGCAAACCTAATTTATTTATACAGGCTCTATCAAATGATACAATGCTACAAAATGATGCTGCTAATGGAAGCCTCTGTGAATCACAGTGCTGTGGAGTCAGCCTGCTGTCTTTGAAGGATGTAAGGAATGAGCAGTTGACTCTATGACCTTAAATCTTATTTAGTTTGCTTGATCCACCAACATATAAAAAAATAATGACTAAATGCAACAGGTTCAAGCACATTCCCTTGGGTAATTTCAAAGGAAATCATAAACTATAGTAGGCGTATGCTGTGTCAACTGAATTGAGTGGGTGGAACTGGTTATGTTCCTGAAGATTATTTGCATTGTAACAGTGATTCCCATGACCTTTAGCAGATGATGACAATTGTGTTTTGGTGTAACTATCTTGTCCTTCTCTTAATCTTAAATTCCTGAGCCAATTCACACTTGACAAAACACGTTTTCTGTTATTTTACTGGAACATGGCAAAACATAACCTAAAGTACAAACTTTATTCCAATAACTAGATTAGTATATTGTAGCTGCAGGGCAAACCAAGAGATTTTTGTTGCGGTAAAATGCGTAGCTGGACATTTTAAAGTTTTGTTACAATTATTTACAGCTCGTACAGAAATTCAGAAAATTAGTAAACAAGGGAAAAAAATAGTACATAGACTGTTTTTGTAGCTTGTTTTCTAATATCCCCCCCCACACACACACAAACACACACACACACACAATTAACAGTCAAAGGACAGGTAGTCTGGAATCAAACAAATGCTTTGCTTCTGGGCAACAGGGAAACTGCCTTGAGGCTGAACTCTGGACCTTTTATACAGTATCAACCTGGTTATGAAAAATAAAACATTTGCTTTGCCCATTGACTTGAATTAAACCATGAATAATCCCATCCTGGCCAATGCATTTAATAGGACATTTAATAAAAAAAATTGAACACAAAGTTTTGGTATACAGTGATGGTGTGGTGACCTGTCCAGGATGTCCCCAAGCTCTCTATCTGTCATTGGAAAAAGGGGCCACTTGTCCTTTAGCCACTGGATATGTTTAAAGATTAAGGTAATTCATTACTGGATTCAAAACAAGAAACTGGCTTTTTTCACTTTAGCCTAAAACCTAAAACAAATACAGACAAAATAAAAAGTATGACATAATCTATAACTGTGCATTTAATATGCACAGAAAGGATATAATTGATGTAGATCATTTGTGCTTGGATTATAAATCTCAATAGAAAAAAAACTCTGTTCACTGAAAAAACACTCAAATACACTGTTGTATCTCCACAAAGCAAATAACTGCTTGCCATTGTAATAGGCTTTCATATCAGTATTGTTTGGGAGGAAAGGTTAAATGGAATTAAAGGACTGATTAGATAAGAAAGTAGTCTTGAAGCATAGATATAACAGCATGCACAAATAACCTAGAGGTTAAAGTTGGCTTCTGGAACAAAAGGAAAATATCTGTGCTGTTGTATATTTATTTGCATGCAGATGTTTTCTTTTTCTCTATCTTGGAGGCATGTACAAGCATCTATAGCATAATCAAGGACTGATTTTACTAGAATGCATCAGAGAATTTTAATCAGCAAATTGGTGAACAAAATGTTCTGATTACATTTTTCATTTGCACTTGTTTTAGTGTAATATGTAGATGTAGGTGCTTTTTGAAAACATAGAAAGTTAATCTGCAACATCAAAATGTTTCAAATAGGGTGTCTGATTGGGCTCAGCTCTGATGGAATTGATTTCAAAGTAGAAGGACAGGCATTATGATAATGTGTCTTTTTACATATGGAAAGCCAGTTTGTTTGAATAAGGAATTCATCATCATTTTTAGTCTACAGTGCACCCCTGAGCTGAATTTCCCACCTCAACAGCTGTTTGCAAACCTGTAAAGAATCATGTGGGAACATTAATAGTTCTTTGTGCAATGTTGATACTCCACAGGACCAATATGCAGTTTAAAGAACACCGAAGCCTTAGGACTTATTGTATACAGAGTAGAAGAAAGTGTAGGTTATACTTCACCATGATATCCTCCAGAGCTTCCTGGTTGGAGCTAAGTGTGAAAATAGCAATATATAACTCCTGTGTGATTTATGAGAGCTATATTTATCATGTTGATATAAACTATTCAACTATTACCAGCTTCCACGTTACACCAGCAATTTATCCATGTCAGTGATACAAACAAACCCTAGTGCCCAGTATACAGTCAGCCCAAAACCAAACTGTAGTGTACTTTCCCCTGTGTATGTTCATGCTGCTTATAATGGAGACTTACTCAGCTCAACCAAATGTTGTAGGTGATGATGCTGGCATAGGAATGAGGCATTTGAGAATTACTATAAGGCATTTTAGGGTTCACTTTGAAGCAGAACCATTATATTTCAGTTAATTTGTGTTTTCTCCCTCTTGGTTTGCTTTTAGCCCTACTGAAAGTGTAAGGAAAATAATACAAATATAAGCTGTCATGTGGTAGTAATTTCTTAGTTTTCCTTTTGAGATTTAGATTAGGAAACTAAATTCATTCATAAAAATAATCCTTACTTCACAGCCAACCTTGTTTGTCACAGTTTCCAGCTTTTTTAATCTTTTTTTTAAAAGTATTGTTCTGCTTGTAGACATGGATTAGTTCAGGTCAGTAGCTATTTTCTTAAAGCCACATATTCCTTTCATGAATAGCATGTTCTCTTATCTTTCCCATTTTGAAGGGTTGCTAAGACAAATGGGCTTCTGTGTCAGTTCATACCTATTCATAGGAGTTACTTGGGGTGCCATCTTTGTAAAAAAAAAAAAAAAAAAAAAAGTATTGTTAATATAATTCAAGTGTGAGGTTTTGCTATTGCAATAAAATATTAAGCAGTTTCTATGCACCACTAATCTGGAACAAACTTCCAGAAAACTACAAAACAGCCGAAACACTGAGTTCCTTTAAATCAAGGCTAAAAACCCACCTGTTTAGAGTTACTTTTGATTAGTAGTAAGTGGAACATTGATCAACATATCTGATGTATATTTGCTTGATGATTTTGATGATGGCATATGACAAAATGTTTCATAATTGGTGACTGCATGACGTTTTTATGATGAAAATCACTTTGAACTGCTTTGTTGCTGAAATGTGCTATACAAATAAACTTGACTTGACTTGATTGCTTAAAAAGGTATATTGCACTTATCCACATGGAGTCCAAATAAATGTGTATTTAAAAGAAAGCATAAAATAATTTATCTCTAAAATATCAACACAATATTTATGGTCCCTGAGAGATAAATTATAAAAATGGAGAAACCAGCAACTCTCTCCTCACTATACTTCTTGAAATTAAACAAGCATTATCATTTTTCTTCTTCTGCTCATTTTCTGACCCATCCTTATCTGCAGTGTGTTTGGCTCCCCCCTTCTAATGGGAGTATTATTGTTGCTGTCAGCCTGCACAAAATTCAGAGTCCTAACAGACCCTAGTGGACAAGTACAGATGATATAATTTATTACACACATACTTCGTTTTTGAACAGATAGCAGAGCGGACTGATAGATATCAGAATCAGGCCTTGGGCTCAGATGGATTTGAAACAACTGGAGCTCTTCAAAATGAATCTTGCTTG
This sequence comes from Anableps anableps, assembly GCA_014839685.1. Classification (NCBI taxonomy): domain Eukaryota; kingdom Metazoa; phylum Chordata; class Actinopteri; order Cyprinodontiformes; family Anablepidae; genus Anableps; species Anableps anableps. Next base: position 20,611,688 of record CM026076.1, read on the forward strand.
AATTCCCCGGAATAAGCTTTTTATTTGTAGGGTACACAACAACTCCAGATGGCCTGTCAGGTACTACATGTGTTGCCTGAGTTGGTAGACATAGCTACACTTTATGTATAACAATGGGAGCAAGACTTTAGCTTAGATTTGTCATGTTAGAGTCATCTAACTGTAGTAAGTGATCATCAAAACTAGAGAAGGACTGTAGAATTAAGTGTATTAACACAGCCTGTTATTCTGCCTAGATATAGGCTTAAGACAGACACATACTGAAGTCCCCATAGATATCAATTGTGTGAACATGCTTCAAATCAGGAGTTCAGTCGAGCCTCCAAACTGTCTGACGTTAAAGTCTGGAACAGTAGATTTTCTGCTTAATGGTAGCTGAAGGAAATTACAAGTTACCAACTTTCAAGGGTTTTCATCTTATGAGAGAAGACGTACACAGAAGTTTCACATGCCACACACCTGAGCAGTCAATCAAAAAGAATCAAACAAAATAAACAGATGAAATTTACTGAAAATGCAAGGATGGAAAAAAAAAACTGTCACAATGATGATTCTCACCACAAAGAAAGTGGGAAAGACAACTGAGGGGATCTTTTGAACCCTTGCGTAAATAAGAGAAATCAGGCGTCGAACATCCAGGTAATAACTGATGTTATGACTTGGCATTTGCTCTGACATGCATTTGAGACAGGAACATTAAAAGATATCCACCATTTGACAGGTATCACTGTTCCCTCAGGCAAGAAGGATTCTCATTTTGATGAGTGTGTCAGTCACACTGAAGCCTGTCGACAAGCCAGATCTTCGAGCACAGACGTTCAGGAATAACTAACACTTCTCAAGAATTACAAATGGAATATTTGAAAAGCTGTGTGAAATAGCAATGATTGTGGGTAATAACTCAAAGATGTTAAAAAATGTTTAAAAATCTGGAAGAACAAATTTAACTAATATTTTCTCTTTATTCCGGTAATGCCTTTTGGTACATTTTCTCTTCTTTGTGACCTTTAAACTGGGCATGCTTTTCAATTTACTATATACTGGACAGATCTCCTGATAAGTAGAGATTAATATAGAGTAGAACAAGCCACCACTTCCAGTTCGCATGAGCTCCCTGCCATGTGGAGAATAACTGTACAAATTCTCGAAATCGATCATTCATAATCAAGTTCGGTGAATTAGTTGTGACTGAAGTTGACAGGACAGCGAAGAATGGTGGACGACATGGGGCTTTAAATGCCACACTCAGCACCAAGCGTGAATAGTCTCTCTGTGTGCATTTTACACTGCAGCATGTGCCATGTTCAGTATCTGACACTCATAATGATTTACGTCCCTCTCCTGGCTAAATAATTTACAGAGATATGGCTCTCTTTGCTTTTAACAGTTGTTATATAGACCTGACAGCCTTTAAAATGTCTCACAATCAAGGCAGCCATGTGCTTGGATGGATGGGATACCTCTCAGAGCTGATTAATAAGGCTGCTCGATCTTTCAGTCCAAACAGGGTGTCAGGAAACATGGTGTAAGTTTAAGCAGCTGGTTGGGTTTGTGTGCTTTTCTGAATACAGCTCAGTCCTGGGCAACGCTGGTAATGCATATGATCTCATAAAGAACAGATCTGCTCTAAATTTTGATTTGTGATTTATGCACAACATTCACAATGGCAGCCCTATTATAAAATATGAATGGGCCTATATTTTTGGTAAATGTTTGTGCTTGCCTGTGTAAATACAAGTTCAAAGATATGCACTGTTGGTTCTTTATGGATGGTCAGTCTGTTGGTGTACAAACAGAGCCAAAGAGCATTATTCATTGCTGTGGCTTTCAAACTTCATTTCACGGAGGCTGGCAGCTGAAAGGAGCTGGCCTTTTAAATATTATTCTCAGTCAGTGTTTAATATGTCTGGAAAGTGAATGAAAATGAGGATAAGAGACTTGATGTGCAAACAATCATCAGTTTTTTTTACTTTTGATTAATAATTAATTGGGAAAAAGTGAGTCTTTATTTTTGATAACATTTATTTGTACAATCTAATGTGATACTTATTTTATAAACAGTGTTTAAGAGGCAAGTGACCTCATGAGGGTCTGACTTGAACTTTTGGACTTTACTTTTTCAGATTCCCAAAGAGGAATTTAAGATAAAACAGTTTCTTACCCTTTATAAATCAATGTTAAAATGTTAGTGTTGCAAATTATAGACATATCTTTTAGAAGCATTAATGCCCTCTAAATCTTTTTACATTACGTTAATTTACAACCACAGACTGCAATGGATTTTAACAGAACTTTTTGTGAGAGACTAATAAAAGTTATGAAGCAAAAGGAATGGATACATTTTTCTTCACAAATAAAAATCTGAAAAATGTCCTAGGCATTCATATTCAGGCCTCCTGAGTCAAAACTTTGCACAATCACCCTTTGGTGCACTAACTAACTTTTTTTTTTACAAAATAACTCTGGCTCAGTCAGATTGGATAGAGAGCACCTGGAATCACATTTATTTAGGTATTGTCACAGATTCTCAGTTCACTTTAAGTCTGGACTTTGACTGGACATTCTCACTCATACATTTGTATGGAGTTCTTTCTATCTTCCCATCAACACTCAATAGCTTCACTGTCCCTGAAGAAAACCACCTCTTCACCGTGATGCGGCCCCCACCATGTGTCAGTACGAGGATGCTGTTCTCAGGGTGTTTTCAGGATACACATAGTGTTTGGCATGTAGGCCAAAAAATTCACTTTTGGTTTCAGCTGACTTGAGCACTTTTTACCATTACTTTTGTTGTGTACACCATAGCAAACTGCAAATCTGACTCACTATGGTTCTTTTTTTTTGTAACGGTTTTACTTTTACCACTCTTCTATTGAGGCCAAATTTGTGAAATGCACAACTAAATTAGTCTTGCTGACAGATCCTTAGAACCAGAACAGTAGATCTCTGCAGCTCCTTCCAAGTGTAGGCTTTGTGGCTGCTTCTCCAATTAATTGAGTTTTTGGAGTAAAAGGGGGGTGAATACAAAAAGATAAAAAATTAGAAAACCAGCTATTATCTTCCTTACTATTAAAAAATATTTGCTACTTTCTGTTGGTCTACCACATAAAATCTCACTAATATGCAACTAACCCTAAGTTCTAATCTGTGAATCAAAGAGGAGAGGAAAATTTATAAGGTGGCCTAATGCAAGTCTCCCCAGAATTCAGCGTCAACAAAATGTTTGAGACCCACTGCTTTTGACAGTCCAAAACTGCAGGGAGGTGGCAGGCATTTTCCAGTTCAGAGCTCGCTGAAGCCCAGCATGTTTTCGACAGGTTGAGTGCCTGCGTGCTTTCACTCTGGATTGAACGAACAATATCCCCTTGTTCCTGGCGAAAAGAAAGAAGAATCAGTGTGACAGCTGTGAACAAATATCAAGATGATGGGGTAGTCAGCCATGTGAGATGCAAAATGCTTTCCTCCCCTTGTATCTTGCGAACTTCAAAGCTGTAACTGCTAATTTCAGCTGTGAACTGTGTGCTACGGTGTCTCATGGTAAAGTGCTCCGCTGGCTGTCAGCGAATCATTTCGGAGTTGGATATAAACACGTATGGGGTTGAGAGGAAATCACAGACTTGGCAGTTTTTGCAAAATTAGACAAAAATGGTTAGATATTTTTATTAAATTCAACAATTATACAGAGATGCACACTTTTTTATTCCTAAAATGTTCTCAAATATTCTCATTTTACATTCATATATACACCCTTTCTCACTCACACACAATCATATATATATATATATATATATATATATATATATATATATATATATATATATATATATATATATGACATTAATAGATAAATATTTGTTTTTCTGTCTTTCTTGATTAGTTCATGTTTTTTCTCTCTGACTTCTTGACTCTGTTTAACTGAAACACACATTAAAATCCAGATGAATGCTGTAACCTTTCTACACATTGCAAAGCCAGCACACAGCTGCCCTCTGTTTCCTGTGCACCATTTAATGGCTCATCCATCTCATCTGTTCAGCCAAATGTGCTTGTTGAAAAGTATCTGAACGTGCTTTCTGCCACAGATTTAATTTCCATACACACTGTCTAGTGTGAGCCCCCTCCTATGTGGTGGCTTGTGTCTCAGTGGAATGAAAACCTGGCTCTTGGCCACAAAAAGTCCATCGTTTGAGTATCACACAGTTAGCGGCGCTTCCTGCAGCTATATTTATGTACTCCAACTGTATACCATTTCATTGAAACCCGACCAGCGGGTGATTTGTCTCCATAAGAGCGTGCCATTTACAAGCAGCCATGCTGAGGCGGGACCCCAACCGGAGGACTTGTTAATAGCACACATCCAATTCACACCAGATGCTGTCCAGAACAAACCAACATACGCTGAGAAAAGTGTCGAAACCAATTTGCTATGAATGCTGGACCACTGTGTTAAAGAAATGTTTAAGTAACATACAGAGGGCTTTTTTAAGCTGGCGCCATCAAATAGTAAAGCAGAAAGTTGCATAGAGCTATATGTTTCATTTGGGTACATTTTAACCTATATTTTATATTATGAGAAGAGTTTAAAAGCTAAAAGACAATTCCAATCAAATTGTAATATATACGTACTCAATATTTAATTTTTTTCTGTTTCGTTCTGGATCATTTTTGGCAGTACGTACTGTATCCATTTCTTTCATGAAGTCATCTGATTTGTTCTTGTTAGTGATGAACAAACAAAAAGAAGAACTTGTTTGCAATTAGGACATAAACTGTTTCAGAAATGGGAGTGAACTTTTGAAATCTATTCTAGGCATCATTTTCTCTGACAACCTTAGCTAATATGTGCTGTTAGTTGGCAATAACTTCCTGAACTTGCTAGCAAGTTTGATATTAATATTAGTGTGTCTGTAAATTAGTTAAAGAAGGATACAACATTTTAAAATATCTTTTTACTAGGTGGCATTCACTTATTTTCCTCACAGATGCCCATTCTTGGCAATACCTGCTTCAGGGTTGCAACTTAGTTTGTTGACTGTCAAGCTTGCAAATATGCTGACATTAATATTACAACTGTGGTAAAATGAGAGCTTAACATAAAAAATAAAGCAGAACATAAACTTTTAAAATCTTTTCGAAGCAGGTTTTTCAAGGAAGTTTGACTTCAGAATTAACATTGTGGCTAAAATAGTAAAAGCTTATTACATACATTCTAAATCTATTCTCAGAAGGTGGCATTTTAACCTGTTCTCTGACAACCACAGCTAAGATTTGTCGTTCATTTTCAACAGCTGTGGCAGCATTAAGAAGCTCAGTTAGTTAGCTGTTAGCGTTATTACTATCACTCAACTTGTCAAACTGGAGAGAAACTTTAATTCTTGATACAACATAGATTGAATTTCAACAATGTCATACGGTTTCTAACTTTTATTAATATTATATATTCATTTATATTACAACCAATATAAACTTACCACCTTACTGTTTTCTGCTGAACACTGCACATGATGAATGAAAATATTTGAACATCTCTGATTAAATTTGAATCCAAATGTTAAGGTAGGGTTTTTGACAACAAAAAAAATATTAGTTAATGTAATGCCCTTATTGAATGTTACCTGTACAAACAAATGTGCTTGATGACAACTTTAATAATTTTATGAACCAATACTTAACATCAACATTCCTTTCTATAGTCTAAGCTGTGGTTATTTTTTTTTAACTCATGCTGTTTTAGTTGTATTATGATTTCTCTACTCTTTAATTTACATTTAGCAGTCTTTAAAAGTTGACTTTCTGACCCATTAAAAAAAAATATATACCTACTCAAAATGAGAAGCCTTTTAGAACCCCCAAGGCCGATGAGGGCAACCTATACACGTCACTCTTCTTCACTTGGATCAATTGGCAAAGTCTGTCTCTTACTTTCTCAGTGTAATTGCCCTTCATTCATAAAAAAAGATTGATTGGAAATCAGACCTCCAGTTATGGGCTCAGGTGACAGCCAAAGAAAAATGTAAAATTTACTGCCTGCTTTTACAGCCGGATTCCAGGAATAATTGTTGCGGGACATGACGGTGCGTTAGCAGTTATAAACCTGTCCCCCATATAAATTACCTAATCAAGAGATCCCAGTGGTTATATAAATTGAGCCACTCATTCGTCTTCAATGGCCTGTGTGTGCATATAAAACCACAACGACCGTCATATAGTTCACAGGAAAAGGGGGAAGCCATTGCTGTTTACAGAGTTAGGGCAAAATGGATGACTTTTTGCATGCTCAATCAACTGTGAAATGTCCATTTAATCATCCCCAGAAACCCCCTGGTTTATTTGTGCTGCAGTGCAGATTTACATTTCCAAACATCCCCTATATTAATCATTACTTCATCACGCCCTCCAACTGACAAGAAGCATAAACTACCTTAGTGTACTTCCTTGTTGACTAATGTATGCATGTTGCTGTCTTGGATTATGTGTGTATGACTCTTTGTGTATATGCAACAGTCTGAATGTGTGTATACATGTGTCAATTTGTATGAGGTAAAAAAGCTGCTCTTTGATTTAGTCAGCACTCACTGTGTCCTGCAGAAATATTGAGTTTTGGTTGCATGAGAGCATTTTTTTTGCCCACTGTGGTTTGTGAATTGCATTTTTTCCCACTGGTAATGATAATTTGAGTCACTCAGATGTACTTTTTCTTTCTGCAAAAAAAATAAATAAATAAAATAAAATGACAAAACAAGTAATTTATGGTATTTTATATAATACAATGAAAACGCTCCAAGTACAATTGGACATTTGATCATTGTAAAAGAAAGAAGCTGGAAACTTAAGCATGCAGCAGCATACAGATGTTTATTGATAAAAAAAAAACCCAAACATTTTCAGTAATTATTTTTGAAGCAAAAAACTGCATTCTGGTCTAGAATCTTACCTTGACTAACTAACAGCTACTGTACTGCATCAGGAGATCCTGAATAAAATGCAGAATGCTTCACCCTCAACAATGAATCCTTCATAAAAAGAGTGAAGCATGAGCTTATCACTCAGGATGAGAAGCATGTTACATTTGCCACTTTAAAACAAGACAAATGGGTCATTCAGCCATTTACATTCTCATACATTTTTATGGCTGCCTTGAAGTGAATTTGATCTATTGGTAACAAGATAAATGATGGGCATAAAGCTTTGGCAGTTCTGACTTTAAGCAATCTTTCATTTGACTCAAGTCTTGTACTCTTACACGATGTGCTATCTGTCTTCACAACCTTCAAATAGTCGAAAGGGTAAAAAAAAAAGAAAATTGTATCTTTCATTTTTCTTACAATTACACATCAAACACCAAAGGAAAAACACAAATAACACAACAGAAAAAAAAAATCATTACATCTAAATGATTTGGCCTGTATGGTGGAGCTACTGTTAGCTGCCAGAGATAGGCACCAGTTTCTGTGATCCTTGCATGGATTAAGAGTCATCTGTGCCACCAAACATGGAAGTTTGGTGACTCACAGCACGTAGCACAATGTTCATATTCCATGAACATTTACACATTTGTTCACATTATAATTACAAACGTCAATATATTTTATTGGAATTTTGTATGATAGACCAACACAAAATAGCACATAATAATGAAGTGGAAGAAAAATTGTGTTGTTTTAAAATGTTCTTACAAATGCATGTTTAGAAATAAACTAAATTGAACCACAAATAAAAAAAAAAAAAAAAAATGAAAGCATTGTGAGAATTTATATTCAGTCCCAGTTAATACTTTAAAGAATCTACTTTGACTGCAGTTATACCTAAGTTTAGACCACCTTTACTCATCTAAAGGCTCAGGTCTTTGGCCATTCTTCTTTGCAAAACAACTCTAGCTCACTCAGATTGGACAAAGAGCATCTGTGAAAATCACATTTCAAGTCTTGGTGTCGATTCTGAATTGGATTTATGTTGGCCATTTGATTTGAACATTCTAACACATGAATGTGCTTTGATCTAAAATATTTTATTGTAGCTCTGGCTGTATATTAAGGTTTGTTGTCCAGAAGGTGACCCTCTGCACAAGCCTCAAATTTTTTGCTGACTCTAGCAGGTTTTCTTTCAGGACTGCTCTGGATTTAGCTAAGTCAGTTTTTCCATAAACTCTGATCAGCTTCCATGTCCTTGCTGAAGAAAAGAATCCCCAAAGCATGATACTGCCACCACCATGTTCCACAGGACTTCCCATAATGGTTTTTAAATGGCTTTCTTTTAAAAAAGGTTTTCTTTTTTCTTTTTTTTTTTTTTTTAATTTTACAGCTTCCCGCAGAATAGACCCGCATTTTTGGTCCAGTTGACAGATTCTCCCACCCAAGATGTGAATTTCTGTTGCTCCTCCAGAGTTACCGTGGTCTTCCGTTGTTTCCTTGTCAGTTTAGCTGGATGGTCATGTCTTGATAGGTAATAGTTGCAGCATTCTTTATTCATTTTTTGATGATGGATGAAACAGAGAAATTCAAAGCTCAGGATATTGTTTTCTAACCTAACCACATTAACACTGTTAGCTCAGACTTGTCATCTATGTTCCTTGGTCTTCACAGTGAGGTTTGTCACCACAAGTGGTGACCTCTGAAGAAAACTGGTTGTACTGAATTCCAAAGAAGGGCTAGTAACAAATGATTGCCACACTTTTCAGATTGTTATTTGTAAAAGAAAAATCAAAACCATGTCTAATTTTTCTTTCATTTCAATATTAAGTATTACTTTTTGATGGACTGTCACATGAAATCCTATGCGAATGCATTGAAATCTGCGGTTGTAACATGACAACATGTTGAAGTGATATGGATACTTTTGTAAATCTGTTTTTCTGCCACTCAGGACTGGAAACTGGTTGGCATCCAAGCCACACAATGGGATGTTATGTTTAACCTCGTCAACAGAAACGTTTGGCCAGCCAAAGATGGTTGCCATACAGCTGTATGAAAAGTAACTGAAAGCTTCACTTTGCAGCTGCCAGATCCTTTTTAAAGGTTTTTCTTTTATTTGGAACGATGCCTGCATATGTGCATTAGAACATGGAATATTAGCGGTGCAGAAACAGACCTGGGTCACGGGAAATATCCCCTGTCAAAGAGTGATGGAGGATGGTGAATGGAGCTGTCTGAGGGATCTGAGTGATGGAATAAGACATTCACACGATTCTCAAGCTCCATGTCCATATCCTCAAGTCTGCTTTCCTCTTCCTTTTACTTGCTGTTGGTGGCTTTTTGGATTTACCCTCTGAAAATATTTTTCTCTCTCTCTCGCTCTCTCTCTGCCTCATTTGAAATTTTGAATTAGGAACACTGAATGGATTCTTGTGGAGACCTTTATGCTATGCTTTAATAGCAGCCTTGGCACAGTTAGCTGCTGGTGAGTGATGGTGTTGCAGCACAGACAGGATGATAAATCACCCAGTCAGGCTAAATGACAATTTTATTTCTCACCTCCACTTTCAAGAAGAAATATTACCAGAGTGCTTTTCTCTATTGCAACTTCTAATTGACCCCTAATGTCAGTTAACTTGACAGGCAAGTGTGTTTTCCACCAAGGTGCTAGCATCATCCTTTTGTGATCATTTACTTGATCACAGAAGGCAGCTATCAAAAAGCATTCAATGCATTTTGGAGTTTTGTTCAAATATTTCTCCTGTCATCTTTTTTCAAGTGATGTAAGGAGAAGGGAAAAACTGATGCAAACAGACAGCCTTTGTTTGGGAATCTACAGTCAGGCATGTAATTTAAACCCTAATAAACGATGCCACTGCCATTAGAGGCATAGCAGCTCTAAAGGGAGACAAGGGTAGTGGGAAAAGAGCTCCATCATGGAATAGGGAGCTCCTGTCTGCAGCAGTGGTCCGGGACAAAGCTGAGCGCTCCCAGACGCCCTGTATGATTAATGACTTATAGCCATGCTGTGTGGAAGCCTGGTAATTAGCTACAGGCTGATTAAAGACAAGTAAACTTCTGCTGATAACCCGATTCTGTTTCTCCCTAGTGTCGACACTGGCATGTGGAAGCTCTTACTGCCAGGGTTGCAAGAAACAGACCAACATTGAGTATGATGAATGTAGTCTCCAACAGGCATATACAGGCTCTAATTTAAAACTATTTAGCGTGTGACATATTGGCATTGTGCTCTCTCTGTCTCCCTGTGTTCACGTTCGCGGTTCGCCATGGCGTCCAAGTTCTAGTGAGCTGTTGTTTTGAGTCTGCGCCTGGCATATTCATGAATAAAGTTTTGTGCTGGCTCCCTCCCCTCGCAACCCCCCCCCCACTGCGTACAACTTGCTCATAGATTTTCCTTCAAACATTTGCATTCCCTATTTCAGAGTACAGAAGAAGTGGCAGACTGCCACAGGGGTTCGTCAGAAAGCAGGTTTTACAGTTACGGCTGTCCAGAAGCAGACAGGACGTCTGGGGCTGGGCCAGAAAAAGGACAGCATTACACTGGATTATAAGAGCCAAAACAACTCACAAAACTGTCTAAAGTGTCTGTGTTTTCACGAGGTTGGTCTGTTCCCTGAAGGTAAACAGATGGAGCAAAAGAATAATGGATAGCAACGTTTAGTAAAGCTGATGTCAGTTATTTTGGCATTAAGCTTTGAGAGTGTAGCACAAACTTAAGCAGCGTTCCTTTTAGTTTTATGCAGATCTGAATTTTGTTTCCCCATTTCTGGTTTGTGTAAGCTTTGTCCTACCGAAGTTTTAACCAGTTCAAACTTTTTCCTTAAGGACTGTAAGAGGACAGAAGAACATCATTGAAACTTTTTTTTTTTTTAACCTTTCTGTTCCTAAATTATATTCAGAGCAGAGGTGATGCCATGCCACTGAGAGAGCAGCTACTGCAAAAGGGTTTTTCTACTTTGAAACAAAGACAACACGATTACATTTTAAACTGGCTTTAGCATCAGCTAACAGGACATTAACAGCAGTATCAATGTTTATATTCAAGAGAATTTAGATCCTTACCTTAACTTTGAGATTTTCAGACAGCTGCCAACATTCCAAGTCCAGCTTTTTGCATGACAGACAGAGGTAGAAAGCTCAAAAGGAAACACAAGAACTTTGTTGTAAAAACTTTCCTAGTATCTGCTGAACACCTTTGCCAACTTCTCAGAAAGGAATGCATTTACTGACTAGCTTAAAGGTTACCAGAAGTTGCTAAATGATGTCATCACCTGGTTAGCAAAATTGGTCACATGCATGTAATTTCAATAAGCGCTGTAGGAGAGAAAAATGATGCTATACAGGGGACAAAAATTGACTAAAAAAATCCCAAAATATATTTAGAACTACAAACAATCTTTCTTCTTTCAATAAAAAAAAAGATTCCTTTCAAATAGCTTCATACATGCTTCCTCTGACGCAGTGATACCAAAAATAGATTACACTGACTCTTCTATCCTCAGTAACTGCATTCACGCTAAAGAGTTTTGTCAATGTGACATTGGAGTGCATAATACGGTGCCTTCACTGATCAAAAAAATTAGAATTCATAAAACTTCTGACAGTCTAGTCATCAATCAGGACTGATCAGCTGAAAATCATCAATTTAACATTAGTCTAATTGGCAGTTGAAGCTTAAGCTAATCATCAAACTGAATTTGTCTGTGGGAAGCAGTATTACTGGAACCCAGACGTGAGTGTATGTGTGTGGGGGTCTTTGAGAAAAGGACAATGCCACAGGGTAAGCACGTGTGCTGAGATGAAATGCTTGGCCACCCACCCCTCTGCTTTTATCACCTCTCTCATAATTAGGTTGGTTAACATACTGCAGCGTATTCAGTCATATTGACTGGAGGCCTAATCTCATTACTATTGAGCTAGCGCCTCTGCTTGCCCCAGGTGACACTCGTAAGTCCAGAGTTATGGCCCTAACCTATGGGAGGAAATTAGCTGTGGATACAAGTTTGTTCTTGTTCTCTGCCCTCTGTGTGAAAATATTTAGCGAGCTCAATGGGTGACAACACTGTGAGAAACGGACAGGGAGGGACGATGTTCTGGATATAAGACTGGTCTTTCAGATGAAAAACCCAGAAAGAGGCGCAGTCATGTGTTAGTTTGGCTGGCAGTCCATTAAGGCCTGATAGACATTTCACTTACCAAAGTCAAATATAACAGTCTAGCATTCATTAATATGAGGAAGGGTCCGAAGAATCAAACTCACCATCTGGTTAAGACGACAGTATAATCTACAACTCATGATTAGGTCTAAGGAGTGGAATTTCACTTTAATCTTTTTCGGGGCTTGAAATTTCCATCTGCGCTGTGCAGCACATCATTTTTCTTCAAGACAAATGTGCTGTTTTTCATGTTCCAAAATTAGATCAGAAGAAAACGATTAATCATGTCATGGCCTGGGAAAGGAAACAAAGATCAGATTTTTCTCTCTTCTTTTTCTCCACCCATGTCCCTCCCCTTTCCTTATTTCTTCCTTTTTCCGCCCCTCTGGCCTCCACTGATTCCCCTCTGTAAAACATCTCTCCATTCCTCTCCCGTCTTCTGTCTCTTTTACTGTGCCTTCATTTTACTCAGCTATGTTCTAGGTATGGTTTTTGAGCTTATGCATGAACTGTGAGAGGTCCTTATCTCCTTGGACTTGTGCTGTAACTTTAAAAGAGACATCTGTAGCATCCTTGATTAATTTCAAACAGTGATGAGTCTAGCATTAGTGTAGCCTTCCTTGTCCTGAAGCAGCGAACAACAGATGGCAGCCTGTTTGTATGAGACACCACAACCAAATCTAAACTGAGAAGAGTGCAAGTCACCACGACTGCAAATTAGTGAGGCCACACAACTGTCAGGTGCTGGCCTCCACTGACAGTTGTAGCCCATTACGGGAGCATTGATGTTTTCACAGTGTGACAAAAAGGATTCCCTTTTTTTTTCTCCCCCTCTGTACAGAGGACCTGTCTGTCAGCCAGCTCTCAAGTCATAACAAATCACTGGCACTCAGCTGAGGCTGAGCATTGGGAGCGTCAGGGGAAGATAAATGACCTGCAGGCCTTTGAAGTGCTTTGGCAGTTCAGATGGCTCGGTGGCGCTGACAGAGAAATATACACAACAGCGTAACCAATAATGAGAACATTAAACATTCCTGCCTCCTGACAGTCTGACAGGAAAGCCCAGCCTGGCATCAATCATCTTCTCAGGCATAACCTTGACAATAAGTCTCCTCTCTGCCTCCAGCTCTCACCTTGTGCTCTCCAGACTCCAATACCCAGACTGCACTTGCTGCCAGGCTCAAGGCGGATATGATGGCAGGGATGACAAAGGAAAGGTAGTGGAAAAGGAATAAGGGCCACAATCACAAGGTGACAAGACAGATTGCTGAGATGACATTAAATGTGGGCCAAAACATCCAAAACATGTCAGGGCACCACTTCTGGGTTTGTATGTCACAAATACTCTGCCTTTTCTTGCCTTTCATTCATCTTATAACCTTTCTTGCACAGTTGTATTTAAGATCAATATTACATAAATAAGGCTAAGTCTAAAGACTAAATTTGTTCATTATGGATCAACACAAACTTTGAATGTGTGTTGAGGCACTTATTCATCAGAACAAAATGAGAAAAATAAAATCAGATAAGCTAAATTGATACAAATCTAATTCATACTGTTGTTTTTTGAATGATGTTGAGGTAGGAAAAAAATATCAGTTGGGGGGGGCAGATGCGTAGCAATGACTAAATCTTTGTACAATATTTACTTTTTTCTTTAGTGTTCTAAAGAAGTTTGTAATGTACAGTCTAACAAACTGAAAAGTAGTGCATTTCAAAAGTGTGAACAAGCTGAACATATACAGCAATTTGCAAAACAATCATACCCCATTCAATTTTTTAACATTTTGTCACATTACAAATAAAACATCCCAGTGTTGGAATTTCATTTGATAGACCAACACAATAAGCACATCAATGTGTAAAGAAAGGAATAGAATCAAATCCTGTGGTGTGAGTGAGTTTGTACATAGCCCCCCAATGAGGGGCTGTAAAAGTCTTTAAGGGAATGTCTTTATCCTGTTTGAAATTTTACATGCTAATGTTATGCCCATTCTTCTTTGGAAAACAGCTCAGATATAGATGAGGTGTTCATGTGAACATCAATTATTAAGTCTTCCAACACATTCTAAATTGGATTTAGGTCGAGACTTTGACTGGTTCATTATAATCCTGAAATATGCTTTCATCCAAACCACTGTGTTGTAGCTCAAGCTGTTTGTTTATGATTCTTGTTTTGCTGAAAGATGAACCTCTGCCCTAGTCTGAAGTCTTATGCATGTCTTTTTTAGGTTTTCTTTTATGATGGCCTTGTATTTAGCTCCACCCATTTTCCAATACACTCTGGCAAGCACTACTGTCACTGCTTAAGAGAAGCTTCCCCACAACATGTTTCACCATATAGATAGTGCATTTGGACTGATGTGCAGTGTTAGTTTTCTGCCACACACAGCATTTTGTATGTAGGCTGAAAAGTTAACATTTTGATCTCATCTGACCAGAGAACCTTTTCCATACATTTGCACCAACCTCTAAATGGTTAATGGAAAAATTTAATCAGGACTTTATATTGCTGTTTTTTTTTAACATTGGCTTTCTTCTTGCCACTCTTTCATAAAGATCAGGTTTGTGGAGATCATGACTAATAGTTGTCTTTCCAACAGAGGACCTCTGAGGCTTTCAGAAAAATGTTGTATTCATTCTGTAATTAAAACATACAGAAGTGGACTATATAGTTATCAGGTGCTTAACAGCACTCTTTTCAGATTTTTAAAAGTTTATTTGTAGCAAAAAGAAGAAAATGTGTTGCTTACCTCCATTTCAATATAATGCAGATGGTAAAATCATTAGGATTTTAGGTGATTCTAAAATCCTACATTGAAGTTTGTTGCTGTAGTTTGAAAAAAAATGTACAAAAGGTCAAAGGGTGTAAAGACTTTTTCAAGGCACTGTAAAGCCATCCCTTCTGAAACAGTCAGTAGAAGCTGACAAAGTCACCCAGCTGTAATGTTACAAAGTATTTCACTTGTGTGCTCCTCATTAGCCATCCACTTGTAAATCAACACAGACAAGCTGACCCCTGAAATGTTTGTGTTCTCCAGTTTCCATTGCTGGTGTGCTACCCCTGTTGATCATTTTGTTGCTCCACCAAAGAAGATGATTTATGTGGAATGAAGACGTATCCACTTTGACTAGCACATTTGCAAGAAGGTATGTCAAGGATGCAAGTTGCTCGGCACAGGCAGCCTTTCAAGAGAGGATTTTTACCCCTTATTGGAAGAGCAATAAATATCTTGGTGACAGGACCTTCTCATGGTTACAAAGCTTACCTGCAACTGAGCTGGATAATTAGCAAGTCCTGAAGATGATGTATGACTTTCATTACCCTTTGGGACAGGCCAAACTAAACGAGGACACAGCTAATTGCTGTGCAAAGCAGTGTGGTATGGGGGTTGGAGTGACTGGGACTGCAGTGTCCTGGCTCTCCTTTTTTGTCCCTCCTGTTTTGCCCTATCTTTTCTGTTCAAAAACGAGGACTTAAGACTGTAATGCCCTCAGAAGTTCACTCACAGTCCGTAAGTGAAGAGTTGCTTGAAGTTAAAACCATCCTGAGTCATCAATATGTGAACTGTTGATTGACAACATCCATGCGTGTTCTCATCTGTGCTTCCTTTACTCTTTCAACCTCAGCTTTTCCAGGAATGGTGAGGATGAAAAAGAAAGCTGGCACCATCATTAGATCTATCTGGCATTTTAGGGAGGTAGGAGGGAGAGGCCATAAGCTGACTGGGTATGAAAAGTGTTTCCAGAAGGAGCCCTCTCAGGAGTTCCACTGGTGGAAGCTAATGTCTAAAATGGTAGGGGTTAAGTATGTTGGCATCCGTGACAGCGACAAAGCCCAGCTCTCCTGCTGACATGTCAATTCAATTCTAGCAAGTCCTTCATTCATTGAAAGCTAGCGGAAAGTTTGGATAACTCCGGGCAGCATGGGGATTGGGGTGGGGGTGGGGGTGGGGTCTTGAACTGTAACTAACTGCAACCCTGATTTTCCTACATCTGCTTATTTCAGTCTGTTACCTGTTGGTTCAAGTTAGGACAGTTGGAAATCAAGTATGCGAAGGATGGGTTTAAAGTTACTTCAACTCGTATAGAAAGACAGGGAAGTTGTTTGCAGTTGCCATGTTACATCACCACACTGACACATTACAGTATCGACTTTTTAAGTTTTCATGGAGAACGTGCTACATGTTTGGGAATTATCACATTTGGCGGATATGGAACATCACTGACATTTACTTAAAGGCATGTCTCTTACCACCTGTCAGAAGTGGATTACTGTCAAAATATTCAGGTGTGCCTTACATGTTTGGATTATTATCTATCACTCAGTACCATCAGGGAAGTATTTGATCAGTTCGACTCGTTTTGCTGCAGTTATAACTCCCACAGGGCTGTCATCTTAATGTCATGGCTTTGTTGAAACCAATCAAACTTTGGATGCTTGTAATGTTAGCTTGGAACTCTAGGCCTTGTTCCTATAGAGGTGTCAACAAGTATGTGGTAATACTTCATCCTTTAAATCATGGTCATGAAAATATTATGATTTACATTTAATATTTAAGGTGGATTTTACAAAAAAAAACATAAACTGTGCCTTGCTGTGAAATTGTAAAGAAGGTTATATAATAGAAATTTCCAAAAAACTGTCATATATTTTATATACATCATTTAAATGTATGAAAACTACTCAAATTCCCAGTTTTGTATTTTCATTAATATCTATCCATTTATTTATCCAGTTTTATTCTATTTCCTTCTCTTAATCCAATAATAATTAAACGTCATGTTGCTTGTCATACTATCACATGCTAGTTGTTACTTTGTTACACGATTACTTAATTTCCATGTTTTAAGGAAATGCCATATCTAATAATAAACATGAATAAACTGTAGACATACAAGGAAGACTTTCCTGTTAAGTAAACCTAACTTCAGATTTAGCATCTCAGTTGGAGTTTTGACTTAGACCAGACCATTTCAAATCCTGCATTTTTTGTTTTTGACTCATTCAGAGGTGGACTCGCTTTTGCGCTTTTGATTCCTCCTTTTCTGCACAAACCAAGTGTACAGTTTTAGGACTTGAACTGATAGCCATACATTCTCCATCAGGAATTTCTGGTAGAAAGTAAAATTTGGGGTTCCATCAATTACACCAAGTTGTCCAGGTCCAGAAGCAGTAAAGCAGCTCCAGACCATCACACTACCACCATCACTGACTGTCGTATGATGTTCTTTTTCTAAAATGCTATGTTGCTTTCACATCAAAAAGTTCTGCTGGTCTTGTCAGTCTACAGAATATTTTCCCAAATGTCTTGGGGATCATCAAGATGTTTTTCACAAATGTGAGACAGGCCTTTGAATTTTTTTGGTCACCAGTGGTTTTGTCTTCGAACTCTCCCACGGATGCCATATTTTATTCTATTCTGTTTATATTGTTAAATCATGAACACTGACCTTAACAGAGGCAAGTGAGGTCTGCAGTGCAGATCTTTTGCGACCACCTGGATGAGTTATCAGTGGGCTCTTTGTTTCTCATTTTTTCTAGAATTTCTTTAGCTCAGGACATGATGTTATTTTTTTTTAGATCTTTCAGTCCACTTAATGTTGTCAAGAGGCTTCAATTCAAGTGAACTCTTTATTCTAAATGTTTAGTAGCCATCAGGCATAATGTGGCTTGTAAATCTGACCACTTTCCAAAAATGTGGGTAATCAAAGTTAATTCAAATTAGGCAATTACTTTTTTTCACATAAAACCAGGTTAGATAATATTTGTCCTTAAGGGGTGATGCGGGGGAATAGGGGGGTAGTATGTAAAATTGACTTTTTTTAGCTTTATATGATGTTATAATGAATCTTAGGTGGCACTTTGTGAGAGCAAGTGTTTAGGCACCCCGGATGGCTGCCACCTATTTCCACAAAGCTCTTGCTTGGAGCTGTAGTCCTTAAGCTGAGCTTCTGTCTAAAAGAGCACCCATCGCCCGTCTTTCCCCACTCAGTTCCTCCGGACTAGCGGCAGTAATTAGCAAACATCTGGTGGAAGTGTGTATCTGCTGAGCTCATCACAAGAACTACTTTTCAATCCAATCCTGGTAATAAAGCTTGTAAAGGCTTAATGGTGAAACGTTGTTGTGTTGATGTGCTGAAGGTGGAGTGTTGAAAAAAGAAATGGCTTCTTAAACAGACAGGAGCCAATTTCAAGGCATTATTTTTGCAAAGTCATATTTCTTTTAAGTTATGTTTGATATATACAAATTTTTATGACAACTGCAGGTAACATAGTTACTTAATTAGGCTATAAAATGGCACTATGTGCCTGGAAAATGCATAGTACTGTCCCTTTAAAAAAAGCAAAGTAGTTTTTTTTTTTGTTTGTTTGTTTTGTTTTGTTTTTTTTTACTCAGGTTATCTTTGTCAGATATAAAATTTTGCTTAATGATCTGAAACATGTAAGTGTGACAAAAAAGTAAAAAGAGAAGAAATCTGTAAGGGGAGTAATGCCTTTTCACAACATTGAATTAACCTGGTCAGGATCAGAATGTTAAGGTTTTATTTGTTATCCCCTGTGGGGACAGCAGTCATGATTCAAACACACAGATCCCAGTGGTGTGTGTGAAATGACACACCGACAACTGGAAGCAGCAGATACACCTTGAGCAGCTGTGTTCAGATGCTTGACAGAAAAAGAACAACTTGTTTATCTGTTTACAGCTGAGAAGAGAGCTCTCGTTATGTTGCCATGTTTTAATCAAAAGCCTAAAGACAACCATCTGGAATGTCATACTAAATGGTAAGAGTGAACTGTGTGATTTAATGCTGTCTGCTCGCTGTGCGTGATCTGGCATTCGTCCTCCCCATAAACAGCACACATGTATCTTTTTTCTCTTTTTTTGTGTTATGCACTTTGCTTTTTGCAAATTTGTTCTACAAAGGATCAATGCAGCACGCTTAAGCACTTCTCTTAACATATGTTTATCCATAATCAACCTCTGACATCGAGTCTACCCCCATCACATTCTAATTGGGGTTGGGGGGGGAGTCAGCTGACATAGAACAATCGCTGCCCTTTACAACCGCAGAGCTGGAGATTTATAAAGTACTGAGAAGAATCTCTACCCACCAAATGATTTCTTTTCAGTGATCATCCTCATTTACTTCACCCTTTTTAGTAGCATGGAGCCTATTAATACCCTCTCTGAGCCATAAACAAGGTCTGTATGAAACTATTTTCCTTCTTGCTAATGAAGCAATTGTTTCTCTGCCATTTGTCAGCTTGTGAAGCGTCACTAACCTCCGACAGACATGAAAAGGCTTTTGTGCTGTCAGAAAGGGTTTTGTTTGTTTCAGTCAGATGTGCTGATCTGAGACTTAAAAGGTACAGCTGGGTTTAGATGAAGATAAAACAGGGACGGTCCGGTGATGCACAAAATATGATCACACAAGTCAAACAAGCAGGCTGGATCTGCTCATATGTTTACTCAAATTACTGTAGTTCTGAAAAAAATGGGCTGGAGTGAAACATTAATTACTCCAAGGTGCAATTCTATTTTAAGCTATGTGACCATTAGGGCTTCATCAAATGAATAAATGTA
The DNA here is from genome assembly GCA_014839685.1 of Anableps anableps. Taxonomy (NCBI): domain Eukaryota; kingdom Metazoa; phylum Chordata; class Actinopteri; order Cyprinodontiformes; family Anablepidae; genus Anableps; species Anableps anableps. The sequence continues at coordinate 20,631,365 of CM026076.1, forward strand.
ATACCAAGATGTTTTTGTGAAGTTAAAAGAAAATGTTACTTAAAAAGAAAATTTCTAACCTGTTTGTAATTCACTTCTTCCTTTAATTTTCATTTGATCATGTTTTATTGACCTTCTCATCTACCTACTAACATCAGATCTCATATTGCACCTCTTTGTCAGAACTCACTAAATCGAGATTTTTTTTTATTTGCACTGACAGCGAGTGAACTGTGCTATTGGGTGAATTCCAGCTTGTCTCAGTGGAACTGTTGACTGAGCAGAGAAGGAACAGAATGGGCCTCGGTGATGCCTCTTGTTTATCTCAAGGTGAGAATTGTTTTTGCTCTCACCATTCTCGCAACATAACTCCCTTCTTGGCCTGCTGCTCAGAGGTGCACACATGAAAGAGTGAGTGATTCAGTTTCTGTCTACGCGTGTGTGTGTGTGTGTGTGTGTGTGTGTGTACATATATATATATATATATATATATATATATATATATAAACACGTATAACATGCCTGGTGTTTCGATTTTTTTTCCCCACTCTCAAGCATGCTCAAAGCATGCTTGAGTAGGTAAGAGCAACCTATGTTGTAACATATAGCAGTAAGCTCAAATGTGTTTACTATGTGAATGCTCAGAACACTGCTAAGCTTTTGGATTTTAGATAGAGCGCTTGTAAAATACATGAGAAGAAGCTGGTTTTTGCTGTTTACAAGCTCACTCAGAATGTTGCACATTGTTCACAAACTAAGCTGTTTGGTCAAAAACAGTGACTCCCAAAAGTCCTTTTTAATCCTGGCTTTTGAGATTTCAAAAATAGAGACCACTATGCCAAAAGCCCCCAGTTAATTCTGAAGAAAAGTGGCTGCAGAGCAGGATACTGCCACCAGCATGTTTGTAGGTATGTTTTTTTTTTTTTTTTTCTTTTTGGTGATGTTCAGTGTTGTTTTGGTCTCAAACTGGAGCTATATCTTAAAAGTTTAAGTTTGCTTTTACCAAACTATAACACATTCTCCCACAATACAGGGTTTTAGGAGATTTTAGCTTGACCAATTAGGATTCTGTTTTGCAAAACTACTCCTTAATCTGGAAAAAATGGAGAATGCAGTCTGGAAACTACAACCAGTACTTGTTGGAAATTTTTGCAGGTTTGAAGTTGGTCTTTTGCCATCCTCCCAGACCAGTTTTTGCTTTTCCTCTGTTGGAGAAATATTCAGTTTATATAAGACCCCATATTTTCTCTAATTATTGGGGATTAGCTTCACTGTGGTATCGTGAAGATATAATGCTGGGAAAATTTTTTTTTTTTTTATACCCTTCTCCTGAAATCTTTGTACAATCAGATTCTTTAAATTGTTTATCTCATTTGCATCATTTATCTAAAGCTAGTCTTCAAAGAGCTGATGTCAGAAAACCAGTACTCGAAGAACTGAGCTTAATCTCAGGTTAATCAGATTCAGATGGCAGGTGTAAACTCAAGAAAACTGAATCTTAAAAATGAAAATAAAAAGGCACTAAAGTATTGTTTTTTGGGGTGTGCACACTGATGCATCAAGGTTAATGCAGCATTTTATTGATCAGTTTTTCCTTCTCACAGATTTGTTTGGTAAATTGAACACAATATATGTCATATCATATGCGGAAAAAAGTTTTGAAATGATTTATCAACATCTCTCTTTTTGTTTTGTTTTTATCCTTATAGTCTAACAGGGGTGTGCACACACCCTGTAATGTGTAACTCTGTGAGATAAAGAAATTGCCAATACCAAGTCTCAATCTGATATCTGTATTTTGTTTACAGCACAAACTGTTCACACTAAGATTTTCTACATTGTTTGCAACTTCTGTCCGAACACAAAATAATAGTTCATAACATTTAAGAAATGTTCAAACTTGGAAGCCATAAATTACTCAAAAAGTCCATGTCAACTCTAAATAACAATGAAGTTTAAAAAAAATCTCAAGAATTAAAGCCTGGATCATAAATTCTAAATAAAAATAGGTAAAGGGTTTTGTTCAATAACTATTTTCTTCTTTCTTTTTATGTGCAGCTTAATAGTTTTATAATTGGAACGTTCATAATAAAGTCAGGCCACAAGAGTAAATGTCTGTGTTTAAAAATGTATTTATAAATGGTATTGAAAAAAACAAATGAATAAAAATGGAAATTTGAGTCACTCCTTTACTTATGCTCAGATCTTAAGCCCCACTATGGTTTTATGTCTAGTAACTCCCCTGGGACTAGGTATCAGGAAATTATTGGAGACAGTGACACAGAGAGGCTCATGACCACTCTACCCATCTGTGCAAGAGAACACAATGGTGAAGCCATTTTATGTTTTTTGTTTTTTTTTTTCCTCATCATGTTTTCTCTGACATCTGCTTCTGTTAAACCTCAAATTTAAACTGAAGATGCTAAAGGTATTCTGTGTCAGAGAAAACAGTTTTGAGTGCATTTTCAGCCAAGCTTTGTTTTATCAACACTCAGAATATTACTCTTTTAATATTACTCTTTTATTACTCATTGAGGCTGTTAATGCAGGCATTATCGCCAACTGTTGGCGTAGCATTGGTATTACAGCTTTTTTTTTTTTCTATTGGAGTCACATCTAACGTTTTTCTAATAATTTATGAGAAAATATTTGGTTAAATATCTGGAGCAGAGTAGCAGCAGACTTAAATGATTTGGATCAGTATTAGAGATAAAAAAAAAAAAAAAAAAAAAACATTATTCTTGATCAGGACCAATGTTTACAATGCTAAAACACAGAATACCACCAGACAAAACCAGAAGCTAACTTGTAAATTTTTTTTCTCTAATTTTTTAAGGTGGCACATATTCCACTGATTTGGCAGTGTTGTGTTGGGGAAATTAAAAGTTAACTTATTAGTAAGGCTGAATTTACAACAGTAATTATAATAGATTGAGCTGACTCGCCTCAATGTAAGAGTTTTAATCTTTAAATATTTCTTCCAAATTTGAGCCATATGCTGACTTAACAGGCATTGTGAGTGGGAAGATTGAATAATTCTTGCTGCAGAAAATAAACAGCTTCCTAACAAATCCTCTTGGGACAAGTGCATAATGCCTAACTGCTGTTCCTGATCAACTGTTATATTATGTTCTACCTGACCACAACTCAACTCTAAACAGTGTCTAAACTTGGGGCTAGTCTGACATTTTTCCATCAACATTTCCATTACAAGTGCTTCTTGACTAATGCTGCTTTGCAGAACATTTCATTTTATTGTTACAGCCAATGAGGCTAAAGCAGGAACAAATGAATTACACTGAGGAAACATTTGAATCCAGCCAGGGATGTTATGTAATGAGGTACAAATGAAACAGTATCCGCATATCCTCCAGTTTTGTTTATATTTTTCATAAAGTTTGAGCCTGCTGCTGAAATGAAAGTAGTGGAGTTTTGAATGAAAACTGACAAGACCCAATAAATCATGCCAAATCACGAATCGATAACAAACACATTCTAAATTATGAGTAATGGCCAGGCCGTCATAAACTAACACAAGCGCAACTCAGCAGGCCGTTCATTTCATGGCAGCACAAAATAAACAGACACATTTCTTTCACAGGACTAATAAATTTTCCTGAAAAACTCAAAGACTAGTCCATCTGCTTCAAATAATTTTTAATTTCCTTCTCTGTCCTGTCCCCATTAGCTATTCCTCAGAGATAGGCTCAAAATTCTTTCATTTACCTCCTCCCATATGCACCCAATTACCTTCCTCCCTGAACTAGATCTCTCTGGAGTATGGTGCAAATACCCCCACCTGTACCTTAAGTAAACTTTATGCTTGTTTTATTATCTGCGAGAGGCTGTGAGTCATTCAGTGTGCGCTCTGGTGGATTTGGCTCAGGCTTTTGGTTGATGTCTTCTGGCTCCAGCCTGGAACACCTGCACGTCCTCTGCTCTCTCTTTCCAGGCTGATCTATTAGCTGGCTAAATAGCCGAGCAGATGTTGACATGCCAGCAAGGGAGCCTGTTCCTCTTCTCATGGCTGCTTTAGGAGCGATGCCAAGAAAATTTATGCATGGAATGGTGGACGACAACAAATTTGTGGTAATTTATCTCTAAATCATATTTGGGTAAACAATCCCCCTACGTGTCATCAGTGCTAACTGCATTTAAAGTGACCTCTCCTTTTTTTCCCCTTGGACAAGAGTAGTTTAGTGCTTGAAAAGAGATCACATTTGAGGTCATAGATACTAATGGGATCCAGATACCCATGTTTTACAGTATAATGACTTTAAGATTTAAGGCATCATCCAACTGAAGCATAATGAGGATATCACATAGTTCAGGAAAAAAGCTGGCTAGCATGTTTACAGAATGTACTCTCTTACAAGGCTTCCCCTGTACTTTTCTGGTAGAATTCTGAGTGTTTTAGTTGAAAAACCTGGCTAAAAGATGCTTTAGCCCTAAATTATTCATACATCTGGCAGATTTACATTGAAATTCAACCAAGAAGTTTGTGTCTGACATGAAATGAGACGGGTATCTTTCAAATAATAATTAAACAATGTTAGAGTTCCAGCTTTGAAAAACATATTAAATGATTTTTGAAAAATGGCATTTCAGAAGTTTTTTTATACCCTTCTTATAAATTAATGGAAAAGGTCTTCCTTGACATTATAGCAATTAAACCCTTTTTAATTGCTCTTCAAACTTTTCTATTTGCTCACCAGTTTTTTAAATGTTTCCACTCATTTTTTGTGTATTAGCTTGATGAGCTTCAAGTAGTTGAAGCTGGGCAGTCACTTTGCATTTACCCTAATCTTTAGCTCTTTCCACAGGTTCTGTATCAGATTCAAGTCAGGACTCTGGTTCGACCACTCCAAAACATCAATATTACTTCCAGTCAGAAGGAAAAAGTTGGTGGAATTTTTAAAATATTACTTATCTCCCAATGTTGCCAATGTATGAATAATTTTGGGTTTATCTGCATATCCAAACTCCAGTTTATGATCCTATACCTAATGAGAAATAAACACTCTGGAAAGATGTTGGTGTGATTGCTGTGCAATTGCTATGAATGGTAGCTAAGGATACAATGTGCAGAGGAGTGCTAATAAAATTACAGGAGTTTATGCCTCAGATTAAATGTTTCCTTTCTGTGTTTAGTTCTGGCTCTGCATAGCAGCTTAATAGCTTTCTATCAACAGCCTAAATTATTTAATTTCTTGCTGCATCACAAATCTGTTCTTTACAGCTGAATAGTAATCATGTGTTAAATTAGACCTAAGAATAAAACAGTGCAGAAATTAATTCATCACCACCAGCAATGCAGTATTATAGGCAGGTTAGATGGCATGTTTTCAATTACATTATGTCAGTTTCAGACATTTAAGACTGAAGATCAATTTGGGGTTGAGGAACATGTGTGGAGGGTAAGTATGATGACTGTTGTTTGAAAACTTGGAGGATATGAGTTATGACAACATAAAATTTCCTATTTGTATAAATTAACTAGTTTTGAATTTGAATTTTGAAACATTTTGTGACTGAATAGATCCACTCTGACTTGAATGGATCTATTCATTAAGCTGGCAAGTGTTCTTAAAGGGGCGGTATTATGTATTTTGCAATTTGACGCCTTGAAATTGGCCTCTGTCTCTTTAAGATCCTGCTCTTTCCACACTCCACCTTCAGCACGTCATCACAGGGGCTTTCCATTATGCTGTTTGCAACTGTTCTTAGGAGCACTGGACTGAAAAGTAGTTTATATGATAAGCTCAGCAGACATGCATTTCCACCAGGTGTTAGCTAATTGCTGCTACAACTAGTCCCCTGTGCCTCTCCTGTGAGAGGAGAGGCACAGGGGAGGGGTGCTCATAAGGTGCTGATCTGGACAGGTTTAATCTGGGAAACATGAATAGTGGGATAGATGCCTGGAGAAGAGATGCTGGGGGGCTGATCAAAGATTCAATTTCATAGGGACCGATGTAATGTGGGGCGATTTCCTTGGATACAGATTTAAGTGTACATTTTCAGAATACATTTTCCTAACACCATTCACTTGGTTTGATGCATAAAGAAGGATGGTTCAAATGTTCATGAACTGATAAAGTTTTTGACTGATAGTTATTTCAAATCTGAGTTTGACAGTAAACATGAGAACTGTTTTTGCACAAGGTTAAATGTTTGAGACATGCAGAAGGGATTTGTAGCACTTAAAAGCTTTCAGATAGCAAAGCTTACAATCAGCAAACCTTTTTGAAAATATGGAGTTAAAGAAATAAACCAGGTTGTTTTTGAAAAAGTAATAGAAGGTTCTGCAGTGTACAAAAAACATGTAACATGTTCTTATAGACAACCAAAGTAACATTAAGTCATATTTTTGGATTTGCATAGCAAAATAAAAGCTGAAAATGCTTACAGAAGAATTCAGTTGATGTTCATGTTGGAGAAAACGGTAAAAAAATAAAACATCATGTCTTCTCTTTCATTCTGTTTCTTTTTTTGGTGTTTAATTGCCACTCTTGGGAAAGTTCAACGCTCCTGACTGTAATATAAACTATCAGTCAAAATAGCACTTGGTAAGCACCAGTTGACATGGGACTTGAGAGATACCAGTGGTGCAGTCATCTTTCAGGGCTCCAGTTTCAGTGCTGCATGATTGGGGCTGCCAACCTGACAGGTCCACCTGCCCAGTGACCACAGCCAGCTGGTCAAGACAATGATTAACGGCAAACATAAACTCACTCAGCGGGCCCTCCAATACATTTGTGCATTCACTCACACGTAGAAGTGTTACATGATGCTAAAAGCCATTACAAGGCAGGGGCCCAGACCAAGGCAAGAATGACATCCATAAATGTTGAGTGGTACTGAACTGCACAGTTATCACTTTTCAGAAAGAGGGACTTGCTGTTGTCAATAGGAGCATGATTCCTGGTATCAACAGAGTAGACTCATGCACTGTGCTGTGAGGGAGATTACCCCGAAACTTGTATCGCATATCCATTCTGAGCTTTCACCTGCTGCTTTGTCCATAAAAAGGAAATGACTTCATATGGAGCGAACCAGGCTTGATCTAAGGCTGTGTGACTGTAATCCCCTGGAGGATTTTGATACCTTTGATTTCCATTTTTCATGAGTGGCATACCATACATTAATTTGATGAGGTATAGAATGGTCAAAGAAAAAAACTTAAAAAGCCAAAAGCTCTCCAACTCTTTTTAAGAGTAAAAGCTCTGACTTGAGTATTGAAAGTAGGGATGTCAAAGTTTGTTTGTTTTTTTCCTGATACTGATCTGATTAATTTAAGAATAGGCATCTGATATAGAGGGTGTGCAGAGACCTTTGGTGGGGCAGGTGCTCAAAGTTAAAAAAGGGGCACACAGAAATACATTTTAAAACACTACTTGTATAGTTAGATAAAGGGACAGGTAGTGTTTTGTTGTGCACACACAGCATATTCATTTCACTTTGATCTCTCCCATACTTCACCTGAAGCCAAACAGTCAAAGTGTGGTCACATGGTTGGGGGACATTTGTATTCACACACACCTTCATACACAGCACAGACCACCTGGGGACACACCTCCCGCTTTCAGTATAAATCACGCTGGGTTCGCCATTCTGTCTCTGCACCTCCGTTTTGCTTCAACGAAATGGTAACAGAGACAGTGGCACACATTTCTGCAGACAGCCCCCTCCCTGGACAACTTTGCAATTTCCATCTGTTAGTTTTTAGTCATTTGACGATCTTTGTAAGTATTTTGTAAAGAATCATACAAATGTATGTAATTCCTCACTGCATCTGATAAATGCTCCTCAAAAGTATTCATGTCACCTACAGATACTAAAACTGGAGAGTGGAAGCGGATTAGTTGAAGCAAAATATCAGGATTGCTGTCCAAGTGCATTTTTGCTTAAAACATGTCCACAAACTTTTGACCAGTCACACAACACATTGCACAGAGCTCTGTGTGAAATAGTTTGACCCTGGCCTGGTGTCAAGAAGGGGAGGAAGACGCCTCCCTGTGAACAAGATGACGCAATTTTCGTCACACGACTACGTCTATGAGAGCCAATTTCAACGCTTAGGACGGAGTAAGGGAGAGCCATTAGTTGGCACAAGACAACTTAACAATGTGCATATAATAAGTTAATACAACTGTGTACTATGGTGTACACCCTGTTTACTGGCAGTCTCACTCCCAAAGCAAAACATCTGAGGGCATGAAGGCAGAGGCATGTCAAGGATGAGCATCGGTTAATGGTCATCGTGTGACTGACAGCAGCCAGATCATTTTATTTAGCTAGATCATTTATTTAGCTAAATTGATATTAAAGGGATGGTATTATGTATTTTCCAGGCACATAGTGCCATTTTATAGCACAATCAAGTAACTATGTTACCTTCAGTTGTTATAACTTACAAGAAATGTCACTTTGCATCAAAACCGTATCTGATGCCTTGAAATTGGCCTCTGTCTAAGCTCCGACCCTTTCCAACACTCTGCTTTCAGCAAGTCATCACAACAATGCTTCTCCATTGTTCTTAGGAACATTGGACTGAGAAGTAGTTTGTATGATAAGCTCAGCAGACATGCAGCTTCACCAGGTGTTTGCCAGTTACTGCTGCTGCTCATCTGGTGGAGCTGTGTGGGGGTGGCATAGGGGATGGGTGCTCTGTGGGGCAGAAACTTGGGTGGCAACTGAGCTCCAAGGCAGAGCTTTGGGTAAATAGGTGGCACTTTGTATGAGCAAGTCTTTAGGCACCCCTGAATGGCTGCTATGAGAGATTCAAGAATTTCTCAAACATGCATGAATAAATCAAAGCAGCACTCCAGGTATGATTTTGATGAGGAAATAACAGTATGACATGATATAAAGCTCAAAAAAGTTGAAAAATTCCACCAAAGTGGGCAGTGCCAAGACACACTAAGGGGTATGGCCAAGTGTGGGGATGAGCAGAGGGGCGTTAAGTGGGAGTGTGATCAGGATGGAAAGCACTGTTGCCAACTTAAAGGTAAAATGAAAAAAAAAAAAAATTTAAAAATGTGTATTTTTAAAGTCTTCATACAAAGTCTTAATCAAAATTCAGATTAAAATTATTCTCAACTGTAATGAAAACATCTTAAAAACCATGACTTTCCACCTGCTAAACGGAGCTACGAAGCAGAGCTGAAAATCAGAATTCGGCTATTGTCATGTGACGTCACTGTAGACTAACTATCCAGCTGTTGCCATGTATTTCTCTGACACTGAATCAGATTTCGCTACGAAACAAAATATAAAAAGTGTCCAGCCGTATCAATTTCAACCTGTCGTAAAGACTGGAGAATCTGCTATGCAGACAGAAAGCTCTGAAGACGAAAGTGACAAGGAAAGCGACCCTGACTGGAATGCTGAGAGGATAGGAAATGCAGAAGAGTAGGTAGCTACATGCTCACCCATCACAATTTATCTGTGTTTAGAATGCAATATCTTCATTATTTTACATAAAAATTGCTGTTACTTGAGCATGTCATTTATACAGCGGTTCTGTCACTCCTCTGTGACCTGTAAATCTCTCTGTCATGTTGGTTCTCAAGCAGTTGGGAGATTGAAGCAGCAGGTGGCAGTGAGCTCACATTGAGCTGCATCGGCCGTGTTTAGTAATGTTGGCTGGTTGAAAGGAGTTCTGTGCAGACATGGACCGCTGTCGGATTAATAACTGACCTATTTAATGTTCAATACAGACCACATTAAAACCGATCACTGTATTACTGTATGGGTATGTGAAACTGAATGGCTCGACAAACGGGAAGCAACGTCACTTCCTTTACATTCATTTCCTATTTAACTTGCACGAGGCGACAACTGTTTACCTTCCTCCAGCCAGGTGACTGGAGACATTCATAAACGTGAAATTTAGAGCTCATACACGACACGCACACTTGGGCTCGGAACACGATACAATAAGGTTGAAAAATGCTTAACTTTTATCATTGTCACTGCATCCCGTGTGCTGGGTTTCACCTCAGTTGGTGATGATCTCCGCCTGCCCACCCCCCGTGTGTAGAGCCCATTATGGGATGGCACCGCATGAGTGATTGCATGCAGAAGCTTTAGAACGTGTTTAGTTGTTGTCTGGTTACTCACCAGTTTGTTTCATTCATCCTTTGGGCTTGAGATGTTGTTGAAAAAAGTCTTGCCATTGCCTCTACAGAAGGTTCCACTATGGCTGCGGTGATTTTGCACAGAATTGATGGTGCTGTCTTCCTTCAGCTGGAACCTTTTAAGTGCAAAAACTGTATTGTTGTGGTGCAAAACCTCTGACTGCATGGACTGGGAGGCACCAAAAAGGCAGATTTTTCAGAATGGCCTGAGTAGAGCTTGCTATACTTCCTCGGTTTCCAGTCTTTCCTCCGCACAGCATCATCCACCCAAATCTTCCGCTGTTGTAGATCTGTTGGAAAATTGAAAAAGCTGGCAGCTGACCCCACACCATTTGTGTACCGAAAGCCATGCAAATTAACTTTAAAAATAAAAGCTGCTTCTACCCAGTAATCCAGATCAGTTGCTGTATAACAGAGCACCGAGGGTTGTGTTGTTTGCCCACAATGATGTTACTGATCGCTCAGCCTCTTTCAAGAGCTCTGAAAGGAAATTCGAATTCAGATTTGCAGGTTGTAGAAAATGGCATGTTTTGGTCACATTTATTAAAAAAAATGAAATTTTATTGATATTCATACTGCATATAACATATACTATCAAATTATACAGTTATTTGAAAACTAAAGTGGTCTTCATTTGACCTTTAACAACTTTGTTGCTATATTTAGCAACTTTTCAGACCCCTCTAGTGACTAATTTTTCTTCCAAAAAGCAACTAGCAACAAATCTAGTTACTTTTTTCTGTTATTGGAGACTTTTATGGTGAAAACAGTTTGCACATAAAGATAGCACCCTTAAGGACCAATCTAGATAATTTATCTGCAAAAGAAATTTGGTTTGGAGTTTGGTTACTGCTTAAAGTGCACACTAGATTTCATCAATATTATAGGGTCCACATTAGTTTGCAGTTTGCTGACACACAACACTAATGTTTGCATGTTTCCTCTGTTTTGATTAGTTGATAGATCAACTCTGAACATATTTAAACGTGGATCCAGTAAATCATGTGCAGACTAAACTTAACGGAAAAAGTTGTTCTCCTTCTTGATAATATCGTACTTTGCTTTGAATGTCTTGAGATTTACTGACTGAAGTTTCAACTGCCCTCTGCACAACTCTCCTAAACAGCTGGGGATATCTAAGCAGACGGTTCACATCATATGACACAGACAGACAGGAAACTGCAGCAGAAAATACAGTGTTATTTTCAAGAGGGTGAAAACAGACTGTTTTGGGAAAACACATTTGTAAAATCAAAAAAACAAAAAGATGTGTATGGTCTTTAATACAGTTTTGCAAGCCATCCACGTGAAAACAACCCACCCTCATGGACGATACACCAGTACCGGTACTGAGGGTTGAGTTTCGTCAGATACTGTAATACTTGTAACATGCCTCAATAATATGTGGACTCAGTGAAAAAACAATCCTGGATCAAATCTGGATCACAATTTCTAAGTTTTGCTAATGAAGTTTCAGTTAATACATCTCATGTATGAACAATACATATATTGTAGTTGTACTATGTCACCCTACTTGAACACAATATTTATGCAAACATGGATCTTACTAAAAAGTGTAATAAAAAGTTCCAGATCAGTGTAAATGCATTCTGTCTGCTTAAAATGACCATATTGCAATGATAACATTATAAAAGTGAACTGACCTCTCAAGGCTAAATAAGCAGTTTTAAAAAATATTTTAATTACCTTACAATAAAGCATCAGATGAAAAACTACAAAACCAGTGAGTCAGTGACATCATTGTGTGATATTGCACTTCAGCAGAAAAACATAATTCTTATGAATGAGATTTTGTATTTTCAAAACATGTGGAGAGATGTTGAAAACAGCACATCATGAAGTAAAAAAGTGCTATAGATTTAGGAGATAAAGCACTGTAGCTTAATCCATAACATGTTGAACACAATTTTATGTTATCATTTTTTTGTTTTAAGAAAAATTTAGTTAATAGTGACAGTTAACCTTTAAAGACTTCAAACTTTTCGTGGTTAATGTCCTAAGCCCTATGATGATGTCTGTTATGTGGCAGTGATATCAGAAGTGCATTTAGAAACAACCATGCAATATATAAAAATGTTTACTGCAGAGTATAACTCTGTAGAGGGAGTGCAAATTCCTTTTAACAGCTTTATTCATTTTCGTTTTATTATTTGGACAGCAACCAATGTTTGTATAATTCAAATATTTGTCTTGCAAATGTTAAATAGTTGCAGGAAGTAGATATTAACAGTACTTCAATTCAATAGGTTTCTTTAACTAAAATAAAAGGATGCTACTGATCATTTATCAGAAAAAAAATGTTTTAACTCCTGAATTCACCTAAGTCATTTGTGTTTTTGATGTGGTTTCATTATAGGGAGTTGAAATGCAGCATAATGAATAGTTTCGCAGCAGCCCTATCACAGTGCTGGTGATCCATACTGTATGAAGCAAATAAATCTTCGGGCTTGTAGGTGTAGCAGTGGCTGTTATCCCATTATTCCTCATCTAATGATCTACTAGAACCACTATAGGTGATGTAAAGTCATACATCAAAGCAGCAATAAAATGAAGTGCTTCACAAGTCTTTTAATTTCAACCTGCAAACCTGCATTTTAAAAATAAAAAAAAAGCAGGAGCCCTTTCTCCTCCTAACAAATCACCAGCCTTGTCTTTTAGAGCAGTTATTTGTTAGTTATGGAGATATTGATAAGGAAACTCAGCATGCAGAGGACAGTTAGTATTCTGGAAAGGGCACTTGGAAAAATAGGCTGTTTTTTATTCCTCCCATGGAACACCGCAGGCCACACCATTGCTCCTACTCCAATTAATTTCTACACCCCATTCATATTACTCTTCTATGTAAGTGCGACATTTTCTAATTGTATTCATCACCAAAAGCCTCACTTAAGTTCCCCCAGTATATTTATTATCACGCTAACTGGGTCTAAATTATTAAACCTTAATGATGTGGGCTCTGAAAATATGTTGTCCTTTCTTTTCCCCACAGAGAATCAATGTTATACATTAGCAGTATAAATTAAGTAATACTTTACCTAGGCGTGTTGCCGCCTTCAGTATTCCCTCTCACTAAAATGTATTCTCACAGTCCAATGGCTCGCGGGTGCCTCTGGGGAGGGGATGATATAGTTCATTCTAATGAAAGAGCTAGGTACCGCTAATGGTTTAAATGATGCATTTCTGCGAGACCAGCAGAGAAAATACATCTGAGAGATCTGGCGAAAACAAGATAATTCACACTCCCATTGGGAGATGATGTCATCAAACTGAAAGTGTATGCTGGAGCTCTCAGGAAGCCCTGAATGCGAGGAATGACTGCATTATTCTGATTTGATTTATACAGGTCAATAATAGAAATGGGAAATACATGGTCAAGTCCATCTCACTTAAAGGTTCATTACTAAGGCTAGAGCAGTCCCACTTTTATTTTATAGCCAAAGTACAGCATATCTGATGTTGAAATATTCCTTATTAAGGCTTTTTAGGATTTGTTAAGGAGTCATTAATTTCAGAGAAAGTGTCAGTTTGCTTAATAGGTAACCATAAAATAACTTTTTGTTTACTTTTGCATGAACAGTACAGTTAGAAAGTAATCGAACCATTAACATAACTTGAAGTAAGCAATGTCTTCAATTTAAAAGTGTCTGTATTATTATCTTTTCAACAAATCAAATGGATTTCTTCTTTTCCAGGCTGGGAAGTAGCCTCGAGATAAACAGAGATTAGAAAGCATTGTCTCATTGAAACAGTATAATCCATAACACCTTTCCTTTTGGTAACTTGTTAAATTAACAGGCTAAATGCTACTGGGAAGGAAGACATTTAGATGTAAAAATACAAAGGGCCACTACAAAGCTAAAGCTGGTGACTGATGGTAGTCTGGTTGAGAAAATACAGAAGAAAGAACAAACTGGGTTGAGGTAGGCCTTGATATTTGCTGGGCAGAGAAAAGGACTAAAGTCCCCTGCCTCCTTTACTGTTGTACCAGGATAAATCTCCACTGATCGCTAATTGTGTGATTCCTCTTGTCTACATCAACTTCAGCCCGACAGCTTATTTCAGCTTGTTATCGGGAAAACATTTATCTGCTTGGAATTATTGCCGTGCTGGGGCCTCTGTTGAAACACAAACAGTAGTGAATCTTTTAGACGTATGGTAAGGCCTCTCCTCATTAGATGGCCAATCGACTGGCGGAGTGGAGGGCCCCAATCTCGGCCCTTTATTGAGTGTTAAGAAGACACAGACTGACATTTACATCTCTCGCTTCTCCATGACTGGCTAGAGAGAAAATGGCAGCCATAGATCCTGGTTCAGAAGTTTTATGGCAAGTAAGGTCAGAGAGGGAGGCGCATCTTCATCTTTGAGCACTGCTTCGTGGACATGATGCACATTTGTTCACAGCAGAGAATAAGATGAAACAGAGAACAGAATCCAGAGGGTGCTTGGAAAGTAATATGTCATTCTGATGAGTTCATGGAAGAAATTCTGTTTGTCAGAGCAACAAAATCACAGTATGACTAAAGAATGTAAATAGGACATGTTACCCAGTTTCTACTTCTGAATATTGCCTTATTGAACAGGAACAGAGGACAACACAGTTGTGGATGCAGCACCCTCATATTCCTTAACAAACCACAACGGTCCCACATACACTCTTTTCATTCAGTGGCAATTACACCCCACACCTGGCAACAAAGAAGACCTGCCAGAGCCTAACAATGTCGCAGAGGAACTCTCCTCCAAACTACCTGCCCAAATTGGCTGTGTAGCTCCGACCCAATTAGGACTGAAATATGGTAACTGCATCAGCCATTAAAGAGCCGTAGAGGCTGTACGAGGAGAGAACTCTTGAAGGTTAGGAGGCGGGTGTGCTTCAGCAGTGATATGTTGTGCGGGACTTGTGCTTACACAGCAGAAAAAAGGACCACGACAAGGAGACGGTGGAAAGAAGAAAGAGGCAAAGGAGGGCTGATAAATAAACACTGCTGGATAGATATCCCATGGACAAACAAAGCAGCAAGGAACACGGAAAAGATTGGTCTTAGCTACATAAACATTTCTTCCTCATTGTATTATGATGTAAGGAGACTGCTGTTAAATGCTAATACAGTCTGCTCAGTGCCTAATGTAACAAGTGATAGTCTCAACAGAAAGTTGCTGAATTTGCATTGGAGCATGAAACATCTCTCCAATTTTATGTGTTCAAGGTTTGTGTTTGCAAGTTGGAGACAGCTAGCACTAGTAAATATTTTAGAACCCAAGGTATTAGATATGTTTTTACCATGCAAAAAAGGAAAATCCTGGTTTATACTCTCACTGACCACTTTATTAGGTGCACCTTGCCAACACTGGGTATAATCCAGTTTTGCTTCAGGAGTTGCCTAAATTCTTTATGGTATAGATTCAGCAAGGTGACAGAAAACTTCCTGTGAGGTTTTTATACATGTTGACGCAATAGCATCATACAGTGGTTGCATGTTTGTTGGCTGCAATAATCCTAGGCTTTTTTTAAGTTGCCAAACGTACACAGAGTCATAGCTCTGTTGAACCTTTCATTCCCTCAGCTGTCAGCAATGATGACCTCATGCGATTCTTCATAAATAAAATTGATTTTATTAAAAAAAAAATAACTATTGAGATCATCCCTAACATGATTAACTCGTCCTCAGTAAGTGAGCCAGCATTAGAGGTAACTGTAGGAACTGATCTGTTATTGGACTGATTTGATCCAGTTGAGCTCTCTGTGTTATCAAAAATTTTAGCTTCATCTGAACTTTCAACTTGTATGTTATATATAATTGCTGTTAAGATCTTGGGTTGTTTTGAGGTTTTTCTGGGTTTGTAGTTTGTTTCATTTGTTATCTTTTCTCCTTAGTGATTCTTATTTTTGATTAGATCAGCCTTGTTTCTGTTCTACTTTAGTTCAGTCTATTTTTAGTTATTTTAGTTAGATTATGCAAATTATTTATTATTTGTGCTTAGTCTTTGGACTTGATTTCCCAGTTCCCCTGCTTGTGTTTACTTCTCCTTGCTCCCATGTGCCATTTTCTCTCTCTCTCTCTCTCCTCACCCTGCCTTTTCCTCTCTCCACTCACACCTGCAACCTGTTAGTTAATCAGCCCTGGTCTATTCCAACATTCACTCTCCCAGTATTTAAACATCTCTCCTCCCGCTATACCCTGCTATCTTTATGCACACGGTTCCTGTTTTAATTCTGCTCTCGCTCCCAGTGTTAAGTCGTTTCTTTATTAAATATACCCCAATCTACTCAGCCACCTCAGCCTGTCTGCATTTGGGTCCACTCACCACTAAACAACACTATGACACTTATGTTCCCATATCGCTATGAAATTATTGAAGGAAAAGTTCCCTTTAATTACCTCCCCCATTTTAGATATGAATAATCTATCGGATACGTATAATCACGGATACGTGTTATTGGCCAATTTTGGTGATCCTGTGAGACCTGTAGCCTCATCTTTATATTCTAAGATGACAGAAGTAGTACCCAGTGCTATTTTCTGTTGCTATAGCCCATGTGATTCAAAAGTTAACTTTATGTGCATTCAGATATTATATTCAGCAAACTTTGGTTGTGGCATGTCGTCACTTGAACAACTGTAGTCTTGAACCAATTTGCCCATTTTCCCCTGTCCTCTGAAATCAACAAGGTCTTTTCATTTGCACAACTGCCCCTCACTGGATAAATTCCTCTTTTCAGACCCTTTTCTGTAAATAAAAAAGATGGTTGTATGTTAAAATCCATGTAGATCAGCAGTTCCTGACATACTGGTACAAACAACCATGCAACATTCAAAGTCACCTAAATCTATTTTTAATCCCTCTTTTTGATGCTTGTCTTAAACTTCATCAAGTCATCTCTTCCAGTTCTAGAAAGTTTGACCTAAATGCACTGAGCTACTGCCATGTGACTAGCTGAGTCTTCTTTTGAGTTAACAAGCAATTGAGCAGGTATACTTTATAAAGTGACCGGTGAGCGCATTTCCTCATCAATCCCTCAAGACATTTAAGCAGTGAACCGCTGCAAAATAACAAAGTGCCTACCCTCGTTTTTCTTTCTGCATGCTGGCATGCCCCTATATATACTCCAGACACAAGAGCAACTAATGTTCTGTGTTAGCAAAGGATTAGGATTTGACATAAGAATTCAAACCCATCTGCCTTGAGATATGTCATATGTCATTCATCTCTGCCATTGATCATCCCCCTTGCTCTTAAAGGCAATGCTTGCAACACATGCCAAGGACACTCACAAGCCTAGTCAAGTAATAACAATCGTCTTTAAGGAATAATGGCTTGAATTCTGCATTTGAAAAGTTACCAGGGTGCATCCCATAATGAATTCCTGGTCGATGACACCTTGATAGATTCCTGTTCCTCAGATGGGCTCGCTGTGGCTGCAGTTTAATTGACAAGAAATTAATTCAGCAGGTCGGTGAAGGAAATGCAGAGACAATACAGCAGTAGGGTGAAAGCAAGAGGAGGACTAAATTCTGTGTGATCAGCAAGGTTTCAAACAATCATGGGTGAAGCAAAGTCCCACCATATCTATAAGTCATCTTGTTTTATAGGCCATTAGGATCTCCAGAGAAGGGCTGTGTGGAGACCGTGGCTTTTTGTCGAAATTAAAATGTCAGAGAGGAAAGAAATAGAACAAAACAGAGAATCTGCAATTAATTACCTGACCATAAAAATTCAATAATCGGGAGGCGATGCTGTTTTCCGCACAGCAGTACTCCTGATCACAGCAAACTGGAAGGGAATACATCCATCTTCTCAAATTACATTTCTAATCTAAAGGGGAATATAAAGAGGGAAATGACTACAGAGCCTGTAGCTTACTGTCTGCAATAAGCTTTAATATAGACAAACAGGACCAGACTCCCAAATATGTATGTTCTAAATCACTAAAGACAATATTACATGTATAGAAATTAAGGGCAGTAATTACATAGAAATAGTTTTGAGATGTATGTTTCTAATACTCAATCATTTCCTCCTCTTTTGAGTTGTATGTAAATTATTTTAACTTGAGGTCCCTCCTGCTAATGATTTTAAGAATTATACATGCCATTATGTAAAGGCACCAATGGAAAGTCAATAGTATAAGTGTTAATGTGAGGCAGAGATACAGCATAATGCAATTTTCACAGATTAGTCAACCTAAATGGTTAGGAAACTTCTTCCAACATAATGATCACACAAGGCATTGAAATAATAAAATAACATAAAGCTTTTCTTTACAGCATTTTTTTTAAATAGACTTAAACATACAAATGTAGTTAGACATATTACCCATATTATATCATTGTTAAACATTGTAATCAGTCACCTGCATTTTATTATTTTTGATTTACCTTTATTACTTTGTGACTATTCATATGCTGATTATCAAGTAACAATACATCTTTGTTAGTTAATTAAAATACACAACACATCAGTGACCACTTTTTGGAAAATTCTAAAAGGGACAAAGAAATTTGGTAACCTAAAGTACAAAGGACCATCTTAAAAACCTTAAAATGCCAAAAAATTGCCAGTCATTCCCATCTTTTTTCCCATCATACTTTACCTTTGAGTTGTTTTCGTATCATAATTCAATAAAAAAGCCAGGTCAGATTGTCTTTAGAATTTTTCACAGTGCTGTAATTGTAAATCAGTCTTTCCAGTTCTATAGTGATACTGAAATATAGGTTGATTACTGTACTAACGACTCTTAATTCTGTAAAAGTATTTTATATCCCTCCAAGGAGACTTTCCATTGTAATAGTATTCTGTAACATCTTTACCCATTCTGGAAATGTGAAAGTCCTAAAGTCTTTTGTTGCTGACTTTGTGCGATGTCAGGAATGTCAGCCTCTGAGAAGACACAGTAATGAAAGAACAGAGAAACGCTGAGTTAAAACGTTGATGTGTAGAGAAATACTATTAGTTTGATTGGTACGTTACTGGTTTGCTGGCCAGGAATTCAAGGTTTCTTGTGGTTATTATTATTATTATTTTTAAACCTGTTAACTGTTTTAGGAACCTTTGATAGATGACTATATTTTTGTGATATACCAATCAATAACTTCTCCATAATCAGCTGTGACCAGTAATCAGCAGGTCCAAACTTTAATTTCTTTTTCACCAGTTCATTAAATGTGTCAAATGATATGGAAAATTCCAGGCTTTAGGGTTTCTAAATGCATCACCAAACAGTATATTATTTGATTGACATTTTTGTTTTATTTTTAGTTTACAAAAAATCTGCTAAAGGTTAGGGAAATGTTTTATGATCCATAAATTGAGATTTTCTTGTAATTCTTTTATTTTCCTTTGGGTTCAAAATACAGCTGCACAATACAGTCATATTCAGTAAACCAGAATATATACATCCCGATGAGTCTCATTTGTCAGATTAAAAGTACCTTTTGAAAATATTCTTTAAGCAGGTATTAAACATAAAGTCCACATTTCTGTTTTTAAAAACTGTTTTTATTTGTCTAATGTAATATTCTAATTTTAAATGTCATGTTTTCATTAACTGTAGGCAGAAAATCATAATAATTAACAGAAATAAAGGCTTTCAAACATCCATCTGTGTGTAATTAATCTATATAATGTGTTTCACTTAGTGATAAAATTCCTGAAATAAATGGAATTTTCAATAATATTCTCATTTATTGAATGGGTCTGTACATGTTGAATCTCAACTGTCTGTGCAAAGACTGTGCAAATTTGTGTACACATATGATATAGATGTGATATAGATTTTTGTACCAGAAATGCTGAAACTCATGAAGAGTAATGGAAACATAGTGATGATTAAAAAAAAATATATATATAGCATAAAAGGTGTAACCTTAGTTGCAAATTCTACTATCATCACGAAATATAAATAACAGTAAATACAAATTATCATGCATATTTCCCAACGATTGGCAACTATAATTAAAGGCTACTTGCTCTATCAAAGAAATTGAGGCACATTTTAACCTTTATGTATAATGTTTGTTGAGTTAAAACATAATTAACAGGGATAAATTTGCATGTATGAAAGTCCTTGGAAAAAAAAAATCAGAATAAACTAGTGAGACCTCAAGGAAAACTAAATATTTGTATTGGCCAGTGAAAGTTTGGTTGGTGCATTCTTTTATATTTTCAATATTTCTCTATTATAAAGTTACAATATAATTTCTTACAACGTATTAATTTTCTTTGAATTGTTAGTAATCCTACTAGCTTTGATACTTTTTGGTTTTGTAGGGTAATTTTTCTTTTTGATTTGAGCTGAAGATTTTGTGACCCAATATGAAGACACCTTCTTAGAAATATAATCTACAAGAAATGTTTAAAAGATTTTTTTTTTCTTCTTCAAAAGGTTGTACATCAAGGTAAAAGAAGGTTGAGGCCACAATCGTCATGACTCATTGTCACAATAACACTCAGCTCCCATGGACGAGGGTGGTCTGTAAGGGAGAGGGAGTGGTTTTAATTTAGACAATGCAGTGGTGCAATATTTCACCCTCTGCTGTTGTCTCACATTATCTTGGTAAACATCCCAGGTACTAATATGATATATTTTCGAGCAGGCAGTGTTTCATCCTGCTCTCTGCGTGACTGATGAATGACGAGGGGGTGAAACGGGGACAAAGATTTATGGCCTGCTGGCGCATAGAATATGTATGATTATCAGCAGTGTGGAGAAAGCAGCTCAGTGTGAACAGAAAGAAACCTACTAAATGACTCCATTCCCCAAAAAAGTAAAAAGAAGCAGGTTTTGTCTTTCCTCTACTGGATTCATTCCCAGATCTGTGCAAGAACTAATTTTAAGATGATGTCTCTGAATATGCTGTACAAGTGCTGCAGTACAGTTCCATACAACATGCACTTTTTGCAGTTTAAATGTTTAAAATTCACAAACTTTAAAATGTAAAGAAAAGCTTTGTTGAAAGAAAAAACAGACTTGAAAAATCTACAGACAGTATCGTATCCCATAGACTTTGTGTTCACCTGCTTTTATCACCTTCTGAATAGGTGGGACAGTAACTGTCAGAGCGAGGACCGTAGTTTATACTCCGTTATCCACTAATTCTGTCTGACTTCTGATTTAGTTATAATACCCATTGGCATGTCTGAGTGCTTTAAAGAGTCAGCGCCAAAATGATCAATAGGACGTCATCATAAATCCCAAATCCTATGCACTTTATTGATTCCTTTTGAGCACATGCCGCTTCTCTGCATATGTGATTGCTTCACCCTACGCACATGCCAAGTGACAGGCATATTTTATCCACAGGAAGCATTATCATATACTGTCGGCATTGTCTTTTGGGTCTGAGAATTACAGCTTGCCAGCCTGACTTGAATGACACCCCTGAGAGGGCTTCATTTCCTTTTCACCTCAATTTATATTTACACAGGGGTCATAAATAACACTAATGCACTGAGCCGATTTGGTCAGTATAATGTTTATCTCTCTCCAAGTGTAGGTTCTTGACAATGCTGCTAACAAACAGTCATTTAGAGATGTACTGTTGGTTGTTCTCAGAATGTGTGTGAGATCTTTCATTCAGACTTACTATTTATTAGATATTGAATGTATTTTAATACATCCCATGATGTTTTTAAACTAAATAAGATATTTTGTTAGTTTTGAGTTGTGCCATAAACAATCATGCCGGTACCATGTTACTTAGTAACGGGTTACTCTAATATGACCACTGTTTTCAGTAATGAGTAATCTAAAGTGTTACTATTTCCAAACCGATAAGATTAAAGTTACTTATCCAAGTCACTGTGTGTTACTATTTTTCTATTTTTCTCATTTTCCTTTGTAAGAACATATATTTGCTATCTTATGGCGTCGCGGTGAGTGTCGTTACATATGCGACAAGTCAAAATGAGGACAAATCGCATGTAATACATACCAAGCAACCAGCAACACAAACGTAAATGACAACAGAGGGAGGAGAGAGATGCACGCTTTCCATCTAGAAATATGGTCACTATTTTGAATTTGTGTCACCTTAGATGACAATATTAAAGTTTGCTGTACACTTTGTGCTGGTGACAAAGTCTCATCTAGCTTCAACAACACTACGTCAAATTTCAAGAAACATTTTGAGTCGCAGCACGGCACAGTCAAACTTAAAGACAAAGCTCCACTGGGTAGTGTGAAGCAGATAGATGCAACTAATGCAGGAGGTCCCCCACCACCCAAACAACAAAAGTTGGACTTTTGTGCAAAATCAATGTCTTTTTTTTTCCATACATAAAAACAAGTATCATATTAGAGTAACCAAAGGTCCTCTTTTCCCCAGACATGTCCACTTTTCAAGTTCTGGCCGAGACATCCAGGGGCTCTGTTTGACTGATCGTTTTTCAGGGGATCATTAGGCATATTTAAAATTGCCTGGTGCGATGTGTGGGGTATGACAGCCTTCAGAGCCAACAGAGCTTTGAGGCATCAAAATATTTTATTTGTAACCCTAGAAAATGTGTGATTCCTTACCTTTTTTGGAAATGTGGGCTTCAGGTTGTTGTTTGGTCTAAACTTTACAAATACGCAATGTCAAAAGAATATATATATATATATATATATATATATATATATATATATATATATATATATATATATATATATTTTTTTTTTTTTTTTTTTTTTTTTTTTTTTTTTTTGAAAAAGTGGCCTTTGTTTATTAATAGCTCAAGAGGAAGAAGGGCAGAGTGAGAAGTGGAAGACATGCAGCAAATAGTCCTGGTCCAGGAATCGAACCTGGGACAGCCGCATCAAGGACTGTAGTTTCTGTATATGGTGTACTTGCTCTACTACTGAGCCACCTGGTGGCCCTCTAAGCAATTCTGTTTGAGTGTATTTTACTCAGTAGGTTTTTGGTGCAAAAAGTTCAGATTAGGACATCCCTACTGACTCATTTAAAGGGGATATATGATACAAAATCCACTTTTTAGGCCTTAAATACATTTTGCAATGTACTTGGGGTCTCTTGGAGTGCAGAAAAGTTGAATTAAGTCTCTCCTGGTGCTGTGGAACTGCTAAAAAAGTCATGGACTTCTGGCTAACCAATTTCACAAAGCAATTGCAAGCAATTTTGTAGTCCAAGTATAAGGATGCCGAAGCTACAAGTGGATCAAGTCAAAATGTTCCATTGCTGAGTGTATTAACCCACACAATTTATTACACCATCTCCAGCATCAGAACCTCTTCGAAGTGCCTGCTTAAGTTTGATTTTTCTTGGAAATATACCCACATCAGTGGGAAAAGTCCTCTTTGCATGAAGCACTTCAAGGACGAGAGCTTCAGCAACCTCCACCAGTACCAAGAAGGATCTGGTGAAAGACTTCCTCTGATTAAGAGGTCAGTTTCTTCTGTGTATGGAAATAACAGACACAGCAAAGTGGTAGACTGCAAATAATGCTAAAATTACAAACTTTATTTTGTAAACATGAATTTATTTTGTTTTCATATGACATCCTGGCCATTGGCTGCAGTAGCAACAGTACCATTCTGCTTATGTTAGCGCTGTGTGCTCACTTTTAGTTCCTTGAGAACATAACCGTACTGCGTGTTTCAAATAGTATTATCACATTAACAGCTTGGCATTGTTTATGCCATCTTTGTATTGGGGAACACATGATCCAAATGCATTCAGTCACATTCTTGGCACTAGTATTAGCTAATTCATGTTGAGGCCTTGTTTACAAGACATGTTCATTCATATTGTGGCAGAATTTTCTAGGTAAATCTCAAACTGACTCATGTAAAGCTGGATGGACAAGTCTTTCGTTGTTGACATCTTTTGATCAACTTGGGAATAAAAAGTTTCTGTGCTGCTAGATAATCATATCTCTGCAATCAAACAATGAAAATGGCCAAACAGAGTGGAGTGGAACCCTCTGCGGCCTAGAGGGGGTGAGGTATGAAGTGCCTCAGTTGCGTTTAAAGAGTCCACACCAAGATGAGTTGCGCTCAGACACACCTCAGAACAGGGGTAAAACAGGGGCCTGTGGAGCTACAATAATGAGGAATTCAGATCAAAGCATTGCAGTTCCACATTATATAGACCACAACTGAGTGATTTAAATTTGAAAGGGAAGAATTTAAAACCATGATATGTCCACTTTAAGATTAGCTATTTATTGATGCCAAGTCCCTGTTTGACCTTTCTTTAACATCAATGTCATGTATTTGCTTAAAAACTCAGAAGATTTACAGCACAATAAAAACAATTTAATTAATGGTTTGCATAACGATCGTGGTTGTGTCCTACTGAACTCACTCAATGATCTCTCTGATGCTGAAATATCCATTTTTACAGGAACATATATTTATTTCCCAGCAGGATTTTATGCAGAAAAAAAATTATATTTCAAAACATTTATCTGACTTATACATATTAGACATATACAGCTAAAGCCTTGAATAAACTGACATTTTGGCTCTCTGTTTTGATATGTGCAAGGCATATGATATACTGCACAGGAAAAATAAGCCACGCACTGACTGAGCCAGTTGATGTGATGAGACTCACTGGGGCTATGCCAACATCAACAAGTATCCAGAGTTCAGTTCAATTCCCATATCAATCGTTTGAAAAATGCCATCATCAGGACCCTGATTAGATCAGTAAGGATTTTTTCTATTGCTCAGTATTATATGATTTAAATACTACAGATAAGCCTTTTAAACAACAAGAATAAGTGAAATACATTTTATTTTTTGAGGGAGCATATCACTCAAACCATTTTTGGAAAACAGCTATAACTCATTACATTTGAAAATAGAAAAATGAAACTAAAACTGAACTTTTTGTTCTTCATGTAAAACACCACGAGTGGTGGAAAACGAACACTATACATCAACCATCCCCATGGTGAAACATAGTAGTGGCAGGATCATGCAGGGCCAGGGAAGCTGGTCAGAGTCAATAGTACAATGGATAGAGCTAAATAAAGGTCAATAACAGAAAAAAAAACTGTTAGAGGCTACAAAAATCCTTGAAACTGGGGAGGTGCTTTACCTTCCAGCAGGATAACTCCAAACACACAGCCAAGATGCTGTCCATGATTAAGTTTTAGCAATTTTGCAAAGAAGAATGAGAGACATACCCCAAAACACTTCTAGCTGTAACCACAGCAAATGGTGGCTCTGGAAAATATTGAATCAGCTAAACAGAAATGTATTCAACACTTTTCAGATTTTGCTGAGAACATTTTCAAAACCACTACTTTTTTCACTCCACTTTACAGTTCTGCCCTAATTTGTGGTATTCTATCCTAATGAAAGGCTTATGAAGTTTGTGGTTGTAATGCAAAAAAATGCAGAAAAATCCAAGGCACTGCATGTTCTACATGAGAAGAAAACTTTCCTGTATTTTTCCCCTAGAGTTTTCTTTCCCACACTCTCACTGACTGCAGTTTTGTTGAAGCCTTATATGATGTGAACAAGTTACGCTGTCTTTGAAATATTAAGTGCCAATACCATATCACTAAGTTTCAAGGGTGTTTACGGAAACATTGAGGTTGACCAAAACACCAGAAATTCAAACAACTCAAAACCATGACACCTGACTTTGAAACAGGTTTGACAAAGTTGTGCTTTCCATTTCTTATTATGCACCAACTAAAATGTCAGCATCACTATAAACTAGTATGTGGAAATCACAGTCACCTAACTGGCCTTTAAAGTTGGCAAGATCTGGAAGTCTTTACCGGAAGGATGAAGACCAATCCCTAAGAAATGGCTCACTCAGTGTTCATGTGACAGTGGCACGTGTCCAAGCACAGTCCACAAGGTTAAACAATGAGAGGATTTGTCATCTCATAATTGTGATTTGATAAAGATCTCACATGGTATCAGTGAAACCTGACAGACTGGGAGCTTCGGGGCACTTGTTAATGCAATTGTTCTGGTCAGATGTTGCAGTCACAAATCATGCTGAGAGTTGGGTGACAGGTAGCAGAGCTCATTGATATTTCCTGAGAAGGTCAAATAAAGTGTGGACATGGCACCGAGGGGCTTGAACATATATTAAGAAGAAACAATGCAGTTTTTAAATTTAAAAATATATGAAACACATTAAAGGAAGGTAATTATCAACCTGTGTTTTCTCCACAAAAAATACAAGGTGTTGACATTTTGATTGAACGTATTTCCAAAACAGAGACTCTTGAGGATTAAACAATGCCCTCTCTTGACACTGACAGGTCCACCCCCCCCACTGCTGCTTGTGTTTCACCTCTATGTTTCAGTGCTTATGTATGGGTAATGCGTGACAGGGGGAGCTCCAGCAAAACCTGACATATATGCCAAAATACATTTTACAAGCACCGTTCTAATCAGCCTCCAGCCAGAGGCTCATAAATTGCCTCGGTGTGTCTGGAACTGGTGAGCAAACACAGTTTAGTGTTGGACATATAGCAGATCGCAATCCCTGGGCAGAACCAATACCACTGGCGCTAAGATGTTTGAGAGTCAATTTAACAGAGGGAGGAGAAAGTCAGTGTCTTTAAATTAAAAAGTGACAGAGAACAACAATGTATGTGCCTGTTTAATCAGCTGACTGGATGAAGGCAAATGTTTGCATGTTGCTGCATGTTTAAGTCAAATCTAAGTTTTTCACCATGCTTTGTTGCTCTCACTCATGAGTATAAATTCTAACATCATTAGGAATTTAAGGGTCCAGGGAAGGACTCCTGAAGGGTTTTAAACACTCTTGCATCTCTAAATTATCCAAATGATTTGGAATTCTCCAGCAGGTTGAACGTGTCACCATTCCGGTTGGGAGGTTGTTTTGTTCTTTTTAATCTCAGCTGTAACCTTCTGTGTCCTCCACTGGCAGGAAGTGCAGTTTATCAAGTGGGGATGACACCATGGCAGCAGATGATATATGCGGGACTATGCTTCCCCTGATAATTCTAATAACATGAAGCCCTGTTCCTGCTCCGCTCCTCATTTTTAAACATCAGGGAAATTCCTGAGGTATGTGGAGTGAATCTGGTAAGGTAATAATGTAAACTGTGCAACCAAGATGATGCCAAATCCTCAAAAAATATTGCACAGAGGTTGAGCTGTTTTTGTTGATTTATTGATTCTTTTTTTTTGTTTGTTTTTTCTTCATTTATAGCCATTTCAAAAATATGAGGACTACTTTAAGAGACAAAAGGTAAAGTATGTGTGACTGTCAAGGCCAACAAGTGTTGAGATTTGAAAGGAGAGCACAAGAGGCAGATGTAGCACTTATACTGAAAAAGTGGTGACTGGTCTTATGTAATATTTAATAAATAAAATGGCAGGGCAAATGGTATAAGCTGCTTGAAGAGTAAGCACTTTGACATAACATTGAATAATAATTGAATAACTGGATCAAAACGGCTTAAATTCAGAGCATTGATTTTACTAGTTTAAATCAGTAAATAAAATTACATTTACTATTCACACCAGTCACAAATCACACCAGAGTTCATTTGGAAACGGACTCAGACTTCAAAAAGTGGGTCTTGGTCCGGTTGTTTGGTCTGTGCCAGGGTTCACTTGAGTGTATTCACACCTGCACTAAAGGTCCGGATCAACTGGGGTTTACTGAGGACAGTGAGGCCTGCAACGCTTTAGATGTTCTGGATTCTTGTATGACATCCTGAATAAGTCAGTGACATGCTTTCGCATTAGTTTTTATGGGCTGGTCACTCCTGGGAAGGTTGATGGCTGTGCCATGTTTTCTGCATTTGTGGATAATAGCTCTCGCTGTGGTTTAATTGATCCCAATAGTCCCGTTGAAACCGTTTCCAGGTCATGTCAATGAATTTGTTTCTCATTTGTTCCTTTATTTGTTAACATGGGGGCTGGATGTGTTGCTTTTTGAGATCCTATATTAGACAGGTTCAATTTAAGTGATTTCTTGATTTCAGTCTGGCAGTAATCATGCAAAAAATGGTGAATCACACTTAATTCGTAATAATAAATTAATAATAAACAGGATCATAACTGATCATAATTTGAAAACTGCTTCTTGTAGTTACTCATTTGGCAGTGACAATAAGACAATAAATAAGAGACCATTTCATACATACAATGACACATCCACTAATGTCTACAACTGAACACTGAGGCAATGAGGTCCTTTTCCTAAAGAAAAAAACATTCTCCTTTAATAACACATTTATAGCAGCACATCTCATCCAACGTTTTCTCTTTTTACATAGCTGTCATATTAAACCCCTCCAGAGTAATGCGCATAAGTGCTTTTAGAGTAAAGCCAGTGTCTATGAAATCCAAGATGTGTTGCTTTTATTCTGAGCGAGAATAAAGTTGAGTTTATACACCGACACGCACTTGTACACGCACACAAAGACACTAACTTCTGCTTGGGAAGTCAATAAGCAGGACTGTGGCTTTGGCAGTGCTCTGTCTTATTTACACAACGTTTGTTGCTCTTGACATTTATCATGGCTCCGGGGCCATGAACTTCATGCAAACGCCATTGAAGCATTCAATGCCAAGGGCTTTGGGCCTCCTGTCTCAGCGTCATCACAAGTCTTTTCACGCTAAGATAAATCACTTCCACTGGACCCCGAGCACAAGGAATTAGAGGGATGGAGGTCAGAGGATGAGCAAAGTATTGAGCAGAGAAGGAAGCAGAGTAAGGAGTGGCTAGAAGAAGAGGAGAGGTTCAAGGAGAGGGTGTTAACATCCACCAAATATCCAAAGGTTAATGTTATTCCAGTTTCTCTCTTGTTAATTGTTGGGTACATTCACACAAATATCACTACCCATTTATAAACATATGGTTTGGCTAAATGGTTTTAGGATCTCAGAGGGACTAAACACTGTTCCCACATGACATGGAGACATGTTTACTCTTTGCTGCAGGACATCAGAGCTTTACCCTTTATGAACGACCTATGGGCTAAGATGAGGGAGGATAGTCAAAGAAGTGAATATAAAATATAAAAACAAAAAGTGCAAATAAGGGCAATTTTTTTATTTTTAATATTTTCATCGCCATTACTAGCAAACTATATCTCACCAGAAATATTAAGTGTACTACTTTAAGGGGGTGGGGTTATGTCCAAAGATTTGTTTTCCTATTTCCCACATAGTGGGTTGACATCAGTAATTTGCTATACTTTTTTTTTTTTTCCTGTGCAGGGTTGCAGCATTCCAGAGCCTGTACCAACTAGGCAGAAGGTGTGGTACATAGACACTACACAGTGACACAACAGGCAATTTGTGCAGCTTCTCTAGAGTTACCATGGGCCTTTTGGGTGCTTTTCTGATTAATGTTCTCCCTGCCCATCCTGTTAATCTGTTTGAATGGTCATGTCTTAGTAGGTTTTGCAGTTGTACGATACTCTTTCCATTTTTGAATTATGGATTGAACTGTATTCTTTGAGATGTTCAAGACTCTGGAAGAATTTTTTTGTCTAATCTTACCATTTAGCCTCTTAACATTTCACTTGCTAACATTTCACCCAAAACACATAAAAACTGCTGTAAAATGCAGACCCAAATTAAATTAAATGCAACTCTTCAATCCTTTGCAGCACTTAGTCTATCTGTAAAGCCATGGCCCTTGGAAGCATTTATAATGTGGGTGGGACATATTGGCTCAGGCAGGAGAAGCTAACGCGCAGCCCTTCTCTCTCTCCTGTGTGACTCACGACTTGACTAGTCTGTCAAGGTTCTCATTTTAACTGTGGTCTGTGGACTATTTTATTTTTGAAAAATCTTTTATTTTGAAAAATATAAACTTCCGCCTCTGTTTGGCTGCTTTCCAGCAAAGACACTTTACACATGTCTGCAATTCAATCATCTCTATTGTAGTTACTTCCTTAACTGAACTACTAGTACTAGCACAGTTAAACCAGAAAGTTCTATCACTTCATGACACAAGCTAGACATCATGAGATGTCAGTGGGACTGACATTACCTTGTCCTGTTTTCAGCAGCCTGGGCTGGAGATTTACTTTGTTGTTTGTGCTTGAAGAATCAGGTGAGTTGTTGTCGGTAATTATTATGGCAACGCCCATGTGTAAAGGTAACAGTGAATATTTATCCTGAGTAATCAAACTGTGACAGTAACTAATTAGTTATTGAAGTTGGAACAAAGGAATATAACGCCTTTTCCCTCATCTGGATTTTTTCCTTGTTTGTTTCTATGTAACTGTATATGAAAGGCTAAAAATATGGACTCAGAAATCAAATCAGGCTACAGATACAAGTCTTACCGAGTGAAAGTCTTGGATAACAACAGCACATAAAATGACTTTTCTTGGCAGGTATTTTTTTGTGGGTATGTCCAGATGTTTTTAGGTGTTTGGTTTGAAAAAACAGCTGGTTTTTTTTTTTTTTTTTTTTTTTCAAACAGTGATGAAAGCAAACTCCATACTTCCAGCCTCTGTGTGGGGTGCCACCATCAAAGGGTTAGATTACTCTATCCCTTACCTGTCTGCTATGGTGTTTATTCTCTAAATGTCGCTTACAAAATTACAAACCATGCATTACTTTCTCTTCAGAAATGCTGTATGGGCTGCTTTATGTTGGTCTGTAACAAAAAATCTCAATAAAATACATTCTAATGTGAGTTGTAAGGAGATAAAATGTGAAAAAGTGAATTATTGATACTTTTGTAAGACCTATATAATATATTGTCATGTACTAAATGTTCATTGCTTTATACAAATTAATAAATAAGCATAAACTTGATTCATTCAGAGGAAATAGTCTTGCTTTATGTAAAGTGTCATGTGTCAAGTTACTGAGTGTCCTTGAAAATTTCAGTTTAACTCAGTTTAACAAAGCAAGATCACCAAGTTGGTTTTAGGAGAACATCCTCCTAAAATAGGTAGATGAAGATGATAAAGTGGAGATAACATTTCTCTATTTACAAGAAGAAACATGTTTGGTTCTCACTTTTCTGCAAGCTGAATTTGCATCAGTGGCAGGTTTAATCTTGTAACCTTGATAGTTGTTGTGGTTACTCCTAACAGGCAGTCTAATTTAATACATTAGTCACCACTGCTTCAGTTTATTTTCTCCAATTTAGAGATTATTAATTTCCATCATCAAGGGTGGTAATAGAAGCTAATTTCAGTCTTTGAAAATCAACAAACCTTGTGATAGCAGTGTGACAAGGTGTGATTAGACTGATCACTTATTGCAATCTACATTTAATAAGCAGGCGATAAATGTAAAAAATAGTTTTATCTCTCAGTATCTATAACATGTCATGTTCATCTGTTACATTTCCTTCATAACGCGTTGCTATATATCTTACCTATATGCTTGTATGTGAGCAAAAACTGAAGATTAATGTTTTTAAGTTGGAGTAATATTCAATAAACATGTACACTCTGTAGTCATAGTACACCTTTAAATTCTATAACTATACAGTATTATGTATCTGAGTACTCACGTTATCACAAACATTTCCTTTTTATATTCACATTTGCTAAAATAAATATTAGATTAGATTAGTAGATTTTAGTAATTTACAGCCTGATGAAGACTGGATCAATTATATTTTAAAACCTTAGAATTGTTAGAAAGTGTATTTTCCATTTACCACAACTGTATACCTTGCTTGCTGTAATAAAAATATAATTTTTGTTCATTTCTGATCATATTGGTCTAAACTAGTCTGCTTGCTAGAACACAGAAATAAAAACTGTACAAAGACACACATGGTATATGTCTATTGTCTGCACAACATTCACTCATTTAGTGCCTGCAGGAGTGCTGGCATATGTATGAGATGGATAAGATGAATAAAAGATTTATAGCTAGAGCTATAGATATTAATACATCTAATGGTAAAGACAGAGTCAATGGTAAGTTGAATAGAGCTAAATACAGGGCAGTGTGTAAGAGACCATGCAAAAGACTTGAGACTAGGGCAGAGCTTCACCTTCCAGCTGAACAATGGCCTTAGACACAGCCAGAGCTGCAATGGAATGGTTTAGATCAAAACATGTGTTAAGGCCCCAACATACTCCACACGTACTCGAGGTCCGAGGTTGTTAGTGTGTTCAGTGTTAGTGTTACATATGCTCGCCTCACTTTCTAAATTCTTAATTGTAAAAGTAAACGTTAAACATTTCCCTTCCACCTCATAGTCATGCATAATTTAATAAAATATACTAAACTCTGAGGTTGTCCTATGATAAAATGTGAAAAAGGGTGAGGATATTTTTGCAAGACACTACATCATTAGTCGATGATGTAGTGTAATTTACTGAACTTTAGATAAACTATACAGAAGACCTGTAAAAGGGCCATTTCAATTTTTTATTTTTTATTTTTTTTTTTTTAATTATAACACATGCAGAGTAAAGCATTTAGTGGAAATGTTGTATTAACAGATTATATGTTAACTACTGTGTAATGTGATAAGAATTAAAGAATGATGTACAGTGTGAACTTACTTTTTATGTGGAATATTCTGCACATAAAGAACAACATCACATTGTCTTTGTCATTGGATGGAGTTTTGTTTTTCATAAAATTGGGCACACCCAGGGGTTGATGATCATTTCTTTCTTCAAAAAAAAAAAATAATAAAAATCTGGAGGTAAAATATGTTAAAATATTTTGCCACATAAAATTAAAATCCTACAATGGGAACTATGAAGGAATAAAACCTGACAATCAGAAACCAGAATGCAGTTCTGTCAGAGTACACACTCTAATAGTAGTACACATTAAAAATGGTTTCAACACAGAATGATGAATGAGTCCATGGAGCACAGCAATTCCTTGTTGCAGCTTTCAGAGCAATACATCTGCGAACACTGAGCCCCGAATTATAAATTAAACTTCTTGCAGATCCAAATGATTCATTGCAATATATTGACAGTAATTTACACAAGTGGTTTCAAGATTCTTTCAGGCAGTAATTTTCAAACAACAATAATAGAAAAAAAGAAAACAGAACACAATATTTCTTCTGCATGACTTGCAGTGCAGCAGCTAAGTGACATGAAGGTTTAAAAAATAGCTGATAAAAGCTCACTGATTCAACTGCTTGATGTTCTTGGAAAGGCAGAAGGATGGCACTGAAGAATTTGCTCCGGGCTGCCTTCGGAGCATCATGCAGAGAGCTAAAAAGGTCTGACTGAGATTTAGTGCAAAAAATGTGATAATTATTTCTGCAAAAACACACCCAAGGCAAACAGCTAAGAGGGAGCACAAAAGTGATCCTTATTCTACCCTTACTCATTCTGAAAAGTCTCTATTTTCATGGTGTCATGACGTGAAAGCATGGCTGATAATATATAATACAAGTTTATTCTACTAATTGCAGAACTATATAAATTTAATGTCACTTGATGTGGTATTTGGTTTTTAGATCACCATGTACCATTGTAAGGGATCATTATGCAAGGCTTGACTACAGCTAATACTGATCCCCTCAGAGGCTATTTCTGGTGCCCAGTGACACTGATCATGTTGACAGCAATCACCTTCCCACATCACAGCAACTGCAAAGGTCAGTGCAAATGAGAGAGATGTGTGAGCATGGCCTGTTCCCCTTCTAGAGCCTGACATGGCCTTTGGCGTTCTGCCTGATGAGGCCTGAACATCAGCATGGAGTCATTATTCCAACCAGAAGAGATTCTTCAGGCATTGTCCCTGAAGAGAGAGCTGTAGCCAGGTAGGGGAAAAAAAAAAAAAAAAAAGTGGTGGGACAGTGTTGTATTTTGCTCCCAAACCACTGAGCTTTTTTTTTGCCTTCTTCTCTTGTCTCCTGGTGGATGTAATTCCTGCACACCCTGGGGGAATTAATTAATTACAGAGCTGGCTGGGTATCAAAGGTAAATGATTTAATTACATTCCCAGCGTCTTTGTTAAGAAGCCAACTGTCAGGCAGTTGTAAGCGGGGCTGTGGCCCTTTGTGATGCCTTGGGGGCTGTGTGTGGGTAGGTGTGAGTCTGTATGTTTGTTGCTAAGTGTGGGTTCTTTTGCATTAAAAAAGTGAGCAAAAAAAAAAAAAAAAAATGGAACTTGGCAATCAGATTTGCTGCTGAGGACTAATATTTGTGAAAGTTTGAAAATGTTCTCAACAGAAAATCTACAACATCAATATTTCTCTTTATACACCAGCACTATGAAAACTGACAAAAAAGAATACCATACATACTTAGAGCATCATAAAAAGCAATGAGTTCATTTAGGCATGATAAATAGAATGTACACACATTATAAGTTCTAGGATTTTAAGGAATTAGGTACCAGCAATTAATTATTTCACCAAGTCCTACGCAATTATCTGACTCAAACTGCAACATAATAATTTATTAAATAAAGACTGATGTGAAAAGATGGGAGGTCCTTTCACACTTCTTGTTTGAAAAAAAAAACTGAGACAGTGAAAATGAATCCGCTACCTTGACTCTTAATTCTTTTTCAGTCCGTACCCATGAAAGTGCCTGCAAAAAAAAAAAAACAAACAATCTCTAAAATCATTTAAAAGACCACAGGTATAACTTGAAACTCTCCTTCCATGAAACAAGAATGAGCTGGGACAGCTCATTCCCAATAAAGACTATTGGTCTGGATAGCTGACTGGAGTATTGACCTGGATCAGAAAGGAAACTGGAGAAAATTAGAATAATATAGATCGATAGATAGAATAGAATTTAGAATAGATGGATTTGGGACTTGTGATATTTTGTACTTAATAGGTTTCATCACTTCACTATAATACATTGTAAGATATCTGCAACTATTGCCTTATACATTTTTGTTTTATTAAACCCTTTATTCCATTTTTCTTCCAAAAATGTATTTTCTTTTTCTTTTTGCTACTCCGTATTTTAAAGAATCTTGAAGAATCTAACAAGTTCAAAATAGTTTAAGAAAGTTCAAAAAATAAATTCCACAGTTTTAGATATGTTGTTTGCCCTCAGAGTTTATATTATGTACACTTTAATGAATATTTTCACTTCAGCTTCATTGTTGTTTAGGTCTGAAAATGACAGAGGACTCAATCACAGAAATTTAAGGATTCCCTGACAAAACTCTCAAAAACTGTTTACTGTCTGTGATTGTGTCTGCGGCACCGCCAGCTAGACATGTATCTGTGTTTTGCATGGTCAAATTTTTTCAATAATCACCACCTGTTTTTGGATGCATGACTTATGTAAATGTATTATGGCTCATCCTTTTTTTGTTGACTGAATCTGTGTTTTCCACTTAGAACCTAAGCCTTTTTAATTTATTTTACAATGACGTTCACCACGGAAGAGAGACTGTATTTGCTGCTCCAGCTCCCTGTCTGTCTGGAAATGAGCCCTTCAGTGTTGTTAACGCTGCTGCTGTATGTACTGATTGTGATGAAATCATACCTGATCTGCTGTTTTACGCTTAGCGATTCTTCTGCTGGCAACATGTTTTGGGTCAAGACACAGTGCATCTCGAGTCATTCAGCTTGCAATACGCTGACACCATTCCAAAATTATAAGTATTCCATCACAAAACCTGTGATTAATGATCTGCTCCTGACATTCAAAATGGTATTGCAGTTTTCACAACAGCACAAATGAAGCAAGCAGGACTTCCATGTTTGTTTTTTCTGGGTCTGTGATCTGTCCCACCCTCCGTCATTTCTGTGGAATTGGAGCAATGATCATCACCAGCATGGCTTTGTTTACAAATTATAGTCCACTTGCAAAAACAGCACAATGTGAAAGCAAACTGCACCAAACGAAAAAAAATGAAATCCACTTTTGGTTCGGTCCAAACAAGCAGACCAAAGGACTTTCCTGGTGTGAATACATCCTAAGTTTTATGACAGTCAAAGCGTTAAGTATATGGAACAAATAAACAACTTTTTAAGTTTTGTGTGTTTACATGCTATAATTAATGGAACACAACTGAAATGTGTTCGGAGTCGAATTATTGAGTTGTATCAAAACAGAGAGTAAACATGCTAACATTAGCACAGTGCTAAAGTAAACTGTGCCGCATGAAAAGGTTGTTATGAGGAGTAAGGTGTGAGTTTATTGAAGACTGTAGCTGTGTGTGTGGAGTCAGGAAAAAACATGATAATGCAAATTTTCGCTGACTCTTTGCCACTTCCACTCATTTAATCACGTTAACTCTGTGTTACTGCAATGTATAAAGTCCAACCTACAGACAATCCAGTTGGGACAGAAAATGTATTGCTGTTAAGAAAATCAATAGGAAAAGTAATAGGAGACATTGCAGCATCTTGAACAGCATCAGTGATTAAGTTAATAATAGTGATGAAATACAATGTGGCATTTTACTACATTTAAAAGCTGCAGGGTTATTAAGAAAATGCATTTCAGGGCATTGCACTCTGTACTAGCTTATGCTTATTTTTAAAAGACTTGGATCAAAAAACGATGATTGGAGCTCCTCTGTGAGAGTTTTTCTACAACCAGTACAATGTTAATAACTGTTCGTTAAGTGTGGACCTTTTACTGAATGACATAAACCAGTTTAGTCCATCAAAATCTTTGTAATGTTTATCTATACATGCAAAATGTCATTTACATTCCCTGGCTTAGTGATCATAACAATATCTTGTCTGTATTCAAATTTAACTTATTTTTAACTTTATTTCCTTCAGCACTTCCAGTTTATGCGCTTTAGATTAGTTGGTCTTAATTGTAGGTATAGTTGACCGCCTCTATCATTTTGAATCTTGATAATGCCCTGATTGGCCACCTGTTCAAAGTGTACCTATTGGCCAGTCGCAGCTGGCTCAAACAACAACTTCATATGTTGGATTTCAGTGTTAGATCACTAGATGGATTACTTTTAGTCTATTTATAAGTATATTTATAAGTTGCATTTGTTGAATAATAATTATCAATAATATTACTGAAATACTGGATGCGTGCATATGTGTATTTGCCAGCTACATTATAATAACATACACTAAAACACAAGAGACAATTACCTGTAGGACATTGTAAAAGTACAAATATATAAAAACGGGGTCAGAAATTACATTTTGTAGCATGGTTTAAATCATAAATACATGAACAGGTTGAAAAGAAGCAGTATTTTTATAGTGAAACTCTGAGGGAGAAGTGTGAGAGCTTCTTCTGCAAAGAAGAAAAAACAAGATATGATAACTTGCTCAGCATATACAGCGCAGACCACTGGGAGAAGGGACCACTCTTTCTGCAAGCTGATCCAGGACTAATGTGACCTCAGAGTATTATAATAACCTAACATTCAGGCTTTTGGATTTTAGGAGGAAGCCAAAGCACCTAGCCTGGCCATTGCCTTCCTATGTAGTTCCGCTCAGTTCTAATCTTGCTTCACAGCTAAGTCTGGGCTTTCTTCCACTGACTTGGATTCCTCCGGTAGAATTTCAACCGGGCCAATCAGCGAACAGAAGGAGAAGTTGTGAACGATGACATCAACTTTCTGCGCTGTTTTGGAATTATAGTTTGCCTGTAGTTCTAGTAATGGCAGAGGAAAAAGTGAACGAAGCCATTCAGTCCCTGTTGGCCACGCTTCCAGATATTGAATTAACATCAGCAGCCATCTCGTTTGGCTCAGCACTTCTCTCTTTGCAGGGGGAGATGGTTGTTTACTGCGCTGGCAATTTCTGATAAACTTCATAGCTTTGAACTGCCACATTACATACGTCATGGACAAACGTTAGCGACTGGGTAAACTTTAAAACTTCTGAGTACACACCTCCAGGAAGCAATTGTTTCTCAATAGCCAAGAGTCCAGTCCCTCTGTACGAAGCAAAGCGTAGAACAAGGGGCTGGTTTTTAACCAGGCTACAAAAGCACCTGTAGAGAACATACAAACTCCATCCAAAAAGAACAAAGGCCTGGATTTGAATCCTTGATTTTCTTGCTGCAAGGCAAAGGTGCTAACCACTGAGCCACACTGACTAACACATGCTCTGGAAAAAAAAAAAAAAAAAAATTGAAAACAAGGGATAATTCAAACGGTGGTTTTCACATAAACAACTACATCAATATAACACTTGTTTGAGTGGTACATGGGGCAGTTTTTAATGGTAGTTTCTTACATTTAGGAATCCCAAAAGGATTTACCAAAGTATCCTCAGGAAATCCCATAATCTTTTACCAGAGTCTTCATGATTTCTATTTTATGGACTGTTTCTCATTTAGGCTATCCTTCACACTGCATTTTGGAACAATTTTTAGACTTAATTTATTGAAAACATAAGCACTGTTATTGAAATACTGTGGATTGACCCCTACATATTCCTAGGCAAACCTTAAAGTGACTGAAATCCTTTCAAAGTAATTGTCACTACACTGTAGAAATCTTATGACCTGCTTTACTTGATGGAAAATCTAAAACACTTACAGCAAAACAAGATTCTAAAGTAAATTTTCTTGATGTGGTTAAGCTTTCATATGATGGGGATAAATTCTGACATCAGTCTATCTTGATTTGTGTTTAATAGAGATTATTTTATGATGTCACAAATCATTGCATTGAGTAAATGACCAAGAATGCGACCCTCTTTCCTGATGAAAAACCCAGGTTACAAAAAAATCCTTCTCTCCACATGGCTGAATAATTGCTGAAGAAGCAGGCCTGAATGCAAGATAAATAGAGCTGTTACCAAGGTTTTGTCATTGCACAAAGAAGCTGTTTATAGCACAGAGGCTTCGGATAAACCATTTTCTTCCCAAACAAGGTAAATGAAGCATAATTGGAAGCCCATTACAAAATTGAAAAACGGGTGTCTTTTGTTTTAACTGTGTTAGAATTGAACTGGGGGCGCCTCCTCTACTCTGTAAACCTGCATTAAACTGCAGGACTCAATAATTATAATGTTCAGGATCCTTCTGAGGGGCGAAGAAAATCAATAGACTAAGGACAAAGAACCTATAGCCATCACTTAATTCTCTTATCACTGTGATTTAGGGGAAGAGGAGGATGTTAAATAACTGTAAATCTTTAGCTATGACTTTGAGGGTGCTTTATGGCAGTTCTTACAGCGTCTCCCAGACAGAATGTCCATACCTTCCACAGACCACACAATTTATAGCTTTATTACCCTTTGTCTTAAAGAGCAGAGAGACATAGCAGGGTGGAAAGAGATAACAGCCCTGCACAGGGGCAGCTGGGAGAAAAAAGAAGTCAGATGCCATCATCGACAGAGACATATCTTTGTGACAGCTTTACAGCTCAGGACCTCAGCTACTATTTGGGGGTGTGAGACAGTAAACCATTGGTGTCCCACTCCCTATGTCTAACTAATGCTCTTTTCTAATAGCCACCTATGCATTGCAAGCACACATAATTTCCCTAAAATGCTGCCCCCAGTGGAGGGAGCAAAATTCAATTAATAGCATATCCCCACACGATCAGATTAACTTTGCAATGCAGTTGATTCTGCTACCACCACTCCTTCCTAGAGGTCACAAGGAGGACTGACAAAATGGGAGGGCTAAAGCTAGCAGGGCAGACAGAAGGGGGGGGACTTTTTTCTCTCGAGTCATGAGTTCCTATGGTTGTGGCAGATGCTTCCTCATATTTTCTTGTAGCGCTGACAAGTGGCTTATTGTTTCCCTTGATAAGGGTACAGTGTTCCCGGTAATGGGAATTAGAAGGCAGTGTAAGTCACCGAGACACAGGGTGAGAGTGAATCAATAGATAATGGGAGATTTCTCTTGGATGCAAAAGGCACGGATATTATCAGAGCCGTGTAAAAGACCAAGGCCTTTTATTTGTCTTCGAGCTGCACTCATGGGTAGTGTGAAGCCCAGATATAAAAGTTACACTCTACTTGAACTCTATGAATGCAGTTTTTTAGTGTATCTACCCTCATGCCCACATACAACATGTGGTGAACGTTGTCATCCTATGACGAGTGAAGGCTAAACTGCTAAATAAGTAAAAACTGAAAATGATCTTAAGTAGTTTTTCCACAATGAGGTTTCCTATTTAATTTATAGCAATGCAGCGCTTTAATACCACTATTAAAGCTCACCTTTAAATCAACTTGCATTTTTAAAGGAAATATTAAAAGGATATTTTAAGCCATGATAACTTTCTTAGAGAGATGTGGAGATGGTTAAAATCTTACAAAGCCAGGACATCATCGTCTGAGAGTTCTTAAATTGTTTGAAAGTATGATAACCTTAATGCATGTAACAAACACACATCCATCCATCCAGCCATCAGCTAGAAATAATTTAGTTAATTAAAAGTGATCTAAAACAAGAAAGTTTGGTCGGATTTAAACTGCCCAAAAAACAGGTTTATGTCTTTTTTTACTGCATGTACAGGTTTTCCACAGATAGTCTGCAGTCTACATCTGTGAGCTCTTCTCTGTAGCCATGGCTTAGTGTTTGATGACTCCATGTTCATTAGTAGGTCAGTTAACTCCTCATTTTGAGGTTATTGTTAAAGATTTGAGTATTCAGGAAAACAAAAAACGAAGTTATAGTCAGTAAACATACAAACAAATCTGATATACAGTGGTGTGAAAAAGTGTTTGCTCCTTCCTGATTTTTGATTTTTTTCCATGTGTCTTACTTCAGTGTTTCAGAACATCAAACCAATTTAAGCATTAGTCAAAAGACAACAACATCAGTGAACACAAGATGGAGTTTTTAAATGAAGGTGTTATTTATTAACAGAGAAAAAAAATCCAAACCTACATGGCCCTGTGTGAAAAAGTGATTTCCCCCCACGTTAAAATATGACTTAACTTAAATTTTTTTCACCCTTAGTACAATACCGTACAATATCTCACATGGGTGCTAAAAACAATGAAGCCAAAAGAAAACATGTATATAAGTTACAAAACATCAAGATACACACAAATAAAAGTGAACCCTAGTGCAATAAAACATTGGCCTGATTACAGAAGGTACAATTTCAGCTTTAATGCTAACATACTAACTTTGCTAACAGCCAACATGCACCTTGGACATTATCTTAAGTAAAATGTCCAGTTCTGTGAAGCTGACAACAAGGCAAACTGTGGAAGAAGCTTTGTTGAAGCATGAATTGAGCAGATCTATTAAAAACCACATTTGATCATTTGATAACTGCCTCCTCCATAAAATAAAACTGTGGTAGACTTTAATGACTTAATTTCCACCTCTGGGTAGAGATGGCTGGAGAGTCAGAATAATACTACTCTGAGCTCTGGCAGTGATGAGCTGGTAGTAAAATGTAAAAAAGATTCTCAGACCTAGAAAGCAGAGTGATGAAGTTCCCTGAAATTATAAGGCTTAACATAAACATTTAATTATAATGAAATGTTTTGGTTTCTTTTTATGCTAAAAATGTTAAGAGTATTGAATAATAGTTGTCCACCCATATGGAACATTGCTTGTGCACACTGTAAGAACATACAGTACCTTGTAAAAGTATCCATACTCCTGCATTTTTTTTTTCCACATTTTTGTTATATTAAAAAAAAAAAAAAAAAAAAAAAAAAAAAAAAAAAAAAAACTTAATTGCATTTTATATGTGTTAAACCAACACATAGCACATAATTGTGAATTGGAATAAAAATGATAAACAGTTTTCAAACATTTGTACCCTTCCCACCAGAGACAATACTTTCTCCACAATTACACCTTGGCTTTTAGGGTAAATCTCTACCAACTTTGGAAATGTAGAGACTGAAATTTTTACCAGTTCCTTCCAGAGATGCTCAATTTCAGCCTGATTGGATGGAGATTATTGCTCCATATTTAGCTCCACCCATCTTCCCATAAACTTTGACCAGTTTGCCTCTGCCTGTTAATAAAACTCATCCTCATAGCAAGATTGCAATTA
The DNA here is from genome assembly GCA_014839685.1 of Anableps anableps. NCBI lineage: Eukaryota > Metazoa > Chordata > Actinopteri > Cyprinodontiformes > Anablepidae > Anableps > Anableps anableps. Next base: position 20,673,299 of record CM026076.1, read on the forward strand.
CAGTTGGTTCTTGGCTGCTTCTCTGATAATGCTCTAGTTGCCCAACCTATTAGTTTTACAAAGTATTCACAGTCATTCATTTTGCCTCTTTGTAAGGAAGAACAATACTATCACTCTGGCCTTAGTATGTCATGGTTTGTTGTAGTTGAGGACCCAAATGCAGAGGCAGTGAGTAGATTTTGAAGATTTAATAAATGACAAAAACACTGGAGGATGCAGGAAGCAGAGCAAAAACCAAACAAGAATGCAGGGAATAAAAACTAGTGAGCACAACAGGGAAAAACTTGGGCAAGGAAAACAAGTTGCAAACAGGCAGCCTAACAGAAAGAATAACAGGGGAGATAATGAGAGGAACCAGTGAGAAGTGGCTGAAGAAGAGGACCTTAAATACTGGGGAAGTGAGTGCTGGAAACATTGGCTGGGGATGATAAACTAACCGTTTCCAGGTGTGGGCAATTAACAGAGGGGTGCTGAGAAGAGGGATGAGAATGGCAACAGGGGGCGAGGGAGAGCAACAGGGAAGCAAGGAAAGAATCTAATGTATCTGAGAATAACTGGACACAGGGAAATAGCCTAGATCTACTAAGAACAGACTCAAATAAACAAACTAAGAACTGGACAAACCAAAGGAGTAAACTAGACAGGGGAAAACTGGGAATCAATACAAAGAAATGATAGAAGCAAAATCTAACAGAAACAGAGGATAACTAGACTGTACTAAAGTGAACCAAAACATAACTGATCTAATAGACATAAGAAACACAGGATGACAAGGACACAAGGAGATAACTGGAACCAAGAAAAGACTCAACTAAAGTATAAACAAAAACAAAACTGATCTAATCAAAATGCAGGACAATAAACATAATCTAAAATAAACTGAAATACTCAAACCTAAGAATTTGAACAGAGAACAAAACCAAATCATGTAGATCCTGACATTAGAAACACATGAAATGACCATCACCTTTAAAAAACAGTGTGAAGATGTGTAAAGATGACAATGACAAGTTTCTTCTTAACTGTTTTCTTTGTTTTGTTTTGGGGTTTTTTTTTTTGTTTTTTTTGTTTTTTTTACCACTAAATCATATTGAGTTCTCTTCATAATTTCAACTAAGGCATTTTGTAACTATAGAATTTTAATATTTATCAATACTCCACTGTAAAACAGTTTTAAAGGAGATTGAAAAAGCTTAAATGGTATGTCAATACATTGCTACAGTATACCAACTTGTGACAATCAGACAGAGAATAAATCAATAATTGACAAAATCAAGAAAAAAAAAAAAAAAAAAAAAAAACAACATTGACTCCGAGATTTATATCAGTCCTGCTACACACCATAAATGGGGAAGAAGAAAGATAAATCTGGCACAAAGTTTGTTCGAGTAACTGTCTCCCAAACAAAGCTAAGATCAAAAAGAAAGTTGGTAAGGTATTCTCATGAGCTGTTCAGATATTAAAAGACTGCCCACACTGACCTGCAGACAGGAGCCAACAAAACAATGGATTTCTCAAAAAATCAACTCAACTGTTTTGTGGCACAGACTTCAAAACCAGTAAAACCAATTTATGAAAGCTTCTTATTCTGTAATAACATATATAATAATATGTTATGTTTACCATAAAAAAACACATCTACTTGCACCACTTGCATTTTCTCCTCTTGGAGTGTGAAACCATCGTTGATCCTCGTAGAAATTTTTGCAAAGAAGTGACACAGAAGATGTCCTTATCTTAATGTTGGTTGAGATCTAGAAATTCAGAACAAGGGACGAGGTTAATAAGAAAGGTTCAAATACATACCCTCAGAGAAAGATTTTTTAGATGTGTAATGTTGAATCATGAGCCATCCAACATGGACAGAGATCAGATCAGCAGTAAGGGTGCCCCCCCCCAGGGTCACTGAATGCATTAACCACTGGGGTCCACAGGGGTGTGGGGAATAATTACTCATTGTTGCCATGTGACATCCCCAATAAATTAAACTCCCCCTATAAGTTTTAAAGGCAAATGCATATTGTGGCCATCACTTACAGGCTGGTCTGTCCGTGCCTACGCATAATTCCTTGTAAGAATTTGTTACTGCAACTTAGTAAGTGGACCCAGCAGCCCACTACAGATGAGTGAGCAATTTGCCAATTGGAGTTGTAACAAGTGTGAAGAAAAAGACTGTGTGTGTGTGTCTTCATCATTAATAAATCCTACTCCATTAAGCCTTAATCTAATTATAAATCACGCCTTCATCTGCCATGAATCATCTCCGCTCTGTGTTAGCTAAATTGGGGAAAAAGAATTTGGACACATAATTGAGATTTTAATGATTTTTTTCCTTTGCCTTGTGCAAAGAACAGAGAAGTTATCAGCCTTACATAAATGATTGTTTAAGCCTCCGTAACTAATGGCTTTAAAGAAAATATAATTATAATTTAATAATTGACAATTAAGCCTGGGGAACTTTCAGTTTTGGCAATGGATTCCTAAAAAAAAAAAAATCTCTTTTTTTGCAGCCACGTGTCAAAAAGAGGTAATTACAGCCTCTGTACACACGTATAAAACTTAAGCAAATGCACACAGCAGAGGGCTGTGGATTAGGAGTAAGATGGAGATGTCATCCAATCATCACCGTGGCACACAATGTGGAGAATAGGTTTGAAAAATACAACTGGTGATAGGTGCTTTCAATAAATAAATTTCCACTGTGCAGGAGTGACTTCCACAGCGACAGCTCAAAGACAGCTTGTGCCGAGGAACATCAACACCTTTACTCCAAAATCTAATTATGTGTCACATGGAGCTTATATTGAAGCCTATATTGCTTTTCCTAGTTAACACATGAGGAAGTACCTTAAAGATAATGATAATAAATAGCTCAAAACAAGTCAAATCAATTTTCTTACAGCAGCTACTCTTGAGATGTTTGTTGCTGCTGTTGTTTTTAGTAAAATAAAAATAAGCAGGCAACATTTGGAAACATCTATAATGTTTCCAGAGTAGAAAGCCTGCCCTGTTTGTCCACAGACAAACTTGACAAACCCTGTCTTTTGACACTCCCCTGAGCTAATGTTCTGTCACAAGGAAGCCACCAGTTTTGAGTTACAGGTGAAAGTTTACTTTTCCTTCCTTTGTGCTCTTTTCAGTACACGCTAATGATCTCAATGTGCAACACCCGCAGCACAGGCGGTGGGGAAGCCATAGGTAATGAGTCAGATGTATAATGTGATTAGTCAAGTCCCCAACCAAGGCCTTCAGTCAAAGGCAGCAACAGCAGAGATCACAAGACGCATTAAGAGACACTCCGTCACGATGCAAAAAAGCATGTGAGCTTTCAGCTGCCGCCATTCATTTTCATAATGACAGTAAATGCAGTTGAAAGCAGTGGGGTCTCTGAATGGCATTAGGCTCCCTTCTTTCAATTTTGATTAGGTGTCTTGCACTAGATGAAGAGAAATCATTTAGAGCGGAATAAGTGTGTCAGGAGATAATGGCTCCACAGGTTGAACACAGTGAGGAAACACGGGCTGACGAAACACAGCCACGACCTGAGAAATTCAGGTGCATGTATGCTTATCTGAGTGTCTGCATGGATGCAAGCGTTTGTTTAGGTGCTGGCTTTCGCGCGCACGCGTATGCATGTTTGCCTGGCAAAGATCACAGGTTCTTTGTGTTTCATGTCAGGCGTTTCGGTCTAGGTGACAGCGTTTCACATTGATGTGACAGGTCTTGAAAATAAAACTGAGAAGGCTGAGAACCCCCTGTGAATACTTTGTCTTTGCAAATTTAGCCTAATTAAGGTCAAATATTAATTTGTGACTAATTGGATATGCTTAAAAACATCTAAGCTTTTGTTGCTTTGCTCTTTTTATCACTACTAATCCTAAAGGCTTTTGCTCAAAATGAAAAAAAAAAAAGGTGTGCAGGACAATCCACCTGGAGATTTAAATTGTAGCTGTGAAAGTATTAAATCCTTCCAAGTGTCTTTTAAAACTTTACGAAGTTCGCTCGCGGCCCTGACCAAAACAAAACACAATGACAGGTGCCAGTTTACGACATCCCTCTCTTTATGTCTGACTCTCCTCAATTTCCCCTGACAGATATGGAGGGAAAAAAACAGATAGAGAGGAGGGGGAGGAAAGAGGCAAGGAGGAAACACAGGGGACCTGAAGAGTGTTTAGGAGGAAGATGGCTGTCAGTAGCTGTCAATCGTTGGCTTTTTGATGCCATCGTGCTTGGCACAGGCCTGTCTGTCTCGCGGTGCAGCAGCTATCTAAAGACTCACTTCACCAGCAGACAGACGCTGGGATGGAAACACAAGAAGATCTGCACATTCTCCCATCTCAACCTGGCACGCAAACTCCTTCAAATCTGTGAATTCTGATGAAGCTCATCTTTTCACCCAGTCTTGAAAATGGAAAGCTGGTAACACATCAAGAAAGACTTGATCAGAAGTAAATTAACAGAAAAAGTAATTTGAGTCCAGTTGCATTGATGTGTGCATTTATTACTTACGCCCCCATTAAACCCAAAGGTAGATACACTTCCTTATGTAAATAATGTTGACGCATCGCCTTACTACCCATCTGATACTGTACCATATGTAATTTAATCAAAAGCTAAGGCAAAGACGTCAGCAGACAACAGCAGAATCATACATATTAAGTGGTCAAGATGTATGACTCTGCAGTTATCAATTAATAGAAAATCTTATGGCTTTCCATTTCTATTATTGTCTGCAATCTGAGACCCTCACTCTGTATCATTTCATTTCATTAGTCCAAAAACATGTGTCTGACTGTGTCAAGATGACCAAACCACACCTGGACATAAAAAGTGGAGTGGAATAAAACTGGTTTCCCTTCCAAACATTTACGATCTGGCTTGTCAATTCCTTTGCTTTCACTATTTGGCAACTGAACATACAGCCAGAGAAACAAAATTATAAAAAGATCTCTATTCAAACACACAGCTCAATATCCTACATCTCAAGCAGCCTTCGGAAAGTCCTGTCGGCGCTCATCATTTGGCCTTGTACCTCCGCTAAACCATTGAATTCATCATGCATAAAACATCAAAGATGCACATCTGAAAGAGTGTGTCTGCCTGTTTATTGGCTCTCACTGCTCCATAAACCATTTTCATCCTCTGTGGGATGGGACACACATGCTCCTCAGTCCTATTGATGGCATTTAACACAGGAATATAAACTATAAAACACAATAATAAACATAAGCGAAGCAAATAAATCAGATTCATAATAACCCTGAGGTGGGATTTATGTAAGCAAAGATAGAGGCTTTGTGCAAATTGACGGCGCAAGCTCTATCAAAGTGCCGGTGAGACACTAATGTAGTCTTATAAACACACCCAGCAACACTCTAAAGTAGCTTCATCTCTCCTCTTTGGCCAGCATAAGTGCTTAAGTAATGTATTGCTTTCATAAGTGTGCAACTTAGTGGTACTTTCTTTGGTGTAAATGTGTCTCCATCCTCTGGGTTGTATGATTAAGTATAAAATACAAAGACCATTGCTGTGGAATAAATTCAAACTGTGAGCTGAGCAGCAGCAGTTCTTTTTGGAAAGGCCCCTGTGACAGTGGCAGAGAAGCCCCCAGAGAAATCCATCAGCGGCACACACTGTCCCCCTGGCACCCAGGCTAATGTATCACCATCTGGATTGCAGTAATATCTGTCTGATGGATGTTTTTGGAGCACAGAGGTCCATATGAACCCAGACAGGAGCCTCAATTGCAGGGTGTAACGTTGAAGAGATGGGGCTCTAGCTCTGGAGGTCCATTATACTTCTTTTCTCCTTTCCTCTCCTGAGTCCTGGACCCTATACCTCTTCCCAGTCCATTCATCCTGCCTTCTTCCCTCATTCCTCAGCTATTGTGTGCATGCATGCTGCTCGCATGTGTTAGTCACAGGTCTCCGCTGAGAGGGCCGACAGCCATCCTGGGGCGATGCCTGGGTTCCTCCAGTCAACTATACTGCCTTCATCTGGCCTGATGAATGGCTAGCTGCCTTATCAGTCCCTCTGCCTGCAATCTCAAGTGGTTCCCCGGAGCCTCACACCGCCTGCAGGTTTGGTCGCTCTCTTCGCCAAGCAAGTTCCATCCGCCTCACGCAGCACACCCAGAGACACAGCAAACAGGGGCACACAATTACTTACAGATAATATTATTCCGCTGGATGTACAGTTCACAAAAGACACGCACGTGAACGAAAAAAAACAACAACACACCAACGGTAGCAGCCAAGAAAACCTTCACACCGCCTCTTCCACAAAGGCACATGCACGTCAACAAGCAAATCCATCATCTTTATTTCCTCCCCAATGTGCTCATATTTCTCGTGGCTGCAGCAAGCTCACAAAAATATTTATTTTGCTGATTTTTTTTTTTTCTTGAGGAAGCACAAAAGAAATCACACCTCTCTTTCTCCCTGGCTCATGCCAAAATAATCAATGCTTTCCAGAGAGGGACTTGTGGCGCGACATGCGTGGAGGGAAGGCAGAAGGATGCAGACATAGCTCCAGGGCTCTGGTTGGAGATAATAAGTGAGGAGAAGTCCTTGGGTATGTTTTACAGCTATCAAGACTCATCATATTTGACATGCATTCTGGTGTTTACACAGACTCTGCCGTAAAATCCTCTGCAGCTATAGAAGGGAACTGGGTGCACGGAGCAAACACAATGCAAGCACAAGCACAGCGCGCAGTCTTACACACACAAGTGCATCAGAAAGGAGGAACCGGTTGTTGCCTCTGCTTTTTTATTTCTCCCTGCCTCTTTTCTCCACATCCCATCTCTTATCCACGGCACAATTGGCGGCGTTAGCACCTGTCAGCTGACTGACTTCTTGTTCCCGGCGGCTTATGAAAAAATCATGGCTGCTGGGCTTCAGAGCCTGCTCTCCCATCAATATGAATTCACCATGGTCTTCATGCAACATTAGGCCAGGTCCTGTTTTCTTACAGCAAACCGCACGCTGCTTCGTCTGTTATACACAAGAGGAAATGAAAAGAGTAAATAGTCCTTTTAGAATGTTGCATTCAATCATGGGTGGAACCAAGTCGCCTATGAAAGGGACCAGTATACTTGGCTCTCTAAAGCACATTTGCTTTCTACCCCCAGATATAACGGCGCAGTGCTCCATGTCTTTTATTAGTGTGTCCAGTTCTCCTGTAAATAAAACAGTGCAATTCTCTGTGCGGCCCCAGTAGATTGTCCCCTGTTCTTATATTCCAAACAAGCTCTCACAGATTTATATACTTTTAGTTTTACTGTTAAAGCAGGAGCACTAAAGGTGGCAAAATATGTGGGGATTGTACTTATATATTACAAAACTAAAGAGCCAGAATACATTCAGCAAAACAAATAAGTTGAATTCTATTATTATTACTCATATAGAAATAAATATCTGGCAAGGCATTCTGTTTTGTCTGTTTGCACCCCAGGCTTTCCAACGGGGTATTAGGACTTAAAAAAGGGGAAAGCTTGGGATGTTGATTTAGCAGATATTTCTTTTATTATGCCGATTGTGAACATCCAAATCACTCTTCATCCTTTCACCACTTGGTCAATTTCACATCCTTATTTCACCTGAGCTTCACCATTTTGTTCCTTCCTACTGTTATTTCTTACCTGAAAACAAACCAGAGTACTTTGTTTGTAGTGAAATATTCTCATGAATTATAGAGTCAACAACCACGCTGGAATCGACAACATATGGCACTGTTTTTAATGTGGTCTATGTATCGACCAGTTGATTTTTTAAAAATAATTGGTAGATTAGGACCCTAAAAGTGACCTCTTTATGTTTTTTTGGGTTTTTTTGTTTTTGAGGGGCGGGGGGGTTGAGTCCTTGTTATGAAACTGATAGGAATTGACGAATAGTTTGTACAAAAAGTCAGGTACCAATTCACCAGAACTGCAAAAGGTATGAAATGGTGAAGGGACAGAATGACTACCACCTTGTTCAAACGCAAGTGAGATGAAAGCCTTACAAAAAAGTGAAGCACTTTGACTTTTTATAAAACAATAAAACAAAAACAGAAAATCTGAATGCTGTTTATCACAGAGCACTGAAGATGATCTCAGAATCTAAACCACTTAGTACTCTTAGTACTCCACTTAGTTAACAGGTCTTTACTGTTCACATGCATGCAGATTGTTACACTGATATTTCTTAATTTATAAATGAGTAGCTGGTTTACTACCACTGTATGTAGCTTCAGAACTGCTCCCCTAACAGAGCAAATACAGTACAAGAAGTATTCAACCCCTTGGATGTTTTATGCTTTCTATTGATTTTACAACTCAATCGCGATCAGCAAAATTTGGCTTTTTTGACAAAAATAATTACAAATATCCTTTAATATCAAATGGGAAACAGAGTCCTACAAAAGTAATGGCAATGAAATAAATATATTTAACATAAAATAGTCCCACAGTGAATGGAATGGAGCTCACCTGAGTGTAGTGACTGTGTCTCAAGTGACTGTAGTATAAAGACACCTGTATGAAAGGTCCATTCACTGGTTAATCAGTATTTCTGGTTACCATAACAGCTTGAAGACAAAAGAACACTCCAAACAAATCAGAAGAAAAATTATTGAAAAGTATAAGTCAGGGGATGGATACAAAAAAAATCCACAAAGCATTGAATATCCCCTGGAGTTCAGCTAAATCTATCATCCAGAAATGGAAGGAATATGGCACATGTGTAAATCTACGTAGGCTGTCACAAACTGAGTGACCGTGCAACAAGGAGACAAGTAAGAGACGCCACCAGGACACCTCTGACTATGCTGAAAGAGTTACAAGCTTCAGCAGCTGAGATGGGAAAGAGTCTGCAGACAACAGCTGTTGCCTGGGTTCTTCATCAGTCAAAGATTTATAGGAGACTAGCAATGAGGAAGCCACTGCTGAAGAAAATTCAGATCAAGGCTTGACTTGAGACTCCATGGTCAAGTGGAAGAAAGTTCTTCAGTCTGATAAGACCAAAATAGAGATTCTAGCCATCAGACAAGACACTATGTTTAGCAGACATCAAACACTCCACATCACCACAAACACATCATCCCCACTGTGAACCATAGTGCTGGCAGCATCATGCTGTGGGTATGTTTCTCAGCAGCAGGCCCTGGAAGGCTTGTAAAGGTAGAAGGTAAAATGAATGGAACAAAATATAGGGAAATCCGAGAGGACAATTTGTTTCCATCCCACAGCATACAGCTAAAGCGACACAGAAATAGTTTAAACACAAGGTGGATGTTCTTGAGTGGCCAAGTTAAAGCCCAGACCTCAAGCCTATAGAGAATTTGTGAAGGCATTTGAACTGCTCACAGCAACCTGACAGATTTTTGAACAGTTTTGCAAGGAAGAATGGAGTAAAATTACAGTGTCTAGATGTGCAAGTCTGATTGAGACCTATCCACACAGATTCCAAGCTGATTGCAGCCAAAGCTGAATCTACAAAATACTGACTTGAAGGGGGTGAATATTTATGCAAACACTTATTTTATGTTAATTTTTTTACTTAATTGTCATTATTTTGTAGATATCAGTTTTCATCTTGACAATAAAAAAATCATTTAATGTCAAAGTGGAAACTGATTTTTTTTTTTTTTTCAACAAAAGCAAAATGTTGCTGATCATGATTGATTTGTAAAAGCAACAGAAAGTGTACAACACCAAAGGGGGAACATTCTCTATATAGGCACTTTTCATGATGTGCACAATTTGGAAAAATGTATTTTCCTACAGTATTCCTTCCACTAGAACAAATTACATCAGGACTTGAAGATGTTCAAGACTTTTTACCCACCACTCTTTGCAGAGTTGCTTTAGTTCAGACACATCGTGTTTTAACCACAGCATTTCAATTGAATTTCAGTTGGGATTTTAACTAGGATTCTTCAAAGACATCCTTTTGTTAATCTATTCAAAGGTGGACCTGCTGTTGTGTTTCATTGGCTTGCTGCATAGTTCAAGTGCATTTTACCTTGTTGGAAATTTTCCTTCAGGATTTTTTGGTAGAGAGCAGAATTTATGGTCCTATCAATCACAGCAAGTCATCCTGAAGCAGCAAAGCAGCCCCCAACCATCACACTACCACCACCATGTTTGACTGATGGCCTGATGTTCTTATTCTAAATTGCTGCAATCGTTCTACAAAGGATTTAACAGGACACACACCTTCCAAAAAGCTCCACAGTTCTATCAGTCCACAGAGTATCATCACTAAAGGTCTGTGAGATCATCACATCAACAAGTGAGGTCATCAGTGCTTTAGATGTTGCAGGTTCTTTTGTAACCTTCTTGATGAATACCTCTTGGAGATGCCATCTTAGGGTAATTTTTGACAGAGGACTGTTTTTGGGAAAGTTTGCCACTGTTTCATGTTTTCTTCATTTATGGATAAAGGCTCTCTGTGTGGTTGGTGTGAATACAAAGCCTTGCAAATGGTGTGGTAATGCTTTGCTTCTCACCCATTCTAGAAGGTGCTTAGATTGGGGGATGATGTGTTGCTTTTTGAGATCTTTTAGCCTACTTCATATTGTCAGTTAGATTCTATTTAAGTGCTTTCTTGATTCTACATGTCTGGTATTAATCCACGAAATTAAATCCAGCTTTTCAAATAATGTGGTTAGTCACAGTTACTTCATGATTTAACAAGATGGGTGCAATTATTATTTCACAAATAGTCAGATTGCTTTGGATAGCTTTCCTTTCACAAACAAAATCATAATTACTATGTTTTTCTATTTACTGAGATTGTCTTTGTTTATAAAAATGTGTTTGGTGTTTTGGTGTCTTTGTCACTCTTAAATGTTAATCATCAAATAATTTTGCCATGGGAAATTTTAAATGTTGATGGATAAACTGCTGTAAAGTGGCCTCAAGAACTCTTCTATAAAAAGATGTTACCAGCATAAAAACAAAAGAGATAAAAATTGATGAAATTAGTAAGTACAACTCAATCTATAATTCGCTGTTTCATGTACAAAATTAGTTATTTTAACTAACCTATAAGAGCTCAACAATAATAGTCCCTTATTGACATCAACCTGCTGAGAAGGCATTGACTCATCCAGCATTCCCATTACGTTTACTTGGGTGGACCAACTGCAAACATGTCTGCTTTCCTCCTACTCCTCTGCCTCTCTCCTAGCCCTTTAAACATGCCGACAGTCAATTATCTACACCACTTCTTCCTGACATCATCGCTCTAATACAAGCTGCTGCTGACCTTATGTTTGTGTGTCTTGAGCGGATGAAAGCGCTGTGTTTCTCCCTGATTGGATTAACTTCAGATGTGGTGTGTGTCCGGGTCTATTACGCAAACCCTGTTGTGATTTCGAACCCCAAGCCTGGATCTCTCCCCCCCATATCTACATCCAAACTGTTATGATCCTCTTCCTTACAGCCACAATTCCACCCTTCTCCTCCTTTAACGCCTCCTCAAAGGCCTGCTCTGCCTACATGGCAGCTTCTGCTGGCACACACACATGCAGCACTGTCATGTGCACACTCACACATGCACATATGCCCCAGCTCAGGCCTCTAAACAGTCATAGTCCATGTATCTATTGCTCACTGATGGAATGCCTGGGGAAACCCTATTTCTTCATCCGCACCCTCCTTTTCTTCCTGCTCGGTTTTTCCGAGTCCGGAGGGGTCATCTCAGATGGGGAGCTCATAATCAACTCAATTAAGTGAGTCTGATTGCGATGGCAAATTGGTCCGAGTTATAACATTATCATTAATGCCTCAAGTGCCATCACAACGGGACACAGCAATCAGATGGGAGTGAGACTAATAGGAAGGTAGGGAGCAGGGACTCTGCTCTGGAACTTAGGCAAGACTGAGTTTGCTTTAGTACAGAAAAGAGAATACAAATGTAACTTTTTGTGAAAAACGAACATGGATTTAGGAAGTGGAAATGGGCAGTTAAAGCATTATTGTTTCTGCAAAGAGACATTCTCTTTCTGACAATGAGGACTGACAACAACTGCAAGATGTTAGTGGAGAAGCGCTACTGTATTTGAAATTAGGCTGGGAGAACGAGCTTTAAACCCGGGGTTCACCCAGTAATTGTTTCTCAGGATGTGACATTTGCCTCTTTTTTGTGGGTTCCTAAAGGTGTCAACACCTTTCACATAGCCAAGATTTTTTTTTTTTTCTTTTACTGTGGCTTGTGTGCCCCGGAGCGGCCTGTTTGATCTTCTTGAGGACTGTCAACTTATTGCGTGACTGCATGGAAATTGAATTCTGTATTTATTTACACGGCAGGTTAATAGAATAGATGCCTTAGTGATTTGAAAGTCAAACAACCACACCTGCCATTCATTCCATTTCATTTTTTTTTTTCAGCAGAGGCAGATCCACTGCTTTGTTCTGTTAGGCTTGAACACACAAAAAGAAGATGATAATGAACTGAATGGCTTATCCCCTGCATTCTCGCTGCAGAATGCACTGTAGCTCAGACATAAATGTAGTAAATCCAGATTTTTATGATTGGCAAAACAGTTCTTGGGAATATTTTTTGTTACATCCTCATCTACATTCTGCAACCCTTGCAATAGCCTGTATACAATCCCTTGCAAAATATTGTCATTGAACTTTTTCACTGAAGTTACAACCACAAGAAGGTGAACCTTTGCCCCAGCCTCAAGTCTTTTGCAGGCCTCAAACAGGTTTTCCTTCAGAATTTCCCTGTATTTTCAATCTTCCCATCAGCTTCCCTCTGTCAAAGAAAAGCATCCCCACAGCATGATTCTGCCAACACCTAGTTTCACAGTGATGATGACGTGTTTTCAGGGTGACTTGCTGTTTTTTGTTTTTTTTTTTTTTTTTTTTTTTTTTTTTTTTTTTTTTTTTTTGCCATGCTTGATGTTTTGAAATTAGAAAGTTCAATTCATTAGCATAGGTCATTTCTTACCAATCTTTCATTAAGGGTAGATTAGTGGAGACCACAGATAATAGTTGTGGTATTAAAAAATTTGAATCTCTGCAGCTCCTTCAGAGTTATCAAGAGCTTCTTGGCTTCTTCTCTCATTAGTGCTCTCCTTGCCCTGTCTTCATATTATCCCATTTTAGGATAAATTGAACAGAGCTCTGTGAGATCTGCAAAGCTTAGGATATCGCTTTACATCCTAACCATGATCCTCCTGGTGTGTTCCTTTGTGTTGATGATGCTGTTTATTCACAAACAGCACCTATAAAACATCGAAAGTCTTCACAAAACAGACATATTTATACAGAAATTAAATTGCACACCGATGGACTCAATTTACTTATTAGGTAACTTCTAAGGGCAATTAGTCAAAATTCATTGTATTTAAGGGTATCAGAGTAAAGGTGAAGAACACAAATGCATGTCACACTTTTTGGAGGTTTTTTCATAACATTTTTAATAGCTCAATATAACACACTGGAGTTTGTTATGGCTGTGTGACAAAATCTAAAAAAGTTTAAAGGGTAGGAATACTATCACAAGGCACTTTAACCCGATGCTTTTTATCTGTGTTGGTGCATTAAATAATACCTAACTGGGCTTTTTTCTTAGATAAAAACGCATCCATACAGTGGCCCAGTTTGAGTAAACTCAGCCTCAGTGCACGTTTATCTGCTCATACTGGAGCTTTAAACAGACTTGTCATGCTGGAGGATGCTGTCGTCAAACAGAGGACAAATCCAAGAATGTCAATTGAATGCTGAGAACTGTCTGTCATCTGTCCCGATGCTGGTCTCTCCATTGTGATTAGCATCACTTAATATTCATGGAGCCTATCTGACTGCTGAGATGATGCCAAGCTGACTCCTGTTGTTCAAGTACAGAGGAAGCTGTCTCCCTATCATGAATACACAGATGATGTAAGAGCCTTGTGGTGTTACAAGCACATCAATATGTTGCGCCAGTATAGGCTCTGATGGTGTCACAGGTCAATTCAATAAGAGGAAAGTGATACTGCAACAGAGACAGTGAAGTGAAGGCCTTGGTCTCTCTGAAAGTTGCCTCATTGTACATTTGCTGAGCAACACTGCCACTCGGCTGTCAAAGTTAGGTACTGTAGAGCAAAACGTTAGGAGGTGAAAGTCACGCAGATTTGAAGACTTCTTTTGAATGTTCTGTCATCTGATAAGTGAAAATCAAACACAAATCCCTGCTTACAATAAGATAGGTCTGGTTTTAAACTGACAAAATACCTCAGCTTAGCTTCTGCATGCCCCAAAATTTAAGAGCCTGTTTTTTAGTTGTACACAGTCCTCCATCCCACATCCTGAATTATTTTATTTCATATTACTAGTTGTATGTGTCAGGTTTGCTTTCTTGATTCTCCACCACATAGTTTTTTTTTTTTCCTACCTCAGAGAGACTGTGTGAACGTGCATCATTGTGGCACTGTGACAGTCAAGGCCAGGAGGGGGAACGGTGGTACGCTCGCCGCAGATGGCAGTGCACATTTTTTCATTCCTTAAACAGACACAAAAAGCAGCCGAGGGACCAGGGCCTGTCTGTGGAATGTGCTGGGGAAGAGTAGGTACTTGGCACAAGTAGCAGAAACAATTAGCATCACATAAGCAGGGGCCCGGAGCAGCAGGAGGCAGAGAGGAGAGAGGATGGTGGAGAAGAAAACACGGCATCTCGTTTTCACCATGAGGACTTTAAACAGATCTGCATGCACACTTTGAGACCATCCTCTTCCTTTCCTTTGCCACAGCTCAAACATTTTTTTAAGAGACAGTTTGTGTCATGGCTCATTTAGGTGACGTGTTCTTGTTCCGGCGTGTTTTGTTTGGATCTGTGCATTCTTAATTGGGGAAAAGGCAAGAGGAAGCGCTGTGTCCTTGGAGAGGCGTTGCCATCCCACTCACATCCCGAAATTCCTTTTTGAACAATCCTGGCTACTCCCTTTCCTGTTCTGAAGTTGTGAGAAGAGATGAACTGAAAGTGTGGATTGTAAAAAAGCAAATATATACAATAAAAAAAATTAAAAATTAAGAAAACAGCCTGGTCTGACTCCAGAAAAATTGGCTCATTAAATTTTAAGTGGTTCAGAGATACGTTCAAAGGAAAGAAGGAACATTCCACCAAACTTCAGTTTTTTCCAAAGATCTTTTGCTAAATCATACTTCACCCAGAGCCAGGCGAAATATAAGGCAAACTAGAGGCTGTTTAGAGCCTCCAGACCAGCAGAGGGCCCCAACAGCACGAGAATTGTCACACGTCAGGCACTCCATTGCATATTTTTTGGATTAAGAGATAGTAATCATCATGCAACAACAGCAAAAATCAAGGATTTTGATTCTTAATGTGTAATTTTCAGTTGCAAACCAATCATCCTATCATATGAAATAAAATTGTATTCTGTTGCGCGAATAGATTAAATCTGGGTAAATTGGGGCTGAGCAGTGAATTGAATAAGGTTTTGCTGCTCATATATGTGACCTTTGGCAGTGTTTTGAGGTAAGGTAGAGATATCCCTTCCTAAGTTGGAAGGCCCCTGAATCAAATTTTGTCTTGGGTCCCCTTTAATCATGGAAGGACTCTGACATGACATGACATTCCACTTTCAACTAAGGACAAATTAACCAGAGTCATGCAAAAGAGTTGTGACATGAACAGAAATGATTATTATAATGATGCATGTCAAGTGTCATTTACAGCACTATATTTAAAGAAATGTAAATATAAACATATGTTTTTGTGATTATCAAACATTTCTAAGCATTTGTCACTTCAGAAAGCATTTGTCACTTATGTGATGCTAAGTTCAAGAACAAGTCTACTGAAAAAATACAAATTAGAACTATACTACATCTAAACAGTTAAGAACAACAGCAAGCAATGAGGTCTAAACACACAACAACAAGCTCTAGAGAAGTTTGCAAACTTTAACTTGGACAAATGCAGGAGCCACATTTTTCATGTCTAAAGACCGCAATAGTCTGAAAATCCAGCAAGTCCTTTGACTCTTAATATATGCTACCTTTCATTATCTATGATTGTGAATTGTTAATATAAAACGTTATATTAACTGTGTATTATATGTATTTTATCTGTTTCATATGTCTTATTTCATCCATGTTTTCAATGGTAAGGTCAAATATACCATTAAATACTTTGATATTATGTGTGGCAGCTTTTAGATTCTTGACTATACCATATATTAGGCAAGTGAGTATTTTTGACTATTTCAGCATTTTTAGGTATATTTTCTAATTCCAAGTTGAATGAAGTTGAATGGTTCATGGATTTAAGCATAGCAGGTGATGTGTATCTGTATCAAGGTATATCAAGGTGTGCCTAATTATTAGGTAGCATCTTTTCTTTAGGCATAATGGGCCAAAAAAAGAAATTTAACTGATTCTGAAAAGTAAAAAGTTACATAAGTCTCATAGAAGGATGCAGCACTCTTGAAATTACTAAGATATTGGGATGTGATCACAAAACCATCAAATGTTTTGTTGCAAATAGTCAACAGGGTTGCAATAAACGCGTTGAGGAAAAAAAAGATGCTAATTAACTGGCAAGGATTTGAGAAGAATCAAGCGTGAAGCTACCAGGAACCCATTGTCTTCCATTTCTGTCATATTCCATAACGGCAACCTGTAGAAGTACGAGGCATTCAGTGCTCAGAGACGTGGCCAAGGTAAGGAAGGCTGAAACCTGATCACCACTGAACAAGACACATAAGCTGAAGTGTCAAGATAAGTAAGATAAGCTGAAGTGTCGAGACTGGGCCAAGAAATATCTGAAGACAGATTTTTCTAATGTTTTATGGACTGATGAAATGAGAGTGATGGACCAGATCGATGGTGCTGTGGGCGGATCAGTAATGGGCAAAGAGCTCTACTTCCAGTTAGACACCAGCAAGATGGAGGTGGGGTGCAGATATTGGCTGGTATTCTTAAAGCTGAGCTGATTGGACTTTTCTGGGTTGAAGATGGACTCAAATGCAACTCCAGAACCTACTGCCAGTTTTTAGAAGACACTTTCTTCAAACAGTAGCAAAAGTAGGGTGGCTACAGGTCACTGATTTGTTTTTGGGGTTTTTTTGTCAGAAATATTTATTGCAAAGTTTTTGAGTTGTTTGTTTATAATTCACACTTAAACAGATGTAAAGGTGAGATGGGAAAATGTGTTTTTCATTTAGTTGTGTAATAATTCTGTTAAAGACTTGCCCAGTAATTGTACAAATATAGATATTTTATTAAGAAATCCAAAACCTCAACTTTACTTTCTTAAACACTTTTGAGGTTTTTTTTAAGTTTTGGATTAACCGAGAGCACTATTGGTGAAGAATAAAATACGCCTCAAAAATAAGACTTAATTCTGCACACAGTGTATTAATTTATGACAATAATGGTTCCCACACCTTACAATAACCTATATAACGTATCTTGTCCTACAGTTCTGTAAACAAGTCAAATGAAGTGTATGTACTAACAGAGCAGTGGTGCTCTGCTTTATTTGGTGTCAGAGTTACATTGTTGTTTTAACAAGATTAGCACACAAGCTAACATTAAATTCAGGCTTTTAGTAAAAAGGTCATTATGCTAACAGACAGTTGAGAGTCACTTACTTATCATCTTTTTTTTTTTTTTTTTTTTTTTTTTTTTTTTCGTTGTCTTTTTGAAAATCCTGAAGGGTTTGTGTGATTAATTTTTTTTTAAGTTCACCACGAGCTGCTGTGTAGCTGCCAGCACTTTTCTGGCAGCCAATGTGCTGTCACGGGTCCCCTTTCACTTGAAGCTGTAATATCTAACTTTTATTTCAAAAATATTTGTTTAAACTGTCATTATGTCGATATAGTATGGTATGAAAAAGATAATCTGTGAAAAAATCAACCTCCTCTACTTTCTCTCTGTTGCTCCCGAAAGTAACTGCAGAAATACACAGCTCAGTCAGAAACAACCAATCAGAGCCAGGAGGCGGGTCTTAGCGCTGTCATTCCACCGTGTCTATGGCGCTGCACAAAAGGGATCCTTGATCTTAGTGGT
This sequence comes from Anableps anableps, assembly GCA_014839685.1. Classification (NCBI taxonomy): domain Eukaryota; kingdom Metazoa; phylum Chordata; class Actinopteri; order Cyprinodontiformes; family Anablepidae; genus Anableps; species Anableps anableps. Next base: position 20,691,309 of record CM026076.1, read on the forward strand.
ACCGAGCCGTTTAAATACAGTTTAATGATAAATAAATACTTTTGAGTAAAAATGCAGGTTGGTATTACATAAGTGTTTAATTCCATTTACAGAGTGATGTCTGCTTCATGTTGCAATCCTGCTTTAAAAACATCCTTCTGTTTACTGAGGCCATCAACAGCTGAAACATTGTAAAAAGTATAAAATTAAAAACATTGTATCGATTAAATTCTCGTTTTTAATCCACCATGTTACATGGAAATACCAGAAGCAAGATTAAATCTTGCTTAGGTGGATGTAACTCAGATGTTGGGGAAATAAGAAGTGTCGTGTGATGACGTCATATCCCCCGCACCACGCAGTGTTGTCCCGTGTTTTGGAGGTGCTGAGTTGGCAAGCACTCAGTGTTTCATGCTCATTGCATTTGGCCACTTCAGTAGTGCCATGGAGGAGCCTCTCTGGAAAACATCTAAAGCTGGTTTCTTGAACATGACAATGAGTTCACTGCACTCCACAGCCACCAGATTTCAGTCCAAAAGAGCATCTTTTAGACATTGGTTGTGTAGCTACAAATCTGCAACAACTACAAAAACTTATATAATGTTTTTAGACCAATATGGACCAAAATGTCCGAAGAATGTTTCTGACACCTTCCGAAGGAAACGGATTATCCTTGGGAATTCTGCAGTATTAAATCTTTTATCAAAATGTACTTTTAAAAGTAAGCAGACTCCACTTAAAGCAGTTTTATTTAACATAAACTCACAGAGGGAAGTTCTTGTGTTTTTATTGGGAACCATTCTGCCCCATAAATTTCACTAACATCTGCATTTTTAAATTATTCTCACAGTGTCCAAGAAATTGTTACAACATAATTTGTAGCATAATAATCAGCTCTTCCTAAAAGTTAATGAAGACATATTGGTTCAAGTTTCCTCTGAGGCTGAACACGGAATCAGTTGGTGGCTCTCATGATTTTTACTCTGTACTGTCAGTCAGCAACCAAAAATATGAAGTCACACCTTTCTCATGGGCTTTTTTCCCCCTCTTTTATTCATGCAAAGGTGGAGATGTAGAGGGGAATTAAATGCAAGTGTAAACTCTTACAAAACTAAAAGCTATTAGAACTATGATCATATGTCACTTGATAAACAAACTTTATTTCTTTCAGTTGTTTTCAGTCAAGTTGTTTAAACAAATGGGTGACAAGAATTGGGGAAAAAAAAACAAAGGAAAAACAAAACATACCTTTTAGGACACTTCCACAAAAACACGAAGTTTACCTTCTTGGGGGCAAAGTTGAAGGTGGTTAAGACTTTTACATTGCAGTGTGACAATAAAACAAATATATATATATATATATATATATATATATATATATATATATATATATATATATATATATATATATATATAGTAAAGTATACAAATGCATTTATGCATTGCCCACCTTCATTGTGCATCCTTTCAATATTCTAGATAAATATAAAAATGATCTATTTTGCCTTTCTACAACGAGACTTTTCAGCATTGTCCTCTAAAAAGCAATAACAATTCATCACAGTGTAATCTTCAAGAATCAATTCTAAAATATCAGAGAACATGAAATCTTTTTTCATTCAAATATTTTCCTTCACATAAACACTGAAAAAAAATCTTTAGACATTCTAATTCATCCATATGTAATGTATGCAGCAACTTTTAACGTTTCCCTTCAAAACACTGTAGTACAGTTAGTCATTTCTTCTTTTTTTTTACTTTTCATGAAGTGTGATTGAATAAAACCTTGTCAGTAATGTACCAAAAAAGTAAAATAAATAAATAAATAAATTACAAAAAACAGTTTAAACAACAAAACAGAAGCAGGAACAATAATTTCTGTTGGATTGTATTACATTATGGATTTTCCAAATATTTATCCAATCTCTTTTTGCTGTTGCCATTGGGTTCTGCAAATTGTTGTGTTTTACACCTTTGGGACAAGCATATTTCATAAAATATACCAGTCATATTTTATGTGCTGTGAAGCTGATTTATTTTAGGCCTTCAATTGTGGGAGAAAAAAAAGCTGAACAAAGCATGCCATTCTGGATTGTAAGATTTCTGCAGTATTTCACAATTTGAGGCTTGAGCTTGTAAATAAAGTGGATACAATGAAAGGTATACTGCCTTTTTCTTAAAAAAAAACTGATGTTGCAAAACTTAAAAGAAAAAAAAACTCTGAGCTGGGCCTTCCCTTTAAAAGTTTAGCCAAAACAAACACAGATGCCAGAGTCCAAAACGAACAGACACTGAGAGATTCAGTACAGTCTAGCTCAAGCTGTTTAAAAAATTTCCCTCACAAAATCCTAAGACAACAGAGCAGAACGGCTGCAGATATCAAGATGCTTATCTACATTGGACTTGCTGTTGTTTTAACAGGTAGCAAAGGTTTGGTCTGGATCAAGAAATCTTTGAAGAGTATTACATTAACATTTCTTTCAGCCGTTTTGTTTCTTGCTGTTCAGGTGTGGGAAAGTCTGCCTTTATTGGGAAGAGTCACAGTGGAGGAAAAGATAACCTGGTTCTGCAGTATGTTGTTAACAACTCCCTGAGGGAGCATCCAGTCCTCACCAAACTCAGACTGGTAAGGACGCTTAAAAAAACCATAGCATTCTGTTGTTAATTATTATTTCTTAGGCAACTGATGACTTACTAATAACGCAATGTCTTTATCGTAACTCTAACATAAGAGAACGCGTTTTGAGGCGTTACCAGGAAACAAAGAGGTAACAATTGAGGAAATTACTGCTGGTGGACTACTAAATAATAAATGATTTCTAATCAAATGAGATACGTTTAGTGATGGAGAAACCCAGAGAGACTATGATCTTTATTTAAGTATTGTATAGTAAGTTTTGAAGGCTTAAAATGGTAATAAAGGTTTATAGAACATATCAGGAGATCCTGCCTTAATGAATCATAGCCAATTTGTCCAAATTAATTATTTAGATTTTCTTTTACTTTTGCTATAAACCAATGTATTATTATATAGCATTATTAATAACTGAGTACATTAGTGATTGCTCAGTAACCATCTAGTAGGCACCACTTTTATTAACAGGGAAGATAAACTAGCATTATAGAATAATTGTGAGACAATAATAGATTCACTACCCTAATATCATTTTCTCCTAAACAACAGTTAAAGTTTAGGTTCTCAGTAGTTTTGTGATGAGCAACTCACAGAACTATTGATCAGTCTAATTTTTGGATTAACATGAACTGATATTCATAAATCATTAGTAAAGCATCTTCCAAGTCGTTCTTTTGGAGCAAACGATATTCTGTTAAAATTAATTATGCAAGCACATTTTGACTGATCAATATTAAAGTTATTGATTTCTTTTTCACTTGTACCTCTGTAAATGATTAACTAGCTCATACTCAGGGACATTTGGTCAGAGATGAATTAATAGCTAATGATTAACCACCTGTTCTTTGCTCTGTCTGGGTCCACATTTTGTGGGCCAACGTTCAAAATGTAATTTTTTTTTATCCATAATGTACTGCTGTTTACATTTGTTATTTTAGTCTGTTATTTATTTTAGTCCTATTGTATTTTTGACTTTCTGAACTGTTTTTAGTGTTTATCTTATATTTTGTCTTCTATTTGCTTAACGATGTACCTTATGATATCCACGCCAAAATTGAATTTGGTGAAAAAGAAATAAAGAACTACCTGGTTACAGAGGGAAAGCAATATGGATTGCAAACACTAGAGGGCAGACCTACACCAAGAAACAGTAGCAACATGCAGTCTATAGCTGCAGAACCAGTTCTTATGTGTTTTCATTTCAGAGGACCCTTGAAGATCCATGGAACAGAATGATGGTGGCAGCAGAGCAAGCCCAGTTTATGGCAAATCTCATTAGACTGATCAATGCCACAAAAGCAATTGAAGTAGGTAAGATAAGATAAGCATATGAATTTGAAAGTAACAGAACAAATAACTAGGTAATAACTATGCATGACTCTTATTGTGCAGAACTATTAGTTTTCCTCTAATAAAGGTTTTGTTAAACATAATATTCTAGACAACACTCTTGATTGGCTCAGGCTTTATTTCTTTTTCAAGTAAAGGATGTTTTTACACTAAAATCTAAAATTTAATTTTAAAAATAATGATTTAATTTTACAGGGAAAGTCACAAATGATTGTTCAAGATATCTCAGAGCTTTGATAAAATCATTTAATTGCAGTCCCGCTTTTAGTTTCCAGCAATGATTAACTGTCATAATCAAATGGTGCAATTCAGATGTGTACGGTCTGTTCTGGACTAACCAATATATTTATGATGCAGGGATGTACACTGGATACAATGCTCTGAGCATGGCTTTAGCCATGCCAGAGAATGGACAAGTGGTAGCTTGTGAAATAGAAGACACCTACGTGGAAATAGCCAAACCCTTTTTTAAAGAGGTGAGAAAAGTTTAAAAAAAAAAAAAAAAAAAAAAAAAAAAAAAAAAAAAAAAAAAAAAAAAAAGACTTGGGTCCGTCCATTATGGAAATCCTAATGTTGCAAAGCCTTTAGAACAATTTTCTTACTAGTTCAGATTACATTACACAAGTGCACAATGCTTGGCCTACCAACGTCAGAATTTGGCATTTGGCTTCTGTCAGAGCTCATTTGTGCAGCAGACAGCAGATTGTACATCTAACAACTGTCAGTGTGTCTCCAGAAATCGTGCAGGCTGGACACTTTCAAGGTGTCTGCTCAGTAAACTGTGTTACAGAAAGATCCCAGGCCAAGCAGTAAAATCAGTTCCTGCCTAAACCTTGACAAAACATTATTTTGTAATGCCTGCATGAAGCTCAATTTATAAATTTTACTTTCTGCAGGCCGGAGTGGAAAATATGATAAATGTTCAGCATCAAACTGCACTTAAAACTCTGGGTAAGTAGTTTTATTGATATTATCATTCCTCTCCTACATAAATGTAAGTTTTACATACTTACTTTTTCTTCTTGTGTTTCATCAGATGAACTGATAGCAGCCGGGGAAGTTGGAACATATGACTTTGTGTTCATCGATGCAGATAAATCCAACTATGACAGATACTACGAAAAGTCTCTGGAGCTCATAAGAAATGGTGGTATAATTGCAATCGACAATGTAAGTAAAGTTTATATATTCAGTTCATGTTTTGATAACAGTTATAAAGTGAAACTTCTCTGATGTTGCCTCTCACTTAAAGGTGCTGTGGAGTGGAAAGGTTGTGAACCCTGCGCCAAATGATACCACATCGCAAACTCTAGATGCTCTTAATAAGAAGATATACCAGGATCAGAGAGTCGAACTGAGCATGCTCACTGTGGGGGATGGGCTGACCATCGCCATTAAACGCTAAAAGGGGAGTTTTTATGGAACAAATGTTTTAAGCTTTTGATGATGCTATTCATTGTTATATTAAACCATGCAGTCCTTCCCCATGTTTACCTTCTTTTTATTAAGTCAACACATGAGTAGCTACAGTTCTAGATATCAGTATTATGTCATAGGATCGAATTATAATAAAGACATTTTGAGCTTCTTTGAATATTTAAGATCTCCTTGTGTTTACTGTATATTGGCAAGGAAAGCAAGAACACAATTGAGAAAACAAGAGGGGAACAGAAAAACTGGTTCTGAGCCATTTATTCATTGGAAATCAATGTTAAATGAGGTTATGTTCACCACATAATCAAAGGAAATGACTTTCGATTAGATAGTGTTAATAGGGAAATAAGAAAACCAATTTCTATTTGCTCTCTGGAGGGCCAAGACAGACAGTGAGCCATACATGAGTAAAATTAACTTTACATATTCTTTCACTGAGCAAAGATTATGATTGCTCCATGATCAGTCCATGACTCAGTAGCCTGTAAAATCAGAATTAGCAGTGATGACTTAAAATAAATATCTTCTTAATGATCACATTTTAATGGCAGAAGTCTGGCCCACATCAACTACGTTGCAAACATTTATTTTTAGACAGGGCTCTAAAGGGCTTACTTCAGCTCTTCAATAAGGCCTGTACTCTAAAAGGGCCACTGCAACACCTTGATTCTTTTCTTTCCACCACAGGGGACTGTGCTCTTACCATTTCTTTTCACTCTGTACATCTCAGACTTCCAGTACAAGCCAGAGTCATGTCATCTACTGAAATACTTAGATGACTCTATAATCATCGGGTGTATCAGAGATGGACACGAAGCTGAGTACTGAGAGCTAGTGGACCGCTTTGTGGCATGGTGTGGAAATAATTATCTTAAATGTGAATAAAGCAAAGGAGAGGATTGTAGATTTCAAAAGAAACAGGGTTAGGTAAGCACTTTGCATCATGGGAGAAGAAGTTGAGTTGGTTGAGGAGTATAAATGGTAAATGGCCTGTACTTGTATAGCGCTTTATCAAGTCCAGAGGAGCCCAAAGTGCTTCACACTGCATTCAGTCATTCAGCCGCTCACACACACATTCACACACTGATGGTGGCAAGCTACTGGATTGTAGCCACAGCTGCCCTGAGGCCGTCTGACACTGTGTTTATCTGGACACATCTGAGGAATCTTAGCACCTTCAGTGTTTGCAGCAAGATGCTGCATATCTTCCATGAGTCTGCTGTGGAGAGTGTCATCTCTTCTGTCCTCATCTGTTAGGGTCGCAGCATCAGAGCCAGGGACTTAACCAACCTCATAAAGAAGGCTGGTTCTGTTCTGGGGACGACTGTAGAAGCACTGGAGATGATGGTGCAAAGAAGGATTCAGCATCTTTTTTTTATTATTGTTACTGACAGCGCACATTAACATTCTGTAAATGCACCATAATTTGGCAAAACGCTATTTTTCATCTGCTGTCCCTGGACAATGCTCAATTTGTCTTGCTAAAAACAAACAACAGTTATACAAACAAGGTTAAAATGACTAAACTACACAAATTTATTTGTGCACATACATTTCTACAACAACTGAGGGTGTCATTTATGCAAGAACTACCAGCATAGACAAGGGAGATCAAGTTCCACTCAGTGACTGCAAGGTGTCCAGAACCTGTGGCTGCAAAGTGAGCCCACTTCATTAAAAATTCACATAGTTTACTTGGGCAAAGTGGCTTAAAAAAAAAAAAAAAAACTGACTCAGTCACATCAGTTCTGTGACAAATATGCCAAAATTCCTGCAAACTAATCCGAGAAGCTTGAGGGAGGAGACCAAAACATTGGACCAGAATCATACAGATTAAAGGGCAAATCTACCAAATACCAAGAAAATGTGCGCACAATTCTCAGAGGAAAGGTTTTTTTTTTTTTTTTTTTTTTTTTTTTTTTTTTTTTTTTTTTTTTTAATTCTTTAAAATATATAACTTTCTCATTATTCTGAGAATTAGCAGATAGAAATATTTGTGGTAATCCTGACTGCTGAAACATAAGAAGTTTAGTCTAATTTAATGACATAGTGAGAGAAACATTGTCGTGTATTTTCATGTGCGTAAATATCAAGCTTCAATTGTAAATATCAGTGCAATATGCAGGTTGAGTAAGAAAGACGTCTAGGACCAACATCTCCATCTGCGACTTCTGTTGCTATCACTAAAAAACATCGGATATAAAGTTAATTGTTTTTGTATTGACGTCGACATGAGCTTCCCAGCGTCATCGCTTTCTGCGACAAAATGTGGAGTAAGAGCTCATTAAAGCACCAGCTGACGCTACACCTTTTCAGCACCACGGACAGCTTCATTCTGCAAACCAGGCAGATGGCGGCGGGTATAAAAACCCGCACCGATGCCGCTGTGCATCAGAGATCCGCACCGACAACATGAGTCATAGGATGGATGGCAGGTTCGGTTTCTCGCATAGAATCGTACCTGATACGTATTCACAACACAAGCCGAGACGATCGGAATTAGAAACTAGCAGGACTTCCTCGGACATGAGCTTCACAAACCCCAGATCTGAAAAGCGCAATGAGAAAGAGCTGATGCAGGGTTTGAACGACCGACTTGCAGGTTTTATAGAAAAGGTGCACCAGCTGGAACACCACAACCAGCTCCTGGAGAGAGAAATTGAAGATATCAGAGGGAAAGTCAAGCCCGCATCTTGTTTGGAGGAAGAGTATGGTCCAGAGCTGAGGAGACTGAGGCAGCTGATGCAGGACGTCACCCACCAGAAGAACCAAATTGAGATCGAACATCATAATCTGGAGGAAGAACTTTCCACCTTGAGGAGACAGCATGAGCGGGAGACGGAGAGTCGATCAAAGGCAGAGAGCAACATCATGATCCTGAAGAAAAACATGAGCGACGCGTATCAGGCTAAACTACTCCTGGACCGGAAAGTGGAGTCCCTTGTGGATGAAATCAGCTTTCTGAAGAGAAACCACGAGGCCGAAGTGTCAGAGATGTGTAACCAGATTCAGGATGCCAAGCTTAAATTTAAAGCGCACGAATTTGGCCATCCCGGCGTCACTGCGGCACTCCGGGACATCAGGACGCAGCTGGAAGGTCACACCGTGTCCGACGTCCAGCAGGCTGGGGAAAGTTTCCGAGCTCAGTTTGCGAGACTGACGGAGGCTGCCGAGGCCAAGAGAGAAGCGCTGAAGCGAGCCAACAGGAGATCCAGGAGTAACAAGAGGGCGTCTGCAGGCCAAGAGCATCGAGCTGGACTGCGCCAAAGGCACCAGAGAAGCTCTGGAGAAGCAGCTTCATGATGTCGAGGATCGCCACAAGGAGGAACTCATTCACTATCAGGTAAGAAATTTCTTTCCCCGCTTCCTGCAGGGTTACCACACACAGAGACACAGTTTAACGAGGTCCTCTACTCTCTTACTCAGAATACAATCAAAGAGCTTGAAAATGAGCTCATAAACTGCAAATTTGACATGTCCGGCTACCTGAGGGAGTACCAGGACCTCCTGAATGTCAAGATGGCTTTGGATGTGGAGATATTGTCCTACAGGTATAGTAAAAAACATTATGAGTATTAGTAATCTTCATTGATTAAATATTTAGTGGAACATATATCCTTGTACTGTTTCAAATAGCGGATATTTTATGCTTTCTATCTGCATATTTTAATTTAGTCGTGCAAATGTGTTACTCATTTTAAGGTACGCTAAATAATTTGTGGAAAAATTTTCAAAATACATTTTATTATACATGACATATAATCTGAAACTGCTACAAATTCTTAGTGTTAATCAGTTTGATTTTATTACGCAGGAACTACCTACCACTCTGCTGCTTTATTGGTATATTTTTAGTAAAAAATAACTAAGTTTGGATCTTATATAAATACAAATACCTGTAGATAACAAACATTCAAATTTCATTAATAACGGCTGGGATTATAAACCTAAACTAATTCACAGGAGGATTTTTTTTCTTCTTTTTTAACAGTAGTAGAAGTATTTACATCCCTTAAAATGTTTCATATTTTATCACATTACAACTACAAAGCTCAGGATATTTTGTTTGAGTTTTCTTTGATAGACCAAAATAAAGAATGTGTTGGAAAACTAACACTCTAAACAGAGGATCCTCAGTGTGAAACATGGTGGTGGCCGCTTAATACAGCGGTCATGGTTTTCTTCAGCCAGAACAGGGAAACTGCTAAGAGTTTAAAGAAAAATTAACGGAGCTAAACATAGGATAATCCCAAAAGGAAACCTAATAGAAGTTGAATTAGAGGCCTAATTTCAAGTGAGATTTTTTTTTTCTTTGTTTTTTTTTTTTTTCAAGGCATGGAAATTTATGTTTACAAATACTTTTCATCCAACCTGACTGAGGTTATTTTGCTAAAAACAATGAGTGAAAATGTCAATTTCTAGATGTACAGACATGGTACAGATATACCCAAAGGACTTGCTGCTGTAATTGCAGTAAAAAGTATTGACTGATACATTAACTATGAGTTTGTAACATGACAACATCTGAAATAGTTTAAGGAGCAAGGCACTATCGATCAGATCTTTATATGGTTAACCTGAGGAAAGATTAGAAGGCAAAGAACTTGTGTATTAAACGTAAAAATTTTTTCCTCATCCTGCAGGAAACTCCTCTGTGGTGAGGAAGCTCGGCTGTCCTCCGTCTCCGACCCCCAGGTCCCCTTGCCCCATATCTACCATCAGTCGCCTATTTACACCCTCCCCAGCTTCAGCCGGCCAGGAGTCACGCACAGACGAGCGGAGCCCAAGTACAAGTTTGTGGAGGAGATCATAACAGAAACCACCAGGGAGATCGAGATGTCAGAGTTTGAGGAGACGGGATCAGAGGAGACGGATGTGGGCAAGGATGAGCAGGAGTGTGTAAAAAGTGAGAAAGGGGGCAGCGAAGAAGAGGGTGATCATAAGGACAGTCGAGAGGATGAAGGAAACCAGATGTCTGATAGTCAGCAGAGTCAAGTAGCATCAGATGAGAAGTTGGAGAATGAAGGTGATGATGCAAAGACAGCTGATGATGTGGAGGATGATAATAAAGGACAAAACCAGAGAGAAGAATCAGAGAAGACAGCAGCTCTCCTCAGTGGTGAAAACATGGACACAGAGGGAGATAATAACAAAGCAGTTGAGAACATAAAGGAGAAAGAAACTGCAGAGGTACCTCATCAAACAGATATCTCTTCAAAAGTGCATGATTTAAAGGTGGAGGTCGCTGGGGAATCAGAGGAATATCTAATCAAATCTGAGGAGGATAAGCAGGGTTCAACTAAGGAAGAAAATGTTATCTCAGCACAAAATGTGAAGCCTGTGGATGAAACCGTGGTTTCAGCATCTGAGGAAGATAAGAAAACTCTACAACATAGTGGTGTTATCCAGGTGCAGAAGAAAGCCAACGAATTGACAGGAGAAGCAACAATCACTGCGTCGACAGAGAAGAAATGTGTAGAAATCACAAAAGTACCTCCTACATCACCAAAAAATGACGAAAAAGAAATGAGCCATACGGAGCAAAAAGAAACTTCTAAGGCTGATTCTGCAAAGGTTGAAGAGGGAGACACAAAAAGCACTGAGGGCACCAAACATGAAGGCAATAAAGACCAAGATAAATCCCCATCTCCCAAATCTATCGAGAAAGCTGAGGGTCAGCGACCAGAAAGAGGTGACAAAACCCAAATCACTTCATCTGCTTTGCAAAAGGAAAAAACATCTGTGATGGCAGAAACAAAAGACATCCAGGTGGCACCTGCTGAGAGCAGCCAGGTTCTGAAGTAAAATCTGGGTTCTCAAAAAAAATGACAGCTTCTGATAAGGTTGAGAACAGACGATAAAACTTTGCATTCAAAGAGATAACAGCTCACTATGCAAATTCAAAATGTTGGTATCAGCGGAGTCAAGCACAAAGAACAATGCAAAAAATACTGGACTGTTTAGTCAGCATTCTCATTTTAAGAGAATAGAACATGCTTTTTTTTTTTTTTTTTGCAGCATGTCTGTCCTGCAAATTGAAACTGGCTTTAAAATATCTTGAAACACCAAAATAAAACCCAATATAACTATGAATGTAAATGCAATTTGGTAATTTGCTTGTTTTTGCTATGGTGTGTGCAAATAAAAGCAACATTAAATGATTAATTGATTCTGGGTCAAATTTTTTAAAATTCATGTTGCATTTCTGAAACAGACAAGTCAACAGATTCACACGTTTACACAAAAATGCTGTTTTTCTAAATGTTTACAACCATTAAATGATTCATCGGTGACATAATAAACTAAAGGTTTTAGGTCAACACATTTCTGAATTTGTAGTCTCCTGCAATCAAATGTGACATTTATTTTGTAAGAATCCGCTGAAAACCCCCCAAAATCTATGCGTACCCTTAAACTAATGCATTGTTTCACCTTTTGATTTAGTTTCAGTAGGATTCTCGCCTCTTGACAGTATTTTCCCATTTTTTCCTGGTAGTTTGTAGAATCAATCAGATTGTGAGGACATCTCTTCTTTACAGTACTCGACAGGTCACTGCAGAGACTTCCTGTCAGATTTAGTTTTATACTCCGCCATTCCAAAACTTTATATTTCCTCAAGTGACACCATCCTTTTTTCCATTTGAATGTATGTTTATGCCCACAGTTACGCCCAAAAAACAAAAATTCTCTTTATTTCCAGCATTCTTGTAAACATTGGAAGATTTGGTGTTAAAACTTACTGGTAATTGGAACTCTGCATACATTTATCGACTTAGACACAGACCCCAATTCCATTTGAGAAAATGTAACGGACTTAACTGATCGGACAGCTGTTCGTGCCAATAGATCTGTAGTCAGGATAATGTCCGTCATAACATACATGACCGTATATGCTACACTAAAACGCTGGAAAAGAAAAAGCTTCCTTTCCAACTGATTTTGGTCAATTAAGGGACTGATCAATAACATAATACAATTTAGCATCGACTTCATTACAACAGATAGCGCTAACAACCTTTTTCAGATAGCTCCACAGCTCCTTACATGTAAAATTTACAAGGTTTTTAATGTCTGAAAAAACCTAAGGCATATTCAGGTAAATCAGTTTTCACTATAAATGCATCTTTTCTTTTTTTTTAATACATCACAAAACCGTAATCTAACACTGCAATGGAGGCTGGCAAACTTTATAAATACACCATAATTATCACGCTGATGGCCATTTCTGACTTCAAAGTCTTTATTGAAAATCCATACATACACAAAGGGACCTCAAAGACTTCTTACAGGGTCGGTCTCCACTTGGAACAGGAACGAAGCTTAACACGGTGCACATGTGCAACTTTACTCTACACCTCCCCCAAATAATTTTATAGTTTGGCATCACTTGAACATTATGTCCTCCACAGTTGTCTGTTGCTGCATAATTAACAAAATATAACTCTGTTTGGGTGATCCAACGTGCAGGTTTATCTCCCACTATAAGTAACCCCAAAGCTGTTCAGCTTAGGGGAAGGTCACATGTGTAGCTTTGCCAAAACATCCCAGCCTCAAACAGCGACATAAACAAAACATCAGTTTGTCTCCTTGTATGCATAATCATTATTTAAACACAAGTCCAGATTAGTATGGTTTTGGATTTGATAACTCTTAAGATGACAAAGAATATCGAACAGTCATGAATGTAGAGAACAGAGACAAAATATGACAACCCTCAGGTAACAAATGCTTGAATTTATGTTTTCACATAAAATGGACAACATTGGAGTGTCTGGGATTATTACAATAAAGCCACACACAGTTGTACAGAGGGATTAGGTTATTACAATTATTATGGCAGTGCTGGACAGGAACAATGACAATATTTATAAATAATATGATAATGACTGTCTTTTAGATTGATGCAACCACAAAGTAAAAAGCATCAAAAAGATAAAGTATTCTGAAGATAACAGCACCAACATGACGTGGTGCCCGAGAGTGCGTTGCAGAAGCCTTTGAACTGATCTCTCCATGATTTCCCTTTGCTGGTTTGAGTTGGACATACGTTTAAGGCCCGATTCTTCTGATATTCCCTTGTCCCTTGCAGCATGAAGACAGTTTAAGCTTCCAGTTCCAAGCCCAGACCCAGCTTATGGCCTCCTACATTGATGTTCTTTCCATCAATCAGACCAGAGAGGGTCAGTTTCACACCTACACAAACACAAGGGAGCAAGTTTAGCCTTCATCTGGTCAACACAAGATGTGGTCCTGAAACAGGTGATGGCTGCAATTGCAAGCTGCTAGTGATTTACAAAAGTATTCATATACCTCTTTTTTGACACTACAACCACAAAATTCAATGTCTCTTATGACACAGACCAACACATAAAATTGTATTCCCCACAGTAATCAGTATTCCTACACAATTTCTTCCAGAATATTCAGACCCAATTTTCCATCTGCTATTTCAAAATATAAAATATGAATGTTCGCTGGGAATTTATTGCAGACGTTTCTCGATTGGGCAAACTGTAAATGGCCTGAAAAACCTGAAACAGGAAGGAATTAAGGAACTGGGAAGGAAAGGAGGAGGGAAGGAAAGGAAAGCAGGAGAGGAGAAAATAAGGATAAAAATGACACAAAGGACAGAAGTAAGGAAGGAAAAAAGGAAGGAACATAATAGAGGAAAGAAAGAAAGAGACATGAAAGGAATGAAGGGCAGCCAGAGGGTGGTAGGACACAGGGATAGATGGACAGAAGCAAAGGCGAGGGAAAAATGAAAAGGAATAAAAAGGAAGAAAGAAAATAAAAAAGATTGGAAGGAAAGAAAGACACAAGGTAGGAAAAAAACAATAGGAGAAAATGAGCAAGGAAGAAATGAAGGACATTTAAACAGCAGGGTAGCCTGAAAATTTGAACAAGCACCCCTTACAAGTCCCTTGCTCTCTGCTGCACAACAGCCCTCTCTCCACAGCGCAGCATGCCGAGAAGTTGAGAAATTGTTAGTTTTTTTGTAACATCAGGTTGTTTCTCCGCTATCAGCACAGCTGCAGCACACAGCAATCTTCAGCTTGAACGACGGTGTGTGGGGGAGGGTGTGAGAAGCATGTGCACGAGCATGACTGACAGTGATAATGATAAGACGTTCCTCCTGGCTCTGATTGGTTGTTTCTGACCAGGAACACTGTATTTCTACAAATGACAGTTGGACCACAGGGAGGAGGCAGAGGACTCGATTGTTTTCACAGATTATGTCTCATATTCCACAGTCATGGACAAAAACTCTTAAACAGTCACAGCTACCCAGGAATGGTTTAGAACAGGGGTTTTCCAATCCACGCCTCAAGGGCCAGTGTCCGACATCTTTTAGATGTGTCTCTGCTTCAATGCACCAGAGTCAAATAATCAGGTCGTCAGCAGGACTCTGGGGAACTTGACTGAACTCTGAAGAGGTAATTCAGCCATTTGATTCAGATGTGTTGGACCAGGAACACATCTAAAAATGCAGGACAGCGGCCCCTCGAGGACTGGATTTGAAGACCCCTAGTATAGATCAAAGCCTATTCATGTGTTAGTTCTTAACTGTACAGGAAATCCGTGATGAGACCTAAAATTTGCCTTCTCCATCGATTACGAGGAAGTTCAGCTATTTGTAAAACTTTTGAAAACCATAAATTGCTTTCCTTTCACCTCTCAGTTACAAACTACTTTGGATTTGTCCATCATTAAAAAAACAACAAAATAAACTCAAGTTTGTGGCGGTTGTCTCGAAATGTGAAAAAGTTCAAAAGGTAAGAATATTTCTGAAAGTTACTCCAAGTATTCCTGCAAATTACACTGTGATGATGTACTGTGGCAAGAAACTCACCTGGTCTAAGGGTTTGGGTGTAGCCAACACCTACAAGGCTGTTGTTGTTAACTTTAGCCTAAAACATCCAAAAAGAGAGAGAGGAAAACAAAGATGTCAGTCAGCAGTATTATGTCTTGAGTTTTAGAGTTACTGAGTTTTCTTATAAACACCACTGTCTGCATGAAAAAAAACCAAAAAAAAAAAAAAAACCACATACACTGATGGAGGCATCTTTGTCCAGTTGATATTTGGCAGCAATACCAAAGTTTGTGCTGTTGCTGCCAGCAGTCCATGCCAGGTTGACTGCAGTCTCCAGTTTGTCACTGGGCTTCTGGTAGATGGAGCCACAAAACTCTGCTCCATCATTGCTGTAATGATTAAAAATAAACGATTCCAAATGAAACTTTATTTCATTCCTTCAAACAGCAATAAAAAAAAACAACTTTGGAGGAAGAAAAGAATAGCTCTACATACACATTGGTATGTAGCTGGAAGTCTGCCGTCTTGTAGCCGACGGCGAAGTTGTTCTTGGTCATTCTGGATTTGGCAGAGTCGAAGCTCATCTGGTAACCGGCGAGCCATCCCTCGTAACCAATGACGGCGGCTCCGTGGATCGTGGGGCCAGCGAAGTCGAAGTCAATATCGCAGCCCAAGTTGACGTACTCACGCTTGTATGCGGTCTTAACTTTGCCACTTTTCTTGCTGTTGATTAAAAAAAAGAATTTCGTAAAATGTTATTCTACTCTATGGATATGACAGGTTACACTTCCCACAGCAGGTCGGTCGTTTGTTTTTGTGGGATTAACTTAACATCTCAACAGGAAACACTTAGGCTGACATGACACTGAAGTTTTGAACAGTATCTAAATGCATGACTTCAGCCCTGACACCAAGTATGAAAGACGACACGCTTTTTTCTGGGCTGCGTGCCAGAAAGCAAATCAATTTAGGATTTCTCAACAACTCTAAATTTATTTTTAGCCCAAACAGGTAAGATAAAAAACAAACATACAATCCCAGCATACTAGCTCCATACAGGAACTCTGATCACACAGCTGGCAAGGACACTTGTCAGTAGTATTTGAGGCAAAGATCAGGTTTCCATAATTATTCATGGAGTGAAGCAACAGGCTGAGCAACCTTCTCCTGTTGAGTCCTAGACAGATACATGTAAAAACAACAACAACAACAACTAAAACCTTAACCATCACCTTACCCAGTGTTGGGTGAGAAGGTTGTGTCAAATGTCAACTTTAGTCCTTTTGTAATCTGTAAGATGAAAAATGATGGAATTCATTAGAGAGCTGTGCTGCTCTAGCAATGTACACCCTGTTCTGTTTTGTTGTAGCTGCTATTAATGTTCAAAAATGTTAAAAGATTGTGCAAACCTGATCTTCAACAGTGATTTCTGTTCCCAAGGTGTTGTCAGTGTTCCACTTCTCAGTGAAGGTCAAGCCATATTCAGGCCGCTTGTATTTGGTTTCCAGGGTACCGACAACTTTGCTGGTATCGGTGTTGGACGAACCAGATGTTTTGAATTCCTGCAGGAGACATTTTTAAAGAAACTGGAATCGTTTGACAGGCATGGATTACCATTACATAACATAACCTAACCTATCGTGGTAAATTCTGATTAAAAATAAAATTAGTTATTGCATAGTTTATTTATATTTTTGTATTTTGTTGTTAAACTGAATTTTTTTATGAGTACTCTAAAATTAAAGCAAACAAGTAGCAAGTTTAGGTCTTCACAAAAAATTGCACTAGGATTGGTATAACTAAAAGTAACACAAATGGAGAATCTGATGAACGAAACAGAAGACTTTAAAGCAGGGGTTTTGAAAGTGTAGGAGAACTAGTCCCCCCTCAGAGAGCAAACAGACAACTGCCCCCCACAACTACAATATCGCTACTATTTCTGTAAACATTTTGCTGTTGCTAAACTTAATTCATACATGTTGCACTGTTGTGGGGTTTACCTGCTTTAGCTATGCATAGCACCACATGATATGATGCATCAGTTGCCTTGTCATTTACAATGCCAATAGTATGAACTACTTTCTGCTGTGACTGCAGTTTATTTAGACTCCTGTAATAAAAAAAAACAACTCCCAGGGCTTTGCAGACAACACTGTAGCAGTGGAGCATCTTCAGATCCAGCCCATGAAAATCCCAACTTTAAATAATCATGCTCATACATCCTTCTGTTTTTTTTTTTTTTGTTTTTTTTTTAATTATATATTTTTTTTTTTTTTTGCTTGGCCCAGACTCTGTCTCCTTAATCACCATAGATTTAGATACTAAAAATCTATCCATTTTGTCTTTGGCATAGGCTTGATGAAGTTGGCCAAATGTTTGCAGTTTTTTTTCTGGTTTATTTTTTTTTCCTCATGTCATGAGATTTCAAATGTCAAGGCTAAGTGCAAACAATACTTTTAAGAGTCTTTTTTCCCTTTAAAAGCAACATAGCAACTTAATAACTTCCAACATAATTGTTCTTAACCAAAATCCAAATGAACTTACAACTCCACTGGCTGACTTTGTCTTGACATCAAGCTTCACCAGGCCAAATCCTGTATGAAAAATGAGTTTCAAATTTAAGTTATCAACTACATTTGAAAGAAGCAGCTTCAACATCTTTGCAAATGTAAGAAAACCTACCATAGCCTTTGTTGAAGATATCTTTGGCAGACTTGCCCAAATCAGCATATGTGGGAGGCACGGCCATTGTACCTGCAGATAAAAGGTGGAAAAAAGTTACATTTGTTTTATGCATGATAAAAAAAAAAAAAAAACAAGTAGTTTCTTTTTACATTTTATGCAGTAAAAATGTGACATGGAGAGAAATCAAGCAGGATAAAAAAAAATACAAATATATTTTATGTAAATGCTAAACAAAAACGCTTGTGAATTAGATAATGGTGTTTATATAAAAACAAACTGATTAGATCCAAAAAGTATTACACTTCCACTTTCCTAATCACTGAATTTACTGGACAAGACAGATTTTTTTTGTTGTTTGTTTTTACACATTTTTGTATTCTTGTACTCTTTTCATGTCTATATTTTTGCACATAACCTTTTATGCACAAAATATACAACTTAAAACAATATTTTTTTCTTTTCATTGCACAAACTGTAAATATATTTGTTTTGGTCTAATTTTTCTTGTGTTTTGTGTTATATTAGTGATTTTTTTTTTGATTTTTTTTTTTATTTACTCATTTTAATTATTTTTTATATGGACCTTTTTATGTTTTTAATAACAATGATGATTATGATGTGTGTATCTTGATGGTTTCCATTTGTCAATTTGCTCTCAACTTGCTGCAGGCCCCTGCTGTACTTGCACTTTAAACAGCCTTGTTGCTGAAATGTGCTATGCAAATAAGCTTGACTTGAATACATTGAATTTCCCCAGGGTGACAAAAAGGGTTAATGTATTCAATATAGGGATCTGCAATTCCGGTCCTCAATGTGCCACTGTTCCTGCTCCTACATACCTGAATCAAAAGGCTGAATTACTTCCTTGGCATATCAGCAAGTTTAACAAAGACCTAATCATGACCCATTTATCTAATTCAGGTGTGTTGGAGCAGGAAGGCATCCAAAAGTTGCAGAACAGTGGCACTGGAGGAGGAGCTGCAGATCCCTGTTGTATTCTATCTGAAAACTCAGTGCCAATGTTATTTGCCCTCTTATACATAGTACAAGTGCAGGATACTAGGAAAACAACAAATTGGAACGTTATTGTTGAATGTTTCAATGTGTTTCCTAGTGTAGGGCATATAAAAAAAATAGAGCTTACCAAATAATATATCTGAACAATGTGTTTTGTGGTTGCAACACTGAAATAGTTTGACTGACTTAAAATATTGTGCAGTTCTTATACATATATTTGTTCCTTTAAGTTGAAGCATGCAGCATTCATTAAACCATAAGCAACTATTGAAATTTATTCTAACATTTTGTGGAAAATCAAACACACATTTCTTACTCAAGATACTTACACCTGGCTGCCAAAAGGACATGTACAAAGTCGTTTATTCTGCATTTACATGTTATTAAAGTAATGCTTGGTCTTATGTCCCTGTTATGATAAATATGCTAATGATAAAATGGCACACCTGTCTTACTAAACTGTCTGAGTCACGAACTAATGTTTAACTTTTGAATAGCTCCAAGCAAAACCGTTTTCATACTCGCCGAGTAAAAACAAGATCCACCTTCTTTGCCAACAACATCAATGTACATTTATTTTATTTATTTTTTAATTCTTGGGATCGCCTCTGTTTTACTTATTAGCTGAGCACCCCTGGCACACTTGACATCTTGAGAGTCAGGAAGTTTAACATCCAACTGGCAAGGTTACCGGGAAGAACAGGAGCCACTTTAACTACAATGGATAAACTAGTTGTGGCTCGCATTACTTTGTACTGTACGTCAGCTGCTAGATACAGCTGAACAAGGCTTTTACCGGTGTCAGCTACTGGGATGCGCAAAAATCGCGTGTTCACTTTGGCAGTAGTTGTCAGCTTGTCACCGCAATCCTAACAGGCCACGTGGCTATAAAGCACCATAAAAGAGATTCGCGGATGTTTTCTTTAAATACTTTTAAGAAACAGTGTTTACTTTTTCGACTACAACGAAAACTATCCTGTTAAAGCACATGTGTCAGACCTAGCTTGCTGCTACAGCTGCTAAAGCTAATTATGTTAGCCTGCAGAGTTTCGGTGCGAGTAAAACTACTCTCTATTCTGTGTTATAGAGAAGACCGATAATACAAAACTAATAATTAGGGGCCTTACCAGTTGAAGACTGCTAGTGTTACACTAAAGTGACTTTTTGGAGGTGTTCCTCACAATACACGGTAGAGGCAGGCGTCACCGGTTGGAGGGCGAGCTGAAGGAGACTGTTCTGCAACGAAAAGCTGACCTTTCGGTTTCCAGTTCAGGGCCACGGATGCCCAAACATTTGCCTGAGTAAAAATGAGCTTGGATCACGGGCGACATATTGTGGTTTGAGTTTTATTTTGGGTTAAACATTTTCTCTATAGTCTCATATACTTAAAGCAAGAGCGTCGTTTTTAATTCTTACAAACGAGTCAAAATGATTTAATTATTTTTTTATTGCATCAAAAATAAAAATAAAAATAAATCAGTCAAGGGTTAATGCCCTAGTAGTATTTTATTTATTTATTTATTTATTTATTTATTTATTTATTTATTTATTTATTTATTTTTTTTTTTTTTTTAAACTTCAAACTATCGTTTTATGTAGCTTTGTTACTTATTTTGTTTAGAAGTGAAGGTGTAATAAAATGTTCCCTAGTCTTATATACCAAAGCACAGGTTGTATAAGCTTATATTTACAACACGTTCAAGCCAGCTTTGTATTTAGGACAGTTCTTGGTCTTTGGAAGATGTTTTTCTTCTTGAGGTTTTTGGCGGATGACATCGTGCGTTATTGCCATCTACTGTGCTGGAGTATGGGCCAGAGCATCTATCTTACCTAACTAAACTATATATATATATATATATATATATATATATATATATATATATATATATATATATATATATATATATATAATACATTTTCCTTTAATAATCTAATAAATGCTTTATTTATCTTTTCGTGTTTAACTAATACCATGTTCATCCTTAATGTCTCTACATCATGTTTCCTTAACTCTTGTTTTAATTTTTCTCTACTCACCCTATATTTGTCACATTGACCTGTTATATGTTCTACTATTTCCACATGCGCACATCTTCCTTTTGGATGTTTACCCACTAAATGTAAAGTTTTATTTAACCCTGTATATCTTAACCGTAATCTTGTTATAATTGTTTGTTGTTTTCGACTTTCTTCTATTATTTCCATTCTCCCTATACACATTAGTGTTATACTAAAGTGACTTTTTGTTTGTTGTATTTGAAACAAGTGTCCCCCTTTAGTCCCCTCCTCCCAGAGCCGCTGCCAGTCAGATTTGACTTGGTTCTTAATGATGGATTTTAGTTTAGATTTACTAAATGAAATTTCCACAATTCTATCTTGTTTTAGAGAGTGTTTAGCTGTACAATGTGCCATGTCATTCCCACACATCTTTATGAGCAGGTACCCACATAAACCAATTACTTGAGACTGTGTAAGTCTAAATACAGTTTTATAAATATAACACCAACTCTGAGCTGCTGTAGGATGAGAAAGCCAAACTGGGCATTAAGGATGACAATGAATCAGAACATGTAAGTATACTCTTCCTACTCTATTTTGCTCTATCCACTGGAACTCCATCAGAATTGCTAATGTTTCCACTGTATACACAGCTATTAATCAGACTTTCTTTGCTTCATAGTTATGTTCAGCTCAGGAATAACATAAGCAAATCCTGTTTTACCTGAATCCAAATCCTTGGAGCCATCTGTAAATATAACAAGAAAGGACACTAACATTGGGAAACAACCAAAAATATGTAACTGAATAGGGCACTGCAGCACTATATCTTTTTTTTTTTCTGTATTCCCATTTCCCTAGCACATTTATTTGCTGCCCAGGCTACTTTAGCCTTTCCACTTTCCCAGCATGGCTGCAGAATTCTTACTGCTGGATGGCACTCTGCCTTATGCCCTTGCAGGCTTACCCAATAATTCATCATAACTTGCTTATGCCTTAAATGTAAAGGGAGCTCTCCCATTTCCACCTATATTGCTAAATTTGAAGAAGTCTTTATAACTCCACAGCATAATTTTAGAGTTTGATTCTAAACTACCTTTAACTTATGAATAACCATTTTCATAGCCTGCCTTTATACTACACATCCATAATCCATCTTATCAGAGCAATATATACCATTTTTATGGAGGCTTTTTCTGCCCCCCCAGTCTGAGCCTGTTAGACACCTTAGTATATTCACAACTTTTTTTTGCATTTACCCTCAGTATACTTTATATGTACAACCCATAAGAGTTTTGATTTAAACAGCATTCCAAGGAAACAAAATTATTCTTTTTATTTTTCTCCATACATTTTAAATAAATATCCTCAACCTTCTTTCTACTAAACAAAACCATTTTTATCTAGTGATCATTTAACACACCAGTTACAAACCCAATTTTTAACAGATTTAATGGCATTTTGTATTCTATCATACACTATTCTTGCAGTTCTCACTGGATCTCTATATTATTATTATTATTATTATTATTATTATTATTATTATTATTATTAGTAGTAGTAGTAGTAGTAGTAGTGGTAGTAGTAGTAGTAATAGTAGTATTGTTGTTGTTGTTTAAAACCAATTTTCCACACCAAACTTTCATCTCTTTCATAACTTGCACCTCTTTCATAACTTAAAAAGCTATTAACTTTTTACTTTCATGAAGATCGAAAATAATCTTACATCAGTTCATCTGTTTTTCTTGTACATTCTGCTCTCTTTTCAAACCCCCAGTCAGTTGTGGCAGATCGGTGCTTGTACTGAGCAAGGTTCTGCTGGAGGTTTCTTCCTGTTAAAGGGGAGTTTTTTCCTCTCCACTGTCACTACATGCATGCTTGGTCTGAGAGATTGTTGTAAAGTCAGCGACACAGTGCCATGCAGTTGCTACATGCTTAGCCAGGAGGAGTGAATGCTGCAAATCAATGACTCGATGCATCCGCTGGGTTTCCTTAGAAACTTTTTGAACGACTTTGAATAATTAATTGAGCTTACTGTACTGTTTGATAACTAGGATCAATTGGAATGTATGTATGATTGAATTTTTTTCTTTTTGTAAAGTGCCTCAGGACATTTGTTGTGAATTGGTGCTATATAAATGAACTGAATTAAACTGAATTGAATTCAGTTGAATTGAATTCAAAGTTAGCTGTTGACACTGATTTAATAAAAAAATTCTTTATATTTTGCAAGTTACTGAACAGACCTTTTATTTTTAGCTAATTTAACCGTTTATGTTATTTTTCTGTATGAAGAATGTTATGTTATTGTGGAATTGTAGTCATTTTCCAACTGTTCATTTGAATTCTTATACTGAACTAGGGAGGGAAATCTTTTGGCACATCAATCCAAACAAGAATTGTTTTCACCAGTAGCCACTGTTCTAAAGTTTGATATATACAAAGCTCCACGGCTGCACTAACCACTCACGCCTCTGCTCCGTTCCACAAGGTGGCAGTTATGTAGCTATTCTTTGTTTACCAACTGCTTCGTCACCCGGGAGAAGAAGGAAAAGGTTTGCCGCTTGCTAGCGTGTGGGCTAACAATAATAGCTTCCTAGCATTTTTTCCACTGTTGGCGTTATAGGGACTATTTGATTGTTTTGTCGATTTGAAGTCACCTTAGCTTTTGTTTGTTTTTTCGTTTGATAAGTATATTAGTAACGCTCAAATAGGTAAGTTGAGAATTTTGCTCGGAATGATAAGCTTGTGAGCATTAGCACTTGCAAGTTTTGACCACGACGTTATAAATGCAAACCGTACAAATGAAAGTAATCAATCCTCCCTAAGCAACAACTGCTATTGTTCAACAGGGAAAATAAACCCGAAGATCAAGTTTTGAATTCACGTTGCAATGCTGCTAGAACATCTGTCTCACTATTTTACATTCCACAGTCCCCACGCGTGTCCTGTTTTATCTACACCTAATTCCAAACCGCGATATAGTTTGGTCTGCAGATTGGATCCGATGTACTGAAGTGGAGGAACGTTTTCTTAAATGGCGTATTAGTTTGTGACATTATCTGATACATAGATATGTTTGTAGCAAGCATAAGGTTTGATTCAAATACGTGTCCATAATAAACGATTGCAATTATTGATCGTTGTGGGTTGGCATGTCTTTAGGTTGTCCAAAACTCTGCTGCTAGACGAATGACTCGGTCAAACAGGGGAACTTATAAAAACCCTGCTTTAAGTTTAATTTGAAAACGTTATTCTTGACCCTGAGAGCTTTATATGGACAGGCTCCTTCCTATATATTCTTTTATTTGATTCAAATGTATATACTGCACACCTCTTCAAGTAGTCTGAGCTCATTGAATCAAAACCTTTTAGTGATCCCCCACACCGGCTTCAGAACTCAAGGAGACTGATCTTTCCAAGCTGTTGCATCCAGACTGTGGAATGCATTATCTATCTTCCTATGGAGTTTGGACTCTGTGGATAGTTATAAATATCAGATAAAGACATATTTATTTTAAGAAGCTATTAGTTAGGCTTGAGATTTGATATGCATTTATGCTTGTGTTTGTTGTTTTTTTTTTTTTGTTTGTTTTCTGTTTTGTCACCTTTTAAATATTCTATTTTTCAGAGGATATGGAGGTCGATCAACATGAGGTGATGACATTGGAGCTTCAAGACTTCAGGGAGCCAGAAAGCTCTACAAGTTGGTGCAAATTCATTTTTATCTAGAAGTAAACAAGATATTTTCTAAGCCAAAATAAATGGCTCGAGGTCCATTCACCCCTTTGCCAGTTAAAAAAAAAAAAAAAAAAAAAAACCCTTTTGTACCTGTGCATTTCCATTCTGCTGTTCCTACTTCCCATTCCTAAAAAAACTATTTCTTACCCATGTGCCTATGCATATGGATTTATTGTAGTTAATAATTTTCATGAATTATGGAGACAAACACTGATAGAAATTGTCAATCATTTTGTCCCATCTTTCTTCCTCTTTTCCTTTCTGCCTCTCTTTTTATAGTAAAGGACTGAGAGCTCTGGAAAATTGAGTCTGAAAATGTCTGGAAGTTTTATATGAAAAATGTGTAGGAACCCTGAACACTAAATAACACATTTCTCTTCAAAGGGAAGTCTCTGCTGAAAAGTACTCCCCACTTGCTGTCAACATCTGATAAATATGTTTAAGTTAACATTATGGGACCCAGATAAATTGATTTGTGGTTAAACCTTGATGCCCTGTTGTATCAGTGGTTGAAAACCTTATTTTAAAGAAAGGAATAAAGTAGTTTTGTTTGTTTGAAATGTTGTCCTCATGAACCCAATCCTGAAATGGATTGTTTGACTCTTGATACTTAACTATGAATTTGTTGTAATTTGCCTGTGTAGAATTTCATTTAGTTCGAGTAAGTTTATTAATATGGCACAGATTCATAACAAATGTTGTCTCAAGGCACTTCACAAAACAGACAGATCCAATTTATTTGCAGAAATATATCGTCAAAAACAGAGTACGTATAGGTAGTGGTAGGAAAATCCTTTATCTAGGAGAAAGATATGGCTAAATATAGAAAGACAGGTCCAAGTTTATCATTTGTCAAGAGAGAAGACGAAGTTAGTGGGAGCAGTAATTCAGCCGATGGCCCCCTCTCGGAAAAAAGTCACAGCAAAACAAATGCCGGGGTGTGTGTATCTTCTGTGAAGAGAAAAAACAAAGAGAGGGGATAAAGGTGGTCGCAGTATTTGGAGATAATGCGTAATCGGACAGCAGGAGGAGAAAGTAGCAAAGTGAGAAAAAGCGGTCAAAGCGGTCTAAGCCTATAGCAACATAACTAGAGAGAAAACTCAGGATAACCTAAGCCACTCTAACTGTAAGCATTAAAAAAATACATTTGAGTGGGGAGAGCGAAAAACTAGCTCAAGCCCAGGAGCCAACATCTTCCTAAATCCAAATTTGTGAGTTCACCCCTTAACAAATTTGTTAAGGGGTGAACTCACAAGCACCCCGAAACAAAAAAAAAAAAAAAAAAAAAAAGAGTTGTCTGACTGTTTTATCATTAAAATGTTAATGGTTTTCATCTGCAACAGTGTTATTCCATGGCTCTTTTTTCAGGACACAAAAAGGTGTCGTGTTTTCTGTGCTTACAAATCAGAATTCTGTTTCTTTTCTCTCCCAGAATACATGCATACAGTAAGATATGAACCTTCTCCCTCTGGAAATGAAATCCACAGAAAAATAAGACGATGCAAGGATGATCTGAACGACGTGAACCTGCAAAAGAAACCTGTGGTTGTTTTGACTCGACTCCCTGAGTTTACAGTCAATGCCCTTCAACCACCAACACCTCAGCAGTTCTACAGCGAAGCAGAGTCCCCTGGCAGCTCCGACTCTGACATGCTGTGGGAACCAGGAGACGATTCCGGAGATTCGGATTTTGGAGCGTCAAAAAATAAAAAGAAACCTCCACATAAACAGAAAACTTCAAAATACAAACAGATGAACGAAGTAAAAGTGCCTCAACCATCAATGAGCATCAACAACAACAGAAGTAACACTGGCAGCAACAGCAGCAGCAACAACAGCAGCAACAGTGGCAGCAACAGCACCAACAAAAGTAAGGACAGCCATCTGTTCTGACAGGAGAACATTACCATTCACAAATACAAACCAGTAATTATGAAATTGCTAAAATGCCCAAAGAGTTCAATTTCTCAATTCCACATTGTAATTATATATGTGTGTATATATATATATATATATATATATATATATATATATATATATATATATATATACCCCCCCACAGCTGTTGAAGCATCCCCCATCATAGTGTCATCAGCTTTTGCCAGCAACTCTAGCGAAACGAGAAAAGTGCGGCCTGATTTACCAGAGGTAGAGATTACGTTGGACATGGTGGTCCTGGCCAGAAGAAGAGCCATGAGGTGGCAACGAGGCAAGATAGTAGAGATAATTAACAAGGGTAAGAAAGAGCATTTGAATGATTTTTTTTTTTTTTTTTTTTTCTTTCTTTCTTTCTTTTTAGTGTAGTGTTCTGTGACCATTCTTTTCCCCCTCTGTTTTTACTGCATATATCAGGGTAAAACTGTTTATGAGGAGATACATTTCCCTCAGAAAAGACCCCCCATAAGGGATGAAGTACTTGTGGGTGTCCCTGAACCACTGGGGTGGAATTTTGTCCAGTGAAGGGTTTTTTTTTTTTGTTTGTTTTTTTTTGATTGGTTGAATTCTCTCAGCATTAAATGCGTGTCATCCAGTTCAAACTTATTTAGAGATAATGCTTTTACTACAATGGGTTCTGAATAACAGACATCTGCTTCTGGGTGTCTGTGGAAGCCGAGAGAGTAAGTCTTGTAATCAAAGGAATAGGTTGAGGTTTTGTGCTGCATGGAAACGTGCAACATTGTTAGTGTTTCTCATTTCTTTGGAGTGTTGAGGTATTTTGAGTCAGTTTACCAGAGGTGATAAATCGAGTTCGGGACTCCAACTCGAGCTTCAAAAACAAACACTTCAAACCTGACTTGGACTTTTGCCCTAGACTTGAGACTTGAACTTGTGGTCTGAGACACGTTGTTTTATTATGGGCTGTTGATGGCTCAGAACGATCTGTTCATGTTAGCTGTAGCTTCACAATAACGGTCACATGAATCTCTCCAAATGAATGCTGTATTCAATGACTTTTTAACTAAATAAATGTGCATCTGACTTTCTCTTGCCGCTAAGGTAGCAGCAACACTTCAAGGACACTTCCATCTGAAGATACCAAGGATATCAAGAAGAAAAGCACATCCTGTTCCATTCGTTTAGAATTTAAACACTTTTTATTTACTTACTTACAGGTGCATCCGGAAAGTATTCACAGCATTCATTCATTCATTCATTCCAAATTGTATTAAATTAAACTCTTTCCTCAAAGTTCTACACACAAGTACCCCATTATGACATTATGGAAGACGTTAGTGAGATTGTTGCAAACTTATTAAAAATAGCTAAAAATGACGTGAATATCTCTGGTGTTCAACTGTTAATGTTTGTGGCTAAAGAACGAGAGAGTATAACCCCAATATGACATCATGTTTGTCTCTGCTGTGCCAACAACAAATGAATTGGAAATCTGTCTGTAGAAATATTTTAAAACACATTACAGTCATTCTATTGTATCGTCTGGAATGGCTGAAGAGGCAGTGAAAAGAGTCATTGTAATTGTCTTGCTGAAAATCACTTATTTTCGCTTGGCCAGTCTTTTATCCTTCACTCACTCCAGGAACAGAGTTCCACAAAGCTTTTACTGTTTTTACTGATGTTTTATACTGTAACTGCTGTGATGTATGCTGAGGAAATACTTTATTGGCCTCGTTTTATCGTTTTCTGTTGCTTTGTGGAGCTGTGTCACGCGATTTAGGCCAGGGTGTAGAAACATATCCAGAGCAAATTAACAGTAATGACAGTTTAATTGTTGTTTTTAAGTTGCCTTTTAAATTGACTTGTAAATAAAGAAATATTGTGCATGTATTGCAGACCATTGACTCTTTGTCCCATATTCTCAATCTTGAATACACGTCTGAAATATCTACACATTTCATCTTTAACAAATTTCACATCCTTTTATTTTAATTTATACCATGTGACAGGACTTGTGCTTTTTGTGCTGCTCTCAGTTTTCCTTGAAGAGTTTCTAAGCTGCAATAAAATCACCTAAACAAGATTCAATATTTTTGTTTGTCAATTTTTTTTGCAGATGATGGACGGGTAAAGTACAAAGTGATTTTTGATGAAAAGGGGAAGAGTTTGGTATCAGGACACCACATCGCCAAGGAAACCAACCCAAAGCTGGATCAGCTGTATGTCGGAGCCCGTGTCTTAATTCAGTCTCCAGAAGATGGGCAATGCTTCCTGCCTGGACTTTTGGCTGAGCTCCCCAGCAGAAAGAACCGCTTAAGGTCTTGGATCAAATGACTGTTAATACATTTATGAACCACCTTTTTTTATTTTGGACAGACAACTAAATCTTTTTGAATAACTTTAATCTTTTCAGGTTTCTGGTGTTTTTGGATGATCACACACCAGTTTATGTCAGCTTACCTTCACTTTACCTCATATGCAGACAAAGTAAGTTTTGATCCTTTCCTCCATTTTTTGTTAATTATATTTTGCATCTTTTTCTGTAGAATGACCATGATATATTTTTCATATCTGTTATGTTTTAGAGATGATGTTTACCTGCAGTTGGCTAGGGTTTTATCTAGTTTTGTTATCCTTGCAGAGTCCTTGATTTTGCTATTTTATGCTTATTTGGTTTCATGTTACATAGATTCCGTACTTAATATTTTTGTCATTTAAATGGTACTTTTTGCTGTTTTGACCATAAGGTGGCACTATGAAACAAAAAGTTCTACAAATTTTAATTGTTGAAAGGGTGGGCTATTGTGGAAAAAATAAGATTTTTATACTTTGTGATTCACACCTTTTCTTTTTTACAGTGGATGATGCTGTAGGCGACCTTCCAGATGGCCCACACAAGTGCTTCATGGAACAATACCTGAGGAGTTGGCCGTATCCACACCTAACCCACTACAAAGAAGGGCAAACACTTAAAATAGAACTAAATGGAGTCCATCAGAAGTGTCAAGTTGAAGTGGTTGATTGCAGCTTGATGAAGGTTGTGTTTGAGGTTAGTATCTTTCTGTTGCATAAAATCTAAGACATAATCCATTTAAATTATGGGTTGTAAATCAAAAAATAGAACAGTTTTGAAAGGTTTTGTGCTATTTCAAGGAAATTATCCAGATGTCGGAAATGCCAACATACAGCATTAATTATGGGTCTAGGGATGGGAGATTGACATTGGTAGACTGAAAATTTGGTAATATTATTTTTATATTTGTTTATTGATGCTAAAAAATATCACAAAATTCCTTTTAAGGTAAAATTCTCACTGCATACAGTCTTGATGCCTCACAAACACAAATTCTGTTTTAAAACTTAGTCTTTATCCTTATCTTTAGACTGACTACATTATGCTATTAAACATTAGACAATAATGATTTCCATTAGTCATATGTTGCAGCATACAGGCAATAATATTCTTTCTTTCATCTAACTGCAAAAGTAACAATTCCAACCATAGTTTTCTTTTTTTGTCATTCGCAACCATCAGTTAAAGTTTGTCTATTTGCAGTAGGAAGAATCGCTTTCATGAATTTATTTTCTCACAAACAACAGTATTGCATTGACAGAAGGCTCTTTTTGAATAAATTGTTTCCTGTATGTATCAAGGCTGAGCTCTAACACAGAATTTAAAATTATCGGGTCAGGTTGAAGATAAAAGGCTTTTTTTGTTGTTTTGTGTCACAGAGTAGTTTGTATATCAGTCACATTACACTTGTAATTCAGTGAAATCATAAATTTCAATATTATATTATCTTTGTAACTCAATTCACAAGTGAAGCACATTAATAGGCAAAGCAAGTTTATTTATATGGCACATTTCAGCAACAGGGTAATTCAAAATGCTTTACATGATGAAAAATAAAACAACAAACAAGCAAGAAACATTACATTGCAATGGCAAAATAAAGGAAAGCAATGGAAAGATGAAAAACAGGCTAAAACTAATGATGTCCAGTTGTTGTTAATCAAAGGCAACTCTATATAAATGGGTTTTTTCCCCTTGATTTAATGGAACTGTTTCAGCATTCTTGCAGTTTTCTGGGATTTTGTTCCAGATTAGTGTAGCATAAAAATTGAATGCTGCTTCTCCATGTTTGGTTCTGATTCTGGGGATGCAGAATAGACTTGAACCAGAAGACCTGAGTGGTCTGGAGGGTTGATACGACAACAAGTTTTTAATGTATTTTGGTATTAAGCCATTCAGCGATTTATAAACTAACATAAGTATTTTAAAGTCCATTCTCTGAGCTACAGGGAGCCATTGTAAGGACTTTAGAACTGGGTTAATGTGCTCTATCTTCCTGGTTTTAATGAGAACATGAGCAGCAGCGTTCTAGATCAGCTGTCTGATTGATTTTCTTTTTAAGCAGACCTGTGAAGACACTGTTACAATAATCAGTGCGACTAAAGATAAACACATGGATGAGTTTCTCGAGATCTTGTTGGGACATTAGTCCTTTAATCCTGGAAATGTTCTTCAGGTGATAGAAGACTGAGTTTGTAACTGTCTTTATGTGTCTTTGAAGGTTCAGTCTGAGTCCATCACTACAGCCAGATTTTGGGCCTGATCACTAGTTTCTTGCTGTAATAACTGAAGCTGGATGCTGACTCTTAATTGTTCCTCTTTAGGTCCAAAGATAATAACTTCAGTTTTGTTTCTGTTCAGCTAAGAAAGTTATGGTACATCTACACACTGATTTGTTGTATGCATGTGCTCAGCAGCTGAATGGGCTCATGGTCACCTGGTGACATTATGATGTAGGAGTTGTCTATCATCTGCGTAGTTATGGTAACTGATCTTATTACATATTATAATCTGAGCTAGCAGGAGCATGTAGATATTCAATAAGAGGGGCCTCAAGGTGGAACCTTAGGGATACCCGCATGTGATTTCTGTTAACTTTGATGAAAATTTATCTATTGACACAAAGAAGTCACTGTTCTTTAGGTAAGACTTGAACCAGTCAAGAACTGCACCAGAGTCCAACCCAGCTCTCCACTCACTTCTGTAATATGTCATGGTCAACTGTGTTGAGTCAACAGTACAGTAATAGATTAATTAAATACAGACTGATGTTTTCAAGCCTTTATTTCTGTAATAATTTTTTTCCCACTTACAACTAATGAAAACACAAGATTTAAGATAAGAATATTTTCTCAGACTAATAAAACATTTTTAATACAGAAATCTGGGATTAATGAAAGGTTATTCTCAAAAGCGACTTTAATCTGACAAACAAGGCTCATTGGAACCCCTATTCTAATTTATTGAATATGTTTGTATATGATTCTGAGATGTGATAATTGTTAATGCATTCAATAATGCTTTTGTCACACAGGAGAATGGGGAGAAAGACTGGATCCACCGAGGCTCCGTACGTCTGGAGCACATGTCCAAGTTCTTGGAGTTGAAACAAAATCGAGAATCCAACGCAGACAATTCTGACTCTAAATGACTTATAAATTGTCGTTGGAGAAAGAAAACATTAAATTAAACAATATTCATTACCACTGTAAATACATGTTTCTTTCCTGGCCCTTGATTTAAAAACTGGTTCCTCACAGAACAGATAAAAGGCTGAAGCATGTAAAATCGAATTGGCAGTTATTTCTTTTGTTTTTGGTTTCAGTTAAAAGATGTAAATATGTTCAGATATACTGTAGTTGTTGCATTTTTTTTCCATTTTGAATATATTTCCAAATCTTTGTGCATAGAAACCCTGCTAATAGTAACCTGTTGAAAGAAGGAAAAATGGAAAAGTACCAGTTTGCTGTCTGATAAATGATATGGCAAAATGTGTTTTGCAGAACAACTTCAATTTGATTTGAACATAATAAGGTTTAACTTCTCTCCTATTTTGATCTCAGAATTATTCTTAAATGATTCCCCAGTAGAAGTATAACATTTGTGTATATTATAAGCATCTGTTGCTTTTATCAGTTTGGTACTCAAAGCGAAATTCACAATTTGATGGACTTAAACAGACAATGCTTCTTTAGCAGTAGTTAAGGCATTTTATTGTATTATGATCTCCTTTTCTTATCCTGCCATTTTTTGTCTTAGAAATATTTTTGCCATCCAGTTAAAGATTCTTTTACATTTTTTCACTCATTTCTGTACACAACTTGGCTCATGATGTCTATTCTACCATGCCCACTGTTTAGTTTATAAAAAGAAAAAAAAAAAATAAAGTTTTATCATGTGGTTTTAGTTTGTCCTTTGTAAATAGCTTCATGTGTTTTTTGTTATTGCTTCTAGTTCAGTCCAAGACTAATTATAAATCCAGTTTAGTTGTGAAATTGACATTCAATTTTTTCATTTTGGAATGAGGAGGATTAATGCTCATCTGTATAGCTTGAACATAGCTGAGGTAATAGAACACCGTGAACAAGTTAAAATAAAGCAGTTTTGTCATCATTCTGTTAAGAATTTCACATCGAGTTGCAAATAAAATGCAAGATAGTTATGCAATGTCTAATTTGATTTGAAACTGACTGAAATTAATAGGCTCGTAGAAACCTTTCCAGGTCCCAACCACACCTACAGTTGTGTTCCAAGTTTATAAACTTATAAAAGGTGTGAATGCCAAATTTATTTTGTGCTTTTTTTTAAAAAAATTTATTTGAACATTTCCCATGGTAAAAATGTTATCCAATCAAGATCTTTAGTTTTATTTAACAGCAAGAGTAGATGGATTCAAACATCTGGGGTCTTTCTCTTTGCACAAGCTCATGGCTCCTTTTGGAGGAATGTAGAACTGTATGAATGGCGGTTGATACAATGTCTGGGCTGTTTCATGCAATAAAAGTAAAAAATAAGCAAATGCATGTTTTGTGATCTTTAGTTTTGTGATGGCGGACAAGTTAAGCAATATGACATTGCTTCTGTTTGCTGTTTTTCATCATTAAGAAAAACTGAAGTAAATTTACAAACAGTCTCATAACTTTGCAAAGTCAGTGACAAGCAGCTGTATCACTTCTTCTTTTTTTTTTTTTTTTTTTTTTTTTTTTTTTTTTTTTTTGCATTTTCTGGCATGATATTCAAATACTTAAAATGTATTAACTACATCAGTGTATTTTGTAGAGCTATATATATATATATATATATATATATATATATATATATATATATATATAAACACACACACACACACACCAGCTGGTTGCTTGTATGTGCCAGGGTCCCTTGCTCTACGAAAAGGATATTTGAAGATGGTATTTTAGAGACTCGATTTACTTTATTACATCCAGAAGCATCTAGCATAAGAGTAGACAAGCCACGTTGATATAGTCAGAACCTGTGTTTATATGACATTTCGGTGTGAGGGGGTACATGTGTGTGAATGAGCATGTGTATAGTAGTATGTTTTGAATGGGTTTGTGCTAGGTTGTCACATGGATGGAGGTGCTAAGTTGTTAGAATGGTGTGAAGGGTAGAGAACTTGCGTCACAAATAACCTCGGCCCCCAAAGACCACTGCAGCCTCAGGCAATTTAGTATTAATATCATTTATTGATTGGTGAAAAACAACCATTGCCAAAACCTTAAAGAAAATTCAAGGGAATTTAAGTATTAACTAAAAGCATCAGACTAAAATGACAAAGCAATCATCCAATCACATTCTAAGTTTTTAGGAATAATGGCACAAAGTGATGTATTTAATTTTGGAGACCAGATACAAATGTATGCATAGTTTTGACTGTGTGGATGTCAGAAAATCTAGAACAAATTTGAACATGTGCACACAGTTCTTGTTCTAAAACAACTTTGTTGTGTAAGCTGCATGTTGCATAATCATTTCATCCTGGAATAAGAGTTATTCAAATACAATCTATGTTAATCTGTCTGTGTGTATAAACTTTAACAAAAACTGTATTTTAAAATTATCTAAAAATGTTGAGGTGGACTAAATTGTTCTGGGACTTTGTACCAATTTCCTGCCTCAATGCTGAAAGAGGAACTATTGGGACATACTGAATGTGTTATGGGAAGTGAAGTGAAACCTGGTGTACCAGAGTTCACTGCTTCTCTGTTCTAACTTAGAAACAGTATAAACTTTATTAATAACTTAATCCAAAATATTTCCACTGTGGAGATATCACTTTGATTACTTTGGTTATTGTAAGTGAATTACATCCTCATTTCACTTCTTATTTCCTTTTTTTAAACAAACATCTGCTTATAAGCACGTTGACACTAAAAGAACAGCACACAATGGTGAAGCATTTTCAAGCGTCCTCCCCTCCCAGTTTTGTTATATGTCGGAAAAAGATTCTTTCTAGTTATGAGTAAAGTGAATGTGCAGCAACCTAACCAAATGTTACATAATTTCATTGTATTATATAGTAGTAACAAAATGTTAGGGATATTTGGCTGTTGGTTGAAATTTCAGGATAACCCTAAAATACTCTATAACCCTTTACAGTTGAGCTTAATGTGACCTTCTTTAAGCTTTTGAATGCACGTCTAACCGTTCAATGCTTCAGTACTTTTTGCACAACTTGCTGTTTTCTAACAGCGTAAGTAGCTACTGAGCTTAAAGTGTCAAAGAGTGACATCAGCTGGTTGCC
This sequence comes from Anableps anableps, assembly GCA_014839685.1. Lineage (NCBI taxonomy): Eukaryota > Metazoa > Chordata > Actinopteri > Cyprinodontiformes > Anablepidae > Anableps > Anableps anableps. The sequence continues at coordinate 20,726,473 of CM026076.1, forward strand.
ACAGAATCGTCACAGAGAGGCATAGAAGTGGATGTCCTTTGGTCACATTCAACACAGTGACCGCTTCATTGTGAACAATGCCCTGCAGAACCGGACGATCCAGGTACATTTAAAGGTGTGAGAGCCACCCAAGTGTCACGTCAGACCATTTGAAACCGTTTACATCAGTGTGGTAGATGACCTGTAAGAGTACCTGACCACATTACCAGGCACAGGCATCATTGTCTTGCATGGGCCAGGGAGCATTTATGCTGGACTAGTGACCAGTGGGCCTGAGTGCTGTTCTCTGATGAAAGTCAATTCACACTGAGCAGAAGTGATGGCTGCCAGCGATGTTGGAGATGTGAAGGAGAGTGCTATGCATCAGCCACTGCTGTCACCAGACCAGTCTTTAGTGGTGGTGTTACAGTGTGGGCAAGTTTGTCTAGTCAATACGAAACTGCTCAACACTTTGTGAATGGTATAGTGACAAGCCCACAGTACCTGAATAACAACATTAATGAGTAATTGTGCTTCTCCATGAGCACAGGCCTAATTTCATCTTCATGGACAACAATGCTCTAGCTCATCAAGGGTGTATCATTAGAAAATGGCTGTTGAAGACTGGAGTATCTCGAATGGCGTGGCCTGCACTTTCTCCAGACCTGAATCCCCTAAAAAATCTACGGGATATGAGTCTCTGTGAAGAGGCTGGTAACTCTGTACTCCAGAGTTTCCTTAAGCAGACAAGTCAACTTGTGAACAGCATGAGACATTGTCAAGCTGTAACTGATGTTCAAGGGTATATGACACATTATTGAGAGACTGACATTTTTGTTGTGGCATACCCACCACTGTCTTTTGTTTCATTACATTGTTTGAGGTGAGGAAATCACCATGCATGTTTCTACTTAAATATCCTTCTTTCATGTTATAAGTGTTGCATGAACTTTTTTCGTTTTCCACAAGTTTCACCCAAAAGCTAAATACCTCTAACTTTTTGTGAGTAGTTGATGGCAATGCAATTCGTCATGGTCTAGTGTACAGTTTTCTCTTTCTGGTAGTAACTCGGCATCAGAATATGGGCAATCTCATGTCATAACTGCAAACAGGGCTCCATACCACCATTTCTTTAAATCCACATTCATAGTGAGATTTTTTTTTTAGTTGTCAGCAGAGATTAAAAACTGCATTTACTTGCTGGCTTTGTGGACAAGAGCAAGTTATAATATTTGTCATGCTGGATTTATGTCAAAGAGCTGATTAAACAGAATAAATATTTTTCATTTATACATTACACAGAAATACAGCCATTCTATGGATTTAAGCAACAGTTTGTCATCATCATACCTCTAAGACTTGTCATATTTAAGCCCAGAAAATATTCATATCCCTATCAGATTTAGAATTATAATTATTTTCATTTAACCAATAATTTTATTGCTGACAGGAAATGAGATAGACATCTCCCTACAAGAAAAAACAAACAAAAAGAGTATCTATAGAAAACAAACACTTTTTTTTTTAATGGTGTCAAAAATCCATATGCCTCTAAGTAATCACTGGAAAAAATCTTTATTAGCATTACAACAATCAGCCTTTTCTTACAGTTGCTAAAAAACTTTTGTATGTTTCTACTAATTTTGTCCATCTACCTTTTGCTATTTTATTGATTTATCTTAGTGATGAACTCCAAGTCCATAATCTTTAGCTACCTCCACAGATTCTCTATTAGATTCAACTCCAGCCACTCCAAAACGTTAATATCACTACCAGTCAGAAGAAACATTTTAGTAAAGCATGCAGTCTTGATTATTCCATGTTTACATAGATTATAACACAGCAACAGCTCGACCAGATCTTGCTACTAAATGACTGAAGATAATAACAATGATATTTACAAATACAGTTTAACTTATTGTGTTAAAATAAATTCAAATATAGACAATATCCTCATATTTTCCCTCAAAAGATCATATTTAGAAGCAATAAAAAAAACATGCAATATGCTATGAAGCTAACCTTGCTGATGAAGTGGTTAAAGTTATTCACAAATCAGTTTAACGCTTATACTCAATGTAAATACAAACAAACAAACAAAAACAAACAAACAAACAAACAAAAACAGATGGTCAAGTGCTTTTTTAAAAATTATCACAAGGCAATGAGTTTCTCATGTCACAGAAAAAAAGAAGACAATTGGGTAGATTTAATCATTTTGCTTGTGATGAATGACTGTGCTGTATGTAACATCCTCATCTTTTTTTCCAGTCTGTAAATGAGAAATAAATACAGTGGTTAGATGGAAAACCTAAAAGTATTTTCAAACATATTTGGAGCATAAGCTAACCTGACTTCAAAGATAGAAATAAGCCATTTTTTTATTTTATCACTTCTTTTGGTCTTTTTTAATATGTTTCAGACTCTATATCATGTTTTTTCATGTGGGTATATTAATGAGAGTTTAACAGTATCTGGCATTGTACACAAAGAAATTATAATCAACAATAGCAATAAGCAAAGAAAAATGTAGCTGATCAGGTTGCGTTCACAAGTCAGGTCTCTGAATAATTACCCTTTTCACACTCTGTTGCTTTACAGGAACAACAGAGCTGTAGGTCACATCTGCATCACTTGCAGCAGTTAATGCCTGTGTTACAAACAGAAATAAATACAGTTGAGCATTTTTTATTTATTTGCACATAGTGAAAAATATTACACCTAACTGTAATGATTCAAATACTTTTTAGTATCAGTTTACCAGAGCTGCTTTCTTTTTTCTAAAAGTGACTTCTGAATATGTTACTCCCCCTTCATTCTGTAAATATGCAAATTAAAATATTATCAGACATCATCAAGCCTTACTTTATAAAACTTAAAAAAATGCAACAGTCATAAGGGTTACCACAGTACAAAACAGAATTCTGTTGATGACAAATTAATTACAGACATAAGCCTTTGATAAAAAAAAAAAGAGAATTTTTTTATGTAGATAATACATCATTCATGTTATTATTTAATTCGTTTCATATCACTTACCAATTTTGAGGCTGTTGAATCCTTAATTTTGCTATGTCCTGTAAAACATTTAATTGTTGTTAATTATACATTTTGACAAACTGAATTGATCTGAATTGATTAGTTAGAAACCAACTGGAAGCAGGTGTCCGGTTAGACTTACTGGTTCTCAGTATAAACAGGATTAATAAGGCAACAATAACAATGAAGATCAGTACACTCAGAGGGATGGCGAGGCTCATTAGGTCAGGAAAAGGTCTGAAACACACATTTGTAGTGTAAGTCCTGATCACTACACAATGATAATATCTGAAACTAAGACAAATGTAAAAGGTGAAAGGACAGTTTTGAGCAAGCACTCAATGACCACTGTGCTTAAAGATGCAGCTCTTGAAAGAGTTCGGACCTGTTTTGATCAGTCTTCTGCTCTTTCCCTTCTATTACATTGTCTCTGGCTCCTGTGACAGCAGTTGGTGCAGCTACAGATCACAGAAGAATATCATTTCATGAATATTTCATATGAGTAACATGAAAAGGATAAACCCTAGTCTTGGTTGGGAAGTTACTGCCGTGGATATAAGTAGTAAGGTATTGACTGTAAAATTCTGGACCATCGCAAATGTAAAATAATAATAATAAGAAGAATAATTGTATCATCATATTCAATAGCTAATAGTGAATTTAGGTGCTATTTTGTCATGGTAGTGAAACAATGAATCATCTTTTATGAACAATAACTAACCACTATTGAGTTGAAAATTTTCAGCTGTTTACTGTTAATCACTAAAAGTACAAATGTATGTGTAAAAGTATAAAGAATACAACAGTTATGACTTCTCTAATAAATAAAATGTGTGATTTTTTTTTTTAAATGACATTAACTAATTGCTCAAGGAACAGCCATTAGAAATGACAAAACAGTATGCCTTTTTAAACAATTATTTAATATTCTCATTTTTAGAGATAGGTTGTTGTAACATAACTAGGGCACACAAGGTAAAGGTTATCAAACTGCCATCAGTTACTGCTATGATGAAACATGGGAAGAAAGTTAGCTGACACAAATACTTATCTGATGAAAGGGGAAAAAAATATTTAGCTGATGTACTTTGCACGTCCTAAGATTTAATAACAGTCTGCAATCACTTACCAGTGGGTTTGATGGTCACAGTTAGGTGAACGGGCATCTGAAGGTCTCCATTGACACAGTAATACCAACCACTGCTTTCTGCCCTCAGTCCACTCATAGTTACACTGAATACATTGACTGTTGTGTTGATGGTTACTGCTGTTCCACCTATTAATCCAGACATGCCTGTCACACATGTTCTGCCCAGTTTACACCACTGTATTCCTCCAGAGGTTTTGTAGTGACCGTTTATGGTTATGTTATCGCCAATGATTCCAGTCACCTCCTGAGCTGTCACACTCAGCGTGGGTGTATCTTGATGGGAACAAATAATGATAAACACATTATTTGGCAGCCTTTACATTTTAAAAAGTTCTTATTTGCTTTGACTAATAATATAATAATAAGAGGAAATCATGAGTATTTTCATTTTCTTTTAAGTCTTCTTTTTTTTTTTCTTGTTTACAAGAGTTTAAAATGTGCATTTAGAAACAGAGCTTACCTGATGTGACTGACAGCTGAAAGTAACATCCGACATCAGATCCTGTATTGATCTCCACAGCACACCAGTAATAAGAGTCAACTGTTAACTGTTTTATGGTCACAGTAAAGATAGTTTGAGTTTTGTTATCAGAGATTGAATACTTTGTTGATCCATGTGGTGAGTTTGTTTTAATTGCATATGAGCAGGAATGCCAATAATATCCTTCACATAGATATTTCACATGATTTTTGTATTGTGAGCCATAAAGACAGGGGATAGAGACTGAAGCTCCTGCCTTCACTGACACCTTACTGATTGTAGTAACACTGTCAGTTCCTGGGGAAAAAAAGATATTATGAAATACGTTTTCCAGGTCATATTACTCATATTTATAAAACATTAAAAAAAAACCTAGTTGCTCAGGGCAAATAATACAAATAACTAGTAGAATATTTAGGGAGAGGATTGAGACTGAAGCTGCAGTCTTCACTGGTGCTTTACTGATGGCGTTAATGCTTTTAGACTCTGCAGCAAATAACAAACTATTATAAGATCTACAGCAATATATTTCTGTGAAGGAGACATAGTGATCTATGAATAGTTGTCAACTGACACGTCAAATTACAGATATCTCTAAAACATAAAATTCAAAACTCTACAAATTTATTCCAAATGAAAACTGATACCAATGTGGTCAGAGCTTTAGACCACAAAGATTATTACATGTCTGATTATTATAAACACAATGTAATCTAAAGGCACCTACCTGTTATCAGAGTTAGAATAAAAAGAAAACTCAGAGAAACAGCCATATCAATGTAAGAACAGTTGTAACATCAGCTAGTTCAGTACAACTGACTCACTACTTCCTTGTTTTTAAGATGTCAACATGTCATTTACAAGGTTATTATTACATCTTTAAGATGTTTATTTAAGCTACCCTTGATTTTAGTTTGTCAGTGCCTAACTCCACATACTTCACCTTTAACCCTATAGGGGGCAATGTGTCTGGTTTTTCATTAAGTTTTCTTTTTCTATATTTATATGCACAAGAAAAAAACCTATAAGCAGAAAAAAAACTATATTACAACAGAAAATTTCAACAGAGTTCTAATTTTAGTTGTGGTGTCAACAGTGTTGAAGAGGCCTTTTCCTGTTACAACTGTGACAGGAAAAGGCATTTTAAAACTCGTATGAAGTGTTGAGACGTGAGTGGTTCAAATTTAGTTCAATTTAATAAAATCCTAATGGGTTCTAAAAATGTAAAAGTTGATTTCAGAAAAAGAGAAAATATCCAGTGAGCTACATAAAATGCTTTGGTGATGTCAGAGGTCAAAAGGGAATGAAAAGACCAGTTCAGGATGATATAAAAACATCCTCTATACCTGCTTGACGAGGACAAGCAGGGACAGGACTGAAATCTACAGTCCAACACAATAATACAGAGAGAAAGAAGACAAGCAAACACGCACACACACACACACACACACACACACACACACACACACACACACACACACACACACACACACACACATGACTAAGGGCAATCTATAGTAACCACTTAATCTAAAAGTCATGTTTTTAGAGTCTAGGAGGAAGTCAGTGTACCCACAGAAATCTCACTCATGCAAAGGGAGAGTATTTTTAAAAAAGCCACCTTCTGTTGTAATATCACGTTAACATTAACAAAGAAAAATATTTAACAATAAGTTCTGAAATCTGCTTTAGAATAATGAATAAAATTTGGGGGTATTTTTTTAAATTAGAACGAGACCTAATGCAAAGGCCTATACACTCACCACCCGCTTTATTAAATACACTTGTTCAGGTCCTTCTTTACACAAAGGACGCAATGTTTCTGACACCTTGTTGAAGCTATTCTACAAAGAATTAAGACAGCTCTGAAGGCAAAAGCTGATCTCTCCACAGTGCTAACAAGGGTTACACACTAAAATGGATGGAGAGGGTAATCTGTTTATTGTGCCTGCGTAGTGTGAGAACCCAAAAAGGATAAGAATTTTTTTGGAGTAACTATTTTGTGTAAAATAGTTACACTAAAACATACCAAAGCTGTATGAGCTTTGACATACCCCAGGACAAAGCTCAGTCACTCAAGCGCATGAGGGTGAGGACAAGTCTGCTCCCACATGCTGTGCAGAAGGTGAAGTAGACAAGTGGAGCACTGGAAAAGCTCGGAGCAGAAGAGCAGCCAGAGGTGGAAAAAATACTGAAAATGTGTACTCAAGTATAAGTACTGTTACATTGCTTAAATTTTACTTAATTACAAGTAAAACTACTTATGTTAAAAAAATTCTTTAGTAAAAGTACAAGTACTCTTCTCAAAAACTACTCAAAGCATTATTTACTTTTTAACAAATGTGAATGTTTTATTGTGTTGTCAATAGCAGGCATTCAATTCGATTTACATGCATAAAATATCTACGGTCAAAGCATATTTCTTAGACAAACTATAAAGTATACACTAAAGCCATTTTTTGTAAACAACAAAGCAGGACTTTTGTTTGCTGTATAAGTCTACATTTTATCTATGAGAAATCAGTTGACCTTGGAGGTGGAGAGTAAAGATAGATTCACAGCTGGCCCGAGGATCAGCCGTCCTTTGCGTATAGGATTCCACCACAATTGATTAATTTAACATAACCCTTGGAGATGACACATGTGATATAGTCTGTGTGGTCCACAAAAAATATATTGCTGTCAGTCACAGCTGATCAGACAGGGCTTTTCAATAAAACTTGAACTTTCTTTTAACATTTCAACATGTATTATTGATTGCTTCTGTGTTGTAGTTATTCCAGGTCCAATCACATTATGAAAGAATGGCAAGACAATCTTAAATAATAAAAAAAAAAGACTTTGAAGTAAATGATGATGAACATAAGAAATTTGGCAGCTTCCCTGCTTCAAAACAATTATCAGCAGGATGTTAAATGTTTCGGCAGAAAGGAAACACTATTAACAGGTGAAAGCACCATTTAATATCTGAACCATTATCCATATTGTTGTAACACCCAGTGTCTTTATCTTGAGTTCACAGTACCTTGAAACAAGGAACAGAGCAAAAAAGTTGAGATTGACTCTATTTTAATCTCTTTTTTAAAGCAGTCATAAGCAGATACATAACAGTCAATCAATATGTTCAATTACAGAGAGTCACCAAACATCCGCAGTGCTGGGCTTCTACTCAGTATACCTTAATTGTTGGCACAATTAAGGTATACTGAGGAAAGAAGCTAAGACAAATTGCAGCACGTCTGTATGTATATATATATATATATATATATATATATATATATATATATATATATATATATATAACTAAACTACACCCACTTTAGGGATGTTCCCTTGTATGTTTCAGTGTGTCTATGTATGACCAAAACTATTCTTAACTGGTTTCCAGTGGTTATAAGTGTGTAAGCTGCAACAGTGTTAATGTATGTATGCAGGCAACTACAATAGCCCCATTTAGGGTTACACAAAACAGCAGTTCCTCAGAGTACATCCTGTGTCCATATATCCTGTTTCAATCACCCCAAAGCAAAAGATGTGAGCTATATCCTTCTGCAGGATTTAACCTTTCACAAGCTCTATGGTACATCAGTAAAGACTTATGCCATAATTCAGCTGCATGATGTTTCCTGTAAATGTTGCTTGTCGTTTTTTCCTGTCAAATATTAGGCATTTCCTTGAACAAGTTGGTGTGCTTGGTTTAACTGAATAATAGCAGATGTCCCAAACTAAATAAGTAATTAAATTAGATGATTTCTGTATTGTTAAAATGAAGGCAGGGGATAGAAACAGAAGCTACAGCCTGCACTGAAACTTGACCTTTTTTATTCTTTGTATTCTTGCATAAAAAACAAAAAGTAAAACAAGTAGCAATTGTAGAGTAAAGCAGACTATAGCTGAAAAGGATGTAACTTTAGATAAAAGGAGCACACAGAAAATAAAATGGACAAATTAAATTCGGTAGAAACACAGGTGGTTGGTTTCTGCAAAAGGTTCCTGTTGTGGAGATACTTTATAACACATAGATGCAAGGCAGATTCACATCAACAGACAGGGATAAGTAAGGGTTATCTATATATCTTAAAAAGTATTTTCCTTCTGGCATTATATAAATTCTCATAAAATCCACAAATATCAACAAAACATCTTTTAACTCATAACAGTCATCTCCTGACTAAGTGTCTCCATGCTAATCCATCATGGGGGCAATGGGGGCGACGGTGGTAGGAGTTTGTCTCGTAATCGGTGAGTTGCTGATTCGAGCCCTGCTCTGTCCGTCTCTATCATTGCGTCCTTGAGCAAGAAACTTCACCCACATTGCCTGCTGGTGGTGGTCAGACGGCCTGGTGGAGCCGGTGCATGGAAGCCTCGCCTCTGTCAGACTGCCTCAGGGCAGTTGTGGCTACGATCCTGTGGCTTACCACCATCAGCGTGTGAATGTGTGTGTGAATGGGTGAATGACTGAATGTAGTGTGAAGTGCTTTGAGGTTCTATGGACTTCATAAGGCGCTGTACAAGTACAGTCCATTACCATCATATTGTAGTCCAAAGTCTGGACTCAAATAACTAGGAATTCTTGATCAAATGTAGAGCTAATTAAATTTAATCAGCGGCTGGTTTAATTTTGGATTAAAGGCTGCTTGTCTCACACTGCAAGGTCCAAAACAAAAGATTTTCTTAATCATATCATTGATACTTAAAGACAACTGCCATCAAGATCAGAATAAAGCTTGCTCAAAGATAAACTTTGATAAACTCCTGAATTTATTTGGTGAAATTGTACAAAGGCAATGCAGCTGAAATCTTTCATTTGGCTTAGACAATGCTAGTGTAGTAGGCCGAGAAATGGCTACATGTTAAGTTTTATAGAAACAACTACCTGTCTTGTTTTTTGTTTACAATTGAGAACTACTACTACACGTTGTGTGTATACAACTTTGTATCAGCAGATGGCACTCTTGTGCCACAGTGGGTCTACCAGGGAGACTCAAGCTCTGGGCATGCCTAGCTCAGAGTAAACGACCTCTGGCCTGGCCAATATTACTAAAACCTGTCTCTTCTCTGTGATCCACCGTGTAGGCAGTGTATGGGCTTCACAGTGCTTCCTAATCTTTGTACTGCTTGCTGCCGGTCCAGATTTGCTTTATGTCTGGCGCCAGGGTAACACTTTAATGTGACTTAGTGATGGGAAACTCCTGTGTCTTCTTTTTTGCAATTACTTATCACCTTAAGGTTTTGGAAGTAAGGAACCTTCAGTCAGAAAACAATAGATTTGTGGTTTTAGTTAATCAGCCATGTGCAAAATAGAGCACAAAGCCTGCAATGCAAAATGTGAATTACATCAAGTTCCCTGATACCATTTTTTTGGCCTCATTCACTGTGCAGTTTTATGAATATGAGAACATCCCTGTAGTAATTGGCTGTATAGATGGATGTCCTATCCCCATAGCTGATCTTCTGCACAAAACACTGAGCTGTACAGGAATAATGTATTAGATGTTTGCACTCCCACTATGCAGTTTTCCAATGTTGTTGCTCATTGTAAAAGTCCATTTTCCAGAACTCCTCCTTGAGTGCTTCGTTTGATGCAGGAGAACACAGAGAAATTCTGCTTGGTGACAGAGACTATCTTGCTCATTCGTATGTTTATCTGCAGCAGTTTTTTAACTACATTTTTTCCCACATGACCGTTAAAAAAACAACGCATGAATTGTAACAAAAGGTGTGTTATATAAGAGCATGCAATCTTCAAAGTAAGTAATTTGTAAGGCCAACATAAATATTAGTAATAAATCAGAACTAAAAATGTCTAAAGGTGCAGCTGATTTACATTTGAGTTAGATTCAATCACAACTGGAGCTCAGGCACTAATTTCTTTGGTCTCTGTGGTTGAATCATGCTGTTTGTTTTAATCTATTGGTTACTTAGAAATATTTTCTTTTGAAACTGTCATCTCAGTTTCATTGAAGTTTTGTTTTACTTTCTTCTTCCTTTCTTCATTCTCTGCTTAGGTCAGTGGTCAAACTCCAGTTCCACAGACACACTCGTAAATCTTATATGGAAATATTCCACCCCAGGTTTTCAGAGTATCCATCACTTTACACCATGTGCACACTGTTAATCTGAGCCAATTTATCCCTCATTATTTTGGTCTGAGATTCTGTACTCTGGAAGTAGTTAATCTGAAATTCAGTAACATTTTAGAAAGACATTGGATTAGTGTGGACTAATTTACACTAGTTTTAGTCCTGGCGTTATTGAAGCTTGAACGTGAAGCCGACTCTAATTATTTCAAAGCTTTCCGGGTTTCTCAATAAAATTATCAATTTCAATGAAGCACATTATTTTCACCTCAATTTAGAAGAAAATTTCACATATGCTGTTATGATAGATAGAATAATAACTTCAGAACAAGACCTGGAGTTGCTTGTTTCTTAGGCTGCCACCAGCACAAGGAAGAGCTTGCTTTGACTGCATAAATTTGCTGTTCTCTGAGACCATTAAAAATGACCTAAAGAAAATGCAGTTAAAGTTGCTTAAAGTTTACATCCAAGGAAAGCTAGCCTCACTGTTTTTACGCTGTAATATGCAAACATTTTGCACACATTTTCTCATTGATCGGAGATCCTGCTCACACAAAAATTCTACAGAATATTCAGTAAGCCTAAACATTTATGACCAAAGATAAATAACAATAACATTTCAAAGCAGAATGGTTTATTGGTTTAAAATAAAAATGGATACCAGAATTCCCAGTTTACAAGATACATAAACACACTAGAAGCAGTCAGTGGTTTACTGAAGAGTCAAGTCATTATTCATTAGGACAAAAATCTGGAACATCTTACACGGAATAAGAAGATGAAGAAGAAACAACCTCAAACTTTTAGGCAAAAACGGATCTAAATAACAGATGCAGAATAAGAAATGTAAAGTTTAAGTTTTTTGTTCCTGGTGAGTTACTGTGCTGTATATAATAGCCTCATCCTTTTCTTCACTCTGTATGAAGAGAAATAAATGAGTTAGAAATCAGAAACAATGACAGGCAGGAAACACGATCAAATTATAGAAAAACTTTAAAGGTTTTCCATGAGGAAACTGAGTTGAAAGCCAAACAGTAGCAATGCTGTTTTATGTGTCCTTTCATTTAGAGTGTTTTTTTTATTTTATTTATTTATTTTTTTTTTATGTTGACTTATTTTTGACTTCAGCAGATTCTGTCAACAGATAATCCTTTGATAATCCATTGATAATCCTTTTAATCATCGGATCTTGAACTATCTCCAGCAACTACATTTAAAAATGGGTTTGGAACAATATTTTACATTGCAGGTTACATAGATTGTTGTTGCTAAATAAACAATAATATATGAAAGACAGACCTCTTGGTTGTTCAAAAAGAATGACTGTGTCAGCTTTCTTAATAGTTACCCTTTCGATATTTAGTTGTGTTGCAGTAACCACAGAACTGTAGGTCACATCTAAATCACATTCAGCACACAGTTCCTGAAAAACAAAAATAGACATACAGATATGGGAAATATAGACACAAAAATAACAGCACTAATATATTTTTATTCAGTCCGATATAAGTATTTACGTATGTACACAAAGGAAAGGACAGAAGTTGCAGTAGATCAAATGCATTGTTTTGATATATCAAGTTTAGATGAGCTAACTGTTTTGTCTTACATCTGCAGCACATCAATCAAAACAACATGTGTCTCTTAACATCAATATATTTTTTGTGGCCTGCCTGAAACTGAAATGAATTACATTCTGTATGGTTCCACATTAGATGATCTTAATGTTGCAGAAGGTCACATTTTCTGTGGGCATTTAAATCCTGCTAGTTTGGAAGGTAGAGCAAAAGAACGGAAAATGTCTTATAAAACATGCCTTTCAGTTTATACTGTATTTACCTTTGTCTGGACTGATGCATTTTGTTTATGAACAATGGTTGCGTAAATCACATCAGAATCAGACATCTGTTGTCCCTAAGGATGATGACAATGAATTTTCAACATTAGATTTTTTTTTCATATCTTCCATTTATTTTTGCTTATTTGTTCAGTGGTAAAATTATCCAACTATTGATCTATATTTTACTCTGAACTTAACGTGAGAACAAAAATAAAGTATTAGTCCTGGTTTATTATGCCCTGGTTTAAATGGTACAACTCTCTGCTGCATAAGTGCATTTATACTTTTTTTTAAAAATCAATAAGCCTTGCTTACCAAATTTACACTTTGGTCAAGTTCCTTTTAAAAAATAAAATGTTATGTGTTACAAAGAATACTTCGAAAATCAAAATACATAACACTTATTGTATGTTATCTTTATAACAAGAAAAAAAGTGATATCTTACCATAGCATTGACATTCACTTTTTTAGCTTTTTCTTAAAAAGGGAAATAAAGGTTTTGAAATTTCTAAATTAATGTTTAATTCATTTCAGGATGTAACTTGCTTTAATGGTGTTCCCAATCAACTTACTTTGCTTCATCATCTTCCATCCAAAGAGAAAAGAAAGAACAATCAGCAGCTGCATTATCAGGGTGCTGATGAGAATGGTCACTTTAGCGGAGCTAGACATAAATTCAAACATATTAGGTCTAAAACAAGTACAGATGTCGCTCGTAATCAGCTCAGAACTGCAAACATTTTGAATGACCTGGAGCATGTTAAGTTTTGAAACAGAAATAAAGTAATACTGACCTCTTGTATTCTTTCAGGATCACACAACTTGTTTCCTTCTCAGTAGAGTTCGGAAGGATTGTTGTGTGTGATCTCATGGTTCCATTAAAGCCTGTTCATATAAAGGGTCAAGTTATTTACAGCATTTCTGACCTTAGTTTGTGAATATCAAAATGGAGTAGTTTTCATTCTTAAAAAAAAAATCTGAATTCATTTGTTTTCCCCTTGTCCACCTACCTACTTTACTGTGAGAACATGTTGGTGGGACATGAAAATAAAACGTGTGTCTTGTTTTTCTTACTTGTTGTTCTTAGAGTTGTTCCAGTTGCTGACGCAGCTGTAGCTGAGTTTAACGCATGAACGTCAATGTGCACTGGCATCTGGAACTGTTTATTGCTGCACCAATACCAGCCACTGCTCTCTGTCCTCAGGTCACTCATTGTCACATTGAAAACACCAGGAACACTTTTATTTACTTGCACAGAGATTCCATCTATGATTCCAATCTCATCTCTAACACAGGTGCTGCCCAGTTTGCACCACTCATTTACTGACTGATATTTATAGTGACATGTAACGGTCACCCTTCCTCTTTCAAATGCTCGTACTTCCTGTTGACTCACATAGAGACTTGCTGTACCTGAGAAGAGTACAACATGAATTATTCTGTAGTTAGGTTGTTTTAAACTGAATCTGGCAGCTTACAGATGATTTGTTAGTATCATTATGCAGCTTTTACCTGAGGTCACTGACAGATGAAAACGGCGCCCAACATCCAACTTATTTTCAATCACCACAAGACACCAAAAATACTTGTCCTCATTCTTGAGATCATTTATTGTCACTGTGAATATTCTTTGCTTGGTGTCATCAGTGATAGAAAATCTTTCTGATTTCATTTTTGTACTTGTTGTTTTAACTACTTCCTTGCAAATGCTTCCCCAATATCCTTTACACAGATATTTCAAGTTGTCTTTGTATTTTTTCTCATACAGACAGGGGATGGAGATGAAGCCTCCAGCCTCAACAGAGACATCAGTCACTGTTTTAATTTCACAGTGAATTCCTAGAAAAGCATCAGGAAATTTTGTTATACTTGCAAATGCTTTTTGTATTTTCCTGTTAGCTCATACTTACTTTTACATTAACAACTAACATTTCTTTTCTTACTTTTATACTCAATATTAACAATTATTACTAGTAACTCATCACTTTTTGATTTAAAACAATCAAAGCTTTACTGACTTACTGCTGACTCCAAGGAGTATGAGGTGAAGAACAAATGGGTACAGCATCATGGCATTGAGGACAGACAGCAAATGAGCCCTTTTGCAGTTTCAGTAGGTATGCCGGGCTTACATCCTCATTTTTGACAATTACTGAACTCAAATGGAGAGTACAAGGATGAGTAAAAATTAGAGGAAGAGAACATTGTTTTTCAATTGTCACCTTATTAGTCTGTTCACAAATTAAGTGTTTTAAGTTTAAGACTTTTAAAGTCTTATTTTTACAAGAATTTTACCCCATGTCAGTTAAATTATTAAGTCAGTTTCTACAATTTTTTTTGTGTTCTATGCATTTTTAGTCTTTAATTTTATATTCATTCTTTTAATTCCATTAGTTTTATAAATGGCATTTGTTGCTAAGACAAATCTAATGTATTCAGTAGGTTAAATGTTTAGATTGTTATTTTTATTTTATTTCATTGCAATCTAATTTAATTCCACATCATTGACATTATTGATGCCCTTCCGGGTTTGGAAATATATTTTGACACTTCCCACTGGTGATTCTTTAATTACAAAACTACAAGAGTTATATAATAAATATGATGGCATTTTATCAGACAATATTATGATCACTGATAAATGAAGTGAACACCAGTGACTATACATTTATCATGACACTCGTCAGTAGATTAGACAGATCAGACAGCAAGTTAAAGTTTAGTTATCAAAGTTGATGTATTAGAAGCAGGAACAAGGGCCAAGCATGTTAGTTCTTACATGGACTTGAGCAAGCTTGATAACAGCCGAAGTGTGTTGGCTTGACGACTTGGTCCATGTACCTCCAAAAGGATGCCCCTGAGCGCTGTGACCTCTTTCAGCATGACAATTCACCATGCCAAAAGACAAAAATGGTTTAGAAATGGCTCGAGGAGCATAATAATGAGTTTTACATGTTGATTTGGCTGCCAAATTCCCTAATTCTTAATCAAATCAAGGACTTGTGGAATGTATTGGACAAACAAGTCTGTACAGAGGCTGCACTTCAGAAGTTTTAACACTTAAGGATCTACTGCTAACATCCTGCTAACCACCACAGTGCTTCAGGGATCTTCACTAGATCCCTGAAGGAGTGCTTCAGGGATCTAGTGAAGCTTTTGACAGGTAAGGTTTATTTGGGCTGTAGAAGCAGGACTAACTTACTGTAAAGGGATGAAAAAGTAAACAACAAAATAAGAAAATCAAAAGCTTCTCATTTTTCATCATATTTGTCTGACAAATTATAAAATTGTGTTATCAAAAACGCACAAATTACTAGGTTATGAATTTGGCTTCTTTTGATGTAGCTAAGGAAGGACTGAAGAGCAAGGTAACTTAGTAAGATTATTGTTGTGATTTTATTAAACAATTTTCTTCATAAATGCTGAGAAAACGCATGTACAGGTCACCCATTATAATTTCAATGAGCATTTTTAGAAATTATTTGTTATGCAATGTTTTGGCAAATTTGGGATTACAAGAGAATACCTCAGTCACACTGGGATACGGCTTCTCTGTACATTTAGCAGTGGATAGATTTATTTTTTGCTCACCATAGTTGTAGTCCAATCAGTGAACATGACGCCTATGTCGCCTCTTGATGACGTTATTATGTAACTTCAATTTTCTGCGCGAAATACAAAGCGACAAGACCTTCGTTAGTTGGGCGCCTCGTTTAATTTAGGTTAACACCAAGCTCGCTCTGTGAGCTGCTCTCCTCAGTTAGCAGACTCTTGTTTTTGTTTCCGGGCGGCGGACTCTCCCGGTGCAACATGGACTACGGGAAGGAGAGAGTGGTGGCGTTAGTTGACATGGACTGTTTTTACGTCCAGGTGGAGCAGCGGCTGAATCCAGCTCTGAGGAACACTCCTTGCGTGGTGGCTCAGTACAAGACCTGGAAAGGAGGCAGGTGAGTTTCTGACACAGAGAAACAGTTTTGGTGATCAGCGCGACTGTCGCTTATCTCAAGCGGAAGTCATAACATCTGTTAGCTAACTCAGGACTGTCATGAATTTACTGAGAGCTGCGCAGTGATGTTAAATATTACCCTACAAGTTAAAAGTGCATCAAATAAATTACTTTATATTGCATATTTAGATAATATACTCGAATTGAGCTAAATATAATATACTGTCATATACTATATATTTGATGTACTATAGGAGCCACCTCAGCTTCATTATTCATAAATAATGAAGCTGAGGTGGCTCCTTCTGATCCGTTTTGCTGGAAAAGGTTGTGTTTGGTTTAGATTAGGAATAACTTCTTTCCTTTTAGTCTGGTCATCCATTCGTTTCTGGTTTAGATCTTTGTAATCCATGAGAATACTGTGATGTGGGTGGACATCTATGACACTGGGTTTCAGAATATCTTAAATGTACGGAGTTGCATTGACCGGTGTCCAGAACTGGTGTCTCTGTGTTGGGAACTTCCCCGCCCCCTGCTCCCACAAATAAAACACTTGATTTTAAAGCTGTCATGTTGTTCCACTTTGTGATCGTGCATTAAACATATGGTTCTGAGTGATATGTCATTATCTGTTAGTATCATAGCTGTGAGCTATGAGGCGAGGGCCCACGGTGTCACCAGGAACATGTGGGTGAATGATGCAAAAAAGCTGTGCCCAGATCTCCAGGTGGCCAGAGTGCGCGAGTCTCATGGGAAGGCAGATCTGACTCAGTAAGTGCTGTTAATTTACTCAGCGAGCTTCCACATTTTGGTGCTTGTGCTACTAACCTCTTGTTTGTAGTTACAGAGAAGCGAGTGTGGAAGTGATTGAGGTGATGTCTCGTTTTGCTGTGATTGAGAGAGCCAGCATCGATGAGGCCTACATGGACCTGACAGCAGCTGTCCAGCAGCGGCGCAAAAGCATGGCTGATCAACAGATCGACCCGTGCCTTCTCAGGACTACTCACATTCAAGGCTATCCACAAAGCGGACTGGAACCATCTGCAGATGACGATTCCTTCCAAGTTGATGATTCAGCCTTGGATAAAGGTAGACTATGAATTAGTTACTCCTTGTACTGTTACAGTTCAGGAAGCAGTAGGCTGATATTGAAAAGTGACCATCATAAATTCCTGAAAGTCAAAGAAATGTTATGCCTGTTAACTTTTTTTTTTTTTTTTTTTTTTTTTTTTTTTTTTTAATTCTTAGAGCAGAGAAGGTCCAGAGGAGTCCAGCAGTGGTTGGCGTCCTTACCTGTCCCGTCCGTAGGAGAGCAGAACTCTGCAGAGCTGCAGCTGACCATCGGTGCGCTGATTGTTGAAGAAATGAGAGCAGCTGTAGAGAAGGACACAGGCTTCCGCTGCTCAGCAGGGATATCGCACAACAAGGTGGGATCAAACGTCACATAACTCTGATGTAAGACTAATGACTTCCATTGCTGTCGTTATATTTACGTTTCTACTGTTTAAGGTGTTGGCTAAACTGGCCTGCGGTCTGAACAAACCTAACAGACAAACCGTTCTACCTTTGGACTCAGTGACTGAACTGTTTAGCACTCTGCCCATCAGCAAGATGTGAGTTTAATTGTCACCTTCCCTTACAAATTACACCGATGTTTTGATGCAGAAGATGACTAATAGTCTCACTCTTATTTGACTTTTGTACTGCGCAGTCGTAACCTGGGGGGCAAGATGGGTGCATCGATAACAGAAACTCTGGGAGTTGAGAACATGGGAGATCTCATAAAGTTCTCCCAGGCTCAGCTGGGGCAGCACTTTGGAGAAAAAACAGGGTAAGAAAATACTGTACCAAAAAATGACTGTTTACATAAAAGACAGCTTAAAGAATTGTATTTAATTTGTTATATTGTACCTAGTTTACAATCTTGTTGATTTATAATAATACCCATGTATTTGTTGGATATGTCAAACCTTGTCATCAAAAACTAGTATACGTCTGAGGTTTAGTCATAATTGTAGGGACATTTGTTTGTTTGTTTCTTTATTTCATTTCAAACACTTAAAATTTTGACATACAAATACAGGATGAAAACATGAAAAAAAAAATCCAACAAAATAATCTGGAAAACAAAACAAAAGGTGTTCGAAAAGGGAGCAGGAAAAAGCAGTGGCTTATCCAGACCTGTCCAGTTATTATGTAAATAGTCTAAGCAAATGTTGTCTAATACCATAATTTATATCATACTATTGCCAAAAATAAGTATATAATATTCACATTGCATCTGACTTTAACCCTTGAATCCTAATTTTTGCACAAGTATGAAATTTGTAGTTCTCTGACAAAGCTCGATTTCCTTTGCTGGATCACAAGTCTACACTAATATAAACGTAGACGCATAACTTGGGAACCTCATATCCAAACTGATACATCCTGAAATTAACGGGCATGCAAAAAGTTTTCCACTGAGAGGGAAGGAAATTCTGTCTTCTCATGGGATTCCCTACCCTCACTTTTTTTTAAATGTAACAAATGCTAGAGTTTTTAAAAGAGCCTTGTTTAAGTATTTAATGGTAAAAAAAAAAGTGTTATAACTGTACATGTATGAATTACATGTACAGTTTATACAGGTTTATACGGAGTCAGCTGTTTTTCCTCGTTATTAGACGAAGTCCTGAAAAATAAATTAGGGAAAAAAAAATATTTTGACATTAGAGACGCACAATTTCCTTGGACTTTATCAGATGATAAATAAAGAGAACTTGAAAATGTCTTTATTCCTTATCAACAACGAGACTTATGTAATATTTCTGCTCTGCAGCCAGTGGCTGTATGACTTGTGTCGAGGGATTGAGTTTGAAGCTGTGAAACCCAGACAGCTTCCCAAATCCATTGGCTGCAGTAAGAACTTCCCTGGGAAAACATCACTGGCTACAAAAGAGAAGGTACACACCATCAGTCTCTGCCTCCTGTTTTGCAGAAGCATACTTCAAATAGTTCTAAATCCAGTTTGTATTTTTTTTAAAGTCTTTTATTATCTGAAATGTTTTACTGCGCATGTGAAAAAAATAATGTGCCTTAAAATTTTTTTTTTTTTTTTTTTTAATTTATTTATTTTTTTATGTTTTCCAAATGTATTTTCATGCTAAAATCAAACCTCTGTGTAGGTTCAGTACTGGCTTCATCAACTGGCCCTTGAGCTGGAGGAGAGGTTGACCAAAGACAGAGAAGTGGTGAGAAAAACCACCATCAGTGTTGTATATTTTTTTATTTTTTGCATCGAAACAGTGATGTTTTCCTGTTTTTATTCCATAGCTTCCTGCTCATTTCACATCCGTGCTTTCTCGCTACATACAGAACGGTCGAGTGGCAAAGTTGTTGACGGTCGGCGTGCGTCAGCTTGGTGACAAGAGGCCGAGCAGCTTCTCTCGATGTTGCGCGTTAGTGCGCTACGAGGCGACCAAAATATCTAGTGACAGCTTTGTCATTATAAAGAGTCTCAACACAGCAGGAAACCATCAAGCTGCATGGTAATTAAAGAGCAGTGGTGCTGTGAGATATTTAAAGTACTGCTTTGAGTGAATGCTGTGTGATTTTGACCTTCTGTGTTCCACGTCCCCAGGACTCCACCTCTTACCCTGCTACACCTCTCAGCCAGCAAATTCAGTGACGCTCCGTCCACAGGGGGGATCGCAGGCTTTCTGTCTAGTGATGCCACTTCAACTCAGAGTCCTTTGTCGGTAACTCAGACCCCCTCTAAAACAGCATTGGACTTAAAAAATGGGTCTCCGTGCAGTCAACCTGGAAGTATACAGTCCTTCTTTCAAAAAGCGTCTGGGAAACAAAAACAAGTCAGAAAGGATATAGAAGAGGAAGATAATTGTGCAAATTCAAAAGAAGTCTTTTCCTCTTCCATTTTAAATGAAGAATCTAACATCAATAGTCCTAAGTTCAAAATCATCTCAGAAAGCCCCGGATCTGGCATCTCCTCTTTCTTTCAAAAGAAAAGCCTTGAAAGAAGCTTAAACCCATCAGCCTTACCGATGACTTCGTCTGAATCAGAACCTGAAGTTGTAGATGGCGATGACCGTAATGATTCGAATGCTGTCGCCGGGTACAAACCTCATCAGCCACAATTTAAAGATGCAAGGTTCAAACCAGAGACTGAACCAGAAGACCGCCAACCTCCCAGTGTTCCTGTGGAAGACCTGATAACCTGCGAACGCTGCGGTAAAGAAGTACTGGCCTGGGAAATGCCTGAACACAACGATTATCACTTTGCACTTGACCTCCACAATTCCATGTCTTCGTCAAATAATTCAGCAGCCAACATTTCCACTTCCAACACCTCTTCTTCCTTGAATGCTTCTCCGATTCCTCTTAAAGCGGGGGCAGGAGGCACAACGCAGTCGTCCCGGGGTACAACAAAAACAAGAGGCCTGTCAGGCCCTGCTCCGAAAAGACAGCGATCCCAAGGAGGAAGTATGGGTACCCTGGATTCATTTTTCAAGAAGAACTGATCACATAAATGTGCTTGATTGCAGTAAAAACATTAATTTGTTTATTCATCTAACAGAACACACATGAAAAAGCAACGTAGCTGAATGACTTTTTAAATTGTGCTTCAAAGCAAGCACTGCAGAGTAAAGAAATTATTTATTCTGGATCATGTTTTCATTTTATTACAGTAAAAAATTTTAAGCTTATTTTCTAAACTTGCAACAATTAAAGGTGCTTCTAATACATCATAGCAGTGCATTGTAATACTGTGACATAAAAGCAAGAGTGAGTCACTTTCACTTTTTCTTCTATTTTTTTTATGCAAATGAAACTGCCAGTAAGGTATTCAGACACAACAGCAAATAAGTCAGCAGTACAAACCAAGCTAATCAGGCCGATACAGAGGGCTAATCATTAGTGATCAGAGCTGCAAATGCAACCTGCAGTCATTATCTACTTTTACGCACAACATGCACTGAAGCAGCACTTGGCCTATCATCTGTTACTTTGAGAAAATGGAAAATAAAACAGTTTTTAATGGAGCTAGGATTTCTCAAAGCCAAGTGTAATTGAAAAACTAAGTCATAGAAATCAGCCAGGTATTTCACTAGATTTCTTGATGGAATATACAACTAATGTCTTTTTATTAGAAAATAATGTTAATAATGAGCTATAATTATAAATTAAACACATACTGTAGGGTGAGTAAGCACTGAGGAGGCCAACTCAAAGACCTGAAGGATTTAATGTAAACATACAGGCTTCTTAAAAAGATAATAGAAAGGCATCTCCAGAATTCATTTAGATCTGAATGACAAACATCACAGCTCTACCCATGCAGAATTATATAAACTATTAGTCTCTGGAATGAGAGGAAAAGACCCAAGTCATCTTCCTAACATTCATTGGGGCCTGCCCATAGCAATTGCATGGGCAGGCACCTATTACTCTACACTCAATAAGACGTCTCTTTATTTATTATTCTAACGTCTGCGTTAATGCGGCCCGAACCGTGGCGTGCACCCCCACAATATATACATCAAAACGTGCGGCTCGATCTCGAGATGTGTGCTATTACTCAACTTTCCGATTCGAGTTACCATGGCGACGAAATTCGCAAAACACCGGCCCCCAAAATCCCATACAAAGTCAATGGAGCGACGTCCTCAGAAAATCCTAAAAAACACTATTTTTGAGGATTTACTGTGTCATCATGGTATGGCCTACAAACACCATTTAAATCTCAGTTTGTAGATACGCCTGTGCTGTCTTCAGAAGTGAAGACGGGATGTTGATACCTATCACGGTTTTCCCTCTACGTGCCTCTAAGCGACCTAAAGTTTTAGGAAAAATCATGATTTTAGAGCGTAACACCAATTAACTGCTGCTCCGTTAAGAGTGTGGGAGAAAGAGGATTTCAGACCCCAGATTTATTTTCAACTCGCCGTCAGGCCAACAAATATTGCTCAAACGGCATGATTTTCGGTCATGACATAGAACCGCTTGTTGGCTCTCATAAAATGCTTTCAAATTTCCTCTAGGCCTGACGGTTTTCTGTCACGGTGCTTCAGAGCAAACACTCGCGTAAGGGTAAAGGGGAGTCTCGGCCATTCATTTTCATGCCTTTTTCATGAGCTGGGCACCTTTCCCACACCATCTTTCACTCGTCCCTGCTCTGGCTCTGAATGAGGTACAGATGTGAACCGCGGGACTAAGGAAGACGAAAGACGGCCCTCGCTCACGCTTCAAGAATTTTTCAGATACCTCTTACGGTTCCCGAACGGGAAGGAGCTGTTTGGAGAGGTTTTTTTAGTCAAAATGGCTGGAAAAAAAACCCTCTCATGTTCCTCCCAGCTTCTTCATCTCACCAGCTTTCCACACATTCTTTCACTCGTCCCTGCTTTCACTGTGAACGAGGTACAGATGTGAACCGCGGGACTAAGGAAGACGAAAGACGGCCCTCGCTCACGCTTCGAGAATTTTTCAGATACCTCTTACAGTTCCCGAACGGGAAGGAGTTGTTTGGAAAACTTTTTTCACTCAGGCTGCCTGCCTCTGACATATAGAGCTTTGTCTCTGCACCAAAATGAGTGACACTGACAGTGTCAGTTGGCAGAGGGACATGAACTACCATAGCAACAAATCACTTAGTGGGGCAGCCACAGCTTTGATCTATGATGGCTGCAGCTGGGGAGCAGAACAGGCCTACAAGCAACATGGCTGCTCTCCTAAGGGGCTTGGCTGACTTCAGTGATGAGACCTGACCAGCCTAAACTGACAACCACACTGGACTTTCAAAATAAGAGCTACATGTACCCTACAACATAAAAGCCTTCACATTTCATACAGCACATAACTGTATGAATTATGGGTTAAATATGACAGATTTGACCCAAGCTCTGTTACACATAGGATTGGTCTGGCCTTGGAAAATGACACTCACTGAAAATTTCAAAATAAAAGCCTCATAGTCCCTTCCATACACTATGTTTTAAACTGACAAAACAGTATATTGGGATGTTGGATTAGGACCAAGGATCCATGCGTGTGACAGCCCTCATTCTTATGTTAGTGTCAAGATGCTAGTGGGACAACATGCTAGTCATAGCACACAGACCAAAGGTAGCATTTAAGCTAATATTAGCATGTAAGCTTAGTTGAATATAAAAACATTATATTGACTTACTAAATGAAGTAAGTCCATTATTATCAACATTACTGTGATAACACACTTTCTACTGGTAGTGTCAACACGCAAGCCGCTCTACATGCTACCGATAGCCGTCATGCAAAACTGCACCAACTCCCAGTCTCTCCTTTCTGCCTGCCCATAGAAAGCAATTTAAATGCAAGAAAAACCAGTTTGGCACCCACATACACAATCTCACACACACAAACATCCATCCCGAAGCACATTCCTCCATGTACAGGTCAACAAGTGCAGGTCAACAAAAACACATTTCAGGTGGTTTTGTGTTGTAGCAAAGGGGGTTTTGTTAATATTCCGTCTGCGTTAATGCGGCCCGAACCGTGGCGTGCACCCCCACAATATATACATCAAAACGTGCGGCTCGATCTCGAGATGTGTGCTATTACTCAACTTTCCGATTCGAGTTACCATGGCGACGTAATTCGCAAAAAACCGAGCCTCAAAATCCCATACAAAGTCAATGGAGCGACGTCCTCAGAAAATCCTAAAAAACACTATTTTTGAGGATTTACTGTGTCATCATGGTATGGCCTACAAACACCATTTAAATCTCAGTTTGTAGATACGCCCGTGCTGTCTTCAGAAGTGAAGACGGGATGTTGATACCTATCACGGTTTTCCCTCTGCGTGCCTCTAAGCGACCTAAAGTTTTAGGAAAAATCATGATTTTAGAGCGTAACACCAATTAACTGCTGAGTTAAGAGTGTGGGAGAAAGAGGATTTCAGACCGCAGATTTATTTTCAACTCGCCGTCACGCCAACAAATATTGCTCAAACGGCATGATTTTCGGTCATGACATAGCACCTCTTGTTGGCTCTCATAAAATGCTTTCGAATTTCCTCTAGGCCTGACGGTTTTCTGTCACGGTGCTTCAGAGCAAACACTCGCGTAAGGGTAAAGGGGAGTCTCGGCCATTCATTTTCATGCCTTTTTCATGAGCTGGGCACCTTTCCCACACCATCTTTCACTCGTCCCTGCTCTGGCTCTGAATGAGGTATAGATGTGAAACGCGGGACTAAGGAAGACGAAAGACGGCCCTCGCTCACGCTTCGAGAATTTTTCAGATACCTCTTACGGTTCCCGAACAGGAAGGAGTTGTTTGGAAAACTTTTTTACTTTTTTCACATTTCATACAGCATATAACTGCAGCTTTGGGTTAAATATGACAGATTTGACCCAAGCTGTGTTACACATGGGATTGGTCTTGCCTTTGGAAAATGACACTCATTGAAAATTTCAAAATAAAAGCCTCATAGTCCCTTCCATACACTATGTTTTAAGCTGACAAAACAGTATATTGGGATGTTGGATTAGGACCAAGGATCCATGCGCGTGACCGCCCTCATTCTTATGGTAGTGTCAAGATGCTAGTGGGACAACATGCTAGTCATAGCACACAGACCAATGGTAGCATTTAAGCTAATATTAGCATGTAAGCTTAGTTGAATATAAAAACATTATATTGACTTACTAAATGAAGTAAGTCCATTATTATCAACATTACTGTGATAACACACTTTCTACTGGTAGTGTCAACACGCAAGCCGCTCTACATGCCACCGATAGCCGTCATGCAAAACTGCACCAACTCCCAGTCTCTCCTTTCTGCCTGCCCATAGAAAGCAATTTAAATGCAAGAAAAACCAGTTTGGCACCCACATACACAATCTCACACACACAAACATCCATCCCGAAGCACATTCCTCCATGTACAGGTCAACAAGTGCAGGTCAACAAAAACACATTTCAGGTGGTTTTGTGTTTTGTGTTGTAGCAAAGGGGGTTTCGTTAATATTCCGTCTGCGTTAATGCGGCCCGAACCGTGGCGTGCACCCCCACAATATATATATACATCAAAACGTATATGTATATATACATATATATATACATCAAAACATGTGGCTCGATCTCGAGATGTGTGATATTACTCAACTTTCCGATTCGAGTTACCATGGCGACGTAATTCGCAAAAAACCGACCCTCAAAATCCCATTGAAGTCAATGGAGCGACATCCCGAAGACATCCTAAAAAAACCACTATTTTTGAGGATTTACTGTGTCATCATGGTATGGCCTACAAACACCATTTAAATCTCAGTTTGTAGATACGCCTGTGCTGTCTTCAGAAGTGAAGACAGGATGTTGATACCTATCACGGTTTTCCCTCTATGTGCCTCTAAGCGACCTAAAGTTTTAGGAAAAATCATGATTTTAGAGTGTAACAGCAATTAACTGCTGCTCCGTTAGAGTGTGGGAGAAAGAGGATTTCAGACCCCAGATTTATTTTCAACTCGCCGTCACGCCAACAAATATTGCTCAAACGGCATGATTTTCGGTCATGACATAGAACCGCTCGTTGGCTCTCATAAAATGCTTTCGAATTTCCTCTAGGCCTGACGGTTTTCTGTCACGGTGTTTCAGAGCAAACATTCGCGTAAGGGTAAAGGGGAGTCTCGGCCATTCATTTTCATGCCTTTTTCATGAGCTGGGCACCTTTCCCACACCATCTTTCACTCGTCCCTGCTCTGGCTCTGAATGAGGTACAGATGTGAACCGCGGGACTAAGGAAGACGAAAGACGGCCCTCGCTCACGCTTCAAGAATTTTTCAGATACCTCTTACAGTTCCCGAACGGGAAGGAGTTGTTCGGAAAACTTTTTTCACTCAGGCTGCTTGCCTCTGGCATATAGAGCTTTTCTCTGCACCAAAGTGAGTGACACTGACAGTGTCAGTTGGCAGAGGGACATGAACTACCATAGCAACAGAACACTTAGTGGGGCAGCCACAGCTTTGATCTGTGATGGCTGCAGCTGGAGAGCAGAACAGGCCTACAAGCAACATGGCTGCTCTCCTAAGGGGCTTGGCTGACTTCAGTGATGAGACCTGACCAGCCTAAACTGACAACCACACTGGACTTTCAAAATAAGAGCTACATGTACCCTACAACATAAAAGCCTTCACATTTTATACAGCACATAACTGCAGCTTTGGGTTAAATATGACAGATTTGACCCAAGCTCTGTTACACATAGGATTGGTCTGGCCTTGGAAAATGACACTCACTGAAAATTTCAAAATAAAAGCCTCATAGTCCCTTCCATACACTATGTTTTAAGATGACAAAACAGTATATTGGGATGTTGGATTAGGACCAAGGATCCATGCGCGTGACAGCCCTCATTCTTATGGTAGTGTCAAGATGCTAGTGGGACAACATGCTAGTCATAGCACACAGACCAATGGTAGCATTTAAGCTAATATTAGCATGTAAGCTTAGTTGAATATAAAAGCATTATATTGACTTACTAAATGAAGTAAGTCCATTATTATCAACATCACTGTGATAACACACTTTCTACTGGTAGTGTCAACACGCAAGCCGCTCTACATGCTACTGATAGCCGTCATACTAACTTTAGCCTTATGCCTAAAATGAGCATTTTAGCCTTATTTTGAAATAATAATTAGGTTTAGCATACAAAATGGAGTGAGTCGATGTTTGTGAACAGGGTGGCGACACCCCACATGCTACTGATAGCATTTTAGCTAGCATTAGCATTTTAGCTAAATTTAGCTTATACACTACTTTTTGCACCTGAGTGGACTACTGAATGAAGTAAGTCTAAGTAAGTCCACATGGTACTGATACCCCACATGCTACTGATAGCATTTAAGCTAGCATTAGCATTTTGGCTAATTTTAGCTTATGCACCACTTTTTGCACCCTGAGTGGACTACTGAATGAAGTAAGTCAATGTAAGTCCACATGCTACTGATAGCATTTAAGCTAACGTTAGCATTTTAGCTAATTTTAGCCTTTGCACTACTTTTTGCACCCTGACTGGAGCAAGTTACAGTTAGTGAAGATGTCAGTGATGTTCCACATCCTCCCAACTTCCTTGTACGTTACGTTAGCGTCGATATGCACACTTTGGTAGGCCCCTTCTAAATTTCTTCAGAAATTTTCTAGTTAATTATTGTTCTGCAGTGAGTCTACACAAATGTCTATACACCTTAAAAACAGATCTTACATGTTAGATTACAAGCACAATCCTTAGTGTAATTTACTGGGATTTTATGTGATAGACCAACAGAGTAGTGCATAATTATGAAGTAGAAAGTGCATTTGTATTCAGGCTTCTCTGGGTAAATACTTTCACTTTTTTGGTGGGGTATGTCTGATCTTTTCACCTATTTGCAGACTGGAAAGAAAGAGGTTAGCTGAACAGCAGTTTTCAAGCCTTGCCACAACTGGATTTAGGTCAGGATTATGACTGGGCATGTCTAACACATGAACATGCTTTGGTCCAAGTCATTCCAATGTAGCGCTGACTTTAATCTTAGGGTTGTTGTCTCGTTGGAATGAGCATCTCTGCTACAGATCCCTGTCCTTTCCACCTTCTAACAGGGTTTCCTCCAGGATTAACCACTATTAATATCCATCCATTATCCCAGCAAAGTCACTCTAAATGAAGTGTAGCTCCTTGTTGAACTGCTCAGATGAGGAATTTTATCAAAATGTTACCTGCAGTTCACATTTCCAGTGAGTCATGGGTTTGTGACAGACATAAACCCAACCTATGGTGGATGATGATTTTATTTTAATAAATAAAAACAACAGACAGATACTCTGGAGGTAATATAGGTTTTATTTCTGAACACAGAACAAATTGGATCTGTACATAAAAATTGCATTTCACCCATATAATTATCAAAATATTTTAAATTCAATTAAAAGAAAAACAGATCTTGTACTTGATTTTAAGAGGGAAAAAAAAAAGTGCCAGCGTTAAAGACAGTTAAAAACGGTAAAATCTTTACTCGAAATCTATAATATCCTACTGAAATGAATTAAAACAAACTATAACCCTGCTCAAACAAACTATGCTCTTTGTTAAATGCTATAAACGATTTGGTTGAAATTCGTAATTAAATTTTCTTATCTTTGCAGATAAATTGTACATCAATAATATTGGTGCTATGGAGCAAAAAATATGAGTAGAAATCAAGTCCAATATGCAATACAACAAAATGTTCTTTAAGATTCAATTTTAAAATTGTTACCAATATCAGAAACTGTAGTTGTAGCACCAACCAAAGCATGTTTGTCCCTCAGGTGTAAAACTTTGGGATGTGATGGAAGGCTACTGTGGCAGTAGCTCCACTAGGCACTAGTGTTTGAATACCTTCCAAGATTGTGACATCAGTAACAACTATAGAGATGACTTCAAGTACCTCCAATAATCATCGCTTTGAAAGAAAGTTGCATCAGAAGCCAGTTTCACACACTAGTGAACAAAAATCTTTGGGAAAAAAAAAAACATCATTCACTGGCTTTCTTCAGCTCACCAACTCCCCAAACCAGCAACAGAAACCTCTGAGTGGCTCTGTAAAAAGGGAATGCTATAACTAACATAATGTCTATGCTGCCCTGAGTAACTAAAGCACTTGAGAGATAGCTGGGAGGATTCTAACAATCTCACCATACTATTGTGAGGCATTACTTGTGAATAAAAACAAGATTCTAACAAACAGATGTGACAGAAAAATTTGGACTATCTTAGGAATCTTGACAGTATGACACACAACCTCAACAAGGTTTATACATTTATCTTCGTTTACATTCTTCAAATGCCCTCTTCAGCAGCAGCAACAGCATTCAGCTTCACTCTGATAACCTGTGCCTGACACTCACAAATGCACCATCTGCTTTTATCTTTAAAACAAGTCCACTAACAGGATATGGTTTGAGTAGCATATTGTGGGAGTATGAAATTGGTTGTTGGAGATGTTTAGACAAAGTGCCTAAAACTATCTTAGAAAGTGTTAGTTTTAGCTGTCAACTTTCCTCCAACTCTAAATGCTCCCCCCCCCCCCAGCCAGGTCAACATCCATTGCTGGTGATTCAGATCCATTTGGTTGGATGTCCAGCATAGCACATGAATTTTGAAGTATGCAAATGCAGTTTACTGCTTTTTTTAAAGCCTCATGTAAAAAGGTGAAGTACAAGCAAAAATTTATAAAACAATGTTAATTTAAACTGTAATATGTTTTAATTTTAAAGTCTTTCCTTGGACTCCTTTCATTTTTTTCATTTAACATTTTTCTCTTTACATAGATTAATTTAAAATGACTCCAGCTCTCTTTGTAGATAGATAGATTGATAGATTGTACGTTAGCGGTGGCAGTTCGAAGCCATTTTTGCAGTCTAATCTTTCCCCCACATCCAAAAGCTGGATATTCATGGCAGTTTAGGTATATATAAAACCTTACAAGTACTTAAATACTAAGATGAGAGGTTTATCAGGCACTGTGCTGGTAACAGATCTGTTTCTGTTGGTCATTGATGATGATGCCTTATTTCACAACATTTACACATAGTCAAAGGATCGCATTCTTTGCAAAAAAATGATCTGCTACACAGACACCATTGCTGGCAGTGTTCAGTGCAGAGCAGTGTGTATGTGTGTGAGGAGTGCATTTTGGAGTAAAGTTCATTAGTAGCTCTTCAACACAAATGTGAAATGTTTCTATTTCTCTATTTTTTCCTTAAAATTGAGACGCTTCAGTGGAATGTGATGTTCAGTGCCAATTATTGCAAGTAATTTGAATTTGAATACCAGGATGGGAATTAAAATATCAGCAATGTAAAAGTCCAAAGAAGATAAAACAAGCGAGATGGTAAGGAGGCTTTGGAAAAAAGTTGACAAAAAAACAACAAAATCCTGCAGCAGATGTTTACTTTGCTGGAAGAGGTTTAAAAAGGCCTTTGAGAGGTGGGATGTAGTTCATAAAGCACCTTGTTTTTTGGGCTGGGACGGAGTTTTCAAAGCTGCGATTGCCTAATAAAACTTCAGGCTTTCTCATCCTGCCCTTGAAAATGTTGGTGGTGATGGGAAATGGGTTGCAAGTTGGTGACATGACCAATACCTTTGGTCACGCCCTCCCTGAAGAGCACCTTAGCCCCCACCTTCAGATATTCTGGGTGCTTGATGAACTTGAAGAGAACCACTGCTTTCTCCCCTGTCCTCAGCTCCTCCTGTAGTGCAGTAATATAGCAGGAGGAAATAATCAAATTAACAGAAGCGGTGGGTCATTACAGTACAAATTGATTGACTGATTGTTTTTACAATTATACAAACAAAACATATGGCTGCATGTTTTAAAATTATACTACACCTCTATTTGAAGATGGTGATGATGGTCTTAGAATTAATTACACAAAGTTCATTCATATTGCACTTTTCACAAGTAAAAACAACAAAGTGCTTTAAAGAAGGCAAAAAAAATGCAAAGATTTTGAAAAAAATAAAAAAGCCTTTATTAACTAAAAGCCTGACAGGGCAAAAAAAAGATTCCCCAAGGCAATGCTTTTCACAACCTGGAGACCACGGTGTTAAAAGATCTGTCTCTACTGGCAGTAATAGGACTCTGTGGCATTACCAAGAACTTCTGATGAATGGAGACTATGATATGATAAAATAGTTTCATGCAACATAAAGTACATAGTATATGGAAAAATGGTAGTAAATATAACAAGGCCGTTCTAAAACTAAAGATTATGGCGCATACCAACCCAACCAATTTTTTTAAATGTACAATAACTGATTATTTGTTCTCAATAATTATGCATTTGTTTTATTTTATTGGTGCTGTATCATTTCGATTACTTATATCTCTATTCAATTGAAAAAAAGAGCAATCCAGCAGGGACTTCCTTTTATCTCACCATTATTACAGAAAGCACATTAATCAAACTTTGGCTCAACATAAAACTATTTAAAATTGTATTTCGACAATTTGGAAACCAAGATTCAAAAGGTTTCCAAATCGCCCTTTTGTTTGTTATATTATAACATATTTTCATTACAGCTCTTTAATTTTCATCTTTAGAAAGCTTAAATATACATGTTAACAGTTCATCTAAAATTACTCATCCCACTGGAAGATTAAGATTTCAAAGTAATTTCATTCAACAAAAAGTTTGTTTCTTATAGGAAATTTGACAAGCATCTCTCAAAAGATGAAAATAATTTAAAGATTATCAATTTGAAAAAAAAAAAAATGTTTTATTTACACTTACTGAAGAAAATGACATGTCAACAAGTATTTACACCTTTCTCAATAATAAAAGGAAAAAACTCTTTATTGGCATTACACCAATCAGGCCGTTCTTCTAAATGCTGAGCAGCTTTTCGCATCTTTCCACTGGTATTTTGATGATTTATCTTTGGGGATGAACTCCAAGTTTTTAAGATCGAAAGGCCTCCTCGCCATCACCCTAATCTTAGTTCCCGCCACAGCTTCTCTATCAGGTTCAAACCGGAACCATGGCTTGGTCACTCCAAAACTGAATTTTACTTCAAGTCAGAAGAAACATGTTAGTAAAATTATAAGATTACTTTAAACCTGAATCTGGCAAATGTATGAATAAATTTGGGGCTTAATGGTATAATCCAACTGCAAAGGCAAAACCACTTCCAATATTTGTTAACTGTATGGTGTTAAGAGGCAAGTGAGGATTAACATTGCATATTTGTTTGTTTTTAACAGAATTATTAAGCTCCAAAATGTAAGTCAGTAGTGCCTCTCAAGCCTGGTCCTCAGTGGCCCTTTGTTCTGCATGTTTAAAGAGATTCCCTGCAGCCACGCAACTGACTTAAATGAATAGGTGATTAAGAGGCTTCAGCAACACTTGATGGCTGCAGGAGGTAATGTAATCATTTAACTTGAAAATAGAAAGAACTGTGCCCTGAGGACCAGGGTTGAGAATTATTATGCACAAAAAAGTATGCAAGCAATCACAGTAAAGAAAAAAAAAAAAAAAAAATGTGAATACCGTTTATGATAGCTTCCTAGACACTAAAGAAAATAATAACATTAATTTTCAGCATAGCTAAGATTAACTAACCTTGCCATACACAGCTTCCACTGTGGCGGTCTGTCTCACATTGCCAATGTGCACAGTAACCTGGAAGCCTTTGTGAAAGGTCTTGGCATGAAAAAGCAGGACAATTTCAGCCTCAAACATCCAGCAGATAGTAGGATCCATCTCTGGGCTCACCATTACCATACCCTGCAAGTGGTAAATCAGAATCATCTTTAAACATAACCAAAAATTAAGTGTGTAACATGATGACAGTGTGTTTATTGAAGCAACAGACACAAATCTATGTAAACCAACTGACTGATGTATTACTACAGTAAACAGTATTGTGTATGGAAAAAAAAAAAAAAAAAATCAAACATGAAAGATGACTTTCAAACAAATCACACAATAATTACAATATAGCAACCATATGTGGAGTCCCACCTTGCGTAATAGTGAGCGGTCAAAGTTTCCCAGAGCAAGCGTTGCGGCCTGGCCTGCCCTGAGTACCCTGCATGCCGAGCGGTTCCTTTGGATGCTGCCGACAGTCAGCTTGTGGAACTGGCCTAACTCGGTGGGCCCTACTACAAGAGGATCTCCCTCACGGCAAATACCGCTGAATGAGCAGAGAGGAAATCGAGTCATATTTTGTCCTCAGGAAGTCTCGTTTACATAAAACAAGGATTTTCCCAGACTGACCTGTACAGAGTACCTCCTACCACCGTCCCCACTTCTGGAACTGTGTAGATCTCATCCACCTGAAGAGAAGCCCACAGTCAGGAATCCGATCTAAACTAAACTATCGGCGCCATTACACTGCACCGGGGCGGGGTGTGTATCACAGCCGGCTGGTTATGCTTACTTGAAACTCTGTGAGCTGTTGCATAAGCTCCTCCTGCTCCTTGCTGTTGCTGAGAGGAGGGATGATGTTAAAGAAGACCTTGAGCTTGTCTAAGCTCTCACCAGTCACACTGGATAAGGTGAAGATAGGGGTGATGCTGGCAGGGAGAAGACAAGCACATCAAAATTAATTCAGTATTTCTGATTTCCATCATCTGTTGAAACTAGCATTATGAACTACAGACGAAACAACTCTGATAGCAAAGGAAACAAGCAAAAAAAAAAAAAAAAAAAAAAGGTTTGTGCACTCTGACAGCAAAGCATTTGGAGTCATACTTGGGCGACTGTGCAAACTGCTGTGCTGCTGTGACTGCATCATCTGTACTGCTAACAACCATGGGCACTTTGTTGCAGCCTGGCTGTTTCAAGACCCGCTCGAGCTGCCGCACTGTGCGCTCCACGGTGGCTCGGGTGCAGAGGTCCACTTTGCTGATAACAATGAAGATGGGTACCTTCAGGGCCATGGCGAGACCCAGATGCTCTCTTGTGGTCCCAGCTGAAACATAGTGAGGAGAAGAAGTGGGACACGTTAGTTAAATAGTAGTTAGATTTTTGCTACTGCAGGTCAATAAGGTCCTTCTAGCTGTTTCAGGTTATGGTTATTTGATTAATCCCTGAAGAGCAAGCTGCATTAAACAAGCAGGAAATGACTGAGAGAATGTATGTATGAGGTTAGATAGAATTTCATTTATGCGTCATTTTTTTGGCAGAAAAAAAATTGTCAAAAAGGAGTTACAGCAATATATACCAAATGGTGACCACATCCAAAAGTTCTAGTTGTCCAGAATAAAAGTAAGATTCCTACATGTAAAGTAACTTCTGAGATGGCAGTGGCTTGTCAATGATGGTGAGTTGTGTTTATTTATAAACAAATTTGAAACTTGTACTCGAGAAATATAAACAACAGGTTATTTCACAGGTCTGATACAGGTCCAGACTTGTTCCAGCTTACCAAAACACTCCAGAGTACAGTTCCAAAGGATGTATTTACAAGCTATCAGCCACTCAAAAATACCCAGATCTCTTGTCAGCTCAGCAGCAGTTAATCCATTTTTACTACATGCAGGGAAAATACAGACTGTTCTTTATCCTTTAATTTAATTCTCACTGCAGCTAATATTTACAAACAAAACAAGTAAACAATTCCTAAAAGTAACGACTACTCGCCTTTGGCTTTCAGGCTTGCCACCCACAACATAACGTGATCCCTATGCTTTACAAGGATCTATTACTCTGTTTCATAATTAAAGCTGTAGCTCTTGGTTTGCAGACAGCATGTTCCATCCCACCTACGACGTAGCTAAGATGGCGTTCATTCTTGACCGCATTTTCGCCAGAGTTTTCAGTTTCAGAGCAGACATAAACACAGCTTCAGACACACTGCAACAATTCTAAAAAGTAAACTACATATAAAAACAGTTAAAGGTTGAGGGATGGCTAAAATGGTACACTAAGTTTTAATCTCACATATGAATGAAACAATTGGGTCCTTTCCTATCCATAACATTTTTGAGGAGATCTCATCTACAAGAAAGTTAAATTAGTTAATACGTTTATCAGAATAAAATCATACTGTTGTGAGTCTTCAGGGATATTTGATGTACTTTGACCATTTGAAATAACGTTGATTTTGATTAATTTTTGGGGGAAGTTCCTTACCCAAATTTACAGAGATGTATCCAGAAATACACAGCACAGTTAAAGTGTTTTAAAATGCCATAAAAATCTAAAAACAAATAGCTAAAACAGCAAAATACAAGCATTTTATATATTGTCAGTTTACAAGGTTTTTAAATCTAATATCAACATGAATAGCAATAGAGTTTGTATTATTCAGTTTTAATAAATGTCATCTTAAGACCCTTTATAGAACACAAGTGCAGTTCCTATCCATAAACATATAACTGGATCAACCAAAATCTGGTGCAATCCAGTCAAAATGCAGGTTATAATGGCAATCGGTAGACATTTATCTATCTAATTAAGCCAAGCCGTTTGAATCGAGTCCCTAACTTTGCAACCCACATCTGGAAACAGTGGGCTGTTGGTTGGATATAGATATTAAATTTGCATCCAGAGCAAGCAAAAAAAAAAAACAAAACAACTAGTTCACTTAAATCCAGCAGTTCACTCAGATGCTCAGCTCTCCAATACAGTCTTTGCCATTTGCAGTAGAAACACACTACAGTTTTCCTAACAGTCTAGTACTATTCTTACTTTAGAACAAGAGGTGTTCTAAGAGGTGTACTGCATAGTTTGGTATCGATCCGATACCAAATAAATACAGGGCCAGTATTGCCACTACCAATACTGATACCGATACTTTTGATTATTTAATTTTGACATATCAAACTTCTGATATTTAGGTGTTTTTGTGGGGTTTTTTTTCTTCGAATTCTATTGTTAAAAT
This sequence comes from Anableps anableps, assembly GCA_014839685.1. Lineage (NCBI taxonomy): Eukaryota > Metazoa > Chordata > Actinopteri > Cyprinodontiformes > Anablepidae > Anableps > Anableps anableps. Next base: position 20,762,375 of record CM026076.1, read on the forward strand.
CTTAGAAAGAATTTGAACAAAGTTTATGTGTCTACAAAATACTTTAATAACATTAACAACTTAAACAGAAACAACAGAACAACAAAACAAATTTTTGTTTGTTTTTTTTCTAAATAAACAAAGTGCAAAAAAAATAAAAAAATAAAAAAATAAATCATTATCTTGAGAAAATCAAAACAATCTTTCTTGAGGTAGAGTAAAGAAACTACAACACAAAAATAAGATAAAATTCCATAAGGGAATCTGAAACTTAAGTAACGATCTTATCATACTAGTATAGATCAGATACCGACTTGGTATCGATATTATTGATATTTTTGGATCAATCCACCCATCTCTATTTAGAACACTGCTTCTGTAAGTGCACAAACAGAATGTCTCTAGAATTTGTTAAAGCATTCTCACCCGTGTCTACATTCTCAGCAAATTCCACACCTTCAACTAAACAGAGATACTGTGCCAACTTTCCTATCTGTGTAATCTGCATGCCAGCTCAGGTTTCAGAGTGCTTCTTTCCTGGACACAAGCTTCTTGCTCCAAGTCTAACTGTTTAGTAAAAGCTTAACAATATACTAATACATTATTTACAGATAACAAGCTGTTAATGTTGTAATAAAACTTTATGGACATAGGCTAATTTTATGGATATTAAAGCTGTATCTGGATTTTTAAAAACCGATTTGTTTGCAGATCCTGTGTGTCAAATAGTTTTTTTTCTTTTAAATGGATGCAGCTGGAGATATTTTGGGACCAGCACTGTTGGGCAAAGATGTGGAGGGTGGAAAAAGAGACGGGTGTTGGAAGGTGGGTATGTTATGTAAGCTCAGATACTACATATCTGCAGTGTCATATGTTATAGCTCTGAATGTGTGAGTTCAGCCATTTTTAACCGGGTCATGGAAATGTGTGTTACTACCATGTAATACACCCACTCTTTATCAGTGTTATCTGAAGAAGTCAAGTCAGACTGGCGTACATTTTAGAATGCACAAGAATCAAATAATTGCAAAGTTTATAAAATATGAACATAAACGTACCAATGCCGGTGTTTGCGCTAACAACCAGCATAGCGAAATCTGGACAGTAGCTGGTGAGGCCAAAAATGGTGGTTTTCAGGTACTTGTGGTGACCGGCCAGATCTATGAACGTGATCATTTTAGAGGCACTCTCGCAGATCTCCTCTGCAGTCCGAGACTCACTGTAATTAACAACCTAGGAAAAAGTGAACCATGACGTGATTATATTTTACGATACTGCAGCTTGTTACATTTTGGTTTGATTACCTAGCTAATGTAGACATTATTAATCCTCTTAAAAATCGGTCGTTTCTCACCTCTCCTTTGCTGTTAAAGCCAAGGATCTCAAAGCTGATGCTTGAGGTGCGCCCAGTCTGGATTTCATGCAGGTGCCTGAAGAGGTTGAGTCTTGCTCTTCCTCGTCCATTGTCCAGCTCACCCTGTGTTAAAACACCCAACAGAGTGGACTTACCAGAGTCCACATTACCCAGGACCGCCACTCGTAGGTCTAAGAACTGCAGAGGAGGAACAGCAAGAAATACAATCAGTTAAAAAGAAAAAAACAAGAGAATAAAAAAAATAAATAAATAAAAAGTTGATAAAAACAGCATGTATTTCTCAGAGCTGAACTAACCTGCTGGTCATCTGGGACCTTTCGTATGAGAACTTCAGCAATCTTCCGAGGAATATCAGAGTCGTAATCTAGCTCTCGTTCTCTAAGAACTGCGATGTCAGCTCCCACTCTATTAAAAATATAAATAAATAAATTGGATCAACAGAATTTTATCAAAATCTATCACAGAACTATTACATTAGATTTTATTCTAGAAAGCAAAATTTTGTTTGTGTTAAAGGCAGAAATACTATAAGAACAGCAGAGGATTAAATAATGCGCTCATCATTCCAAGTACTACGCGTTACAGGCCTGTGAGGATAGGGTTAAAATCTGGATGTGCTTCAACTGGTCAGCTGTAACTTCAGTAATGCTAGGTGCCTCGATATAAGGCAAGCAGATTACCTTCCTGTACAAAATGTCCAGATTCTTATTATAAACAGATTACGAGGACATATTCCAAGGTGTCAGTGCAAGGAAGCATCCATCAGGGCGTAAAAGAGTGAAGAAGGATAGTATGGAGAGATGCTTCTTACACTTTAATCAGCTGCATTAAAAAAAAAATGCGTCAGTCGTCAACCTCTTTCATCACTAATACATTACTGAAAATGAATGCTTTACGGACTGCCATAGCATATGTAACATTTAAAAGATTTCCCAGTAAACATGTATCATGTTTAGGGCCAAAGGTTACACAACAACATATTATTGCCCGTCTGATTATGTAAGCCTAATAAAAGCATAGAAATAAAACAGGGTGGCAGGACTCACTTCTCGGCCAGCCTATGGAGTGTTTTCAGTGACGACCTCATGTCCTCCTCTGACAGTCCCACCAGCATGCCATTGTCCTCGACACCTATTTGATAGACAGCTTCGCCCCGACCCTCCTGCAGTCGCCATTTCATTTGTGTTGCCAGGTGCTCAAAGCGGTTTTGTGTGGGGTTCACCAGCTTTAGCTAAAATGACAAAAGCTTTAGAAATTATTGCTGGACTTAAAGCCAACCTGTAAAAAGTTCACAAGTCTAATAAGTAGTTAAATATTAGTCACAAGAAAACAAAATAATAAAAACACTTAGGTTTAGTGTAGAATGAGAGCAAATGTTGAGGTACTAAAAATAATCCTGCTAATCCATTGGCTGTCGCGTTTTCGCCTATGATTCTGAAATATTTTTCTATTAGACGTCCAACTTCCTCGTTATCTTTCACAAGAACCACATTACTTTCAGTTACATGACTGACTCACGAGTCACTTTTTAAGTATTCGCTGACCTACTCGGGTTTATTAAAAGGAAACCAAAACATAAAACAAGGTTCTTGCTTACCTTGTACTCTATATTTCCCTCTTCAGCCTGAGAGACAGGATAGTAAAACAAAGAGAGACAGAAGAGGAACAAATGCTGTCAGAGGAGAACGGCAACATTTGTTCAAAGATAAAAAGAAAACCAATCTGACTGAATGAGCAGTAAACACTGTGCTGTGAATAGGCTGGCAATGACTGCTATGCCTAGTTGGCCTTATTATACATCTCTCTTCTATGTTATTAGGAGCAATGTTTAAAACCTATGGTAATTAAAGTCAAGAGTAACTATTTTGTGGGACAGACAGACTTTATGATTATTGGAATACAGCTAAACTTGTTATATTCAGGGGATCTGAAGCCTTGAGCATCAATAAAATAGCTGTTAAATAATGAAAGGGACACAGGCGCAAATGTTTTCTTTCAAGTGTAACCTGTTGACAGTAACATTTAGCAATGCCTATAAGAAGTCCGAGAAAGGAAGTTCAGTTTATTCACTCTTTATTATTAAACATCGACATTTCAATCCCCATTTGTTGTTGTTTTTATTTGTTTCTTTTTTAACTAAGTTACTGGAAACCAAGTGAGTTGAGGTATTTATCAGAATAATTACAGCATACTAACACAACGAGTGATGGTCGGTCAGGCAGTTGCACCTCCCACCCCCTTATTTACAAACACAGCTGTTTCTCTTTTAGGCTAGCTAGCTCACTGCTAAAGAAAAGAAATAAAAAAATATAAAAATAAAAAACGTTAATTGCATAATACAACTCTACAATATAATAAACAATGAGTGAAAAATTGGTCGCTTTGACCCATCATAACCACCTTACACATTCTATTTAGTCCACGAACTACGTGTCACTAGTTTCTGATAGAAAAGTTAGCCGAACAGGAAACACCGAAAACATACATTTGCGTTTCTGTGCAGCGCAAACTAGAAGACATGAGTTTCCTGTTTTTAACGCGACTTCTTTTGCGTTTCTCATATGACATTACTTCGGCTGATTTAGCTGCACTTTATAGATGAATATCAGTCTTACCTCTGGTGGTAGATATGGGGTGTTATTGCTCGGTTTGAAGTTGCGAGGGAATCGAGTTCTTGCTTTCTTGTTCTTTGCACCAGTCTTTTTCGAGACAACCCCGTTGCCATTTCCCGTCTTGTGGTTAGAGGCAGATCCCTGAGATCCACCGGAGCCGTGCCCGCTTGTTGACCCAAATAACTCCGATACCCGCGCATCCATTGGCTTCTTTGGGGTCGAGCTTGTTAGCTTACCTAAGCCTGTCTAAATGTGTTGCTATAATATCAAAATAAACATCCGGGCCAGGCATGTGTGCGCCTAAATTTTAATCAAATCACACTTCTGGTTATCGCTTACATCTCCAACATCATTAACAAAGCCTCGGCTTCCCTCAAACCCTTCAGACCGAACAATAACACTAGCCCCAACCCTGAAGTGTTGTATCCTTTTAAGTTTCCAGCTAACTACGTCACAATACTGAAAGCGTTTTAGGTGCGCCTGATATAATGAACCGTAAAGCGCGAGTGAGCGGTTCTTTTGGTTAAGACCACCACTTTATGCTTTATGTGAATTAAACTAAACTCCGCCCGGCTAACTAGCAAGATTCACAAAACATTCCCACGTAGGTACAACCGTGTTGCAAGGCTTTGCATCAAAAGACAGGAAAGGATGTTTTGTTTACAAAAGATTACGAAAGTTACAGATGATTTTTACTGAGAAATCGCATTAATGACTGACTATATCAAAAACGTAAATTTGTAAACTATATAAATTATGTTTAATTTCTTAATTTGTGCTTCATAAAGGGAAAATACAGTATTTGTTAATGATGACATGACAATATGAGGTTATTAAATTTTCTTGTTTTATGCTTCTTTATGCCGATAGCTCTGTAAAAATAAAAATCATTACGACCCACGTGGAGAATAGAGCATAAACAATAAGAACAATTCACATTTAAAATATCCTATGTTAAAAGGATTTCTATTAACATGCTCATAGGATTAGGATTATTATAGTCAAATTAAACCCCCTTGTTGAGTATGCAATAAACAAAAGGACTATTTTATTGAACACCAACAATGGCACTTATACAGTGCCTTACTTTAGTATTTATATCTGCGGAACTTTTTCACATATTTTGTGTTACAACCATAAAGTTTAATGTTTTTTTTTTTTGTTTTTTTGTTTTTTTTTGTTTTTTTTTTTTTTAATGGGAGGGTATTTTAACCAGTAACAAATAATTGTAGAGGGGATGGAGGTTATACATGGTTTTAAACAATCTTTCACTGGATTTGTGTTCAGCCCCCTTATTTTGTAAAAGTAACCCCAGTGCAACCAACTGTTTTCAGAAGTTACTTAATTGATGATGACAGTTAAGGCCTGATGATCCTCTCTGCAGACCTGATTGTTCATTGCAGTTTTTTATCAGTTCTGTGTTGTGGATTTCGTGGTCATGTGGAAGATCACCAGCAGCTCCTGTTGAAGGTTGCTTCTTGTGTTGCTACATGAAGTACATTCTCCACTGGGCCTTTTTTCAAACAGTGTCTTTGTGTGAGGACCAGCTCAGGTCCCAAGAAAGGGTCGTTCCTAGTATCCGGAAGTGATCCGCAGTAGACACAGTGTTGTGGAGGACGGTGAGGGGAGGGAGTATGGTTGTTCTTCAGAAGTCCACCGTCATCTCTACTGTTTGATGAGAAACATCAGGTCTATGAGATGTAGCAAGAGCAATTACACTGATAAGTCAGTTAAAGCTGTGGTGTGTAACTTTTACTATTGCCATCTAAAGAAATACTCCACTCCCAATCAAAAAAAACAAAAAAAAAAAACCAACAACCAATAAGAGCCAGGAGGAAGATCTTAGTGCTGTCAATTACCCTTGTTTTCGCACTGCTAAATGTGCTAATGGTGGAGAAACAAATTACTATTCCAGGAAAACTGTTTCTCCACTGTCATCGGTGGCCATGCTAATAAGCCTTAGCATTCATGGCAGGCTATGTTGTTATGATACAGCTCAAGCATAGCAGAGAGTAAGGAGAGTTTATGAGCAGGGTGTGCAAGAGGATGATTGACAGTGGTAAGACCCTCCTCCTGGCTCTGATTGATTGTTTCTGACTGAGTGGCATATTTCTGCAGTGAGAACTGGGAGCACTGAGAGAAGGCAGTGGAGCCTGATTTTCTTCTTCTTGTCATTTCCGATAGACTGTGCGCCAACTAGAGCATTGCTGTCTTTCAATGGTGGAGATGGCGTACTACACCTCTTTAATTAGATTGTCTTGATTTTTTTCACAGATTGTCTTATACTGTCATGACATAATGATAATTTTAACAAATATGTAAAAAAAACATTTTTCATAAAAGTTACATACTGCAGTTTTAAGGTCACTGCTGGGACCGTTAAGGCCACATTAGTTACTGACCCAACCCTTGTAGAAAGCCTTGACTCGTTTCCCCTGGTGGTTTCTATGTCCCTTCACACCTTAAGACTAAAACAAACCTACATGTTGATATTGTCAGGAAGAATTTCAGAAGTATCGATAACTTAAACATTTAAACAAATGACAGGTTGAGTAATGGCGCATGTTGCCTTACAACAGACACCTGTGCAAGCCTGTCATATTTTGAAAAAAGTTTTGAATTTTGCAGAGAACTGTTTTTGGCTACAATATGAAAGTCCATAGGAGGCTGAATTTCACGGTGTAAACACTTTAATTCTGAGTGTTTCACTTCATAGCCTCTGGTAAGAACTGATAAGTAGAACAACAAAGGTTTTTCATTGTTATATAACTAAAAAAGCTGTGTGAAGCCAGCAATATATAACAATCTGCAAATGACTTTTGGTTTTTTGGTGTTTGAATGTTTGATATAGAAAAGCAGGAAACAATAAAGGTATTGTACTGTATGAGAGTTTTACCACCAGTTTTAATATTGATTATATTATGTTTACTGTATATACAGTATAGTAAGTTACATTTGATTGTTTGCACAATTGTTTGTGAGAAAATTGGGTATAATCTGTGGTTTTAGTGATCATGTGTCTTTCCTGATGTTTTCAGATTAATGCTTTCATTTGTTTATAGTTTTGTGCTGTTTTTCATGCTGTTTGACCTACATTATTTTCTGCATTAGATTATACTGCAATTCCAATCGTAAAAGAAAACTAAAAGATTTATTCAGTGTAGGTTTTTTGTTTTTTTTAAACTGCCTCTCCTTGTTACTGCAAAACAAATTAAATTTGAGAGAGAGTCAGCCAACTCCCTTGAGTGAGATGAATTCTGGCACATGTGAACCTCAACTCTGATTGGTCACAAATCCTGTGATGTAGGGGCTCAGCCCATTCCTTCTTGGCTGAGAGAAGTGTTTTGGGATTTTGAAGCATTTTTTTGTTTTTTCAAGCTCTGCATTTCAACTCAAAACTTCTCTGTAGTTTTTCTCTTTTGAACACCATGAATTGTCCATTGGTAAGCGTGCTCTTTGTTGGACTGTTTCACCAGACCACGATGGCCGTTATAATGGATAAACTAGCAGATCGCAAGATCTGTGGAGATGCAGAATGTTCATGTAAGTCAGAACATTACTTACAGAACTGTTAATTGTGTAGAAACCTGAAACTGCACTTAAATCAATAATTAAATGACACATACTTTATGCAAGTTATGTTTTGTCCTTGCTTTATAAGATGTTCTTTCAATGGCCACTGCCTTGGATGACTTCATAGCTCCAGACTGCAGATTCATCAACATTAAAAAGGGTCAAATGGTTTATGTGTATTCTAAACTCATACCAGCAGATGGCACTGGAGTATTCTGGTCTGGAAGTGTAGGTCCTTATTTATTAATTTCCACATATTACCAAGCTGCACAATTAAATTTTCTCCTTGCCAAAGATATTATAACTTGTTATAAAAATTTCGGTTGTAATAAGTGCTAAATTTCAATAAACATGTTTGTTTTGCTCTTTTTGTTTCAACCTAAATGTACAGTAAAGTATTTGTCATCGAGGCCATGTTGTGTTTGCTGGCAGGTGTACAGTGAGCGGTATGTGGACCAGATGGGTAGAACGGGGTATTTCCCTGCAACTGTGGTGAAGGAAACCAGGAAGTTTACAGACAACACAATTCGGAAGCAGACCACTGTGAGTATCTGTCTTTTATTTAAATATTCACTATTTATTATGAATAAATTGTGCTCTTTAACCTTATGTTTTGTTTCATTTTCAGGATATGGACTTCTATTGTGATTAGGGGAAAATAGACTAAATGTTCTAGAGTTTCCCTTAAATTATCCTGTCTTTTATAAAGAGCACTTACCTCTGTCAAACCCATATATCACATAATATATTAAAGGATTCTGATGTATTGCATTTAGCTAGAATACTTTAGTCTCTTCTCTCTTCGTTGCTCTTCTGCCCTTGCTGTTTACATAAAGTGTAAAGTTCAAGGAATTTTTCAAAAATAATAAAAATTTCATGTCAGTCCAGTGAGTAAAGGAACTGATTATTTTTCAGGGATGGGACTTGGGCAATTTTCTATTTCTGTCACACTGTACATAAACTACCAAATTCAAAATGCCATAATTAGCATTAGTCATTATTAGTAGCTTTCATACTGGATGAATCTGATTATGGTTTTTACATGAGATGAGTTTTGATGACTGTATAGCCTTGCTATGTACCCACCTGAGAACATTAATCTAAAAAAAAATAATTGTTCAGTAAATGTCTTGACTGTTGTAGACAGCAAAGGAAATGCCCCAAATTGTTACACAGGCAATCAGACAGACACAAAAGCTGACTCATGAATTAAATCTAATAATAAGTTTATAGATATACCTTATGTACAGTTTTTCCAATAAACAGAAGAACTACATATGGGCAACAACTGGACCAAAATGGCATAGTAAACTAAAGACTGGCATGAGATGAGTAAAGACACCCAAATGAGAGATTCAGACAACACAAAATCAAGTAGCAATAGTAAGGTCAGGAGACAGGCCAGGGTTCTGTTTAATTCACCATCTGAAAAAGGAAAGAGGATAGCTCGACTGCTACAGCTGTAAATCTACCAAGACATGACCATCTACCTAAAAAATACCATTAATGAGAGAAGCAGGCAAGAGTCCCACAGTAACTCTTGAGGGAATGCAGAAATCTGCAGCAGGTGGGAGTATCAGTGAACAGAACAACTACTGGTTGTGCGCGTCACATATCTGGTATTTAAAGGGAAGTGGTAAAAAGAAAATCGGTTTTAAGTTCTGTATGTTGGTGACACAGCAAGCCTGTGGAAGAAGGTGCTCTGGTCAGATGAATATAAACTTCTACAAGCATTTGAGATTCAACTTGGAAATTATGTTCAAAGAAGCTTTCCATTCAGTCTGATTGAGGCTGAGCTACTTTGCAAATAAGAATTCGTGAAAATTCAGTCTATAGATTTGCAAAGCTGGTAAAAATATACCCCAAAAGACCGACAGCTGTAATACCAGTGAAAGGTCGCTCTACAGAGTATAGACTTTTGAAATACAAATCAACTGTACATTTTTAAAAAGAGTTTTATTTATTAAATTTGCTGTATTCGTCTTCCTTGCCACAACTTTGTGTTGTTTTATTAAGTTGTTTTAATGTTATGAAATGTGGAATCCTTCAGGGAGGAAGGAATACATTCGGCTGACACAGGTCAGACAATATGGAAGAAATAAAACAGAAGCCCCATAACAACATTTAGTCATTTTGTGACTAACTTTATTTTCCTTTAAAATATTTTGCATCTAAAGAAAAATGTTAGATGGTTTTAAAATGTATAATTGTCCTCTTCCCAAGATGATTACTTATCAGAGTGTTTGAGTGCCAGTTTTCCACACATGCATCCGCCTACCTACCCACACATGCAGCTCCCAAAGAATCATCATGATTAAACACAGCCTGACATATTGCCGCTGTTCAGGTTCCTTCCAAAGGATGATTAAATCTCTTCTTTGATTGGGTTCTCATTTTTCTGTGTCACAGCACCAACCAGATATGGTCCTGAATAAAAAAAATCTTAATAAACCCTCCCTCAGTTGCATCAGTGGATGTTAAAAAGATAATCTTATTTCTCTGTCATGTCACAAAACTTTATGTGACAACAGCTCATTCTCATTAGTTTCTACCAGCCTGACTCGAGGCATTCTTGGAAGGGACTGCTTATAAGTTTAGGAAACAGGGTAGTATGTAGTATGTAGTCATATGTAGTATCGATCTTATCCTGTCCTTTTTCTGATAAAATCAATAAACTGCATTAAACGTCCTCCTACAAAATGCCACTCTGCAGAAACACACCTGGGGCATGCATATCCATGGAATATGGTAAATAAAAAAAAAAAAAAAAAAAAAAAAAAAAAAAAAAAAAAAAAAAAAAAAAAACAAAGGAAGGAAAACAACATTCCACATCATGCAAGACTTTTGAAACAAATTTGGATCATTAAACAGTATTCAAAGAAGTGATTGCTTTTAGGCGTCCAAAAGAGGTAGAAAGCTCAGCATCTTTTCAGCAGATTGCAAATTGAGGTTGAGTGTGTGCGTCTTTTCAGGAAAATCAGACACATCACAGTAAGTTAAGTCAATCTTTCAGGAGACAGCTGTAGCTTTTGGCTGTTGCCATCATTATAGGCAGGGATATTGTGACACAGGAGATTGATGCATGTCCACGCTTGTGAGTGTGTGTGTGTGTGTGTGTGTGGATTTACCGTGTGAGATTAAAGGAGCAGCTGCAACACATAAGCTATGGTAGATTTTACACTCTTCTCTCTTTTTTTCCATTCAGTGCCACACTCACACCCACACCTCTACTGCCAATAGCAGAAACTTGCAGGTCTGGTCAGCTTTTCAGAAGGACATTCTAGGCTTACGAAACATGAGTCCTTTGCTTCATAATCCCAAAATTTGTGGGGTTTTTTGGCTTTTTGTTAGTGATAATCAGCAAAGAATAATTTCAAAAATAAATAAAACACTCCAGGGAACTGAACCCCCCCCCCCCCAGTGAGTCTAGATTGATTTTGAAACAACACCATTTATCTCAGATTTAACTGGGAATCCATCTGAATTAAAGGAAGAGAAAAGAAGACCATTTAAAGTGCAAACATCCTGTGAATCTCCCAAGACAGTGGATGACTCAGGATAAGTATTTTTTATTTTTTGCTTGAAGCAGCTCATTTCTTTTAATGAGAAAACAAGCAGCATTGTTCCCATGAGAGAAAAATAAGTATTTACTCAGGACAATGACAGATCTTATTTGCTTTTCTGAAATGTGATGGAAGAGTTTCTGTTTTGTGTACCTATTCTTGAATTTAAGCAAAACTGGTTTTGTCTTTAAGGTGCTTTAACAATGAAGTTTGTCAGCTCAAATTATCCTCATGAATGTCAGAAAATGCCAGCTCTCTTCCCACGTGAAATAATCAATCAATCAGTCAGCACAAATTTGTCATTAAAGCTTGAAGCGGAATGTTGCCCTTCTAACCTGACTGATGGTGTCTACACTTCGAAATGTATTTGTCAATCTAAATTTGCTTTAGGAAACCAGGCCCATCCAAAAGGCATGTTACAGTACCTTGCAAAAATAATTCATTCACCTTAATGTTTTCAGTGATGTGGGAGGAAATTATTTATGTTTTAATTTTTTTCTACAAATAAAAATCCAGAAAGTGTGATGCGTATTTGCATTCATCTCCGATACATAATACTTTGTAGAACCAATAGCAATTACAGCTGCAAAGCTCTTGGAGTGTGTCTCTACAGATTTTGCAAATCTAGAGAATTAAATTTTGCCTTCTTTGAAATGCATTTGTAAACATCAATATTCAAGTCTTACCCCAGTTACTCAATAGGATCAAGGTCTGGATTTTGACTGGGTCATGCGTAGACATGAATATAGTTTTATCTAAGCTACTCTATTGTAGCTCTGGCTGTATGCTAAGGGTCGTTGTTCTGCTTTAACAGTGAACCTCCAGTTCAGTCTTCAACCAGTAACAGACTCTCACAGATTTACTTTCCTTGTTTAACCTGTTAGTTTAGCTGACTGGCCATGCCTTAGGATACATCAAAATGTCATGTAGTTATGCCATCAACTCTCCATTTTTGAATGGAGGGAACTGTGCTCTGTAACACGTTCAAAGCATGTGATACTGTCTTTGTTTTATAATCCAATCCTGCTTAAACTTCTCTTCAACTTGACCCAAAGGCTTGTCTCATGTGTTCCTTGGTCTTTATGATACTTCTTGTTTACCAGTGTTTGCTAACAAATCTGTGAGGCCTTCACAGAACAGCTGGATTTATACAAAGATTAAATCACTCACAGATGCATTCTATTTGTTAATTAGGTGACTTCAGAAAGGTTAGGGGATCAGAGTACAGGTGCCTGAAAACATATGCACACCACACTTCAAATCTTTTTTTTTTTTTTTTTACAACAATATATCACTTTCTTCTGGTCTATCACATTATATCCCAAATAAAACATATTGAAGTGCCTATTATATAACAAAATGTGAAAAATTAGAGAAGTGTGAATACTTTTGCAAAACGCCGTAAGTACACTATTGCCATATTTAAGTGACAGGTGTCAGTGTAGCTTGAACAATTTATTTTTCTGCTAGTATTTTTCTTTCACTGGTGTTTTTGCTCTGTGTCTGTGTTTTATCTCTGACTCATAATTGCTTAAGCAAGTGTAATACCCCCATTTTCTCAGTCACACAACCACACAGAGAAACCACTGATTTTATTTCTTGTGAGCTCAGCCATTCAAACAGATCAGTATTGCTCCACTCAACATTTTCCCACTTCCAGTATTGATGTAAAGAAGATTATTATAACCTGCACTTGTTACAAAGTATAAAGAATGTTACATTAGATACCTGCAGCCTGCATTAAAGCCTTCTAGGTAAGTGACGCTGCAGAAACAAAATTGCTGTGGGCAAAAATGTGGATAATTTACAGACAGACTGAATATTGACGACTCTTTTTCCTCATCTCAATTGCCACTTATATTTCTGTCACACTTGAATAAACCCGTTCCTCTCCCAGAACTGTGTTCTCACCTTTTCCATTGGAGAAAACCAATTCTTCTCTCCTTTTGTTTTGTCGGTTACCATGGTTACACAAAGATTCAGGCTGAGGTTGGGGTGTGCATTTGTCAAACAAGAGGTCTTGTTGTGTAAGGCGACCTTCAGTGATGAGCCAAAAGAAAATTCATTTAGAAAGTTCTAGCATCCATATTTAGGTCTTTTAAATTAAACTTTTTTTGGTCAGAAGATTATTTGACTAAAATAAAAATATAATGATTTATTTGCGCTAAGGCAACATTTAAGAAATTAGTCTTCAATTTTTAACCAGTGCATGTAAAAAGATAATATTTTTGAAGATCAAAATAGCACAAACAAAATCTAGTCTAGATCAAAAGAAATCCTTCAGTCCCCAGTGAATGAAAATTAAATGGTAAATTTACATAATTAGGTCTATCTTGTTTGGTATTAAAAGCGGTATGCAGTTTATTCAATGGGATATTTTGTTGATTAACTCTTTTTAACTCCAGATGGTCATAAAATAAAATTTAGGCACTACATAGGGAAACAAAATATTTCTTTAATGAAAGATTACCTTGTGATTTTTTTAAAAACATTTGAATTGAATTCAGTTCAGTTTATCTATGATTCACAGCAAATTACATCTCAAAGCACTTTACAAAATGAACAATCCAATTTAAATACAGAAATAAATGATCAATTCATTGGAATCATATAGATGGAATCAGTTTCAGATAGTCCACATAGATACTAGTTAAAAATGGTGTCAAATTCAGTTTATTGTACCAAACGGAAAAAAAAGGAAACCCAGTCAAAGATAGAGTCATTGGCTTTGAAGTAATCCCTTCAAAAGAAGAAATGTGGGGAGAGTGGAAAGTTGATTGCCCTGAGAAGAGAATTTCTCCCACACTGAGCATGCAGCAATAGTGAAAGGGAAAGATTCCCTTTTAACAAGAAGAAACTACCAGTAGAGCAAAGCTCAGATGAGCAACCAAATTATCAACCGACTGGAGGTTTGAGAGGACAGTGGAGAAACACAAAAAAAGCACAGAACCACTGATCTAAGAGGACTGTCAATGTTAAATTTGAGCACTTCAAAGATTACATCAAATGCAATGCCCAGATCGTATAGGTTCTTTGGGGTATCGAAATTTCAAAACAAAAAACTCTCAAGGGAGAATTTTCATATTCTTTGTTTATGATTAGTTTTATGTTAAGTTAAGTTTCTTGGACTATCAACAGTAACTTTAATTTCAGAGAAGAAATATTATATTATTCATACCTTAGCAGATTTATATTTGAAAATATTTTCATTCAAGTTTCTAATAGGAAAAGAGAAAGGCATCTCATCCATACATCCATCAATTCTCTTATGATTATCTGAGGTTGGATCCCAGAGGTCACAGGTCAAGTGGGGAACCTGAGACAACCCTCTGCCAAGCATATATCTACAGCTCATTCTTGGAATCCCAAGATGCTCACAGGCCCAAAGAAAAACATACGCCCTTCAGCAAGTTCTTGGTCTTCCCCGTGATCCCCTCCTTGTGGTACGTGCCCAGAAAAGCTATGTACTTATACAGTATATGTGTTAATAAATAACAATATTTTTATTGCCATTTTATTGAAAAATGTAATGTAGAAAATTATTTCAACCCTAATCATTAATCAGTGTAAAGATATTTTTTGGCTTTACAGCAATCAAACTCTTCAAGTATTCGAAGCTGGAAAGCCTCTTTCCATCACCCTAATCTGTAGCTCCTTCCACAGATTATCCATTAAACTCAAGTCATGTCTCAGGTTATGCAATTTCAAAACATTAGTATTATTGTCAATTTGAAGAAACATGTTAGTAAAATCTAATTATTACTTTAAACCTAAATTTGGCAGGACTGTGAATAGCTTTGGGTTTAATTATATGAAAAAACAAAACACATAGCACAAATATAAAGTTATACAAACCAAGACACAAATTTAGAGTTAAAAGAACTCCAGCCCACATTTAATTATTGCTTCCACAAAATCTTATCACTTACAATCCTGTTATTCCACAATTTTCAAATTTTTACATAATATACTACAAAAGTTCTGAATTTTTTAAATCCAACTAATAGTAACATTCAGTGGTAAGTGCTGTTGACTGCACTCACCACTAAGCCAGGTTTATATCACAGATAAATGAAAAATGAGCATGACCTGCTAACAACATATTAAGCTTCCCTAATTACTTGAAGAAGTCATGGTGATTTTATGTTTGTCTATCAAAACAGCCTATGGTTGCTACATTAATAAGACATGCTATGCATGGGGAACCTTGTTGCATGCTTCCCAAATCATTTATTTTCTAATCTTATGCAAATATGTTCAATGCTTAAATCTAAGAAAGTTTTTTTTAATTATTTTACCCACTACACTTGAAACGACTGAATAAAAATAGCCAAGGAAATGCTACTTAAAAGTGAAAAATCTTTGACTGAAAGTATCTACTCACAATTGATGGCTCAAAGTTTGTGTTCTTTCCAACAGAGTCATTGTCAGTCACCCATTGTCAGTGGCTCTTTCACCTTTCCAGCTTGTGCACTTTCTTCTCTTTATTGTATGTAATGGTTATTTAGCTTTTTTTGTCACCACAGATTTCTAGTTCATACATGTTTAGTAAACCTTTGACTAAACACATATCCGTTGTGGCACTTTTAACACTATGTCACAAAAGAAGAATAATTGAAACTTATGTTGATGCTCCTTTTTGCATAAATCTGATTAAAAGCCTTCTTTATATTTCGTTTAATGAACATTGTGACATGGCGTTATTTCCTTTCTTTCTATTTACAGTATTTATATTAAAAAGTTTATACTTTCAAGGAAAGCTGACATTGAAAAAGTTCTATATTATGTCTTCAAATGTAATTCCTGGTGCTTTTTTTTCCCCCACTCATGCTGGTGAGCTATGAATAGACCGAGTGTTTGTCATGACAACCAATTACCCATTACAAAAGCAACAAGGCTAAGTAAGGCAATTAAGTGGTGAAATAAAACTGTGTTGGAGTGTATTGCTGCCTGCAAATACATCTGTGAGGACAGTAAAATATTGTTACATGGTTTAACCAAATATTTATGTTGTGGATATTTTCTGTGCTCCCCTTACAACCTAAACCAGAATGGTGTATTTCGAATGACAGTCTTCTACTTTTCTGTTGTGTAATTTGTTTTTTAACATCATTTTTCACCCAGGCGCATTATTTGTTGGGTTCATTTGTTAAACGAGTAACTCAATTAAAGCGGGGAAAAGATTACATGGATAACAAGTGGGAAGAATGAGCTTCAGTAGCTCTTAGATAAGGAGCTGTTCACACAAAGCAAAGGAGCTAAAAATAATAAAACCTTCCCAGTGAACAGATATTGAATACATATGTAGCTTTTAAGCTTTATAAGGCTGCTATCACTATGATGTCACTTTTGATCTTCAAACTTGACAGTTCCTATTTTAAATGACAAATTTTGATGTGCGGTGCTTTCATGCTGTAGTACATCTATTAGTTTTAGTTTTAGTCATGTTTTTTTCTTTTGTGTAATGTCAAATTGTTGTAAAGAGAACAGCATAAGCCTCTGCATCTAAATGCTATGAGGCCTTAGCTGAGAGGTTATACACAGCCAGAGAAAATATGTTTTCACCACATCAATCTTTTTCTCAGTAAACAGCTTTTCTAATGGGGCAAAGTATGTGTAATAAATTGGAATGACAGACAAGTGTTACGCACAAGAGGAAAATAATCTGTAAAAAGTCATAGAAAGCCAAGAAACCATACTTATAAAGTAGTCTTGAACCTTATCCTTAACAAATGAATAATATCTGTCAGTTTAATCATAGCTGATGGCCTTTCTTTTGTTAAAAAAGAATTGCACAAGAAGTATGACTTGTCAATTGTTTTCCATGGAAACAATTAGTAATGCACTCATTCAGTTTGGCCGTTATGTCGGCTCACTGGTGAAGACACCACTGCTGAAGAAAAAGCCAGATGAAGCTCGTTTAAATTTATCTGCTAAACATTTGTAAATGCAAATAAAATACTTGACATGAGATCAAAATTGAACTCTTTGGATTTCATTGCACTCACCATGTTTGGAGGAGAAATGGTGTGGCATATCAATCCCCAAAATAATGGAAATTTTTTATAAGAATCTGAAGATGAAACAAGGGTGAGTATTTGAGCAAGACTATGATTTCAAACACTTAGCCAAGAAACCTGCCAGCTGATTTCAGAGAAAGATAATAAAGCTGCCGGAATGGCCCAGTCTGTCATCCGGCTTCAATCCAATTGAAAATCGGTTGAAAGAACCGAAGATCAGAAAGCACAGAAAAGAATGATAAAGATGAAAAGCAAGTTTGTATTAACAAAGGGGTCTAATTCACATCTGAATCCATTCCCCTACTTAAAAATGTAAGTTATTATTACAAAAAAGGCTTTTGTTAGGTTACCTGAGTAAATTTTTTTCATAATATCCAACACCATTTTTATAACACACAGCCTTATTTATGGACTCATTTGTTTTAATTTCTTAGTATGCAGGCATTACTGGGGTTGTTTCAACAATTGATGTGAACTTCAATAAATCCATGAAAAACATGGCTACTGAAAAAAAGAACATTCATATGTTTGTCACTTATTTTTCCTGCATATCACTATGTTCATACTTTAATGGTGTGTAAATTATTTTTATGGGCCAAAAAAGTGTAAGAGGAAAATGCATCTGAACCTGTATCCTCCATCCTGTTGTCTTAAACCACCTGGCAATAAGTATTTCCAGGTTGGCAGGATGTCCTAGAGGGTTAGCAAGCAGTTTAAAGACAAACAGAGTTTGTTAAGCCTAATGGTCCTTGTATTGATTGCATGGATTATCCTGACAAATCGTACAGTTGTACAAGAGCAGAATGGCCAATGAGATGCTCATTCAGGAGATCTAAATGCATTTGAGCCTGCACTTTTATTGACCCTTGCAGAGCAGCCTGTATAAGGTTTATTACACACTCTGCTCCGCAACCAGTTTTTACAATGACATGATGGATGGGTGAAGAGGGAAGCAGTACTTATTGTTCATGGCAACAGATGACTGGTAATAACAGAGGTGAACTGCTTCTGCATTTCTAAATAATATATTCTGGTTTGTAGGATCAACCAGTAAAACAATCAAACTTTAGTAAAATTACTTACTTTTACAGGATAACTAGATAGATTGTGTGGAGCTGTACTGAATAAATGCATTAGCATAGAACAGAACTAATGTCCTCTGCCACCAACACAAGTCATAAGATTTACAGCAGGTTTATCCCCAGGATGTTTTGACTTCAACATGGTTACTGATCTACAGAAGGAAACTGTGACCATCAGTAATCACTAGGTAGATTAACTGGTGCTGGATCTCACGTCTTTGCTAAGAGCCTGAGCAGAAGTGCTGATCTCCATGTTTCCATGAGAGTCACTGCTGCAGCTTACGTGTGCTTACACATTAACGACATGGAAAAATGGCTGTCCAAATCTATACTCTGTTTCATTGCAGTCGCTTCTGTTTGTTACTGATTCTGGGAAAAAAAAACAAAAAAAAAAACAAAAGAAAAACCCAAAACATGTCTACATTCATGGAACTCTTGGCAGTAAATCTTTAAGTACATCTTTCTAAGAAGTTCTCCTGTAATTGTTTCCAGGGTATTTGTTTGAGAAACTAATGGTTAATACCAGAACTTTGAACATTAAATAGTTGTAGGATGTCAAACTACCCTTATTTTTTTGGAAATTGCCATGTTTGTCCTGTATGGCCTGAAAAAATAGCCATTGTTTACTTTCTTAATGGACTATGAAAGTGTATAGCACTGTATCAGAGAGAAGCTTGGAAACCTCTGGTATACTATTACCATTATCACTAATGTGCTTTTAAAATGGAAAGAATATCAGACCCCACTTACAGAGAGACTGATACGTATGCCGCTTGCGTGATACAACCTCTTTGTCATCATATCCCTTCAAGGTCATTTAGTCCGTCCCCATCCTGCAGTGACAAAGACATGACCAAATAGTCTCAAACAGGCACAATTTAAATGTTGATTAACTGATTTGAGAATTTTTCACTTTATTCAAAGTAATCCAATTTGTTGTCTTTTATAGGTTGTTGTTTAATCTTTAGTCAGACAGAAATATTTTTGATTAGTGGGGTTTGGCGGGGTCGTTACATATTTATTTTTTATATTTATTTGACCACCTTTCTTGTCAAAATTACTAGAGTTCTTTGAAAATGGTTTCTTTCTTGGCAAAGACCTGGATTTCACACATTGCCCATATATTTTTTATGTGGTTGATTTCAGGGCTTTAGGAAGGCAATTTTAGAAGCTCAATGTAAGCTTGTTACCCTTTCTAAAAACAGTTTCGATGTGTACTTGGGACAATTACCCATGTTAGAAGATTTGTTTGTGTCCATGTTTTTATAAACTTGATTGATTTGAGGTAAAACTGAAGAATCTGAAGGTATTTGTCTTATTCTTAATGGCAGTGAGAAAGCGCCACGTTCTGATGTCACTACCACCATGCATGGGAGTTTTTACAGCATTCTCAGGTATCAAAGCCTCACCTTGACTAGTACTAATTTACTTCTTGTCACTATGGTCAGATAGCTATTTTGTCTGACCTTAAAACACTTCTCCTGGAGGCAATTTGTTTGCCTATGTGTGCAGGCAGTTTTTTTCTTGGTTGGCATTTTCTTTGTCTATGGAAAATCGGCCATTCAGTAGTTTCTAGTTCATGAAAGATTTGAGCCTTTGTTCTTTCTTCTGGTGAACTTTCTGACTTCTTTTTTTTGTTTCAGCTCAGGCTGACAGTTATGGTGTTTTGCCAGATCTTGTCAGACTGGGGATACACCTGAAAATCAACAGTCATTTAATTAATGATCTTAGAGTTTGGAGTTGCTTAGAAATGGCTCCAAAAGCACTTTTGCATCTTGCTAAAATATTTAATTCTACCTTTTAGATAAAATTACTGAGATAATTAGAATTTCCTGTTGTTCTGAATACTAGTCAATCCATACAGGGTTGTCCATCGAATTCTTCTATGCTTGCAAAGATAAACTACCACTTGAAGACAATCATAAGGACCAGTAAGAAGTTAATAGACCTCGGTATTGTCAAGTTAAAAGTCTTTCTGAAAACCACAACCACTTTGAAGACTTAGGTGATATTTGAGGCCATGTATAATTTTTCTGTAAATTAGAAAAAATATTTGATTAATTTAAATTTTTATACCAATTTCTTATTTTAAAACATAACTGAAGTTGTCTTTGTATGTTTTTTCATGTGCTTTAAAAGTAGGGGTCTTTTTTCAGAAAGAAAATTATACTCTGCACTGTCATATGTCACACTTGACAGGAGTTGAAGCTTTTCAAGTCAGGGATGGTTTTTTATCTCGCTGCTTAAAGAACGAATGAAAGAAAATAGAAAAGCTGGCAATGCTGTAGAAAACTGAGGACCAAAATCTGCTCTGGAAAATTAATTTGAAGAAAATTAAATTTCAGGTAATGTTTTTTTTGTCAAACAGCAAATGGGTTTGAGGTGTTTGCCTTTGGCAGTTTGGGGCTCTCAGCATGATACCCTGCTGATGGCCATTAACCACTATATTCATGAGATTGAAATCATTTATGAATTCATGCTGGGGACGATGGCTTGTCTCAGTGCTGAAAATTACTCATAAGCAAAACAAACAGAAATGTCGTGATTACCTTTGTACACTGGTTCAACTCTAATTAGAAACCCGACATTTCCGATGCCATTTTAACTGTACAGTAACTGTAGAAACATTATTGTTGTTTGATTTTAAAAATCACTGTACAATAGACAGTTTGCAATACTGTATCATAATAGGAAGACAAATACATATGGAGTGAATTAACTATGAAACGACATCTAGTGATTCATCCAAAGTACGAGAAAAACTAGTTCATGTGGAAGAATGGAGTTTATTGGAATAAGGATTCTTTTTAACGTGTGGAGTTTAAACATTTACAAAGCCACAGATAAGGAAATCCAAGAATTCATGGATGCAATTACTTTTTATAAGTACATATTATACATAATATCATACATAGTAGAAGTTCTGTTACAACAGTAGAATGGTTATGTTCCTAAAGCTCAACCTTTCCAAGGTTTTCTGCATTCACAGCAAAGAAAAGAACACTGAAGTGATGTAACAACCAGTTAGTGGATGGCACACAACAAAGACTCACACCACAATTCTTTTAGCAAATCAGACTGAAAAATGTATCATTGGTGGTCCATTTTTCTGTGATTTGTTGAGTTTGTTGAGGCTAAGATTAAGAACAGTTCTCTATATAAACAATTTTTTTACTTTACTATTTTATCATAGCTCTTCAAGTAAATAAAAAGTCTTGCACTAATCTAAAAGCATCATAATAGAATTTTGAGAAAGCAATTCGAAGAATTACTAGACAGTGTGGTGGTATAGCAGTTTTTACTGCTTCTTTCACCTTGTTGCAGATGGTGCAGTCTCAGTGGCTGTTATGTAAATTTGTGAGAGACTTCACTGGCCCCTGCTGGACTGACAGTCTTATGTGCACAGTATTTTTTATTCATGAATTTAAGAGGATGAATTGCAACATTTCTCTTATTTGCTTGTTCTTTTTGTTTGTTCTTGTTAATAGATGTTCCTATTTTCTTCCATGGTGCTCCCTTTTGAATGTCTATTACTCAGCCCTAACCCCATACTGAAATCACACCAGAATCACATATTTAGAAAAAAAATTAGGAAAGTTACTGTATTTCAAAATCATGGACATTAAATTTTGTGGGGGCTAATGAAGCATGTTCAAATATATAAAATTAGCAGATTCATTTACATATAGGTGCTTGAAAACATTAACTTAAATAATGTGTAGCCATCCAGTTTCTGTAAACACAAATATAACTGCAACACGTGAGACAAACACTGTCATTTCATTTGGGTATACAGTTCAAATAAACAATAATAAAAAAAGGCTTATGCTTAGGCATAACAAAAGATAAGCCTTGTGTGTCCGTATCATTCAACATAGATAAACAAAAGTATTTTAATGAGCTCAAATGTAAGGCTAGATTTGACAAATTACACCACAAACCCCCACCCCAATATACACCATTAGATATGTAAGGGTTGATAACACGAAACAATAAAAATTATGATATTTTCTGGCAAACTAAAAGCTGCTATTTCCTTCAATGTCATGGTGAGTTTGGTAATTAATTGAATCAGAGTGAATATTTTTTCCGTTCTCTCTCCTCAATATGATTCATCTGTAAGGCTAATTTACATGTCCTTTTGTTCCCTCCAAGGTGATGCATTAATTAGGAAGTGCTGAATACTCACCTCAAAGCAAGTAATACACAGAGGGGAATAATTATTGTGATTATGCTTAATCTGTGCTCACTCTGTTGTTTTTCTTTTCCAATTAAACCAAATTTATATTCAGAATAGGCTTTGAATGTCAAAGCAGGTGGCTGTTCTCGCTGCACCTTCACTGCTGTTTCTGAGAGAGATGCACAAGCCTTGCTCTGCTTCAGGCTGTAGTGTGTATTGCTTTGCAGTGTGTGTTTAAACAACACTCTGCTATTATTACAGTGCACAGTTTCCTTCATATCGATGCTGAACCTTGGTAGGATAGCAGCAAGTTCTTGTATATGTGAAGGGATTTACAGTTTCTCTCAGTTAGTTAGGTGCATTTCTCACCTCACGAATAACATTTGCACAACAGCTGGTGCATTGCTCAAAACAGTTCAAACTGAAAAACCTAGCTGATAACCTGCAAAAATGTGTTAGGGTCATCACAATGAAGAGTCCTGACACCATTGTTTATGAACAAGATTGTCAAATGGCTTTGTTGTGTTTTCATTATGACAGTATACTTTTCCAATGCAAAAAATTCAGATCTTGGTGATGCTACCTGA
Source organism: Anableps anableps (assembly GCA_014839685.1). NCBI lineage: Eukaryota > Metazoa > Chordata > Actinopteri > Cyprinodontiformes > Anablepidae > Anableps > Anableps anableps. The sequence continues at coordinate 20,785,346 of CM026076.1, forward strand.
AAATCCTTAAGAGAGCACTAGACATTATTTTCACAGATATTTGAAATCTACAGATAAAATACACATGAATGTATTTAATGAGGTAAATGAGTACAAGACACTGAATTATATGTTTCACATTTTTACCGCATATGCTCTTTGCAGTTCTAATTTGTTCACAGCATTGTGCAAAAGTAAAGAATAAACTCATTTACAACAAACATGGGAAACAGCTTTTGGGTAATGCTGTGCACAGCTGTAAACAATATCATCAGTGAAAGCTGAGATTCACAGTAAAGAAATAGTTTGAATTTACTATCAACATTTATCATTCATTTAATGAAGTGTTTTAAAAGAAATAAAGCTTTTTAAGTGTTATTTTAAACTGAATAGGAACATCATGATAATGTATTTCACTGCAATACAGTTGATACATTTCTTCAAGCAGGCTTGTAACAAAATTTAGCTTAGCTTTTGAAAGTCATTCGAAATCATCATTATTCATAGGATTCAAATGAATCAGTACTCACTGTAGACTTTGGACCCTATGTATTATATAACCACCATTGGATGTGGGAACCTGATTCACACAATCACAGAATTTTCCTTCCTGAGGCTCCCTCAGACCTACAGAGAAGATATAAACAGCACTTACATGAACAGATGATAATATTAGGAGCTGGAGCCAGAGATAATGTAAAACAATATGGCAGCAAGAGAGAACGGAGCGGTACAAAATACTGGGATGAAAGAAAGAGATGAGTTAAATCTGATATTCCCTAGTCCTGCATTGCGCTTTTTAACATATAGAGTCTGTTTCTACACCTGGGATGGCCATTGTCTCTGCCACATCTCACACTACATTAAGCCAAACATGACCTCCTGTTGGCGCCCAGCTACCTTCCAACAACAGTGATGGAAGTAATAGATCTGCAGAAATTAGTGATTCAGTTTTTGCTGCAATTAAATCTATTTACAGTGGATATGAAAAGTCTACATATACTTGTAAAATGACTTTGTGATGTAAAAAAATAGACCATGGTAAATCATTTAAAATTTTTTTTTATTATTATTTTTAACACCTTTATGTTTATATCCTGTGCAATACAACTAGAAAAAAAAACCAAATCTGACAAAAATAATAATAAAAAATAATAAAAAAGCTGCAACAACCCTGGTGTATAAGTATGAACACCTTTGAACTGATACTTTGCTGATGCACCTTTTGGTTGAATTTCTGCGTTTAGTCTTCTTTGGTAGGAGTCTACCCAGGTCATCCCACAGATTGACAATATTTGCCCACTCTACCTTGTAAAAATTCTCTAAACTTAGTCAACTCTATCAGATTGTAAGGAAACCTCTTGGCCTTATCCTTTTTTAGTTGACCTCACAGATTTTCAGCCAGATTTAGTTTTGAACTGTTTGTACCATTCCAAAAATGTCTGGCTTCTGAGATTCCTAATCCATAGGCTTTATTATGACATCAATTTAAACTAAACTTTACATTTTACACACTCGCAGATAGGCACGCATTGTTTCCCTGGCAACTGCCAAACCCAGACTCATACATTGGATTGCCACGAAGAGAGGGCATGATTTTCCACCTTAAAGAACACATCTCAACCAAGTCAAGTATGTAGGTCTGTAGCTATTGACTCAGCAGAAAGTTTGTGACCTTTCTGCACTCCTCTGCCTCACCATCTGCAAACCCCACTCTGTGATTTTACATGAGTTGCTTTTATTCCAGATCACTTCTGCTTTTATACAATACAATCAGCAGTTGACTATGGAACATTTACTAGTGAGGAAATTTCACGATTGAATTAATCACACAAGTGTCATCCTGTCAATGTACCACACTAGAATTAGATGAGCTCCTAAGAGCAACCAATCATTGACAAATGTTCGTAAAAATGTCTTCATGCTTGGGTGCTGGATTTTACAGTTAAGCCCAAAATTATTCATACCGTGAATTTAGATTTAAACCTATTTTCATTCAGCCAAGAAGATTGTATCAGCTGTGAAATTTTTTTGGTAAAATTAAAAACCTACTTTAAACTTTTATCTGACAAGGGGCATAAATATTTTTAGGCTTGTGTCTATTTATCAGCTGAATGGACATTTTGAATTAGTGACTTAAATATAAGGCTCCTCATTTATGATGTCACATTTTCTTTTTCTTGGTGGCATGTAACACAGAACCTTAAGATCCTAACAGTCTGTCCTTGTGTCTAGATGACCACAAGGATAATGTAAAGCAAGAGACACTGTGGTAATGATATGTCATCATCTCATGTCAGCCCTTTGCCGTAATGAACACCGGTGTTATCACTGGGTTTTGAAATCAGTCTACCTGTGAAGGCTGGCATCTTATCTCTCAGAGCCAGATGCAGGCAGCAGCTTCCTCAGATATTGCACCGTACAGCACAGTGGAACAAAAAATGAAACACTAAAAAAGGAGTGAATGAAACCATCAGATGAAAAGCTGGTAAATACAAAGCAATCAATATTGCTGTAAGCACAATCCTTGCACTCAAAGAAATGTCGTCACACAGCACTAGAGCAGTAGAATTTAGAACTGCCTCTGAAATGTAGCTTCATTACAGGGAAAGATAGGGAAAGATTGTCTTTTTGTGTCTTCATCTTTTTGTGACAGTAACACAATGTGTACGAGTCTCATCTTTTGTTCTGCAGATTTCCATTTGTTATGTGCCTTCTACATGCACATGCTGCTGTTAATGCTCTCAAAGACATTTGTCTTAAAACATCACAAAATAGGTACCAATGAGTTATATCCATCTGCAATCATAAACTATTCATGAAAATGTAATAGTCATAGAAATCCTCTTGGTTGTTTAACAGTTTTTTTATTCTAACAATGAAAACCCACTACAGAGGGCTGGATGGAAGATCAATATCCTTTTCTCTCTTGTCTAGTTGAAAGGTTGGTAGCAAAGGCTCGGAAGGCTTTGTTATGGTTTTGTTATCTGTATGTTTTGTGTGTATGTTTGTGTGTATGTGAGTGTCCAATTTTTTTATTATCTCTTGAGTATCAGCTTGTAGCTGCAGGTCTAATCTCTCACTCTGACTAAAATACTGACAAGCAGCCTGCATCCACGACTGCCTCAGGCAACTATACAAAAAATTACAGATCTGTCTGTCTCGACTCCTCCTTCTACCCCACTACAGATGTCCATGCAGTTGAGTAACTCCTTTCAACCTCTGCACTGTGAGACTGTAACAGTGAGGGCATGCTTTTACAACATAAGCCTATAGGATTTCAAGGTTTAAACTGAACAGTTGTCTAATTTATACAAATTAAGGTGATCTAACTCTGATTTATTTGAATGGAAAACTTTACTGGCAAATCATGAAAACTGTGTTTAAATGAAAGTCAGATCTTTAGTAGTAATAACTTACAACAATCAAAATAGTACACACACTATTACCCAAATGAATAAGCTAAGGCTGTTAAATATTAATATCCCAGCATGTTTTTGCAATAGAGATCCCAAAAGGAATTATTTAAACAACATCTGAACTGAACCGTGTTGGCTTTCGAATTACTCAACATGGTTTGCTTCCCTTATGTATTTTAAAAATGCCTGCTTTAGGACTTGAGGATAACCTGTCTTCATACTAAACCTTTTCACATTTTTCATGACAAAATCTGAGATGTTAATTTTCCACTTTGCTTGATTTTTTTTTAGACAAAATGCAGCTACAGCAGTTTAAAGTATGTTAAAATCAAGAATAATTTAAACCCAATGGCATAATATTAAGTTCTGACAATAACCACTTTAGCATCATAATGCAAGACCAACTAACTGCAACTCTGAGAAAAATAAATATTGATTTAGATGGGGCTTCAACTATAATGGTCTTTTAGCTTTGTCAAACATTTTCTGTTTAAAAAACGCTGCTCCCATTTTTCTCCTTGGTCTTGGTGGTGTTTTTTACTTGATCATCTTCTGCTAAATCATTTTGTTTAGTTACCTAGTTCCCCTGTAACATATAGATAGTTTACAGCTTTCGACATGCACAGTCCCAGATTTTCTCTTCTTGTCAGATCCTTGTCCTAGTTATGTTGTGTTCCCTTCATGTCAAGATTAGTTTTGTATCCTTATTCCTCTCAGCATGTCTGTTTGCATATATTTCTTTGGACACTCTGCCTTGCAGGCACCTTTGGTTTTGCTTTAAATATAATTATCCTTCTTCTCTTCTGGCCCTCCGAATCTTGCTTGCATATGGGTACCACACTGCAAGTATAATTCATCAAGTTCCCTGAATGGTCTAATGTTCTTTGCCATACCTGTGAAACCCTACTATTGTGCAAATTAGATATGATATGAAATGTTACAATTCATAAAAACACATCTATCTATCTATCTATCTATCTATCTATCTATCTATCTATCTATCTATCTATCTATCTATCTATCTATCTATCTAGCGAGCTATCTAGCTATCTATCTAGCTATCAAAACTATCTGGGATCTTGTGTCATTTTAATAATGATAATAATAATATTAAAATAATAGTAACTTAACTAGAAAATTTCTGAAGAAATTTAGAAGGGGCCTGCCAAAGTGTGCGTATTGATGCTAACGTAATGTACAAGGAAGTTGGGAGGATGTGGAACATCACTGATATGTTGACTAACTGTGACTAACTGTGACTTGGTCCACTCAGGGTGCAAAAAGTAGTGCATAAGCTAAAATTAGCTAAAATGCTAAAGCTAGCTTAAATGCTATCAGTAGCATGTGGACTTACATTGACTTACTTCATTCAGGGTGCAAAAAGTAGTGCATAAGCTAAAATTAGCCAAAATGCTAACGCTAGCTTAAATGCTATCAGTAGCATGTGGGGTATCAGTAGCATGTGGACTTACATTGACTTACTTCATTCAGTAGTCCACTCAGGGTGCAAAAAGTAGTGTATAAGCTAAAATTAGCCAAAATGCTAATGCTAGCTGAAATGCTATCAGTAGCACGTGGGGTGTCATCACCCTGTTCACAAACATCGACTCACTCCATTTTGTATGCTAAACCTAATTATTATTTCAAAATAAGGCTAAAATGCTCATTTTAGGCATATGGCTAAAGTTAGCATGACAGCTATTGGTAGCATGTAGAGCGGCTTGCGTGTTGACACTACCAGTAGAAAGTGTGTTATCACAGTGATGTTGATAATAATGGACTTACTTCATTTAGTAAGTCAATATAATGCTTTTATATTCAACTAAGCTTACATGCTAATATTAGCTTAAATGCTACAATTGGTCTGTGTGCTATGACTAGCATGTTGTCCCACGAGCATCTTGACACTACCATAAGAATGAGGGCTGTCACGCGCATGGATCCTTGGTCCTAATCCAACATCCCAATATACTGTTTTGTCATCTTAAAACATAGTGTATGGAAGGGACTATGAGGCTTTTATTTTTGAAATTTTCAGTGAGTGTCATTTTCCAAGGCCAGACCAATCCTATGTGTAACAGAGCTTGGGTCAAATCTGTCATATTTAACCCAAAGCTGCAGTTATGTGCTGTATAAAATGTGAAGGCTTTTATGTTGTAGGGTACATGTAGCTCTTATTTTGAAAGTCCAGTGTGGTTGTCAGTTTAGGCTGGTCAGGTCTCATCACTGAAGTCAGCCAAGCCTCTTAGGAGAGCAGCCATGTTGCTTGTAGGCCTGTTCTGCTCCCCAGCTGCAGCCATCATAGATCAAAGCTGTGGCTGCCCCACTAAGTGTTCTGTTGCTATGGTAGTTCATGTCCCTCTGCCAACTGACACTGTCAGTGTCACTCACTTTGGTGCAGAGAAAAGCTCTATATGCCAGAGGCAGGCAGCCTGAGTGAAAAAAGTTTTCCGAACAACTCCTTCCCGTTCGGGAACTGTAAGAGGTATCTGAAAAATTCTCGAAGCGTGAGCGAGGGCCGTCTTTCGTCTTCCTTAGTCCCGCGGTTCACATCTGTACCTCGTTCACAGTGAAAGCAGGGACGAGTGAAAGAATGTGTGGAAAGCTGGTGAGATGAAGAAGCTGGGAGGAAGATGAGAGGTTTTTTCAGCCAGTTTGACTGAAAAAACCTCTCCAAACAGCTCCTTCCCATTCGGGAACCGTAACAGGTATCTGAAAAATTCTTGAAGCGTGAGCGAAGGCCGTCTTTCGTCTTCCTTAGTCCCGCGTTTCACATCTGTACCTCATTCAGAGCCAGAGCAGGGACGAGTGAAAGATGGTGTGGGAAAGGTGCCCAGCTCATGAAAAAGGCATGAAAATGAATGGCCGAGACTCCCCTTTACCCTTACGCGAGTGTTTGCTCTGAAACACCGTGACAGAAAACCGTCAGGCCTAGAGGAAATTCGAAAGCATTTTATGAGAGCCAACGAGCGGTTCTATGTCATGACCGAAAATCATGCCGTTTGAGCAATATTTGTTGGCGTGACGGCGAGTTGAAAATAAATCTGGGGTCTGAAATCCTCTTTCTCCCACACTCTAACGGAGCAGCAGTTAATTGCTGTTACACTCTAAAATCATGATTTTTCCTAAAACTTTAGGTCGCTTAGAGGCACATAGAGGGAAAACCGTGATAGGTATCAACATCCTGTCTTCACTTCTGAAGACAGCACGGGCGTATCTACAAACTGAGATTTAAATGGTGTTTGTAGGCCATACCATGATGACACAGTAAATCCTCAAAAATAGTGGTTTTTTTAGGATGTCTTCGGGATGTCGCTCCATTGACTTCAATGGGATTTTGAGGGTCGGTTTTTTGCGAATTACGTCGCCATGGTAACTCGAATCGGAAAGTTGAGTAATATCACACATCTCGAGATCGAGCCGCACGTTTTGATGTATATATTGTGGGGGTGCACGCCACGGTTCGGGCCGCATTAACGCAGACGGAATATTAACGAAACCCCCTTTGCTACAACACAAAACACAAAACCACCTGAAATGTGTTTTTGTTGACCTGCACTTGTTGACCTGTACATGGAGGAATGTGCTTCGGGATGGATGTTTGTGTGTGTGAGATTGTGTATGTGGGTGCCAAACTGGTTTTTCTTGCATTTAAATTGCTTTCTATGGGCAGGCAGAAAGGAGAGACTGGGAGTTGGTGCAGTTTTGCATGACGGCTATCGGTGGCATGTAGAGCGGCTTGCGTGTTGACACTACCAGTAGAAAGTGTGTTATCACAGTAATGTTGATAATAATGGACTTACTTCATTTAGTAAGTCAATATAATGTTTTTATATTCAACTAAGCTTACATGCTAATATTATCTTAAATGCTACCATTGGTCTGTGTGCTATGACTAGCATGTTGTCCCACTAGCATCTTGACACTACCATAAGAATGAGGGCTGTCACGCGCATGGATCCTTGGTCCTAATCCAACATCCCAATATACTGTTTTGTCATCTTAAAACATAGTGTATGGAAGGGACTATGAGGCTTTTATTTTGAAATTTTCAGTGAGTGTCATTTTCCAAGGCCAGACCAATCCCATGTGTAACAGAGCTTGGGTCAAATCTGTCATATTTAACCCATAATTCATACAGTTATGTGCTGTATGAAATGTGAAGGCTTTTATGTTGTAGGGTACATGTAGCTCTTATTTTGAAAGTCCAGTGTGGTTGTCAGTTTAGGTTGGTCAGGTCTCATCACTGAAGTCAGCCTCAAAAATAGTGTTTTTTTTAGGATTTCCTCAGGACGTTGCTCCATTGACTTTGTATGGGGTCTTGGGGGGTCGGTTTTTCGCAAATTACGTCGCCATGATAAGTCGAATCGAAAAGTTGAGTAATAACACACATCTCGAGATCGAGCTGCACGTTTTGATGTATATATTGTGGGGGTGCACGCCACGGTTCTGGCCGCATTAACGCAGACGGAAGAATAATAAATAAAGAGACGCCTTATTGAGTGTAGAGTAATAGGTGCCTGCCCATAGCAATGGGCAGGCCCCAATTAAAAATAAATATAGATAAGTCTATGAAGCATTTACTATGCATTTGAACCAGGATAATATTATGTGTATCACATTTTTTGCCTGTTTAATAACTGGTTATATTGTATTTTCATTTCTAAACAATTACTTATGTTCGTTGAATGTCATGGTTACTTTACAAATTAAGTGATATTTCACTGTGTCAAATGAAACAGAGTCAGGGTCCCTCTGTGAAAGTGACAGAGAGATGTATCTTATCCTTCAGCATTTCTTAACACAACAGGAGAGCTTTTAATGCTTGCCTGCTTTCCTCACTGCTAAACAGCTAATGATTTATGCAAAAAAAAAAAAAAAAAAAAAAAAAAAAAAAAAAAAAAAATCTCATTGACTCGAAGTAAAAAAAAACCTGTAGATATTCTTTGCATAATTTTCATACATACCTATAGATATTGTGAAGATGATAATGAATAAAACACCCAGATATGAGTGTTGATCTATCTGTGATATTTTTCAGTAAGGAGTAGTGTTCTGTTGGAGAACAGAAGAACGCCGCTCTGCCCAGAATTTAAAACAAACAAACAGAAAAAAAACATAATCTTCGGGCTACAGAGAGGCAGCAGTGTGGGAGGAGCTCTGGAAGGAGTGTGGAAACTGTGATTAGTATCCGCTTATAGAAAATGCACCTGCTTTATTTTTCCAAAGACTAATCCACACACTATTGTGTTCTCTTGATAGCAACCATTTGACATAATGCTAGTGACCACTGCATATGACAGAACACGATAAGATTAGTATCATTTATGCGAGGCACACAGACATCAGGGTAATAAAAGCTTTAAATACAAAGAACAAAAATATAATTTAAGTACACTTTATAATACTTTATGATTTTTAATTTTTTCTCTTTGTATATGTGATTTCATTAATTTGTTTCTTAAAACTTACTTGCGATGTTTTCACCACTATATAACTGAAATGTGGATTAGTAGGATGGACAAATTTAATCCTGTTAACCTTGGTTTTGCTTTTGATAAAAAACAAAATAAAACAATTTTTGATGATAAAATTAAGGAATGGCTTTTTAGGGCTTTAAATGTGACTAGTACTTATATTTATGCAAGCTTATATTTCTCTATTAGTTAACATTTTTCCACTTTTGGTTGTATTATTTTTATAAATGCTTGTGTTTTTGCTGTCTCTTGTAAAAACGATGGATAAATATCCTAAAAAAATAATAATGATAAAATAAGATTTCACTGTGGATCACAATTGCCAAGTCATGTTTGTACAATAATAACCACATACACTCAAGAAATCGTTAGACATTAAGTCTTACCATTGTACTTTCTCTCAAACTGTACACTATAACAAGGAAATTTGAAGAGTGCACCATTAAAATTCTAGCATATTTGTTTGTAAATGTAAAGTTCAATAATAGGAGAATTCAAACAATATTGACTTTTTCTTATCTAAATATTTTTATTAGTGTGTAACTGATGATGGTGGTTCAGCAAAGTGTTATTCATTGGTTTTTGTTGAGTACAGTAAGGCTGAATTTCCATATGGGTTGTATAATGAAAATATATCATCTCAGTAAAAGTTAGAAACTGTCATGAGACTTGAAACTTTTATGACTTGAAATGTTCTGTGCTTGAGCAATAATTTAAGTTTGTTTACAGCTTTGACTTGTTTAGGTAATACCAAAGTCTAACTTGCAATGTTGCAAGGTTGTTTGACATGCCACTTTTTCCTTCTGACAAACAGCATCTCCATACAGCTTTTCAGAAGAAAGAAGCATTACTTGTTCTAAATCACTGACAGTTATACTGATGTAGATGGCTGTGATGACTTTGGACTTGATAAAGAACTCAACCAATGTGAATTCTGCACCTCTCCACTTATCCTCATGGCTTAACACAGTTGTAAACCATGTCCTGTAAATGTGGTGAACTGATTTCAGCCGCAGTCCACAACTTGTGAATCTGCCAAAAAAAACTTAAGAAAGGGCTTTACTTCACAGTCTTCTCGAAGCTCCAGTCATTCCTTTTTTTTTTTTTTTTTTTTTTTTTTTTTTTTTACTATTTATTGCTTTTGTGCCTTTTTATACCACTTTTTTCCTTCCACTCAATTTTCCATTTATATGTATTAATTCACACATTCATTGAACAGTCAGCTTTTGTGTATTACTTTCCTTGATGAGGGGTGGTCAGTTTTTGTCTCTTGAACAAACTGTAAAGTAAGCACAATTTTACCAATGGCATAGGCATATCAGAACATTTCTGAATCGCAAATATTTTTTGTTAGTCTTATGTAATATCACTGTGTCTGATGTGCCTACTATATTTTCTTTTTGAATTAACTTTCCTTACAAAAATATTTCTCATTGTCCTTCTGCTTTACTGAGATTCAACACAAGTGAAAAATATAAAGTTAGTGCACTTTAATAGGAACCCTATGCCAACAGATGCGCATATTACATGTGTCTAACAATATTAAGATGCGAATATTGTGTTATTAGTTGAAAAAAGATAATCAATTATGAGACATCAACTCCCAATAAGCTATTGGACATATTCCAAAACTCCATGGCTTGTTAATCAATGGAATTCCTATTAAACCCGAGGAATTCTCGGGTGCACACCCGTCAGAGCCCATTGGTACAACGTCACACGCACGAGACTGCCCGAGCAAAGAAGGTAAATGAAATACTGAGGAGATAAGGAGGAGGAAGAGAGACAGAAAGCTTAGGATGCAGCTTGACAGGATCCACAACACACACAACACAAGAGCGGCTAGTACATCTCAGTGAAACACAACTTCAGTGGTCTCATCGTCAGCCTCACGACGAAGAAGAGATGCGTTGATTCAACAACCCCCTCCGCTCCACATTCTCGTCCTCCTCCACCTTTTTCTCCTCCCATCTCTAACGAGGAGCATCCCGCGCACTGATATATATATATATATATATATATATATATATTTTTTTTTTGTACTCCGACGGACAGGCAATTTCAAGAGAACTGACAAAAAAACCAGACACGATGCGTGGATATTCCCGCTATGGGACAGCCGTGGGATTTATGGTACTGCTGAACGCGCTGCTGACATTTGCGACGCAGGCTACAGAAGGAGTCCTGACGGACCACCTTTTGGTTCAGTTGCATGAGGACGCGCAGGATGAGGCGCACCAAGTTGCAACACAACATGGGTTCCAGAGTGCACGGAAGGTATGAGGGATGCTCGGACTAAAAAGTGACACGCATGCATTTGTCTTGGGTTCATGAATAAATTATTTATTATGATCAAAACGTTCAGAGAAAACATGTACATGTTTGGAACATTTAGATCCTTTTCCCTCTTCGCAATAGTTATAGACTATCCATTAGACAACCCACTAAGAAGCATCTTTATGTTTTCTTTTGGTGTTACTTCGCTCCACTTTGTAAATTTGATGACGTCATTTCCACTGAAATACAGGCTGTGGTTTGTGGTTTGCCCACTGGCCTATTATGGGCCAAATTTATTTAGCATTAATGTCCTTTAAAGGATAAGGTTTGTGTTATAAATAACACAACAGATAAGGCATTCTGCTACCACAAACAACTAGGCATGCTATTACAAATTGAACTTGAATTTCTGCTGTTATTTTTAAGCTCCAATTCATTTAAGTTTAATTTTATATATGCTGTTGCCTTATTTTAGGATAGTGTTTTGTAAACACATAAACATGGAGTTATCTCCTTCAAATAATCTCACCAGAAACTGTACATCTTTATGAATAATCTGAAAAATGCAAGGCATCAGGTGCAACATATCAAAGGACATGACAAGCTTTCTCCTGCAGACCAGTGGAAATAATTCCACAAGAGTATGTGTTCCCTGTCACATGTCAAAATAAGCGTTTGGGTGAAATTGGCTGGAGCCTCAGTCAGTGAGGCGTAGCATTGAACAAAGCTGTGTCTGCCTTGTTCTGAATGAAAATTGTACTTTCTTCCATGGTTTTTGTTCATTTCACTCATTTTAATATATTATCTCTGTAGTAACTGTGCAGCACTACCACCTCTAAGATGTTGCATGCATCCTAACCTGTACAGCCTCCGAGGTTATGTAATCTGTGGCTTTATTGGTCCTGATGGGAGACGCACCATTAAACAATGTTTATATTATTTGACTTATCTTCTTTCATTGCCTAATTAACTTGATTGGGCCACCAAACTGGCAATGATAAACCCAATGAGATCATTAAAATTCCTAATTACAAAAAATAAGTGCAGCATTTTGCTTTGAGGTTTATTTTTGTTATTACATATTTGTCAGGCAATTTCCAACAAATGGGAGATAAGAATAATTTCATGCTTATGTCTTTATTACATTGCAACATTGCATCTGACAGGCACATCTGAAAGCATTTATGTTGAGGATTGACCTGCTCCTAGACAGTCACCAAAGCATAGGGAGGTCTTTAATTTGCATACAGTGCTGGAGGGAAAACTCTGGATGATGCATCTCATTTTCCTGCCTTTGTGATTTATCATGGTTGATTCCTCTTCTTCAATGCCTTAAAATAGACCCATTGTCAAACCTAGGGAGCCGTTGTCCTTGTTCCTGAATGGATGTGACCTCACTGTCTTTCTCCTGCATTTTTAATGTAATGTTTTTTGAATACATGTGCTTACTCTTTGGGATTGCTGTTTCTTGATTGCTCTCATATCTGTTTCTGTTCATGACACGATTCTGTGTGTGTGTGTGTGTGTGTGTGTGTGTGTGTGTGTGTGTGTGTGTGTGTGTGTGTGTTTTAAATGCAGATTCCCTTTGGAGATGGCCTGTTTCACTTCTATCCTCAAGAGACTTCAAAGAGGCGAAGCAAACGCAGCACTCGCATCAAACAGCGCCTCCAAAAAGACAGAAGGGTTAGTGTTAATTATATCTACCCGTGTCTGAAACAGTATGACTTTTCACTCAGGTTGCAACGCTGTGGTTATTTTGAGAGTTATTTCTGCTTGAGATAAAACCCTTTACTGAGGATGGGAAAAAAACATATTTCACAGCTCCTGATGTGGGCACATCTCCGGTCATCTCATCAAAGAGGTAGAGGATGAGCACAAAGCAGATAAAGAAGACAAGACAACTTTTTAAATCTTCTATCCTTTAATTAAACTACCTCTCAATTATTGGAGCTGTTTAAATGGTAAAATCATCTCATCATTGAGTTGGGCTGTATTGTTTGTATAATTAGAGCAGTTATAGCAGAAGCTGTTACCCTGTGATGAAGATGATAAGAATCACTATGAGGCAGATGTACAGTAATACTTTGTTAAGCTCAGTTTAACTGGAATATCCTCTGTCTTTTCTGACTTCCTTTTTGTTGGTTTCAGAGGAAAAGAAAATGTGCATAATTCAAAATGGCTTGGATTCCTTTTTTAAATCTCTATGACAGATCAAAATTCTTCAGGAAATAAAATAGTACATTTTAGATGTGTTTCTACTACACGAACCTTTTCTAGAAACCAAAGCAGTTTCTGTGGCCTTTATACATGCCCTTGTTTCCATTGCATGCAGTTTTTCCACTGTGATTCTGGAAGTTATCATATGAGCCAGTTGTAGAGGAATTATACTAATTCCAGATAATACAACAACAACAACATATATTTTAGAAATAATGTCAAGTATATAATGGCTATAATGATCTTACAACAACACTAAAACGGTGGTTGTATATGTGTAATGAGAAATGATGGGGTGTGATTTAGACAAAGTATGTTTTTCTTTCCTAGTGACTATAACATACAAAAGGAAAAACATCACAACAGGTTCGTTCACAAAGCTCGAGATTTTAAGTCCAGCACAAAGTGAAACAATTACAAAGTTATCACTTTAATAACTCTAAAAACATGCATCAAAGTACATGGTGTTAGTTGATGTATTCGCTTATTGGATGTAGTGGGAGTTTTTTTGTTGTGATGCATGCAATAAATAGTAAAAAAAATGTTTGTTTTTAACAGTATTTGACCTGCCAATCAAGGGAAAAACTGGCTATTTTTTATATGGCTGATTATTTATAGCATATCTAGTAATTTGATGATAAATCTATTATCGACACCATTTTCAGGTAAATATTTAAAAAAATGCACAATTCAACCAATAAACATTCTTGTTTGTGATTAAAAATATCTAAGGCCAGTTAAGCAAATCAAGTTTGTTTATTTAACCCCATTCATGTACATGGTATATATACGAAGTGTTTTTCAGATATCAAGAAAAAACTCTTAAAAAAATACCTTAGACAAATTCAACAAACAAAATTTTAGATTTATATTAGTTGTCACTACACATAGAATATGTGTAGTGACATCAGTCTAACTTAAGTTAATAAAGATCCCAATTGTCATCAAATTCAACCCTACATATCTAAAAAAAACCAGAAGCAAAATACTAAAAACTAGCATTAGTAAGATCCCAATCAGCAAAGATGTGTTCAGTCAGTAGATAAGTTAGATTTGCCAGCTTATCAGCCGGATACTGTATTTCTCACAGTTATGACAAAAAACCCCAACAAAAAAACCATAAGGAACACATGATTATTGCTTGTCTTTGGGAAATAGTAGATGGTATGAATATGTGACATGTTGTTTTGAACAGGGAAAAATTCTGTTACATATATAATATATTTTTAGATATCGAGTTCCTTGTATTAGATGGAGGGAACGGTTCCTATGACTGGAGACCGGTTTGTATAACTGACTCTGGGAGTAAACTCGCTGGTAGTACCTGAACTCATTCTGGTAAAAAAAAAAAAAAAAAAAAAAAAAAAAATGTGACTAGCAGTAACTTCCCCATAAAAACTGAGAAATCAGGTGTTTAACTGGAAAAATGTAAACAAAAAAGCAGAAATTGAGCAAGAATTGATTTCTGTTTAACAAATACAGTGGGCAATGAAATTTTTAGGTGTTTGATATTTTTGCAGTGTTTACCACAGAATATGCTTGACTTCCATCTGTGCATGCCCAACTCTCATTTGGAAACAGCAGGCTTTGGGTAACAATTAAAAACAATAAACCAGAAAAACTTTGTTGTAGGTTATAAGCAGCTTAGACAAAACCACATTTGGATTTTCACACAATTCATAGGAAACTCAGTTTAAATAAATACTGAGCAACAACGGTTTACTTGATTTTTAAATTCACTAAGATTGCTTAGCGCATGCCTGCTGTGAATCTGTTGAAGGCACAGTTTGCTAAAGCAATAGCCTGTTTGAACGATGAAAAGCTGTGAATGAATCTGTTTGTTCCATTGCAATTTGTCTTGTGTAACTATACGTGTTCAGCTTGGGCTATTGTCAGAGGCGGTAAGAGCGTAGGTCCTGCTGCAGACAATCAACTGACCTCTCTAATTACGGTTGTGAGAGGTGCTAATGAAAATAAATGTGAGCCGCTTCACCGAGCTAATGCAGCTAATGGAAGTGAGACAACACGGACATGGACAGGTCTACATTCCAGATTCTGAGGTTTAATCAAATGCTTGATGTGCTTACATGTGCATACACTGCAATTATAGATTTCTGTGTATCTTTGGACCATATGAGGACAGGCTCCTGTGACCTTTTAACATTGACAATGTTAGCTACGTAGGTTCGAATTTACAGTCAATGCTGCCTTAAAAATGTTAGTATTTGAGCATATTGTTTATTTTTGTGTTAAAATAGTTAGATTCAGAGTTATTTCAGTTAGTAGAGAATTTAAACCTCATGAGGCCATTTTAAAGGAGTTTGTACAAAAAGAGTAAGCCTGCTGCCAGGGACAGTTTGATAAAGTAGCCAACACCTCTATTATTCGTGTGTAAGCAGCTAAGTATTCCCAAATGGCACTGTGGCATTTTGCGTCCTGATTCTAGTTTCAGATACTTGTAAGTGAACCAGCAATGGTTCCAGTTTCAGATATCTTCAATCCCTTCCAAGATATCCACCATTTCTTTTTACATGTACCAAATAGTTCTAATCTTATTACAGAATTTTTTTGCCATTTATTTGAAGTAGAGGTAATAATGTTAAATACTACAGTGGTTTTCAGGTGAGATGTAAAATAACAAAAATAATAATGGTTCAAAACTGAAATGACTGCTGAATGTTAAAACTAAAGAACATCAAAAAGGAAAAAATATCAGATGGCAGAAAGAAAAGAGACTCAAGTACTTTTCAATAAACTCTTCTGCCCTGCTAGACACCTTCAGCTGTCTGTCTATATTGGTATATCTGCTCTAAATTTATCAATTCATAGGAGTAAACTACAAAAGCCGGTGAGTTGGAATATTTAAAATTTAAAGACTGATCGTGATCTCTTGTCTCTTGATGCCCATGTGATTTTTGAAAGGTGGCAAGAGTTAGAAAATACCCATCTCTGATACTCCTCTGAGCCACTAAGTGAGGTAATGTCAGTGCCATAAAATTCAAATCATGAAAGGGTTAGCTGGCTTTACAGCTCCAGGGTGTGATACAGTGAATACAGACAGTCTGTTCACTCAGGTAGCCACAGGATTTAGGGTGAAAACACCTGGAACACTCTGGTACAGTGCATTTTCATTGAGTCTCACTATTTACACAATGGACAGGTTGCACTTAACATATAACAGATCGCAGGACTTTGGACAATGGCAGTTACTTCATTAGCGGTGATGCCTGAAAATAACTGAAAACAGAGAGAGATGATCATGAAGAGTTGGTCAGGGGCCAAACATTTTGCTCTGGGTTTCTAAGTTAAAATGCTAGAATTATATTAATGCTGCTAATGTGTTCAAGTCTTTTAGAATGGAAGATGTCCGATGCGCATTTTATGCATAGCACTCTGTATCGACCCAGCTGAGATACACTTTACGCCTCTTGTGATTCTGCAATGATAGCAGCTTCATGAATTATAGCTTTCATTTGTGTTGAGCATGGCTGGCTCGATTTGTGATTAATGGATGGCCAAAAAGAATTGAAATATGTGTTTGTCTTTGTCATTACATGATGGACTGTAATGAACTGTTTTGTGAAAGAAGCTTCTGAAGGACTCAACACAAAATTAAGAACACAAAGAAAATGGCAAAGACAATCTGACATGAGAACAAAATAGACTAACTGATCCAACAAGGCACCTTGAATGTGTTGCTTATCTGTAATTGTGCATCCTAAAAACTAAAATATTTCAGTGTCATGATCCTGTCTTTTGGACTTTTGCTTCAGTCATTTCTTTGTATTGATTCCTTATTTTCCCTCTGCTAGTTTAGTTATGTTTGATGGTTCTTGTGCTGTGTCTTATTTTGATTAGACCAGTCATGTTTTTGTTTTACTTTAGTTCAGTCTTAGTTACTGGGGCCTGCCCATAGAAAATGCATAGGAGGCAGTGCATTACAAAGCAATGCACTGCCTCCTATGCATTTGCATGGGCAGGCACCTATTACTCTACACTCAATAAGGCGTCTCTTTATTTATTATTCTTCCGTCTGCGTTAATGCGGCCAGAACTGTATAAAAGCCTCATAGTCCCTTCCATATACTATGTTTTAAGCTGACAAAACAGTATATTGAGATGTTGGATTAGGACCAAGGATCCATGCGCGTGACAGCCCTCATTCTTATGGTAGTGTCAAGATGCTCGTGGGACAACATGCTAGTCATAGCACACAGACCAATTGTAGCATTTAAGCTAATATTAGCATGTAAGCTTAGTTGAATATAAAAGCATTATATTGACTTACTAAATGAAGTAAGTCCATTATTATCAACATTACTGTGATAACACACTTTCTACTGGTAGTGTCAACACGCAAGCCGCTCTACATGCCACCGATAGCCGTCATGCAAAACTGCACCAACTCCCAGTCTCTCCTTTCTGCCTGCCCATAGAAAGCAATTTAAATGCAAGAAAAACCAGTTTGGCACCCACATACACAATCTCACACACACAAACATCCATCCCGAAGCACATTCCTCCATGTACAGGTCAACAAGTGCAGGTCAGCAAAAACACATTTCAGGTGGTTTTGTGTTGTAGCAAAGGGGGTTTCGTTAATATTCCGTCTGCATTAACGCGGCCCGAACCGTGGCGTGCACACCCACAATATATACATCAAAACGTGCGGCTTGATCTCGAGATGTGTGATATTACTCAACTTTCCGATTCGAGTTACCATGGCGACGAAATTCGCAAAAAACCGACCCCCAAAATCCCATTGAAGTCAATGGAGCGACATCCCGAAGACATCCTAAAAAAACCACTATTTTTGAGGATTTACTGTGTCATCATGGTATGGCCTACAAACACCATTTAAATCTCAGTTTGTAGATACGCCCGTGCTGTCTTCAGAAGTGAAGATGGGATGTTGATACCTATCACGGTTTTCCCTCTACGTGCCTCTAAGCGACCTAAAGTTTTAGGAAAAATCATGATTTTAGAGCGTAACACCAATTAACTGCTGCTCCGTTAAGAGTGTGGGAGAAAGAGGATTTCAGACCCCAGATTTATTTTCAACTCGCCGTCACGCCAACAAATATTGCTCAAATGGCATGATTTTCGGTCATGACATAGAACCGCTTGTTGGCTCTCATAAAATGCTTTCAAATTTCCTCTAGGCCTGACGGTTTTCTGTCACGGTGCTTCAGAGCAAACACTCGCGTAAGGGTAAAGGGGAGTCTCGGCCATTCATTTTCATGCCTTTTTCATGAGCTGGGCACCTTTCCCACACCATCTTTCACTCGTCCCTGCTCTGGCTCTGAATGAGGTACAGATGTGAACCGCGGGACTAAGGAAGACGAAAGACGGCCTTCGCTCACGCTTCAAGAATTTTTCAGATACCTGTTACGGTTCCCGAATGGGAAGGAGCTGTTCGGAGAGGTTTTTTCAGTCAAACTGGCTGAAAAAACCTCTCATCTTCCTCCCAGCTTCTTCATCTCACCACCTTTCCACATATTCTTTCACTCGTCCCTGCTTTCACTGTGAACGAGGTACAGATGTGAACCGCGGGACTAAGGAAGACGAAAGACGGCCCTCGCTCACGCTTCGAGAATTTTTCAGATACCTCTTACAGTTCCCGAACGGGAAGGAGTTGTTCGGAAAACTTTTTTCACTCAGGCTGCCTGCCTCTGGCATATAGAGCTTTTCTTTGCACCAAAGTGAGTGACACTGACAGTGTCAGTTGGCAGATGGACATGAACTACCATAGCAACAAATCACTTAGTGGGGCAGCCACAGCTTTGATCTATGATGGCTGCAGCTGGGGAGCAGAACAGGCCAACAAGCAACATGGCTGCTCTCCTAAGGGGCTTGGCTGACTTCAGTGATGAGACCTGACCAGCCTAAACTGACAACCACACTGGACTTTCAAAATAAGAGCTACATGTACCCTACAAAATAAAAGCCTTCACATTTTATACAGCACATAACTTCAGCTTTGGGTTAAATATGACAGATTTGACCCAAGCTCTGTTACACATAGGATTGGTCTGGCCTTGGAAAATGACACTCAATGAAAATTTCAAAATAAAAGCCTCATAGTCCCTTCCATACACTATGTTTTAAGATGACAAAACAGTATATTGGGATGTTGGATTAGGACCAAGGATCCATGCGCGTGACAGCCCTCATTCTTATGGTAGTGTCAAGATGCTCGTGGGACAACATGCTAGTCATAGCACACAGACCAATGGTAGCATTTAAGCTAATATTAGCATGTAAGCTTAGTTGAATATAAAAACATTATATTGACTTACTAAATGAAGTAAGTCCATTATTATCAACATCACTGTGATAACACACTTTCTACTGGTAGTGTCAACACGCAAGCCGCTCTACATTCTACCGATAGCCGTCATGCTAACTTTAGCCATATGCCTAAAATGAGCATTTTAGCCTTATTTTGAAATAATAATTAGGTTTAGCATACAAAATGAAGTGAGTCGATGTTTGTGAACAGGGTGATGACACCCCACGTGCTACTGATAGCATTTCAGCTAGCATTAGCATTTTGGCTAATTTTAGCTTATACACTACTTTTTGCACCCTGAGTGGACTACTGAATGAAGTAAGTCAATGTAAGTCCACATGCTACTGATACCCCACATGCTACTGATAGCATTTAAGCTAGCGTTAGCATTTTGGCTAATTTTAGCTTATGCACTACTTTTTGCACCCTGAATGAAGTAAGTCAATGTAAGTCCACATGCTACTGATAGCATTTAAGCTAGCTTTAGCATTTTAGCTAATTTTAGCTTATGCACTACTTTTTGCACCCTGAGTGGACCAAGTCACAGTTAGTCACAGTTAGTCAACATGTCAGTGATGTTCCACATCCTCCCAACTTCCTTGTACGTTACGTTAGCATCGATATGCACACTTTGGCAGGCCCCTTCTAAATTTCTTCAGAAATTTTCTAGTTCTAGTTATTATTCCTTGTGTCTAGTTACAGTTACGTTCTTTTGCCTTGCTCCCCTGTTTACTCTCCCTCACCCCCTGTTGCCATTGTCTCTCTCTCTGTCTCTCTCTCTCCCCTCAGTCTCCTTTTAGCTCTTTCCTCACACCTTCCATCTGTTAGCCAATCAGCCCCAGTCCATTGTTCCAGCATTCACACTCCCTGTATTTAAGCTCCTTTCTTGCTCCCACTCCTTGCTGGTTCCTCCTGTTACTTATCCATTTTCTTCCCTGTTGTGCTCTATTATTTTTGGCTCCTGTTTTTGTTCTGCTTTGGCTTCCTGCATTCCCAGGGACTTTGTAAGTTTTTGTTAATCTTTTCCATTAAATCTTCAAGAACTACTTGTTGCCTCTGCCTCACTGCATTTGGGTCTTTAACAACCAACTAACAAACATGACATTCAGTTGTTCAAATAAATTGATTTAGATTGAATTTAACACATTAAAATGAGGGTACCTTTAAGTTAGTTTTACAGAAAGGGCCATATTGCTTTAGTTTCCATAAATTTGCAGGGAATATTGAATGTCAGTTTAAGTTTAAAATATACTGAGAAGGGACAACGAGGGCATCTTATGTACCCCAGGACTACTGTTCTTTCATTTATTAGAACATGTTGAGCCATTTCTTTGGTTACGGGGACTTTTTCGTGTCTCTCCTTTGCATCTTTCCTTGTGCTTACTTGACCTCATCCTGTCTTGTCTGCTCATTAGTATGGCTCTATTTTTAATTAATCAGTCATTGAGCCATTGTTTTTTATTTGTAATATCCACTCTAGATATATCAATAATTAGGAATAAACTATAAAAGTTGATGAGTTGGATGATGAAAATGATCATGATTTCTCAACCCGAAAAGATGCAAACAAAAAAACCATGCGAAAACTAGAACAGTAAAGAAGTATCACAGCACTGTATTTCAAAGTGAAATGAAGTGTTGTGAGCTGGCAGTTGGCAAAGGCGGACAGTGACAGTGGTGCATGGGCACTGTTTGATGTAGTGAGTGGGAAGTATGACATGCTGTCCAAGGGAAATACCCACTTATCCACTGAGTGGTGGAATAAATTGCTGATGGATGGAGAGAAATGTTCAAATGGAAAAATAAGGAAAATAGTGTTATATTTTATTAATTTAACAATGGGCAAAACAAAGGGAACTGAGGATTGACCTGTCTCTTAAAGGATTTACTGACTGACTGATTTACACCATGTATATTTGTGTCTCTTGATTTAGAGTGTGACTTAAATGAGACTGGCAGATGAATATGTGCTGGCTATTTCAGAAAGTCACCTTAAGTGCTTCTCTGCCTTCTTATTTGAGGTGGTGTAAATACACTTGAAAATGGCTGTTTTCCGAGTCACACTATGATGAGTTTGCAAGAGTAATCATAAAAGGTACACTTATCAGTGACCCATTTTCAAAGCGTGTTTTTGAAACTGAAAAAGATGCTTACAGTCCCTGAAAGTTATATGACTAACTATAAAATTGACATTTTTAACCAAGCATTCATGACAAATTTATTTATTTATTTTGTAAGAATGTTTCATTTTGTTTTTCAGTGCAACTGTACTTACAAAGCATTCATGAAATGAGGGACCAACAGAAACCTAAGTATTTTATTATCCACTATTAAAGACAATTGGCCATGTTTTGTTTTGTTTTTGCATATGGCTGCATATGTCTTGAAATATCACATGCGTGCTTCCATCTTTTTCAAATGCAATTCTTTCCATTGTTCTTCAATTGTTATACAACTGCCACAGTATTACTTGTGTTGCATTAAATGTTACTCAAAAGAAAAAATGGTGTCAGCTACTTACAAGGTAAATACATTGCTAACAAATTGTAATGGAGAACAAATGAGCACACAAGGCCCGAAAGATGAGTTGTTCAAACAAACTGTTCTTTGCTTCAGATTACTCAAAGGTGATGCAAAGTGAGAAATATTTCAAGAACTCCCAATGTAAACTAAAATGAACAATATTTAAAAAGGAAAAAGTGCTGATGATTATTTTTCATCACACACATTTTTTTTTTCTTATTGTCTGAAGTTAAATCAGAGCTAACTTTTCTCATTTTAGGTCAGTTAGAATTACCAAAAATATTTCAATTTGCTAAATGCCAGAAAACTTAGCAAGAACATTTTTTCAGAGATTTATTTGTAACTTTCTTCAAATTCAAAAATTTACATAGATTTGGGATAATTGTCTTTTAAACTGTATGACTTGGATCAAACTCTTTGGGTTTCCTTCCATAAACATCTAACTGACACAACTGAGTTAATACGAGGCTCATCTGTGGATGTGTTTTAAGGCCACACCTGGAACACACTGTTTTCTTGTTTGACATGATTGGAAAGTCAAAAGAAATCAGCCAAGATATCAGGAAGATAATTGTAGAGCATTAGTCTGGTTCATCCTTGGGAACAATTTCCAGGTGCTTGAAAGTGCCGCATTCATCTGTTCAAACAATTATGTGCAAGTATAGACATGATGGAATGTCCAACCATTATACTGTCCAGGAAGGAGACAGGTTCTGTGTCCCAGAGATGAATGTGTTCTGGTCCAAAATGTGCAGATTGACCCCAGAACAAAAGCCAAAGACCTTGTGAAGATGCTGCTGAAGCTGACAAGACTGTCATTATTCACAGTGAAGTGTGTCCTGTACTGAAATGGGCTGAAAGGCCACTCAGCAAGGAAGACGCCTTTACTTCAAAAGAAACATAAAGAGCCAGATTCCAGTTTGCAAATACACATGGGGACAAAGACCTTCATTTCTGGAGACATGTCCTGTGATCTGAGGAAACAAAAGTGGAACTGTTTGGCCATAATGACCATCGTTACATTTAGAGGAAATAGGGGGGATGCTTGGACCATCCTAATTGTGAAGTACAGGGGTGGCAGCATCATGTTGTGGGGCTGTTTTGCTGCAGGAGGAAGTGGTGCATTTCATAAAATAGATGGCATCACGAGAAAAAAACGTTATGTGAAAATATTGAAGCAACAAGACATCAGCAAAGCTTGGGCACAAATTAGTCATCCAAATAGACCATAACCCTAAGCATAGAACTAAAGTAGTTATAAAGTGGTTTAAGGGCAACAAAGTCAATGCTTTGGCATGGCCATCACAAAGCCCTGATCTCAGCCCTATGGAGTTGTGGGCAGATCTATAAAGGTGTGTAAAAGTGAGGCGGCCTACAGACCTGACAGAGTTCCACCAGTTCTGTCAGGAGGAATGGGCCGAGATCCCAGCAAACTATTGTGAGAAGCTTGTGGAAGGAAACCCAAAAGGTTTGACCCAAGTCATACAGTTTAAAAGACAATTTTCCCTGATACTGACCAAATGTATGTAAACTTCTGAATTTGAAGAAAGTTGCAAATAAATCTTTAAAAAATGTCCCCGTTCAGTTTTCTGGCATTTAGCAAATATAAATTACTTTGGTAATTCTAACTGGTACTGCAGTAGCATTTCTAATGATAAAACAAACAAACAAAAAAACTAATGCAGAGCACAGCTGTTCATCCACCTGGATGTCTTTGATAACTCAGGGAAGCACTAGTGTGTTTGTGAACATAATTGCTGTTGATTCTCAGTTGTCTGGAGAGAAAAGAAGCTGTGGCTTTGTGGCAGGTGAGTCTCTACCTGCAAACACTCTTATTAGATGAGGAAAAGAAAGCAGTTGCTTTGATTGATTAGAAGCTCTTCCTTCATGGTGAGAACAGCACAATTGGGTTTTGTGATTTTCTGTGCGCAACACAGCACACAATGCAACATCTTTAGAGTTACAGGAAATTCTGTTTTTGTTTCAGCTTCAATTTCCCAGCACATTTGTTTTTTTTTTTTTTTTTTTGGAGGGGGGGAGTTTAATGTTTTTTTTCTTCTTTGAGCTCACTGCTTTCTTCTGTCATTTCTCTGCTTCTTTTTTCAAGGTTAAGAAAGTCTTTGAACAGGGAGGTTTCAGTCGTCAGAAGCGAGGCTACAGAAATATTAATGATATAGAAGTTAACATGAGTGACCCTCTGTTCACCAAGCAGTGGTATCTGGTGAGTAATCATCCACCTATCTGTCTCCATGCTGGCTGACCTTTTGCACCAGCCCACATTCTTCCATGCTAATTACTTGGAATCCAGGCATTTTACACTCTACTTTCTGAATCAACATTGATACTCATTTGCTTGGCCAATCCTGCTGTGTAATCTTTCCATTCATGCAGCCAAGTTGCATCCCATCATGCTTATCTTAAATGGCAAATATGACTTTTATGCAGCTGCAAGCTTGCCTTCATTCATTTGATGCAAAGAGGAACATGCTGTATCGTTGACATTTATGCCCCTTCCTGCCTTTGACCTTCATACTCTCAGGACTGAACTGTCCATTTCTAATGTTAATATCCCTTCTGGTGCATGAAAGCATCCTCTACCATGACTAATATCCTAATGGTGGCTCACCTGGGTGCCATGACTCATGGATGTTCTCCATATTGTCCATGTGATTAGATAAACACAGGACAGGCAGATGGTACCCCTGGGTTGGATCTAAATGTGGCTGAAGCTTGGGAACTGGGGTACACAGGCAAAGGAGTTACCATCGCAATCATGGATGATGGTGAGCATTAAGCAGTTCTTAAATTAACTGTCTATACCAATTGCTGAACTTGTGCAAATCCTTTCACTGGTTTGATGAATAACTGTTTATGCCTTAGATAATCTTTTGCTAAATTTTGTGACAAATTTTGTGCAGTTGATAGAATATATAAATGCATTTTTTTCAGAGGAATTAAACCATTTACTGTTCAACGAAATTTACTATGTCCTAAACATAATGTAGTAGTGATTCCTACTTTTGTTTAAAATTCCAGTTTATTCAATCTCTAGCTCATCAGCCAAACTGTTATAACTGTGTAGTAAAATTTTAAATATAAAGTTATTTTAGGTGTTTTGTACAACTGTTGGAAAAAACAAGCTATTATTATTATTATTATTATTATTATTATTATTATTATTATTATTATTATAGATTGTTGTGTGTTTGTAAACTATGTGACAATTAGAATTGATAACTTCACAGAAGGCTGCTATAAATATCTATTATAAAACTGATTATTATTATTATTAAAACACTGATCTGAAAAAATGATCAGTGTTGTTCAATGTTCAGCTACATTTATTTCAAATGTCTGTTATGCGTATGGCATATCTGAAGATTCTTCTGCCACAGATTTTCTCAATATATGTAGCTGCAATAATTTGAACCTTTTGTAGATGGGCTGTAACAACTTGGGTGAAAATAGCAAAACAACAACAATAATAATATCAAGTCATGAGTATAGTAGAATGTGAACTTTAACATTCTGCCTTGACATGAAAAATATGTGTATGATAGGATGATCAGAAACGTAGCTGTATGTTCCTTCCAGTAAATATATATGCCTACTTGCCAGTATCTATATTTCAATGAGTAATGGTAATTTGTTTTGAAGAATGCTTTGCCTTGGACACTTTAACACCTCTGTTTTATTATTTTTATGATCATCTGTAAAAGCCTTATGCTGCTCTCTATTGTCAAGAATACCAGTTGATCTAGGTGCTGTTTAAATAAAAAAAATAGTCCATCCTGGTCTTTTTATGTTAATATAGTTAAAAACCTTTTCTAGCAGACTAATTGATTTAATCCTATTGCACACGTAAATAATAATTGCTTTGATAGAACCTAGTTTATCATTTTCATGGCCATTCAGAACAAAAATAAAAGAGGAAGCATACTCTATCATCTTTTATTTATTAACTTAGGGTTTATTGCATCACTAATTAATGTCATATTCCAGGTATCGACTACCTACATCCAGACCTGGCATCAAATTATGTGAGTACCTACGTGTTACTGAATGTTCTAATTTTCTTTCATTCATTTGAAGGGCTGTTAATAAGTGAAGCAACGGTTCAGGATTTCACAGGCCTTGTGTGACTTCTCATTGGCACTGACAGGTGCTCTCAGCGTTGCCTTCATGGCTGCAGAGTCTCCTTGTATCCCTGGAGGACACAGAGACAGGCAGACGGCCAGCCAAGCTGTTTAATGTAAATGCACAGCGCACTGTGGCAGTCACAGTGGCAGGCCGATCTGTCACTAGCTGAGATAATGCCAGGGTAGTTGATGCTGCATAATGTGATGTTTTATCTCTAGAATACTGATAAAACTTTAAAGGACAAGAAGGATTGTTACATAGAACACAATGATGAAGGTTTCATTTGACTTCTACTGCTCTGTGAGTGTGGCTGATGAGTTGTTTTTTTTTTTTTTTTCTTGTGCTTTGTTTATCTTCACTAATTGGGGGGGTTGTTTTTTTTTTTTTTATTACAGTCAAATAAATTTTTTTTTTTTTTTTTTTTTTTTTAGACTTTAACATGTGTTGTATTGATAACCATGAAGTTTCTAGTTTTCCTTTTCACCTACAGTATTTGTTCTTTCTGAACTACACTCTTTGTATTAGATTTACAGTGCTTTGCTGTGTTTTCCCTCTTCCAGATTTTCCTATTTTTTTCCATGATTGTCATACTTCAGTATTTTAGAACATCAAACCAATTTAAATATTGGTCAAAAACAACACAAGTTAACACAAAATGCATTTTTTTAAATGAAGTTGTTTATCATTAAAAGGAGAAAAAAAAAAATCCAAACCTACATGGCCCTGTGCAGAAAACTGGTTGGACCATCCCTAGCAGCAACAACTGCAATCAAACATTTGCGATAACTTGCAATGAGTCTTTTACGGCGGAGGAATTTTGGCCCTCTCATTTTTGCAGAATTGTTCTAATTCAGCAACACTGGAGAGTTTTTGAGCATCAACGGCCTTTTCAAGATCATGCCACAGCATCTCAATAGAATTCAGGTCAGGACTTTGACCAGGACACTCCAAGGTCTTCATTTTTTTTCTTCAGCCATTCATTGGTGGACTTGCTGGTGTGTTTTGGATCATTGTCCTGCTTCAGAACCCAAGTTCATTTCAGCCTGGAGTAACAGATGACCAGACATTCTCCTTCAGGATTTTTTGGTAGACAGCAGATTTTCAGTCACGTTTTCACACATGGCCATGTAGGTTTGGCTTTTTTTTTCTCCCATGAGAATGAACATCTTCATTTAAAAACTGAATTTTTGTTTACTTGTATTGTCTTTGACTAATATTTAAATAGGTTTGATGTTCTGAAACACTGAAGTGTGACAAACATGCAAAAACATAGGAAATCAGGAAGGGGGCAAACGCTTTTCACACCACTGTGTTCTTACTCCATCACTTTTTTCATAAGATTGTAACTACAAACTTCAACGTGTATTCTTTGGATTTTATGTGAAAGACCAACACAAAGTAGTGCATAACTCTGAACGGAAGGTAATATAATACAAGGTTTTAAATTTCCTTATTATAGAAATTAGAAATCTTGACTGCATATTTATTCAGTCCCTTTTAATCTGACACTACTAAATGTATTTCGGTGCTACCAACTGCCCTCAGAAGTTACTTTATTAGTAAATACAACTAATAAATGTCTAATGTGTCTAATTTATATAAATACAGTTCAGAAATTTGTCAAAGTAAACTAGTGAACAAAAACATCGAAAATATCAAATAGCACACCATGCAGGTAGTTGTGGACATGTTTAATGAAGAGCTAAGTTCTAAAACAGCATCCTAATTTTGAACATCTCATAGAGCACCTTTCAATTCATTATTCAAAAACTGAAAGTACAGGGCACAGCAGTCCTTCCAAGATAGGGTCATCTACCAAAATTGACAGGTCTAAGGAGAGGAGGATTAATCAAGTAGCAATCAAGCAGCCTATGATTACTTTGGAGGAGATGTAGACACCAAAAGCTCAGGTGGAAGATACTATTGAGAGGGCCATGATTTGTCCTCCACAAATCTGGCCTTGATGGAAGATTTTCATGAAGGACGCATTGTCGACATGAAGCCATGAGAGGTTCTGTGTGCAGCTTGCTGCCAGACATGTGGTAACACAGCACATGTCTGCCATGCATAGCTAAATGCTATGCATGGCAGAACATTAAACAGAACATTTTACATCAGGCTTAACACAAAATCCCCACTGTGATACATGGTAGTAGCAGCGTCATTCCATAAAAATCATGTATTTTTTTTTTAGCAGGAATAAGGAAGCTGGTCAGAGGTGATGGTAAAACAGGTGGCACTAAATACAGGGCAATCCTTGAAGAAAACCTGTCAAAAACTGCAAAAGACTTCAAACTGGAGCAGAGGTCCACCTTTCAGCTTTTAGAAATATATCCTAAAAAATTTCTTGTGTGGGGTTGTTTTCTCTCTGTGTGCATGTATCTGTACACTCGTCACCATGTTTGCCTGGCTTTGCATGCACCCGGCTGTGAACAAAGATGAGCTGTGGCCCAAAAATAACACGCAGACTCAGCTGTGGAGATGCAGGAGCATGCTTCACTAGACTGATGCATCACGCTGTGCCGTAGATGTCTTTTGTGTGTGTGTGTGGGTGTGTGGGTGTTTCTTTGAGTTAGATGACACCAAGTAAAGAATGACACAGCATGACAGATCCGGTTTTGTTAACGTTGTCATGGTGTTATTTAAACCTCCTACTATCGGCTGAATGAGAAATTTCATAAAATATCGTTTGAGCTCATCACATCTTTTAGTTCAGTTTTAATCGAATGTGCTTTGGATATTTCTGCATTTTATTTTGTGCTTTGGTGTAACAGTCATGCAGGAAATGCTCATAAGATGTATTTTGTTATGGTGAATTAAGAGTGAAACTGTTGCTTGCAATGAGCAATTCCTAACATGGTGGTTTTAATTTCATGGCACATTTACCAGCAGATGCCAAAAGGCAAAGTACTGTGATGAGTTTTGGATAAAATAGATTTCTATGGAAATTGACAACAAATTGATATAACTACCAATATGCACATTTGCTTATTTTCTACTTTTATTAAATTCAGTTATTTTAATGGTGGCTGTTTTCTGCATGAGGTTGAGTTATTTTTTTAATCTCTTCACTTCCCACGCCTGATCAATACTGCTACTGGCTACAGAAGGGGATTTCTCAGTACCAGTAGGATTGACAAGTGACCTCTTTCTCCAGCTACCTGCTAAATAAAATGTGTAAAAAGAGAAAAGGTGTTAAGTGTGGAGTTTTGTGTCCCCTTAGAGGGACTTTCACTGTGCAAATGAGAAGTTGTCATCTCAACATACTGAACAATGAAGATGATTGAACATTAATAAGATAGGGGAAGTTAAAACGAGCAAAATCATTTATACCACTCCTCAACTTTCCCAGCTTATATACTAATCTGTTGACCAAATGGAGTTTTTAATTGCCGTAATAAAATGAAAATATTAATCCCATTAATGACAAAGTAACTGGTAAACAAGACACAAATAAAACATGCCAATGTTATAAATAGCAGAGAAAGGACAAAGATCTGTGCCTCCTCAATGGTAAAAGATTTGCTTGGATTTGTTAAGAACAGTAAATTAATAAATCAGCTTGGTGGTTTTAAAAAAAATAGGAAATAGAAAAAAAATTAGTTTCAGACATTTTTTGCTGAATATTATATAAACAAATTATTGTATAGTTTATAACCGCAACAGGAAATTTCACTTAGTAATGTCTAAGGCCACTTCCAAATTAAAATAATAGAAAAATAGATTTATGTACTTGTTTATGTTTGTGTTCTCTAATCATTATCTTTTGACAATGTGTGTACCATTTTAATTCTTTGGCTTTTGAAAGTAACTTAAATTTGTGAAACAGAGCTGCATATCCCAATTACCTTGATGAGATATTTCTGTATCATATCCCAAATATGTTACGTATGAGCCAAGGGATTAACTTTTAGTAAAGCATAACTGTACATGTTTAAAGAGTATTGTGTAATTTAAACTCTAGGTTTAAAGGCTACATCATACCAGCTGTCAATTAAATATGAACCAAAAATTAAGAAAACAAAACAACAAAAAAAAAATGGGGATGTACAATTGTAATTAGAACTGAAAAACTTTTCTTTGTGTTCTGGATGTATCTCAGAAAGAACAATTACTTCCTCACGTCACTGTTCTCATTGTACTGCATGTTTGATGGACAGTTTTTGTGTTTATTTTATTGTCCTAAAGGATTTAGTATATTATACAGCAGTCTCTTTCTATGTCGTGATTCTGTATATGGTGTGAAAACAAAATGATTGCTTATTATATCCGCTGAGGCAAAAAAAAAAAAAAAAAAAAAAAACATTAAGTCAAGACAAGGAGAGCAAAGTTTAATTTCTGTTGAATTGATCATGTATTTTATTCTAATTGTAATAGTATTACAATTAGAATAATAAGGGAAAGATCACAAATTACAGCAAGTGATTCAGATTAAGAACACTCTCTAATAAAGGTGGTGATTACCCAGTATAGTTTAGGATAAGTTTCAAACTAAAGTCAACTGACTAGTTTCTTAGTGGTATTGTTTATTGGTTATAGGCATTACTGTCACATTCAAGATGGATTTGGTTAGGCTTAGGGGCCAAATCTAAAAGTTTTGATATAATTCAGTTTAGGTATCCCTTGTAATGCCTCAAAAATGGTAATACAATAATCTGCTTCCATTTTTAAGCATTAGAAACAGCTGAAACAGGAGCTTGATAACAAGACCAAAATAATCAAGACAGTTGGAGGGAAGGCTTACTCCCTTTTTTCCCATTCATTAATTTCTATGAATTACATCCCTTCACGTTGTTAATCTGTCTGAAGCAATGGAGTACTTTTGATGTAAATTTCTTAGATTACCATACCTTAATCTTTGAAGTTGAATCTTAGTGGCAGTACCCTTGGTGTATTTCTAACTGTATTTGGACATAAAAGAAGAAACAGAAGCCTTACCATGTGTGATTTTTCTTTTAACAGTCCGGGGTTGCCAGGAATAGATCAGGTAACTAAGGCTTTAGTAATTCTGTACCTGGTTGCACTCATGACAGCAAGGAAAGAACGTCTGATTGATAGCAAAGGAAATGAGTTTGAGAGGTCCAGTAAGTGATCCATGGACATACTCCCATGTTATTTATTGCCATGACTCAAGACTTTTCACTTGGTTTAATGAAGCAGAAAAAAAAAAAATGTTCTCCAGCATCTGCCAAGAGCTGGAGAACATTTTTTGTCTTCAAAAATGTTGTGCTCCACACAATGGTCTTAAAATTTTAAGAATTTTTCTTAGACTTTTTTTGCAATTGAGCTTCTTAAACATTTTAGTTTTTCTTTGTTTTTTCCCCATTTCTCGTAAACGTAAATAAAATGCACAAAAAAACAGGTTTGTTGATAGTTATCTTTAATAGAAATAACGAAGCAATCTAAATGGACAGTTCCTCATATATCCTTTGCTGCAGAGAGGATTTTTATCTTCCACTTGTTACCCTCCCAACATTTTCATAATAAGTAAATAAAAACATTTATATATAGCACCGATCACATACATTAAGATCACAAAATGCTTCACAAGGACACAAACAGAGAGACAAGAATATATGTCAAAATAAATGTGACAGTCAAGTGAAAGCCTGTCAGGATCAAAATAATTATTCCTGTTGGTCCAAACGAGAAGACTCTGCTTGCCTTTCTGTCTGCTAGTGGCTGAGTTGTCTTCTCTAATTATCAGGCAGTCATCTGGCAGAACCAGCATGGACAAACCATTCTCCCAAAACTGATCTGATATGTTTGAGTCTGTTGCTGATGGACTGAGCTGCAGCTTCTCTGTTCTCATGCTCACAAAGATCATGTGTTACAGGTA
The DNA here is from genome assembly GCA_014839685.1 of Anableps anableps. NCBI lineage: Eukaryota > Metazoa > Chordata > Actinopteri > Cyprinodontiformes > Anablepidae > Anableps > Anableps anableps. The sequence continues at coordinate 20,817,508 of CM026076.1, forward strand.
GCAATAGTACAGAACCAAATACCAGTATGTGAGTGTCAGTTTGAATGAGCTTTCAACAAGTTCTACAACAGAAACAAGACTTCTTTACTTTATGTCTGTTCACATTCATGACATGATTATTCTGATAGTTATATTTCCTGGATAAATGAGCGTTTGACAAATGTACATCTTTTCTGTCTACTTCTTTCTTTTCTTCTCTTTATTCTGATCTTTTGACTATCAGCCATGTGGAATTAAATTCCAAGTCATTATCATCTCAGCTTGAAATCAGTTCTGTGACCACACAATAGGGCTTCCCAGTGAAGATTTGTAATAAAATGTGGAATCAAGGAAGATAAAATGGATGTTGGTTCTAAACTCTACTCATTAGAAACCAAATGTTAAAACAAATGTAATCTGATTATTAAAAAAAATCTGACTCCAACAACTCATACACCATCAAAGTAATAATACTGGGAGCAAAATGAACAGTTTTTAGAAGACTTTGTGCTTTGGCATGAAAATATAATTCTGTGGTGGTCAGGCTAAGCTTTGCAGAGAGTAAAAAGAACTAAAAAGTGACATCAAAGGCACTCAGATGAGGAGATGTAAAAAGAGAATCAACTGTACGAAAGGGACAACATTATAAGGCAAAATGGTTTCGCAATTTGGCACCACCTGTTATAATACATTACACATTGTTGTACGAGGTTTCAAAGCATATAGATGAAAATCACCAGGACTGAGAAAGGAATAAACCTGAAGAAGCTTCTTTCATTTTTAAGACAGCATCAAAACATGACACAAAATAACCATAGCTGTCAATAAAATGGCTGCAGAAAATACAAAATGATAAAATGATAGACCAGTTACAAAAAGATGGCATTGCAACCGTGAAAATGTGAACAACGATAATGAGATGTTGAGGCAAGACTCACAAACTGTAGACAATTAAATCAGTCTCATTAAAAGTTAGTTAATGTTATTTTTTTCTATTTGTCTTTTTTTCAATTTTTTTCAATAATTTCTGAAAAAATAAATAATACCCCCCCTTAACCAGGGTGCCCAAATTGCATCCTTTATAAAAATTGAATGAATTTATGATAAGAGAAAATTTACTGTGATTTTAAAAAAATGTTTATCCCAGTTTTGGCTCTTCAGTGAAACTGAAAAAAATTCTATTGGGACTATTTACCAACAATCAATAATAAACCTATTAATAAGTAATCTATCATTAATCAAGAAACAAAAACATAACATACAAACAAACAACCATGAACTCATAATTACCAAGAGAGAAATGAACAGGGCAACTGAAAATGAATGCTCAGCGTACTGTTAGCTGAATAAAGAACTAACTTTGTCAAAGGTACAATCAGTATTTCTCTCTGAAGGGTAAATTCAGGGGTTTCACTCTTAATTTGGATTGTCCTTTATCTGACTGAATTCAAGGAAAGATTGGAATCAATTAATAAAAGAAAGCAACCTAGGGATTCTTAAGCCTAACCACTTCTAGCCACCATAATTTTGGCATGGCATTGTGTCACGATCAATTACACATAAAGGAAACCCTGAAAACTGTCTCCTCCAATGTGTATGTCTTGTTTTAATGTTGGTATTGGCATTGTCTGGTCTTGGGTTAGTTGGACATAACTATAACACTAATGATAACAGGTCTTTTTTTGTGGCTATAAGTAATTTTGTGGGGGCAAAACTTATAGAAGGATGTTTTCTTTTGCATCATAAACTATGTGCTTTACCTTGAGGCCACTGGTCTTGACTAGAGTTATAGCAATTTGCTGTGGAGTGCTCTTCTAAACATGCCATCAAACTCATGTGTGAAATGAGTCTTAACTGAGTTGCTGTTCACTCTGGATCCGGATCAGAGTTTGGACTTTGAGAGTTGCTGCCTTAGAAAAATGTGATCTTCAAGATAATGTTTAAAATAAACAAACTAAGAAAACATTGTGTTTTCAAAGTTTGGCGTTGTTTATTAGGAACTTAATCTTGAAAATGACTGCCAATACAGGTAATGTTGAACAGTTCTACCAACTACAGTACTTTGAAAAAAACCTGTTGATTTAACAACATAACTGGTGTTACATTCATTGAATCCAGGTTTAGGTATGTCCTTGTTGTTTGTAAAGTTAGGACTTCACAATAAAATGTTCCTCAGTGCTCATCTCCTGTTATCTTATTGCTTGTTTGTTTTTGTGTCAGTATTTCTATTTTCATAAATGCACCAATTTGGTCCTTTCAGAATGCCGAGGCCAGCTATGATTTTAGCAGCAATGACCTGTTCCCATTTCCACGATACACAGATGACTGGTTCAACAGGTAATGCCCATCCAGACAACCCTCTGTTTACATGTACACATACTGAGTGTTTTAATGTGCACACATGTGTGCTCTATCTGGAGTCTGTTTGCTCTGTCTTATTGATTTTCTCTCCACATAGTTCCATTAAGACATAATGCGGCAAAATAAACAGCTGTTGTTCAGCAGCAAGACAAAGAAAACACACAATGTCTATTTTTAGCCACACAAATGGTTGTATAGAGTATGTAAAAAAGGAACATCCCAAGTCAAGTTTCCCCTCAAAAGAAACTGTGCACAGTAGTGACCTTCTGTTATTAAAGCCTGCTCAATCTCCTATCTCCTAGCATCAACGTCACTTTGATACAAAACATGTAGACAACATATAACAAATACATCTGTTGTATTTGCACAACTGCTTCCATCTGCCCTGATGTATGTGTGTCTGTACCTCTGTGTCAAATTTAGCAGGCGGTGCTTTGGTTTAATAGCAGTTGCTGACTGTCGGGCAATTCTCGCAGGCTAGTCAGCTGGTTGTTATAAATAGCTGCCTGTCTGGTGCAAAGCATGCTGGGAAGAAGGGGTTGACTCTGCAGTGTTCCTGTGGGGGTGCAAAGAGATGGCAACATTACATGGTGAACACAAAACACAGATGTGCATAGGCTATTCTGTTAGACATCAAATGTTGTAGTTTGTTGCAGGGCAAATGCGACTTAAATCTCAGGATTAGTGTTCATGGTGACAAAATCATTAAACTTAATCATTTTGCTATAAACAGCCTTACCAACATAGAGTCTGTACCAACCAAGGTTACAGCTGATCTGTGAAATTTTAGATCAGACTTTTCCAAGAAGATATCATTTGCAAATTTATGTAAATTCATGCAAATCCTCACAAGTCGTTTCTTTCCTTTTTTTTCTGTCACCAGTCATGGCACACGATGTGCTGGGGAGGTTTCTGCAGCAGCCAACAATAACATCTGTGGTGTGGGAGTCGCCTACAACTCCAAGGTGGCAGGTGTGTCATGTAAAAACCTGCACTTTGAGGAGAGAGGAGGGTGACCATGAAATGATAACAACGTTAAATAATAGCTCTGATAACAGTATGATGACAGTCTCACAGGTCTGATGCAGGTGATTTACAGAGTGAAAGCAGAAAATACAGGCTGTTGTGGGAAAATTGTGCTAAACGGTTTTTATATGGTACACCTCTATGCACAGAGGTGGAAATTATTCAGATAGGCATGTGCAATTCTTGTGGAAAACAAAACTGATCCACAAAATTGATAAACAAAATAAGCAGTTAGAAATTGAATTTCCGTGGTACTGTAATGGTGACCATGTTTTTTTTTCTTCTCTTATTAGGAATGCACACCTCATGTTTGTTGTAAGATTTAAATGGATGAAACAGAAACGGTCTTTTTCTTTAAGTCCTTATTTTACTGCTGCCTTCTTCCATCAGCAAAAATGATTAACTAATTAAAACATTATTCTTGTCCTTTTAGGCATCAGGATGCTGGACCAACCTTTTATGACTGATATCATAGAAGCATCATCTATCAGCCACATGCCTCAGGTTATTGACATATACAGTGCCAGCTGGGGACCGACTGATGATGGCAAGACTGTGGATGGGCCGCGAGAACTTACATTGCAGGCTATGGCTGACGGGGTCAATAAGGTATAAAGGAATCAGTCAGATGTGGTGGGCTTTGAGTTTTATAATAAATCTGTGGATGTTTCAAAAATATACCAAAGAGTGTCGTTGCACTCTGTGGTTTATAAGTATCTATCTGGGCAAAGGGGTTTTCCCCCTAAAAAGACACAAATGGGTGATCTGTATTTGTTCTTCAAATAGATTGATTTGAACAATTTTAGAAATGCAACAGTCAGTCTAAACACTAAAATATGACAAGTGAAGTAAATAACACACTTTTCTCAATACAATTGAATCACGGCTTAGAAAACATCTTCCTATAATGAGCAGTAGCTTTCTTCAGCAGGATAAAATACTGAAGACATGCTTTACAGTCTTCCTTCTTGACTGAGAGCTATACAGGCTAAGGGAAAACACCAATATAAGGCATATTATTAAATAGATTGAAAATATGTTGATCCATAGGGACCAATGGATGCAGCAAGACAAAGGGCAATGCATCGTCAAGATTTGTCATTATTTATCACATCTCCTGTTTGCAACACCCAGAAGTTTTCAACCTGTCTAAATAACTGTAGCTGCCTGGTTTTGCTGACAATCAATTTGTGCATGCCACAATATCAGATGCAATGAAGACGATGCTGCAACACAAAGCCCAAACTCAGTGTGTCTTTGTACGCTAATGAAGCTTCCTACAGCAGGTTATAAGTTATAGGTTTTCAGAAACTGATTAAATAAGCAGATAATTATTCTTGCAGAAGACAGAAGATATATATTATATTATGGTGCTAAAGAGCATTTAACATATATGTCCAATTGAAAGATGCTGTGTTGAAGAAAATGCTAATGATTTACATCATCTTTCTATTTAGGCATAAAAGCTGTCTTAAATTTTTGATGCACAAGCATGTTAGTGTAGAAACACATTTTCACTGAACTCTGCATTCCTTAATGCTCGAGATATAATTACAGCAATTTTTCATTTATGCTATTATTGAAATGGTGACTACTGATAAAAAGTTCTTCAGAAAGACAAATTTATTGCTGTTATGACAGATTAAAATATCCGCGCTAAATGCATTTTCTCTTCACATTCATGATCTTGATAATAAAGAGCAGCCATTTTAAATAAACAGCAGTAACAACAGCTTTAGTAGAGATAGTAGCACTTGATGGTATCTTTTAGTCTAACCGCATTAATCTTAAATCCAGTTATTTTTATAGTGTGCACACACACACACACACACACACACACACACACACACACACACACACACACACACACACACAGTTGTAATGCTAACAGCTACACTGCCAATTACTTGGTTGATTAAGCTTCATACACCATGTGCAGGCAGGTGCAAGCTGGTCTGAAAGAACTCCATCTCAAGCAGAATAGCTGAACAGAAGCAAAATTCAAAGTGCAACACTCGATGAAACAAACATCACTTATTATGTAGGCACTCTGCAATCTGGTGCTTACAGAAGATTCTAATGATCAGTTATATAAGTTTCTGTGTTAGTTGTACGTGATATGCCCTGACTAGGAAAATTAGGAAGTACGTTATGTTCCAGAAGCACTCTAAGGAGACTTAAAATAAATAACTCTGTCCTGGGCAAAAATTAAAGCACTTTATCAGAATTGGAGCAGAAAACAGAATGGCGAAGTCCTAAAGCACAGAAGTGAGCTCAGTGATGCTCAAACCTCTCTTTTTATACTTACAGGACAATATGAACAAGGGAGAAAAAAAAAAACACATAATCGTCGGTCTTGTTGCAAAACCATCAGCCTTTTGTAGTCACAGGTGCAGCAGAGAGAATAAAAGGGATATGCTCTGCCTGGAGCTACAGTTTGTTGTTTTTTTTAAAAAAACACTTTGGCATTAAAACTCCTGATATGTTACTGTTTTCTACAGTAGATTATATGCCATTTTCACCTAGGCAAGACATAAATTCATGCCAAGTCAGTTTACTAAACTACAAACTACAAAACAAAGTTATACCAAACAAATACAGGGATGTGAAAATGTTTGTCCCCATACAGATTTATTCTATTTTTGCTTTTTTTTAAATCACACTTAGAAGTTTCAGATCATTAAACCAATTGCATTGTCAGACAAAAATAACCTCACTAGCCACACCCAGTCCTGATAACTCTCAGAGCTGCAGAATCAAGACGTCACTTAATTAAACAGAACTTGTCGTAAAAATATCATGGCATTTCAGGAAAAAAATCATACCAACAATCATACATGGAATGAAAATCTGGAGCTGCTTTGCTACTTCAGCCCAACCCTCAAGCAACTTATTTTTTTTAAAAAAAAAGCAACTAGTGACAAATTTAGAAACTTTTTTTGTGTTATTAGAGACTTTGGCGAAAACACATGGAAGCACCAATCACTCTGCAGCAACTGTTCTGCGAGTGCTGCTGTGAGCCCCTCCTGCTTCCTAAGCAGTCTCACAGTCGTCCTGCAGTCAGAGCAGAGAAGAGACCGATTTCACTCCGTCTCCACATTGTAAATGAATCACCTTTTGGTCCAAAGCTGAAAAAAACGCGATCAATCAATGCTCGCCATGCTCGCAATTCCAACTCCTGACTCACCACAGGGGAATGTGTCTGAGTGAGATAGTTTTCATACCTTAACGCGGGGCTGTGATGTAGACATCGACCAAGCTGCACTATTGGTTACTGTTGTAACCAATAGGAAAATTCAACTGCAGTAGCCACCATTCAACCAAAAGAGGAGAGCACTCAAATAGTTTTAGACAAAATATTGCAGAATTAAACAAGTTTACAAAAAATGTCACAATTTGCACAGAAACATAAAGATAGCACCCTTAAAACTGCAGTATGTAACTTTTATAAACAATGTTTTTTTTTATATATATCTGTTAAAACTATGTCGTTACAGTATAACATGAGGCAGATAATCTGTGAAAAAATCACGCTCTGCCTTCTCTCTGTGGTTCTATAGCCATCTGCAGAAATACATCACTCCCAGTCAAAAACAACCAATCAGAGCCAGGAGAAAGGTCTTTGAGCTGCCAATCCCACTCGTGTACTCCCTGCTCAATGTGCTAATGGTGGAGAAGCAACTTACTGTTACAGGAACACTGTTTATCCACTGTCATCGGTGGTCATGCTTACCACCCTGAGCATTCACAACTGGCTCTGGTGTAGGGAACTAGATGTAACCTAGCATAGAGGAAGGGGGAGGGTGTGAGCAGCGTGTAAAGGAGGGTGACTGATAGTGCTAAGATCTTCCTCCTGGCTCTGCTTGGTTGTTTCTGACCAAGTGGTGTATTTCACATCAAACTGTCAGGACATAGTGACAGTTTCGACAAATATGTAAAAACTATATTGTTTATAAAAGTAACATACTGCAGCTTTAATGCCTATTTATACAGCTTATCTACAAAAAATTATTGTGAGGCTTAGTTACTCTTTAAGATCATGGCATGCTTGGATTATGTAGCAGGACAAGCACACCGGTACGCCTACCTATGAATAACTCAAAAAACAAAATAAAGGTTTTGGAGTGGCCTAGTCAAATTCCAGATTTAAATCTGATTGAGATGCTGTGGTGTGACCCTAAACAGGCTGTTCATGCTAAACAACACTCCAATGTACCTGAATTAAAACAATTCTGCAAAGAAGAGTGGACCAAAGTCCCCCACAAGGATGTAAAAAACTGGTTGACAGTCATCAGAAACACTTGATAGCAGCTATTACTTCCAATGGTGACACAATAACATATTAGGTTTAGGAGGCAATAGCTTTTTGACATAGGTCTAATGTTGGTTTGGATAGTTTTTTTTCCCCCTTTAATAACTGAAATCATCATTTGACAACTACATTTCGTCTTTACTCTGGTTTTCTTTGTCTAATGTTAAAATTCACTTGATCATCTGAAAGATTTGAAATGTCTTGAAATACTGTCTTTGCCAAGCAAGTTTTTTATATAATCCAGTTTATTAACACAAAAAGACAACACTATTCTTATAAGCCTTACCGTACATGCACAAAAACTAGTTACAAAGTTAATCATTTTTCTTTTTTTACTTAAGGTTGGAAAGTGAATCATATATTACATACAACACTGTTGTCCTTCATGTTAGTGCTGTGTTTTGGAGTGACTACATTTGTGACAGATCTCATTAGGTAGCTGTGTGATTAGGCAGTTTGTTCCGCAGTTTAGGACCAAAGAGGCTACAGGCAGTTTTTCCAGGAACAATTAACAAACCACCACCTGGTGACAAGAGAGGTCTGATTGGATTTTAGTGCATGAGTAATTTAAAAATTGCATCCAGGAGACCAATTTTAGGCACATAAATACACAAAAGAAGTTTAAAAATGCTGATACTGGTTGTATAATTAAAGCCAGATTAAGTTCCCTTTTTCTTCATCTTCAGTTTAACTTTGAGAACCCCATGAGAAATAAGAAAGAACTTTAATGTATTTTTGCTTCACTGGGTGATGTTGTTTTAGGGGCGTGGAGGAAAAGGCAGCATCTACGTGTGGGCATCAGGAGATGGTGGTAGCTATGACGATTGCAACTGTGACGGTTATGCCTCCAGCATGTGGACCATCTCAATCAACTCTGCGATCAACGATGGGCGCACTGCTCTGTATGATGAAAGCTGCTCCTCCACCCTGGCATCCACATTCAGTAATGGGCGAAAACGGAACCTAGAGGCTGGTGTTGTGAGTGTGCTGATTTGATTGTGTGTATTTCACAAGAGTGACGATAAACAAGCCAGATTAATAAGTAGAAATTATCATAATACTTCTAACATTTAAAGATGACTCAGTTTTATTTCTCTGCAGTTGTTCTCATGTCTATCTCTAAAGACCCTCTCTCATTCTCTAAAAGATATTCTTACTTTCATAGACTGAACAGTTATTTACTCATTTTCTTTATACACAATATATGAGTATCCTAAATCCCTCAAGAGATTGAATGAGAACAGGAAATTGCTACATGGCTGAAAAAAATGATGGAGCTCTTTCCAAGAAATCAACCTGACATTCAGATTCTTATTTTTGTCTTGATGCTCAGAATGACGCTGGTGTGATAAATCTTTCGGCGTATAATGCTTTGCTGTCCATCCTATTATTTTTTTCTCTCAGTTATTTTTTGTGGGACACTTTTTTTTGTCAAACTGTTTTATTAGTGTATTTTGGAAACACATACATAACAGTTTGTTAAATTGCCACACATTGGACAATTAGTAACTGGCCCTTCTTTTCAAGTTGCCCTTTGAACCCCCTTTATGCTTTTTTGTTAGGTTTAGGCACAGAAAATAAATGTTAATCTTAGTACTACATAGCATCTTGAAACATTTTTTAAAACAACATATGAGCGTTATATACCAAGATTTTTTAATACGCCTGTTTATAGAGACTGCAGTGTTTGAGTGATTATGCAAATCACCTTTGGCTGTTGACAAAGCACAATCTTCCCAAGGGTTTTTTCTCATAATTGCAGTTAATCTGTTATCATTTCTTATTAAGCACCACATTTAGCAAATAAGTAATTATTCAATCTGATTGTGCAATTTAGTCAACTTGCACTCATCATTCCTCAAGTAGCACAATTTAGCAGCCAAAAGCAAAATTGTCTGAGCTCCAATCAACAGCTAAGGATTAGACTTGACCTCTGGTCAAAACTAAAAGAAGAGTCATTAAAGAACACTGCCTAAAGTGTCTTGGTAATTTATTAAACCTCTTTAAGTTTTTTTTTTTTTTTTTTTTTTTTTTTATCCTGCTACAACTACAAACTTCCATGCATTGTATTGTTACTTTTTGTAAGAACAGCATTATGGTGAATAAAAGAGGAATGACACAATTTCTCACAAATAAACTTATATAGTGTGGTCTGCATTTCTATTCAGCACCCAAAAGACAATACTTAGTAGAACCATATTTTGTTGCAATTACAGCTGCAAGTCTTTTAGATCAAGTCTACTCCAGCTTTATACATTGAACGAATAACATTTTTGCCCATTTTTCTTACCAAAATAGCTCAGACTCAATCAAATTTCCATAGTTTAGTCAGACTGGATGAACAGCATCTGTGAACAACTTTCAGGACTTGCCACTGATTTGCAATTAGATATAGGTCTGGATATTCAAAGGACTACTCTAACAAACCACATGATATCAGAAAAACACAACTGCTATACTATTGCTGAAAACAATGGTATGATTGCGATCAGGGCTGGCCCAAGATTGTTTGGGCCTCAAGCAGAATTTGATTTGGGGCTCCTCTTCATGTTAGGAACATCACCCGCACTAACAGAGTTTCAATGCAGATTTGGTGAAATCTGGGAGAGGCGGGGGCAAGTTTAATTACCCGAGCTTCAGTTGGTTGATAATTTGTTATTATGTGTTGAGATGCATTTCTGAACAAATCAAGCTCCAATACAAAGAAAAGATTACACCCATAGCATCAGAATGTAACTATGTTACCACAACAAACACTGAAGATTATTCTTTGCACTTTTACAAAGTAAGCTCCCCAGTTCCTTCAAATCTTACATTTTTAACATTTTAAATTTTGAAAATAAAATTTGTGAGGAAATTTACGAATCAAATTTAATAGTATTCTCGTTCTCAATAAACAAAATATGAAAATGTTGTATGTAGGGTCTATTTTGAAATCCAAGCATTTAAGAGAGCTCTTCAAATTACCTCAGATTTCCTGATTCATTTCTGTCTTTTCCTTCATCACATAATGTCCCCACCACTCTTTGTGTGCTTTAAGTAGTGAACATCTATCCAACAGATTATTGATGTTGTAATGAAGACTGCGAATGCATATATTATGCAGCTCTACTTTAAACAAAATCATTCCATTGCTGCTCTGGCTCTAATCTTAAAGTTGTTGTCTTAGAAGGTGAACCATCACTCTGACTATTCTGCAGCCTCTAAAAGGTTTTTTCTAGCAACACCTTGTATTTAGCTCCATGTATAGTATCTTTCTTTCAACTCTCACCAGTTTTCCAGTTTGTCCTGCAGGAAACATACAAACAGTATTATGCTGCCACTGCCATGTTGCACCTTAGGGAAATGGTGTAGCGGACGTGCACTTTAAGGTTTCAGGTCACATGTTTGCTGTGTCCATACTGCAAACATGACTTAAGATTTTCTTTTTATTAATGACTTTCCCTTTGCCATAATGTAAAGTTTTATGAACAGCTAATAGTTTTATGAATAGCTAATAGTTTAAAGCTTTACAAGTCACTATAGGCATGACATTTTTAAAGTTGTTCTTCTTTGTTTTTGCTGTGATTTGGTTATTTCAGGCTACTACAGATCTGTATGGAAACTGCACTCTGCGTCACTCTGGAACATCAGCAGCAGCACCAGAGGCAGCAGGCGTCTTTGCTCTGGCTCTTGAAGCTAAGTATGTGCTCCACAGTCCCTATTCACATGCCTATCATAATTGTAAATATTGATTCAGATGGCCTGTCTGCATCAAAGAGCATTAAGTTGCCTCACTGAATGATGCTTTGCTGGAGAAGGTGGTAGCCAGAAAGCACAATCTATGTATGTGTTGCCCAGTAATGTTTTCCCTTTTCATATCAGTCTTCATCTTCACATTCTATATTTTGGAGTGACCACACTTTAATGGTGCAAGTCATTCCTTTTTTCTTCCCCAAAGTTGTACATCACTTCTTGCTTGCTTATTTATCACAACAGAGAGCCAAAGTAAATCTTCTGTGACAGAGTAGAGAGTCAAAGGAAACTAAACATCCTTGGATTAGTTGACAGATCACAGTAGAAGATTGAAAAACGGACTTCCTGCATGGTTGAAGAAGAAAGACTTTGTCTCATTGTGTCACAGACAATGGGGATTCATCACAATCCACATACGGTAAAAACACTATTATCTAAGAGCTAATAGTGACACAAAAGCAAGTACAAAGGAGATTTGTTCTTTGATGTCAAATCTATAATCTGAACAATCAGCTTCTCAAATCCTGAGAGAGCGCCAGTCATTTTTCCTCTCTTTTGGGGCTTTGCTTCTCACATTAAAGGCTGACAAGATTCTCTGGGCATTAACTAACACCAGCTGATGGAGCTGTGTAAAGACACACTGTTTGCTCAGCACACACAATAATGATGTTGCTGTCTGAAGACCGGATGCCCGCCCTGTCCAGCTGCAAATAGCCCACAAGCCTTTTTACTTCCCAAACACACTTGAACCGCAGAACAACATGAGTCTGTCAGTGTAAATCTGTCACTAAAAACAGCCACAAAAATATAGACACACACACACAAAGGCAACCATCTGTACCTAAAACACAAACACTGATGTCAAACGCTTTTAGCTATTCTATTTTTGTATCTCAGATATTTTTCCTGGAGGAATCTCTCTCTTAGCGCACACTGTCCAAAATCATCTTTCATGTTTGTTCATCTTAGTCCAAATCTGACATGGAGAGACATGCAGCACCTGTCAGTCCTAACCTCAAAGCGAAACCAGCTCCACGATGAAGTCCACCAGTGGAGAAGGAATGGTGTGGGTTTGGAGTTCAACCACCTGTTTGGATATGGCGTGCTGGATGCTGGGGGCATGGTGAAAATGGCCAAGGAATGGAAAACTGTGCCAGAGCGTTTCCACTGTGTAGCTGGATCCATCCAGGAAGCCCAGTAAGTTACCTTTTCAAAATTAATATTCAGGTAACTGTTTATTATAAAAAACAGTGAAAAAAACCATTTCACTCTGCACAGTTTGCAACCATCCTTCCAAGATTTTAGAAAGGAAAACCCTGCAGACTGTTGGAGAGACACACTCATCTAATTACGGGGTAATCCCAGTACGACCTAATTCAATAAAATATTTGTAATCAGAGTATCCACTTAATAACCCCGTAATATTTACATTAGCTGCTCAGTCTGTCTTGTCTTGTAAACAAGACAATTCTACATGTGTTTGTCAAGATAAAGTCTTTTAGAATCTTGGAAATATTCACCAACATGTGGTAAGTTTCCTACCACACTCAAACATGCTTGGGAAACACCGCTGCCCCAGAAACCTTCCCTTGCCAAAAGATGCATTTTTTTGTCCTAATTTGGGGATTTTGTGAAATAAAAGTAATGCTGATCACAAACTAATTTGATCAGAAGCCCTCTTTTGATGATTTTTTTTAAAAAACACGTTTCATGTCCAACATGTAGATTTTTTACATATTTTTTTTCAGATTATGTCATATAAACAAGAAAAAAAAGGGCAACAGATTAGAAGAAAACATTGACAGAGGTAGCAGTTTTGAATCAAACAGAAAATCAAGAAATTAACAGATTATACTGTAAGTATAACCAGCTACCCTTTACAGATTGTAACAGTCTCTAACCTTTCTCTGTGTTCTATACATTTTTTTAATTTAACAAACAAACCCAGTTGGTTGATTCACTGCAGATAAAAATGGTTTGGCTCTTAGTTTTAATGCATGAATAGAAAAAGAAAACAGATTTTTAGTATCCGACTTGCTGATCACTAATGTAGATAAAACTAATTCTAATCTCTGCCTGATTTACTGGTGAATCTCTAAGTTTAAGGATCTGTATTTAATTTACTACAATCTAGACCATATTTCTTAAAATAGTCTAGATTATAGATAGAATGATTGAAGACTGTCTGGATGAAACTGTAAAATAGCCCTTCATTATTTTTGCTGTGTTGAGGCCAACTTCAGCACTGTGTTGCTTCATGATTTAGTCAAAGTAGAGGGTGAGTAAAGAGTCCATTTAAGTGTGGCATGTTTTTGGCTTTATTAGCTGGTCAGTTGATGTTTCACAAACAATGGATTGTGATTCAGATGAGTAGTTGTTTTAAGTGTTCAGAAATAATTACAGCAGGCATTAACCTAATGCATTAGATGGAAAGTGACTGCAGAAGCGAGGTGTCTTTTTAAAGGTTTTTTAATAATGGTTTTTTTTTTTCAAACTGTAACATAAGCTAATTGGTGTAAAATCTGGGCTTTATGACATTTCAGAATTTTAAGAAGTGCAAGAAAATATACAAAATAAATAAATAAAAAAAAAATAAAAAAATAATTCTGACATTTTTTTAGCAGCATGAATAGATCTGCAGAAAAATCTGAGGTTATTTTATTTTTCAGTTTACACCTCTCCACAGTATTTAACAAAATTCTGTAAATTTATGTATAATGTAGTAAACTTGGCAACAATACTACTCCCAGATCAAATTCTAAATCACCTTATAAATAATAGAATCAATTCCATTATACATTTCACACAGCTCTGGATAGAATGTTGGACTGAACATTTCATAAATAAAACAGGCTCCTTTGTCAAAAATGCTATCGTTCTGCTATTCTTTTTTTTACACATTCACAGTTGTAGCTGATGCATCTTTCCTTTTAGCTGCCCTTTGTCAGTTCAGTATCTCCCTTTGCATCACCCTGTCTTACTCTCCACGTCTCCTTCATCTGTGGCTTGCAGGTCTTTACTCTGTCTCTCCTCTTGTCTTTATAGTTTAGGTCTTCATACAAATGTTTTTTTTATTATAAACTTTTACACTTTCCTTTTGTATTTTCTTACTGTGCGCTTTAAAGCTCCACTACTCTTTCTGTGTCATATACATGTGTATGCCTATTAAACCAATATACATGTGCTATTTTTACAACACAAACCTGAAGAAAAAATGAATGTGCAACCTGTTTGCATATTTACCTCAATCAACAGTTGCCTTTGTTTTTTTTCTGTCTTATTAGTGTAATGCACACTGCAGTTACAACAATGACATAAAAGTATGCTGTGGATATATATGTCCTTCCCTTAAGTGGATAAAAAAAGATAAAAAAGGAGAGGTATAGTTTTCATGCAACATCTTATGATAATGGCGGTGGAGTTTATTGGAAAGGGATACCAGAAATGACAACTCTCGTTTTAAGCCTTTGAATTTTGCCTTAAAAGCTGACACTGTCAAGTTTTTTTTTGTTTTTTTTTTTATTTTTTTTATCAGTTCCCTGTTTCCACAGCAGTACTGCAGGGCTTCTACTGCCTGTATTGTGGTGGAGCTATAATTACAACAATCCCACCTCTGATGATAGCGTATTATCAGAGAAGAGCAATAAACACTAGTGTAGCCATGCTCACAAACACTGCTCAGCAGTGATCTGATAGCTTCTCTGGCTGTTTATGGCTTACTTAGTTGGAGGAAAACTTCTCATTATCTGCTGAACTGGCACACAGAGCCCCGCAGAGCAGTTTGGTTGTTTATAATCTGGAAAGGTTCAGCCCTTCAGAGGCACCTCTGTCTTCATTCTTTGGCTTTGCAATTACTCTTGGATATTGTTTAATGGTGAATGTGAAAAATGCTCATCTAAAGTTATGGTTATATGGAATTTTATTATTACTGTAAATTTGAATGAAATTTTTATGAAAAATCACAGAAAGAAAAGGGGATCTTAGTAAATTGGAAGTTTGTAAAATAGATTCACATCCACACGGCTTTTACACTCAGCAACTCAAATACAGTTGTTCAAACACCAACCTAATCATTTTCACTCTGTATACCACCAGAATTGGTTTGAGGGTACTTCTTTATTCAAATGACTGCTGCACATTTTTTTAATATTAAGGTTTGAGAAAACCTTTTCTGCATAATTGTCTTAAGGTCAAACATAGTTAAAAAAATAAAATATTTAACATAATTCCAATTTCTACTGCTTTAGCAAGACTTCTTCTATAAGCCAATGTAGCAAAAGGGCTTGATGGGACTTTACTAAGACAGTGCATGTGTTAATTCATCTGAAGACATAATTCTCGCTTCTATCTGTCTTCAATTGTGATTTATTCTGCAATTTTCTCACCTATTGTTTTGTCCTCAACAATTTTACTTGAACTTTGTTGGATTTAGATGACTTGATTGACTCAAATGTTGCATTATATTTCAACTCCTCATCTTCAAAAGACTTCAAGGTGCTTTTATGTTCTGCTTTGCAATGATTAGTATTTTGTGGCTGATTGCCAATATCCAGTTTTGATGTTCTGTTTTTAATTTTAGCCAATTCAGATGTCTTTTTACAAACTCTTATTTTATAAAATGTGAAAAAGCAATAACTTTGCACTGTAAGCGGTCAATAATAATTTATATTAGGAGCAGAGACGATCTCACACTGCTGTGTGAAAGAGTGGTTGCTGCAAAATATAATACTTTTAATGATAATTGAGTCTATATTTTAAACAGTCTTTGGCATTTTATATTCGGGATTAGCATGGTGTACATGGCTAGGGTTAGGGTTCTCTGTCTCTGTTTGTTCTTGAGAATATAAATCTTTACACTAACTCGGAGATTTTATTAGGACTCCCAACATTTCC
Source organism: Anableps anableps (assembly GCA_014839685.1). Classification (NCBI taxonomy): domain Eukaryota; kingdom Metazoa; phylum Chordata; class Actinopteri; order Cyprinodontiformes; family Anablepidae; genus Anableps; species Anableps anableps. The sequence goes on from CM026076.1 coordinate 20,833,814, forward strand.
AAGAGTTGAAAGTTAAAATTCATGAAAGAAAGTAACTGCACTGTAAAACATTCAGCCTTTTTTCTGCTGAATTTGTTCGCTGTCACTCTGTTGCAGTTTGAATGAACTCCAGATATCTCCTAACATGTTGCAGAAAGCACTGTTTTCTTTTAAATAGCTTCTTACATATCTGTGCTTTCACTAACTAACACCTCACAGATAATGAAAATATATTTTTTAGTCATCTTCCCTCAGTAACGGCATCCACACCAAAGGGAGTTGATGTCAGTGTGATCTCAAAGCACTCAACATTGAGCAGTCACTGATCAGAAAAAGATCAGATTTTTGAACTTTTGACAAGTTGGTCACCAGTCAAGACCTACTGAGACCCCAGATGATTTTGAGTCTTTTTGTGGGTCTATAAAGATAGCTTTGTGAAGGTGGTTACCAAAGTTGGACTCTACTACAGACTGCTATTCAATTGGTGTATAACAAGAAGAACATGGTCTAGATGAACCTGTTCCAAAAGCAGGACTGGAGTCAGATGCTTTTATACTTTGACTCTAAAGAGAGAGAGAGAGAGAGAGAGAGAGAGAGAGAGAGAGAGAGAGAGAGAGAGAGAGAGAGAGATAGATAGATAGATAGATAGATAGATAGATAGATAGATAGATAGATAGATAGATAATCATTTCACTCTGGCAAATGAATAAAAAAATAAAAGTTGTTGCTTGCTATGTAACACCTTGGCCTGAAATCTGTTAATTTCAATTGTCATTCTCTTTTTCTGTCAGCAACTCATTCACTCTCGCTTTGCTCTGTTCAGCTCAGTTTTGTGCTCAGTTAATAATTTTTCTTTGTGGTTTCCAACACACCTCTTTCACTTTCCTTTTCTTGTTGCTTTTTGTCCGTTTCTCACTATCTGGGATGAGGTCTCAGCCTCTAACAATGGTATTAAACCTCTTTACAGCCTTTGGCCACCAACTGCCCTGCTGCGCTATCACCCTGTCTTTCCATCACTCAAAAAGATGGGAAAGCAGTGTGTTTTCTTAATCACAGACACAACCTGAAAGAAGGCTCTTTTGTAGATTGTGATTATAGCTTCTGTTCTGAACAGATCTATAACTTTAAAACAAAAAACTATTCCGGTTTTGTTGCATACAAATGTTTCTTTGTCCATCTTTTTTAAAGGCACTAGATACCCAACCCTGTGAATGGCCTTGTGTAACAGTCAGACCTTGAAACAGAATAAACCTTTCTTGTTTTAGGTCAGTTACGAATACCAATTTGTTTTATTTGCTCAAACAATATATGAAAGAACAAAGACAATGAGAATGTCCAGCCATTATACTCTTCAGGTAGGTGAAAGTTTCTGTGTCCCAGAGATGTACATGTTTTGGTGCAAAATGTGCATATAAATCCCAGAATAAAAAAAAAAAAAAAAAAAAAATAAAAAAAAAAATTGGTGAAGATGCTGGCTAAAGCTGGTCAGTAAGTGTCATTATTCACAGTGAAATGAGTGTTGTACTGACATGGGCTGAAAGGCAACGGAGAAAGTAAAGCATTTTATAAAGTACTGTTGACATACCAAAAAATCCAAAGTGCGTAATACCAAATCAAAGCAAAAATATAAAAATAACTATAACCTTTACACTTTGAGAAGTATTGAATCAAAAGAAAGAAACAGAAGAAAAATATAAAGCCAGATCACATTTTTGCAAATCTGCACAGGGGCAAAGATCTTAATATTTGGAGACATGTCATTTTTCTTTTGTCTCATCTGATGAAATTAAAATTGAGGTGATTGGCCATGGTGACCTTTGTTACATCTGAAGGAAAAAGTAGGACACTTGCAGAAATGAAAACATCATTCCAAATGTGAAGTACAGAGGTGGTGGAAGCATCATGTGGGGTGTTTTTTTTTTTTTTTTTTTTTTTTTTACTGTAAGATGGACAGGTGCACTTCAAAAAGAAATTCCATTATCATGACAGAACACTGCATGGACATACTGAAGCAACATCTCAAGGCATCAGCGAGAAAGTTACAACACAACTGGGTCTTCGAAATGGACAATGACCCTATTGTAACATACTGTATCCTAAACTAGTTAAAAAGTGGTTTAAGGACAATACAAGTCATTGTTTTGGAGTGGCCATTATATAGTCCAGATCTCAGCCCAACAGAAAATTTGTGGATAGCACTGAAAAGGTGTCAGTGAGCAAGGTGTCAGGGAGCAAGTACAAACTTGACTCAGTTACTCCATTTTACTAAAGAAATGTATGAAACATATGAATTTGAATAAGATAAAAACAAACAAAAAAAACCCTCAAAAGTAATCATTCTCTTATTTTTCTGGCACCTAGCAAAAATATATAATTTTGTTCATCCTAAAGCAATTAATGATTTATAGTCAGATAATAAAAAGGCAATTATTTTTCTGAGGACAAAGGATTTAAAATATCTGGTTTCAACTGTTTGTGTCTCACCCAAAACTCTATTCACATCATCATTTCTGTTAAGACATCTTTATAAAAACATGTAACAAATTCAAAGAAGCTTTCATATTTTACAGGTGAATTCATATAATTTGACTTCTGAAGCTGAATTTTATGACTTTTGCTGCAGTTTTCTTTTGCCAAACTTTTTTTTTTACTGGATTTGGTTTAATGTTGAATTGAAAATGATCAAACTGATATAAGTTGTGATGGAACAAAACTTATTTTGTTTTGGCAAGACACAAAACATGTCTGTTTTAAACTCTATAATGAATTTTAAAAAGGATACAAGAAAGTGTCTTGGCTCCTTGTTGCTATAGGACATAGTCGTTGAAGCATTGGACTGACTGAAGATTTTTGAAAGAAGGGCAATAATAATGTGATATATAGTTTTAACTACAGGGATTTAGCCCATTTTCTGAATTGTTTCATTTGGCTCTGTTCACTTTCTGAATCTCTTTCTCAAAAATTGCTTTTAACCATTTGTTTCTGTTTCTTCTTTCTAAGTAAATTCCAGTCTGGCAATAAGCTAGTGCTAGCCATTACCACTGAGGCCTGTCAGGGGAAGGACAACTTCGTCCGGTACCTGGAGCATGTCCAGGCCGTAGTCACTGTCAACGCCACCCGCCGCGGAGACCTCAATATCAACATGACCTCACCAATGGGCACAAAGTCCATACTGTTGAGTCAAAGGCCCCGTGATGACGACTCCAAGGTCGGCTTTGACAAGTGGCCCTTCATGACCACTCACTCCTGGGGGGAGGACCCCCGCGGTACCTGGGTCCTGGAGGTGGGGTTTTGGGGCGACCAGTCTCAACGAGGGGTCCTTAAGGAGTGGACTCTCATGCTGCATGGAACACAAAGTGCCCCTTACATAGACCAGATCGTGCGTGATTATCAGTCCAAACTTGCCATGTCCAAAAAGGAGGAGCTGGAGGAGGAGCTGGATGAAGCCGTAGAGAGAAGTCTGAAGAGCTTGATGAGTAAAAACAACTGAAATCAAAATATCATCTGCATGTTGCCAATTCCTTTACTTTTTACTGTACTTTCAGTCTCTCTGCCCTCAGTATCACTACATCTGGGTTTTTTTTTCCAGTGTTCCCTCCCTTTTGTCTCCTGCTCTGCCTCTCTCCTTTCTGCTTTTTTGTAATCAAGAGTTTCCCCTCAGCCACCTTTGATGAATAAATAATAAAATCATGACAAAAGTATATCCCTCAACTATCTTGTAGAGAAAGCAAAACTATATCGGCAGAATTTTTACATTGTAATGAATTGTACATATACCAAATAGATGCCAGCCTTTCATGCTATTGCTTTGATGCCCTGCACCTTTCTTCTGCCAAATGTTGTACAGTTTTTTTTTCTGTGACTGTAAATGGTTTTCTGTCTCATTCTACTTAAAATTTAATTTTTATCGCAAACAGAGCAGTGATACTTCTTTCCGTCTGTATTTTTGTGAAATTTTTGTAAACAAGGAAAGGAATGTGTAATTTATTTTGCAGTGTGGTCATGAATTCATATTTCATAACCTTTGACGTATACTATAATAAACCTATTCAGCTATTTATTAAAGTATTTGAGTGATTTAGCGCACATCACCCAATATTTTTGAACGATAAGACTTCTACTCCATCTTTTCAGTCATCCAAAGTGTATAGATAAATAAATAAACTGGATGATGAAAGGCAATAAAAAGGAAACATGGAGACGTGGAAAACAGTTCTCAGTAAAAATAATATATGATGCTTTACAGAAGTTTCCAAGTTCCTTTTACCCTTCGGTAAGGAAAATTATGTCGTTTTCAAAATTTTCCACAATTCAAAATTTGAAGTGTTGCTTCTGTACGTATTCAGTCCCCTTCTACTCCAGTACCCCTAAATGAAAATAAGTGGTACCAATCAATTGTTCTCAGAAATCACCTAATTAGTAAAAAGAATCCTTCCATGAGTGCTTTAGTATAAATACAATTGTTCTGTGAAGGCCTCAGAGAAGAACACAAGAGCACTGTTCAAGGCTCATCGTAACTTTGGAAAACCTGCAGAGGACAACTAATTAGTAGTGCATTCCACAAATTTGTCCTCTATGGAAGAGTGGCAAAAAGAAAGCTGTTGTTATCCCTACATGAGTGTTGTTACCATGTAAGGGACACAGCAAATATGTAGAACGTGCTCTAGTCAGATACGACCAAAACTGAGCTTTTTCGACAACGCACCAAAAAACATTGTGTGTGGCATGACACTGTAACTGCACATCACCCTGAATACTTGGAGGAGGCTTTTCTTGAATGGGGACAGGAAGCTAGTCAAAACTAATGTAAAGATGGATGGAGCTAAACACATAACAGTCCTGGAAGGAACACTGTAAGACACTGCAAGAGACTTGAGACTGAGGTAGCAGGACGCTGATTCTCAATGTACAGCCAGAGCTACAATGGAATAATTTAGATCAAAGCATTCATGTTTTAGACCAGCCTAAATCCAGAGCTGCATTAATTTAAAAATTATGTTTAAACTAGAATGTTATTTTTTTCCACAGATGCTATGAATACAATCTGAGTAAAAGCTGGTTTGTGAAGAAAAAGGGGTGACAGTGGCTTGTTGGGAAGAGTAGTCTTGCAGTTGGAAAGCAGTGAGTTTGGTTTTTGCTTTCTCCTAGTCATATATCAGTGTGCCCCTGGGTAAGGCACATAATCCCAAGTTGCCTACCAATCTAAATATAGGTGTATGAATGTGTGTATATTCATTAGTGTGGCTAGGTTCCAGTGTGGTCAGTATAACTAGGAAAGTGCTATACAAGATTCATTTTCCATTCAAGAATGAGAAAAAAAAATCTGTCACGAGATGTGTTAGGGAAGAGGCATGTGTCAAATATCTTGAAGCTGTAATTGCAGAGAAAGGTGATTCCATAAACTATTGACTCAGAGGGGATGAATACAAATGCAGGCCACACTTTAAGTCTTCATTGTGAAAGATTTTTAAAATCATGCATCATTTTCCTTCCACTTCGACACTCTGCACTACACACTTTTCACTTCAAAGACACATGCGATTTAAGGATCGTAAATGTCAAATCAATAAACCGCTGCCAGGAAAGTACTCATACCCTTTTAAAAACAAGCCAGGGATACTCTGCAGGAAACACACTGGGTCAGTTTAAGATCAGTTTAGTGCAGCAATGTTGTAACCCAACAATTTGTGAAAGAGAAATCAGTGTTTTAATAAACAAAAATCTTTTCATTTTCTATTTTTAGAAATTATTGTGATTTCATGAGTCACATCCTTTATGGTACTAAAAAAAAAAAAAAAAAAAAAAAAAAAAAAAAAAAAAAAAATCATAATATTAACAGTAGAAAGTAGAGCATAAAAGTAGCATGTCTGTTAAAGAAGAGGTTTAATCTTAAAGGACAGTTTATCACAACTTGGCTTTCATTGCCTCTGGGTAGGTAGTTGTAATCAAGGCCGACTTACAGAAAATAGCAACAAACAACCATATATCTATTTGTAGAATGTTGAGACAAATGTAGAACAGTAAATGAAATGTTTTGATCTTCGTACTGTAGCTCTTCCTCGGATTGTCTTCGCCTTTTTCACCACACCATTTCCACTCATACATTTTACATTTTTGAAGGACATCATTTGTAAAATTGCACATAAGATTGTGAGATATTCAAGGATATTGAAATTTAAACTTTGTGAACTTTAAACTTTTTACTTTGTGAAAAAAGTAATTGTCGCTAAACCTAACAATTGGCTATTTGTGGATAATGACTCTTGTCGTTGTTCGTTGGAGTCCATACACCTTTGAAATTGCTTTGTAACGATTTTCAGAGTGATAGACATGTCACACTGTTTCTCTAATTTTCGTGAATTTCTTTAGATTGGGACATGATGCGTTGCTTTTGGAGCTCTTAACTAGATGTGGCAGACAAAATCTATAGCACTTAGGTCAGTGTGTCCTAATTTTAATAATAAGAGCACAAAATGATCATTTTGTGCAACCCTCAGCCACAATTCAAGAATAGCAAATTTGTCTTGCCAACTCAGGCAGTTGATGCAGACACAGAAAAATATATTGGAGTGCAATTTTCACTGATGCAAGGCTTTTCAAAAGAGATACAGATAAAAAAAAAAAAGGAAAAATGTAAGGTAAAAAACAAAATACTCATGTTTTATCAACCACTTTTTTGCTTCTTATTTAATTTGATAGTAAAATGGACTCCAAATATTCAGTGACTTTCACTGAAAAGCACACTTGGCCACAACCATTTATTATACTTAGCTGAATACAGCAAGATTGAGTAATACCCTGTTCTTGCTGCTGAATATACAAATGCACACAAAAAATAATCAACCCAAAAAACTAAAGACATTGTATGCTTTTTTTTTCCTTTTTAAAAATGGGCAAACCCGCAAGAATCTTTATGTTTTTGATTGACAATGATTATAGATTTCTTTTCTCCAGAAATCTGTCTAATTTGCTTGTTTCATTAAAATATTGTGTGTTTGTTTTTGAGCAGGTAAAAATGAAAAATTTTAAATAAAATTGTTTCAGCAATTGAAATATTACCTATTTAAATCCAAATTTTGTGACAAGGCATGTGCAAAAGAAAAGAGAATAAGAGAAACATTGCCCATTGACAATTTCATGACAACTACTTACTCACCTTCTGTGATTTTATTTTTGTTCAGGCAAGTATTTGTTTGAGTGGTTTCAAACAAGCGAGCTGAGTTCTTTATCTTGAAATGAACAAAGCAAAACTTTAGCTGGTGTTTGAGCCTTTTATTATTCAATATTTCAAACCCAATTAATACACAGCAAAATTGTGCTGAGGGCAGAAAGTGGAATCCAATTAAACAATTGAGCTGAGAGGGGAAAGTTGGAGTTCTAAAAGAGAAACTCAAAAGGGTGGCACAACTTTTTACTCTTTTTGGCATAATTTCCTATTGTTTTTTTTCAGGTGGCATAAAGCCTTTAATCTTGTCCCAAGTTTTCGGATAGTAAAGGACTTAATGCATGGGTGCAAGTCGAACACAAATGAAATGCATTCAGGACTTAGGAGCAGAGACTTCAAGAAAATGGATGCAAGCAAGAGGAATATCAGGGCTTAGTTGGTGTTCATGCAGGATGAGTGTCCCAAAGAGACTGAAACACAGGTGTTAGTCAGATTGATACCTATATCAACGCTATCTTCTAATTTAAAGACCTGGAGCACATTGCACCCAGCAGGAGTTTATGTGGTTTCAGTGTTTCTTCTTGCTTGACTTTTCAATCATGGTCTCCACCACCATGGAAGTTTCTTCATAACCTTTGACTTTGCGATCATTGGAGAACTTTTCCACAGACTCCACCACCTCCACCTTTTCATAGCTCATGGTGTCTGGGGTGAAGCTACTTGAGCTGGTGGTGCTGGTGCTGGAACCTGTACTAGAACTGCTGTCACCACGGGGTGCAGGCTTTGGAGTTGGACCATTGTCGTTCCTGTTTTTCTTGGACCTGTTGTTCCCAGGGATGGGATCTTGGGAGCTTGAGTCAGATGGTGGAGACAAGGGGTTTGGATCTTTTGAGAAAGGCTCGCCATTATTATCTTTACCTTTTTCTCCTCTATCTTTAGCTCTTCCACCAATGTTATCTTCTCCTGCATTAGGGGGCAGGATGGGACTAAGAGGCCTGGGGTCTACCATGGGCTGAAGAGGTGGAGGAGAGGGTGTGCCACCTCCATGAGGCTCATAAGGATACATCATTCCATCTCTAATAGTGACAAAGATGTGGCCAGCTGATGGCGTGGAAGTGTAGAAGCAGGGATCCAAGTAGCTGCCATCGCCAGTAACAAGGACATAGCGACCTTTGGTGTAGAAATCAGCGATTGGCTCAGGCGTCTTGTACTTTCTCATTCTGTCTCTTACTATGTTGCAAAGAGTGTCAAAAGCTTTGCTAATCTGAGCTCCATCTGGGACATCCTGTCGAGACATTCCAGTGAGAACAGCCCTCTGCTCTTCTTGTTTTACCTTGTCCACCTGCACCTCCCCAGATGAGACCCCATTAGACTCTTCATCTTCACCCTCCCCTACCTTTCTCTCCTCCTTGCTACTGTCTATAATGTCTTTTGGGCTCAGCTCTTTCTTCTTCAAGACCTTTTTAGCCAATGTCTTCTGTCTGGGCTTTATGCTTGTGATATCTTGGATAGCCTGGGTGATATCTGGGCACACATAAAGACAAGTCAAGTGACTGGACTTCATTAACAAATAAAAATTCAAAATTACCTAAGTGACAGCCACTGATATTTTATGGCAGTAAGGGCGTTGCTTTGTTAGCTTTGTAAATTTGGATAATATTTACTACCCTCTACTATGATGGCAACTGACAATACACTTCAGGGTGACTTTAAAAACAAACCAAGTGTGATTTGCTCATCATGTCCTTACCTATTCCCCTGCTTGATGCACTGGGTGTGTGAGTGTAGTGATAATTAGTGGTAAACAGGGTAATGGGAGTGCCAATTATGGCAGAATTCAACCTGCAGGTTAAGAAAAGAGAGAGATTAAAAAAAAAAAAAAAAAAAAAAAAAAAAAAAAAAAAAAAAAAAAAACATCACCAAGGCAACAGCAATGTGCTCAAAAGCTTTCCCAACCAGAAAAACTCATTGTTGAGATTTCTTTTGGTAAATGAGAAAAGGAACAAACTGCAATGTGGAAGAGGTAAAGATCTGTTATGTCACAGGGCCATCTGCTGGTAGATACAACGTCATCCAATAACTTGTTAAATCACCTTCTATAGAAGGTGATTTACAGTAAGTGGTTTAAATCTCTGTACCAATGAGTCACCAAAATGATCTGGGGATTTTAACAGCCAGAATTCTGTGTTGTCCAGTCCACAGATCCTTTGTTTATTAAGCTTATAAAGTATGATAGGGTTTGAAACAATGCTTCTTTTTGGACAAAGAAATTGTCAAGAACCACAGAAAGATCATATTTCATTATGCCAGAGAAATTTTGTTTACAAACATTTTGTTAAAATACCTGAACAGGAAATGTGTGTAAAAATTGTACTCAAGGCAAGAGAGCATTTGAGTTACATTGCTGAAAAAGTATTTGCTTCGAAGAAATTTCTTCTTTTTGCTTTTTTTTGGTCACACTTTAATGATGAAGATCATTAAAAACAATATGTTAGACAAAGATGGGCCTATGAAAAAAATGCAGTTCTCAATGAAGATTAAGGCTTTATTAAAAGTAAAAGCCATCCAAACCAACATGGCCCTATGTGCAAAAAATATCTCTGCCGCCCCCAAATATAATAATCAATTGTGTTAAATCATTTTGAATGAATTTTATCCCATTATTGTTTGCGCAGTTGTTCTAATTTGATTTAACTTGATTTTCACATTGGAGGATATTGAGCATAATTTACCAGCTTAAGGTCAACAACATTTAGTCATATTGACTAAATGCATATTTACTCCAGACTTTAAATAGGCCACTCCAAACCCTTCATTTAAAATGTTTAACTTTTTCAAAGTGGATCACTGTCCAAAGCATTGCTGTATCACCCAATTAACTTGAGCTTCAGATTATGAACTGATGGATGGAGATTTTTCTTAAAGAAATTCTGTTCAAGAGAAGAATGTGTGTTTCTTTCAGCTATGATAATTTGTTGAATTACTGAAGCAGCAAAACAACCCCAGACCATTACACTACCATCATATTTGACTGTCGATATGATTAAAATTAAAATAATGAACTGTTATAAAAAAGGAAAAAGAATATATTTGTAAGGAGGCAAATGCTTTTTTACAGCACTGTGTGTGTAGCTTCTTTGGATATTAGAGAAGGTTATAACTGATGTTTGCTAAACTGTATTTGTGTGGTCCATAAATCATGAAAGCAGTCTACCTGTTATCTTCATTCTCGATGATCCTCTTGTACCGCTCCAGCTCATTCTCAAGGGATGTCTGATACATGGCCAAGTGGCGACATTCACTGATGTACTTTTCCAACGACTTCTCAGCTTCCTCAATTTCCTTCCGTAAAGATTCAATTTTCTCATTGTACACCTGGATCTCATTGTCATAATTCTCTTGTGTGCTTTTTATGGCTTGCTCCAGCATTGCAGTCTGAGAGAATACAATGATCACAGAGTTTAAGAAAATATGATGTATGATACTGATAATGATTAATAATTGAGAACTTCTTACCCTTATTATAATCATTATTTTACCCATGTAAGTAGTAAAATAATTATTGAAATGAGAATTCGGACTATTAAATTAAATATAAAAATTATAAAGTGATACCTGCACAAGGTGATAACATAAGCTTCACAAAAATTATTTCTAAATATCTGATACATCTAAAAAAAAGTGGAATATGGGACAATTTACAAAACTCATGTTAATGTGAAATAAAGTGATCCTTGCTCACATCTAGTAGTTAATACAAAATATCTAATAGTAAAATAATTATCACATATAACATTACAAAGCCCATTTAGCACCTTACACTTTAGCACCATATCTGCCATAAACAAACTGTTTTTAGAATTCAAAGATAATCCCAACAACTCAAATGAACTACTAAAGGAAGCCCCCGTTAAAAGATTTTAATTACCATAAAATACATTTAGAAACATTCAACACAAGCAAAGGCTGAGCTAAACACTGATCTGATATTTTGATCTGCTGTTTTTTTTCATATTACTACAGTTATTTTATATTTTTTGGAAAAATCCAATTAGAAATAAAAATAACTTTATGAATTAACTTAATAGTGTATTATTAAATACATTATTAATAATTATTACAATCAAATTATACTGACCTTAACTAGATTCAACCTTCTGAGTATAAATATTCCATAGTATGCATGATATAAATTTTGGAGCTGGAGTTTTGATTAAACAAAACCATGATTTTTAAAATGGCACAAAATATTGTGGGGCATTCCTGTGTTTTACATGAGTCACATATTTTTAGTAAAGGGCACTGGTAAAGACAATTACTGAAATAATTTATGAATTAAATATTTTTAAAAAAGAACCGTACTATACAAAATTATGCTGTGGGTTTTGTTTGTCTTGCTGTTTATGGATACAATTTTTATTTTGTTGGGAGGTCCTCCTAAATCCCTTTTTGGGCACTTGTGATTAAAGTGAAATGTCATGTTGCCATGGTAACTTACCTCACTTTGTAGGCGTTGCTTCTGAACCTGCATCTGACAGAGGGCGCTCTTGTATTCTTCCAGCTGAGTCTGCAGCCCTGGTACCTTCCTTTGGGCCAGCAGCTTTTCCTGCTCCTTGACACATTTAGCACAAATCAATAACAACTCCACAATAATACTAAAATATTATATATATATATATATATATATATATATATATATATATATATATATATATATATATATATATATATATATATATATATATATATATATATATATATATATATATATATAGCAAATTACAAATTACTGAAAATGAGAACGAGGACTGCCAGAAAAGATGCTGATAAATTTGAAAAAAGAAGCAAAGGCTGTGTAACATTTCAATTATTGGCTTTAATTAAAAAAAAATAATAAGCTTAAATATGAAATTTCATATTTCATGCTTCTTTAATAGCTTAGGAGTTTATGGATAGAAAGGAAAAAAGGAACCATCCTGATGATTTGAGAATTGTTTGGTAGTTGTTCAAAAGATTAGGGGTTTACCTGAGGCTTTCATCAGATACGTGCTTATATATTTCTAATGAAATGAAAATAATTCTTTGTCTGTTTCCATAGTAGTCTAGATGGGAATTATCTTACTATATTACTCTACTTGTCATGTTGCCTGAGGAAACTTTTTTTCTCAGTGGTCTCTCTATGCAGCTTTAGTTTTGAAGACGTAATGATGATCATTTCTTAAATTAGGGTGCCATCAGGAGCAAAGTATTCATGCAACAGTCTTAAAACAAGTTAGTGATTTCAAACTGCCATTATAAACCTTTAACTCATCACTGCAGTAAAAAATAAAATAAATAAAATTAGAAAAATTTTGCTCTCCGTTTATTTCACATGTAAACATAACCAATCCAACAATGTCTGCATTAGAAAACAGTGCAGCCTCTTAGAAATGTTTTAACCGATAAATCTCCAGTCTGCTGTATTCAAACACCAACCCCTGTGGCAGGTCACTCAAAACTTAAAAGGCACTAAGAGGAAGAATATAGGTTATAAACAAAATAAACCAAAGGACAGAGCACCGAGGTACACCGCATGTGACTTGAAATGACCTAGACTGAAAGAAGTTGATTTGGATGAACCAAGTCCAGCCAGAGAGATTTGATTTAAAATTTGTGGCCTCAAAAACATTTTTTCTCAGTGTGGTCTCAATAAATAATTGAACTTCTATATTACTAAACAAGACTGATTTTTATATTTTAAAATGAGCCCCTCATCAAGAGCAAAGCACTCGAACAACAGTCATAAAAAATGCTGGTGTTTTCAAGGTGGCTATATGAATCTCTAACTCATCACTGCAGTAAGAAAAACTGTGGGTCTTACCCCATTGCCCATGGAGATTTAACCAATTAAATCATGTCTGCATTTGAAAGCTGCGCTGCTTTTGAGAAACATTTGAACAAATAAATCTCCAATCTACTATATTCAAACAGCAGCCACTGTGGCACAGTTTCTCAAAAATTAGAATGCACCATCATTCTCCTCGGTATTTACCTAATTATGTGTCCTGACGCTTTTAAAATTGCTAGTCTTTACAGGCGTCTTGATGAAAGGTTCAGTTCATATCCGTCCTTACAGAACATCCACAAGAACACACACTAATACACAATCAGACAAATGGACGGACAGGAAACCAATTAAACAGAGGAGCCAGTAACCTCATCAGCTGCTTACACGTAGCAGGGCTGACACACATGCAAACGCCATCCCTGTGAGTTGAACACACACACACACACACACACAGATGATGACAACATTAGTGACCTTACCTCGGAGATGCCAGCTGACAGATTGGGCGCAAGGGGAAGTGTCTGATTTATTTGCTGCAAAATGTTTAAATATGCTTGGATCTCTGCAAGGTTCTGTGAAAAGAAAGAGAAGTCAAAAAAATAGAGGAAAAAAAAAGGCATACAACTCAGTGAGAAAGAGTAAAGTCATCTGATCATCTTCTAAAAGCTGGCTGCACATCTACTTCAACCTTACTGAGGTTTTGAGGAGTTAAAATTGAATCAGTTAAAGGCTTTCATTAGGTCAGCTATATGACCCAATATTTCTGCAGTCAAAAAGGATTTTCTACCTATAACCATTCATACCATCATGATCTAGGAGTGTGATAAAGAGTGGCTTATATTTCTACACTGGAAGAATACTTCAAAGCTCAGCAGTGTAAGACTGATATTCACATGAATTACTCCCACATAATGGAGAAGGAACAGTTCCCTTTGATATGCTATGTAAACCCTGTAGAGTCATGGATTAATTAATCAACAACCGGCCACAACTGAAGCAAAACATAGAAATTGTGAAGGCAGGAAAAATCTTTTGAATTCCCACATGATGCATGGTAGCATTCTAGTCTTTACATGCCCCAGCATTTTGCTGCCTTTGTTTTGGAGCTTCCAGCTTTCACTGCAACACAAAGGGCCTTTTTTTTTTTCTTTCTTTCCCCCTTTGTACATGTCCGTCTGTAAGTGCCTGTGATGGCCATTGCTTTTTCTCTTCTTTTTTGTTTCTCAGTGTTTTTCCTCACCTATGTCACAAAAAGCAAATTATTACTAAAGCCCCAGGAAAATTGCAGCACATCCCCTGGCATCTCTTTGGGTTGTTAAAATACAAGACTTATTCAGTTAGTAGAGTGAGGTCAAATGTGTTCCTGATTGAGGCACAATGTCAAATCTACAATTATTTAAATTAATACTATTTGTTTAAATTTAAGTTTTTGGACAGAATATGAGTTAACCAATATGTTTCTGCTGAGGTGAAAGGTATGAACAACAAACAAATTGGGATAATGATGGGAAATGGGTTGAGGTGTTGTTGCTTCTTTGTTGTTTGCTGAGAAAAGTGTGCGCCATTTAGATTAAGTTACCTATAGTCCCATTTTAAACATGTAAACTGTCATTATAAACAACACTGTCCTTGTACAAGCCTGTAAAACTGATGCATTCGGCCTGTTTGCATGCTTGCATGCTCTCACTTCAAATCATCTGCACAACAACCTGGAAAGCTATAATGGCCTTTATTCACCTTACTGACGGTGTTCCTTTAGGATCAATTCTGGGTGATACTTTCTTTACGATAGAGGACGTTACAGTATAGCCATTTTGATAGATAATCAGATGTTGTGAGCTGTAATTTTGAAGTAGCTTGTAGCTAAATTTCTTGTTCTTGGTGGTTCAGTCTCCACCTGCTCCAAAAAATGAAGAACCAAGAGAAATGTAGCAGAAGAATCTATATTTGAACTGACCACCAAAAAAGATTAACAGCAGTTTCAGAAATAACAAGTAATCTAGTTCAGTGTTTTATAATAGGCAATAAGCAAAAAGTTCGTGGTATCCTATTGTTTCCATCTCTAACCTCCAAAGAAAAAAAAAAAAAAAAAAAAAAAAAAGATACTCCTTATATACACAATTAAGTCAAATACACAATTATTGTGCTCCCAGTAGAAGTACAGAAATTGGAAAGTAAACATAAAATTAACTGCTATTTTAGCTTCAGTAATTTTACACTTGTGTAACTCCAGGATCGTTTTGGCCCTGCAAAGCATGAACAGCCTGCCATTTGTAATTTTTGACGATCCAAAAACCCTTACCCAGTGATGTATGGGTATAGCATTTAAGCCAGTGGTGTCCAAAGCTGGTCCTCAAGGGCTGGGATCTTGCATGTTTTCGTTTTTTTCCTCTCTGATTCAACACACCTGGATCAAATGATGGCTCGTTAACAGGCTTAAGCAGAACATTGACCTGCTGTGGAGGTAGTTACTACCAGCAGGAAGAGAACTAAAACATGCAGGATGCCGGCCCTTGAGGACCGACTTTGGAAACCACTGTTTTAAGCCTTTGCCTGAACTCTATGTAGGGTCTGAGCCACATGACACTGTGCCTAATTTTCAGTGTAACTGCTGATACACCTTCAAACTTGATTCATAATATCTCCATTCGTAGCAATTGAGTTGACAGATTTAGAGAATAGATCAGTTGAACTAAATTGCTCACTTTATGTGCTGCAGGATGGCACCGCTGTTTGCAGTGTCGCCATATAACAAGAAGGTCCTTGGTTAGAATCCCAGCCTAGGATCTGAGGCTACACAATATTAGAAAATCTTGCAATACTGATAATATTGGGAAATATTGAGATGACAATATCAGTTGCAATATATGCTAATTTTCCTCTCTTTCTCATCTGTGCCTCCATCACTCTTGACCTTTAGCATTTTGGGCAATGCAATCTGTGTTCAGTGTGAGCTTCTATTGAGCTAAATTAGTCTCAAAAAGATTCACAAAGGGCACGAGATTTGTATGCGTACAATAAGATCCACAAGCGTACAGCAAGATTTGTAAGTGTACAATATAATTCACAAATGTGTATGACAATGCATAAATGCGTATCTCAGCATCAACATGTTTGTAAACAGTTCCTCAAATTTACATGTTTCAAACTGCACAAGTAGTAATACACTATGCATACAGATCGGCAAATGCACGTGCGTGAATCGCCAGCTGCAGACGGATCGGCCATCACGAGGACACGGATCAGTTTGCCTGTGCTTGCAGCTTTTGAGACTTTCTAACCACACAAGTTTGTTGACCAACTTCATGGGTATTTTTTACTTAGTTGCCAGAACACTATCCAAAATCCAAGGCACACAATCACCTCACAACTGTTTTCAGCTTCTTTGACTCATACTCAGATTGTGTGGGAAAAGACCAGGCTCTTATTTTGACATGGTTTCTAGCTGCATCTCTGTGCTCCATATACTACACATTTTGCTATGGCACGAGGACTAAATGTGAGAAACCATTTGGAGGCAGATGGTGGTTTTCATTCAGATTATTTAACACCATTTTAATGCATCAGTTTCTTTCTGTGCTCTATCCCAAGTAGTTACAACTCTCTTGTTTCATGTTTTGCTGCAGTTTTATGGCACTTTTTTTTTTTTTTTTTTTTTTTTTTTTTTTTACACATCAGAGCATATCTGCTATCACACATCATCAGGATTAACCACAACCATATGCTGGGTGAAGACAAAGCAAAAATATTTTTGATTAAATGTTTGAGAAGATCTTATGCTTTTTTTTTTTTTTTTTTTTGTCTAAAAACACCTTTTCAACATGTTTTTTGTTATTGTTGTTTATTAACAGGTTAGTCTTTCTGTGATTTGTTCAGGACATATTCTGTCTCTCCCCCAAAGACTGCTGCAAACAGACACCAGTGGGTAAAGCAGGTAAAAATAAAAAAATGGATAGATGGATCTCTTCAAACATGTTTTACGTGGGTTTAAATAAGAAAAGATGAAGGGTGGTTTGTGATCAAGTCATGTTTAGCATTTGAAGTACGCATATCTCTTAATATACTTTAAACATTACTTTTGATGTCTTGTTTTTTTTTTTCTTTCCCATCCCTTATGATTATTTGACCATGTGGTGATAAAAGGTCATTGTTCTATACACAGAGCATGTGCATAGAGCCTAGGTCTGTTCTTGATTGGGAAGGGACAGCATGTGTCCTTTGACTAGCATTTGCCTTAATTCCATAGCAGTGATAAGCAGTCAGTTAGTCAGTCTGACCTTCTTATGTCTATCTCTGGTGGAACTGATGTCATCCTGCAGGAACTGAGACTGGATCTGGTACTCCAGATTCTTTAGCAGAGCACCATCGGCCTCCTGTTGGGAGAGAACAAAAAGAAAGAAGAAAAAAAAGATATGAAAAGAGAACAATCTATTTAACATTTATAGTGTCACAAAACTCTCCTATTAACAGTCATAGTTAATTTTTCACATTGCAGTTGCAAAAAAATCTTATTTGTTTTCATATTTTCTATAAACAGTCATACGTTCTCTCATGCAGTACCTTGTTTAAATGTTCCAGAGTCCCCCGCAGCTGCTCTTGGTAATCACATTCACTTTTGTATCTGGAAAATAAAACCCCTTAATATTTTAGCGAAGTTCAACTTAATTTAAGCCTGTCAAGGATGACCTTTCTGACAAGGTAAAGTTTTTTTTAATTGTACAAGAAGAAACTTACACTTGAAAAGGTAATGTTTGTATTAATATAAAACTAAGAGAAGTACAGCATTACATTTGCCTGTTAAGATGCTGTAATTCACAAGTTATCAGCTAATTTAGCCAGTGTTGTACTCATCAATAAAGTTAAGCCCAAAATGTTTCATACCGCTGACAGATTTAGTTTTAAAATTATTTACTCAACAAGGAAGCGCTTTTCTGATAGGAAATTGCATCTGTCATGAGATAAAATAACAAAAAACTTAGTTTTCAGTTAGTTTTCTTAAACCACTATTAAACCATTTTTGTAAATTCTCTAAATTCAGAAATATATTTTAGAGTTTTAAAACAGTAAATATTTGAACAATTTTACATGATCATCATACAAGCTTTGTGATGAAGCGTTTTTCTCTTTAAATTTCCTGACAAAAAACGAACAAAAAAAAAAAAATCACCCAGGAACTTCTGCTTTTGATTACTCTCCATTAATTCTGATATGATTTACTTAATTGTGCTCCATCTTTGACCTTTGACCCAAAGATAAACCAATCTCTGTCATCCTCCTTACTTGTTGGTGAAGTCATCCAGCAAGCGGCAAGCCTCCCTCAGCTCCCGCTCCAGCTTGCCACGGTCAGAGCACAGCTCTCTGATTCGCTGCCTGTTGATTTCAATCTGTTCTGTGAAGGCCTCCTCCAGGCCACTGGCCTCTTCCATCCGTTGCAGCGTCTCCAGCTGCTTGCGGAACACGGCGTTCCGCTGCTCCAGCACTCGAGCTCTGTTGACATACCGGGCGAAGCGGCTGTTGAGCTCCTGAAGGCTCTCCCAGCCCTGGATGGCTGAGATGCCTGCAGAGGTTTCAGAGTCCTCAGTTTCCTCATCATAGACATCTGAGCGCTCGTACTTCTCCTTGCGCACCTCACGCTGGAAGCTGGTCTTGAACATATTGGTCTGGTTCCTCTGGGCTGATGGTAACCCTGGAGTGCTCGATCCTCCTTCAGCACCTTTAATGTGAGAAAACTTGGGTGCTCACCCTTAACAGCCTCATGCTAGACTGAACAGTGTAAAGCAATGACTGGAGTCGAAATAGCCACCCCCACCCCGGGCCCCCTCTCCCTGCCTATCATATCAGCCTGGGGCCTTCCAGAATTTATTGTTGCCTTTGTGGCACAGATGTGAAAAGCATTACGGTTGATGACAAAGCAGGAACACAAAAGCAAACAATTGGCTTTCCAGTAAAAGAACTAGGTCATCCCTCGCTATTATTTTGGTTCTTAGTCAGCTGCTTTCTGTATCCCTGTTTGGAACTCTGTGTGTTGGCCCACTGCAGCACAGAGGGGAAATTTAATGCAGGACAATGTGTCAAAGTGACAAAAGCAGTTCCAGGCAAAAAGGTCTATTAAGGTAAGGTCTAGCTGGACTGTACTTGAATTAAATAGTCTTTTTTCATTTATTTTACATTCGTTTCTAGTTGCATATTTTTATTTCTTGTTACATATCAGTCTCATAGCCTATTTAACATCAATCTGAAAGATGAATTCATTACTCTAACACTGGCCAGTCTTTCACCCAAAGAAACAAGCAGATTTCTTTCCGTTTCTCAGCATTATGATGTATCAACACATTTACACTTCAACAAAAGAATATAAAAAAAATCTTGAAAGATTGAATAAAAAAAAGAACCTTATCAACTTAAAGAAGCACACAAATGAATATCAAAAACAGCATTTAACTATGTACTACTCTGCTTCTACAGAATAAGGGGACATTTTATACTGAGGAAATTAATGTCCATAATGTTGTATTCTGAACTGATTACACATATTTCATTAACTTAATTTAATATCTAATATTCATTTGGTTTATTGCTCCTTTAGAAGGCTAAAAAAGAGGTTATATGCCCAGACTTTAATTATGAACTCCACTGTAGTCTGTATGGGGAAACAGACTAACCAAAATTTGGAACCACTTTGACTTGGTTATTTGGTCTTCCAGTTCTAGCACAGGTCAAGATATCTTAGTGGATCCCCATTTGGGGATCTTTCACTGTCAGGAAAACTTAGACATAGGCATGCAGACTTAACATTTTTGAGTCCAACGATGCTTCTCAAATATTTTTGAAAACACCTGAGGAAAATACGCTGTTGTAGGTAGAAGGTTAAATCTGAGGTGTTTTTGCAGTATTGAAAAATGATTTTCATGTCCACTGCACAAAAAAAAAAAAAAAAAAAAAAAAAAAAAAAAAAAACATGACCTGCAATGAGTTGGGATTTTTTTGGAGCCAAAAATACTGTCAAAACACTGAATGAAATGATTAACAGTCTTTATTAAAAAATAATTCTGCAGTTCTGGGGTTATTCTAGATCTGAAGGAAAAAACCTAGGAGTGACCTGGTCAAAGTAACAGTCCTGGTTTGGCTACATGGGGTCCACTGTTTGACAGGTTAAAAAATCTGGCAGGCAGAGAAGAGTCAGAAGTCATGCAAGGTTTCAAAAACCATTAAATCAGAGTCTGTCATAATAACTAGGCATGTACAGGTAAGAGCAGGGGTTCAGAAGGCAGGAACCAGGTCATGTTCTCAAAAACTTGGCTTGAAAAGTCTGTATTTCATCTGGATAAAACTTCAGATAATCTGCACTGAAGCTTGGAGATGCTTTTATCCTGAAGAGCACAGGTGAGTATAGTTAGGTAATTGGACAGTCAAGGGTGAGGAGTGCAGTGAGAAATGGGAAAACATTCAAAGCAAAAATCAAGGCACGACATGAACAGTCCAGAAACATTGATCATGAATTGACCTTGTTTTTCTAACTGACATTATATCAGACTAAACTCTCCCTGTTTTAGCTCAGTTAGAATTAGCATTTCTATTGCTAAATACCAGAATAATGAGAAGCATATACAGCGGGTAAAACAAATATTGAACACGTCACAATTTTTCATAGTGAACATATTTCTAAAGGTGCTATTGACATGAAATTTTCACCAGGTGTTGTTAACAATCCAAGTAATCCATACATGGAAAGAAACTAAAACAAATAAGTTCAGAAATTGAATTGTGTAATAATGTAAAATAACAGAGGGAAAAAGTATTGAACACGCTTACTGATATTTAATACTTTGCACAAAAGCTTTTGTTGTTAATGAAAGCTTCAAGACACCTCCAGTAGGGAGTAACTTGTCACATACATTGCTCATGTGTGATTTTGGCCCATTCTTCCACACAGACAGTCTTTAAATCTTGAATGTTCTGTGGGCCTCTTCTATGAACTCTGATTTTTAGTTCTTTCCATAGATTTTCAATTGGATTCAAGTCAGGTGATTGGCTAGGCCATTCTCGCAGCTTTATTTTTTTTTTCTCTGAAGCCAGTTGAGAGTTTCCTTGGCTCTGTGTTTGGGATCATTGTCTTGCTGAAATGTCCACCCTTGTTTCATCTTCATCATTCTGATAGATGGAAGCAGATTTTTCTCAAGAATGTCTCAGTACATTTTTCCATTCATCCTCCCTTCAATTATATGAAGTTTTCCAGTACTATATGCAGAAAAACAGGCCCACACCATGACGTTCCCACTTCCAAACTGTTGACATGGTGTTTTTGGGCTGATGTGCAGTGCATTTTGTCCTCCAAACATGGTGTGTGTCATGGCATCCAAAGAGTTTGATTTTGCTCTCATCAGACTACACACTGAAAAAACAAACTTTTGGGGACAATAAAATATTAAATTGTTCTTTTTAAATGAAAAAAATAAAATCAAATCACCAGACTACTAGAATTTACAAAATAAACAATACACATTATATTCATGTAGCATGAGTACTGTATAAAGAAAGTACATGTTGATATTAATTTACCAGTAGGCTAATATTTAAGTGTTTTTTGTTGACAGTATATAAACATTAAACTATTAGGTAACTTCTACGTGAAAACTGTAATATTGCTCGGGCGCATTCAATACCATAATAATGTCAGCGGGAGAGTGTTATCAGGGAGTTATCAGTTGACTGGTATAAATATCAAATAAAATTTTCAAATAAAAATAATTTCATGATTTAAAAATAATGTAACAAGTGGCTTAGTGGCTTTAACTCTTATTAGTATGTCTCCAATGCCATGGATAATAATAATGTTAATAATAATAATAATGTTATGGTTTATGCCATCTGTAAAATTTAAAGTAGCCCTTTCTCACCATTTCTTTGTTAGCACTCCTCCAGATACAGGAAGCCCATGAAACAGTCCCTTTATGATGGTGTGTTCTTATGAAGGGGCTTAACGGTTTTGCCAGAGATTTTGGGACTTTCAGCGTGATTTTGCATATTAAGATCTGTTTTTATTAATTTTAACTTACATTTTTGTCAGTTTTATACAGAAGGACAACTGCAATGATGTTTGTCATCAGATCTTGATTATTTTGTTGGTCCATGGTAATGGGGAAGATTCTGTGGACGTATCTACTGTATTTGACAGAAAGGAGATGTCATGGGGTGGCAATACAGCCAAAGCGTGTGCACTGCTTTTGAGACTAATTTATGCCATCATATCGCATATCCTCCACCACTGTGCAACACTTCTGAAGTCTTTCAAAAAGTTTTGCTGGAAGTGGATAGGATTAAGCTTTCCCCAAAAGTGCAAAGACTAAAATTAAAGTTGCTTTCACAGTATTAAACTGTGAAAACTTTTAGACAGCTTTTGTACGTCACAATGTTAATGTAATGTTTAAATGCATCAATGTATTTAAATGTACTTAAACATTAATGCAAATTGTTACAGGGATTTTTTTAAGCAAATCTTACTTAGTTTTTTCAGTGCACCATGTTCTCCCAGTATTTTACAGGTTTGTCCAAATGTTGTGCAGCAACATGTTTGTTCTTCCAAAATGGAGTCTTGCTGGTGAGTGTCCATACAGGCCATGGCCGTTGAGTGCATTGCTTATTGTATGAAACAATTGTATCTGCTAAATCCAGGTCTTTCTGAAGCTCTCCACAAGTGGTCCTTGGCTCTTAGACAACTCTTCTGATAATTATTTTACACCTCTGTCAGAAATCTTGCAAAGAGCACCTGGTCGTGGCCGGTTTATGGTTGAATTATTTCTTTCCACTTCTGGATTATGGCTCCAACAGTGCTCAAGGAACATTCAGAAGTTAGAAATCCTTCTGTAACCAATGTCATCAGAATGTTTTGCAATAATAAGGTTGTGAAGGTCTTGACAGAGGTTTTTTTTTTTTTTTTTTTTTTTTTTTTTTTTTTTTTGCTTTTACCCATCATGTCACCCTTGTGTGACACCTTGATAATGACACACCTTTTCAGGCCATCTGTTTGGACTGAACCAGCTGATGTTCATTTGAACTGACAAGGGGCAGAATGACTTTGTGATCACTAATAGATTTCAGCTGGTGTCTTGGCTTTCCATGCCTTTTTCTACCTCCTTTCCTTCGTATGCTCAATACTTTTTCCTGGTGTCATTTCACATTTTTACACATAACTTTCATAAATTTCTGAACTTATTTGCTTTGGTTTCTTTCTCTGTATGGATTACTTGGGTTTCTACCAACACCTGGTGAAAATTTTATGTGAATGGCACCTTTAGAAATATGTTTATGATGAAAAAGTGTGATGTGTTTAATCCTTGTTTTACCCACTGTATACTTTTCACTTTCTTTGAACTTATAAACATGTCTTGAGTAGTTAATACATTCTGAAACTCTAAGCCTTTTAAACTGAATGACTTGGGTCAGATATTTTGGGTAGTCTTTTACAAGCTTCTCTGTATAGTTTGCTGGAATTTTGCCCATGATTCCTTGCAGAGCTGGTGTAACTGAGTCTGTAAACTGCCTTGATTGCACACCTTTCATCTTTGCCCACAAATTTTCTGTGGGACTCAGACTGGGTTTATGATGCTTACTCTAAAAAACACTGACTTTGTTGTCCTTAAGTTTTTTTTGTTGTTACTAATTTGGAGACGATATTATGGCCATTATCTATTTGAGCCAGTTTTTATGTTTTCCTGTCAAATATTTCTTTATTGTTTCCACAGGTTCTTTCCTTATGTCATCTATGGCCAGTTTAATTGTAGTTTCATTAGGCCACATAGCATATACCTGAGTGCATATGCAAACTTTAGTATGGGTTTTATATTGCTTTTGCTGCTTTTGGTTCTTCTTTGCTGTGTAGCCTGTTAGTCCATGTTGGTAGAAGATTCATATCACTGTGGATGATGACACACTCCTACCACCTTTAGCCAGCATCTTCACAAGGTCTTTTGTTTTTGTTATAGGCTTGAGTCATACATTTTTCAAAACACATTGCATCACTGGGATATTGAGCCCTGAACAGTATGATGGCTGGACATTCTTATGCTAATTATACGTGCATAAAACTGATGAATATGGCACTGTTAAAGATAACCAAGGCTGAATCAGAATTTTGAAGATCCACAGTTCCTGATATCTTGGTGGACATAAATCTGATAATCTCAAATCACTTAAAGCAGGAAAAGTTCAGTGTGATTTCATATCAGAATGTGAGGAAAAAGGTATGTTTTCTCCAAAGTACTAAAAAGTATTTAACCTTAGCTGTTAATTCAAAAAAAAAAAAAAAAAAAAAAACATAAAAAACATACCAACAACTACCTTATTATGAAAAAACCTATATCCAAAGTTAAAAGATCATAAGAAAAAGTGTTCACATAAAACACTTGTTTATCTCTTTTAAGCCAACAAAAAGCAGAACTGACATTTCAATATGAAACACCATGGTAAAGTTTTATGTTTTCCATTGTAATACAACTCTAAACCTTTGAAGTAATGTTTTACTAGAATAATAAAAGCTTGTAATTGTTTTTAACAAGGCTCGATCTTCAACCCCATGTCCTCTGTCTCCTTTTATTTCCATGATTACTGGTTACTGTGACCTTTACCAGAGTTGAGAGACAGGATGATGGAGGAATGAGAGACAAAACAGCTCATTTCGTAGCTTCGTCTCCAGGCTATGAAACAAGCTCAGCAAAGCGACTCTCTCTCTCTCTCTCTCTCTCTCTCTCTCTCTATATATATATATATATATATATATATATATATATATATATATATATATATATATATATATATGGGCCGGCAACCTTAGGTAAACGTATTACTGTATTATGTTTACAGCTCTAAAATGTGTTATTTTGCATTTTCTTTACCATGCTTTGATGAGAATCCATGGGTGATTTCTTCTCAAATATTTGCTGAATTGTGGGCTGATTTTCACCCTTTGACATGACTTGTTGGTGCCAAAGCCACTGCTGTTTTAACAGAAAAATTAGGATAGATGTGGATTTAATCACAACCTCTCTCTATAACCTCACTATAATCTCTATACTCAGTCAACTTTAATGGTCTTTAGAAGCAGTTTTTGGATCACAGGTATGATGCTGAAATTTCATTCCCCTCCTATATCTATCTATCTATCTATCTATCTATCTATCTATCTATCTATCTATCTATCTATCTATATATATATATATATATATATATATATATATATATATATATATATATATATATATATATATATATATAGATAGATAGATAGATAGATATATAGTATTAGCCTGTTTTCCTTAATACTGTGTGCCTAAATGTAATCCAAATGATTTCTACCATATTTCCACCAACTGACTCTCACTCAACAGTGAATTTTCCCCTGACAGACTCCTGTTATTTTTCATCTGGGGCACTGCTGATAGTTACCCGAAGTGGAGCTAAACAGCCAATTGTGTGTGGTTGCTAGGGTAAAAATAAACATTTGGCCAATCAGCATCACTGAACTGAACTGAATGTCTTTGGGGCACCCAGAATCTTGCCCTGCCATGGATGATGCCAAATTTTGCGTCGCTATGGTAATAGAATCGATAATGGCACAGATGACAGTCGAGAAAAAGCTTAGACTGAATTTTTCACCTTGCATGACAATGCAGAGGATTTTATAGATGGCCGCTAAGCTACAGCTGCTGTTCCTCAGTTTATTAGTTTTAGCAACCATATTGCTCTGCTATTTTTTGTTGTTTACTTTTTCTGTTCTTTAGCTGCTATCATTTGTTCTTTGCTGATAGTCATTAACGTTGCTGTGTTTTTTTTATGCTTATGTTGCTCTGGTTCGCATAATGTTAATGCTGCTCTAAATAAATATCAACATTTCTTTTTTTTAAATTGTTAATAATAATGATGCTCTTGTTGCCTTTTGAGTTTCTGCTGCTGTTATAATGTTTGGTTGATATGTTTGCTGGGTCAGATGACCATTCTGATTTGGTGTTATACAAAGAGGAAATGAAGTCCTGTTTGCTGACTCAGATCAATGAACATTTATATTTGTAAGATTTAGCTGAGCTCTTGATTGTCACATAAATGCAGGGGGATTGCTTTGTGTTGTGGTTCCATGGTTAATCCCTTCTGATTTCAGGGTTAATTTGATATTAATAGCTGTGATTATTTCATCCTATACCTGTGTGTTTTAGTTCTTTTAGGTAGGAAGACCTTTCCTGTCTGGTGTCAGTTGATTCTCTTCAATTTTAAAAGGATTTTGCCTGTTGTTTGTTCAGGGTTAAACTTCTTGGCAATCATACATTAGTTTGGTGTTTTTGACAGATTTGAATCCAATTCAGAGTTAGCCGCTGACACCAATTTAAGGACAAATAATTAAACAATTGTCAAAATGGCAAAACGCTAATTTACTGTTCCTTGTATTATGTTAAACTGAAATGTTGTCCCAAAATCTAATCTGTTTTGCATTTTTTAAAGAGAAAGGGGAGACAGTTGAGTTATGTCCAACCCCCAAGTGTCTAGTGTCAAAGCCTGTGCAGAAGGAAAAGAAAGAAAGGGTTTGCTACAATGTTTGGAAACATTTTCAACTGGTTTTGTTGAGGATGGCCATTGAAGTGTAGAACTGAATGTCAGCTGTGGTATTATTGGACAAACAAAATGAGCTAAGTGTTATTAGTCACATTACTTTTCTAAAGGGATAGAATTACCCTGCTGTTACATTTTAAATGGAGGAACTTGTAATTGTAAGTTATGTTTTCAAAGTAGCCTACCCAACACTTGTTTTCAAACAATATACTGATTTTACACTGATTTTCTTAAAGTATAATCCGATTGGGACTTGACATCTGCAAATGCCCAAACCTAAATGAAAAGATGACAAAATGTGGTTAAATTTGTGTGTTTGTTTTGGAGTTTTTTAAGTCGTTACTTGTCTAGCAATAACAATAAAACAATGACTGGTACACTTGAATAGAGTGTGTGTACCAGTCACAGTGGACATAATAAAGTGTGTAAATGTGTAGTTTGAGTAAAGCTGCTGTATTTGAAATTAAAAGATATTAAGTTTAAGGCTAGCTTATTTTACCCTTTTCTTAAGCTTTCCAATCTCAGTTCAAACAGGTCTACATTTAGCTTTTTGGGAAATAGCATCCACTTAGGCCTCCAAGAAGGTAGTGTTATGACTACTGCTGTAAGGTGCTGTGTTTTTGTCCTAATATGTAAATTTGAGTGTGCAGGTACCCTTCCATGATTGGTGGATCAAGAAGGTGGAGAATATGAATTGGTTCCTTAAGTGGACATGATGTATAAAAGATGCTGCTGGTGACTACCCATCTTTCATCCTCTGCTCATGCCAAACAGCCACACCTTTGGTTGTGCAGTACCTCTGTAAACACCTGTAAAAGCTCATGTTATGGGTTGAGGAGTTTGTAAGGGTGAACTGCCTGTTTGAACCAAATTTTCTCCTGTTTATCTTTAGTTAGGGAGGTAAGTTTTTGTCTTTTGATTTATTTTAAATAGGTGAGTCTGGTCAATTATTCTGATATTTCCCTTTTGTTTGTCGTTTTAGGCACAAAGCTCACCCTGAAGCTACACCCAGCCACTCTATAAGTGTTAACAACTCATGTAAATTAACATCTTTTAAATAAATTATTGATAGCTTGTTAAAACTGTGTATTGTGGCTGCTTGAAGTCTGATGAAGATGGGTCACCTTTATGATAAGGTCTGGCCACCACTAAACAGGTCATGACAGTATATATTTATTTTTATAAAAGTAAGTATTATATAACTGACTACGATAATCTAAAGAGAAACTATCTTGCTCGTGTATAGAGTGAAATTATCTTTTTTTCTCTTTAGGTGCAGCTGATGACAGCAGTTAACAGCGCAATGTCCAAGGTGTGGATGCACTCCATAGCAACATATGAAAGGTTACACCATCGACTGCTCACAAACCCAGGCAAATTGCCTCTTCTCCCTGGATCAGAGGCAATATTTGACAGTCATTTCCTTTCACCTCTGCATGGGTTCCATTTTAGCCGTTATGCCTCTGACCTGAAGTGTGTTTAGCCCCCAGGTTGCTCTTTAGAGATGTACTGAATATGTCCTCAGACATGGGACAGAACCCCTGAGGAGTCCAGTCTTCCTGCTCTGGTGCTGATTTTGTTGTCTGCCAAGACATTAAATCTATCTGCTCTAAGTTGTTTTAGCATTCATTTTTTTTGTTTGTTTTTTTTAAGCCCCAACTGTCCCTTGTTTTTGTCTGCCTGCTTGTGTGCTACAAATCTAAAAATTCTCAACTGAAACTTGTTTTCCTTTCCTTGTTTCCTTGTTTCTTGTTTCCTTGTTGGAGACTTTTGGCAACAACACTCTGCAGCACTGTTGCAACCCTGCTCTTTACTGAGCAAGCAGCGAGTACCACTGTGAGCCCCTCCCGCCTCCTAAGCACTGCAATCAGTCTGTCCTGCAGCATACAGTCAGCAGTCCGAGAAGAGATGTTCCATTCCACTCTGTATCCACATTGCAGATAAATCACACATGTGGAAAGCTGAGTAACCCAATTAATCAATGCTCACCACGCTCATTCTTCCAACTCCTGACTCACCACCGAGCAGGACCCGACCATGTGTCTGAGTGAAATGGTTTTATACCCAAACATGGGGCTGTAACAAAGATGTACCACTGTAACCAATAAAACTCAACTGCTTAGGCACCATTCAACTTGAGGAAAGCACAGATGGTTTTAGGCAAAATATTGAGAGCTAAAATTTACAGGAAAAGGTCAATATGTACTGAAACAAAAGGTAGAACCCTAAATAACCTATTTAGACAGTTTATCAGCAACACAAAGAAATAGATTTGGGGGTTAGTTACAGTTTAATGGTTAGGATTAATTTCAGAATTAATTTTAAGATTCTGGTAATTGTAGTAAAGGCTCTGTCGCATATTGCTGAAATTGTAATTTGCTATATATCCACAAGAGCATTCAGGTCAATAGATAGTGTTTTCTACATGTCCCTACCACCTGTCAAAAACATAATGGAGACTGACAATTTTCTGCTACTGCCCCAAATCTGTGCAACCAGCTCCCCTTTATATTAACCTTTTTTCAATCCCTGTCTTTAATTCTATTGTTAAGACTTATTTTGATAAACTGGCATTTCCAGCCTATGCCATGATTCTTGGGTGTTTGGATTTTGGCTTTAATTTGTGTTGGTTTTCTAAGTATTTCTTCGTATAAATATGTTTGCAGAGTTTTCCCTGTTCACTCTCTGTTCATTATTGTCACTAGGGTATTTCCATACTGGTTAATTCCTTTGTGTTTAGTTTCTTAGTTATTGCTTGTGTTCTGTTCTTTGTGTATTTTTATTTTCTTGGCTCCATATAAGTCATTTCCCCCCTTAGTTTGTTGTTTCCTTTGTGTGTAGTTCAGCTGCATCTGTCCTAATAATTCATCTTCCCTCAGTCTCCCTGTCTGCTCCCATTCACATGTGTTCTATATTCCCCTAATCACGCTAACATGGATCCAGAGTCATAGTCCACCCTTACCTAAGCATATAAGCACTCTGGTTTACATTGTTTATTATTGATTCCTTCAGTTGCCCTGCCTATGTACAACGTCCTGTTCATATTGTGCCTTGTGGTAGGTTTTCTGTTATCCATTCATTAAAAGTCCTTTACATCTGTATGTCCCTAAGGTCATGTGACCAAGTCCTGCTGGTTGTTCCACATATGAGGCTGAAATCTAATTCTCAGCAGTAGCCCCTAGCTTCTGAAACACCATCCCCTTTAGTTTGAGGTCGGTGGATGCTGTTGAGCTTTTTTAAAAGCCAGAAAAATAAATACTCATGTTTTTACAGCTGTTTTTAATTATCTGTTTTGTGATGTTTATATTTCGTGTCCTTCAGTACAGCACTTAGTGATCTGTCTTGAGAGGCATTATAGAAATACGTCTTTACTTACATCTATGCTGCTTCCAAGCTCGTTTGCATTTTGGTCCTACTTAAACCACACATGGAAGTCTGCTTATTCTTCTCAGTCCATTTGGTTTTTGTTATTTGTACTAAATGACTGACTTATTTTTAGTGTTTTTTCCTTGTTTAAATCCTTTATGTGTTTTATGCATTCTCTAATTTTTTTAAAGATATGCTTAAAACCCTTTAGATGATGTAAACTATGAGATATACAGAAATCAACTGATTTAATTACTTGCAAAAAAAAAAGTGCTTTAGCAACAGTAACTTCACTTACGCTATGAGGAAAGCTGACAAAATATATTATTAATTCTATAGTCAGGGAACCCTTCAAAAATATATTTTCCTCAACAAAATACTTAAAGAGCATCAGTGTAGTATGGCAGCAGCACAATGAGTTTGATTACTTGATGAAGGCTGTTGGATGCAAGTACAGCTATCAAAAGCAAACAGCACTAAACGTTAGCACATATTTGTCTGATTTTCTCCAGTCAGTAGCATATTACAGCATTCATCCGTTTACTTGTTTTTTTCTATTTAAAGATTTATGATCCTATGATGAATGTAGTTTAGAGTGATACCTCCTGTATGTCATAGTTTTAGGAAGCTGCCTGACCCACATGCAAACACTCTCAGAAGACAGTTTTTAAAGGCTTATTTACAATAATAAATAAGAAATTGTACTGAATGGTCTTGGTCCAGGGTGGTTCTAGAGGTGCAGGAAACCAGGAACACCAGAGTAAGAGGAGAGAGACCAAGAAAGATGAAACAGAAAATGATGATTCATTCCCTACAAAGTAATGAGCTTACTTTGTAGGGAATGAAGGTCCACCAGGGAGAGGTGAGCAGGATCTGGATCGATGAGTAGGTTTGGTTCCAGAGGTTCTTCAGTTTAAAGAAGAATGTTTGTAGCCTGAAGTTGTGAGAATGGAACAGAGGAATGATGTGATAAGTTGGAGGGAGGACAGGTAATGCAGAGGCTAGAGATAGAGGAGGGAGAAGAGGAGCCTTAGTGGAGTCAGCTGAGAGTGGATGAGCAACCAGTCTTCACAGAGAGATTGTGAAGCTATAGTCCAAATCCAGCTGCCTGCAGCATTCAACCAGTGAAAAACACTGCTCAGCAACTGGTACTGTTGTGAGGAGTCCCTCTGACTTAAAGGGATTCCCCAACAACTGTGCTTTTATGGTGAATTCAAGTACATCTTGTGCACTGGATTGTCTAAATCTCAAAACAACCCCAAAGTGATTTAAACATTTTTTTTATTCTCACAGTATTACTACACAGTATTATTAATCTACACAGTATTATTAATCTACACAGTATTATTAATCTACACAGTATTATTAAGAATTCCTAAACAACACTGATCATTTTCAAGTGGTTTGATTGATGTATAATCCTTCTATCCAGTTAGTGGCTATAGCTCCTTATACTTTATAAACAGAAAAATCAAACCAAATCTCTCTTCAGTTTTATAGTGGCCGCTTCTCATTTGTTTGTCTTGATTGAACCAAAACCAAAACACATGCAGAACAATGATTTTTGTGTACTGTTACACCCCTATTAACTACATTTTATATACCTTGGTGCTAAATAAGCCTATGTACAGAAACTAAACAAGCAATAAAAAACATACAAAGAGAAATTCTCCTTTGTGACTTAGAAAAGGAGAAACAAAATTGAGTGCTTCTGTTCAGATTTAAACCTCTAGATGTGCATTAGGTTTGGATGCTGCTCTGCTCTTATTCCATTTTATAACTGTTACCAATAAAACACTTCCCAGTCTGTCGGCCTTTATGCAGAGGTAGTAGATTAAAGGTCTTGTGCATACTCTCCATGGATAAGGGGAACGCCTGAATGAGAAACGGCTAAACGTCACTCTCTTTCTCATCTATAGTTGCAGTTACGATTAGCAGTAAATCTGTGGGCTGGGTGAGATCGGAGACCTGTCCATAGCTGGAAATTAAAGTCTTTTGTTTATCCTGCAAGTCAAGCCTCCAGGGCTTGACTAACTGCTGCTAAGGACAGTACTTTAATTCAATGTGTGCTGAGAGCTGAGGCTGGCTAAAGAAAATTGCTCATTAGTTAACACAGGAAGTTGTCTGCTGGTTTACTTTTGTGTCTGGTATATCAGAGCTACCTGTCAAACCCATTGTAGGAGGACAGAAAAAGTCATCCTGCTGTTATTGACAGATGATTGTTGGAGGTAATGCACAAAACAGGAGTGCTTTGTCTTCATCACAATGAGAAATTGATCCTACAAAGTCATCATTGCTGCTGTCTGTTTGTTGTTATCTGCTGTTCAGGATGATTGAGCATGGAGAGATGGTGCTAAAAGTCTTTCACTGCTGTGTCAAGATAAAAACAAAAGAACAAAAATGGCTCCATTTTAAAGTCTTGTTAAGTTATGTAACACAAGAACAGCTGGAAGTTGTTTAAGTCATACACTCTCCCAGTTGTAAAAAAAAAAAAATAAAAACAACAAAAAAACTTTGTTTCTATAATGTAAGACACCACCAAATATGTCAAGTAATATTACGTGAGCAATAGTCAAATAAGGCAATATATAACAGTGGAAAAAATAAAATAAAAAAAAAATCACCATCACATAAAGACAATTAGTTCTTCCATAATATACACTGCTTTTAGCTTTTTAGGATATTAAATAACCAATGTGACAAGTCCTTAAATATTTAAATTGTGTCTAGTTTTTCAAGCAACTAACTAATAATTTCTTTCAATGTAAGAAAAAACATTTTCACTCTATACAACAGTTTTGTTAAATATACTGCACAGCTATACTCTAATAAACTCTAACACCAGTAGCAAACTGCGTCAAATGCAGCACTGAGATCAAGTAATATACAAGACACAAATTCCAGACCCATCACTGTTAAGATGTATATCATTCAAATCACCAAGACCATAACATCCACAAATTTATTACATTTTGTGTTTTATTGTCCATATTTATTACTGAAAAACTAAATAATTTATGGAAAAATAAAAAATGAAAATTTAGGTCATGGGAGTATTTGAAATAACAAGGGCTGACATGGTGGTACTGTTCTCAAAGCTTGCGGGTAGGGGCATCGTGTCAGATTATATAGGTACAATAATTTCACATCCCACATGGTCAGTGACAGTAATGCAACATTAACATAAATTGTGTTTGCAGCCCTGACTTGTAGCGTTCACCTTGGCTGCTTCATGTGAGAACCTTGCACTGAGACTTGGAATCTAACTGCTGTTAAGGTAACAAAGCAACAGTCAACGAGTTTAGAGGATGAGCTTTTACAATATTTTTATGTGAACTGGGTCATAACCAACAACAGCTATGGAAGAAGGCACGAACTAAGGTTAAAAATTCGACCATATAATTCACCCAAAAGGGGCTACCACCATAGGAGCTCTTCCTAATGGACACAGTGCTTGAAAGTAGAACTGATGATTTAATGTATGAAATGACTGTTAAGCAACCATTTACAGAAAAAAAATTTACAAATTTGTTTATAAATAACATAATAGCTACAAGAAACAGTCTAAAAATAAAGAAAAAAATGATGATGTTTAATATTCTGTGGACCATATTTCAGGGATGTGGTAAAGATGGTGCTCATTTTACTCCACCATCTTGTATTTTAACAATGTTTGTCTTTCTTTTCATACCTAAACTTTTAGGTAAGAAAAATAGGCATCTGCTGAGTGACAATTTACATGGGCTTTTGTGTATCTTTGGTACCCACTTTGACAGCTGATGAAATAATTTTCACCAATATAATCATGCCAGTGTTTCCTCGCCCTGGTTGTCAAGGCACGCTGCCCTGTTTTAGATGTCTTCCTGTTTCAACACACCTGATTCAGATGATTGCAGTTCAGAAAAAAACCTGTTAATTAGCCATCAACTGAAATCAGGTGTAATGAAGCAGGAAAACACCTACAACATCCAGGGCACTGTGCCCTGGGGACCAGGATCGAGAAACAGTGGGCTATGTGACTCCATAAAATATCCACTTTCTATGTGCATAAACAATACAGAATATGCCCACAAATGAAGTAAGTGCGAGCATCCACAGGTGAAACTAAACAACTTTCACTGTGTTTTATATGCACAACAGGCATGTTGGATCTGAACTTTGGGTTGGTGGGCCCCTGCGACAGGCGGGGGGGATTATTATTATTATTATTTTTTTTTTAGAAATTTCAACTTTCTAGTACACAGAAAATTTAAAAACCCATCAGATGGAGACACAGGAGAAAAAATTAGGCATTTCTGTCAGAGTTTGGCACAAGATTAAAAAAAAATACTCAAGTGCACCAGTAAATTTCAATAAAAAACATTAATAATGCCCCTAACAAAAAACATATTTACTCTTTTTCTTTGGTTGCTAAGTGAACAAAGATATTTTATATTATATTTTATATAGGTGAAAACACATTAATCAAATTAATAACTTAATTAAATTAATTACCTTGGGTTGTAAAGCCAGGGACCATCAAATCTTGAGATTTAGTCAGAAGTTGTTGGGGGGGGTTTTCCTGGATATACGCCGATGTGTAGCCTATTTCTGACACACACACACACAAAAAAAAAACAAAAAACAAACACACAAACAAAAAAAACAACAAAACAAAAACATCAACAACAACAACAAAAAAACCTAAAAACAAAAAACCCTGTCTCCTGTTTGCCACGGAGCTGTAAATAAGGATACAAGTGAACTTTCAGCGATCCCTTCGGTGTGAGGACCGCCTTTCTTGAAAATTGAAAGACGGTTTGCCGTCTCGGCAGCCTCCCTCTTCATCTCATTTATCACATTTATCACGGAGGAGAGGCAAATAAAACTTTTCCCTTGGAAAAAAAAAAAAAAAAAAAAAAAAAAAGAAAGAACTAGCGTAGCAGAAGATAGGAGAGGAGTGCTCTGACAGCAGATGCGGGCTTTGCGCGGTCAGGTTGATGGAGAGATTTCGTGTCTCCACTCCTTCAATTGCTCATTTGGAGGAGGATTTTTGGAGCATTTTAACTGAAAGGCGAAATTTTTATCGGAGTGACGAAGTCCAGAAAAGGTTGAAACCCCCTTTCAACGTTTGCAGGTAGGTAATATTCCTAATGAGTACTTGGATAAAACAATAATCTTTGTTTTCATAGTTTCCCGAATCCTTAGTCAATAAACATATTTTTTTATGCAAGATATATATTTGTTAACCTGTAAAGCATGGTAACAGTTCTCACTCTTATTATATTACGTTATAATGAAAAACCATTTGATATCTTTTTAGTGTCCCTCTGCGTGTCGCAGATTTTATTTATTAACAATCGAATTTTGTTGCTTTATCAAAGCAAATGTGTTTATTCCTTTTGATTTTATGCCTAAACTAAAGAGGGTTTTTTTTTATTATTATTATCATGAGGGCACTGTGTGCC
Source organism: Anableps anableps (assembly GCA_014839685.1). Lineage (NCBI taxonomy): Eukaryota > Metazoa > Chordata > Actinopteri > Cyprinodontiformes > Anablepidae > Anableps > Anableps anableps. The sequence goes on from CM026076.1 coordinate 20,869,194, forward strand.
GCACTTCTCATGCACTGACTTCACTGTCTATATGAGTCGGAGCCACTGGCATGCTATAAAAAGACAATGAATTACGCAAATAAATCTCCAAGAAGTAATCACTCCACCCTCAAATATTCTTCATCAGAAACAAATGACACACCCCACGTGCCACCATAATGACTTGTTTGCTCTAATAACTGATTATGTATGACTAAGATCACAACTCTCTGTTCCAGGTGAAGATGTGTCTCTGTTTCCAAAGATTGGTTGATTGAGAGTTTCAAGATTTTCATTTTTACAAATGCAAATGATTTGAAGGAAGGTAAAAACTGGAAGCATATACCACCATGTGTAACATAAATTGTTGGATCAAATCTGTTTCATTTTCACCAAAATAAGTGTGTTGTAAGACATGGGAGACTCCAACATCAGCCACTCAATAGCAGTTTCTACAGAGATCCAGGACAGTAACCTGGGGGGCAACTTGGATCAGTATATGGATAGCTATGACCCGGACTACGACATCCCTCCTGATGAGATTCCAGACATAACTCAAGGCCAGGCCTTCTTTGTGGCCACCATTGTCATTGGCATTATCCTTGTGTGCATCATGCTTGTGTGCGGTCTTGGAAACTTCATATTCGTTGCAACCTTGACACGCTACAAAAAGCTCCGCAATCTCACCAACCTGCTTATTGCTAATCTGGCTATCTCAGACTTCATTGTGGCAGTAGTTTGCTGTCCCTTCCTGGTGGACTACTATGTGGTAAAACAGCTTTCCTGGGATCATGGACTGGTGCTGTGCGCCTCTGTAAACTACCTCCGTACTGTGTCACTTCATGTGTCCACAAATGCGCTGCTGGCCATTGCGTTTGACAGGTATGATGATGCTTTAAATTTTCTGTTTGTGTGTGTGTGCATGTGGGTGTGCATGGGTGTATGTATGTGTGTGCTTGTTTACAGTGCCAGTGTTTAAATGCATCCCTGACAGTCTGCATGTGTTCAATATAACATTGCTTCTTTCCAAAAAAAAAAAAAAAAAAAAAAAAAAATCATCAGCATTGTCTACTGAGAGCTGGATCAATACAACCTCCCAAGTGTTTTCCCAACAACAAGCTGTTGTTCAAGAACAACAGAAAAAAAAAATTGTCCAAACAAATTCCTGTACAGATTTATCTAAAAAGAGAGACAAAAGTTTTTAGTAATTTATTTCTTAGATGACAATAACACAAATTAATGGCTTTGCTAGTACAATATGATGGCTTTTCAAGAACCTTCTCAAACTGAGTTTGTTTAGTAACAGAGTTGATGTAGTCAATGCCATGCTTGTGACATGTTTAAATTTTCAAAAAAATCATTAAAGTTGATTAATACATTTTTGAATTTATTAAAATTAAGACATAGAGAGTCAGAAACTTGGCTGCCAACATTTGAATCCAGCTATGAATGAGTAACCTTAAGGGTTCAATGGGTGAGGGAAGCAAAGAAAGCTTAACCCAAAATGCATAAATTTAAAGATCGATAACCTTATTAGGGGTATTGCTCATTCTGTTAAAAGGAGTAGTTATTGTTTTCTACTTGCAGAGCTTTGCAAATGTGTTCATACTCTGAACTTTTCACATTTTATCAGTGTATTTTATCGGGACTTCATGTGTTAGACCAACACAAGTGTAAGAAAAAATATACCTCAATTAAAATAAATAAATAAATAAATAAAATAAAATAAATTTATGCTGTGCATTTCTATTCAGTATCCATAATTCAATATTATTCAATTATTGACTAAATATTTAGTTCACAAGTTAAATATTTAGTTTGTTAACTAAATATTTAGTCCCAAAGTAAATATTTATTTTCCAAATTAAATATTTTTTTCCAAACTAAACATTTAATTTTCAAACTAGATATTTAGCTCAGACCCTAATATTTAGCTTGCTGACTAAATGTCTGGCAAGCAAGCTAAATATTTAGCTAGCTAAGTAAATATTTAGGTTGTGAATTAAACATTTAGCTTGGAACTATGCCATGTATGAATACCATGGTGAAAATATGACTTTGAAAAATGAACACCCATTTTTTTCTCTATGACAGGCTAAGTAAACCAAAATATTGCTGTTCATTTTTTGCTGTATAACTTTACAAACGGCACCCTCCCTCCACTGTTTACGTCACACACAGAAAAGCAACAACATACCTTTTTACTAAGTAAAATAACAACAGTAGTAATGCACAGTGACTGGATAAATAACTTTAATTTGATTACTGGATTGGAAATAGTAAAACGTTAGATTACTGGTCACTGAAAAAAGAGGTCAGATTAGTAATGTGTCACTAAGTAACATGTTACTGACATCACTGTTTCTTGGTCATCACAATTGTGTTTATCTTTGTGTTTATCACATAAAACCTAAAGAAAAACTACTTGTGTTTTTAGAAAGGTGGATAAGTTCAAAGGGCAACTATACTTTTTTAAGGAACTGTATGTTGTCTGGTAAAGCATGGCCTCAAACCTTTGTAAAGATGGAATCATTTGTACTTTGTATTTTTAGCTGAAGGATTTTGATAGTTGGTATTTATTGGACTGCAAACTAACATTAGACACACACACACACACACACACACACACACACATATATATATATATATATATATATATACATACATTTTTTTTTTATTTAAACAAGTTAGAATAACCAACAGGCCTTAGCAATGCAGCTCTCCTTAGATGACTTATTTGTCCTCTAGCTCTTGTAATTTTTTTTACTGTGACAGATGTGCTTCTTTTTATCTTAAACAGTGCTTAACTACATGATGCGCATTATGGTCACATTTAGATAATCTGGATAGAGCCAATCCTTGCCACACATGGTCTTTAAAATGTTTCTGCTTACAGATGAATTTGCTTTTTTAGAAAATCTGTTTCAAGTATTTGAAAGTCATTTCAGTCATTAAGGCTTAAGCATTATTAGCAAAGCAGACACACTAGCTGCCATGGGCATCGATCTAGATACAAAAATGAAAAGGCAAATTGAGCTATTTTATGAGAAAACTTGTTACAGGCAGGAATTTGGCAAATGTGTCGTCAAATCCAAGCCACTTTAGGGTCATTTACCATGGTCTTGAAAATGACATAGGACCATACTTTCCCCATCCACCTGTTACTGTTTTTATAAAATAAGTAAATAGCACTGCACTCATTAAAAAAAAGAAAAAGCTGAGTCATATATTTTAAGTCTGTTTAAGAAATTGCGAGAGTGTAGTTTATATTAATATGTAAAGCTTCACTTGATTGGTAACTAATAATGTCTATAAGAAACTTGCAATGTATGCATTTCTTATTTATGATTCGTTTGAAAATAACCAAGGTATTTACAGGCAGTTCTTTCTATTTTTCTGCACGTAGAGACAGGAGAACAGCTCACAGCTTGAAATCAGCTCTTCATAAAGTTAAATCTCCCTTGGATGCTCAACTTTTATTTTTAAAACAAAAATAACAGGAGAAATAATGGTACTTTTTAGTTAGGCTGATATTTAGTGAAATTAGTTTTTAATAGAATTTGCCTATTTTTAAAAAGTAAACCTTTCTAACAGTTTGCCAGATATAGTGAGTCATGACTGAAATCTGAAATGCAGATGTGCTTTGGTGAATGAGATCCATTATTGAAAAATGTACATTTCTCAAAGTTCTTTTCTCTTGAATTGAATCTAATGTCCACTTGATAACGAAATTCAGTATGGATTAATGCCTGTAATGCAAATCCACATTCATTAAAGCTGCAGTATGTAACTTATACTATTTCCGTCTAAAGAAATGCACGGCTCCTGACCAAAAAACAACCAATCAGATCCAGGAAGAGGGTCTTAGTGCTGTCAATCAACCTCGTGTACGTGCTGCTAAATGTTCTAATAGCAAAGAAACAACTTACCCTTCCAGGAAAACTGTTTATCCGCCGTCATCGGTGGCGATGCTAACTAGACTTAGCATTTGTGGAGGCATTCATTTCCTGTCTTGTCAACGATACAATATTCTCTCTCCATTCTTATAGGTACATGGCCTTAGTACATCCTCTGAAACCTCGCATGAAGTACCAGACAGCCTACTGCTTAATAACAGGAGTCTGGATAGTTCCAATTCTGATATCAATTCCTTCAGCTTATTTTGCTTCTGAGACCATGTATTCTCTTGGTGACACCTCCTCAACCACTCACAAAGTCTTCTGCGCCCAGATCTGGTCTGTAGACCAACAGGCCTACTATCGATCTTACTTTCTGTTTGTTTTTGCCGTGGAGTTTGTTGGCCCTGTCATCATCATGACAATGTGTTATGCCCGCATTTCCTGTGAGCTGTGGTTCAAAAATGTTCCTGGGTTTCAGACTAAGCAGATAAAGAAGAAATTACGTTGTCGTCGCAAAACAGTGATGGTCCTCATTGGAATTTTGACAGCATACATCCTGTGCTGGGCACCATACTATAGCTTCACTATCCTTCGAGACTTCTATCCAACCCTCATCTCTCGCCAGAGAAACTCACTGGTGGCTTTCTACATTATTGAATGCATTGCCATGAGCAACAGTATGATTAATACATTCTGTTTTGTCAGTGTCAAGAATAACACTGTAAAATATCTGAAGAAAATTGTCCTGTTGCACTGGAGGTCAACGTATGTCTCTAATAAAAGTGTTGATGAAATGGACATAAGAACTTCCTCCATGCCATTAACTGAAGAGATTGAATGCATTAATCTAAGGTGATGAGACTAAACTTTGGTAACACTTTCACTGAGAGATCAACTGCTTTTAACCAAAATCCATGACATTGTGGGTCATTATTTTGATATTGAGTTTGTTCGTCATATTTCAGAAAGAGTTCAGTTCTAATGGAGTATAAGGATACATTAAAACATCTATTTGGAGCATCAGTGACTCAGAAAAATAGTAATCTGTCAATCTATGTTTGCCTCTTAACAACATTTCTCTGGGCAAGACAATCTATATTGTAGTGTATATCTTGTGTCAAAGTGCTTTGAGTGGTCACCAAGTATGTGAATAGGGTCCAATAATTATACATTTCTTAGCAGAAAAAAAGAAGAGATTACAAGCCCTGTATGTATAGAAAAACACTATATAGAACAAAAGGTTGTGTACAAAGTGTGTGGAATAGTTAAATATAGATTGTGGTGTGAAAAGCTTTAAGTAATTACAAGACAAGACTACATAAGTGCAGTCCAAGTCTTTGGTTGAGATGGATTATTGCCAAGGTATCATTACATACAAAATTTTCTGTTCATGAAAATGTAATTGTTGTTTTATTCATACTGTGCTATACATTTTATACTGTAAAATATTGCTGTATCTGTATTTTAAATGAAACACCAGATTATTAACTGCCTACTTATCCTTCTATATCCCTAATCTTTGTATTATTTGTACCTGCTTTGTTTACAGTGATATTGAGCTAGATGAGGTTTTAAATGGAAATGGTTTTGTATGGTTTGTCCTAAATATGATCAAACTGATAACTGGGAATAAAAAAAACAAACAAAAAAACGCTTTTTCAAAATGTGAAAATTAAATACTATTCCCTCATTCTTTGTTCTTATTGCATTGCATGTCTTCTTTGTAAACCATTATTTGTGGGTTTAAAGTAATAAATACTGATACACTGAAAACAAACAGTTCTTTTGGTTGTGGTTTATTTTTGTATTTGAATGTAATTTCCCTGACATATTAATGTATTTAAAAATCTTAAAATCTGCAATACATTATACTTTTTAAATTAATTATTTGATCAAATTTTTAAGTAGCTATGAACTTGATTCAGATACACCTTGATTCTCTGCACACTTTTAAATAAACTTATTTTATTTATTTATTTTTTTTACCCATGTATAAATTTCATATGAGCAGTGGGTGCTACAAAGAATATTTGAGAGGACAAGAACACCTGCAGACTGAGGGAAAAAAAATTTAAAACTCTGATTTAAAGCCTGTCTTTTCTTCTTAACACATATAATGCAGTGACATTCACTGCCCTTTTAAATCTCATTGTTGAAAATTTATTAGAAAGTCTACTCGTGAATCTTGCATTCTTCATCTGTCTGTTTCTAAATTAAGGCAGCAATGTTATGACATTATATTTCTGTGTGAAGACACAATGGGAATATTTTATTAGTCACAAGCATCTAAGAGTTCAACTCTACCACTAGGCAAATATGTATCATTGGTATTCAAGGGGTCGAATGACATTTAATGATCATTTTTAAGTATTTTCTATCAGTTAAAAATTATGAGTAGGCAATGCCAACATTTTAGCTTTAGATGTAAACTGGTGAAGAGATTTCCTTAATGAGAACTAAAGTCATTTCTTAAATCTATATGTTGGAGTACCTCCAGAATGCCACCCCAGGATCCCACCACAGATGAAAGTGAATGAAAGTGCAAAGTGAATGTCTCAGGCAGCAGAAAAGTACCATAGAAGAGGAGCAACAGTCCTGTGTGGTACGTACCAATGGCAGATCTCTTCAGAACATATATTCTAAAAGTAATAAATATCTATCATCCATTTTTTTACCCGATTATTCTTGCAGGATTGTGGGGTGGCTGGTTCCTATTGCCAGTGTTCACTGGGCAAAAGAGTACCCTCCCTGTCACTTTGCTGCTGGTGCACCTGCATTTCCCCTATAGGGGACAATAAAGGGTATTTATATTCTATTCTATTCATCTGCCTTGTCAACTCCACTAAACAGAGGTAAAAAAAATACTTAAAACATATAATTAAAATATGGGCTTCAATTGCCATTTTAAATGTATCAGTTGTGGATTGCATTGGTTTTAAGTCATCATTTTCTGTCATAGGTTCAGAATGTGGTCTGGCAGAGAAGGACCACAATGTTATACATTAATGAATTATCACAGATCATTTCAAGATGTAAATAGATTTCTCATTAATTCTGAAATCCAAAAACAAACCTGATCTACTCTAAGCAGCGCTATTAATGCTTTTCAGAAACCAGTGCTTTTTCTTTGATGTTCCGTCAAAGCCCAGCAGTGTGATAAGGATTTTTATCCTCCCTTGTCTTTAAAGTACAAGTAAAAGGAGCAGAGCTCAAGGGCTTTCAGTGGCCATGTAAAATTTAGATTCCTCATCCAAATTCATTGTGATTTCTCATCTGTGGATATCTGATGAAAAACAATCCAGTGATTGCACGATCCATCTTTAGCACACACCAGCTTCTGGCCTGTTAAGATTCATCCCATTAAAGGTGTAGCCAGAGACAGTGCAACAAGTAGGCCTGTACAGATGTAATTGTCAAAACCTAAAAATAAATTTAGCTAAACTGCTAACTAGATACTTCAAAAATACAGCTTACTGCACACCAAAACAAACTGTGTTGTCACACCTACCATTATCATACTGGAAGCTGTTAAGATAATCATTATATATATATATATATATATATATATATATATATATATATATATATATATATATATATATATATATATATATATATATATAAAATCTTGGTGCAGTAACTTGTAATAATACTTTAGTTTTTTATATTAAGAAAATCATTATAATGTTGATGTCAATGATATAATTAAGATAAAAAATCATGCCACTGCTCTAATACTACAAGCCTGCACAAAAAAAATAAAACATTTTGTTTTCTAAATACATTTACCTAAGCAAGATAGTATATTTTGATTGTTTTGATTGACACAAAACATATCATTTACAAATAAGATTATTGTATTGTGTTATATGTTCATTCCTTACATAGCTGACAAGTTTTATTGTCATCATAAGCCTGTCCAGCACAATGATCCTGTCCAGGAAGCTCCTTTTGACATTAACGAGATGTTACTGCGCCTCTTTGTTCTACTCTTTTCTAAATGTTCTTAGATTGCACTGGACAAACTATTTATTCTGTGTAGTAAAATGTAGAGTCTTTATTTCCTTAAATGGAAATGTGACTTTTCTTATTGAACAACTCATTTATGTGCTTGTCACTGTGTCCTTGTCATCGTAATCCCCAGTTTTCACTTCAAAGTCCATGAAAAAAATAATTATTATTACCTTAACCCTCATATAAAAGCAGTATGGCAAAAAAAAAAAATGTGCTTATTTCATTTTAGAACTAAAGAAGCCTCTTGAATGAAAGGTGAAACATCTTAGAGAAACAAGCAAAGTGCAGTTGCCTTCTGTGTTTATACTTAGGTTTGGCAAACAGTGTCTATCTCAGCAATTGCAGATTTCTTTCTGTGCCCAAAAGCTACCAGTTTCCTGCCTCACTACTTCAGTCACCCTTTTCTACAATTCTAAGAAATAAAAGAGCACATTTTCAGGGTTTTTTTTTTTTTTTTTTTATCCAACTGCTTCAACTGCAAGGATGTCACTCTGACTCTTATTGATTTTTTTTTATTTGTTACAAATCCCAAAGGATCATCTAATAATAAATGTTTTCTGTGACTGGCACTTTGATAACAGTCTCTGAAGCACCTGTACAAGGTGCTGGGATTGTTTAAAAGACAAAGGGAACACAAACTTCTGCTAACAGTTTGTTAGTTTACAGAAACTGCCTTTAACTGTTATACAGCTATTATTTACGTCATGGGTTAATACACCATGTAAGATACATGGTGTCTGCTACAATCCCCTTCACAACCAATTCGATTAACAACAGTGAATAGAAGAAGACTGGACCAATCATTGCTCTGGATCTAACTGGACTATTCTCCAGTCCCCTTATCAATCTTTGTTGAGTTAATTTATTTATTTATATTGCTTGGTAAAAGTTTAATGAAAATAGATATCTATTGCTGATAATACTTCTTACCTTTATAAATGTAACAGCAGCACTGCATAGGATGAACTATTTTACCTTCTGTGACCCACTTAGCAACACTTTATGAGGAGTCGGACCATATGACATGCCATAACTTGTAAAGCATATTAGACTGCACAGAATGATTTTGATATGCATTATTGTCTGTCTACAAAAAAGGTCCAAAGCTAGACTGAACACAACAATAAAAGCAAGAACACTGCCCATTTTTACAGGGTATGAGTGAGAGCATACAACACTACTACATATTCAATACTCAAATCAAAAGTTATTGTAAAGGAGCACAACATTTACAAAAACTATTTTAAGTGAGGACCTGAGAGTTATACAACTTGTCATGACTTCAGTGGGATTCTTTGAAACTTGACAACTGAAACCACAAAAGCCTTCATTTATATGCTACATCATAATCCACTTTAAAGTTGGATTTGAAAACAGGCTAAACTTTTCAGAGACATAGAGTAGCCTCACTATTTCAAAACTGGCTGCTTTTAAATTATGTTTGAACTGAACTCCCCAACAGGTTTAGAGCAAAAAAAGATTGTCATTGTCTATCTGTGTGTTATGTTAATATTATGGACACTAAATTATTTCCGTTTAAATAATAAAGGTTTAGCCATGCAAACAACTGATTACATTTCTATCATCTTTTGCTAAATAAACGTAACCACTACCAAAGATATACTAATACTAAAAGTGAATACCCAGAACAGTTTGATACATTTTTTTTTTTAAATCTTAAGTACTTTCTTTCTTATTCCATTTTTTTTCTTGTAAAAACAGGGAGGAAATGCTGTTTATATCAGCAATTGGGCAGGTCTTGCCAAGAGCCAGTTCATCAGTTAAATGACAATTAGATGACAAACCTGCTTTTATTGGATCATTTAATGTGATGTCTGTGTATTTCCTTGCTCTCGCTTTGCTTACAGATTTGCAAGGAGGAAGGACCAGTGACAGAAAATCGTTGGGATGGTCATGAATAATGATTCTGATTTTAGGGTCAGATTGTGCTCTCCAGAGAACTATTTGATCAATAATGTTCATTTATGATTTAAAAAAAAAAAAAAAAAAAAAAAAGACATGCTCATTTGTCTACTGTCCTTTGTTACGCTGGGCAGGTCTATTGTCACATTGTTTCCTAAGCTGGCCTACTGATAAAAACAAGCATTGAGATTTTAATTTTGAGAAAAATAAACAGAATCTTGTGGAAAATCAAGACCTGTCATGCTTTCAGAGTATGTGTGTTGCTTTTGGTGCACTTCTGTTTGGAATAGTGTGTGTGTACTGGGATCAAAGGTGTGAAGTTTGCTGTGTTCTGCTGCCTGAGGACTGGATACAATATTTCAGCTATGAAATGATAAATTACATGATATTAGAGTAACAGTTATGCTGAATCTAAAGCAGTTGTGTACATGTGTATACACATATGTATGTGAGAGCTTTTTCTTTCTTAAGGTGGAAGTCTTTGACACATCACAAAAATCCATGCCAGCCTGGTTTATCTAATAATTAAACTGAGTATCATATTGTGTCAAACACAAGGTAATTTCAGCGCCTACGTACCTATGGAGATGTGTCTTTCTAAGGCAACTGAAATGAAATGCTGATATGCAACAGTGTGCCAGGGGAGTTAGAAATATTTTTGTTTTAATCTGTAGTTTTCCACATGAAAATAAAACTTGAAGCTTGAAAAAGTTAATTCAGTTCTCAAAATGTGTACCATTCAAAGGTATTGTATTCTATATAGTGGAAAATATGAGTGCTAATCCCCAGAAACTGGTTGTTGATAACTTAGCAACCACTATCTACTCTAGTCATAGTAAAAAGAAAGTACACCCTCTGTCAGTCCAATGGCTTAAACATGTAAATAATTTACCAGGTTCCAGTATTACTAACATCTAACCTCAAGCACAAATTCAAACATGTTTTCTTCAACTAAGACAATACCTAATCAGCTATTTACTTCTTCAGTATTAGAGCCCTAAGTCTGCAGAACATAACCCATCTATCTATAAAGGTTAAATAAAGGTTTTCCTGTTGTCTGTCCTGGGATTTGAGCCAGGAGATGAGTCTATCTGGATTTGCTGCCTTTGGGAAATTGGTGAAAAACCTCATACAAATGGACGTTTGTTTTTTTTAGGCCGGCAGCAATCCTTTGACCCTCTCCTTTGGTTGGGAATTTCATCTTGATGACTGGCCTCAAATGTCCCCGGAGGGTTTTCACACACTCTTTGTTGATGGAGAGCATCTTTTATTTCATTCTGAGCTCTGGGGCTGTCCCTTATTATCTATGTTCTCCTTTGTTAATTGGGAAGATTTTGCTGCATCATATGTGACTGGTCAGTTTTCTGCTGCATACTTTTGAATTAGGGAGATCTTAGCACATTGTCCATCCTTCCAGTTTACCCCTGTTTGTCCAGTAGCCCGCCTCGGATGCAAAAGCTTTCCTCCCTCTGGCCTAGTTACTGTCTGCCTCTTAGTCTCTTACAGCTGATACAAACCTGCCACACTCGCTGATCTTTTCTGAGTGTACCCAAAGCAAGGTCAAATTGAACTGCAAGTAATTTCAGACTCATTCATCTTAAATCATCAGATTCATGTGTTTATTACAGATATAAAAAGTAATTTTCACTTAATATTTATTCATTAGCAAGTTAGAGCCAGCAAATAAGAAATCAAAGTTTTATTGCATCATTATATTGCAGGTATGTCTGTAAAAATGGAACCCTCACTGTTCTGCTCGCTGGAAGAGAAAACAGACAAGTTAAAACCTATTTCTGGCCTTCAGGCCTCATATTACACATACCTAAGAACAATCTACTTAACTAGGACTCATTTCATTTAGCATTTAATCACTTAACACCTGATCCAACAAGTAAAAATTTCAGATTGAATAAATAGTTATATACCTTTAATAGAGAAATCATGAAAGAATCATCTCATCAGTCTTTGGCTCTTTAATTCCTCTGATAGCCAATACTTTCCTGGCTTGGTGCCACCTGATCTGTGACCACACGGGGACATGGCAACAAGGACAGAGGCCATTTCTTACAAGACATTTGAAAATGTCTGCACCAATGGCGGCTGGCCAATAGAGGGCACAAGGGAACCACCCCACAATTCACCACATTACCTTGAATAAGACATAAAAAATTAAATAAAAATGAAATATTAAAATAGAAATATATGTATGTATTTTTTAGCTGTGTAAGATAAGTATTGAGTAAAGTTGTTTGTTCTTGACGTTGTCCAATTGGTGAAGTATTTCTGTCTTGGAGCTTTAAAAATCTTTGCCCATAGACTCACGTTAAAAGTTGTACATGTGCAGTAGCTCTTCTTCAATACAAGGGAGAAGACCATCCTGGGATGCACATCTCCTGCGCCCAGAGCTGAATGCAGCATGATTTCCATACCACCACCCTCCCACCATGGGGCTGACGTTGGGGTTGACGTCACATCCGTCACTTATAAAGTTTGCCTGATTGACAGGTCGAGCCGTGGGAGTTGGAGACGATCGGACAGAGAAGCCAAATGGAGCAAGACAAATTAAATAATTCATTGAAGTCACTTAAAACAATACCTTTTGAATGAAAAACATATCGTGAGAAGCTAGAGGTTAAAGAGCTCGGACCTGATCAGCCACTCATTACAATTAGTCAGCAGTCCAAAGACAGAGGGAGACTGTACACTTGGTCTTTTTCCAGGCTAATGCTTTATTCTGCTTTTCCAGCCTCCTTTTTTGAATATCAGGATTTGACCCAGCATGGATTAAGACAGGTATGACTGATTTAAAGTACTTTTTAGAAAAGGCAAAGAAGCCTGAACGATCTGGAATCAACATGGAAAATGCACTGTGACCAGCCATGTTTGAGGAAATAAACATTTCATCTCAGCTTGATTAAGGCTATCGACAAATTTGTTTCTCTCAAGGATAGAAGAGCAAAGTTTATATACAAAAAGTAACACGAGATGGCATTATAATGTTGCTTTTGTTTTCATGATATAAATACACTGGTGGGATACGATGTTTTGGAAAATGTCTATTTTGGAGTTATAGTCTACTTACAGAACATGAAGACATGCTAACTAACACAACCATTTGCAAAGGACTGCAGATCACTCAGGCAATTGCTGCCCACAACTGGGCAGCAATCATTTAAGTGATGTGCAGAAGATATTTGTTAGAGATTTCCCGTGTATCTGGCTGATCTCTCATCTAATGCATTCAGTGCTTTGGCAACTCTGGAGCATTAGAGAGTATAAGGATGAGTAAACAAGACAAAACATTTTCATCACATAGCAACGCCCTGCCAAGGCCATCAATAACAATCTCACCACCTAAAACAGCAGCGGGATTTGAATCTTTGTCAATCGCGTCTTTCAATTACTGCTTGGGCCTGAAAGCTCATTGGCAAACATGAAGAGACTGCAGTGATATAGTAGATGGATTACTTATGGCATGCAGAGAGAGCTGTCTAATTCACATCAGGGAAGCCTTCCGGAAATAATGAAAGATCAAAGCAATACCTCACTATGAGTGAAAAAAAGTCATTGTAATGAGCCAGGATGCTTTACTTTATAATGACTGTCATGTTTAAACGTGCCATAAGGATTAAAGATATTGTTTTAGTATAATAAATTTATTTTCCAAATATGAAAAAAAGAATCAGACTGCATATTTATTGTGCCAATAAATATGCAGTTCTTCTTCAAGAAATGTTCATATTGTGCCAATTTTTTCACATGACTGAAAATATCCAGGTCTTAACTGTATTAATCAACTATGTTTTTCTCCTTCTGAATAAGGTAGACACCATAAATTATGGTTTGGAAACACTGAAGTGCTATGTTTTTAACTACTATATGTACGTTTAAGCATAGTGTTTATGTCCTAAATGACTTGTCAATATATAATGTTGATTTATCTATTCCCAGAAGCCAGACATTCACTTTGGAATATGCTGTAGGTTTTATGCGATTTTTTTCCCTCCTCTGCATCTTGCTGGCTCATTAGAAAGCATGCTTTGTGACAACAGTGGTTGTGCAGAAGCCCTGATTGGTTTAGTAGGCACCGACAGGGAAGATGAGGCCAATCGTTTTTTTAATCTAATTTTGTAGTAAACCTGCTCCCCTTTTGTCTTTGGAAATTTCTAATTATAATTTTAAAAACTTTGGTCTACATTTTACCAGTTTAAAATCATTTCAAGCATTGTTGTAAAACTTAACAGAGACTGAAAATCCAGTATTGAACATTCAGATTTTTAAAATTACATTGCTCATTATTGAAACGCAAATTTCCCATTTGATTTAGACTAGTCCTTATCCACCAACCAATTATCTGATCATCTTCCTTTCTTTCCTATTATCATGTTTCTGACTTGTAGACACACTCCTGGTTTCATCATACCACTTTTGTCATCTTTGAAATATCTTTCTTCAGATTGCGGAGGTGCATTTTCTCCATTGGTAGTCTGCATGAATGTGATTTCTTTTTAAATCAAAAGATCTATCAGTTTTGTATGAATGCATGGTTTTCAAGTTTAAAAAGAAACTCTTTGGGACCAAAGTAATTTTGTTTCTGTATGTGAAATATGCACACAGCGATTTATAGTTGTGCAGGTGAATACAATGCAATTTATGCTTTTATTTATTTATTTTTATTTTACTGCTCCCTAATTTAGCATTTTTTGCTGTAATTTCAGCTCTTAACTTTATGTTCTCTCTGTTTTCATTTCTTCATAGAAGCTACATATAGCCTGGTGTTCAGCTGTATTTAGCTGTGGCACCTTCCATGAGGGGGGCATCGGCTGAGCTCCTCCTGCCAACAACTTCATTTTCTCTTTCTATTGATGATACACCTCGCCCTGTCTCCCAGGCTTTAACTCTGACTCTCTCCTCCATAAAGCTATTGGCTGAGCTTCTGGTGTGACTAACTGTATGTGCTCTCTGTTATTCTGTAGCGTTAAAACCTGGCTCTGAGCTTAACTGCTTTGCTTATCTCCTTGCACCCACTACTGCCATTAAAGTTTTACATTTCTTTAACATAGAAAGTACTCCTGAATCAGTGCTTTTGTGTTTTATGTGTGTTTGTCCTCTGTCTTCTCAAACTCCCAGTCGGTCGTGGCCGATGGATGTTCACACTGAAAGAGGGGTTTTCCCTTCCACTGTCACTACATGCATGGCTCAGTATAAGGGAATGTTGCAAAGTCAACAATACGTGACTGTCCACTGTCGCTGTATTTTGGTCCAGGAGGGCTGATTGCTACTAATGACTCAATGCAATCTGCAGGGCTTTCTTAGATAGAAAACTTCTAAGCCAATTTGAATAGTCAACTGAACTTGACTGCATTGTTTGATAACTAGGATTATTTGGAATTGTGTGCTTGACTTAAGATCTGTCTGTGTGATTGGTGTGATTTGAGTCTTTTTGTGTAAGTGCCTTGAGATGGCATGTGTTGTGAACTGGTGGTATATAAATAATCTGAACTGAATTTATCCAGCCAGCCACTGTCTACAGCAACTTATCATTGCAGGATCGAAAGTTGGGGTGTGGATTTGGTGCCTATTTTCAGAATTTATTCTGCGTGAGGCGCAGTACACCCTGGACAGGCTACTAGTCCATCACGGAGCAATCAGGCATGCACACACTTAAACCTTTGAGCAGTTGAGAGAGACCAATAAACATGAGTGATATTTTTTGACTGTGGAAGCTGGAGTACCCAAGCTTGCACAGTTAAATATGAACCAAGGACCTTCTTCCTGCAAAACAACAGTGCTTGATGTATTTCATAACGTCCAAATTCAGATACAGACGACAGTCCTTCAAACTTAATTTTCTAGATAGAAGTCTGTATTGTAATGCAGCACAAAGTGAAAATGCAATTAAATTAATCACATTTTTTCAGCCTGGCACCACAGGAATGGTACACATTCCCATGGAGCTTAATCTCACACTATGAGACTGCACTTATGTGTGCTACTGTTATTCTGTCTTTGTACACAAAAAATAGAACTTGTCAGTCACATAGATCAGAAGTTTGTGTTTTGGCACTTTTTTGTGAACTGCCTCTAATTTATTTTCCTTTTTCATTGATTCATATGCTTTCTTAAGTATGGCATCTTTAATTTCTTATGATACAGATCATTCTAAGTTTGTCTCCAGAAGTTATATTAATGCATCTTGTTTAAATGTACAGCCATGGTGAAAGGGAAGTACACCCTTTGTAATGAGGCTACTAATTCGCTCTTGATCAGGAAGAACTATTCAAATCTAACTTCAAGTGTACCAAACTACACTCCCCTGTTTCCATATTATGTAACAAAGATACGTTTTAAAATGTTTGTGAAAAAGTACAAGAAATATTCAATGTCATTCACTCAATGGTCATGCCAGTGATCTTAATGTTATATGCCTGATCAATGTAAAAGTCACAACTAGGCTTAGGTCAAAATTATTGCACCTGTTGATTTTTCAGACACTTCAACAGTTTTGAAGTGAAGATCAACCATCTAGATCAGAGGACTTCAAATCCAGGCCTCGTGGGCCAGTGTTGACACTGGCCGAATTACTTCCCCAGTCAAGTTCTCCAGAGTCTTGCTAATGACTTCATTATTTGACTCAGGTGTGTTGAAGCAGAGACTCAACTACAAGTTGCAGGACACCTGCTTTTGTTTCCTTGAGTCCCTGTTCAGCTTCTGGTGTTAACTGTTCATCTTCCCTCAGTCCACCTGTTAGTAATCAACCACCTGCCTGCCAGGGGGGAGCCCCTTCTGCCACAGTCTGTCTCTGTGCTTGGGTGCTCTTCAAACCACAATCATGACAATATCAGGTCCATACCAGTTTGCATCCTCTTGTTGCCCAGTCAGAAGCTTTTTAATATCAACTTTTAATCAATGTGAACTTCTTGGGTGTAAACAGGATGTGAGTCTCAACTTAATTTTTCTGTTTATTTTAATTTCCTTCACTTATTTTGTACAGAAACAAGTGTGATAATCTAAGCTTAACTCTGTATTCACTAATATAGCATTTTAGCCCATAAAATTCTATATAAGACTGTTGATAAAAAGGGATCTGTTTGTCTAGCAGTTTGCCTTCCACCCTTTTGAGAATTTTCCTTTTCTAGAAACTGTTCCAGGACATCTGCCCAGTGAGCAATAAGTCTAATTTTGATGTCGAAGCTACATGCAGGCCTTATAGACATCAGTGAATCATAAATATATACGTAGTTCTGATTTACATATGTTTAGACCAAGCAAAACTGGTGAAAAAAACTGTTTAAGTTTAGGTGTGGAGTTAATTTATAGGAACCAAAAAAAAAACAACAACAAAAAAAAACAAACAAAAAAAACCTTGTAAATATCAAATCCACACAGCTGTGTGCAGGTTGTGTTCTTCTCCTGACCAGATTGTGAGCAAATGATGTGGAGTATGTTTCAGAGGAGTAATCCGGCCCTTATCTTGTATGTTCCTAGTTTCCTGCAGTTCTGACTCTAACCTCCCTTGTCTCTTCTGACAGTAACCGGATCCCACTGTTGAGGTCAGAGTTCAGGACTTCAGGGAGCCACTTCTTAAGTCCTAGCATCTGAATAAAGATCTCCTTCCCCGATAAAACTCCCTCTCACTGCCATTCCTCTGACAGCCCTCCCTGCTCTCTGGGTCTTCACCTGTTCCACTGCTGAATTCACCTGCCTGTCCACCTGCCTACATATCATCTTTCATTGGCTCCAACCTGGTAAGAGAAAACAAAACATCACTGGATCATCAATGATCTACCCATCAACCTCAGCTCTGTGGGTATACTCACCTATTTCTGGAACCACCCCTGCTGCAGAAAACCCCACTCACTAATAGCTCACAAATTTTCAAACCTCCAACTAACCACTTACCTCTCCTCCTAATGCCCTGCTGGATCCTGACAGCATGCCAAACATCATCTCACATTCCTTGTAAAAAGAAATCTTTTTGTGCATTTCTGTTGTTGCTTTCAATAATTGCTGAATGCATTAGAGTCTGTTCTAATGCGGGATGTGCATGAATCTGACAAATGTTTGTAGTACCCTTATTTCTAATCCAATTTCTATAAAATATGGCTAAATTTAAAGCTCAGAAAAATCGCTGATTCTTTGATACCTAAATTACGTATTTTACCTAGATATAAAGCTACAGTTTGGTTTCTGTCAAGATCCAAGAGGACTAAATAAATTTCTTATTTATATTGGACAATTTATTCTACTTAATTGCCTATGTTGTTTGTTAAATACATATTTTATCATTTTTATCATCAAAACCTGCAGAGGCTGCAGTGCGCCACAGCAAAAGGAAAATAACGCAGAAAACCCGGTGAAGAACAACTCAAAACCTCTCACCGGTTTTTCTTTGGGTTTTTTTTTTTTTTTTTTTTTTTTTTTCCTCGTTCTCTGTCGGCTTGATTCAGACCCGTTGCTGTGGCAACCGACTGACAATACCTCGACTTGCTGACAGAGCAGAGATTACATTGAAGTGTATCAGGATTCACCACCAAAAACACGCAAACATTTCCCACACAAAGAACAAAACATTCAGTCCGTGACACTATTGTTTTAAGGCAGGATGTTTATTTTGCGATTATTAACTGGTTGCCTGAACACAGCAGTGGTTGATTAGCTAATTTAAACACCTGCTCTAGAGAGACGGCGAATGGGTCGCCTTAGTTTAGTGTTAAATGAGCCGAAACACAGCAAATTGTGCAGCACATCTACAAGTTAAGGGTATCGAAGTCAAGCTAGTATAAATGACCTACATCCCTCTCCCACGTCACTTTTTTTTTTTTTTTTTTTTTTTTTTAAACTTCTTACTGAACTGTGAAATGTGATACCCTTGGACCTTGCTATCGAGTTGTCATCGTGTTGACAGTTAATAGCAAAACATTGCATCCATTTTTCTTTTATATGTCACACGTACATTTAAGATTTTGCGCGTTATGATGACAACTTGTCAGCTAAAACCAGTCGTCCTCGTCGGCGAGTGTGCAACTTTGCAGCAAGGAGCAAGGGGGTCTTGCGCGCGCGACGTCAACCGTCAGCTGCTGGGTTGCAGATGTGGGTAGGAAGTAAATGCAGTGGTACACAACCCCGTTTTATTCTGTCGATTCAGCGTCAAAATGTCGAATTTCTGTGCCTTGTGAGGTTGTTGCAACCGCTCTAATCGGGAGAAAGCTAAACTTTTTTTTTTTTTTTTTTTCGTGTTCCGAAAGTTGTCACAAGGGCGTGATTTTTTTTTTTTTTTTTAAACTTAGAGAAAAGATGGGGGGGGAAAAAAAGTGTATCAACAATCTAACTAAAGCAGGAGGTGCGGAAACGGACAATGCAAGAGTTTGCAGCGACCACTTTCTAACAAGTAAGGATAGTATCATTTATTGAATCGTATTTTCAGATAATTTATCAGACTATTGCTCTATTGTTTAGACATTGTTTTAAATGGGGTTTCTGTTGGTCTCAGCGAATGGTTGACCTCCACTAAAGAAATGCAGTATGACTCAACATATAGATACAACTCAAGCACGAATTTGGGTTTGCAGAAGCTAAATTATTTACAAGTAGATCCAAGCACGTAGAAATAACAGGGGTTAACTCGTTAGCGGTAGCATTGTTACCATAGGCTAATTACTTACAATAGCGCCACTCACCCGGGCAGAAAAACGGCGACAGCAATTTAAAGCTTCTTTGGATCCTAGATGGTTGACCCAACCTGAAACAAAATAACTGTTGGCTTCAAGGGTTTTGAAAGCTTTCATCTGGCTCCCCGTATAATACGAGGTCTGCAGCACCAGATTGTTTGGCAGTTGCCTCCACACCGGGTAAATCATCCAGATTATTTTTTTTATTTTTATTTATTTATTTATTTATTTTAAACAGGATATAGTCTTAAATGTACGCGTATTTTTTCGCAAAATCTCGTCTATTTCAGTTTATTTAAGGCATTAGCGTACTGGCTGTCATCCATTTCGCTGTGTTTTGTACCAGAGAAAATCACCTTCTGTCCCTCATCTGAATTTCACACGTCATCCGAGTCACGTGACTGCAACCCAGCAATACACAAGCTTTGTTGTTATGCTCATTTATGTGCTGAGACTGTTGAGACGTTTGAAAGTCAAGTAAAAATACCGTAACACCACACGTTGTCACTGGAAGGTCTTTTTGCGGTCCTTCGCAATAATATATTTACTAGTCAGTTAATTTGGCACTGTGAATATGGAAACTCTTCCTGCTAAAATATAAGATTTTTCCAAGGGTTTTACATGTATATTAATGTGTCGTTTGTAAGAGATACCAGAAGTTTAAGACCCATTTTCTTTAGGATACAAACGCACCATAAACTTGTGTGCAAAATGCTGGAAGCAAAACAAGTCAGATATAGGCTTTCCATCCCAACTCGAAAACATAAAGAAAGAAAGACTATTTGGATCACTTTAAGTTACTTTCACGGGGTAATACTGCCATCTGCTGACAATTTTGGTGGACTCTTCTTCGTGTTGGTAGTCTGTCATTTATTGCTATGACTGTATACAAAATAGACCAGGATGTATTTGCAAACCTATTGTAAGGGAATGCAAAAAGGAAAGAAAAAAAAATCATGTGTTCCTTAGGCGGCTCCATAGGTTACCACAGTGCAAAACAGCATTTGCAGTAAGAGCAACACAATTGTGGAATAATTTACTGCCTAAAATAAAAACTTGCTGAATTCAAGGTTTTCAAGACAATTTAAAACTTATACAAACATGGAAGCATAAGCTTTGCATCATTTATTGTTTATTTTATATTTTCAATAATTTGCAGTTTTCTGAGATATTTTGTAATAATTTGCACTTTATCCCAGTTTATGTTTGTGTTTTAATCTGTTAAAACCAAGGACAGGAGTTGCAAACCTTGGCTATAAATGTGGTATATTGCCTAGGTTTTTAATACATCAAGCAATGGTCTCTAAATTTGTCCCTGTTAAATAAACAAAACCATGAAAAGTAGAATCAATAATATGTAACAGAATAATGTGCACAAAGCTTTGCTAAGTTTGCTTTGCTTTATTTTAGTAATTTTCATGCAGAAAGCCATAAATACCAATGAGCAATAAAATCAAAAGCATCACTAGTTGTCATTGCAACCACCAAGATGTTTACAAAGATGCATTATTTTTTTTGTTTTTTGTACTGCAAAACATTGCAACAATGTTTAAAAACTACTCAATCCCAGGGTTCTAATTGTATGACATATCTAACTTCCATATAATTATTTTATTTATGTCAGCAATGTGATACACAGCCTGCACTGTGAGGTTTAACAGTCTGTAATCAAGAGTATTTTGACACAAAACTGAAACCGTTATCTGAGAAAGTCAGTGGGTGTTAGGTGTCAGTGCGTCTGGTTACACAAAAGTGACAATGTTATTAAAGTGATTTGATATGCCTTCCTGAAAGCAATGAGTTCTTTACAAAGAATGCTGTTGTGGTTAAAGTTAACACCAGCAAAAGAAGTTGGTCACCTCTAACTAGAATCTTATCTGGATTTTGTTTAGTATACACTGGTACTTTATCCATGTATACACCACAGCACTTAGTCACTTACTCGAAATAGAAAAGAATAAATAAGGAACAATTTGATTTTAAATTAAGTACACCCAGATGTCTGATCATTGTTCAAAAACAGATACGCTAAGAAGCTCATAGCTAAACTTAAAAAGGTCACACAAGTAAAAATGCCCTAATTGTAATCTGCTTAAACCCTAAGGGACAAACAACAGCACTTTATTGGTTATTTTTCATATCCCACCTACTTTTAAAGCAAATGAGGAATCAAACAAGTAGAATGACAAGTAATTCTCTGAAGTTAAAACATTACAAATGATATACTTTGAGCTGCCCTTAAATTGCTGTTGAAATAAGTAGTCATCTCTGTCATGCTTTTTCCATCTCGTCATGCCACAGCTCAAACTAGTCATTTTTGTGGCTGATAAACTGTCACACATATACAGCAGGCATGTAAGCTACAAAGTGGCTGTGCAACAGTGAAGACAGAATGCAACACAGGCTTTGTTCACACCCAGAAACTAAGCATTTGCGTGATAGCAGCAACTATCTCAGACTTTTGAAAGAAAACTGAACAAGGAGGAAATGAAAATACAGTGAATGAATAATGATCTCAAAAACAAAGTTTATTCTTCTAAGGATGCTCCCTTCGCTGTCATTGTATGTGAATTTTGGTTTTGTGGCAATTTTTTTTTTTGGTAGGTGTGAGAGTGGTTTAAAAAAAAAAAAACAACAAAAAAAAACTGTTCCTTCACTGCTCTGCAAACCAGCTTATTTAAATATTTATATTCATGTAAAGGACAGAGAATAACTATATATCTTGCTCCACAAACAAAAACATGTATCTATTTAACATTGTAATTCTAAGTTATGCAAACACATACTGTGCAAAAGTATCCATCTGGTATTAATACCTCTACTTCTGCAAGGATTTTTTTTTTTCTTCTCTGCTAAATAAATTATTAATTTAGCATATAAAGCATAAATATGTGTGTATAAAAGTGAAATTTACTCGATGATCCACAATGAAAGACAACAACATAAAAGTTTGATAGTACATCAGTTTTGATACAACTGTGGCAGACAGATATTCCCCTGCTGCTTTCGTTACTTTCCGCTTTTTGACACTGCCTGTATTGCTTTGATCCACTCCTTTCTCTCCTCAGATGTTGCAGCTTGCAGGAAATAGTGAGTCTCATCTGAGGTGATGATCTCAAAGAGATTCCCATCAACGTCATACTTTTTGGCTGAAACCAGGAAATGATAGAAAGAAGAGTTAAAATAGAAAACTGTAAATTAAAAAATTCTATACTGACAGCACACTTGAGTTTTTTTTGTTTTTTTTTCCGTCTCAGTGGAGAGCTATATTTACATCTTAAAAAAAACATACATCACCCACCATCAGGCACATACTCTACAGCTGTAACCACAGCTCCTCTGAGATGTACAGAGCCCAGAGGGTCATCGCCCTGACAATAAGAAAAGGGGGGAGGGGAGGTTTTTTTTTTTTTTTTTTTTTTTTTTTTTTTTTTTTTTTTTTTTTTTTTTTTTTTTCTTAAATTTGCGTTCGTACAGTATAGATCAAATCAACATATTTACCTTTGAAGGATCATAATAGTGCATATAAGCAGGGTCATCTCGAAGTATGAATTTTCGCACCTTCCAGTTTTTTCTTCTGTGTCCCTGTGATTAAAATAAGTGGTGGTCAGATAAAGTTGATACCATGGAATGAAATCAGAATGCTAAATTTAACCCTGAGAAATGTGAATTCCAAACTGAGTTCCTCTTTCAGTAACTGCTGTTGATTTTTATATGTTTGTAATGTTTATGAAAAGTGTTTTCCAGCAAGTGAATGAGGAACATTGGCAGTCAGGTTTTGTTGCAGCAAAGTTTCACCTGTTTGAGCAAGCAGCCCTGTTTTATAATGTTTCCCCTGAATTCTTCCTTCAGAAGAACATCTTCATCACTGGAGTAGCCTTCACAAAAGAACCCACTGTCTGCCTGAAAACACAAAGATGCACATACATATTACTCACAATGTGGGCAGTCCCTGGCAAAAGTATTCATATCCCTTTAACTTTTTTTTTTTTCTTCACATTTTGTCAAGTCATAACCACAAATGTCAGCAACTCTCTGTGGGATTTAATGTGACAGACTGTCAGTCAGCAAAAACTGAGAGATAGGAACTGTGAGCATCAGTTTTCAAGTCTCACCTCAAATTTTGTGTTTGGATTTTGGTTAGGGCCATTTCATCTAAACTACTGCACAGTAAATCTGACTGTAGTTTGAAGGTTGTCCTGCTGAAAAGTGAACATCCTTCCCAATCTTAAGTCTTTTCTGTTCTCTAACAGATTTTCTTCCAGGATTGCCCTTCTATAAAGGCCAGATTTGCAGCGCTGTCATGTTAGGTGGGCAGTCATGTTTTTGTAAATGCAGTTGTGCCATATTCTTTCCATTGTTTTTTTGGAAGATGGATTGGACATCACACCATAATATGTGTAAAAGCTTGGGGTATTATTTTATGACATAACTCTGCTTTAAACTTCACAACTTTATCCCTGACCTGCCTGATGTGTTGCTAGTTTTCATGATGCTGTTTGTTCAGCAATGTCATTTTCTATAAGGCTGTCACAGGACAGCTAGATTTGTGCTGAGGTTAATTACAAACATAGTTGAACTCTTTTCACTAATAAGGTAACTTATGAAAGTTCTTTTTTTTTTTTTTTTTTTTTTTTTTTTTTTTTTTTTTTTTTTTTTTTTTGGGCTTTCAGAATAAAAGGGGCTGAATACAAGTGCATGACATGGGTTTTGAATATTTTTTTTAACCAATTTTAAAAACCATCCATTTTCTTTCTATTCCAGTGTCATGCTCTTCTTTATGTTTATCTGTCACAAAAAAATCATATTGAATCCATTCAATGAAGTTTATGGTTGTGACATAACATGCAAAACTTTAAGGTGAGTGAATATTTATAAAAAGCATTGTATCCATAATTAATCTTTCTAGCGTTCTGTTTAAATAGTCATGTTTTTGTTCGTAACTTTTCCCAAGCTGAACTCACAAAGTAGTAGAGAGCTTTTGTCTGATCTAAAAAGGTTGTTTGCTCTCCGCCCTCTGCTCCCTCTTTGGACAGGTCATCTGCAGGCTGGAGAAAGCCCTCATTCAGAAGCCCCGTTGCTAACATGAGTGCCTCAGGCCTATTCCTTGCCTTCCCTTTCGAAATCAGCCACTCTACCACTGTCACACCTGCGGGGGAAAAAAGGGAAGCAGTGAAAAAGGGTTAGAGCATTTGAAGGTTAAGAACAGAAAGAAATATTCCTCCACACCAGTGGTAACATCTAAAAAAAAACTTAGAATGCTATACCGGTGAAGCAATGGTTGAAAATTCGATTATCTTGTTCAAGTTTTAGCTCCTTCACGCCATCTTCCTGGTCTTTCATCAGCACATATAGCTCACTGGGAAAACACAATGCAACCACAATTATGTCTAAATTTGATGGTTTTCTTGTCACTGACCACAAGCACTTGACAGCTCACTAAACCTTGACCGTAATTTCTCAGTCTGAAAGGTTTAAACATTAAATGATTTAAACAGTCCAGCTATGCCAGTCAGGACACATGCATTATTATATCTGGATGATATTTCAAGAGATCAAATGTATTAACATTTGCCTTGAAAGGTTATTTATTTCTCATGTTTCAGCTATACACTTAAATGTATTTTATTGAGATTTTATGTTGTAGACCAAAACAAAGTAGAACATAATTTTAAAGTGAAAGAAAAAGCATACATAAAGATGTTCTCTTTTTTTCACAAATAAAAATCTGAGATTGTGGTGTACAATTTTAAATAGTTCTGGAGTCACTGGCCCCCCTCTTCAGTCGGTTTAATATTGGGTTGTTGTCACATTATGATTCAAACATGTCACCAAACAATGCCAACATATCAGTTGTTTTAGTCACGTTTCAAGACTTCGATTCCATCTCTCTTTCATTGAATATTTTAGGATTGTCCTGGATTACTGTGATTCTGTTCTAGTGTATTTAGGATTTAGTATTTAGTATCAACTCTGACCAGCTTCCCTCTCCCACCTGATACAAGCTTTTGCATATCATGATGGTGCCAACATGTTTCTTCTTCATGTGTGTTCAGGGTGATGTGGAATATTAGTTTTCATTTTATTTTGCACATAGAGCACCTTCTTCTGCATGTTTGCAGTGTCTCCCACATGGCTTGTGTCAAATTGCTGATGGGACTTCTGACTTTCTTTGAAAAATGTCTTTTTTTTTTTTTTTTTTTTTTTTTTTTTTTTTTTTGCCACTCTCCCAGAAAGGCCACATTTGTGGAGTGCACTACTAATAACTATCCTGTAAACCAGTTCTCCCACCTGAGCTGTTGATCTATGCAGGTCTGTCTGAGTTACAATGGCCCACTTTGCTCCTTCTGACTAAAAGAGGCCAAATACAAATGCATATAACACTTTTCAGATATTTATTTGTAAAAATCTTTAAAAACCTTGGGTGCTTTCCTATCCACTTCACAATAATGCTTTACTTTCTGTTAGCCTACCACATAAACTCCAAAATAAATTCATTAAAGGGAGTGGTTATAACATCTAAAACATTCAAGTAATATGAATTATTTTTCAAGGCACTGTATCAAGCTAGCAATTCAGTTCTATGTACTGCTGTCAAGTTCTTTAACTGCAGAAGATGGCTCATGTTTTTCCAGAATAAGTACAACTCATTGTGTCATTCTGCTTGATTATTCTGAAAAATCCAAGATTTAATTTAACTTACGGAAGGTTGACTGTCTCTGGCAGGCGAATGGAGCGTCTGGTGGACTTCCTGGCAAATCTTTTCCCATCTTTCAAGCAGGATATGGTTCTCCTAATGTCCTTGACCCAAAGTTCTCTCTCCTCCACATATGAAGCTTGAAAGAAGTGATCTTGTTTCTTCTCTGTTGTGATCTTGAAGACCAGCTAAATCAAGCAAATTCAGTTAGCTACACTTTCATGTCTCTGGGTTCTCTTGGTTGAGAATATCCTTTTTATACAAAAAGAAATAAATGGTTAATGCAAATAGTAATCTAGAAGAAAATGACTAAATTACTTCTCTCTGTGTAATCAAAGCTTTCAGTTTTTTATTTTTCGCACTGTTAAACTGTGATTATTCTCACGGGTCTAATCCTGCAGTCTTTGTTTTAAATTATAGCTGATGGTTGTACCTGACAATTTCTTACCATTCTCTTGTTAAAATCTTGACAGGGACTGATGAGTGTTGCTCCTTTCAGTGGGATCATCCCTTTCGGTGAACGATCTGTTTTCTTTTTATAGTAATCCAAACCATCTTCTGACAACACCACCCACACTGCACTCCAGGAGTTCAGCACTGTACCCTGAGGATTGTTAATACAACAGGCAGCCTTGAGCAAAAGCACTGACTAAGGATGGAGGTGTTCGTGAGGTGTGTTGTATATTAAGTAAACGCTTTAATGTCAGTTTTAGCATGACTTTATGTTGTGGTTTATGCTTGCTATTCTGCCCATCAACTCACAAAAGTTTATGCATTGTACTTTTTGCTTTTGATAGAATTCCTTACTTTTGCACTAGAGTGCATAGACTTAGATGACACAGACTAAGCCAACATAAAACAACGAACGATGTATTTGAATGGAGAATGACATTAGAATATTTTTTAAAACATGGTTGGGTTTTGCATGGATTGATCTCTATAAATGTTTCTTTTGTTGTGTTCTGTTTTATTTCATGTTTTTGGACTCATTAAAAGTTTAAAGTCTTCAAGACAAAATAGAACTTCCCCCGTTTAAAAAAACAAACAAAACAAAAAAAAAAAAAAACAAAGGTTATGTAGCTGTAGATGCACGAGAAAAGAGAAACAAATATGCAGTTCTGTTAAAGTGTACAGGAAGAGGATCTTGGAAAGTTAGGGTGTTTATAAATGTTGTTTTTCAGTTTGATTGTAGCCTAATCATTTCAGGTTTGCAGCATTCTCTTCTCTAATAGAACAAAAATGTCTTTCCAGGTTATTAATCTTTTTCAAGAAAGCATATTGTTTAAAGGTGCTTAGCATTAGTCTGACAAATAAAACATTTGCTGTAACAATGTCTGGAAGCATTTGTATTGCTTCATGAAAATTTGAACTTCTGTTAAATAAATCATGCAATCTGAAATTAATTAAATGATAAAGAATTCTGGCTATATGTGGTCACTTTCGCATTCTAGACAGACAGCACTCATCGTTAATCTACTGTATTAATAATTATCTTGAAAAAAATAATAGATAAAAATAAGGGGAAAAAAGAGAGAGAAAATTAATATATTTTAAAATGCTTGTGATATCTGTAGCTCTATCAGTCACACTGGAGACAGAAATATACTGTCAGTTGAGGATGTGAGACAAATTGCACAGACTAATCATTCAGAAGCCGTACATGAAGCAAGGTTTCTCAGTCCTCTTCCTGACACCCTGATACTAATTCATAGCTGCACAGACGTGCAGACCTTAGCACTGCTGTCTAACAGCAAGAAGACTTTGAGTTCACATGTTGGACAAAGGCTTTTCTGCAGATAGTTTGCATGTTCTCCATGTATATGTATGAGTTCCTCCATGTCCCCCACAGGAGACAGTTCTTTGGCTCTCATATGCATTCCAAGGCATGCATGCTGGGTTAACAGACCAATTTAAATTGCCCTAAGGTTTTACAGTGTGTATGCATGGTTGTCTTTGTGTTGCCCTGTAATGGACTGGCAAGCTGTGTACCCCACCTCTCGCCTGCTGACTGTTGGAGATAGGCACAAGCCCTACAGACCCTGAATGGATTAAGCAGGTATAGAAGACGGATAGAATATTACTTTTCTATAGTGCTTAAGAATTTTCAAATACATCCTAAGGATTTTGTTTGTGCAACTTATGTCACTCTTTTTAAAACCTGCCCTAATTTCTATGACTGAATAAAAACTCATACTTTAGTCACCTGCTTGCACAATAGTTTTTTGTTTCATTTTTTTTTTTTCATGAAGGGAGTGGCTTTCTAATCTGTGCCTTTTTATACAAGAAACACCACTCAATATTTTAAATTCCAGATAAAAGTTATTAAAAAAATGGTAAATAAAAGATAAACTGACAGAGCTTCAAATGACTTCAAAATGAGGTGGAACAAATGAAAGAAACATGCTAATGCAAACAGGGAAATGTTTTTCTGATGCCATGCAAACAAAAAGGGAAACTGAGCTCAATAAAGTGAAAACTCCACCTCTGATTGACATTTTGGTTGTGTAGAGAGGAAAATTCACACATTGTTTAAAGTGAAAAATAATATGAGTGTAGGTAGTGTTAAAAAAAAAAAATGCTCATGGAAAATGCCTTAAGAATTGTGTCCACACACATCTAGTCCCTACAGTCTGACTTAGTTCTGTTATTCTAGATTTTAATCAATTTATACCTATTGCAGTGTTAGATTATGAGGTTCTTCTTTCGAGATGACACAGCAGAGTAAATCTAAAAACATAAGAAGTGTGTTTCATGTTTTACTTTCAGCTCTAAGTAGGAACTTGGGTTTCTGTTTCGACTGCAGAACAGAAGTGTGTATTTCTGTGTTGTGCTGCAACTTTGGGACATCTGTTCCTCTATTCAACTGTTGGTCAAAACAAAGTTGGTGAAACTACAACAATCAATATGTCCAGTCCCCCAAATTTCCAGTACTTATGTTCACCCACCTATATTCTCAGTGTATTAGTTGTTTGTTTTTTCATAGTTGCAGTGGTCATATCTTAATATGAAAGTCCACATTAGTATGTTAGCATTTTATTGATAAAACATATGACTCATGTCCTTTTTTCTCTAAAACAATGTGTCTGAAGTGTACAACATATTAGAAGTGTATTTTTATATTGATATTCTTACCTTTTTAACAAGGTATCCCTCTCTGATCTCTTGTGGCTCCATTATTGGGCTCTGCTGCTGTAACTTGTCACTTTTTGAGTGACTATCAAAAGCATTTCATACCCATTTAACATACTCTCTCCCGCCCCTCCTCTCCCTCACACCCTCTCTCTCTTTCTCTATCTCACTCTATATATATATGTGTGTGTGTGTGTGTGTCTATGAAAACCACAAACTCTGAAACCCAGAAGCAGGAAATGTGAGCCTGGGTGTTACAATGATGACTGGTCAACCAGCTTCCTGTTGTCTGATATGAGTTATATCTGAAGGTTGGTGGGTGTCTGAGAACTTTTTTGTGTAAAAGTTAAAAATATGGCTCAACAATTTGAATGTTTAAGCGTATTTTACTGTGGTCACAGTCAAATTTGGAAAAGAAAAAAAAAATGTAGTGAGAGACAA
The DNA here is from genome assembly GCA_014839685.1 of Anableps anableps. Lineage (NCBI taxonomy): Eukaryota > Metazoa > Chordata > Actinopteri > Cyprinodontiformes > Anablepidae > Anableps > Anableps anableps. The sequence continues at coordinate 20,898,947 of CM026076.1, forward strand.
ATGTGTTCATCTTCCAGTAAATAGTCCGCTGATGTAGCCACATTCGCATCTAAATTAACTTCATAAGACATTATGACCAATATTAAGCTACATTTTTTTCCATTATTTTAGTTCTGTCGATCTATTTGTATCTTGTTTCATTTTCGTTACTGTCATTTATCAAATATAGAAAGTACAAGCTGGAGATCTTTTGAATATGTCTTGAGTTTTTAGTAGTTAGATCATTTAAATTTTTTGGAACAGTTTAAAAGTCTTCTGTAATGAAAACAACCATAAGTGTAGCATAAGCAATCCTGATGCTAGCGTCACATGGTTCAGTAACTAAAAGATAAATATTTTTAAAAAGCGAATAAAAATTCATATGTTCTAGTCAAAGTCTGTGACTGTTTAAATTTAGCTAAGGGTAGATGAGTCCTAACAGCTGCCCTGAATCAGACACCGTGTATTTCTGGAAACTGGAAGTTCCTCTTTTTCTAATTGCTCAATGTTCCCTTGTCATTTCATAGTTGCACTGAGTGGAAACACTTAATGTAAGACTTAAAATAGAATGCATGGCAGAAATTCAAAAAGGCTGACTAATTCATGAATGTACTTTAATACTGTTACAAATTTGTTTTTGTAAAAATTGTGTGAAGCCATCGTAAAACAAACACGTTATATTTAATGGATTGTCTTTATCATGAGGAAGCAGTTGCTGCTCAAAGTCTCCTTTTGCAACATGCAAGGAACTGCAACTGTAAGCTGCTGTTATCACAGTCAACCAGTTCATATAAGGGCTCAACATCCTACAGAAAATGCTGGGTGACTAAATGATACATCAGTTTATATAAAAGAACATAAAGAACATTTTGCCAAACAAAGCTTGCCCACAATACTTTCTGTCTTTGATTTGTGCTGGATGACATAACTCTAAAATGTGTCGAAACTCTCAGCTTCAGTTTGTAATTCAATATAATACAATAATTTTCTTTTTAGCTATTGTCATGATACCTCTAGAGGGCACTGTTAGTACACTGAAATCAGATTAAACTGATTACGTCAGAGTGGCACAGTATATTTGATAACAAAATAAGCAATCAGAAAAAGAGTAAACCAGCAAGTTTAATTCAGTTCAAAAAGTGGAACTTTTATAGATTCATCACACACAGAGTGATGTACATCAACCATTTATTTCTATCGATTCTGAAGATTATGGCTAACAGCTAAGCTAAACCACAAAAGGGTTTAAATAGAGATTCTGCCTCTTCATAGCATGCTTTAATCAAATAAATTCAGTTCAGTTTATTAATATTTCAATTCACAACAAATGTCATCTCAAGACACTTTACAAAAGTCATTTCACTTCAGTCACACATTCATTCCAGCTGATTCTAATTATCAAACAGTGCATTTTGTTCAGCTCATTATTTAAATTATTTTAAAGTTTTATGTCTAAGAAAACCCAGCAGATTGAATCAAATTTCCATTTTCATAAAAATGGAAATAAACACTTGAAATATGTCTATGAATAAACTTTAGGTCAACAGTATCTTCATGTGCAGATTGTTTTTACTGTCAAAAGTAGAAAAACCTAAGAGGATGCTGGAAGCAAAAAAGACAAACCCTTTTTAAAAGATTTTATTCAAATTAAGATGAGTTTTTGAAGGCTTATGATGGGAAAAACACAACGCGTCTGACAATTGGCCTTCTTTATATGAGACATTAAAAAGTAAAACGCCAAACCCGGAGGAAAAAAAGGCATATGCAATTTCAAACAAAACAAAAAAAGGAGTCTTAGTGCTGTAGAACCTCAGGATAGTAAGAGGAAGAAAATCCAGTAACACTAGAAGGGGAAGCATAAGGTACTGTAAGCATGATGAAACTGAGGAAACAACCACTGCCTTGAAAACATACACAAACTGTTCGCTTATTTCTGCCACTTTCCAGTTAAAATATTTTTTAAAAAACATGCATTGTTCAGTCACTTTTGCAATGCTGCAACTGCAACAAAAATACAAAAACACTGGATGCATATATTGATTATGATTATTTGAAAAAGGTCATCTGTCAAATTATATTTTAAACTTGGGGTGTTCTCCTGTCCTCAAGTTTAACGTGTCTTACAATAGGCTGGTAGTTCTATTTAACTCAGTAAATAGTAGGTGTAGCACTGAACTAATATCTTTGAAAGGAATTTTATATTTATAATTGTTTGGTGTAGAATTTGCTACATCCAATATTGCTGACAAAAAAGAATATCTGTACAGTTATTTCTCAATCTCTTTGTTTTTATATTGAACAGAGCCCTAAATACTGCATGTGTTGTTCTCCCTGTTGCACCAGCCTTTCTCATAGCTCTTGTTTTGCAGCCCAGGGATTGAGACATCTTCATCCCAGTTCCCTGTATCTCACAGGCGCTATCAATTATTCTGCTAAAGAGTGCACTGAGCTGAAAATGGGAAGGGTAGGTGTGGTGGGGCCAGCTGATGGCTTTTCCCCGAGACACTCAATCTCTCGCCGCCTCCCTCACTGTACTCCCACTCTTCCTAACGTGACCTTCTGAAACGCTGTTTTTCATTTCTGTGCTGTGTTGACAACAGGAACACGCACAGGCACACAGCTTTTAGCCCCTTTAATAAAGAGGAAGCAATCACTATCAGCTGCTGATGTAGGTAGCAAGAGAACTTTTCCATCAGTTTATAGTGCAAAAAGCTATCAGTGATGAGCTTGGTTAAACAATGAAAAATAAACAAATTCACTTGAAGAGTATTCAATTAGTTTCACAACCTATCGAAAATCTGTCTAAATAAGTATTTTTGTTTTTTTAAACCAATACATTCAGCTTTCTCTATTGCCAGTTTAACTCAAATGACATGAAAATTATTAAAGAAGTTATTAAGTCTATTATCAGACTGCTGACATATATACTGTATATAATGGTCTTTTGTTTATGATATGAAGTTAGCAAATATTATACTAGTATTTAAAATTTTGAACAAGTAATGCAAACAAAACTACAGACCAATATCACTAATTATACTGTTTTCTAAAAATGCTAGATAAATGATATTTTAGAATCATATAATTGAAAAAATAAATTATTCTGTTCCAGTCAGAACAGATATAGAAAAAAACAAAAAAACAAAAACACCACAAGCACTAATCCAGACAGTGAAAGAAATTGCACAGGTTAGCGAAAATGGTGAATGCTCTTTTATTTGGCAATTTATACTGATTGATCATAGATGAGTATTAAAGAAACTGGAGTGTAAAACTGGAGGCAAAGGTTATTTGTGAAAGGAGAGTTATTTACAGTGTCAATGGTGTGTACAAATGAATAACACAGTGTCAGAATTCAGGGAGATCACTTGCAGAATACCACAACAATCAACAATATGTCTATTATTTATATGTTATTTAATTTTTTATGTTTCCAGATAATATAAACTTGGTTTGTTCTTGGTTTGTAAGGAACTTGCAACTGAACTAGGTTTTTGGTTTCAGAAAGCCAAGTAGTGATCAGATCGTGATTAGATGTCTTATCAGTTCTGGATTAATATATTTTTGAGCAATGCTGTTTTTCGCCACAGTCAGTAATTTAACTCAATAAAATTTCAACCCGCACATCAATCATATGACACAACGAGGACAAATTCTTTGTGCTGCACTTTGTTTTTTTTGTTTTTTTTATCCCAATGGTACATTGAAATGTCACTATATCACTTAAACTGTTACTGTACAGCAGAGGTGCCTATCAGGACAACCCAGATCTTTGAGTCGATTGCATAGGGGTGGTGAAGTCAGATTTACCTCGTTAGTAGAGTGGTGTGTGACCCTGGGGACACTTGGGTTCGATCCCTGCCAGGAGTTGTGTAAAGCTGTTCTACTTCTCTTTTATGTTATTTTCATCAGGCACAAATATCTTAGTTTTAGTTACATTTTATTTTAAAACTGAGCTTTTTAGACAGGACACCCCCACCGTCAGACAATAGATAATTTTGATCATTATGATCAAAATGATCATAGATCAATTTGACTTGGACATTTATAATTAGCTTCCTATCTGAAAACTGGGCACCCCTCCTTTACAGTTTTGGGGTGTTCCCTAGTCACAGACATGCAAGACTAATAAAAGAAGAACTCCACAGAATTGCAGATATCACTAAAAGCAATAATACAGTTGGTATCACATTTTGAGACTACAAGCATTATCTTGTCATATATTTTTGTGTTTCCAGACATAATAGGCTGCAGGATTGGCAGTCACATTCACTACTTCTTCACTAAATTGAAGAGATTATGTTTCAGTTTTTAGGTTTTCTATTATATCGCACAGTTTTTGATCTGCTCACTAAGTGTTTATTCAGAGTAACTGCCTTCTACTCAGGACTTGTTGACCCTGCTTTCTGGGGCCCTGGTGCCATTCTCTCTCTCTCCTCAGTCTGCCTTCTGCTTTCTCCCCTCACACCTGGAACCTGTTAGCCAATGAGCTGCGGTCTATTGTTCCAGCACTCACTCTCACAGTATTTAAACTCCTCCTCTCACTCCTTGCTGGATTCTCCTGTTAGATCCCCGCTTTTTCCTCTATGTACCCGGTTCTTTTTGTTCCCGCCCTTTGTGTCCTCCTGGCAGTTTTTCTAAGTAGTTTTTTATTATTTCTTCACTAAACAATCACCATCTACTCGACGCCTCTGCCTCTCCTGCAATTGGGTCCTACTTCACCACTACAATACCACGACAATTATTTACATTTGTGAAATCACATATAAAGAACTTTAAAAGCTTTTTTGGCATTAGGACCAAATTTAAACTGAGACAAGCTTGAGAAGCAGGGGATAATGCATCTGAATTAATTCATTTTTTAAGCCGTGTTGAGGACTATATCCTCTGTATATGGGGTGCCTGCTCTACTGCTACACCTTGCAATGCCCTGTAAACTGGTTAAAACTTGACTGGAATATGTATGTAGATTTTTTTAAAAACAGTTTTTGATTTTTTTTTTTTTTTTTTTTTTTTTTTTTTGAGTGATTCATGTGAAAAAAGTTTTTTGTTGTTGTTTTTTCTAATGTATTGAGAAAGAATTCTTCCCTTTATTTTTTCTTCCTTTCATCTAACTTATCAGATCTAAGTTTTTTTGTCCCTAATGTTTTTAATAATGTACAAATGTTTTTTGTTGTTTTTCCCCCCAGAATAGAGTTGTTTGGGGAGTGCACATGTGTTTGGTTGTGTGTTGGGGACAGAGGGAGGAGCTCACCTAGAATGCCATTAATCCAAGAACCACTAATGTCAAATACTTTCTGTCTACACTGTTATAAAAGATTTCTACAGAGGTATTCCCAAGCAATCTCACATTGCAGGAAAACTGGTTTGTGATTGTACTGCACAAGCAGTGGCTTTTACTAGTTTGTGAAATTGTGAATAAAATATCACAGATTTGCAATCATGAAACATACATGAATGTTAGAAAACAGGGGCTTGAAAAACTTGACAGAATGGTTCTAAAAGAATAAATAATTGTTTATTACTGTTAGGTTCCACACCACCAACAGTATCCATGTAATTTTTAACATTTGCAAATTATTCACATTGCAATTTATAAAAATTATTTCTTGTAATCTTGCATAGTTAATTGTCACAGCAGTTTGTCAAAAAGTATTTCTTGTGTATGTACCTGTGCTGACCTTTGATTCTTACTATCACCTCACTCTGAATCTCAATGCATGACACAATGTGTTTAATTTAGAACTAAACACTTAAATGCAAATCAGAATTCCTACCTTGTTCAAAAGCATCCAGTATGAATTTTAATTCTTGACTAGTTCACCTGTTTTTTGTTTGTTTTGTTCTGGATTCAGAATTGGTTACAATTGCATGTGATTTTTCCTCCTTATTCTTGATTAGTTCTTGCTTAGTGAAAGGAGAAAAAAGCTGTTTTAGCTATGAGAGAGACAGACAGAAAAAACTCTATTCTAAACTTAATCAATACTTCTTTTAAACAAAAGCACAATGCACTGTGCACTAAAAGACTTTATGCTTGAGGCAGTGAGTTGACCCCAGGCCTTAGTATGGATGAGCAATCTTTGCATGTTCTGAATCACGTGATCGGACTGGTGAAAGGCAGGTAAACAGCTTTCTTACTTTAGTTGATAGGGAGTGGATTTTCCAGGCAAGTTTAACTGGATAAAACCTCATTGCAAACCAGACACAGTGAAGGGATTATCCCATCAGGCCCCAGAACTTCTTTGGATTCCAGAGGATAAACTGGAGTGGAAGGCAGAGGAGGAAAGGCAGCCCTTCATAACTGGGAGAAAAATGAAGAAATGTGGAGAGATGAAAATGCTTATGATCCGCCTCAGATCAAGGGCTGCCTTTTTTCTCAGGTTTGCATTGAAAAAGTAGATTCAGAAATAATAGGCCAACAAGACATGTCTCATTCCAAGGGGGTGTTCAAAGACAATCATGTTATTTTCAGAAAATAATTATTTTTATAAAACTCTAAAATACACTGATTAGGTGTCAGACTATAGTAGTGGTCTCCATCTGCTATTTAGTTAAGTTTGTATGACGTTTATGCTTTGTGATCATCAGTAACAGAAACAAAAATATTGTACATTTGAGCAAAAATAATTAGAAAGCCATATTTAACACATGTTCATGCAAAAAGAGTAAAATGTGCAGATATATTGATACTTTAATAAAAATTACTACATTAGGACACCCAGAAATACTGAATGAATAATACTGTGTTCATTGTGAATACCATCTTAACTCCTGAGCTCAAGATAGTGGGATGTCCTTTCTGCTTGCATTTATAAAGAAAGATGGTGACGGTGGTAGGAATCCGTCCTGTAATTGGTGGGTTGCCAGTTCAAGCCCTTTCTCCGTCATTATGTCTTTAGGCAAGTCAGAGGGCCTGGTTCTGTGGCTGCAATCCAATGGCTTTGCACCATCAGTGTGTGAATAGGTGAATGAGTGAATGTTGTGTGAAGTGCTTTGGGGTCCTCTGAACTAGATAAAGCACTATAGAAGTAATATGGTGTGTTAAACAATGTTTAATTTGTATTTTGCTTCTATGAGACAAGAGCAGGGGCTGCTGATGATTCATGAAACAAACGGGACTCACAGGACTTTAATTATTCTCTAGAGAGCAGCCAGGATGGAGGCACAGAACAATAGAAACCAAGTCAAAAAACAACTACTCGACAACACTTTGTGTTCACAGCTGATGACGTAGAGCATCATTCAGATTTTCTTCAAACTCCTGTGCTTGAAGAAAAATGTATGTAAAATATGTAAAATTAAAAAAGATCAAAAGAACTTCAATAAACGTCTTTAACAGGCCTTTATCTGTCACTTGAGAAAATAATGCAAAAATGTTTCTGGACAGAACACCAGCTGAACATTTAGCAGTTTTCCCTCTCTTCTTTTAGCACTTAAAAATTTTCAGACTCTTTTTTTTTAATTAAACTTGAGCTATGAATCATTCAAACATAAACAAACTCCTAAACTCAAGGGATGAATATTTTTTTTTCTTTACATCTAACAAACAACTTTGATCAGAGCCGGTGCAAGGTTGTATGAGTCCACAAGCAGAATTTCATTAGGGGGCCAACACGGAGTTAAGCCTGCCCGCCACCAGAGCGACCTCCCAATTTATATTTTTATGTTTTGTTTTGTTTTTTTTTTTTTTTTTCTTTTTCTACTCTGGATTAAACACAATTTGCTTAGCAGTTAACTTGTAGGTCAGCAATCGATAAATGTGCCTGACATAAGAATATGTTGTATTTGCATTATTAAACATTAATCTTTTTATATTCAACATGTCTATAGACTGAGAGAAAAGTAGAACCAAAGTCAATTTCTTTTTGTTTGTCACAAACTTGGCCAATAAATCTTATTCTGATAAATGAATGTATAATATTATTACGTTCAATATCTATAATTAATATATGTTCATATATATATATTTTTTACATTGCACATAAACAAAGTTAAGATTCACAACATCTTATGATACCTTTTCAGATATTTATAAATAGCCTGTCATCAGAGAAGCTTTGGAAAACTCTTTATAGTCAAAAGTGACACAAAAGGAAAAAAGAAAATATCCATTATTTTTTAAAAATCATAAGTTTTTTTTTAGCCTTTGTTCTCTATGTCTTACTGTCGAAATAAATGTCAGTCAGACGTCTTAAGTTTATCAGATCAGAAATGGGGAAGTCTGAGCTGCTCTGGACACTTAACTATTTCACCAGTTCCACTTCAGTTTCCCATTGTGCCAGCAAAACAGCAGAGTGTGCATTTACCAAGATGCTTAACAAAAGCATAAAAATAGAAAAGCTGGTTTGTATAGAGCTGTCCCTACATGTCTTGTATAAAGTGACACACTTTGAACAGTGAGCTATTTCTCTGACGTACTCATTTGCTCTTTAGAAGTCACACCCAGTGAACTCACTTTCAGATGAGTGGAGTCATGGAGGAACACCCACATTTACTGTTGTGTTACAAGTAACCATGGAAAAAAAAAAAAAAAATCTACTCCCTGATCCATGAAGACCAGTAAGAGCAGTGCTTTGAGTGGGCTGGTATGCAGCAGTACGCAGTACCACCACTTTTAAATTTCACCCCTCAGCGTACCGGGACTTCTTTTGCAGCACTTGATGCATACCGGGACTTTTTCCAGTGTTGCAACAGGTGTTACATCTGACTGCGTTTCCCCATCAAAATGCTCTCTGTAAATACAGAGCTGCATCGCACATGCTGCCAAAAGAAAAAAATAAAAATAAAAAGTTTGTGTGGTCTCCCTCAGTTCGTAATCGCACGCTCTTCTCGCACACAACGGGACTAAACTCAGGAACAGAAAAACAGGACACAACACGGAGCAAAGAAGATGTGAGTCAGCGCATGAAAACAGAGAGTATGGCGCTGAACAGCGAAAAATCAAGAGCTTCAGTGGCAGATCAGGTGAAACAGATAAGGATGATGAGGGATCTTGGCACAAGGGATTACTGGTGAGCATGCAATAAAAAACAGGAGGCAGACTAAAACCGTGAGAGAAGCGAAGGAGGACAAAATAAAACAAGAAAGGCTAACACTAAGCTAAGAAAACTAAAAAGACATGTACAAAGAGCAAAATACAAGAATTAACTAACACTAAATACAAATGGAGAAAGGAATATGGCAAGACCTTTTGATCAATAAATAATACACGGGACTGAGCAGAATATGGCAAGACCATAACTGAATTAAAAACACAGTAGGTCATGATAGGAAAAATATTCAGTAAGGGGAGCACAATAAACTATGAAAATAGACTTCAAGGAAAGACCTAATATGGCAGAAACTATGAAGCACAGATTACTCACAAGCAGTGGTGGTTAAAGTACCCAAAAACTGTACTGAAGTAAGAATAGCACTACTTCAACATATTTTTACTCAAGTAAAAGTAAGAAGTATCCATTCAAGACATCACTCAAGTAAGAGTAAAAATGTATTTGGTAAAAAGGCTACTTAAGTACTGAGTAACTGACCAAAATATCTGATTTAATATTTAAAAATGATGTAATCAGACAGACAAAATGTGCAAAGTTATGTGTGGGTTTGGTATTTTAAAGACAAAATAAAAACATAACAAAAAAAAACCCCAAAACAAATAACATAATTACAAAATAACAAATTAAGGCAAAAGAAACACTTTTCCAATATATTTTTTTTAAATATAAAACATATTAAACTAATACAGAAGGTAATGTATATGTATGTAGAACAGGGTAAAAATTTGTCCAGTGACAAGATATAGTATTTACTGTATCTTTTGGGGCTTCAAATGTCTCAACAGGTGGAAACCAACATCAGATCAGCAAAGCTGATGTTCAAACAAGAATTCTCACTATGACATTAGCTTTAGTTGTGTGTCTTTAATTGGTTCATTTTTGGTTAAAACATGTTTGTTCTTTATTTAGTGAAGTTACTCATAGAGTATCTAGAAGTTTTACTCAAGAAGGAGTAGTGATACCTCATAGTAATATTACATAAATAAAAGTAAAAAGTATGATGTAGTAAAACTACTCCTAAATGTAGATTGTTTTTCCCAAAAAGTTACTTAAGTAAACGTAACTGAATAAAAGTAATTATTTACTATGTGCTCCAAGATACTTGAGTCATGTGAATTTGATTTAGAACTGGCTTTGTTCTTTGTCGTTTTTGTACAATAAAACTACTGAGCTATATAGATCGATAGCTGTATAGTGGCTTGCAAAAGTATTCATAACCCTTGTGCCTTTCCACATTTTCTCACATCACAACCACAAACATAAATATATTTTATTTGAATTTTATGTGTAAGACCAACACAAAGTGGTATACAGTTGTGAAGTAGAAGGAAAACTGTATATGATTCAAAACATTTTTTACAAATAAAAACCTGAAAAGTCCGGCATGCAAAGCCCTTTGGGGGATAACTGCATCGGCCGGTGTTATCAAATGCATATCCAATCCATCCTTGTGTACTGTCCTATGAATTCTTATGTATTGCAAAGGTGAATGCTGCGAGCTGTAAACCACGGCCTTTGGATCTGTAATCACAGAGCATGCTCAGTGGATTGAATTGAATGATGTGAACGGACAAACTGATCTGTAATTAGGGTTTGTAGTTGAATACTTATTGTGGAGCTATGATCTGAAAGGGGCTTTAGTCTCTGTTGGGCATTTTTAAATTTGTTTTGTGTTACATCAAGCTCTGTTGAGGCCCCCTGACCAGCATGGGGCCCTAAGCAGCTGCGAGATTTGCTCATATGTCAGTCTTAATCATGATTGCTTTAAAACATTTAAAGAAAGTCTGGCTACTTTGGTAAATGATAAATGGCCTGTACTTGTGTATCACTTTATCTTGTCCAGAGGACCCCAAAGCGCTTTCCACTACTTTCAGTTATTCACTTATTACACATTCACATGCTTTGCCCAGAAAACTGTAAATGAGGGTTTTAAAAGTTTTTCCACAATACTGTATGTAACAGTATTGCAAAAATTTCCCAAAACTCAAATATCCTACATTCACTATCCAAGTTAAAGTCTACTCCTGTAATTACTGCAGTGTCCTTCTGTTCAAGCAGAGTTTGAAAGTCATTAACCTGCTGACTGGGGTGCTGAAGCTCCTACAGACCCCAGAAAATGCAATGTAGATGATGTGTGTGTATTGCTGCAAGCCTTATTATCTCCAGGGAGATTTGATTTATGTCCTGCCTCAGTCTGTTGTTTGGCGTCTTCTCACTCCCTGCTAGCCTTTGTCCCCCAGAGAAGGAGCAAACCAGGTCTTCCCATCAAAACATATTATTTCCTTACCAGTGCTCTCAGTCAGCCTCATACACCTGTGTTTGATTAAAATTACATAACTCATAGAAGAGATTATGAAATTAATTTTTAAATGATTAATATTATTATTAGTTAGGGTTAGAACATTTCAGAGTAATGGATAAAGAAAAAGTAAATCATCACCATTACATGTTTGTCACACTTCAGTGTTTCAGAACATCAAACCAATTTAAATATTAGTCAAAGACAGTACAAGTAAACACGAAATGCAGTTTTTAAATGAAGGTCTTTATTACAGTTTTTCAGTTGCTTTGGTGCATTTCTCGAATCATTCTTGACGTGCAAAACACAATGTGCATTTCTCAAAACAGTTTGTGCAAACAGCAAAACACCCTGGATTACCTTAAAACGCCAGTCTCTTTCTCAAAATTCTTAGTTTATCTCTCTCAAAAAAAATCTGTGTTAATTAACATGTCAATGCCATCAGAATGACAAGTCCTTGTGTCATTGTATACGGATAACACCCTCAAACTGATTAGTCATGTTGTCAATATAGCAGTGTACTTTGAAGGGATGTTATGATGTAAATTATAGCTAAAGTTTTGATGACAAGTAATGCAAATTATAATTGTGGGAGATCAATGGCAAGAGACTGGACAAAATTCTTATTTACACATTTACTGTAATTTATTGACAGACCATAATATTGTGATACAGAAAGGAAAAGATATCACTGCAGAGCACAAAGAAAAAAACAAAACAAAAGTGGAAATGGGAACATAAGACAATCTCGTTCAGGAAAACAGTACATGCAGTGTTGTAGGAATTACAGTGCAGTTTTCGTATAGTTTCTGTCTCCATGCAGAGAAAAACTCCTCTATGGGGAGAAATCAGCTCTGAAAGTTTCTCCCCTCGTTTTCTCCCCAAAACCTGGGTTAAAAAGGCTGTTTATTTATATTACTTTGCAATAACCCCACCCCCCAGCACTCACTGTCAACTAATGATGGGACTTATGGGTCTTTGAAGGAAACCAAATCTTCAGGATCATTTTACTTTAAAGAGCCGTTAAAAAGATCCATTTTTGAATATTTACATTTTTCTAAGAACAAGTCATTTTGTCCCTAATCCAGTTTTTGATGTTCACAAAGAATCATCTGTATTAAGTAAAATTAATATTTGTACAAACATTACAAGATACAACCACAATATGTTCTTGCAGAAAAAATTATGTACATTCTTAAAATACAACATTTTAAAATAAAAATTTCAAATACCAGTGTAATTCTTTACTACAAGTGTTGTGTGCATTAACTTTTTAGGGCTATTTGTAATTTAGAAGTATAATAAAAGAAAAATAGACTTGAGCTGCTCTGTCAGAAACAAAAATCCTCTTTTGCACCGTTAAATACCAACATTATCCACCCATTTCTATCAATTGTATTAAATAATTTTAAATTAAATAAAAATAATAATAGCTGTTGATGTGTGTGCAAAGAACAGCTTCCCCTAACTGAGACTAGAGTCCTACCGTTCACAGCAAAGAGTCGGTCAAAAGAATCAAATTGCTCGTGAACAACACATCATTACTCTCAGCAGGTATGTCTTGGTTTATCAGGTTAGAAATATATATTTTTAGACGCTTTCATCTTTTGTTTCATTTTCCAACAACACTGTCTGTCATGTTAACCTTTCTTATGGAGTCTGTGAACCCTGAGCTCTTGTGGAATTAACTATGCCTAAGTACATGCTGGAGGTTTTCTCAGCTGGCTGGGGAACGGCTTGCGATTCCCTCAAATAAGAATAAATATAACATGCTAGACAATGTTTTCTTTCAGCCCGAACAAAGCCCAGCAAAAATAATTATTTTACTCTAGGTGTTACAGATGCTGTTAGTCAGCGGGGGGTGCAGCGCTATTTAAAGTATGGGGTGGTTTCGTTATGACTTAAACTAGTATAGTTTGGGGAAAAAAAAAAAAACAAAAATCACAATTTTCTCAGAAATTAATTTTTTTTTTGTCATTTTTCTCCGTTTCTGTTCTCCCTACTAGTTCCTACATTCATTGTGGCCTGTCAGATATGTCCTCAGCCTCTTCTGCCTCTTCTTCTGTTTTGCCTCCTATCTCCTCTGCCATAGCCTCACTCCTCTTCCTCTTCCTCTTCTTCTCTTTGGCTGTTGACCCTGTCCAAATCCTTGTCCTCCCATTGTCGAAAATGTAATATTGTGTTGTGTTCCAACTATGTACACTATATTCTTGCCAGTTGATTGTTCGTGGCACCTTTGAGCTATTTCAGAAAACTGTTTGATCATTGGTTGATCTAATGGTTCATACATTCACCTACATTGGAGAAAGTCAGGATTCACTTGGGAGGAATTTACCAATTCAGGACAGATTTAGAAAACAAGTCAAATGGAAATGTACTGGAATATGCTTGTCATATTATGACAACTTTTTCAAGCATTTTGCATGTTAAGACTTACGATGAACTTATCCTTAAATGTTGTGGAGGTTGAGACTATTCATCACAGACTCATAATACAATTTGATCAACTTGATATAAGCACCTGAAAATGTAGGAAAAAGCAGAGAATTGTACATAATCACTTGCATGGATGAACAAAAGCATTTGCAACTTGCAAAAAGGAATAAACTACTTTTTGATGTGCACAAGTGACACAACAATTTGAAGACTGAACAAATTAGTTAGAACAAATTAGAGAACAGAATTCTCTGTTCTGAGAATTTAAATGTACCAAAGTGACTGAGAAAAGCCGTATTAAGAGAGAAAAAAAAATCCAAACCTTCATGGCCCTGTGTAAAAAAAAGGGATTGCCTCATAAACCTAATAACTGGTTGGGCCACACTTATCAGCAACAACTGCAATCAAGCATTTGTGGTAACTGCCTTTTTCAGTGCTGTGGAGGAAATTTAGCACACTCATCTTTGCAGAATTGTTGTAATTTAGTCACAATGGAGGGTTTTCAAGCATGAATGGCCTTTTCGAGATCATGTCACAGCATCTCAATAGAATTCAGGTCAGGACTTTGACTAGGACATTTTAAAGTCTTCATTTTGTTTTTCTTCAGCCATTTATAAGTGGACTTGCTGGTGTGTTTTGGATCATTGCCCTGCTGCAGAACCCAAGTTCATTTCAGCTTGGAGTCACAAACAGATGGCCAGACATTCTCTTTCAGGATTTTTTGGTAGACAGCAGATTTATGGTTCCATTTATCACAGCAAGTCGTCTAAGTCCTGAAGCAGCAAAACAGCCGCAAAACAGCCCCAAACCATTACGCTGCCACCACCATATGTTACTGTTGGTAAGATGTTCTTTTTCTGAAATGGGGTGTTACTTTTACGCCCCCCAAGATACTTAAACTGACTCTGGTAAATAACTCACTATCAGCCAAGGACTTTTAATTAATGACTTCATTACTGAGCATAATATTGATGTTGTGTTTCTCACAGAAACATGGTTGGATGACAACAATGAAACACCTGTACTCATTGAATCAGCATCTCCTAATTACAATTTTTTAAGTGAGAATAGAAAGAATAAGAGGGGCAGAGGGGTTGCTGCAATATTTCATGATTCACTAAACTGTAAAAAGGTTTTCCTGGGCAATTCTGACTCTTTTGAATATCTGGGAATTGAGGTAAAAGACCACAAACGAACCTTGACACTAACTCTATACAAAATCCCAAAATATGTGGCAAATTTTTTCAATGACTTTAGCAAGCTGTTATCTATAATATGCATTGATTATCACAATTTAATAATTATGTGAGACTTTAACATCCATGTTGACAACCCAGTAGACAGAGAGGCAAAAAAGCTGAATGATGTACTTCAAAACTTTGGTTTGGTTCAACGTGGTAAACAGCCGATACATAATTCAGGACACACTCTAGATCTGATTATCAGCAAGGGTGTAAATATCTCCAATGTCTCTGTAATTGATGTTGCTCTGTCTGATCATTTTTCTGTTGTTTTTGAAAGTACAATGTCTGTTGACTTGCTTACTAAAACACATATTATTACAAAATGTTCTCTTACAGACAACACAGCTGAAACTTTTTATTAAATCTACTCGTCCCTCCACCTCACTTCCATTCTGTAAACCAGTTGATGAACTGGTACATAACTTCTCCTCTAAAATTTCAGACATCATTGATTTCATTATGCCTGTTAAAGTGAAAATTGTGTCTGGTAGGAAGAAATCTCCGTGGATAAATGCTCCACTTGTAAGAAGCGAAAAAAGCCTTTGTCAAAGGGCTGAACGTGAATAGTGTAAAACTCGATTTCACGTTTACTATGAAATCTACAAAGAAAGGCTGTGAAGCTAAAACTCATCATTAAAACATACAAGGGAAACATTCTTTGCGGAAATCATAAACAAAAACATCAACAACGCTCGTGCCCTGTTTGCCACAGTTGACAGGTTGACAAAACCTCCTGTGACTGTATCATCTGAACTCCTCTCTACCAGGGCCTGCAATGAATTTGCCAACTTTTTTACAGGAAAAATTCAAAAAATTAGAGGGTTAATCTGCACATCCACACCAAATCCAATAACGATGCTATGCCCAAACATAACAAATGCAGAGAAAATGGCTGAATTTACCAACTTAACCCTGAAAACTTAGAAGAAATTTTAAAACAATTACGCTCCTCTTCCTGCTGTCTTGATATCCTACCTACAACCTTCCTTAAGAAAGTTCTGCCTGTCATTGCATCTAATCTGATTCAAATAGTAAACTCTTCCCTCTCATCAGGTGTTTTTCCCAGGCTCTAACCACTGTTAAAAAAGAACAGTTTAGATAAATCACTACTGCTGAATTACAGGCCAATCTCTAACCTTCCATTTTTCATCAAAATTATTGAAAAAGCTGTGTTTTAATAGTTAAATAGTTTTTTAACAATGACAAACTGCTTTGACGTCTTTCAGTCCGGTTTCCGTGCTCACCACAGCACTGAGACTGCCCTCGTCAAAGTGTTTAATGATATCCACACAAATACAGACTGTGGAAGAACTACAGTGTTGGTTCTGTTGGACCTCAGTGCAGCATTTGACAGTTGACCATGATATATTATTGAAGCAACTGGAGAGCTGGGTCAGACTCTCTGGTATGGTACTTAATTGGTTCGAATCCTACCTAAAGAACAGGGATTTCTTTATGTCAATTGGCGGCTTCTCATCGAAGCAGACAAAAGTCACATGTGGAGTACCCCAGGGTTCAATACTGGGACCCCTCCTATTTAATATCTACATGCTCCCATTAGCTCAGATTATAACAAGTAATAAGATTAGTTACCATAACTACGCAGATGATACACAACTGTATATTACGATGACTCCAAACCCATCCAAGCACTAAACAGATGCTGAGAACAAATTAGTGCATGGATGTGCCAAAACTTTCTCCAGCTGGACAAAAATAAACTGAAATCATTATCTTTGAACCTAAAGAGGAATGATCTAGAGTCAGCATCCAGCTTCAGTTATTACAGCTAGAAACTAGTGATCAGGCCCAAAATCTGGGTGTAGTGATGGACTTGGACCTGAGCCTTCAAAGACACATAAAAACAGTTACAAAGTTGGCCTTCTATCACCTGAAGAACATTTCCAGGATTAAAGGACTAATGTCTCAACAAGATCTAGAGAAACTAATCCATGCATTTATTTTTAGTCGCATTGATTACTGCAATAGTGTCTTCAGAGGTCTGCCTAAAAAAATCAATCCGACAGCTGCAGCTGATCCAAAATGCTGCTGCTTGTGTTCTCACTAAGACCTGGAAAATAGAACACATCACCCCAGTTTTAAAGTCCTTACACTGGCTCCCTGTAGCTCAGAGAATAGACTTTAAAATTCTTCTGTTAGTTTATAAATCACTTAATGGCTTAGCACCAAAATACATTAAAGACCTGTTGTTGTGTCAACCGTCCAGACCACTCAGGTCTTCTGTTTATGGTCTGCTCTACATCCCCAGAACCAGAACCAAACATGGAGAAGCAGCCTTCAGTTTTTATGCACCACTAATCTGGAACAAACTCCCAGAATACTGCAAAACAGCCGAAACACTAAATTCCTTTAAATCAAGGCTGAAAACCCACATGTTTAGAGCTGCCTTTGATTAGTAGTCTGGACCATAAATCTGCAAACAAATCCAGATAAGATAAGCTTGGTTTTCCAAAGGGTGGAAGCTTGAGTGTAAATCAGATAAATAAAGTAAATGAATCATTGATCAGTATTTTTGCTGATGATTTTGATGATTTTCATGTGTATTGCTAGATAATTTTGATGATTTTGCTAAATGATTTTGATGTTTTGATGATTTTGCTGTATACTTGATTGATGTTTTTATGATGTAAAGCACTTTGAACTGCCTTGCTGCTGAAATGTGCTGTACAAATAAACTTGATTTGACTAGATGTAATGGGGCACACACCTTCCAAAGGGTTCAACCTTTCTCTCATCATTCCACAGAATGTTTGCCCAAAAGTCTTGGGGATCATCAAGATGTGTTCTGGAAAAGTTGAGATAAGCTTTGATGTTCTTTTTTGCTCGGTATTGGTTTTCATCTTGGAACTCTGCCATGCAGAACATTTTTTCCCAGTCTCTTTCTTGTGGTGGAGGCATTAACTTTGACCTTAACTGAAGCAAGTGAGGCCTGCAGTTGTTTGGATCTTCTTCTGAGGTCTTTTGTGACCTCTTGAATGAGTCGCCGCTGTGCTCTTGGGTTAATTTTGGTCTGCCAGCCACTCCTGGGAAGGTTCACCACTGTTTCATGTTTTCACCATGTGTAGATAATGGTTTTCACTGTGGTTCACTGGAGTCCCAAAGCTTTAGAAATGTCTTTCCAGACTGATAGATCTCAATTACTTTCTTTCTCATTTGTTCCTGAATTTCTTTGGATCTCAGCATGATGTCTCATGTTGGAGGATCTTTTGGTGTACTTCACTTTGTCAGAACAGGTGTGGAAGTAATCAGGCCTGGGCGTGGCTAGAGACAGTGAACTCAGATGTGATAAACCACTGTTAAATTATGTTTTAACAAGGGGGGAATAACATTTTCACACAGGGCCATGTAAGTTTAGATTTATTTCTCCCTTAAAACTAAACACCTTCATTTAAAAACTGTATTTTGTGTTTACTTGTATTGTCTTTGACTAATATTTAAATTAGTTTGATGTTCTGAAACACTGAAGTGTAACAAACAAGGAAATCAGGAAGGGGGCAAACAATTTTTTACACCACTGTATTTTGGGTTGTATTTTAATTAAACTAGACGAAGAAAAATAAATACTCTTATCATATCTTACCTAAATCAAAGGATTTATGTATTAAATCAAAAGATATCCCAGCTTTGGGACAAGAATTGTACCTCTACAGCAATAATTCATGCATACTTTAGGGAAATTAAGACAACTTAATGTTTATACATCACTGATGTTAGCACATTATATCAGATGGAAACTGTGGCCATAAAAAGAAGCATTAATATTTTGGACCAAAAGGGGTATATCCATATGGTTCCTTTCATAGGTGTTCTCTAGATACTACATTTCAGATATATTTTATGTAAAAGCTTTCTTGAGGGCACACTCAGATAGAGAGAGATGTTCTATACAGACAGAGCTCATCAGTGCCTAAGTCCAGTGATGAAAGGAAAGCACCTCAGAGCTGCTGGGCTCTTACGCTAAAGTGAATTCCATTTTAAAGGATTTGACGACGCTCAGAACCTTTCTGCTGGCTTAATGCACAAGGTTGTTTCACTACTTACAAGCATAATATACACAGTTGAACAAAAATCGATATGTAGTCAATATAAGTGTGTTAGAGCATTCAACCATCTGAAAAGAGAGAGCAGCGCTGCCAGCCCAAAACAAAAAGCCAAAATAGCTGGCAGCAACACTGCTGGAACGCAAAAGATAAGCAAGCTTACAGTATCTACTTTGTGCAAACATTGTCCTCAGAATGTTGTATCTTTGAATTAAATTCTTAAAGGAAGTTGGCACCAGTGACAAAGAGGATCTTGCTAAAAAAAAATGTTTGGTGTAAATAAGTTTTCAGTTCCCCCCCCCCCCTGAAGACTGTTAAAAGCACTAGGGAGGTGGTCATGGTTGCAATATTGTGAAGTTCCCCTGCAGGGCTCCCAACCCCATCCCCCTTATTTGATCCTAAATGAAACTGTTTGCCCATTAATTTTCTCTTCATTTAATTGGCAGTTGGTGGAACACCCCCACACCACCTCTCTTTAGTTTGTCTGCAGGTTTATCAGTCCCACCACAGTGGGGCTTTGTTTTCAACCAATTCATTTGTTTTACTTTGCTGTCAATTCAACTTGAGAACTGGATATCGTTGCCATTTACTCCTCATTTTATATCTTAACTGGAGAATAAATCAGGGAGCACTGTGAGTGAAAAAAAAAAAACTTTTTAAAGAGAGCTGATACAATATTATTGATGAATGACAATTTTTGGTCATGTACAGAGACCAAAAGACAAGTCCATTTCAACCCTTACCAACTTTCTATCTTCATAAATTTTGCATGTTCATAACAAGGTGAATGTCCTGTAAACAGATAGGTAAAAGAATATATCTTTGAAGAAACCTCAGATCCAAAGTGAATTATGCTGTTTGTGTACAACATAGTCCATTGATTGGGGGACAAAAAATGTCACTGTTTGCAACAAGCATGAGACATACTTGTGCGTCACGTTTGTTGCGCACTGATATGACACCACATCTGGTTTTAACCCCACCTGCCCAGTGAAAGTTCAGCTGGCAGTGAAAACGGTCTCCTGAATATGCTGGACTATAAAATAACGTACTGAACCACACTGACCCATGCCGTACTGCTCAGTGGAAACTGAGCTACTCTGTTCATTGGACCTGCTGAACTACTGAACTTTGCTTATATTGGGTTCACTTTATTTCAGACAATGTCTGTAGTATTTGGAATTTCTACATATTCCGAGGTTTTAATTTCTGTTAGTGTTTATTATAGTTTGTTAGAGATTGTTTTCTGCGTTCCATAATATACCCAATACCTTCCCTCAGTGTCTCAGCTCCATGCACTCACCAGCTGTCTCATTGGCTGATTACCTGTCTTGCAGCCCAGTAATCAAGCTCTCCACCACAGAGTTCTCAGTTTTCTTAGTCAGTGTCAGATCCTCTTTTGTTGCTAAGACCCTGTTTTTTTGGTTTCCTGAGTTAATTTACTATTTACCCAATGCAGGAGGTGGGTGCTGGGGCAGTATTTGTATGCGTTAAAGGTTCAATCATGCAGAACAGCTATTCAAGCATTAAATGCGGAGCAATATGCATTTTCCAGGCACATAGTGCCATTTTATAGCACAGTCAAGTAACTTATGTTAGATATGAAAATGCTGTACATATCAAAAATAACTTAAATGAAATTTGTCTTCATATCATAGCTGTATCTGATGCCTTGAAATTGGCCTGTCTCTTTAAGAATCTCCCACTTTGTTGGGCAGAAGCTCGGCTGGGGACTGAAGCTCCAAGGTGAAGCTTTGGGTAAATAGGCAGGGCTGTGTATGAGCAAGTGCTTAGGCATCACTAAATGGCTGCCACAGGGGATTTGAAGATTTGTCAGACATATGTGAATGAATCAAAGCAGCACTCCGGGTGTGTGTTTGATGAGGGAATAACATTATAGCATGCAATAAAGCTCATAAAGAATAAAGAATTATTGAAATAATATTGCAGTCTGTGTTCTCTGTATAAGCTGTATTTACCATCAAACATATTTTATTGTACAATTTTTAGCATAATAATGTAAGATAGTTTTTATACCAGATACTGTTAGGTTTTCTTTTAATTGAGTCCTCTGGAGAAGATCAAACATGGAGTAAAACTATATTAAAAGAAAATTAGAGTCCATTTGGAAGCTACAATTCACATTGTTTTCTGTCTCTATGGAGATTCAGAACGGTTTGAAGCTTTAGCCATTTTACTGGTACAGTAAAAATAGACTTTTAGAGCAACCATGTGTGAACAGATATGGGAAATATTTCCTGTGAGCCTGTCCAGTAAAGGTGTAGGTTAGATTTGTCTAGTGCTGAACACTACAAGCGACATGCAGCAGTGGCAGACAGAATACTCGATGTCTTCAACGTAACAAATTATTCTCTGAGGTTAGGCTTTAAAAAGCACAGGAGTTACAGTAGGATTACTGGGCGAGGTTCCTTTTAAAAAAACAAAAAAAACAAAAAAAAACTTAGCTAGCCTAATAAAATCAGACCCTCAGATTAAATCCTAATCTACAACATGTGTTAAACCAATAAGAACAAGTAACCTGACAAAATGAGAGAGACAAGCAATATATACGATAATGACAGACAAGACAGAAGGTGTTATTCTTTACCTTGAGTGTTTTATCTCATCCAATCATTTAAAACAAGGATGCAGTGTTCCCATTTTTTTTAGTGGCAGACTTAATTCTTTGTAAAAGGAGCAAGTAAAAGTTATTACTGACTAAGATGAAACTCAGCAGAGACTCACATCCTGTTTACACCTACCCAGTTCACATGCATCAACAGTAAAATAAATGGAAAAAAAGTTGGCTGTTTGGACAACAAGAGGATGCAAACTATAAATCATAATGGGCCTGATATGGAATAAAAAGATATTTATTTTTAACAGCATACTCAATTTCATTTTTGACACATTTGATTGATAGCAAGGTCATCAGAATGAAGAACAACAGGGCACAGGGGGTGGGGTACTATATATATATATATATATATATATATATATATATATATATATATATATATATATATATATATATATATATATATATATATATATATATATATATATATAGATAGATAGATAGATAGATGGATAATATTTTCTATTTTCAAGAAGGAAGGATGCCTGTGGGGGCTGCACATTTTGTTCTTATTTATTAAATTCCATATTTAGTTTTAGTTTTTTTTTTTTTTTTTTTGTTGCTTTTTGTTTTTTTTTGAGTTGTTGCAACAGCGTCCCATTCAGAGGATGGTGTCCTAGGCAGTCCCCTATGTGGGATATCCCAGGAACCGGCCCTGCTCATCATGCACCTCCAATCCTAATCTCACAATAAAACTGATTCATGATTGCTAAACCAAATGCTAATGATGCCATTAGTACTGTGCTGCACTACTGATGTACTTAACGTCTTAATTTACTTACATAATTTCAACCACCGCAGTCAGGGAATGAAAAGAAAATAAAACAGCTGATTATTTAAACTTGTCCATATCTATAGTCAGACCAATGATTTAAAGGGGGGTATTATATAAAATCGACTTTTTTGATCCTAATATCATGTTATAATGTTATTACCTCATCAAAAAACATACCTGGGGTGTTGCTTTTATCCTTTCATGAATGTTGGAGGAATCCTTGAATCCCCCGCCATTCTGGGGTGCCTATTTCCACAAAGCTCCTCTTTGGAGCTGCAGTCTCCAGCCAAGCTTCCCCCACACAGCTCCACCAGACTAGCAGCAGCTGCAATGAGAAAGCACCTGGTGAACCTGTGTGTCTGATGAACTCATGTAATGGAGTAGCATTGTTGTGATGATATGCTGAAGGCAGAGAGTCAGAAAGAGTTGGAGCTTCTTAAAGAGACAGAGGTCAATTTCAAGGTGTCAAATTGCGAAGTCAAATTCCTTTTAAGTTATGTTTGATATATACAGCATTTTTATAACAACTGAAGATAACAGTTACATAACTGTGCTATAAAATGGCACTATGTGTCTGGAAAATACATAACACTGCCCCTTTAACAAGTTTAAAACAACTGGAACTATAACAAACATGGATGGACTAGGACCTGAGTTTATCTTGCCTTTTTAAAGATTAAAATTATGTGAAATTATGCTTCAATAAAAGATGGAGTAAGTTAATAAGTAATTAATAAGTAATTTCTGGCTTTGAAATACCTAAAGACTGAGTTGTATTAAGCAACTGTAAAGTCAAATAAGTCAGGCAGACAGAACCAAAGAAACAAAAACAGCTTCTGTTGGAAATAACTTGAGTGTGTTTAGATGTTGAAAACACCAGTCTGAATGACAGGTGGTTTTTCAGCTGCATCGAAATAGGTTTATTTTGCAAAACTGCAATGGAAACACTTTTTCACATCACATGAGTCACATGATCAACAACCGGATGTTGCTACAAGCACAAACCACCAAGAAGATGACAACAGGAAGTAGTTGGAGGATCACTGCGTGGCATGTTTTTAAAGACTTATCACATGAACAAGCTTATTCACATGTGATTTTAATTTCTTATGTAATGGAAACACCGCAATTGTGAAATTGTTTTTTTTTTTTTTACAATAGCAGAAAATCGACAGAGATTTGTGCACCTTTGTAATGGAAATGCAGCTTATGAGAGCTGCTACAGCAAAGCCATGGGCAGAGAAGATGAAAACTATCAGTCACTTTCATCTCTTTATGTATAAAATCAGTTGAGTTATAGAGATGGGTCATGTTCAAAACCCTCCAAGAGCCAGTGCTACTTTGTTTTGATTGACAATTTGGCATATTCTTAAAAAAGGGGCAAATACTGACCTAGTCCACACGTAGCTGGATATTTGGGAAAATTAATACATTTTTATGCATTTTAGCCTTTCATCTACATGAAAACTCAGTTTAATATAATTTAAAATGACTATTTATAAAAACTCCAACCAAAGTGGAGATTTAAGAAAACATCCGTAGTTGTGTTTGCATGTGTACATGGGAAAACAGAGATAGGGTCCTTTATGTTACAGTCTGAAAAATAATGCACCAATATATCAACATACTTGCTTTAACATGATTCCCAATCAACATTGTCTTGTGTTTTAATAATTTCATATTCTAATATGCTATTTAAAAGTAGGTCAACCTATATATTTGTCTGCACAAATTAAACTCCTGGTGCCATGTTTAATTCCTAACAGGATTGGTTGTTTATAAGCAATCTGATTGGTTGACATAGGTTTTAGCTTTGTGCTACACTGCCCCCTATGCCTGGCATGTTTAAAACATAGCTCAGGGGTGTATTTATGTAGGTTCATGTGGATGAAAACTTTTCTGAAATCGATCCCGTGTTTTTATAAAGACCTGGCTACATGTATACGGGGCCTAAGAAAAGAAACCGCCTTAGCCCATCCAAGCTGAGGCATTTGATTTTTTTTTAATGCCAACCTTCACTGAAGACACTTGGTCACTGAGTTTGGTACTGTTTCTGTTCAGTAGATTTGCTAGTAGTTTTTTGTTCATATGTTTTTGTGTTAAATAAAAATTACATGTTTAATTATACAAAAGTATTATACAAAAGTAAGAATGCCTGCATTCATATCAGAATAAATACATAAAATTAGGCAAGTATAATACTTCTCATAAAAATTAAATGGAAAAGGATTTATTAACATACAAAACATTCAGATTTTTCAAGTTAACCTAAAATATGAGGATGAAGATGATAATAAATTAAGAGCTTTTTGGGAGCTGTGCTAAAAAAATGGATCCCTGAAAAGAGCTGAGCTTCCCATGACTGAGTTAAAATGACAGCGTTCCAATCTGTAAACAATCATCCTTTAAAGAAAAAGCAAACAAAAAACAAATGAGTAAAAAATAAAATATTAATCATAAAAATTTTTGTTTGGAAGAATAAAAAAACAACCTGGGCCCGTATTTACAAAGCTTCTCAGAGCCCTCTCAGAGCACTCCGATCTTAGTCTAAAAATGACTGCCAAGGAGTCCTAGCTTAAGAGTGATTCAGTCAACTGCTGAGAACAACTCTGAGCGAGGAGATGACAGATATTCCCATTTCAGAGAGGAGGTGTGCTTGACCCCGTTGCTAGGTGTTTTACTGTCATCTAGGAACTGTGATTGGTTAACACATGAAACAAAATAAGACAAAAAAATGCCCCCAATAATCAGTTGATAGAAATTTATCAATCATTGAATCTAGACTGGATTAAGAAAAGTGTGTCATGATGATTAAACTATTTAGAATCTTCTTTATTATTGTGATTTGTCACAGTTTTTTTTACCATGCTGGTCAATTTACTACATCATGTTTCATAATAATCATACATTATTGTTAATGTGGATGCTCACTGTCAGCAGTTCAGTGTGATTGCCTGCTTGTATAAACTTGTTTTTATTTGTAAAGTGACCAACATAAAATGGGGAAAGTACACGAAAACCAAACAGGACAGAGGGAAGTGCTTGCTGTTGCCTCAGCTCTATCCATTTTGCAGAGTATCTCACCTGTCTGTCAGCCTTTCCACCATCTTCCCTGCTTAATCCTCCTGCAGTTCCAGGATGTGTCGATGCGACACCCCCCTTCATGAGCAGTCCAGGAGGGGTCGGACTAATTGAATCTTTTTTTCAATGGTTTTGAGAATTGACAGGCTGACGGGATGTCCCCATCGCATACCTTTTGTCCTACCGTGACATCTGCCTCACTCTCCCCAAGCATCGAGCAGGGATTGTTGCTGCAGGAGGCTTGCTACACTCTTAGGCTCACTACAAGTCCTCCCCACTCCTCCTAACATTTTGTCCTGTTAGGAGCTCTCTTAAAGCCTAAGATGCTTTGTGAATACCTTTTATCTTACAGAGCTAAAATGTTGAGAAAATCTTAGAATTCCAGAACTTCTGAGAATTTTCCTGAACTGACGTCACCAGAAGCTGCAGTTAGTCTTAGGATTCTTTGTGAATATGGGCCCAGGCCAAATGGCAGCAATAAGAACATCTGTAATTTTCAAGATGATGAAAAAGTGTCTTTGATTCTGTAGAAAAATGTACTTTATGAATCATTTGATGTCACTAGTTGGGTGTTTCTAAAAATGGAATGGCTCGGTAGAAAATTTTGTAACATGGTAAAACTCCGAAAGGGAGGATCAAAGCAGTCTGTCATCATTGTGGGACAAACTTTTAAGAAGTTATTATTCACAAATTTAAAAGGTTCTATCTCTACGTAAACAAGCCATGCTGATCCATCTACAGTCTTAAAATGTTGCTGTTGTATAATGTAGTGCACATTAACTCATCCCTTTCACCTACAAGAACGTCTTTCATCCAGGTCAACTTTCTGAAATGTTTTTGCTAAACCTTTTCAGCTCTAGTCACAAGAACCTCTACCCCATGCAATAACTGTCCCTGAATCTCAGAATATGACTGTTTTTTGTAGCCTGTAATCTCAACTGAGTTTAGTCTGAAGTCATGTTTATGTATACAAGCTATAAACGAAGCCTTAAAATAAAGCATACATTTAACTATTTAACAAATTTTCTGAACAATCTGAAATGTGCAGCTTTATTTCTATTCAGCTGACTGATCTTTAAAACCTTGAAAACAGTTCCAGTCATCAGACAGTACTTTAATAGTAGATTATTGAAGTTTTTACCCTGTCTCTAGTCAAAAGAATCTAGAGTCCACTCATGTCCTCTGATTAGTTGAGTGGTCTGTCGAAAAAGCCTCTCTTCTGAAGCGGCTGTTACCAAGAGCTGAACAGGGTTTCTGGCTTAAGGCCTGTACATACCTTGCAAGAACAGTGACAAGAGATTGATACTGTGCGTATATGAATAAAAATGTCTTTTATTTTTGTCTTTCTTCTTTAAAACATTAATATGTTGCTATGAAGACTAATAGTGACTTAATTGCCATATATTATTCTAATAATGGCTAAAATCAACAGTTGTTTGAAAAAAAATGATAGAACTGTAGATATATTTGCCACTTTCACAAAAAAAGAACAAAAAAAAATAGGACACACGTCACAAACGATAAGCCTAATACAATATGCAGAAAATCTACCACTTTTACAAAATGAGAGCAAGGGTAATATTCTTCATGCAAATAAGGAGAGCATTTTTAATGTGAGATAGCTGTTCAGCTCTAGCAGGGTGTAATGAATCATTCAAGGCCCCACTGAACTTTTCTGCATTGTAAAAAAAAAAGTACCCATGTCTGACATCTCTATCTACATAACAAAAAGAGGGACAGTGACTCGTCAGAGAAAGAGAAATATGTTTTATTCATCAAGAATTAACTAAAAGAGTTGTGGTTTGTCCAAGTACAGCATGTTGAGCCATTAAGCGTGAAATGTTCTCTGAGTTATTGTTGATTTTTTTTTTTTCCTAAATAACAAAGCTTCATCGTTTAAATTTGTTCCCTGATGAATTTGTAACACAAGCATAAATGGGTTTTAATTTGATTAACCATCAATCTACAGTCATGGCCAAAGCCGTGATTAAATCAGACAGACTGAGTTTTTATGATTAGGCTCAGTGTTCATGGGCAAATGATCACAACTTACCTGAAAATCGATAAAGGGCTCTTCAGGGGCATGTGTTTGTGCATAATAAAGTTTCAACTCCTTTCAGACAGTGATTAATTATGTCCAGTATTGGTAATGAGTAGAGTCGTTTAGCTTATGAAGAAAAACATACTACTTTTTGACTGTTTTATATTCAATTCCCTTTTACATCCCTTTTAATACCGGATAATGCTTCCACCTGAATATCACAAATCTTTTTGATGTAGTATAACACAAAGTCTGCCCTTGAACTACACCCTCTCAGTGTGTAGCGTTCTTTAGCAACTGGCTTTTGTTGTTGTTCATGAGAATCTCTTGGAACCCAAGGGTATACAGATGGGAAACACCTTACAAAGCTCATTTGTTCACTTCAGTGTTTATTCGCTTTATGGCACTGGTACTCTGTTATGGAGGACTGAAACTGACATAATTAAAAATGAAAGCAGAAATTTATATATTTTGTTTTTCTGTTTCCTTATACATGCGGTTTTTATCAAGAAATGTATATAATTTGTTTTTCTTTTTCCTTATACAAGCGTTTGTTCTTTTTACATTTCCTCATCTCCTCTTTTTACTTTTCCGTATGTATTTCTGCCTCATTATGCAAATGAGGAGGGCTGCCTTCTTGGTTCAGCTCCTCTACTATTGGTCAATAAATAGGAAGGAGCAGGATCCATGTGCAGATCAATTGTGCATGCTTGCGCCTTTGGCTTCAGTTTAGCAACCAAAGTATAGTTATGGAGAGAGCAGAAAGACAGTCTGTGTTGGAGTTGTTAAGGGAAGCTTCAAACAGACTGAACGAGTTGGAAGGCAGCAAGTTTTCAGTTGACCAGTAGTAGAGGAGCTGGACCAAGAAGGCAGCCCTCCTCTTTTGCATAATGACGCAGAAATGCATACGGGAAAGTAAAAAGAGGAGACGTGGAAATGTAAGAACAAACGCTTGTATAAGGAAAAGGCAAAAAAAAAAAAAAAAAAAAAAAAAAAAAATATATATATATATATATATATATATATATATATATATATATATATATATATATATATATACACACATACATACATACATACATATATATATATATATATATATATATATATATATATATATATATATATATATACATATATATATATATATATGTGTGTGTGTGTGTGTGTGTGTATGTGTGTATATATATATATATATATATATATATATATATATATATATATATATATATATATATATATATATATATATATATATATATATGAAAGTGCATGTATAAGGAAAATGAAAAAGAAAAAGAAAAAATGAAAAAGAAAATATAAACACTTCTTGACAAAAACAAATGTATACGGAAAAGGAAAAACAAAATACATACATTTGTTGACCAAAATATATGTAATTATGTCAGTTTCGGTCCAACATACTCTGTTTCCTATGTGTTTTTAAATCAGATGTTATGAGCTGTAGTTTTTTAGGGAATATGAAATATCTCCAAATGAATAATTTATTGCAGACATGTCCTTTTCTTCTACTTTTAATTATCACTGTATGTACTTTACAGTATGAGCTGCATTCATCCATATGCATGGCACATTTTCCTTTGTACACACATTATGTCCTGAACACTCACCCACTCAAATAATACACAGGGGGCATTTGTAGAGTTCAGCATCCTTGCCAAGGACACTTTCATGTGTGAACCAGAGAAGCCAAGAATCAAATGCTGACCTTCCAATTACTGTGAAAACCTGCTCATCCTCATAACCCCCAAACTTATCACCACCCCTAAACCCTCCATGCTCCCAACACCAACTGCTTTCCAGCCAAAATTACTCAAACTCTCCTTTTTTTTCTTTTTTTCCCCACAAACTCAGCTTAACCTGACCTGATTATTTTGTGTCCATGTTTAATATTATAAAGACTATACATAGAATAAAATGAAATGTTGCCAATCCATCACGCAGAAACAAACGTCTACACACACACACACACACACACACATACACACAAATAAAATAGCCAAACAGTCCTGTTTTTTGACAGTGCGAGGAAGCACTGTATACCCCACAGAATTATAATTATTGATAACAAAAAAGTAAGTAAAAGTTTATTTATAAAGTCCCCTTTCACAAAGTGTTTCACACAAAGGTACAAAAACACACAAGAACATACAACTCAAAAATCATATATGCCAATAATAAAAGGCCAAGTCTAACAAAAAGCTTCTTGGAATAAAAATCTCTTTTCAAAATAGGGACAATGCATTCCAGTCTGAAAAGATTGGTCTTCTCAAGACCTGATGTCAGTGCTGGGAAAAACTATAAATGTTCTGATTAGATGACCTCAGAGTATGAGAGGAGTTTTATGATTGAATCAAATCAGCAAAACAGGCAGGGCCCTTTTAATTAATAGATGTTAAAGTTAAGACAAGAATGGCCTCTCCTCTCCACATGAACTGTACATGCAAATAAGCAACAGAAAAGCTGTTTTTCAGCTAAGCAATTACTTTTTTTCTAAGTACCAGATACATCCCTCAACCATGCTACCTTGGCCTGTGTGTAGGCTGAACTTCAGCATGTGGTTTAATCTACTACTCAACATGGGCTGGAACAAATATAGACTCACTGTACTCATTTTACAGTTTGTTAGAAAATTTCATTACAAGATTTATTATCTTAATGTGAGTTGAGCGATTTTGTAGATTAGGTTGTTCTTGATCTCCTGGTAAGTGAATTAAAACTGGATTTGATGTATTTTCCTGCTGGGACAGTATTTTCCTTAAATACTGAGCAACATTTTTTCCTGTGTCTGTATTTTCTTTAATCTTTTTAATATTTTTTCCAGTTTTTCAATTACAAATGACAAACTCACAGTCTTGGGTGCAGTAACTATAGATCCATCTTTTCTTCAAGGCAATTAGTTTGCTAACTTTATTTCTGTATACAGGCAATAGCAAAAAAAAAGAATTTATCATCTCACTGGAAGGTGGTTCTATGAGAGACAGCATACTTGCTAACTTACTTGGTTGATTTTTATATCAAATGTTTTGGACACAGTTTTAATTTTAATCCTCTCACATTTCTCTAAGTTATCTAGGTCTTTAAACCCTGGGTCAGATGCTGATTTTATGATAATTTTGCAGAGTTAAGGCAAATAACTTCTAAAAATTAATTTCTCAAACACACGTTAAGATTTGAAATTTACACATCAGAGCTTATCATTGTGGAATATGATCTAGTAAGACTATAAATATCAATGTTCTGTTCAGTCCCACCTGCAGATTTGGGTCTTAAATCTGATGCTTTTCTTTTAGTGGGTATTTTGTTTAACATAACTTACAGTGAATTTAAAAAGCAAGTTACAACTGATCTTGCTTTAAACTTGATATGTGAATAGATAAGCACTTTAAGGATTTTGCCAAACCAACCGTATAAAAAAACAAGGTTCAGTAATCTCAATAGAACTGAATATTTCAAATTTTCTCCCTCTTATGGAGGTGGGAGGGGAGGGGCAGATACACCTGGGCCCTGATATTTGGCCTGATGAAAATTTGGCACAGTGAACAGATTTCTGGTAGATGACTGCATGAACCATCTGTCAATCACACATGTACAGTCAGTCAGATCAATAGAGGGGAATCAACTTGTTCAAAAAATAAAGCTGGTTTAAAGGAAAGTAAAAACATCTTTTTTACAGGGAAAACCCACAATTCTTCCTCTTTGACTTTAGTGGAGAAAAAAAAAATCCTGAACTGATAATACAGTGCTTTGCAAAAATATTCATCAGTTTCATATTTGGTCAAATTGCAACTACAAATTTTTATTCATTTTTGGGGGATTTTAGTGAACAAAAAGCATCATGAAGACTCAAGAACACAGCATACAGGCCAGGGATAAAGTTGCAGAGAAGTATAAAGCATATGTTGGTTATAAAACAACATCTCAATTCCAAGCTTTGAAGAGCTCAGAGTACCCTCAAAACCTTTAGCAGAAAATCAAAAGAGCGTGGCACAACTTCAAACCTAGCAAGACAGGACTGTCCAACTAATAGCCTGAGCAAGGAGAGAAATGATCAAAGAAACAGCAATAAGTCTAATTCTGAAGGAGCACAAGAAATTCACACCTCAGATGGGAGACTCTGTCAAAACAACAACTATTAGTCATGCACTCTTCAAATCTGGCCTTTATGGAAGTGTGGAAGTGTGGAAAGGAAAAAGCCATTATTAGGTTTGCAGTCATGCATGGGACATGCAAACATGTAAAAGCAAGTGCTCTGGTCACATAAGACCAAAACTGAACCTTTTAGCCTACATGCAAAAAGGTGTGTGTATGGTTTGAAACTTACACTGCACATCATGCTGGATACACAATCTCCAGTGTGAAACATGGTGGTGGAAGCATTACACCCTGGGGATGCGTTTCTTCAGCAGTGAAAGGCAAAGCGCTCAGAGTCAATGGAAAATGGATGGAGCTACATGCAGGGCAATTCTGGAAGAAAACCTGTTAGAGGGCACAAGACATATGAGACTGGGCCGGAGGTTTGCCTTCCAGAAGAACAATGACCCTAAGCATACATCATTGGGCTACAATACAGTTGCTTAGATCAAAGTATATTCATCTGTCAGAATGGTCCAGTCCAATCGTAGCAAGACTTCAAAAATTATTTATTTATTATTTGCAGTTTTGCAAAGAAAAGTGTGTGTGGGAGGGAATCAGTCTTTAGCTGTGTTATAGTAAAGAATATCCCAAAATACCTCCAGCTATAGTTAAACCAAAAGCCAATTGCACAATGTTTTAAAGGAAAGTGAAAATAAATGCACACCACAGTTTTCAGATTTTAACTGTGATAAAAATTGAAAATTATATATTGTTTTCCTTCCACTTTACAATTATGCACTACTTAAGCCAACCAATCCAACATTTAAGTCTGTTGCTTTAATATGACAAAATGTGAAAAATGTTCAATGAGTATAAATACTTTTGCATTGCACTGTATGTTAAAAATACATCATAAGGCACTGAACTTTGATGCTAAGCAAATTAACAATTATGCCAACATTACACTAACATCATAGTTAGCAATGAGATAGTTTGATGGAAGGGTGACACAAAACTTGAAACATACAATTCATGACAGGCTATGTTGTTTTCGATCAAGCTCTGAAAACATGTCAACTACGTGATCAAGGTGGCACAATTGTCTAGAAGACAAAAAAAAAGGCAACAGAGATATGCAATCCTGAATAAATGTTTTTTCAAAAGGACAGCTTTCAGGTCTTATTCCCACAAATAGAAGAAGATGGTTCTAAATTAGTCAAGAAAAAAAAAAAAAACAAAAAAAAAAAAAAACAAAAAAAAAAACTTTGATTTTCTTGGCGGACAGTTTAATAAAAAATCAGGAAAGTTAACTTGCTAGGAGAACATAAAACAGGACTTTACTTTTAAGTTTGAGTGCAAATTAGACATGGAAGGAACAGATGAGCTGAAGAGGAAGAGATGACTGAGGGACTTTGCAGAACTAAATGGGAGGAAAGCAAGTTGCTCTGGGGCAACATGAGAGCAAAGTTAAATTGCAGTTGTGCAGGAGAGAGAAAATGTGAGAGCAAAAACGATAAAATTCCTTCTGAATTTCATTCAAAATAAAACACTGCCATGATGTTATAGATGTTGCTGGACCTGTAACTGGAAATGCGACCCCAAAATCCCTAATTGGTGGAAAAAGACCCAAATTTTTAAAGTGGAAGCTGGATTCAGCATGAATCATGATGAGAATCCCAAGCTTAAGTGTAACTTTGGGTGGCGCCAAAGCGCAAGAAATGAGGTGAAGGGTGTCCAGCCAGCCCAAGCAACTGATTTATACACCCGGAGATTTGGTTTTATGTCTCTGACCGTCTCCACATCGCCGCTGGATGATGTGTGGATCCTTTTAGCGGGTGGTCGGATTTGCCACCCATCCGGAATGGAAACTGGGCTATAGACATAAGGACTGCACCGATATCTCAATACTTTTTGGTTTCTATTATTATTTGCGCTGGAAAGCGTTAACATCTGGTCGTTGGGCTCCTCTGCCTTAAAAAATGAACATGGGTAACTTTGTCATCTGCGCAGGAGAAAGTGAGCAGTACGCTTAAAGTGGAGAGATTACAGTTGCAGTTTGTGAGAGCAGAGCTGCGATCCCGTCGGTTTGAAGACTGTATAGGGTTGACGACGTCTGAAGGACACTGAGAACCGGATTAGGTGTTGTGCAGTCTAACATACTTCTCATTACTACTGCGTGTTGTCCTCTGAAAATTTGCGCAATGACCTTTGGTGACTTGGAATATAGCGGCTGCGCCTGTGAGGTAAGAGGAACATTTTAGTCACTGATTAGTTTTCTTAAGGCTATTTGACTTTATTCTATGAATATGTGCCAGATAGAGAAATTAACTCTTAAAAAGCTTGTATGGTTGGATATTTTGAATCTTCTAAGCTTGCTAAACACTTGTGCAATTGAATTCCTGTACAAAACATGCAGATGCAACAGTGGAGCTAACACTGAAAAAGCATAGTGCAACTTTATCCAGGGAAGCTGAATAGATCTGCATTCTGCACATCCCTATCTGTGTAATTTTGCAGAATGTGTAAACGTTCAGAG
This sequence comes from Anableps anableps, assembly GCA_014839685.1. Classification (NCBI taxonomy): domain Eukaryota; kingdom Metazoa; phylum Chordata; class Actinopteri; order Cyprinodontiformes; family Anablepidae; genus Anableps; species Anableps anableps. The sequence continues at coordinate 20,933,188 of CM026076.1, forward strand.
CATCTATGCAGTTCATGTTTTTATACTTCATCTTCTCCGAGCTGGATTACCAAATAATATGAAGATTCACCTTCTCCAATAAGAAACGGGATTTGGATGTGCCATCATTTTTAACTGTCTACGTTGCAATGGCTGTCATGTTTTCGGGAAAAAATGGTAAATGTTGACATAATTCTGCAAAAAAAATAAGTATGATATTTGATGATATGATGGCTTAATCAGCAGGCTATTTTCCTTTTAAATGTAAAAAACAAACAAACAAAAAAAAACATAGTTTGTATGCTTTCATAATTAGTGCAAAAAAAATCTTTACAAATATAAATTCAGTAAACTGCTGTTTTTTAATGTGTGCCTCAGTGGCTAGTGAAGTTGTCTTGCAATCCCACAGTTGTGGGTTCAAGTCCATCTTCCTCTTTTCATGTCTTGATGCCCCCCGGACACATATACCCAAGTTGTGTATCAGTGTATACATTTTTGTGCAACTGGGTGAATGTGTAAAAGTGCTTTGAGAAGTCAGTATGACTAGAAAAACGCTATATAAATTCAATGTACGTGCAAGTATTTGTGAATTCAAACCCACGACTTCCTCAGATTGATAAGATCAGCTCTGTTTGCGTTTCAGAGCCCACTTTCTGCATTTATTATTGCCCCAGTGTGCCACATATCTTCATTTGACTTTATTTGTGTTAGGGTAAGCTGTTGGAGGTTGGCAGGCTTTCATCTGGCTGGACACAGTCATGCTGATGCTGTATCTTGGAGCATGTGCACAGTGCTTTTTACAGTGAGTGGGTTTGGGAAAAGCCATATGATCCAATTAGATAATATTGAGGGATCTGTTTAAAATTCTTTCCTCTTATTTCCTCGCCTTATGTCTGGTCTGCGCTCCTCTGCTTTCACTTATGGTATCTTTATTTATTTATTTGTGTACCGCCGCTTCCAACAGCTGCAGGTTTGGGCAACGCTTTAAAGGTGTGCGGGGAATATTTAAAAAGCCTTGCTGCAGACTGTCTTCCTCAATCTAGGGTTGGCCTGTTCTTTCCAGAGGCACACATTTGGGAAATGAGAGATGAAGAGCAGCGTGGCTCAGACCAGTCGTACTCCATTTATATTCTGCCTGAGTCCTGCTCCATAGGCAGCCCATTGTCATGGCTCACTCAGTGGGATAGTCTTTGGAAAGGGGTTAAATGCCAGCTTTTAAATAAATACATTTGAAAACTAATAAATAAATACATTCTGATTCATTGTCTCCTTGCTTACAATTACATACATGAATCAAAAAGCTGAATAAAGACAAAGCATAGTTTCTATTTCATTCCATCTAAATTTTAAATGGTGCATTTATTTACCAATATCAAAATTTAATGATAAATTTGAATACTTGTGTAGTAATGGTGTTTGCTGATTTTTGACTTGATGTTAGTCTGTTTAAGAAGGATCAAATCATTGGCATCAAGCAGAGAAAACATCTAAGGAGGCTGTACAAACGACTAAAATAGGGTTAAGAACAACACATTTTTAAAACCTGGAAGGAAAGTGAGGTACCATCGTTTTTGGGGAAGAAACCGGGTCGGAAAAAAATCCTGAATGATGGTGATAAGCGATCACTTAAATGCCTGGTGAGGTCAAATTGAAGAAAAACAACAGAAAGAACTCAGGGCTATGTTTAATAGTAAAACTAAGAACATTTCCACACACACAATGTGAAGGGAACTTAAGGGACTGAGCCTGAAAGCTGTGAAGCCACTAATCAGTGAGGTACACTGGAGAAAAAGAATTTGCAAATGAGCATAATGATTGAATTCTGGAGCAAAAGAAGGAGGTCTTGTGGTCTGATGACTGCAGGTTTACCCTCTTCCAGAGTGATGGGCACATGAGGTAAGAAGAGAGACAGATGAAGTGATGCATCCATCATGCCTAGTGTCGACTGTACAAACCTGTGGGGGCAGCACTATGATCTAGGGTTGCTGCAGTTGGTCACATCTAGGTTCAGCAACATTTTGAGGTCAGCTGACTACCTGAATATACTGATTGACCAGGTTGTTCCATTAGTGGATAATGGATGGACATGTATATCTTGTTTACATGTCTTTGTTAAAGTATCTTTCTTTGTGCTAGTTTTATTTATACAGTTTTTAAAAATCTTTTTCATGAGGTCCATTAAACAGCTATTCAAGGATGCAAATTGTGGCACAGAGAGCATGATTGTTTTTCTTACTTACTTTCTTTCTTTTTTTTACAATTTTTTTAAACTGAAATTGTAGTTTTATATCTTTTTCTTATAAACCACATGACACAGTGTTGCTCATTCGTGGCAATTTGAAGTTCATGTATACATAACCATCATTGTTATTTAGATTCACTGTTCACTGTTGTGAATAAGGCCCACAATTTCTCCCTAGCCCAGGGGCCCACACTCTGCTAAGTCAAGACTTAACAAGTATTTTTGCTTTAACTATTGGATTCCACTACACTATACAAGTAAAAACAATGTCTCTGAAGTTTGAAAGATTCATCTTTTTCTGATTTAAGTAGTAGCAATGCCACCTTGTTTGGCCACACAAGCTGTTTCATATTCAAGCCAAGCCAAAAACAGAGTTATCTGTCATGGTAGGATAAAAAGGAAATGGTTTGCAGAACAATCAGAAACCATTTAGAAAGATCAATCCTCTACTGCTTTGGAAATAACAAGGGTTGAAGAGTTATGACTTCTGCTTGTTAGGCAGAGATGATCAGATGTTTTGCAATGACTTGCAAGTGAAGTGCTTTTTTAAAGGAGATAAAACAAAAGTAAGTTTTCAAGTATAAAACTATACAGATGGTTGTTGTTGGGGGATTTGGTTATCAGCTGATCACACACTTTTTCATCCTTATGAGTCATTGCTTCTTCCAATTTAGTCAAAACATATATGTAAAACTTATGGTGTATTTGTTTGCTTCTTAAAGGAAATCTTCAGGAAGCTGATTTCTCCTGCATTTGTGTGAGAAAATTGGAAACATATGTCAATCACTATCAAATAAAAGCAACTTAGCTGTAGATTTTTTAAACAGCTGCAAAGTTATGGACCAAAGAAAATACATGAGGGAAAGAAAACCAGATTTTTTTTTTTTTTATTTTTACCTCAGATGCCCTGATTATTCTAAGTGTCCAGCAAAACCAAAATTAACTACTTTTGAAGTCTGGCTGGCAGCAAAATATTTCTTTGAACTCTTGTGGGAGGGATATTGTTATAGTCTACATGTGCGTGCCTCCAGAGACTGCTACCTTGACAAGAGTGGAGATGCAATAAACAGTTGGAATACAACATGTAGTTCTGTAGTGACAAAAGATGATTTATGTGTGTCCTTTTCCAAACTTTTTCAGCAAAGTATTGAGTCTTACGAAGAAAAGCTTGTCTTACAAAATGGATGATAACTCTTTAAGGACGATTTTGAGATTTTTACTTGCGCGCACGCACACACACCGATATATATATATATATATATATATATATATATATATATATATATATATATATATATATATATATATATATATATATATAAAAGTCAACTTTTTCTTTTATAGTTTGAACCACTTCCATGTCACGGGGAACACTCTCAATAAACATGTCATTTTCTGTTTACCTGTTTATTTATATATATATATATATATATATATATATATATATATATATATATATATATATATATATATATATATATGTGTGTGTGTGTGTGTGTGTGTGTGTGTGTGTGTAGAGAGAGAGAGAGAGAGAGAGAGAGAGAGAGAGAGAGAGATTTCTGTAAACTGAATCCCAGAAGAGAGCAATGGCTAAAGATGTCCAGTCTAAATCATAATTATTAAGTCAATATTTAGCACTATGTTGGAGTTGTTTTTCATTGTGTTGTGTTTCATTTTTCATGTTGTTGTTTCAACATTGTACATATAACATATTAATAACCTAAATCAGCTGCTTGCACACAAAATCAGTTGTTCAAAGACGTTTCCCCCAAAACATACTACGCAATAACACCATAAAACAGCTCATGCAGTAGTCTTACAAAAAAAGAAAAGTGTCTCTGAAATAAAACCTTCTGTGATCTGACCGTGCCAGATCACTTCAGAATTTCTCCGGTTTGTCCCGATCAAGCCAGTCATCGCCTCTCGCACCATGGATCAAATGTGAGGAAGAACCCCACTGAATACCTGTTGAATTACAGCTAATACAAAGAAAAAAATTTTGTATATGTTTTATAAATATAAATACATATTTATATTTATTACTGTCCTTCAAATTATTATATGGCTTATTTAACTGTCATATAAATATGCTGATCAAGCCATTCTGTTTTTACAGATGCCAGCATGCAGTTACTCAAAAGTTACTTCTTTCTTGATGGGGTTGTTAAAGGGTAACAAAAAAGTCAAATAAGGGCCTAGAGCTTTGATACATTCATTGAGAATTTTCACACACATCGAAGCGCCACTGGCCTCCTGAGGTAAACTCATGAATGTCTGTATGTCCTGCGTTCCAGTGTGTGGCGTGTTTACGATTCGAAGAAGAGCGATGTCGTGTATTGTATGTTGACAGTTTCATTCCACTGAGAAAAAGCCATGTAAACATACCGTACAGACAATGGAGTCGCTGGTATTGGGTCTGGAAAGTCAATTGTTGGCCCCTTTCCACTGATGAAATGCAGAGAGCATTTTTAGGTGTCTTTGGTCACATTTTCAACAGTAAACCCCTCTCACTTACAAGCTCTTATCTAGCGCTGACATTTCTCTGTATTGCTTTGGGGTTTAGGACACGGAATAAAAAATCATTCCCTTCATATGCTCACGATCACCATATTGCGAGTCACTGGCAGACACCAAAGCAGCAGTGTTTTGTTGTTACCATAATTCTGTTGAGAATAGGATTTGACTGGTTCAGTTCATTACATGCAGTTTACCACTGACATATATAATAGACATAGACATATATGTCTAAGCGCTTTACTGCTCTTATTTGTCTGAAACTAAAATGGCCACAGCACATGTGTAGTGTGCTGTTTTAAATTTAGCATTTTGACATTATTCGTGATCAGTGCCATCTTCTTCAGCATCTTCAACTTCAGGATTTTCTGGTAGATAACAGGATTTATGGTTTCATCAATTAGATCAAGCTGTCCAGATTCTGAACCAACAAAGCAACTTAAGACCATTACACTACCACCACCATGTTTGATTCTGTGTATCATGTTTTTTTCTGAAATGTTGTGTTAGTTATACCAGCTATAATGAGATGTACACCTGCCAATCGTTTTTTTGTCTCTTTCTTATTGAATTATTAACACTGAACTTCACGGAGGCAAATGAAGCCGACAGTGCTTGAGATGTTGCTTTTGGTTCTTTAGTGTGACCTCCTGGATGAGTTGTTGATGCACTCTTTGAGTCATTTTCAAGGCACAAGTTGTTTCTTTTTGAGATCTGTTAGTCTACTTCATATTGTCCGATATATCCTATTTTAGGGATTTTTGATTCTGTTCGTCTGGCAGGAATCAGGTCTGGGTGATGATTTAACAAGGAGGGTGAGGTTACTTTATCACTAAGGCACCGATTGGTTTGGACAGCTCTTTTGCTATGAAAAAAAAAGACATCACTTGAAAACTATATTGTATTTTATCAGGTTATTGTTGTCTGAAATTGTTGATGATCAGAAACATGTAAGTGTGACAACAAAATCAGGAGAAATCTGTATTAGGTCACTTTTATGTGGATATTGTGGTTTTCTCTTACCATCTAAAAACTTGCCTATGAATGGAATTTTTGCTCTAAATCAAGCTCACAATAACGTTTGTGTCTTTTTCTTTTGTAACCATATAGTTATAAAATCCCTAAATATTAAAAAGAAATTACATTGCTAAAAAACTGTAAAAATAGTCACAGAGATTTCAGAAAATATTGTTTTCTTTTAATGTTGTAACTCCCAGTCAAATGTTTTGACATTACAACTTAAAACAGCAGCTGTGGTTTAAATCTGTGTCCACGTCTTCACTGAAGCATAAAGCGACAAGATGATTGCATACACGATTTAAGAAATTTCCACATGGTGACATCAGTTAACTGAAAATTTATGAAATAGGAAGCTGATATGTAAATTGAAGCCAATGCTTACAGATGCTATCCACGTTTACTCTGCCATTCTGCCTGTCATGGTCACTCCACCTGCTTATACTAAACTCATTTTCCTTATAAAAAAACAGACTAGTTTTGTGTCTTTTTTATGCAGCTGAACTACTCTCAAAAAAAGAACTGGTTGAACAGTAATTGAAGGTTTTTGGGATAATTTTTTTTTGTAAATGTGTTGTGTGAACAAATAGATCTCGTTATACTGGTAAACTGGCAAGCAAAAATTAGATGGAAATAGGCAATTTTACTTCTACACGTTATGCTTTTACCCTCTGAAAATAATTACAAAAACCATTGGTGTGAAGCAGTGTTATACAAGGCCACACTTGCAAAGACTGTTGTTGATGGACATTATTTCCACAGTAAAGGTCCATTTGACTGTCAAGTCAACAGTGTGGGTAAATCATCTTTCTTTCATCTGAGGCGCCTGTCAAAAATCAAGCCCCTCCTTTCTAGGCGCCACTTAGAGACAGTGATCCATGCTTTTATCACCTCATGTATGGATTATTGTAACTCCCTTTTGATCGGAGTTAGCCAGGCCTCCCTCTCACGTCTACAGCTGGTATAAAATGCTGCTGCACGATTTTTAACTGGTGCAGGTAAACAAGAGCACATGGTGTCCCTTCACTGGCTTCCTGTTCAGTTTTGAATCCATTTTGAAGTTCTTTTGTTTGTTTTTAAGTCTTTGAATGGTCTTAGGCCTTTCCTATTTGTCTGAACTGCTTCAACTTTATATGCCATCATGTGCTCTCTGATCGTCTGGCCACATGCTTTTAGCAGTCCTGAGTACCTTTTATAAATCTAGAGGAGACAGAGCCTTTGCAGCTCTGGCTCCCAAATTGTGGAATGAGCTGCCGCTGAAGGTCAGGCAGGCCCCATCTCTTTCGGTTTTAAAATTTGTTTAAAAACACATTTTTTTCTCTTTGGCTTTTAACCCAGGGTGAGCTAGCATCTGTGTCTTACAATTGCTCTCTTTCCCTGTATTTGTGATGTTTTTATTTCTATTTTCTTATAGTCGTCTTATTGTTGTTCTTTGTTTTTATATTTGTACAGTACTTTGGTCAACTGCTATGTTGTATTTTAAGTGCTTGAGAAATAAAGTGGTATGATATGGTATAGTATGGTATTTCACTGCTTTTTTAACAAATAAGGAGTGTGTTTGATGATCTGCAGTTCAAAATTTAAAATGCTACCCTGATCAAACATGAACTGGATGATTTTACACCGCACAGAGATTATGTGAAATACCTTTTTAATATATCAAATAATCAAATCTTTTTTTCTATTTGTGAAAACACACCAAACAAGCATTTTCTATCTTTTTTTGGCATTAAAACCTCCTTAGATTATTGTTGGGGCACAGAACAGGGGGTTTAGACTCGACGCCATTCAAGCAAGAACCACTGTTGTAAAGATTTCTTGATCATAATTCTCAGTATGCTCCATTACTCCAGGAGTTGGACTCTAAACTCGAGAGAAAAGCACACCTGCTGGAATGTGCTGACATCATATAGAATTGCCGAGAGTCCAGGAAATTGTCACTGAGATACAAAAAATAGCCGCACAAAACCTGTTTGGCAAGTACTAAAAGTGTAGACATATGTTAGTATTTCCAGATTAGCTGCAATACATTTGAAAGTGTCACAAAGAACAGATCTTACTCCTAATCTTGTGTAAAGGGTTTTAATTTAATTCACTTTAGCTCTGATTTATGTCTCCTGATCAAGCATGACTTATGTTTCTCTAGAATTTAGCAAGACCTCTCTTTGAAGATGTTTTGATTGTCTCATAAAGATAAATTAAAATTCTCCCGCTGTGCTGCAAAGTTATTGCCATGTTTCTGAATTTAGCTGTCAGAGATTCAAGATAATTTGACTGACATGTTTAAAAATAAAGTTGATCCATCTTTAAACATGTATTTAGTGACATTTAGTATTTGGAGGAAGAGCAATAGGCTCAAAAATAAAATTATAATGGTGTATAATCACAGTATAAAGTACCTATGGCAAATGCAATAGGACACTGCAGTGTTTCTAGCCACTCACTAAATTAGGTCCTAGTTTGACTTTTTCCTTAGCTCTGTTTAAACAGCTGAGAAAGAGTTTTGGCTCCAGATGTGCTCTGCATTTCAGCCATGGTAACATTACCACAGCTTAATGTATCTTTCTAATGTTTGTTTCTAGGTTTATGCTAGTTGCACTCGCAGATTGAACTAAATTCGAAGATATACCTTTTCACTACATATTCACACTTCAAATGTAAAAATATTCAACTTTTAAGAACCATTTTTTATTTGCCTAAACATATACATACAAAGTAAAACTGGTTTTGACTAGTTTAGCTATCTTTGATGTGCCAATTAAAATCCCATTGAAATATATGTAAATATATTGTGCATTCAGCCTGGCTTGAAGAGGCAACAGTTCACTGTGAGGTTCTTATTGATTTGTATAATCTGTTGAAATTTTCAGATGCTCCATACATTTTTGTTTTATCATTGTGTTTTAGAGAGTGCAAATTTGTGCCAAGGCGTATAGTTAAGCCTCGATGGTATTGCTCTGTCTTGAAATTTGTGGTGGAGCTAGTGTTAGGTGTAGATGAGAGACAGATGTCATGGTATAAAACCATTCCATGTATGTTGGATTTATAGTTTAACTTTGTTTTTATGATGGAGCAATGTCTCCAAATTGCAAAACAGTATAATTCAACTTTTATTGAAATGGTTGGTCTAAAGGAACATTCTAACCATTTACTTGTAGAGAGAGAAGTGAAAGAAACTGTCACATATAGTAGAAGCATACTGTGTGATTTTAAGGTGACAGGTAATTTCACAGTTAAATCAGAATAACAAGTGTGTTTTTTTATTTGTTGTAGGGCTGTAATGATTCATCGAATGAAGTACCTTGATTTTCAAAATTCTTCGAGGCAAATTATTTAACTCGATGCCTTGTTAAATTTTGTTTTATTCTTTAGTGCACTGTGTTCCGACCAGATGAACAATTGTGTTGTGCAACGCTCTCACTTGCACCAATAAACTGTTGAAGAATGCTAAGTGCTATTAGCAGCTATGGAGGGAGATGGCAAGGGACAGAGGGAAGTGTTGCCAAGAAAGAGACAAAAAGTGTCAAAAGTGTGGGATTACTTTAAACTAGACAGAAAAGAGAACACAGCTCAGTGCATGTCCTGCAAAATGGAATTGGTGTTTCACAATAGCATGTCTTTGATGCTGCAACACCTCAGTAAGTAACAGAATGTAATGTGCTGTGCTTGTTACAGTCTTATTAACTTCTGCACCTTATTTTCTCTCTTTGTTCACCAGGGTGAACTACCTACTCCTCTGTTCAGACTTGAATAACTAGATTAACATATATCTTTGTATCGTGGATTCTCGTTTAGTTTTCTCTGTGCTATATGAATTGTAGGCTTATAAAAATGAGCCACATAAGTAATATAATTTTGGCCCGACCAGGTCGAATTTTGGTTTGGGTCATGCTTGGCCTATAGATCTAAACTCTATGAAGAACACACTACATGCATCGAGCTCATTTGCTCATTGCTACCACGTGAGGTTTTTGTTCCCTTTCCAAAAGACTCGTAACTTTTATCGTGATTGTTAGTACAGAATCTGGCATGTTACACAAGTGCAAGGAAATACATTTTGGGTAAAATTACATGACATTGATCTGAAATATTTATTTTTATAAAAAAAAAAAAAAAAAAAAAAAAAAAAAGTTTTTTCATACTTCAAACTTGAGATTGAAAGTGAAGTGTAATATTAAAGGCAGTGTTCACTAATGCCTTGATATAAGCTTGCTTTTTAATATTCAAACATTAATGTGAAATGTTTTATTTCTTATTTGTTTTTACACTTTAAAAAGCTTTGTCATACTTCAAACTTGAGACAAAGTGATGTTTGAATCGTATTGCGCTTTAGGCAATAGGTTTTCTTATTAAAAAAGGAACTGAATTGTTTTTTGCTGGGATTTTTCATATTTTTCTTTTACTAGCAATAATAGGATATCAGAGAGCAACTATTGACTGATCTGCGTGGAGCTCCATGTTTCAACATAGCCGTGGATGAAAGCACAGATGTCACTGATGCTGCTCAGCTGTGTGTTTGGATTAGGTTCCCAAAAGAAGACTTTTTTTGAGAGGAATTGCTGTGCTTACTACCACTTCATGGCTGAACAAGAGGTGAGAGTTTTCTAAATGGACTTTTGGTATTTTTTGAAGAAAATCATCTCATTTGGTCCAAGCTAGTAAGTGTTTGTACTGATGGTGCCCCAAGCATGTGAGGCAAGGAGAAGGGTCTTGTTGGCCTCATGAAAAAAAGAGATGCTATACCTAATTTCATCAGTTTCCATTGCATCATCCGTCAAGAGTCCCTTGTATCAAAGCTCAGAAAGAACACATTTCAGAATGTGATGCAAACTGTTGTGCAGGTGGTAAATTATACAGTTTCCAGGAGCACTAAACCACAGACAGTTCAGACAGTTAATTAAAGACTATGACACAGAGTAAAGTGATCTAGTGATGCACAGTGAAGTAAGATGCCTGTCCCGTGGAAAGGTGCTAGAGTGGTTTCTGAGCCTTGTTCCTGAAATTTGCATTTTTTTTTTGGACACCAAGGGAAAATACTAGCCAGAGTTAAAAGACCCACAATGGATCATACAGCTGGCTCAACCTGAAAATCCAAGGGAGAGACAAGCTTCTAATCAACATGCTGAAAGCAAAGCATTCCAAAACAAAATAACAGCTCTGTGGATACCTGACAGAAAACTCATCCACTTCCCAAAACTCAGAGCAGCAACCACAAGCGATCCAGCTCTTGAGCAGCACTTCAGGCACAGGGAATTAGCTGAAGTTCTGGAGGAGCTGAAGGATGAGTTTGATTCCAGATTCTGTGATGTGAATGAATATAAGGATGTTTTTAATTTTATTGAAAACCCTTTCCGAGTGGATGTATCCTTACACCAACCATCAATCAACTCTGTCCTGGCAGCTGTGCCAGGCTTGAAAGTGAAATAATTGAGCTGCAAACAAATGAAATCCTCCAAACAGAACTTGGAGATGGTGTTGGTCACTTCTGGAGTTTAGTTTCTGAAGCAGACTTTCCAACTTTGAAACCACTCGTTCAGAAAGTGATATCTTTCTTTATGAGCACATACACATACACCTGCGAGTCAACATTTTCAACCATGAACACTGTCAAACAAAACAGAGAAACCAGCTGACCATGCCTATCTTGAATGCCTCGCTGTGGTTGCAACAACAAATTACAAATACAACTTGAAGAAAGTCAAGGACACACACCACAGCTTCCGCTCATCTGAGTATTCAGGTAAATTTTGTTTAAATGGATAATGTGTTAGTTGCGTTTCTTTTTTGTTCATAGGTGGGTTGTTTTTTTTTGTTGTTTCCTACCCTTTATTTGAGTGACTTGGGGAGATATTACAGCTCTCCCTTTGACTCTGATGTGTTAGTATGGCTCTTTTGAAAAAAAAAAAAAAAAAAAAAAAAAAAAAAAATAGTGAGGATCACTGGTTTAGAATGTCAACAAATATTTCAGGACATTGTTTTTTGTACACCACAAAATGCAAAAATTAATGTAAAATCAGTAATTATTCAACAATAGCTACTTCTCAGTATTAATAATTTCCATAAACTAATTTTTAGGTTATTAAATGAAGCCATATATTGATACATATTCCCTAAACAGAATTCATCAGCTTACATTGGACAGTAGTTATATGATAAATTTAAAAAATAGTAAGAGACTAATAAAGATTTTCAATATTTTAAAAAAATCTTTCTCTTTTATATGATCATCTGAATGAAAGCAATTCAGATGTATCAGATGTTAAAAAGTTTACTGATTCTAAAAAAACATATCAATAAATTGTTATGCCAATAATGTTATTATTAGTGCTGGCAGGCACAAAATTGCCTCACAAAGAATAAATTCCCAATTATGTCCAAAAAAAAAAAAAAAAAATGGATGGATGATTTCATGTCCATAGAGCCATCGGAGCCAACAGAATTATGCGCGTTTACAAAAATCACATAGCCAGCAGGAGAGAAAAAGCTGAAGTCAAGAATCACATCAGTGTGACGCATGGATTGCAGGAGCCAAGTGGAAATATTTTCTCTAAGATGGATTTGAATAGAAGAATAGAAATCTTGTTTATTGTCCCATGACGGGGACATTTCTGTGCAACAGCAGCAAAGTGGCTGAAAAACACATTCACACAAAGAATATAAAATATATATAAAAAACAGAAAAAAAGAATAGGAAAAAAATACTGTAGAGTAAGGAAAAAATTCAACATGAATACTGGGTAGTTGTAAAAAAAAATAATCCAGTACAGAGGAATATGCAACTGAGTTGGTTAATTAAAAATGTACTAGATGTGCATGTCTCAGAGCATTAAAAATACAAAACACTCAGTTAGTGACAAAAGAAAAAAAAAAACGGTAGAGTCGTACAGATACCAGTGTGAATATAAACACTTATTGAATATGTTCGGAGCAATGATGGAGATGGAGTCTAATAGCTGCTGGGAGGAAGGATCTCCTATAACGCTTCTTAGTGCACTAGTCTGTCACTGAAAGAGCTCTCCAGCTCAGCAACAGCTTCATGCATGGGGTGGGAGACATTGTTCATCAGTGATGTTATTTTAGCTAGAGTCCTTTTATGTCCCACCACCCACATTGGGTTGAGGGGGCATCCTAGCACAGAGCTGGCCTTCCTATGAGCTTATCTAACCATTTCCTCTCAGCTGTAGATAAGCTGCTATTCCAACATACAGTCCCAAAGAAGATGACTGATGCCACTACAGAGTCAAATAAGGTCTTCAGGAGCACCCCCTCTACTCCAAAAGACCTCACCCTCCTCAGCAGGTAGTCTACTCTGACCCTTTCTGTAAAGTGCATCAATGTTATGGGTCCAGTCTAGTTTATTGTTCAGGTGAATACCCAGATACTTATAAGAGTCCACAATCTCAGTGTCCACTCCCTGGATGTTCACTGGTGTCAGTGAGATGGCTCTCTTCCTGCAGAAATCCACCACCAGCTCCTTTGTTTTAGCAGCATTGATCACAAGGTGGTTCTGCTGGCACCAGTCCACAAAGTCCTGAGTCCACTGTCTGTACTCTGAGTCATCCTCACCTGTAATGAGGCCAACAATGGCAGAGTCATCAGAGAACGTTTGCAGATGGCAGTGTGGGGAGTTGATGGAGAAGTCTGCAGTGTAAAGGGTGAAGAAGAACGGTGCCAGCATTATGACCATAAAAGAGCAAATGTAAGACTGAATTTATGTTTTTGGCTTCATTAAGTGTTGAAATTGGGTGATATGCATGTATTTGGACTGATTTTGTTGGCAGTACCCCCGGTACCGGCGATGTTCAGGCTTTAGGGGTTAAAGAACTAGTATATGAACACTGATTACCCAGCTAGCAAGTGAATGTTTTACACGATATCTGAATCTTAAATGCTTGGATCTGACATTCACCAAATAATTTAATTAATTTAAACTAGTTTCATGCATAATTTCAGCCACTGAATGACTGGTGATAAATAATTGTAACTATAATATAATACTATCATTAACCTGTATGTAATATGTATAAACTAAATATCTTTCAAATTTAGAATACAGTGGAACATTTTCTAATATTCTTTTGATCCTGTAAATTCTTTGTGTGCATAGACTGGCTGTAAAAACTTCTCAATGTCGATTATTTATATTTATGTATTTTTAACAACTTGTGCAACAATAAAAACAAAATAATAAAGTAAAACTTTTTTTACACCACTGCAGGTCATGTGCCCTTCTTAACAACATCTGCTTCAGAGCTGGTGAGATTGTGGCCCCCTGAGGTTGAGCTTGAGGAAGATGTAGCTGAGAATGAGGGGGAGGCTGGTTTGGAGTCATTCAGCAGTTCTCTCTGGTGGGACCAAGTGTCTTCTGAATACGTCTTAGTGGCAGCAGTCAACTAAGCCAGCCTTTCAAACCCTGTTGATGGATAATGTAGTGTACAGTATGATAAAGCTACCAAAAGCACTCTCTGCAGAACACACTGTATGACGTTCCACTCACCGACAACAAAAGACCAACCCCAAGTCTCAGGTGCAGTACTCCATCCATGTGACGTCTCTGATGTGTCTTAAGTGGACCTGGTAAAACTGCCAAAGAGTTCCTGTTTTTACTATTAAAGTTTCAGGAATGGTACAGAAAGAGGTAATTCGGGTTAATCCTGCATGATCAACTATAAATAATTTTACAATATTTTTTGTTCCTTTTGTAAATATTCTTGTATGTCTCATACTCTTGTTTCACTGTTATCTTTTCATTTTCTTTTCATTCATTACTTTTTTGTAAATGGTTCTAAGTTAGCTTTATGGTTATATCTTAAAGAACAATGGTAAATAATAATAAAACTGTTAAAGGGGCAGTATTATGTAAAATCAACTTTTTTGAGCTTTACATCATGGTATTCCCTGATCAAAAACATACCTGGAGTGTTGCCTTGATTCTTTCATGCATATTTGAGAAATCATTTAATCTCTAGTGGGAGCCATTCAGCTGCAACTCTAAAGTTCACAGTTGAAATAACAGCAAATAATGAAAATCGGAGAGTAGTAGAAGAAGAAAGTGAGAAAAAGTGGTCTATACAAACCAGAACAGACACAAGTCCATTATCTAAGGCTAAGAGAATATAATTTGTAACTTTCACAAGTGCCGTTTCAGTGCTATGATGAACTCTGAAACCTGACTGAAACTTTTCAACCAGGTACTTTTTAGATGCTCACACACTTGATTAGCAACTATTTTCTCAAGGATTTTAGATAAGAAAGGAAGATTAGAGATAGGTCTGTAATTTATTGTCATCTTGATTGAGAGAAGGTTTCTTAAGTAAAGGTTTAATTACAGCTCCCTTAAAAGCCTGTGGTACATGTCCACTTACTAAGGATAGGTTAATCATATCTAAAATGAAGGCAGTAATCAAAGGGAACAGCTTTTTAAATAATTTGGTTGGGCTGGGGTCCAACATGCAAGTCGAAGGTACGGAAGAAGCTAATATTTTTGATAACTCAGAAAGCTCAACTGACTCAAAACAGTCCAAACAGATATCAGGTTCGAGAGTTACATTCAGTGCTGCCTCACTTACTGAGGATGAAGTAATCACGTTCAGGAGGATGTCAACAGTTTTATTTCTAATTGAATCAATTTTATTGAAGAAGAAGTCCATAAAGTCATTACTGCTGAGAGCTGGGGGAATTTATGGCTCAACAGAGCTATGACTCTGCGTAAGTTTGGCAACTGTACTAAAAAGAAACCACAGATTATTCCTATTCTCCTCTATTAATAATGAAAAATACAATGTTCTAGCTTGGTCAAGGGTCTTTTTGTACAGACTTTTTGTCGACTATTTTTCCAAGTTAAGTAGGACTCATCTAGATTTCCTCTCAAATTTCCTAGTGTTCTGCTTCAAAGTGTGCAGCTCTGAATTAAACCAAGGACCCAACCTCCTATGGATAATATCTTCTTTCTTAAGGGGGCTACATTGTCTAATGCCTCACGCAATGAAGATGTAACTCTATGAACAAGAACATCAATTTGAGAAGGGCTAGAGATTAAACTGCTGCCTTCTACTGTGTTTATCTGACATTTTGAGGAAATTAAACATGGAACAGATTCTTTAAACATTTTTACAGCATTGTCTGATGATGATCTTCTATAATGAAATTTTCTCTCAGGTTTGGAATACTCAATTAAAATAAATTCAAAGGTTATTAAAAAATGGTCAGACAGCACAGGGTTATGGGGAAGTACTGTTATTTCCTCACACTCGATGCCATATGTCAGTACAAGGTCTAAAGTATGACGACACAAGTGGGTAGGACTGACTTTTTGGAGTAAAGCCAATTGAGTCTAAAATAGCATTAAAGGCTACATTTAGGTTATCACCCTCAGTGTCAACATGAATGTTAAAGTCCCCCACTATAATGATCTTACTAGCTTTTATCACAAAATCAGATAAAAAATCTGAGAAATGATCTAAAAATTGAGAGTAAGGGCCTGGTGGATGATACAAAACAACAAACAAAAGTGGTTTTAGTGCTTTGCAACTAGGATGAGGAAAACTAAGGATTACATGTTCAAAAAAACTGTAGCTATTAATAGGCATAGAATTAGTTAATAAATCTGAAAAATAGTTGCTACTCCTCCACCTCACTCTATACTTCGAGGAATGTGAAAATTTAAATAATTAGAAGGGGTTGACTCATTTATACTAACATAATCCTGTTGCTGCAGCCAGGTTTCTGTGAGACAGAACAAATCAATCTGAATATCACAAATCAAGTACATATAATGTTAATATCATTTTTTATGTTGCCTAATGTTTTTTTTTTTTTCCACCGAAACTGTCGCACTAAAATAAATCCCTGCATTTGACCCACACAGCCTCAGTCACTGGTTCACCTCCACTGTATCTGTCCCTGATAACTGTCTTTTGGTTAAAGTTTACATTCGACAATGCTTATTTATGTAGTGTAGGTTCAAAATTATTTACATTATTGAATTAATATTATTAAATTATTTTATATAGCTTATTTGTAGTTCTAAATGTTTTGAGTATTTTAAATTACTTTTGCCTTGCCAATGTAGAAACTCCTTTCTTCTGCTGCCCAGATCACACATGACCAAATATGTAAATTAGATGGTGACATCATCTAGCCACTTTTAGGACAGCCAATAGCTAGTTTTCTTGCTGAGAAGTTGGCAAAAGTGGGCTGCTGAATTAAGACACAACTTTAGGTACTAAAGGGCTCCTCACCCGGCAAAGCCTTATCCTTTCCCTTTCTCTTTTCCTCTCCATACAAAATGCATGCACTCAAGTCTAAAGAGAGGTCAGTATTCAAAAAATGGTTGAACTCTGATTTTCTTACATTTCCTGTCTTGTATAATGTGCATAGTATTTATTCTAGCATTAAGTAAATGTATCTTAAAGGAGAATATTACTTAAATAAAAGTCCAAGAAGTGGTTTAACTTAGAGTAAAAAAAAAAAACAACCTTTTATCCTGCACTCCCCAAGTGGCGTCCCAAAGTTGGGGAGGTTTCCGCCTTCTCTTTGGATGTCTGCCATTCGACAACTGGGACAACATTTCTGTATTTTATTTAAAACTGATCAGATTTCCAAATTTATTTATTATATTCTGACCAAGAATCTGGCTAGAGCGTAAAAAGCCATATAGTTTGTTTCTGGTGATTTTTATTGTGTATCATGCTTTGCTTTGTCATGCTTCATGAAAACAACATGGTGGCTCGAGCCACCCAGACTTCACAGCTTTAATTATAAGTTTTGTATGCCTGGAAAAGTTTTTCTGTCAATAATGTTCTGCTCCATTTTATTGTTTCCTAGTGATGTACTGGGACCGTAGTTACTTCTATCTCAGTGGTCCACATAACTAGTTAACTGTGAAACAGCAGCACCAATGCCAGTCAGGGCCAGGCCAGGCAGAGTGGGTATTCAGGAGAGTCGGGAGCAACTTAAGTCTGAATCAGATATGAACCAGAAGTGTTCTGACTTGACTGCAGGTGCAGATGTCATAGCAGTAGCTTTAGATTCATGAGTAAACATCGGTATAACCATTGAAATGGCACGTCCTAAGTTTTTAGCTAACACGTTGGAGAGGTCAAGAGGAAAAGAATCAATGAAAAAAAAGTGTTTGAGAAACGACTGAAGTGATTTAGTCTTGCCAGCAGCAGGAGTTTATATAGAGGTCCACAAGACCTAGCTTTTATAGTGTTACGGCCCTAGGCCTTATGGGCTGGGTTGTGTCTGTCTGCCCTTGTGCTCCTCCTCTATGCAGGTGTTGGTGATTTGGGTTCAGAAGCATGAAGAATATAAAGATCAATGTTTTATCCTTCTGGGTCGCTCTCTGCATCCACTCTTGCTGCCTCCTGACACATGCGGTGTTCAGCTCCAGGCCTCATTCCCCTCCTTAACATACACATTTGAGTTTGTCTTTGCATCTCAACACTCCAATACACATACATGCAACACATCCAAGCACTTGCATTATACCACTGATACTGACACTCATATTCCTCTGTAGTTGTTAACTTTATGTTTTATCTTAATAAATATTTATTTTATATACCTTTAACCATGGCATGGTCTCCCGTTTTTGTTATGACCATAAGTCAGTTATAACAATAGTCCACTTCCACTTATCGGCAAATGAATTTGCATATTAGATAAATATTTAGCTAGTAACCTAAATATTTAGTTAGCAAGCTAATTACTTAGCTTGCTTGTTAAATATTTAGTTTGGAAATTCAATGTTTAGTTTGGAAAATAAAATACATATTTAAGTGAGACTTAAACATTTAGGTGTGAACTAAATATTCAGTTTCATCAGACTTCTGTGTAAATGGTTTATAACCCCAAAGTAACCCACATGTGCAGAAGAAGAACGTAGACGTCACACAGCAGTGCATTATGTTAGTAACAGATGCCACCATCTATTGATCAATTTTAAAATTACCCAGCAATATAATGTTTAGATCAGTTAACCACTTGCATTCCTTCCAACCAGTGGCAGCTCCAGAGAGTTATTAGTGGGGGGGAGTCAAAGGGGTAATCCTGAGTTTTTATAAGGGGTCCACAAAAGTTTTGATGCAACAAATACTACTACTATAGATAGGGTGGCTTTTCTGTTCCCAGACTATAATGGTTAAGTATTGTGAAATGCATGTTATTGGAAGATATTATTGACAACACTTAAACACAGCTAGAGAGTCTTAAAAAAAAACAAACACAAAAAATAATAATATAAATTACGTAATTTTGTTGCACTTTAGTTAAATCCTTATTAAGTAATCAGTGACTGGCTTTGTCTTAAAACAAGCTATGTATAGCCCTAAATTATCTTCTACTTGAGGCCCCAAAAAATCTTGAGTCAGCCCGGTCACATTTAAAAGTTAAATAAATTTTAAAAACAATTACCTAAAAAAATTATAATGATAAGTATCCATATGCTTAGCTAAATACACTTGGGGTACAAAATTCAAGAATTTCTTGTATTAAGTTATGTGTTTATTAATAACTGCTGCTTGGTGCAGTATTTTTGATTTGCTGGTTGTGATTGGTTGTTCGTTATCCAAGCCAATGCAGGATTTGCAAGGAATACTCTGTATTAAAAACACCAGTCGGTGCAATCTGCTGATGTGGGTCATTTACGTTCACATTATCAAGTTGTAGGGCAGACACAGAGTCATGTGTTGCCAGAACACTTATTTTTTTGAGGGTGTGAGAGATGTAAACGAGACACACCTCACGTTACTCGTAGTTTCCAAAGATATATCATTCTCACTGCTCGCTGAACGCGCACCTCTAAAAGCGCAACTATATGTTAAATCATATTTGGGGTTCGCATGGATTTTGTGCGAGCCGAGCAAGTGGTGTGGCTTTTATACCTGATGCCTACCTTGATGCAGGATTCTCCGGACCGTTTTCAGGGTGGGTCTTAAGACCCTTCATGTCCCCCCGCCGTACCGCTTCCAACACATTGCCTACTTTTATGTACACCTTCCTAATCTTATTAAATTAACCGTGCATATCAAACTGCCTCATAAGTCTGCAAGAAAAGCCATTGTGTATAGCAATATGGTGCCTGACTTTTGATTTAATAATACACTACAGAAAAATTGTAATACTGAAAGTAACTTATAGCTTGCATATTTCACCCTCATGCAGATGCGGTGAAATTCAGGGTCTCTCCACTCGCTTCACTCTGACCAGTGGCAGCCCCACTCCACAGAGAAAACCCCGCCCCTTGATTTGAATTTAAGAACATGAAAACATGAAATAAAAATGGCCTGAAATAAAAACGAGTTCAAAAATAAAAGTCCATGAAACGTAAATTAGCTTTACGAAATAAATGTCACAAAATAAAATACCATTAGGAAATGAATTAAACAATGAAATAAATAAATGAATAAATAAATCTTGAAATAAATGAATGAATAAATCTTGAAACAAATAAATCATGAAATCAAATCAAAAATAAGCAAATAAGGTAAAAATTTCTTTTTAAAAATATTTTATTTTATTTCATAGAGACATTTATTTATTTATTTATTTATTTCACATAAAGAAAACAAAGGCAAAGACATTTTGGTACCCCTCTGTTAATGACTAAAAAACCCACAATGGTTACTGAAATGGCTTGAAAGTGACAAAAGTAATAATCAATAAAAAAATTACTGAAAATTAACCATTGAAAATCAGACATTGCTGTTGAAATGTGGTTCAGCAGAATCATTTTAAAAATCAACAAATGAAATAGGCCTGGACAAATATGATGGTATCTGTAACTTAATATTTTAATTTTAGCTTAATATTACAAGCCTTTTTCTTTAGCCAGCTGTTTGTTACAACTGAACTCTGACAAAACAGAAACCTAAATTGTTGCCCCTGATAGTAGCTCTCTGTTTTTGTTTTTTTGTTCTCTTCATAGAAACACATTTGGCCTTCTGTTTAGCTGTGACATGTTCCTGGAGGGGAACACTGGCTGAGCTACTGCTGCCCTTCCTGTAGTAAAGCAGCAATTAGGTCTCCTAGCTTCTTCTATACAGCTATATATCTGTGGAGCCTTTTGGTTACTTTTGACTCAGCCATGTCCATGAGTCACTACTCTAAACAGTTAACAAAAAAAAATTCTCCATAATATCTTAAAATTGAGGTCTCTCATATAAAAGGGTGAATTGGAGATGTTTATCCACACTCAATGCCTAGACTGCTGCAATAGTCTTTTACTTGTCTCAATAAGAGAGAGATTGACCATCATGGTGGTTCAGAACTCTGCTGCAAGGCTTTTAAGTTTACCTAACACAAGAACCCATAACATTTCTGTTTGGGCTCCCTTCACTGGCTTCCAGTGTATTTTAGAATTCACTTTAAAATCCTATTACGGACTTTTAGAGTCCCTTCTTACATTTCAGACCTGTTACAGCTTTATGGCAAACTCGCTGTCTGAGGTCTGCTGGTCAGTTGTTAGTTGTCCACAAAACTTGCTTTAAGATGTGAGGTGAACTCTGGAACACTGATTTTCCTTACACTGTCTAGACACTGTTGACTGTTTTAAAAGTTGTCGATCTTCCTTTTAAACAGACCTTTTGGTAGAAAGGGTACTACTAGCTTCTATTAACTCATTCTTTTTTTTTCTCTTCATAGAAGCAACAGCAGCCAATCGTTTCATGTTCTCTTTCTATAGATGAGACACTTGGCTCTGTGTTTCTCTGTTTAACCCTTGTCTTTCCTAGACAAAATAATTGCCTGAGCTTTTGTTAGGACTTACTGTATGTGCTGTCTTTTATCCTGTATTGAGAACTGGCTCAGAGCTTACCTGCTTAGCAGTATTTATGCCCTTGTTGAAGCCAATAAAGGATCTATAATTGCCATATACTTTTACCTTACCATACAAGGAACTCCAACATCAGTGGCTTTGTGTTTGCTTTTTTGTGTTCTCAAACCCCCAGTTTGTTGGGGAGTTTTCCTTTCCACTGTCGCTCCATGCATGCTTAGTATGAGGGATTGCTGCAAAGTTAACAACACTGTTAATACATGCTCGTCCAAGAGGAGTGATTGCTGCAAATCAGAGACCCAATGCAATTGGTTTCCTAAGATAGAGAGCTTTTTGTTTTTTACCAATATTAAAAAAAAACTGGACTTCACAGCATGATTTGATAGCCAGAATCAAACTGAAATGTATGACTTAGAATCCATTTGTATGATTGAACTTAATTGATTTTTTTTTGTTTTGTTTTGTTTTGTAAAGTACCTCAAGATGATATTTCTTGTGATGCTATATAAATAAACTGACTTGAATTAATTAAAGGTAGCATCATATGTTTAGCCTCTGTTTAACAAGCAGTTAAACAGTTAAACAGTTAGTTAGAAAGAAATTTCCTATGGAAATACTAACGCGCATGCCATTGCACTGAATGAGCCTACTACAATCCTTTCTGGGGAACATGAGAGCAAACAGCTGCTGGAAATTAATATAACATGTTTTTCTTAGGGAAGACAGGAAAGATGTTACTTTACTGTTAACAAATTAACAAACCATACCATAGGGAAAATTGAATACTTTTTCAGTTGTGATTGTCTAACAATTGTCATTGGAAGAGGAGCTTGGCAGCTGGGCAACAGTTTGCATTTTTTCCTAATTTTGTCATTAATCTATGAAAACATTTTAGCAGTTTAGTCTAAGGTAGATTTATTTGGTACATAATATTGTCATTCAGCATGGGTTGCGAGTTTCCTGTGCTGCAGCACAGAGAAGACTATGATTCAAGTAAAAGTGTTGAAGAAGCTACATTACCTGATTCAATTTTTTTTTCTTTTTTTTTTCTAACAACTACTGTGGTTCATTGTCCAATGCGTTTTTTTTTTTCTTTCTTTACTATGACCTTTTATGTGAAAATATGTAATGAATCAAGTCAACATTGAACATGTCAAGTAAAAGGGGAGGTGTAGGGATGAACATTTAATGAACAGGATAAGATTTTACCTTGGGAAAATTAAAAGCAACAAAGAGTGGATATTACTTCTCTGATGCTTTGAAGTTAATGGTAGAACCTGAGTTAAATTGAAATAATAATTTAAAAATGCTGCATTCATCCAATACTTTGCTTTGCTTAACAGAACTCCCAAACCTTTTTAATTGTCTCCTTTGTCCCTTTTTGGCCGTCATCATCTCTATATTTTTGTTGTACTCTCCACAAGATGAGAAATGTCGTGTTTTTGCTGCATCTGGAACAAAGCTGACGACAGAAGTGTGCAAATGTGCACAGTCATGGCCCATTACTTCACCATAGAGTGGTAGTACATTCAATGCAGAAAATGACTTTTTGGTTCAGTGAAATAAATGATTTTTCTCCCTATATGTAATAGGATAAACACTTTTATTACCAGTGAAACAAAATGGTACAAAACAATGTGTTTTTTTAATTCATAAAACTTGGTGTACAATGCAATAAAATACTTAAAAATGAATAGACATTTTTTGTTAACAACATTGTAAAATAATTTGCATTCTTGCTAAAAATGTTGACCATTTATAAGATGCCTTGTTTTGGGAACACCGTGCAATGCTCTGACTTTAAACAAGATATAAGTAACACAAATGTGTTTCTGTAAAGTAAATCAACTACATAGACTAATTAGACAGAGCTTCTGTTATCAAGTAACTTTTTTCCATATTACGTCTTAAAAACTGCTGGGTTATAAATAACCCAATTTAGGATATTTTCCCTCCAAAATCATGAGTGCAATATGGACTGTTCCAGCTCTGGGGTAATTGAACCCAACAGTGTTGGATTGTCAGTGTGACCCACAAAAGTTTTCAACCAAAGAAATGAGTTAAAGCGGGCTGGCCATTGCCTTCCTATGCAATTTCACTCGATTCTCATCTCCCTTCAGTGGTCCCTCAGAGATTTGTCTTATAGAGCTCGATTTCTCAGGATGCATTTCATCCTGGCCAAACAGCGAACAGAAGAAGGAGTTGTAAGCGATGACATTGAGTTTCTACACTGTGTCTGAATTGTAGTCTGCCTATGGCTGTAGTTTGGCAATGGCTGCGGAGTATGGTGTGATTTTTGTGCCACCAGGTTGAGCGTGAGTCTGATCTGGGCGCACACATCTACATGAACGAACAATAATTAGATTTGTGCATGTTTAAATATCACAAATGCTTGCTCAAAAGTGCTCTTCCACGCCCTCAACTCTCGACAGCTCTCACTCAGCCTACTCTTCTCACACAAAGCTCTGTTTCTCTGCTCACTCGGCTCTGTCTTTGCTCACGTGCGGCTCTGTTTCTCTGTGCTCATCACTTTGATGTATGTAAATGAACCAAACCATCAGCCAATCACAGGCAAATCTTTTTAATCCAGTCAGATTATTCCTAGGAAATACTGCATGTGTTGGAATGAAAAACAACTAAATACTGCACCTGGGGTCAAAATTATGAAACAAAATGGGAGAGGAAAACATAATAAAATAAACACTTCAATTTTGTAGCCTGAGAATATTTAGTTAAACAATTCAAACTTTATTTGTATCTTTTTTTTTAAGGGACTATTTTTTAATTTTACTGTAGATTTTTGGAGATTCAGATGAAATACCTCATCTTTCAGCTATTTCTATATTTTCAGATTTCATGTAATAGTCTCCTTGTACTTTTACAGAGGAACATGTTTTCTTTATTTTCTTTTAATATTTTCACATTTTAGTTTATAGTTTTGAAATGAGATTGTGAATTTTCATGTTAGTATTAGGCAGTTTTAAGAGCCAGTGTAATTTGCATTATCAGCCCATCAGAGTTGATTCAAAACTTTAACAGTGGCATATTAAAGGGGAAACTTTAACTGTGAAAGTTTGGTTTTTGTTCACCAAGACTTAAAATCACAGCTCTTCTTTTGTTTTCCCATATCTCTATTTCAACAAATGAAGAGTTCTCCTGGTGAAATCTTGAAAAGAGCTAGATAAAAAGAAGGAAATGGTAGAAATATGAGAGAAAAACTGTCTTCAGTTGAAGAATGTCTAGCGGTGTTTTCATCTGGGTCTTCCTCCAAAAATCGACAGTAAAATCATGAAATATATATTTTGGATATAGGTCTCTTCCTTAACAAAAATACAAAAAGAGTTTTGCGTTTCCATTTAGGAAGTGGAAGAAATAAACTCCTGAAAATGAGACAAAAGCATTTTTCACACATCACATAATTGCTTGAGAAATGTAGAAGTATTACCTAAACTGCACAAAGCAGCCCAAGTATATGTGTATGCGGAACTAAATGTTCTTAAAGTGTAAAATTAAATTTCTCATTTTATTATATTTTCTACTCCTATTTTGTTTCATAATTTTGGCCTTATGGTGCATTATTTTGATTTGCAGATTATGATTGGTTGTTTTTCATACCAGCTAGTGCAGTATTTCCTAGAAATAATCTGATTGGATTAAAAAGACTTGTCTGTGATTGGATGGTGGTTTAGTTCATTTACATACAACTTAAGTGAAGAGCACAGAGAAACAGAGCCGCACATACGCAGTGAGCAGGCTGAGCAAGAGTTGTTGAGAGTTGAGCACGTGCTAGAGCACTGTTGAGCGAAGATTTGTGAGATTTAAACACACACAAATCTAATTACTAATTACTGTTTGTTCACATAGATGTGTGTACTAGATCAGACTCACTGTGTGCTCAACCTGGTGGCACAAAAATCACGCTGTAGCGGAGGAAGTGAACAAAGCCATCCAGTCCATGTTGGCCACTCTTCCAAATCTTGAGCAATTAAAGTCAGAGCAAGAGGAATATTTAGGTAATTCAGCACTTCTCTGTGCACTGGGGATGGTTGTTTACAGCGCATTCAGTTTCCAGTAAACTCCATAGTGTAGCTTCCTTCGCGATCGAGCTGGTGCATTACATACATCTTGGCCAAACTTTAGCGACTGGGTAAAATTAGATCCACTTGTTTCAAACTTCAACAGAGTCTACGCCTCCTACAAGCAGTCATTTCTCACTAGCCAAGGGTCCAGAAACTCTGTACAAAGCAAAGCATCTAACAAGGGTGTGGTGTTTGGGTTAAAGTGACTGTTGGCTAAAAAAAAGCTACCAAGTGTAGGTTTAAAAGAATAGCCCTTAATCTGAATTACTAAAGTAATACTGACTTAGAAAGGATCTTTATTTTTAGTTTAACTCAGCATTGACAATTTTGAGATGAATATCAAATACAAACTTATAATGTCTAATGAGTTATTGTCAAACAACTGAAATTGCATAACAAAATTGCTAAAAAAAAAAAAAAACAACGCATATTTGGTTAAAGCTTCAATGTAAAACATAGTTATTAAATTAATTCAGCTACAATTAGGGTAATACTTGCGTCGTGCGGCGCAGTGGTTAGAGTCAGTGCCGCATATAAAGAGGCTGCAGACCTCGACGCAGCCGTCCTGAGTTTGACTCCCGTCGTCAGTACCTTTACCCCTCTTCTCTCTGGCCCCTTCCTGTCTGATTACTGTTAAATGAAGGTCATTAACGCCTAAAAAATTCTTTTTAAAAATGGTAATACATAATTGCTAGAAAACAAGTAGAATTAAATAAAAACAATAAATAAGTATACCTACTTCGCCTGTATGTATTTATGTTGTGGTTAGTTAAACTGCTCAAGTTCTGTCCCTGCAGTATAAATTCATTATTTGGGATAAAGAAATGCAGAATTTTTTAATGTATTGCTTGGATATGTTAGACGTAAAACCTTTGAGTCACTGCAATTCAATTCTTAATAATAATAATAATAATAATAATAATAATAATAATAATAATAATAATAATAATAATAATACATTTTATTTGAAGGTGCCTTTCAAGTCACTCAACAAGAAATACAGATTTACAGAACAGTAAAGGAGAAACTATAAAACAATAAAAAAGCATATATCAATATAGTAAACTACAATTAATGGTACAATAGATAATGACATTACACATAATAATCAAGTTTGAAAAAGGGAGTTTTGAGTTTAGATTTAAATGAGGACAGATAATCAGAATCACAGCTATGCTGTGGGAGAGAGTTCCAGAGATGAGGGGCTTTGCGAGAGATAGCTCTGGACCCCATGGTTGTCAAGCAGGCAGGAGGTATAACAAGAGAGATGGATGAGGAAGAGCGAAGAGTTCAGGCAGGTGTGTAATAACAAAGAGGATCAGTGAGGTAAGGAGGTGCCAAGTTATTTGGAGCTTTGAAGGTGAGGAGGAGAGTCTTGAAGTCGATGCGTATTTTATGGGTACCCAGTGAAGATGTTTAAAGATAGGACAGGGGTGATGTGTTCTAAGGAAGTAGTTCTTGTGATGATCTGAGCAAATGTGTTCTGGACAACCTGAAGTTTGTAGAAGTCTGAATAATGATTTTAAGAGGAAGATCTGAGAGGAGGGAGTTACAGTAATCTAATGGAGAGGTGACCAGTACATTGATATGGATGGCTGTACTGATGGGAGTAAGAGATGGATGGAGACAGTTGATGTTTCGAAGATGAAAATATGCAGAGCGAGTAATGGTATTGACATGAGATTCAAAGGATAAAGTGCTATCGAGGATGACACCCAGAGTCTTAGCTATTTCTTGCTATGATTAAAGTTAGAGTGGGAGCATCCTGCAAGCTCACAAATAGACTAAAGCATGATTTGTTTTTGTATGAAGCCCAGATGTGAGAAAATACAGGGGGAAAGAAAATATATGGGACTAACTCCCTGTTATTCAGAATAATCTCTTTAAATTCATTTTACCTGAATTACAAGTTCATGGTAAAATATGCGGTTTCTGTTATTTGCTCTGTTTAATTTGTTAAAATTAACACCCCTGTCCTATCTTCCCACCTTGCAAAAGTCATGTCAGGTCTTATGTTTTTGTGTTTTATTTCTAGAACATTGTTACTAGTGGGATAGGTAAAAATTCTCATTGCAACAGAGCAAAAACATAGTGTCACATTTGAGTTCAATCTAAGCTTTTCTGCATCAAGATCAAACAGTAAGAGTAGGAAATTCGGAGCATTAATTTTGTTAAGAAACTAGAGTAAAAAAGAACTAAGTAATCTAGCATCTCATTGAAAAGGTCATCAACTTTATTACGATGCAAAAATATCTTACAAGTGCTATGACAGCTTTACAGCCAATTACTTTCGTTCTCTTCATTGCTTTACAATACTTCTCTCTCTGTTTTTCTTAAATTAGAGCAGAACTTGGTCACCTTCATGGTCACTTGGTAAATGATGCAGGCCTGTGCATATAAAGATGTGCTTAAGCATTTTATTTCTTCAGGTGATAAATATTTGTGAAATGTATATTCAAAACAAAGCTTGCTGATGATTGCTGCTTGGTTGTATATATATTTCGACTCAAACTCCTGGACAGGATTCCTGCTGATGGATGTGAGAAAAGGGATTGCGGCGGCAGTGCAGTCCTCATGCTCACAGACTGTCAACCTGCCAGCATTCAACTGAAACCCCCTAGTGATTGCATACAGACTTTAACACACTCAAACATGAAGCACTGAGGCTGGTAAAAAAAAAAAAAAATCATATTCTGGCGAAGGTGCTGCACATTTTAAAGACGGGGCAATATTTTTAGTTTTAATCTGCAATTATTAATCCTGCTATTAAAAGCAGGCAGACTCGCAGCACTTGATTATTTCCATCAAAAATCTCTTCTGATTTTCAGAGAAACAAGATTGTATTTATGTCTTCAAAGATATTACCACATCGAGGATTTAGTGCAGTTCAACTGTATTTAAGACGTAAATAAACACAATGAATCATAGGGTGCAGGGAACGGAAGGCCAGGATGTTTAATAGTTATCATGAGAGATCAAATAGGTCCTTATAATGTGGGTGCTGATCATTTCAGCTCTTCAGTATTTCATATCCAGATTTTTTTGGGTATGAAATGGTGCCATTTTACACAAATGTAAACAATGTTTTATGATTTATTTATTGTTCACAATAAACAAGTGTAGTTCTGTGACTTTGACAAATATCTACAAACAGGTTGTCAGTTGTGATTTTAACAGGAGTCATATTTTCAAAGAGTCAAGTGGCCTAAATGAGAATTAGAACCAAAATGAATAGGACTGTATTATAGTTTTGAGGTAACAGTATAACTGAACTAAATGAGTTGTAACCTTTAAGCATTTTTAGGATAATCTAGCCCCATAATTCATGCAGATACCTACCTATTCACCGTATACCTGTGACTCATGCTGCTTTGTGTGAATTATGTACATGACTTCCGAACGAGCATTCTTGTATGCAAATAAACTCTATCTTGCAGAGCTAATACAAATAAAAACATAGGAACATTAAACTGGATAATGTAATAATAGCTGCATATTCGCCTTTCAAAGATTGCACAAATGACCTGAAGAAATGACATTGCCATTGGTTGGCTGTGTTTTGTTGTTCTACAGTTTGAAACAGTTGTTTAAATGAAATGTATTATTTTGGCCGATGTCTTTAACGCGTTAATTTCAATTGATTAACAGCGATGGACAACAAAGCCACTTCTCTTGGCCAACTGGGGGTTAATTTTTGCCTCAAAAAAACAATCTACAAGGACTCTGGAGGCCTCGTTCTACCAAATTTCTTATATTGTTACTGGTCCATAAATGTCCGCACAATGTAATTTTGGCTCAGTGCTAATGACAATAAACCAAATTGACTGCTGATGGAAGAGGCCTCATGTGACTCAGCTTCTTTATTTTCTTTTCTACACCTTTCCTTAAATTTATCTTTAATGCAATATTCAAATAATGTCATAGTTAAATGTTCGCTAAAAATCTGGATCCAAGTGAAGCGGCATTTTGAGTTTCAGGGAATACCTCTCACTATTTGATTTATATCCCTTATTTCCTCCAACATCAATCAATGGCACCTTTGCAACATGGAGGAGCCAAGGAATTGTTTCTGTTGTTACATCCCCAATGTGGATGTTTTTGTTTTACATTGAAATAATGCCTTGTTCTCTTCGAGGACCCGCCTCCTCCTCCAAGATTGAGAGCTGCTTTCTGGGTCTTAAGCCAATCAGCAATTACCTGTGCACTATTTAATATCTTTGAAGCTGCACTTCAGTGCCTCTTGGCCACTTGACTAGACTGTATCTTTAAGATGGCTTTGTTAATGAAACTCTGAATGTGGGAAAAAGTGTGGGAGGTTTTATTAGCACTCAGTGAGGCTGTACAGCAGCCATACACACAATGCAAGTAAATTAACTGAAACTTAGAGTGGTGATCATGTCAGGTTTTAATTGCAGCCCTTTTTCCCCCTGTTTTTTCACCAGTACCAAATAGAGCATGAAAAACCCGTCCAATTAAAAAGTAAATCATTGATCATATTTGTCAGTTTATTCAGTGACCACATTCATCTGCTTGTCTCCCTGGATGAGCCCTTTTTCATGGCTGCTGAATGTGTCCTCATGATATACTGATAGTCTACTCCACTACAAATACACTACACAACACTAGTTGTATCAGAAAAACTGTTAATTTTATTAATATGGATGAAATGTGCTCGTTTTTTTACAGTTTTAGTTTTCCATCATATTTTTCAGTGTTATAGGTTACACTTCTAAAGTCGATATGCCATCTAGTTAAGAAGATTCCTCTTGGAACCTAAGGTCATGTAGTAGAACACAGGGTGAAACATACCCTGATGTTGCTTTTATGTTTCCAATTATAGCTTTCATTTGATTGATTGTCTTTTTGCAGAACAGTGCCATTGCAATCAGTTGAACTCTTTTCTTTAGCCGGGTCTATACAGTCCCAATTTAGTCACTTTACATCCCACTATCATATTTAAAAAAAAAAAAAAAAAAAAAAAAAAAAAAAATCATGTACTTTGCTGTAATTGAACATCTAAGAGCAGTCTGTGAAATTTAGTAGCAGGTCAGTGTCAGGTTTTGTTTCCAAATGTTAAAAATTTTGAAATTCCTTTTCCTCTTCCTTTTTCCCCTTGCGTCACTGTTTTATGCTGCTTTGTGAAGATTTATCACAAAAAAATTCTAAATAAAATACACTGAAATGTGTATTTGTTGAGACAAAATGTACAAAAAGGTCCAGAGTTATGAATGTTTCTCCAAGACCCTTTACATACCCATGCATGCATGCATACAGACTCCTTGTAGCAATTTTGCTTATGAGTGACCAATCATTACTTGCAAAACAAGGTTTGCCAAAATTAATATTTGGACAGCTACTGTCCATAAGGGAAAACATACTCTCTAATCTAGTCTCTAAACTGTAAGAACTGTAATGCTAATTAAATAATTTTTATTAGCTGATGAAATGGAAATAACCTCACCATCAACATCTGCAAAAACAAATGGATGACTTTAGATTTTTGAAAGATGGCCACTAACTAAAACCCCTACTAATCCTTTCTACACAGAAGGAAGGTGGTTCGTCTTGGTTTGCCTCACCAAAACCCTTACCTAGCATATAAACCCCTTTAACTGATAAGCTTTCGTCAAGAAAAGTAGAGCTTTTTTTGCAGTAAATAACTCTACGATTTATTCATTGTGTGCAGTTTAATGAATTAGGCAGAGGATGGTTAAACATTTACAGAAAAAAGTTTCAGTGTTTAAAGTGGGCATAGATGTAAAAAGTTAATCGTGAATGATTCGTCTGTACCTTTTATCCAAGACTATCAAATTGTTTGAGAGGCCTTTCTCTCCTCTTCAAAATCAGAACTGTCAACATATCAGATATTAATCTTCTGATTATTTTGACAAAATTGACAGGAGATATGTTGTCATAGGTGTTTTTTGTTATTTTCAAAAAGATAACATTCAGGATGAATGGGGAAAGTATTATGTGTAACTGCAATACCACAAAAATCCAAGAATCCTCAGCTGGCAGATGACCTACTACTACTACTGCAGATTTCAAAGGCAGCCGCTCACACCTCCTACCAACTTATCCACATCTCATTCTGAGACAAAAGCTCCCCATCCACGCACCACCCTCCTTTCCTCGGATCCCTTGCCTGGACTTAAGATGTAAATAGCCTTTTTCAGAGTCAGAAGACCAGGAAAGCTCCGAGACCTGACAATGTCTGCCCCTCATGCCTGACTGCTTACGCTAAACTACTGGGCCACGTCTTCATTCATATTTTCAACTAGTCTCTGGTGCTGTGTGAGGTTCCCTACTGCTTCAAGTGTCACAAAATTATTCCGTTCCTCAAGAAATGCATCATCATGAGGTTAAGTGACTACAGGTCTGTAGCCCTGATGTCTGTGGTCATGAAACCATTTTAGGAACTGGGGTTGAAGCATCTGAAGGACATCACAAGCCCCCTGCTGCCCCCTCTGCAGTTTGCTTAATGGGCAAACGGGTCAGCAGATGATGCAGTCAACTTGGGACAACACTTCATCCTTCACTACCTCGACCACCAACTGACATTCACCAGGATCCTGTTTGTGGACTTCAAGTCATCCTTCAACACCATCAACCAAGACATTCTACTTCAAAAGCTCACCCAGCTCATGGTGCCATCAATGGATCACCAGCTTCCTGACTGACCAGCATCAGTGGGTGAGGCTGAGGAGCATCTTCTCCTGCACAAGAACCTTCAGCACTGGTGCCTGCCAGGGGTGTGTTCTGTCCCCTCCTCTCTGTACATGTATATTTGCACCTCACCGTAAATTCCTAAAGTTTGCAGATGACACAATTGTTATTGGCCTGATACAGGACAGTGAAGAATGTGCATATTCTATCTGCCCATCCAATTGTCATGGCTGACATGCATCAACTCCAGTGGCAGCAAGTCCTGGTTGCTCTTGTTTGTTGTTTCAATGTTGTTTTGTTTACATGTGTTTCTATAAATACTGGAGAGATGAACTCCTCCACCTGTGACGTAAACTGAGTGGGAATGAACATAGTATTCCACCTAAGATTAAAAAGCTGTTCCATAGTTGCCAAGCAAGAGTGAAGCTAAAGGCTTGGAAGTGGAGGTACAAGCCATTTTTGCCATCGATTATCATGGGTGTGCAGTCTGTACTTCCTCGCAGAGACGTGGTTGAATGATGACACACTGGACTCTGCTCATAACCGGCTTCACTATGGTACGTGTCGACAGAAATGCAAAATTTTATGGGAAAGTTAAAGAAAGTGGCCTTGTGCTTCTTGTGAACAACGAATGGTGCCACCCCCTCCACATTACAGTAAGAAAAAATATCTGCTGTCATGATGTAGAGCTTGTCATGGTTAATTTAAGACCTTACTATATGACACAAGAGTTTTCCCACATCATTGCCATTATTTTTTACATTCAACCTCCCACAGAGTCAACAGTTGCATCTGACATCATCCAGGAGTTGGTCATGAGAGTAGAGTCTACACACCCCAAAGCTTGTATGAACATATCTGGGGATTTTAATCATGTGCACATGAGCCCTCATTTTGTAAGTTTCACACAGAATGTCACCTGTCCCACAAGGTACAACAACATTTTAGACCTATGCTATGTGAAATGTGAAAGAGGCCTACAATGTACTGTCTATGCAACCTCTGGGTAAATATGACCACAACTTGATTTACCTCAGACCTCTTTACAAACCATGCGTGATAAGACTGCCTCCAACCAGTCATTCATTCCGCAAATGGACTCCTGAGGTCATTGAAGCTCTACAGGACTGTTTCAAGTCTACAGACTGGTCGACACTCATAAGGCGCCTTTTCACTATAACGGCTTTAACCAGTTCTGTCCCAGTCTGCCCCAGCCAGATTCATCTCCATTAGCAGATCATGTGTGATTCTTCTCCATTTTTCGTAGCCACTTCAGGGGTAGTACAAGCCATGTATAGTGCGTAAGCGATTTGATTGACAGCAGACTGCGTTTATTTATTGGCTTGTAATTTATGTCACTGCAAACAGCAAACAACATTTCAACCACTGAAGTGTACGGACGAACATGCCATATGCTATCAGAAAGCTACACAGTGTAGAGAAGCATAATTATGATTTTAATTATGAGCAGCACCAGGAGCAACATTTGAATGACTGTGATTTTGCAGCCCTGCAAGCAGCACGTCTCTCTGAAGAACAAGCATGCAATGAAGAAGTGAGAAATGGTGCACCTCTGGTCAGTGTTCTATCGGAGCTACAGTTTTGTGCCAACCAGTATGAAAATCCGGAACTACATAATATCAATTTGGCGTGATGTGCATTTTATTCTTTGGCAATTTCTTTGAAAAAAAAGTTAATGTGTAGATTTTGCATTACATCTAAATCCAAAAGGTCGTATGATTAAAAAAATAGATAAACTGCCAGAATATAAATATATTTATATGTATAGCAAAATAATCATCTTATCTGATTTGTTTTCATTATGTTTGAACATGCAGTGAATTTTTATAAGACAAAATTAAATATCTGGGTTTAGTTGAGTCCATCAAAACCACAACCTTGAGGTTCTCCATTCATGTCTCTGCTAACATCATCGGAGAACCAACCACAGCCCCTGCAGTCATGGCTAACTCACGTTCCTAGCGAGGAAGAGAACAATGGAGATGCTGCAAACTGGTGTAGAACCGAACCAGAGATTAACCAGTCAGAGTTTGACTTGACAATGGAGAAGCAGCTATAGATTCATAGGGATCAGGGAATGATGTAAATGGAGCAGTGGATTGTGTCACAGAGTACATCAACTTCTGTACTGATGTGGTGGTGCCTGTAAGTATGAGTTGATGTTTTCCAAATAATAAACCATTGGTAAAAAGCAACATTAAAAGGTTATTGAATTTTACAAAGGCAGACATTACATTTACATTACAATTTGCATATCAGGACAGAATAGGGGTTGATGCAGTCCTATACATGCTACACAAAACCCTCAGATTTAAAGATGGGATTGGGGGGTATTTAAAACTGATGTTCTTTGACTTTACCAGTGCCTTTATTACAATCCAGCCTTTGATCCAGGTGCATCTCTGCATTGTAGAACAGAGAGATACAGGAGATCCTTCATTCTGGCTGCAATAAGGCAGCATAACAGCTTCTGCTGACATATTTTATTTCCAGATATTTCTAGTGTTTATGGACTGTATTTTTAGTGTATTTTGTGATTTTTAGGTGCTATCTGGACACATGAATTTCCCCTTTGTGGATTTATAAAGTATCCATCCATCCATCTACACTGAACAAAAATATAAACGCAATACCTTTGTTTTTGCCCCCATTCTTCATGAGCTGAACTCAAAGATCTAAAACATTTTCTTTATACACAAAATAACCATTTCTCTCAAATATTGTTCACAAATCTGTCCAAATCTGTGATAGTGAGCACTTCTCCTTTGCAGAGATAATCCACCCCACCTCACAGGTGTGGCATATCAAGATGCTGATTAGACAGCATGATTATTGCACAGGTTTGCCTTAGGCTGGCCAAAATAAAAGACCGTGTGCTGTTTTATCACACAGCACTCTGCCCCAGATCTCACAAGTTTTGAGGGAGCGTGCAATTGGCAAGCTGACTGCAGGGATGTCGACCAGAGCTGTTGCCTGTGAATTGAATGTTCATTCCTCTACCATAAGCCATCTCCAGAGGCATTTCAAAGAATTTGGCAGTACATCCAACCAGCCTCACAATGGCAGAGCACGTGGAACCACACCAGCCCAGGACCTCCACATCCAACATATTCACCCCCAAGATCGCCACCCGGATGGCTGCTGAAACAATCGGTTTGCACAACCAAAGAATTTCTGCACAAACTGTCAGAAACCATTTCAGGGAAGCTTATCTGCATGCTCGTTGTCCTCATCAGGGTCTCCACCTGACTGCAGTTTGTCATGACCGACTTGAGTGGGCAAATTCTCACATTTGATGGCATCTGGCACATTGGAGAAGTGTGCTCTTCACGGATGAATCCTGGTTTTCACCATTCAGGGCAGACGGCTATCTGTCTGTCTGTCTGTCTGTTGATCTATCAACAGGAGGTGGATCGACTGGCAATTCCAATTTTTTGCCAAAATCCAATTTTTAATTTTTTTTTTTTTTTTTTTTTTTTTTTTTTTTTTTTTTTTTTTTTTGCATAGTCATTCATACATGATATGACTGCAGTCAGACTTCTGTGTGAACGGTTTATGATCCCAAAGCGACCCACATGCACAGAAGAACAATGTAGACATCACACAGCAGTACACTTAGCCTGACCATTGCCTTCCTACGCAATTCCTCTTGATTCCCATCTCCTTCATTGCTCCATTTATATTTAGATGAAGAAAGCAATTTAATAGAAGGCACAACTAATATCAATAGCCTTTTGTGGATCATTGGCCGCTGCTCTTGTAGAGAAATCTGCCTGGATGCGTAGTCGGAACCTGGAGTGGTGGGATGGGGATGTGATGCGCTTCATTGACACAGACTTCTTTCATAATTTCATAATTATAATTTTCAGCCATTCTTTACATCTGGATATACCACATCTGGCTTCTTCTAGTGTAGAATTATGATACATGCCTTACGTCAATTAAGTAAAAGACGGATAAAATCCGGCATGACTGTTCAGATTGCAGACACTTTGAAAGCTATCGAAAATGTTTCCAATTTAGTACCACATATGGAATTGACATAAATCAGATTTTTGGGTGATGAAAAGATCAGAATTGGGATGTTCAGACTGCCATGAAAAAGTTGAGTATGGGTTGCATATGTGCAAAAGAAAAATCTAATTTGGGTCGCATATCCCTGCTGTGTGAGCGAAGCCATAGACACTGTTTGGAAAAAGGCCCAGCTGGGACTCTACTCTCGGCACTACTACTCTACTCACCATCATTCAGTCTGTCCTGTGGCTGTCTATCACTATGTTGTTTGGCTCATTCACAAAACAGGACCAGACTGCAACAAATAATTAGCTCTACAGAGAGTGGTCAGCGGTGACCATCCCCCCATCTTGGACTTGTACAGGTCTCGGGTCAGGAAAAGGGCACTTAAAATATCTGCAGACTCCATAGATCCTGTATGTGAGCTATTTAGACTTTTACCCTCAGGTCAGTGCTACAGAGGGGTACTTGCAATAATGAGCCACCACAGAGACAATTTATTCCCCCAGGTTGTTTCTCTGAAGAACACTTGCCACACCATGCATATTTGCACTAATTCAACCTTGACTCCTCTTTTGTAAAAACACTGCATGTATAGAAAAAAATATATTTTTAATTTTTCCTTTTTTTATCTATTTATATTTTAAATGTATTCATTGAGAGCAAAAGTGGAACAGAAGCCATTTTTTTTTATTTGTGAGAACAAACTTGCCAAATAAAGATGATTTTGCGCTGAAACCCACTCAGCAAAGTTCAAAACATTGGCCAGTGTCATCATGAGGTTCCATCATAACTACACTGGCCGATTTGAAATAATATTACTTCTATAGAACATGGCTTGAAGAGAGAATTCTCATTTCTTTAAACTCTGAAATAATAAAACTCATCACATTATCTAGTCTAA
Organism: Anableps anableps; assembly: GCA_014839685.1. Lineage (NCBI taxonomy): Eukaryota > Metazoa > Chordata > Actinopteri > Cyprinodontiformes > Anablepidae > Anableps > Anableps anableps. The sequence goes on from CM026076.1 coordinate 20,970,399, forward strand.
AGTAGATCAGTAATTTAGAGTTGGTTTCAGTCTGACCTGTATTCCCCACCAGGGACTATGACTTCTATTACTCTTTGGCACTTTCCTAGACCTAAGACATTTTAGACCTTGAAGTGACGAAAAAAACCTACCAACAAGTCTGGCTGATGTTGGAATGGTTTAGAACATTTTCGCAAGCTTTTGCACTTTCTGTATGTTAAGTCAGGTATCGCATCTTTTCATACTACAGATGATTACTTCAATTGGAGTGTCCAGGTGGCACAAATAGGTGTGTAATTAGACAGTTAAAGTGAAATTGTTTTGTAAAAATGTAGACAAAAAAATGGAGTCTGGAGAGAAGTCACCCATGGCCGAAAACAAGACTGGCACAGTTACATTATGTACAGCACTGACTGCAGAGTAGGTATGGTTAGTTCAATCCAAGGCAGCACAGAAAGAATGCAGTTTATATGAACACTGAGTTTTGTGTTAGTATTAAGATTGCTCAAAGAATATTAATCAAGGGTTTCATAGTTAGTTGGAGATAAAATGTTGCATATTTTGTTGCAAACTGAAGATGTACACATTAGTTTCTGAAAACTTAATGCCTGTTATGTGACATAATGTGGCTATGCATTAATTATTAATTTGTCTTATATGTTGTTTTTCATTCTTGCTGTTTGATCTTCAAAAGTAAGTGGGGTCTGACAGTAGCAGTGTTTGATATGAGTAATATGGTTCTTCACACAGGGCAGCATGGCCTGTGGGACACCATTAACATCCCAAAAAAGTTATTTCCGTTGCACTTTCTATTTCAGACCAGTTTTCTTTTGCTTAATTAATCAAGTCAAATGGGAGCAGTATTCCACTGGTGGTTTTTAAATAGTGTAAGAAAAAATGCAAAAAAAGCTGACAAATGCCAAGAAAAAATGCCAAGAAAAAATGCAAAAAAAGCTGACAAATGCCATGCAGTGACTCTTCTAAAAGATACTGGACTGCATTTGTTCATCCACAGTTTCAAAATGCAAAATATTTCCAGACATAACTGTGCAATCTATAAAATTATTTTTGTTAAGCATAAAGCTGGAATTGAAAACATTAATATTCCATCTAGTTCTTTAAGTTTATGAATAGTTACATAGTAAAAAGTTGTTGTTTTTTTCTAGAATTGGAGGTGTAGGGGTAAGGCTACAAAAGGATGGTTAATTTTCTGTACGTACAAATCTATCTGTATTGTGGCACTTCATTTTCAATTTTTTAAATGTGCAGCCTTTGGATTTAAGTAATGCTGTCAAAAGATTTACACCAATATCCACACATGAACTTTATTGAAAAGAAAAACAAAGAAAAATATGCATATCACACCAAACTAATGTTATGTAGTTCCGGATTTTTACACCAGCTGTTGCAAAACTATAGCTCCGACAGAGCATTGACCAGAGCTGCACCATTTCTTGCTTCTTCATTGCGTGCCCGTTCTTCAGAGAAATGTGGTTCTTGCTGGGCTGCAGAATCAGCCGAAAAGTTAATGCATGTGCTCCCGTTGTTGCTCATATTATGCTCTTCCACACTGAGCGGCTCTTTGATACCAAACGCCATGTCTCCCAGTCCACTGTGGTGAGATGTTGTTTAGAGTTTTACAAAGTCCAGCTTTCGCTCATGCAGTGACGTAAACCAAGGGGAAATCAACGAATGCAGTTTGCTGTTAATCAAATTGCTTGCGTGGAATATGTGGCTTAAGGTGGCTTGTACTACCCCTGAAGTGGTTATGAAAAGTGGGGAAGAACCGCACAGGATTTGCAAATGGAGACCAATCTGTCTGGAGCAGACTTGGGCAGAACCATTTAAAACCACACCCGTGGAGAAGGGCTTAAGTTGGTATTAAGAGGCCCAAAGAATACTAAGTAAATGTGCCCCATGCCATTGCACCACCATCACCACCAGCCTGAACCATTTCTCACTGCTTTTTGGTTATTGATCAATGCTTTTGTGTTGTTTATACCAAATTGATGAGTATATTGTTGTGAAATCTGCAGGTTAATGGATGAAATGTTTGGTGATGTCATGAGTATTTTTTCCACCACTTGTGTTAGTTGTTCATCTCCACCCCATCATTAGTCTAAAAACATCTATCTTCTTTTTATGGGTATTTTCTTAAGTGGAGCTGCCAAATTTTCACTATCACAACTTCTCTCCCAAAAACCAACTTATGACATGGGTAAAAACCTGCCCATGAAACATAATAATTTTCTTTGCTCTACCATAAATATTCACATAAAGAAAAAAAAATCTACCCTTTATTAACACTTTAGACACTTGAGATTATTTTTCCTTTTCCAATTCACTTCAGTCAAGGTTCCAAACAAAAAAAACATTTCCAGCTTTAAAGCCACTTAAGCCAAACTTTGAGCTACTTTCTAATTTGGAAACAGCAAATTGAGGGTGCATAAAGCTCTAGATAATTGGATATTGGTCATCCTTTTTTGACAATGTCTATCTTAAATAGCCATCTTGAAAAGGGCACCAATTCTGTGGTAATATTATATTGATCTGCTGGCATTGTTGCTCCACGAGGACTGCTGACCAGGACTAGCTACTCCTGTGCAAAACAAATTAAGTTTAATTAAGTAAAATTCCTTTCTGAAGGTACATTTTAAGCCTTTAAAAAGATATTAAGGATTTATGAACTTCTTTAAGAAAAGTACATTCTGGTGAAAAGAAAAAAGAAAGAAAGAACCCATTTATTCATTTACGTCTAAACACTAAAGTTTTCAAAATAAAATAGCAATAAACTGGTAAAACATTGTTATGTTATAGGTTAGTTATTCATGATTGTTTTTAATCATTTTCCCACTGTCGTCCCTCTGGTTTGTCATGTGTTATTTAGCATATGCCAAATACCACATAGAATGGCTTGTTTCTGCATCTCAGTAAATTAGAAAATAATAGAAAAGCTAATTTTCGAAATAAAATAATCTTTAATTACCAAGTTTATGTGCATAAACAAGGATTGAATGACTGAATTAGTAGCTTAATTCAAATCATGAAGTGTATTTCTGTTCATTTGATTATGGCTTATAGCTAATGAAAACTCAAAATTTAGTTTCTTACTAAATTACAGTATTACATCAGACCAAGAAAAGAAATATTTTTATTGATGATAGCCTGCTGAATTGCATATCCATGTACATGTATAGTATTTGCACTCAATGCTTGGCCTGGGCTTCTCTTGCATGAATTACTCCTTCAGTGTAGTATGGCATGGAGGTAATCATCCTGTAGCACTACTGTTGTGTTAAGAAAGCCTAGGTTGTTATAATAGTGGTCAATAGCTCATTTACATCATAGGTTTGGTGTCATCTTCCCTCCTGACCACACTTTATAGAATATCAATAGATTTGTGGTCAGGAAATTTTTCTCGCGAATAAAGCACAGTTACACCTTGTTCATTAAGGCAGGTACTTTTTACATTGGTACTTTTGGCAGGGTGAACAGGTGCCAGTATTTGCTGCAAAAGGAAATTATCAGCATTTGCTTCACAGTTCTGTCAAGGTGATGGTTATCCATATTGCTTGACCACCTTTTCTATAACACTATGTCCTTCCACTCACTTTTCATGAGTATGCTTGACTAAAGCACTTTGTGAAAAAACAGCTATTTTAGCAGGGACAGTTTAGCAAATACTGGTCAACTGTAAAGTCAGCTTTGTCCCCATTCAAGTATTGGCCCAGATTTCAGCATCAATATTTTTGCATTATAACAGATTTGATGCAATTTTGTTATTTAGTGAAAAAACAGAATTTGTTTTCATTGAATGTAAGCCATAGTCTTTAAAATGAACTGAAATTTCAAGCTTTTATTTCTGTTAATTTTGACAAGTATACAATATAAAATAAAACATAAATAAGCCATATCTTTTGATTTGAAAACTGATATAAATTACATAAGTTATGGTGGTATTCTTTCTTGTGAAAATGTAACTGTGTATTAAAGTGTTCATAAGTTATGGTGGTATTCTTTCTTGTGAAAATGTAACTGTGTATTAAAGTGTTCATAAGTTATGGTGGTATTCTTACTTGTATTAAAGTGTGAAAAAAGTAATGGTCTCTCAAATACTGTGTTAGCACAGACCCATTGTTAGCACTATATCTGTGTAGCTTTTTTCGTATTAGTTTTTGTGAGTGTATTTCAACACCTCTAGTCTGCACCATCTGATTTGAGAAGAGTTGTGCAAGAGCTTACCTTTGGTAAATGTGCTTCTTTAAAGTAATACAAAATAAAGCCACGTTTGCTGATAACGTAATAATGTTCCCAAAATATAATGCAGTAATCAAATTAAAACCATTGGACAAACCCATATATAAATCTTTTTTATGATTTTATTGATGTCTACATGTGTTCAGCTGTGTTTGCTTGGCATTGCTCTTTAGTGTGACAGCACTAATAATTTCCTTTGTAATTCAGCTGCAGCTGCATGGGCATCACAAGATATTATCCATGACAAACTACATCTTGCTTTGCTTCAAGCTGTGTTTTTGGCCAAGGCATAGCTGTTCAGACCAACTAGTCCCTTGTACTGTCAGCTTGGCGGGCTTAAGGTGTGTTGATAGAAAACATTGGTGGCTTTGAAAAGAGGCAACATAGATCCTGTCTTAGTATTAGTTTCCACAGCCAGAGGAAATTTCTTCGCTAAACAAAGAACAAATAGAATGAGGAATTTACACAATTTAAAACTGTTTTTTTGTCAGCTCAAACTTGACTTTGGCAAGAGCACGGTTCCCAATGGGCTCTACTGGTGATGGGTTTTTTAGTTGAGTGTTTGAAGTTTGCTCTTTATACAGTAAATATTGCTAGAAAAACTGAATCTATTCAAACTCTGGCCAAGGACATTTTAGTTTTACTTTTTAATAATCAATAGTATCTCCATGGCTCAGTATCTTAGTGTAAGTAGTGACTAGCTTAATGACCTACCATTAGTAATCAGCAGAAAATAACAAGCCAGATTTCATGAGGAAGTGTTAGGTAAGGGGCACAGATTGGAATCAGTCTTGCCGAATTACACAGAGACAATCTGACCTTGGTGTGTGTGGTTTCTCTTGTAGATTGTACATACAACACAAAATAAACAAGCCACCTAAATAAAGTCACCTGTAAAAACTTTCCTAAATAAAAGCATTAAAGAAGGGTGACAGGACTTCAGCACAAAGATTTGAACCTTAAAGGGGTAGCTTTTATCACTTGCACACTTTCAGCTCTCTGTGCCTTTTTTAGATTTAACCCCTGTATGTCATGCTTTATATTTTCCTAAAACTGTGCTGTTTTAGCATTTCAATTTGCGATGTGAAAAGAAAAGTTAGGGTTATGTAACGCTTACCAAAGAGTTATTTTTGCTCCTGCATACACAATGAAAGAGGGTGGATGCTCAGCAAATAGGACTTAGTCACTGTAATGGACCTGAGTAGTTGCACAAAAACCTAAGAGGCAGGCTAACTAACAAAATAAATGATATAATTCTTGGCAGATTTAGGTTTTTGGTTGGATAATAGGAAAATCAAATACACTAATTTGTTTTGAGATTGTCGTGTTATTTATACTCATTTTAATGAAGGATATGACAAAAGGGAAACCTATTTAAATGTGATTGGGCAAATAGTGGTACAATCTATACAATGAAATTTAAATTATGTTTAGCTGTGGTAAAATCAGACTACAACTTTTTTAAAATAAAAGTTTGAAATATTTTTCGTATTGATATTTTTGAGGTGTACTTTGTTTTGTTTTGGTTTTTTTTGTTTTTTACAAAACTGTCCCTTTTGAAATTGTTTGTGAAAACTGTTAATGTTAATATTAGAACCCAGTAAAGACCACATAATGTGCACATCAAAAACCTAGAACTGACAGAAGCTATACTTTTTTATTTTATGAGATTATTACATATGATAGATTTGAGGAAAAATGCCAGTTTTATGGAATCCTGATATTTACACTGAAAAACACTGGGAGTAAAATAAGTTGATATGCTGGTAATTGCTCACGTTATCTGCTCAAAAGATATGCTATTCATAGCGTACCAGCTGTAGTTTTTAAAAAGTGTGCTGCCCATCACTTTTATTAGAGTGATGGCTGCACCATTAGTTTCCACACTATCACTTCCTTTTATTTTATAACTGAAAATGTTTCCAAAATTAAATTTGTTTTTTTGTTTGTTTTTTTTGTCAACAAGTAAAAAGTGTAGGACCCTACTTTCAGTCAGCTGAGCAACAATGAGCAGCAAAAATGATATGATAGAAAAAGTAACTTTTTAAAATTGATACACCCAGTTGTTGACCCATACCTTGCCATATTTTGTTTCACTTGGTCATATTAAATGTGCAAATGCACATTTAATATGACCCCAAAACATCTCAGAAAACAAAACTGCAAAAACACATGAAATGCCAGATCCCAGACAGCTCTCAGAGATAGATGATAGATGATATAGTCTTCAAGATGCCATGTGAGACCTTTAGCCTTAAATGAGTTCTCTTGGGTCTGAAAAACAGACACAACAGAGCTTTAAAAGAGACTGAACATGTGTAAATGTTACCCTACTGTTTTAGTTATATTTTCCAGGACTTAGAGGAAAGATACGTCTTTTTTTAAATCTTGACTTTTCATAACCAAAATAGTTTCTGTTTTTACTCAGGTGTTATATGGCTTTCGCTGCCCATCAGAAACATTAGCTGTGGCAGCTGTTGATTGTAACAAATTCCTCAACTTAATGGCTAGCAAAACTTGTCCAAGGCGATAAGACTGTGAGCATCACAAGCTAATTAAAACCTTAAGAAACAACAGCTTTATGAAGCACCCAATACGCTAATGAACAATCTAATGACGCTTAGCATTATTTTAGTAACACAAAGACCATCTGTTTACTCTTCTTCTCTTTTGGCTTTTTCCTTCTTGGGTCGCCACAGCAAATCATCTTTGTCTAATTAGTTCTGTCCTCTGCATCCTCTACCCTCACACCAACTAACTAAAGATGCTCAGTTTACAAAACCAGGCCAACAAAAATGTTTGGTATCCAAACCCTGGAAAGTTAATCAGTTATAAGGGTAAATGATAATGTGAAACTAACTTTTTTTTTCCTGCTGAGACTTACACTTTCAAACTGTGAATATTGGAAAACAAATCAAAATACAAACAAACAAAGCACAGAGCCTTAATGGAAGATAAAAAAAAAAAAAAAACCTGCCAGACTGCAGATGTGCTTAACAATCCTTCTGTAACTCAGCATTGGGTAACAAAATGAATTTTCTATCTATCTATCCATCTATCCATCCATCCATCTACCTATCTGTCTGTCTGTCTCTTCTCGTTAGATTTCTTTCATATTTCCTCACCTACTCCCCTCCTTTGTTTTTGCAGCGCCATTCTTCCTCTTTCTAATTTTTTTATGCGCCCTTTCTCGAGATGTGTCTATCATTTCCTTTTTTTAACTTTGTTGCTCCCTTGCATCCCTCTCATTTCTCGTGTTTTCTTTGAAGTGTTAAACAATAAGAGGGCTTCGTTCCCTAGCAAGCTTGTAGAGAAATCCAATCTGAAACTGCTGTACACAGTGCAGCACAGCAGAATCAAGTCTTTAGGATCACAGGAGGGTGGAAAGGGAGTAGGCAACATCAGAAGTATAGTCAGCATGCAGTGACAATGACAGTGGCTGCTCAGAACCTTGATCCTCCAATCCATAACAAAGCTGCATCAGCGCAGCTTGGCTGATAAAACCTGACTCATGCCTCGAAGAAAAAAAACCCTGTCTGCCTTTGTTGTTCTAACTACTGGACCTTGACATATGTCCACTTTAAGACATACTTTAAAAAACACTATCAGGGTATAATTATGGCAAACTTATTGACTGTGATGATTAAGGTAGTGAATTTCATCAGTCTAGCCTGTCACTGTAGTGGAGAAGCACAATTACTTGTCCTTCCATTTTCTTTGCCCTTCTGTCCTTTTCTCATGTATGCACTTGGCACTTTTTTACAGTGGTAAATGCTATTCATTACTAAACGTTTAAATTGAAAAAAGGCAAAATTAGTACTCTGGGAAGTAGGCCATGACTGGGTCATATACTTCCATCTGCTAAAACATCTGAAATATGTTTATGCATTCTCACATGCTTCCTAAAAGCTATGTATCATACTTAGTGACTATAATGTATGCACTTCCGTCGTAAACATGTATCATCTCTCTCTTTGGCAGACTCTATATTTTTGTTTACGTCTAATGTTTATAGATATAAATGCAAACGCTGCAGCACGTCCCTTGATGTTGCTCTTTGAGCATATAGGCTTCTGTTTCAGATGGAGATCTTGTCTTTCACCACACAGAGAAAGTCACTGGAGTCATAGTCACATAACTAATTCCAAATTGGGAATTATTATGACAGCTTGACATTTCAAATGTATTTTGATTAATTTTCATTACTTTGTATATGCATGGAGAAGAAATATCAATCAGATTTTTTCTTTGCTCATAAATATCTGCACATTTAACAATTTATTGGCTTTAAGCAAACTCAAAGATGGTCAGATGAATGCACTGATGTAAATTATATTGCACTGTAAGGAGGATTTTAAAGAGGTAGACCACAATCCTCAAATAACTTGCAGCCGATGGAAGTGCGATTTGAGAAGTGATAATAAATCCTTGATGACTGAATTTTACAGACTGGTGGACAATTATGCAAAATCCCAGCAGAAGCTGCAGATAGTTGTTTTTGCTCGCAGAGCAATATTATTGCTATTGAATTTGGATGCATGTTTTTTTGTTTGTTTTTTTTTTTTTTTTTTTTACACAAATATTTTTTCATAAAATATTTTGGAAAAAGTAGTCTAATATTTTTTTTTTGCATGGTAATGTTAGAGTGCTTCATTTTTCAAACAGACCATATTTGAAACCACTAAAGAAGATCATCTCCAAATATGGAAAAAAGATTTTAGAAGCTGTTTCTAACAGCATTTCTGCTTCTTAGAGGATGGCAGAGAAACAAATGTGTGAGAATGGTTTTTGGCTTTTATTCCTCCTCTAATAGTTTCCTCATACACATATCTGAGAATTGATCCCTAAATAACTAATTTGTTATTTGTGGATTTCATAATGAAAGTTGAATTGGCGAAAAATCTGTTTTGATGGGGTTGACCTTGCTCCATGTGGACTAGCAAACCTAACCAGCTGCATGACAATAAAAATATGTTGTTCTCTCCCAGATTAAGCAATTTATTATTTACAAATTTTGTTATATATTTTGAAACTCAAACGATGTACATTTAAGTACTTGATATTTTTGTACTTTTATATTACATGTCTACATTATATTTGTGCAATGTAAACATCAGGTTATACTGGCTCACATTTAGATTTCTGATAAAAAACAAAACAAAACAAAAAAAACAACTCTAGATTTCTTGTTCTGTGTTTTACTAACTGAGTTGTTTGACAAGTTACTCTTTATTTGCACTCTTTAAGCACGGAAACGTTTGAAGTACATCATACCAGTTTTTATTGTTGTTGTAATGACATTATTATTTTAGTTATGCAAATTAAACTCCATTCCTCATCTGCCTCTGTGATATTCTGTCAATGATGGAGCCTCTCTGTGTAACAAGCAACTCTCCCACAATGCAGTGTGTTGTAGTTCTGCTAGGAAATTTTGATTCTTGCTGCACAACTGACATTTTCCTTATGGGAACAAACTGAACTTGTTCTCTGAGGATACTGAGGAAGCATTTTGCTATCAGTGCACACCCCTGAACACTTTAGATTAAAATGTGTGTTTCCATTTGTCAGTACAGTGTACAAATGTGAATATCTTGTAATATTTACCTCTGTTCACTTCAATTTTGTGCACTTTGATATTATTACTGTAATATCACAACTGAAAAATGGATGAAATTAGCTTACAATATTAAATCAAATGAATCTGTCCTTGACTTTCAGTTCATGGTTTCTGGTACTTTTGCTGTGTTTACAGACTTCTTTGTTTAAACTTTTAAGGTCCAAGCTTTTAGACCAGGCAGTTTTGGTTGGTCTAAAACTTGACAAAATAAATTGGTCTAAATTAAAGTTACAAATATTACAGCTTTTCTCAGTCACTTTGGAGCAATTCTTGAATCATTTTCGACATTTGCAAAACAGTAAGTGCATTTCTCAAAACAATTCATATAAACAGCAAAACACCATGGAGTACTTGTAAAATACAGTCTCTTTCTCAAAATCCTTAGTTCATCTCTTAAAATTAGGTATCTGTGATAACGAACATGTCAGTGCCTCAGAAAGACAAGTCATTGTTTCATTGTGTAGGGATAAGACAGTCAAATTGCTTAGTGATGTTGTCAATATGGAAGTATACGCTGAACAGATACTCTGATGTAAACTATGGCTAAAGTTTTGATGACAAGTATTGTAAAGTGTAATTGTGGAAGATCAATGGCAAGAGACTGGACAAGATTCACATTTATGCTTTTACTGTAATTTGACAGACAATGTCATGATGATACAGGAAAGAAAATACAGCACTGGAGAGCACAAAGAAAAAAAAGGAGAAATGGAAACATAAGACAATCTTCTTAAAGAAAATTGTAGATGCAGTGCTATAGGAATTACAGTGCAGTCTTCTTACATCTCCTCATGTTCATGTCTGTTGAGCCACAAACTCGCATCCACATCACAACAAATGTCCTCTCTGGCGATGCAGCATAGAAATAATCTTTTAGGAATGAGGAGTAAGGTGAGTGGAACTCCATCAGCAACCAGTTGCGGGCTGCAAACCATTGTCTGATGATGTTGAATGATTGAAACTGGCATATGTCCTATGTTTTTTCTGCCTCTTTCCTCTGTTTTGCTTCTTAACTCCTCTGCCACAGCCTCACTCCTCTTCCTCTTCCTCTCTTTGGCTGTTGACCCTGTCCAAATCCTTGTCCTTCCATTGTTGAAAATGTAATATTTTGTTGTGTTCCAACTATGTACACTATATTCTTGCCAGTTGATTGTTTTTGGCACCTTTTAGTATTTCAGAAAACTGTTGGATTATTGGTTGATCTAATGTTACATATTCACCTATGCTGGAGAAACTCAGGATTCACCTGGGAGCAATTTATCAGTTCAGGACAGATTAAAAAAAACAAACAAACAAACAAAAAAAAAAAACATCTGATAGAAATGTATAGAAATATACTTGACATATTATGATAACCTGTTCAAGCATTTTGCATGTAAAGACTTATACTATGAACTTATCCTTAAATGTTGTGGAAATTAAGACTATTCAACAGAGACCCATATAATTCATTTTAATCAACATGACAAAATTAATTGAAAATGTCAGAAAAACCAGAGAATTGTACATAATCACTTCTATGATGTACAAAACCACTTGCAACTTGCTCAAAGGAATCAGAAATTGTCTTTTTGATGTGCACAAGTGACATAATGATTTGAAGACTGAAGTTTTGAGAATTTCAATTCTGTTCTGAGAAATGCAACAAAGCAACTGAGAAAAACTGTAAATTGACTTGACTAAATGAGGTCAACCTAAAGCGTTAATTAAAATCAGGTCTATTGCTCCCTGAGTGATCATTCCAAAGAGAGGAAAATACTTGATATTGTTGCTGCTTCATTTTGTTGTAGAACACATTTATAAAGTACCATGACTATGTCAATTCAAACATAGCTATTTACGCATCAAATCTAAATATTTCCCCTCAGTAAAATGTAATTTAAGCAGTGTGCAGGGAACTTTGCATTGAAATCACTTTGTGCCATCTTATCTCTGGAAAATTAGATGTTTTATCAAATCCAAGAAAAAAAATCTCCAGTAATGCAAAGTCTTGGAAAGAACAAGCCTGCTCTTCATTTTTTCAACATCCCAACCCCAGGTGTTTGTAAGCTGTTTAGTGTATGCTTCACTGAATAATATAATGGAAACTGACAGGCAGTGTGGGGAAAATAAAAAAGGTAATAAGAAAAAGAGGAAGTGAATTACATTCAATCGTTTAGGGGTTGATAGACTAAAGTGCTGTTGATTATAATATGGTAAGCATGATATTTTTCTTACAAAATATAAATACGTAGGCTATTATTAGGATGTTATTATCCATAATTTGTTGAAAGGGTGGTATAATAGACATTCAACAAAAATTTAAAAAGGTGCTTTTATCTCAAGATATTCATATTTTGGTAGTTTGTTTCTGTTATGTTAAAACACATATCCATTACTGTTTTTTTCAGTTCTTTGTTATTCATTTACAGTGACTTTGGTCAGACATACTACAGTGGGGCATTTTAGAGATATACTGAATCAGACAGGGTAGGCCACTGAGAGTTTTCAGGCAATGCTTTCTTATGTTTTATTTATGACTGAAAGATGATTCACCTTGACATTTGCTGATGCTTTTGGTCCTAAGTGAATATCTTGCCATCATGAAAAAGCTTGTCCAGGGTTGACCTGCTAAATTTTTAAGGAGTTCCTTGTCAGTATTAGCCACTCCCTAGATAGTGAATGTCCATTCAGGATGAGACCGTTGTCATAAGAGGATGAGTTTTAGGCATTGCAATACCTTTTATGCTTGAGTTGACTCAAAAACAAACTCACTGCAGTATTCGTGCTGTAAACCCTGTAGTCAGAGATGAAAAAAAGGACTTAGTACATTGATGCCAAGTTGTAGCACCAGTATGAGCAAGAGTTAACAATGTCCTTGAATTAGGATGCCTGTCTAAAATAAATAAATAAAGTGGACAGCACAGAATTGGGCATATTTGCAAAGCTATGTGCAGATGCTAAATGTGTGCATATTTGAGTTTGCACATCCAATTTCTGAAACTAGATCAAAAACCTAGACCTACTTTAAAATAGCTATACTGAGCAAATAGTCTCTCTCAGCATTAACGTAGTTTACCAAAATTTAAATAAGGGTAAGGTCCACTCATATTTATGTTTTGCTATGTTAAATTCAGTCAGATCTTATAGCATAATGTTCTTAAAGACCAGAGTTGTTTGCGTTATGCAGATTAGATGAAAAGGGTGTTGTCTGCTGAAAGCTGGTGGAAATTTTAGCACAGGAGAAAAGAATAAAGGCAAAAAAAATGACATGGTACACTTTACATGTAAATGGAACCTGAGTGTTACAGAAGGTAGAATTTAGTATCTCCTCCAGTGAAGTCTACCTGATGTTTTTGGGGAAAAAAAGTCCTAATCAAATAAATTATGATATAATCTCCCATTGCTATTTAAAATTCTGAGTACAAACTCTATGATAATGGAACAGTCCAACTGTTTAGTCCCAGCAATCTTGTGGGAGGAGCAATGCCTGTGTTGGCTTCTGTTTCATCTCTTCTCTCTCTATCATCGCTGTAATTTGTCCAGTACTATGTTTTGCTTTATCAAGCCTGTCAACTAACTTTTTCTAAGTAATCAATCAATACCAATATGATTGGCACACGCTATTTCACATGAAGGACTATATGACAGATGTTTGTGTTACCTGGGCCATATATGCTGAGTTTTTCGCTTGAAATTTTGTCTGTGCAACATCATCTTCTGAGTACCGGATGCTAGCAAATCACCGCAGCCAGATAAGGAAGCGTGCATCTGGAGCTGGTGTCTAGTCCAGGTGTCCAGTCCAGGCTGAGGAAACAGCAGGAGGAATCATCTTGGTTGAGGGAGTCCAGATTTGCTTGGGTAGAGTGATGTCCCCAGTTGGTGCCAGTCAGTGAACCAGGATGGGACTCGGCCCATGTGTTGCTGTACTCTGACCGGTGTTTCCCCAACTCGACGAGCCCAGCTCCCCACACTGCAGGAGTGGATCCTGCAAGCTGTCACCTGTCAGGCAGGGTGTGTGGGATGTGCCCTTTCTTCTCTACATTGCCCAGCCATTCAGCATGCATCTGCGGTCAAGGCCCAAATCCAGCATGGATTGCTTGGCTGCAAGCTGGCTCTATAGCAAATAAAGCTTTTATCAAAGAAGAAAACTGGATTTTATGTTCTTGACAATTTTGGTAGTGGGAACAGGAATACACACATTTAAATGACCTGTGCCCTCTGAACTGTTATGTGTTTGGGACCTCACATGTGGCCAGGTGAGGAGGTGGACTTGCTCTCTATCAGGACAGGATTATGAATGGTAAGTGGTAAATGCCCTGTACTTGCATCGCGCTTTATCAATTCCTTAGGACCCCAAAGTGCTTCACACTACATTCAGTCATTCACCCATCCACGCACACATTCATATGCTGATAGTGGTGAGCTACTACATTGTAGCCAGAGCTGTCCTTGGGCAGTCTGACAGAGGTGCCACCATCACCATGCACCGGCAACCCGTCAATTACAGGACGAACTCCTACCACCGTCCCCACCATCACCATTTTGAAGCCAGACCCTTTCGACTCTAATGAGCTGCAGATGACTAAAGTTGGGAACACTGACTCATTTTATTGTGTTTTAATATACCGATATCCAGGTTCTGCTCATTTGTTTTTAGATGATTTCTCTGAATTTTTATATTTCATTATTAAATGAAATATAGGACAACATGTTCTCCTAAAAATAGGACAACGTTTCACAATGTGGAGTGTTTGTGGAAACAACTAGCATTTAATGAAAGGATTAAAGAGGTCAGATCTGCATATTTTTCAAATCTTTCGAACATGAACAAGAAAAACCCCAACGTGTTGTTTGTTACCATGAATTATATTGTGTCACCCTCAGCTCCTTTGGCGCCTATATTCACAACTGATGACTGTAACAGATTTTTAAACTTTTTTGTAGAAAAAAGTTGATGACCTAAGGGTAAGTGTAAACTATCCCTTAAGAGCATCCGAGTGCAGGCTCTACTGGTCCTAATTTACTCCTGTCACTTTGGAGGATGTTAAAATTTTATTAAAAAATATGAAACCCTGTTTCTGCCCACTAGCTGTTGTACCCACATCATTATTTTTAAAAGTGTTTGAGGATATGGGCCCTCATGTTGTCAAAGTGATGAACCTTTCGCTTTCAACTGGGTAAGTCCCAACCTTTTTCAAACAATCAGTCTTAAGTCACATTTTGAAAAAACCCAATTTGGACCGATCTGATTGATCAATTATTGGCCAATATCTAAACTGCCCTTTCTGGCTAAAGTTGGGGAAAAGTTGGTGGCAGGGCAATTAATTGCCTTTCTGGAAAGAAATAATATTCTTGATAAGTTTCAGTCTGGTTTTCATAAGATGCACTCTACTGAGACTGCCCTGTGCAAGGTCTCTAATGATATATTGATAGCGGCAGACTCTGGTAAGTATAGTGGATTGGTGTTTTTGGATCTGTCCTCAGTTTTTGACCACAAAATTCAGCTTAAAAATAAATTTGGATTTCCTGGGACTGTTCTTAAGTGGTTTTCTTCTTATTTGAGTAACAGAACCTTTTCAATCATTATAAATAATATAATATCCAAAGTCATTCCTCTGTTTCATGGTGTTCCTCAGGGCTCAGTCCTGGGCCCAATTTTGTTCATTTTGTACATCAGCCCCCTGAAGATGATTATCAGCAGCTTTGAAGATGTGTCTTACCACTTGTATGCTGATGATATTCAGATGTAATGCTCTTTCGAGTTTCACAAGTTAGCTGACCTATTAAATTGCATCTTGTGTATTAAGGACTGGTTATCTAAAAACTATTTTCAGTTAAACTCCAGTAAGACTGAAACTCTGATCATTGCTCCTGAACAGAATGTTTCTGTGATCAAACAACACCTCGGTTTTCTGGGCTCATCCTCTTAGTCTAGTGTCAGAAACCTTGGGGGTTTATTTTGATCAGACTGTCTTTAGACAGCCTTTCAAGACTTGTGGTTAAAACTGCTTTCATCATCTTAAAAATATCTCTAAACTGAGGGCAATTTTATCTGAATCTGATCTTGAGATGATTATTTGTGCTTTTATTTCTTCTTGTTTAGATTATTGTAATTCTCTTTTTAATTGTTTTAACAAAACAGCAGTCAATCATCAACAGAATGCTGCAGCAAGACTTTGAACAAGAACAAACAGAAAGGCACACACCATACCAGTATTATCCTCTTTACATTGGCTACCTTTCAAATTTAGAATTGATTTTACAATTTTAGTACTGACTTTTAGAGCTCTTAATGGGCAGGCCTCCCATATACATCACAGTCCTTTTAGTTCCTTATTCTGCTAGCTGTACTATCCAGTCTTCAGATCAGAACCTCCTGAAGTTCCTTAAGACCCAATTTAAAACTTGAGGGGAGCTGTCCTGTCAAGCCATAGTCCCGAGGTTGTGGAGTGCCTTGGCCCTGTCTCTCCATGTGGCTGACTCTTAAGACACTTTTATTACTTTTAGTTAAATGCACCTCTTATTGTAAGCTGTTTTAATTTGTTTTTCTTGTATTCTGTAAAGCACTTTGTGATTTTATCTGTGAAATGTGTTATTTAAATAAAATTTATGGCTTCACAAACAAGGGTTATCAAACAGAATTTAAATAAATGAGTTTTGCTAAAAAATATCAATTTTGTGCAATGTGAGTGAAGTCCAGAGTGGAATCACTTACCAGCTGGGTTGTTGTACTTAGACTGATAAGGGAGAGGTCAGACAAACAAGGAGGTGGTGAGTGAACATGCAACAAGAGACCATTGTTTCACTTATTTAAAAAAGATCTAAAAAAAACTATCAAGGCAATGTCTGTATTCTTTTATTTTGTTAATGGTAAATTTATCTGATATCTGCTTTATGATTTCTCAACTTTAACTCCTTTAGGAATCTCAGGGGGTCATATACAGTCATATTCAATAAATTATTTGTTACATTGAGACACATTTTACAGATTAAAAGTACCTTTTGAAAATAACACACTTTAAGCAGGTATTAAACATACTTTTCTTGTGATGAGACTTATATCTCTTTGAAGGGATCTTCAGGATCCATTCACTTCAAAGAGCTTTTCAAATGATGTAGTTTTGTAAATGTTCACTTTTCTAAGAACAAGCCATTTTATCCCTAATGTAGTTTTATATTAATTGTTTTTGTGGGTGAACTTCACTAAAAAAGGTTGAATCATCTGTATTAAAATGTTGTATTCTTGCACAAAAATATATAATTTTTGAAATATATAAAATTTCTAAGAATAAATGTCAAATACCCATGTAGTTTTTTATTTTTTTTTTACAAATGTTTTGTGCATTATCAACATTTTAGTGCTACTTGTAATATAGAAAAAAATAAAAATAAAATGTAACAAATAGTAGAGGAAAAAAGTGGACTTAAATTGCTTTGGCAGAAACAAAATTCATCTTCAGCGAATATAACAATTAAGGCAATGCACAAATGATAAAGCAACACTCAACTATTAACCAAGGAGCAACAAGAAACCAAGAAGAAGGGAGCGCATCATCACCATCCTCATCCTCATCCTCTCTTCCACTGCACGAAGCCTGCGTCAGTGTAGCAGCCAGGTCACGCACAGTGCCACCATGACATGTAACAAAAACAAACAGCAATGAGAATGCACCCTGTACCTCTTTTTTGTATTTTATTTATTCGCCGATTAAATAAATATAACTTTAAATTAAATAGAATAATAACTACTGCAGTGCATGCAGAATATTGCAAGCAAGCAAAGTTGTAAAAAAAAAACAAAGTACAGCTCTTACTAACAAAGACTTGAGTCCTGTTGTTCATGGTAAAGAGACATTCAAAAGAATCGGATCATTTATAAACATCACATTAGTGGACCTTCCACATTAATGGACTTTTCTGTCTTAAACATGTTTTTTTATTGGTCGGATTTAATATTCCAATCTCAAATGTCATGTTTTCATTAGCTGTAAATGGAGAATCATTATAAAAGAAATAGAAATAATGGCATCAGTCTGTGTGCAATTAATCTATATAATGTGTTTCACTTTGTGAATTGAGTTACTGAAAAAATGAACTTTTCAGTAATCTAATTTATTGAATATGCGTGTACATAAAGAGCAACATTGAAAAGGTTCTTGTAAATACTGTTTCAGAGTAGGTGAGTGTTGAAGTATAATTGACAACCATAATAAAAACGTGGAGATTAGTTTAAAATGAGTTCTTAAAGCACATAAGAAAAAAGAAAATCAAAATTGGACAGTGTTGAACACCTCTCATAGGTTCTTCCTTTTTAGACATTCCCCATGTTCTTTTAACATATGCAAATATGTTCTACAACTAAACATTAAAAAGAACCTAATGCCAAGAAAATATTGTTTGTTAAAGAAATAGGTCTTGGTGTACAGAGAGGTGCAGTCTTAAAGTTCTCTTGTGTAACAAAGGACAGTAGCAGGTAAGCAAAATCCAGTTTCTGGCCTTGGTACAGCTAGTACATACAGCATGCACCTAGTTTTATTGTCTATGCAATTCAATATGAATTCTTGCAGTTGTTATTGTAAGAGGTTTTTCTTTCTTTATTGGAAGTGAAAGTTTGAATGTCATCTCAGTGTTAAATCATATTAATTAATTAATTAATTAATATTTACTTATGTAGCCGAGGATATTATTTAGGCAAAAAAGGAGTTTCTCTTTATACATGTCAGTTTTTGTGTTTTATTCATATTTTTTTCTTGTGAGATGAAAAGTCAGCAAGGTAGAGGGAAAGAGATAAACTGAGGCATTTTTGATTAAACAATTATGTTAAAAATATTAAAGAAAATATCTGACACTGAATATAAGCCAACCTTAAATGCAATCACAGTTCAGGTGATACAAAAACTAAAACATTGAAATTAAATAAATGGTGAAAGTGCCATGTTGTTTAAAGCCCTTGAGCGAAATTACTTTATTGTCTTTGCACTTTTTTCATCAAATATCTGTAAGGTCTCCCCAGCAAATCAAAAATCAATCATTAAATATAAACAGAGGCAATAATAAATATAGCAGCCATAGTAAGTGCAAAGTGAAGTTTGGCTCAATACATGTGGCAGAGTGCAGAGGGATTGATGGAGGTCATGGCTCTGAGGAAGAATTTTTGAGTGTGGATGTTTGATTTCTTATACATCTAAATCTCTGTCATGAATGCAGGGCGACCAACTGTCTGTTCCCTGAGTGGGAGTGCTGCTGGGCTTCTTCAGAAGTTGATCAACACACCCTGAGTCAAGTTTTGGGAGTTATCTTCCAGAATCTTTTGGGCTGTTTTTCCAGCACCTGAGCCAAGTTCTTCCTCCCCTGTGCTGGGCTGCTGGTGTAGCACAAAATCACACACAGACAATTTTCAGTGATGCCTCGACTGGAGTTTTTACCCCCTGAACTTCCTCAGGAAGAAGAGTCTTTCTGAGATTTTTTTCACCAAGTCTATGTTAATGTAGATCCCCAGAAATTCATCAAGATGCTCCACATTCTTACTATATATTTTTTGTACTGGCTGTAGAGGTTCTATTGTATAATCTGTTTAGTCCTTGTGATTTTCAGCACTGGAAAAGCTTGCAGATCTCCTTTGTATAATGATCCTCAACATCGTTTGATATGACATAAACAATGGGGTTGTTAGTGAATATCAGCATAGTGTTTAATGTAGAAATGGGGACGCAATCACAAGTTAAGAGAGTAAACAGAAGTGGGCTGAGAACATAACCCGGTAAAGCAAATCTGTTCAAGTTTAGATACTGGTCTTTTCTTACCACTTATGCCTTGATGGTAATCAAGTCTTTGCTCCAGTAACACAGTGAGATGAGCAGCCTTGGGTACTGAAGCTCAAGTACCAGTTTATGTAGGAGTTATTGGCTACAAATGCCATTCTGAAACATGCATTGATATGTTGTAGGTGAACTGGACAGTGTGAAGTTCCATGAAGGCTGCATCATCTATGAATTGGTCTCCCCTTTAGTAAAACTACTGACAATCCAAATAAAAAGGGGGTAATATCTTTGTTGTGTCTTAGAACCAGTCTCTTGGAGCATTCCATAATAATGATAAGGGGTCAACCTAACAGGACTGTAGTCACTTAGGCAGGTGACAACTGGCTTTATGGGCACTGACATAATAAAGGGGTTACTTGAGGGACATGGGAGAATGTAAACATTCCTCTGAATTGGTCAGCACATGACTTTAGTATCCATCCTAACAACTCATCTAGCCCTGCTGCCTTGGTGGTGTTGATATTCCTCACCAGGGACTTCACTAGATGATGGTGCTGGGTGACAGTTTGCTGGGTTGGCAGCAGGTACAGCTCTTCATGGTCTTCTACTAATCTATCAAAGTGTGCAAACCACTGTTTTAGGGTGTCAGAGTGTCCTGTCACAGTTGATGTACTGCGTGCTGCACATGTATCCTAATACCTATCCACATGTTCTCAAGGTGCTTTTTTTAAGTGCTGTTCTGTGTGTCACGTGGGCTTGCATTTTGCCTCTTTTTTGCCTCTTTTCACTTTCCGCAGGGCCCTGCTGTGAAAGATTTTTGCTCACTCACTGATTTCCTCTGTTATTACACCCTCCCCACCCCCAGCTAAAACAGAAGAAATCTTTTCATGGTTCTGAAAATAAACACCATTTTTGGTTTTGAGAACACATCAGCAATGCGTTTTGATCCAGAATCACAAACATTTTAACTGTTAGGACAGAGTCACTGGAGAAGAGTCGAGCAGGCTATATTGATGCAGAATTTACATTGACTTCATTCCCCTTTTAATTTATGATGAATCACCTTTCTTTCTTTCAAATGAGTCCTTGTCTCTCACTGCCAGTTCATAAGGACATTAGGGAAGGTTGTGATTTTGAGACAATGCTGCCTAGCATTATTACATCTGCAAAGTGACTATTAATACATGCTTCCTCCAAAAGCTGTGAGGATTTCCTTACAGACTATGGGTCCAGTGTGTCCACTTTCTTTTCTACATGGATCAAACTGCAGCATAATTATTATTGTTACACGATTATACATTTTTAGTCAGATGTTTCTAGGTTAAAGCATTCAGACAGCAGTAGTAGGAGGTAGTGCTGTCTCACATGCTGCCTTTTTCCTTAATGGGAAGCTGGCTTTAGACCATTCAGGTAACACAAAATACAAGCAAAATGTGTTTCCAAAGACATGGTAACATGAAATTATCTGGAATAAGTTTGCTGTGCCAATTAATGAACAGCAAGGCTGCACATTCTTTGCTGAAAATGCTAGGTTCTAGTATTTCAGCTTTGTTTTATGTTCATCAAAATTATGCTAGAACTTTGAGCCTTTGCTGTTAATGTTCATGTGTCAAATACTAAACAAGAATCTTTTTCTCATCTAGTACAGAGTGTTCGTCGCCATATAATCAAACTTTCTCCGCATCACTGTGGAGATCATTAAAAGATAGATGCTCAGCAGAACAGCAACCCTTTTCTCAGCATCCTGCCAACAAATGGACAAATCCACAGTGATAAAACTTGCAATAGTAGAAAAGGCACTTGCTCTTTAAAGTCAGACTTAGATTAGTCTGTCTATAAGTTCTGGGCAGGCTTCCAAGCAAACATAAATCAGTACCAGTTTTTCTCTTGGTTTTAGCAAAATGATAAAGAAATGTGAAAACATCTGAATTTCTATTTGAATCATTAATTGATTTATACAGTTGTTTGTTAGTGATTTTCTGCCCTCTGTAGTTAAGTAAAGTTGCTAGTTAGGTTCTTGCTCATGTCCAGTAGACATATTAACTTGATATATGTCTCTAAAACTATGATTTGCTGGCAATAAATGTATGAATAAATAAGTAAATAAATAACAGAAAGAAAAATAGTTGGCTCCCTATCATAAAATCCATGGTTTTGAATGGAGGTAGGGATAATCTTCAGTGATATGAAAAACCTCATAGATGGCTTGTTATGTAGGAATAGCTGCCAGGGCAACAGCTGAGGAGCACTTATTGAATGTGGTGTACTTAAAGGTGGAAGCTGGGCAGCAGAACCATTAACCGAGTACAACATAAAGAACCATGACGCCACTGCATTTTCCCTCTAATGTTTATAATGGGCTGTGTTTCTGACCAGCTGCATAGGAACCTTTGAATCTTGCTGGATTCAGTCTACTTCTGCAGTAGAAGCAAAGTAGACTACCACCTGCTAACCAAAGAGTCAAACCTTTTTTTCAGTAAGTCATTCTACTGCTTGGGGTCCAACAAAAGTGGCAGAAGCTGCCCACATCCCAACTTGAAAGATATTACTTAGTAAATACCAATTTTGTTGCAGTATGTATTTTATTATATATAAAGTGATGACTAAATTACTTGTTACTTACCTCTTGTCAACATGACTGAGCTTGGCAGGGGATTTTTCTTTATGTGATGAAAAAGGCAGTGTTCTGAAATCAAGCATCTAGGCACATCTGTTTACATAATCTACAAATGAAAAAATGTCCAAGATTCAAACTTCTGAATAACATCTAAAACCTCAAGAATGTTATTACAGAAAACTGATAAGATTTCAGAAACAATTGTATTAATCAACTAGATGGCAGTATGGATTAAAACCTGAGTGTATAAAGTTAACCATCCAAACCTTGGATGTCCATGGTAATATTTTTGTATTTCAGGGCTTGACTAGTCTTTATGTTTAACACATGTGGTGTCGTTGTATCCAAGGGAAGACAAGATGGTGGTAGTCACATGTTGGTGACGATGCAATTTTATGGAAGAAAATGATCGAGGGGGAACCAAAGAACTGGATTAATAGAACGAAAGAGCAAACGAAATAAAGTGAAACAACTGGAGCACAGGGAGGAAAAGGAAAAACCGCCATGAAGGAAAAGAGATGATAGAGACCAGGCAATGAAAAACAGAATAATCATACAAGGAGGTGAGGAAAGTAACAGGCTTTTAACTACTGAGAGAGTTAAAGAGTGGTATGAGAACCAGGCATGACTAATCAGTGGAATGCAACGTAGCTGGGTTAGAAGCAGACCAGTGAAACTGAGGTAAGAGGACTAATAAACACAGACTGAGAAGAGAGGAACCTGAACTGGAACATAAAAGGATCTACTAACCAAAGGAAAGGAATTAGCATTAAATAAGCATATAAACCACTACACAGAGAACAGAACACACAAAAAAAAAACATAAACTCATCACTAAGAAATGAACAATATATAGACCACCCTTAAAGCTGCAGTATGTAACTTTAACTATTGCCGTCCAAAGAAATGCACCGCTCCTGACCTCAAACAACCAATCAGAATCAGAAGGAAGGTCTTAGCGCTGTCAGTCACCCTAGTGTACGTGCTTCTAAATGTGCTAATGGTGGAGAAACAAGTTACAGTTCCAGGAAAACTGTTTATCCGCCATCAGAATCCTGTCAGAGTCTGATGACTCTGCAGTTGTTGGGTATATCAGAGATGGACAAGAACCTGAGTACAGAGAGCTGGTGGACCACTTTGTGTCATGATGTGGAAACAATCATCTCATCTTGAATGTGAACAAAACTAAGGAGATGATTGTAGATTTCAGGAGAAAGAGGGTCAGATCAAACTCTATTTCCATCATGGGAGAAGAAGTAGAGGTCACTGAGGAATACAAATACCTTGGTGTTCATCTAGACAACAGACTGCACTGGAGACTCAACAGTGAAGCATCTACAAGAAAGGACAGAGCAGACTGGAGTTCTTGAGGAAGCTAAGATCCTTCAAGGTTTGCAGCAAGATGTTGCATTTCTTCTATAAGTCTTTTGTTGAGAGTGTCATCTCCTCTGCCATCATCTGTTGGGGCAGCAGCATCAGGGCCAGGGACCTAAAAAGGCTCAATAACCTGATAAAGAAGGCTGGTTCTGTTCTGGGAACAACTGTGGAACCTCTGGAATTGATGATGCAAAGAATGATTTTGCAAAAAATCTAGAAAATTATAGACAACCATGGGAATCCTCTTTATGAGACTATTATTGGAAAACAGAGTCTCTTCATTCAAAGGCTTCTTCAGTTTGGTTGTAAAACGGACTGCTACAGGAGATCTTTCCTGCCAACAGCCATCACCATCTATAATAACTCCTTGACTAAATGAGTTACATCAACATTTAATTTCCCTTTGGGATAAATAAAGTATTTTTGAATTGAATTTGAATCATTGGTGGCCATGCTAACTAGCCTTAGCATTTGTGGAAGGCTATGTTGTTATGATCCAGCTCTAGCATAGCAGAGAGCAAGGGAGAGTGTGTGAGCAGGGAGTACAGGGAGTACTTGAGGATAATTGCCAGCACTATGACCCTGTTTCTGACTGAGTGGTGTATTTCTGCAGTTAGTACTGGGAGTATTGGGAGAAGGCAGAGGAGCTTGATTTTTTTTCACAGATTATCTGTCTTATGATATACTGTCATGATATAATGATAATTTTAACAAATATGTAAAAAAAAACCATATTTTCATAAAAGTTACATCCTCCAGCTTTAAGTGACAACCAAGTGAGAACCAAAATGCAGACACCCATGAATCATAACTATGCAGTTTTTAATGTGAACTGTTTTAAGTCTTCTTTAACTACACAGGTTTAATTCAACTGAATGTTAGAATTATGCTTTACTATAGATGTATTAGAAACAAAGAAATAATGCATACAAAATAAAATCTTATTTTTCACTAATCTAATTTTCAATAAGATGGCATCTCTATGTTGAAATTTCTTTTTCAGGATAAACAGTAGCTGATATGTTTCAAAATGGATTCATAATTGCTAAGCCCAAACCATTGATTTGGGCTTGCCTTTATTTGCCATTTTCCTTACATCTGTCTCTCAAGTTCTCATTTGCCTTCAATGTATTCTACATTGTGTAGTAACTGAGTTCTTGAAAATCAGTTCACTGTGCCTCTTTCAACTTCAGTCTTTGTCAAATCACCTTTGTTTGATTGCCCATATTGAACAGCGTTTGTGAATATCTTGCAATATTCATCACATACGAGCATGCGCGTCCACAGGTGCAAAAGCCCTCTAACATCCAGGAAACAGGAAAGAACTTTGTTCAGAAAGTACTTGCAGCTGTCACTGGATCTGTTTGCAGCTGAAACTAAAAGTCGACGGGAGTGTGTGCTTCTGTGAAACACAGCCATTATTCTGGTGGAAATATAATATTTCGACTCAATTCTAGGCAAAAAATATGAAAGCCAAACATAATTAACTGAATCAGCTAATATGGGCTTTCTGCCGACAGAGCATTGAGATTTCTGGGATTTTTAAATAAAAAAGTAATGTCTTATAGTCTCTTTTGCTTATTCCTTCCTCCCAGTAGCCTTTCTAACTTATTTATCTTAGAATCATCTCAGTTTTATATCCCTATAGCATCAAAATCCTTTATCTTCCACATCTTTTGTGTTGTGCCAAACACGAGTACGGGTGGTCCACAAAACAGTGTTAAAGGAAAAAAAGAATTTGGCAGAGGGAGATGAAAAAAAGTGCAAGAATAAAAAAGTTTTTCTGCTCCAGCCTTAAGCTTAACTCTCAGTAAACAAAAAAAGAGAAGTTTTGTGAGTAAACTGCCCCCTAAAATTTTGTTTTACAACTCCAAATATTTTCAAAGAGTTTCTTTTAACAAAACAAGGTGAATTGTTGCTGTCTTTTTCTTTTGAGTATCGATTTTCCTGAGTGATAAAAGACACAATCCCATCACAGTTCACAAGCTCTGACACCAATTAGTGTCCACAGAAATTACTCACTGTGCCACTTAATTGACTGAAGTTCTCAAACTTGCTCATCAGTTTTTGATGGATTATTAGCACTTGATACCACTCAGTTTGAAAGTTTAATGTCTTTCTGAACTAGTTGAAGAGGTCAACGGCTCTTGTAGGTGCTAATGGACTCCCGAGAGGTCTGGTTGCCTGTGATTGTAAAAGTGATAACCTGTGGTAGGTGTCAAAGGAGCTCTCTGTCCCAGGATGCCAAGATGAACTTTGAAGAGGAAGGGGAAAAGAAAGACTGTGGTAAAAAGAACAGAAATGGGGGACACTTTTATTACATCCTGTTAGTTTCTATAGCCTCTGGGACTCCCTGTTACTGATCTGATGGCAGTGCTTTAGTCCCCATGTGATCCAATTATCAAACCCCTTTAGCTTTTATGTCCAAGTGAGGGATGTCTCTTGAGAATTTCCTGTCACAGGGCTTCAGGGGAACCAGAAGAAAAAAAATCACAAGTACAGGAATACCCATGCAGTTGTTTCCCTTTACTCACAGCCAGTTTACATATTACTAGAATATATTGTTTCTGCATGAGAAGTTATGGCTTATGTGACTAACATAATTAAGAACTTTAAGAGACCAGATATAATTTTAATGTTATTTAGGACGCTGTTTTCTTTACTCAGTAATTTTACAGTGTCACCTGTCTTTTGGTCAAAAGGGGCTCCAGCACAGTAAAAGCTGTTATAAACCCACTGAGTGTTTTCTGTCCCATTAGACACAAAGTGGTTAAAGAAGCAGAGTGTTTCTAGGCTAAAGAGCAAGGAGAAAATTTTCCTGGAGCTGGAGACTAAAAAGACTGTTAAAAGGTTCGGGAAATTTGCCTTGCAACTATCAGATGAACAGATACCCTTGGGGAACTTCGTTGTTTGTTTCTTGTTCTCTGATTGATGAATGTGTGTAAATGGAAATGTTAACTAGTAATTAGATCATGTTAATTTTGCCATCTTTAATTTACATGTCAAGATATCATTAACAGTTTTTTTCTATTTCTGCTATATACAGAAAACAAATAGTGTAGTTTTAAAATCTGAACGTATTGCCTTATTATTTTCCTAATTTAAATGGGACTGTAAAGCACAGTGCTCAGAAAAATAATTCATTTTATACAGAGAAGCATCCCTGAGATTATTTTAATTTATTTTTAAAAACAGTTTCTAAATGTTATGTATTTATTTATTTACTTTTAAATAAAATTATCTTTCAAAAATTATTTGCTGAAATAAAAATCAGTTACATTTTGGACTATTGGTTCTTAATGTTGTATTAAATATCCATCACAACAACTGATTGAATAGAGTGATTGACTGTCAGGTTGGCAGCAAAAAATGGATATAGACTCACAGACGGCAGGCGTGATGATGTCACATTCAGAATTAGCAGCTCAGCTTAAGGTTATCATATCATGAGAGCTTCATGCTAGCCCATGTCTGGTGATAACTAACCCTAAAGCACCTTTACATGTCTGTTTTTACGGTTTACTTGTTTAAGACCCTTATCAAACCAAAGAATTGTATTATTTTAATGTCAACCCAAAACAGAAATAAAATGGTTTCACACCAAATGCTAACAATAAATGTTTGCACAATGACTCAAACTGGTCACAGCTTGAGAGATTGTATAATCATTCTCTTGCCACTTACATGGATATCTCATTGTTGGATCAGCACATTGATTTAAATTCACATTCTTTAGACAGCTCTATGTGCAGCAAGCAAACGCTATATAGGCAAAAAAGTATTTTTCTGCGAGCAAGTCATTATTTGAAATCCATTTCACTGCAAGCCTTAAGCTTATGCATATTTTCACTTCACTTGTTTGTCAGTTGTGTTGCTTCAGTTTACTCTGCAAGTTTTTTAGTAATCTGAATATTTTAAATGTAATGACAATACATATTATTATGGAACAAGCCACTAATACTTCTTCTAATACAGTATGTTGATTTTCAAGTGCTGGGTAAGCCTCCCGTCACAGCCACATTGTGGGTTAAAATATAGACAGTTAGAAAGTACTGTTTATGATGATTATAGAGAAACTGTTTCTGGGAATAATCATCCCCAGTTTTCACTCTTGGGCTCTCCACATCACTTAATGTCTTAATTTCTCTTTTGCTTACTAGTTTACTTTGATCTTTCCTTGTTTCCTCTCCCTTGCACACACAAACACACACACACACACATACACACACACACACACACACACACACACACACACACACACATACACACACACACACACACACACACAAACCCATGTATTGTTGTGGTGGCTTTCTCAGCCTTCTCTCTCCCTCCACCCATCTTTCCTCCTGTCCTCTTTCCCTCCCATTTACTTGCCTGCTGTCTCAGTCGCTCTGACCTCTCAGTATCACACAAGCTGTCAGTGCCAAACTATCGATGTCCCCTGACACTTATACGACTCAGACACCCCACAGCATTGCCATTTGCACAGAGATAATTTTAATCTTTTATAGTGGAGCCGAGTGGAAGCAGTAGAGCTATGTGCAGTCAGACCAGGCCAAAGCTGGAGACACTGGAGCCCTAAACAGAGCTATATCTGCTGATATGTGTGTCACTGTGAGTCTTTGTGTTTTTAAATGGGTAGTTTATTTAACAAAGGAGGCAATCTGAAGACAACTCCTACAGTTGCTGCAAGATAGAAAGCTGCCCGATAAAAAATTCCCTCACAAGCGCTAATTTGCATAAGTTTTAATTTTTGCACAGATATTTATATTGCTGTGGTTAGAGGCATTTTACACAGAAGAACATAAATGTAATTTTTGAAAAATAGTGCAGTATCTAATTTTTTTTGGGAGTAAATGATGAAGTCCAGGTCACATTACCCAAAAAGCTTAAGATTATTTTACCTGAGGTATTATTTTAAGATAATTATTTGTCCTTACACCCTTCTGTGCTCAAAAATCAAGTGATTCTTCCCTATTTTTCACAGCCATAGTGTCCCACGTTTTCAGTTGTCTTCTTAGCAATAAACCTGTACTATCTATTATTTTTAAATATAGTGGGATAAATAGAGACAAGATCAATTATTTCATATTTTCCTCCCTGTTTTTGCTTTTGTCACTGAATTCATTTAAAGTCTAATAAAATTATCCTTAACTGCATAAAGCTTTAAAGTGCTAAAGTGCAATTTTAGCCTCTGCTTTTGCAACCTTCAGCTTTTTCTTGTTTTGTGTATGTAGGTGTTGGTTTAACCTTCCGTGTGTGTACGCACACTCCCATTGGGTTGCCTGAAGGGAGCTCGCAGGCAGTTAGTTTGGGGACTAAATGGCTGAGTGCATACATTCAGTCCAGGAAAATGAGGCTTCGGAAAGAAGAATTGTTCCATTTGTCTGGAAAGAAAATTGAAGATAAAACTTGGATTTATGCTATTCCTCATATCTTTTTGGCTTCAGGTTTCTCTTATGTAGGAATTTGTGGCATTTGTTGGTAGTGCTTTAATGAGGATGTTCTTTAGAGTATATGGTTGAGTTTCAGAGAGAAAGGCTAAGGTAGCAGAAAATGCTTGTACAGTTCTTTCTGAACCTTTCAGATCTAATAAGTCAGTTTGCTTCAATCTGAGTAAGGCACTTTTCAAGATTCCATGATGGCTGTACAGTTGTTTGAATTGGTAAATAATGCAGCAACTATATGGTAAAGCTGGACTTTTATTTACCCCAGACAATAATGACTAAAGTTCATAATGATATTCTAATATTTAAACAAACAAACAAACAAACAAACAAATGACTTGAGTTTGCAGAACCTATAAAATTAATTAAAAAAACAACAATACTGCTAATCTTTTATGCTCATATTGCTTTGACATTTACCACCCAACTGAATTTTCTGTGACTGTGCACTCTATCATGAGGATGTCTTGCTGAGTCAAAGCTGTATACATGACCAGGAAAAAACACAAAAATAAAGAAATCAAGAAAGATAAAAAAACAAATTTGTCTGCATAAATTTAGCTTCACAGGAAGAAAGCTTGGGAAGTTTTACATTAACTGAGTGCTACTTTTCCAATTGAGTTACCAAGACAGGATACTGACATTTGCCTGTCCTTTCCTTATTCTTGGCAATTTGTACAAAGCATACCGGAGCTAGAGTCTGGCCAGTGTTTTTACTATCTTTTCAACTAGTTTTACAGTTTTATGCAGGTGTTTGTCTTCTCTCAACTTTTCTGATCAATGTCATTTTGAAATGTGCGTACAGCTCTGTAGTCCCTTGGCCTTTTAGGGGAACTGGCTGGCCATTCATCTGTGGAAAGCTGTAATATTCCATTTGTCTTTATGCATGCTCATCCATCACTGTTTGGTTTGGCTCAGCCACAAAACAGGGCAGACCCAAACTGCAACAGACAATTGTGTCTGCAGAGATGATCACCAGGGCTGACCTTCCCTCCATCCAAGACTTATACAGGTCTAGGTTCAGGTAAAGGGCAGCTAACATCACTGCAGACCCTACACATCCTGGGCACCAACTGTTTCTTCCCCCAGGCTGCCTCTCTGATAAACACAATGAACATCTTACCACCTGAGTAATCAGATGGGCCACTGAAATAAACCAGTTTGCACAACCACAACTTACCCCTTTCATATTACAAAATTGGCTGTACATACACATATCTTTTATTTATTTTTTTTAAAGTACACAACCACATTGCCTATGTAAATTGCATCTACTGTGTTCAGAGTCATTGAACTTTTTAACATTGCAGCTACGAAATTTGCCATGTTTTTATACCAACACAACTTAGCACATAATTGTGAAGTGGAAAGAAAATTATATATGGCTTTCAATTTTTTTAATAAAAAAAATCTAAAAGTGCAGGACGTATTAGCATTCAACCCTTTTGAATCAATATTTTGTAGAAACTACTTTCACTGGAATTACAGCTAGCAGTCTTTTGTATAGCTCTACTAGTTTTGCACATCTAGAGATTGAAATTTTGCCCATTCTTCTTTGCAAAAATGCCTAAAATTTGGCTGTATGTTTAGGTACATTTTTCTACTGCAAGATAAACAAAGTCTACACGATTTTGCAGTTTCGTTTTCTTTCATTATTGTCTTGTATTTTGCTCCATCTTCCCAAGTTTTTTTCTTTTGGTTACATCTGACCAGAGCACAAAGGTTTGCGCTTGTAAAATGTGAAAAAGTTCAAGGGGTATGAACACTTTAGCAAGTCATTTTAAATAGTATTTGAAAATGTGTGAGAGTATAAAGGTATGCGTTTTACTTTCAATAACTGAGAAGTTATTTTTGCAAATTTTTGATATGAAATTGTAAACATTAAATAGATTATGCTTAAAAATGAAGATTTTCTTTCTTTCTTTCTTTCTTTCTTTCTTTCTTTCTTTCTTTCTTTCTACATTTTTTAATCAAAAACAGTTTTGTGAAGAGAAAAATAAATGGATTAAAGCTTATTGTTTGCCAAAACTGTTTGTGTAAACATTATTAGCCTGGGCACATAGACTGCAGATCTTTGAAAAGCAACATCATGAATATTAAAACATATTTCTGTTGCTTGTTATGGAACTAAATTAGACGAGTGCCAGAAGTTATTAATACTTTCTTTCGCCTTGCTTGCTCATTTCTCCACTCTGCTTATTAGCTGATAAAGCTTTACTTGCAGATACATACGTTCAAATAAACGTTATCAGTCAAGATTCAAAATACAACACACATCTTCATAAAAATTTGGTTACATATGACAGTTTGATCATTTTTCTTTACAAGAAGGCTTAGATTTATGCTCCTCCGTGATGTGTTTTCACCTCTGCCTAAAAACTAATTTACTGTGTATCTTAAGAAATAAAGGTAAGACAGAGAGTTAGGGGCTGTAGAACTTGGGTTGAGTTGGTTATTAGTCGGGTGGGCTTTTGCAATAAAGCTTTTTCCTTGCACCCTAAATATGCAATGACAAGCAGGGGGAAACATTATTTAACTTGGTATGGCCTAACATCTGAAAATAAAAATGTCAGTATTTTTAAAAAAGAAAGTATTCATGTAAAAACATGTAAAAAACATAAAAATAGAAAAGCAAATATGCAGCCCATATATAATACACAAAACAGATTGCTTTTTTGGACAAAAGTAGACACTACTCCTGCTGCTTCTCTTAAACAGAAATGATACTCTCAAAAAGCCTATAGTCTTGAATAATACATGGGAATTCAAGCACATTAATTCAATGAAGATGCAGTTTAAACCTCCAAATGCTTGTAAGTGAGGCTGTTTGTTAAGATTCTCGCTGTTCCCAATGGACAGGAGGGAGCGTTCATTACAAATTATTCATGTTTTATTTGGAACAGCTTTTAACACCTCGCTACAGTTTCTCTCCACGGTTTGACACAAAGGCTGCCTTCTTTCAAATTCATCATAAAAGTTTAGGCTTGTTTTTCTTCTTTCTTTTGATAATATTGATGGTACGTAGAATGTCTGTTTCGGCAGTTTGAAATGAAAACAGAACTAGAAGTACCCCAGTTGGGAAACCCAATTGGGAAACCCAGTTATTTTTACAATTGCAGTTATGGGGTCACGTTTAAGCTGTCAGTCTGTTCATCTGTTCACAACTGTGACTGTGCACTCTGTCATGAGGGAGTCTAATTTCCCTGAATTGGATGGCTGTGATGCTCTGTCCTTGTGTTTAATTTCATTGTCCTTCTCTCTGTGTCTTTTTTGTTTAGCTTTCTAAATGGATGCAGGTGAGTTAAACAGATTAAATAAACCTGAATTTGGGGATTAGTAGTAGTTTAACTGTCAGAGGAATTCTCTAAAAATTGCATTGCTGTTTCCAACAGGTTTGAGAACAAGACCTCCATCTGTTTCTCTTATACAGGAGCTGTTTTTATTACATTGGACTATTTTGGAACCATTAGTCGAGACTTAATCGGCACAGCAGCTAATTATAGGATATTGATGTAGAGTTTTGTTTCGTTCTTTTTTCCCCCATCCTGAAGGTGGTTAAGCTGTAGGGAATAAAGACCCAGGCTTTGTTGTTAAGTGACAGGTGAATTATAGCAAACTGCCTCCAGTGGTATTATATCTAAGCTCCGCTCCAGCTGGTGCAGGCAGACTCGACTAATGGATTTAACTGTGAAATAATTGACAGCTGTCAGTGAAACGTTCTTATTCCCGATCCTCGGAATTTCCTTGTAGCAATTGGTCGGAAAAGTTGCGACTATTGACTTTTATGAGCAGATTTCGACAATCACATACAGGGACGCTCGGTGAGACATTCTGTTGAATATAATCTTTCTCTACACGAGGTGGGCTGAAGCATATCAGGCGGATACGGTGGTAGGAGGGGCAGAGACGCTTTAACCGGGCTCACCTTTCCTGACCGCTGTAATAAGATTACCTGGCGCACACGTCATGACAACAGAGACGGACAGACACAGAGAGCGGGTTACTCCATCCGTGCTGTTATCTAGCGTTAGAGACTGTCTACATCAGCCCGGTGGATCGTTACTGAGTCTCCGTGTGTCGGGCTGAGGACACTGTGGCAGCAAAGCGCTGATGAGCTCCTGTGCTGAGGCTGTTGCTGCATCGCCAGCAGTTATTTGTACCTCCTTTGCCAATTTTTTGTTGAGCATACTTCAGGAGTTAAACATGGTAAGACGCCTACTTTTTTTCCCCCTTTCTTGAATAGCTGTCGCTACAGTCTGCAGTAAGCGTTTCACAACACTGTTGAAATAGGCTTTTTACCCGCTGAATAGGTGCTTGTTTTGAAGGCTTGCATCATTACCAGTATTCTCAGTGTATCTTCGGCCATGTAATGATGAACCCATTTGTCAGGTTCCCCATAGAGGCAGAAGTATCCAAACACCAACTAAAAGCACCAGTGCTCTCCGTAGATTAACAAAGGATGATACTATTAACACCGATAGGAAAATGTTTGGATTCTCACAATGTATGCTGAGGATGATTTTTGAACATTTGTGTTAGAGTACGCTAATGTATGAGTGTCCCCCTTTTTTTTTTTTTTTTTTTTTTTTTTTTTTTTGTCAGTTTAAAGAAAAAAAACTTTATAAGTTTCCTAATAAAGCATGATGCCAAACAACTTTTTCTTTAAGTATTCTAGAGGCAGCCATCACGGTATTGCGTTGAAAAATACAGGTATTCATGTAGCAGGGACGCGTCTAGAAAATTTTCTAAGGGGTGGCCAGATGGTGTCCACTGATATTGTTGGAGTGGAACACCAACAGCGGCCAAAACAAAATTGTAGCCATGGCACCACAGCATAATCATGTTGGTGAATGCTGCAATAACGATATGATGGCAATAGCTAAATACCTAACCAAGTTAATGTATTTCTGCTTTGGATTTGTTGCAAATTCAGACTTAAGATAGAGTGTAGTCTATGCAGGTAGTGGAATAAAATTAAATATTTCTGTCTCAATAACATGTTTTGTTTTGTTTTTTGACAAAGTTGCATCTGGCTACATCCTTTGTTTTACCAAGGAAACAACTTGCATATAGTTTTATATAGTTTGATAATAACTTTACCATAAATCATAATGTCTTTAAAATGCCTCATTCTCTGCTGTATAAATAACAAGCAATGAATATGTTACTGGGATAGAGAACTAATATTTATCGCTATCCAAGCAGTTCTCTGCGAAACCGAAATTGCATAGTTGTGATATTACTAAATTCAGTCAATCCCAATGTACATAATAAAAGTTGACTTGAAGCTGGAGTATATAACTTGTTAAAAAAAAAAAAAAAATTTCAATGTATTTGTTGAAACTGTCACTATGTCATGACAGAATAGTATGAGGCCGATAATCTGTGAAAAAAAATTGAGCTCCTCTGCCTTCTCCCAGTGCTTCCAGTGCTATCAAGAAACAATTAATCAGAGCCAGGAGGGTCTTTGCGCTGTCAATCACCACCATCTGTGCTGCTCACTCCCCATTCCCTCCACACCCCACCCCCTTGCTCTCTGCTGCACTGAGCTTGCAGAGACTCTAAGTCTCAGGCTAGTTAGCATGGCCACCGATGATGAAGCGAAAACAGTTTTCCTGTAATGGTAAGTTGTTTCTCTGCTATTAGCTCATTTAGCAGCAAGTAAATGAAGTTGATTGACAGTGCTAAGACCTTTCTCCTGGCTCTGATTGGTTGGTTTTGGTCAGAACGATTCGGGAACGGTGCATTTCGTCAAATGGCAAGAGTAGCTCAGGGAGGAAATGAAGGCGATCAAGCTTTTCACAAATTATCTGTCTCATGTCACGACATGGTGACAGTTTTAACAAATATGTAAAATTATTTTTTATAATAGTTACATAATGCAGCTTTAAGTACTTTTTTGATGTAAAAATGATCAACAAATGATACAGTTATCTGAATTATTATGCAACTTTACAAACTCAAAAATAGGAAGGATGAAGTTTATGCTTATTTAATGTAATTGCTGCATTTTGAAACACTTGGTGATAGATAAAGCAAAGACTTTTAGAAACTTATTTTGAGACACAGTTCTAAAAACAGGCATTTGCTGGTATGAGAATTTCACTATAATGATAATGCTTGGTAAATATACTAAAGTTTCACTTATACGATTTTTTTTTTTGATTTTTTTTTTTTTTTTGCGTTTTATAGAGTAATGCATCTATAATGAGCTGATATTTACTAGCTAACTCATCAGACTGTCTCCTCTTTTGTAAAATTTCAGTCAGCTACCTTACAGACATGCAGCTCATAGCTAGCCAACTTTACTTTCAACAGAGTAGCCTTTAAAAAAAATGATGGATGACACTTTAGTTTCCACAGCTTGACTGTCAATTTTAGAACTTCCAAACATCCAAGTTTGTCTTTGTTGATGCAAGGGAAATGTGTAGTAGCTAAAAAAAACTCCATACATCCAGAGAAAACTTATCACAATATTTTTTTCTGATAATAAATAAAATAACTTAAGGTCAGTATGATGTAAAATGTATTTTGAATGCAGGTTTGAAGCTGTAACTGTTTTAAATCATGGTATACCTAATTACCAGAAACTGGGTTGTGTCTATTGGACAGTTTAATTATAATAATGAAAACTGGAAGTGGCTGGCTGTGAGACTTAGACCTTATGGACCTTATGGATATCATTCAGTCCTACACTACCCTTGCAATGGCATGATGAAAGCTTCTCTGTGAGGATGCTGTTCAGTGTATGACTTTTAAGCCTTAAAAGGTATAAAAGCAAGAGGAAAGACTATTAATTTAACCTTGAGCTACTGTTACCTCAGTGTTTCTTTTTAGAAGTGCCTTCAGAGTTAGGTAAAACAATAAACACATTTTCAGACAAAAAAAAAATAAAATAAAAAAAAAAATAAAAAAATAAATCAAAAGAGAGATCTTGTATGAAAACTAAAGATTCGCTTTTAATTAAAACTTACCTGAGCCGATAGCTCAGACTGCTGAAACAATTGTAAAGGTGTACAGTGAAATATACCACATCTATGTTGTTCATTTAATGTTACAAATCAAAAGGATTAGCATTTTTAAATTACATCTCTAGTTTTTCTAAATAACCTCAAGGAAAATAGTTGTGTATCCCAAATAATGGGTTTGAATGTAAATTTTTGAGATGATGATTAAGTACCCCAGTTTGCAAAAAAAGTACTGATGACAGAATTCCACTAGTATAGTAAATGGGCTTGTGCTTTTGTTGGCTTACAATAATGCTAAAAGTGATCGGGGGGTGTAAAATCAACTTCTTTGAGCTTTATATCATGTTATAATGTTATTCCCTCATCAATAATATGCCTGAAGGGTTGATTTAATTCTTTCATACGTGTTTGAGGAATCCTTAAATCTATCATGGCAGCCATTCGGGGGGCCTAAATGTGTACTCTTTCAAAGTGCCGCCTATTTAGCCAAAGCTCCTCCTTAGAGCTGCAGTCCTCAGCCTAACTTCCACCTGACAGACCAGCCCTGCCCCACACAGCTCAACCAGACTCACAGGAGCAGCAGGTGGCAAACAACTGGTGGAACTGCACACCTCCTGAGTTTATCATGCAAACTACTTCTCAGTCCAACGCTCCTAAGAACAGTTGTAAATGGCATCAATGTAAAGAGTGTCAGAAAGAGTAAGAGCTTCTGAAAGAGACAAAGGTCATTTGTCAAGGTACCAAATTGTAAAAGTCAAATTTCTTTTAAGTTATGTTTGATATATTCAGCATTTTGATAACAACTGAAGATAACATAGTTATTTGATTGTGCTATAAAATGGCACTGTGTGCCTGGAAAATACATATTACCACCCCATTAACCATAATGAAACTGCTGTTGCAAAAATTGTTTTAGGTCATGCATATTTTTTAATATAATTTTCCCCAAACGGTCACTAAACCACCATTGCAGCCAAGGGTTCCTGCTTGTGTTCATGTTGTTAACACTGTAATGTGTGTAGGATGCAGGAAGAGCTGGATGATCAGTCCAATTCTGGCTTCCAGTCTCAACAAAATCCAACACATGCATAAACTGTGACAAAATTTAAATTGGATTTTAAACTTAGCATTTGTTTTTCTGCTGGGCAATGTTTGTTTCTAAGAATATTTTTTGATAAGCTTCTGATTTTTTTACTTTTAGTCATACCTGCAAACAAAACAGTAACAGTTGTGCATCATTTATTTTCAAACGAGCCATATTTGAAAAGTGTAATACACATTTGCAAGCTGAAGCCACTGTAGGAGTCATCAGTTTTAGCAAGTAGTTACATTTAGAGTCTACCACTTTGAAACATATGCTTCACAATGTGTGTGTAATAAATAGTAACTAACAAGAGCTGCAACACTTTTCAGTTTCTAATTATGCAATCTTTACTATTGCTTGAGAGATAAAGCTGGAAAGTGAACTATGGAGTTAGAGTTCTATAAGCCACACGTTACTCTTAGCTACCTGTATACCAATGTAAACAGTTCCAACATCATTGAAAACATATTATCATATTATGCCCACATATAATATTTAGAGTAGCATTTGATGAGAAGGCATACCAGTTGTTGAAGCACAGCAGGAATAATGGAAGAGATGCAAAGTGCCCTATTAAAGCACGCTAATGTTGCCGTCCCTGGGTATCTCAATAAACCAAATAATAAACTTGTGTGTGTGTATATATATATATATATATATATATATATATATATATATATATATATATATATATATATATATATATATATTATACAGCCAATTCTAATTTCTTTTTCAGAACAACATTTATTCACTATATTCGTACTGTACAACTCTACTGTTGTAATCTAATGGCCCAGTTTGTAGCTTGGCTGAAAGCACTTAATTTTTCTGTTTCTTGAAAAACAGCTCTAACACCCTGTTGCATGGGAATATGGGAACATGCTCACCTGCGCAGGAAGATGCACTCTCCTGCGCTGCCTCTCCATTTTTCTCTCCTTCTCTCACCACCTCCACTACTTCAGCCTGTTTAATATAATTGGGAAGTGTTAAATTCGTTCGATTGGACGAGGTGTTTGATCAAGAAACGTCAGGAATATTTAAATATTACACGTGTCACGGTACAGATCACTGTCATTTCTATATTCCTCTGAAAAAGAACACTGAGCATCTACGTTACCATAACATCTTCCTCGGGTCCCTTCCTTTTCTTCTGAAAATATTTTAATATATTAATCTGAAAATGCAACCAGAAATGAGTCTCAATGGAAAAATTACCCAGCATTAAATTATAAACAACTGAAGGTAACATAGTATTTTACTGTGCTATAAAATGGCACTATGTGTCTGGAAAATACATACCATCCCATTAACCATAATGAAAATGCTGTTGTAAAAATTGTTTTAGGTCATGCATATTTTTAAATATAATTTTCCTCAAACAATCACTAAACCACCACTGCAGCCAAAGGTTCCTACTTGTGTCCATGTTGTTAATGTTGTTATGGAAAAATTATCCTTCATTAAACTGTGTTGTGCTGTTCAAAACGTGTCTGAAACATTATGCATGAAGGCCAAACTAATTAACTACGTTACTGTCGTTCAAATGCAACATACATAAACATTACGGTTGTTTTCACAGGCTTGAGCTAAAAATGTGTTCAACTTAACCTTCCCTAGGTACCTCCCTTTCGCCTTTTCTCTCCCTCTACTTCGGACTGTCGTCTCTCGCTTTCCTTCACTTCTGAGAGCAGTGCACCGCACCGTAGAGCCAGCGGTGTTGCTTTTTCAAACTAAAGTAAATTTTAACGTTTAATGATATCTAAATTCATTTCAAACTCTGATTATGGTTAAGTTCTGATAAGTGTGCAAAAAAAAAAAAAAAAAAAAAAAAAATATATATATATATATATATATATATATATATATATATATATATATATATATATATATATATATATATATATATATATATATGAGGGGTGTCCGTGCGATAAACCGCTATGCCTTGCCAGTAATCAGATACCCTGCAGGAATAATAAACTGGCCAAAGGAAGAGATAAAGACCATGGATGTTAAAACTCGGAAACTACTAACCATGCATGGAGGGTTCCACCCTAAATCCAGCATCCTGAGACTATACGCGAGTCGTAAGGATGGAGGCAGAGGACTAGCGAGTGTGAGAGCCACTGTCCAGGATGAAACATCCAAGATCCATAGATACATCAA
This sequence comes from Anableps anableps, assembly GCA_014839685.1. Lineage (NCBI taxonomy): Eukaryota > Metazoa > Chordata > Actinopteri > Cyprinodontiformes > Anablepidae > Anableps > Anableps anableps. The sequence goes on from CM026076.1 coordinate 21,009,660, forward strand.
GGTCAAAGCCTCAACCGATGATGTGGTCAGCGAATGTCTCAAACAATGGGGACCAGAGGATGAGGTGCTGGAGGAACCATCATGGGAGGATAAGCCCCTACATGGGATGTACCACCGACAAATAACTGAAGTGGCTGATATCAGGAAATCCTACCAATGACTGGAAAAAGCTGGACTCAAGGACAGCACAGAGGCACTCATCCTGGCTGCACAGGAACAGGCCCTAAACACCAGAGCAATAGAGGCTCAGATCTACCACACCAGACAAGATCCAAGGTGTAGATTGTGCAAGGAGGCCCCTGAGACAGTCCAACACATAACAGCAGGGTGCAAGATGCTGGCAGGGAAAGCGTACATGGAACGTCATAACCAAGTGGCGGGCATAGTGTACAGAAACATCTGTGCAGGATATGGACTGCAAGCCCCGAGATCAAAGTGGGGCACACCCCCAAAGGTGGTGGAGAATGACCGAGCTAAGATCCTATGGGACTTCCAGATCCAGACAGACAAAATGGTAATGGCGAACCAACCGGACATCGTGGTGGTGGATAAACAACAGAGGAAAGCCGTTGTGGTGGATGTAGCAATACCAAGCGATTGCAACATCAGGAAAAAGGAACACGAGAAACTGGAGAAATACCAGGGCCTCAGAGAGGAACTGGAGAAGGCCTGGAAGGTGAAGACCACAGTGGTGCCTGTGGTCATCGGGGCCCTCGGGGCAGTCACCCCCAAACTGGAGCAGTGGCTAAAACAGATCCCAGGAACAACGTCAGACATCTCAGTCCAGAAATGCGCAGTTCTCGGCACAGCCAAGATACTACGCAGAACCCTCAAGCTCCCAGGCCTCTGGTAGAGGACCAGAGCTCAGAGGTTGAGAAAGACCACCCGTGGAGGGTGAGAAGGGAATTTTTTTTTTTTGAGGGGTGTGGCAAAAAAATCGATACACACAAGATCCCGATTCTCATTTACTATGATTCAGAATTGATTTAAAATTTCCCAAAATCGATTTTAAAAAGCAAAAAAATAAAACAGCTGTTTGTCTGCCTCCATTTTGTAACTACACGGGTGGTTCTGACGTTACCATGCAGACTCTGCTGGAACTTACACATGCGCGGAAAGCACCACAATAAAGATGAAGCTACAAAAAGACAGAGGGATTCAACTGGCCCCGTTTTTGTTGAAGGCAAACATTTGGACTCATTTTGTTTTTTTACCGAATGCCCGAGAAGAACGAGCTCTTGATATTGTCTATATAATAAGATATAATATATTATATATCCACCTTCCACCTGACAGAGCATGATTTATTATATATCTTATTATTATATTATAATATAAGATATAATATATTATATTATATCTTGATATTGTCTTGGTGACGAGTTCTTCACCGTGTGCAAAGTTTGAAGAATGAAGATTGAGCACTTCGGGAACACCGCAAATGAACAGAGCCAATACAGCTGAGCCAAGGTACGCCAAACCTTCCCTCCACCTCCTCTGTACAATGCTGTGTGCGGTGTTTTGTGTGATTGGTCATATGTTTGTTGCCGTGTTTTATGCAGCAGTGTGCTTAGACAGCAATGTTGATATTTCGCTTCAACTAGTCTACTTCTCCTACCTGGTTTTTGTATTATGACATGAATACGTAACATTTATCCAACGCGGTGATAAATTATTTACATTTAGTCAAATCGCTAAAAACTTTAGGATGGAAATTGCAACGCCGTTGTCCAAGGAGGAGGCTGTCTGCAGAAAGGTGTGGCGCTTTCTCCGTGACTACTTCGTAAAAACAAAACGGGGAATACAGGGAGGGAGTTATTCCATCTAAACATGGATTAATATTTAAAATTTAATAAATATGTCTCCATTTTACCTTACAAAGCAGACAGCAGTAGATCATGAAGATCCATTGCACACCAATAGATTAAAGGAGAACTCATTATGATTACTCGTTTTGACTCAAATCATTTTTGAATCGAATAGTGACCCCAAAAATCAAAACTGAATGTGAACTATTTCCAATAAATATTGCCAATAGGAATTCTGATTTCAGAATGCCTTCCTATTAGTGTTTCCAATTTATAGCTTGGGAAATTTTACTTTTAGAACAACATGAAATGTATAATAAAACCCCAACCTTTAATCAAACATGAAAAAAATATCAATCATTCTTTTATTGTTACTTAATGTAACTTTGTTGATACAAAAAAACTGTTTTGATGAAACACAAGTTGGAAAAAAAATAAAGACCTGTTTTCTTGCTCTTTGCTCCTTTGTTTTTTGTGTATGAATGGTCCCAGAGCTGAAGGGTGTCACAGTTAATAGGATTGTTACCTTGCAGCAAGAAGGCAGTGGGTTCGAATCACAACTGGAGTTCTCCTGCATGAAGTTTGGATGTTCTTTCTGTGGATCCATGGGGTCTTTACAGGACTCTGGCTTTTCCCACAATCTAAAAGTATGCATGCTTTTCTTAAATCATCTTAAGAAGTAATTTCCTGTTTGCATGTTGTTGTTGTTGTTGTTGTTTTTTTTTGTTTGTTTGGTTTTTTTTTTGTCATGTATGTCTCTCTGTGTTGTCCTATGATGGAATGGTTACCTGCCCAGGGTGTACACCACCTCTTGCCCAATAACTGCTGGAGATCGGCACCAGAACCCTAGCCATCGCAACCCCCAACATGTCTCAACATGTCATCTTCGGAAATACTATTTCCTTTAAAATTGCTCTTATATATCTGTGCTTTCCTTGACTTAGTTTATTTATTTATTTATTTATTTATTTTTTAACATCTCTCATATCCTAAAAATAGCTAATTTTGAGTCTTTCCTAATCAGTAACAGCATCCACACTAAAGTGTGCAGTTTGTGAGTGCAACATGATAGCACTTATGGATGGTGTGTCCACTGGTTTCCTAGTGTATCTCAAGCTTACCCTTGAAAACTAGATATGTTTTCACCTTTTAAAGAAGCAAAGAACCAAGATGAATTATTAAAATGGGAATTCATCAAAAAAAAAAAAAAAAAAAAGAATATTTTTCCCCCAGCACATCCCTGTCATAACTTAATAATCATTTGGCAAACATGATTTCATTCGTACGCACAACGGAAACTTTTGGACAGCTTTTCAGTATTATTTGATAAGAGACTCGTGGGTAGTGATGCCTGAAATGATTTGGACCCAAGTGCATAGTGAGAAGCTGAGGAGACAGGCACAACTGCAGTGTGCTTTCTTTCTTTTTTTCCCCCACCTCAGTCGTGGTGTTTCAGTTTCCACTGATGGTATTTCACACATTTAGAAGAGATGCTGTGGGTTGCAAGCTCGCGTTATGATTTACTGCCAACCTCTCTGTTTGCCATGTGGGGAAGGGCAGATACTGCACAGCAAGACCACCATTATCAGATCAGCAGCTCAGTGTCAGATATCAGAGGTAGTAAACTCTCCATTTCATCTCCACCACCTGTAGAGGAGTGAAATAAATGGAATTCAAATGGTAACCATTTGCAAGGAACTAGTATATCATGCTGCTGTGATAATGAAAATGACAATGTGGTCCTAACACCAGAAAGTGGCATTAATGTTTGAAAACTTTTGTTTTAATCTAATGCAATACCTTACTGGTTGAGATATTTTTTCTCCCTTATTGGTTTAGGTTTTGTATCACTTTCACACTGCGGTTGTCATCATAAATATTAGTCATAGGTTACATCCTGTGTGCCAGTACAAACATAGTACAACAACTAATCAAACACTGAAGTGAATTTTCTCCTTGATCATGAAATCTTCATTCATTTGGTTTAAACTAGGTACAGTTCTGTGGCCTCCTCACTTTATTTGCTTTATGGGACGTAGTACTAAAGGACTAGCCCAACAGAAATGTAACAAGTCCTCCAAAATGGAGCTAAATAGAATAAAGGATGAAATCAGAACTGTATTTGTCTTAAGCTGAGATCAGAGTTTGATCTCTTTGATTAAACTACAGGAGATATTGCTCTTGAACAAAAGCCAAGTTCTAGGAACAAAGAATTTCAGTGGAAATACATCAAATGTCACAAGCCTGGCTTGAAGAACAAATAGTATTGGCTTTGACCGTGGCCAATAATTAGTTTACTCAATATTGAGTTTATTTCTTTACACCAAGAGGAGCTGAGCAATACGAACTCTAATTAAAAGTTAAACTGAGGCCATTTACATTATTTATTTGTTTGTTGTGACTTTATTCAAGCTGAGCATGTTCCAGCTGTGTTGACTGGAGGCTTGCTGGCATTACATCTGTGCTTCCTGTCACCACTGTAGAAATTATTTTGATCAAATGGTAAAAATATTGTAGAGCACTTCCGTGTCAGCTGAACCTTTTTGAAGGTATGCGTCACCATTACATTCAAATGTGACACTGTAATCAACACCATGGCATTGGATATACTTGTGCAACTCGGAGATTCTTTAGTGTGTTTAATTCAGTTAATTACTGCAGTTTAAGTCATGTTTAAATCAAGTTGAATGAAGATATTTCAAGAGAGACAAAATAAGTTGGTGGTCACCCAGGAGTAAAGAGCAAAACTCAACACAAGGACATCAAAATCCACAAATCTTCCAGTAAACAAATCTTGCTAAAAAGGGTTGAAGTTTTTAAATCATTTCTATGTGGTTAGCTGTCTAAAACATTAAAAACTCATACCTAGAGAGAGTAAATTACTCATAGGGCATTTGCACTGTTAGCTCATGTTCCCTAGTAAGAGCATAAAGAGATATGCCAGGATAAATTGCATCATTTTTTGTGCTATTATAATGTATAAAACCTTCTTTCGATAACCTTTACTGATTGTCATAAAAGAAAGATGATGGGATGAGTTGTTTAAGAATAGACATTCAACTCGTTTAATATTATCCTAGTAAGGATAACAGGCCATAACCTTTCTCAACCTAAATTCCTTTCTTTCTGTCACTGTTTGAGCTGATGAGGAGCAGCCACAATCCCAGAATCGAATGCAGTGTGACGTCTGTGGTCATTTCCTGTAGTATATACCTTGACATCAGTGGCATCGCACCCGTGAGGGTTGTGGGTGTTTTAATACCCACACTTTCCCTGCAGTTTTGCTCCAATACTATGTGGCATTATATTTATGTCACCAACCTGAGTGCACAGTAAATCTGATCTGAACGCTTATATCTTTGTGAACAAACAATAATTAGTGGTGTGTGTATTTAAAATATGTTCTGACACGCGCTCCACACTGATTCCTCCGAATGCTTGGTGCTCGCGCGTTCAGCTCTGCTGCTGTGCTTGCACGTGCTCCGCTCTGACTCTCCTTCTTCTCATACATGCGGTATGAAATGTTAAACTTAACAAAAACTTGGGAAAAAATATATGCGCAGACAGATCCTTTTCATCTAATCAAAATATCCCTTGTAAATACTGCATTAAGAATCAACATTATTTGACAACTTTGTGCACACAAACAAGGAGTTTATTTGTTGTTTGTTTGTTTAAAAAATATTTTTTTTATCCTTTTTTCATCCAACATGTTTACCTAACATTATTTATTAATTAAATACTGTGCGTCTTAAAAGTATTCACACCACTTGAACCTTTTCACTTTACAATAACAAGCTTCACTATATTTTATTATGAATTCATATGATAGATCAGTGATAGGAAAGGGTGAATTATTAAAAATGTCTTACGAATATAAATCTGAAAAGTGTGGCATGCAAAGTCAATACCTTTTTATCTCTAGTTGTAGCTGCAAGTCAAAGGTGTACATTTACAAGCTTTGCACATTTAGAGACAACATCTATTTGGCAAATAAGAACAGTTAAATATTGCAGTCTTATTGAATGGACAGAAACTGGGAACGTCAGTTTCAGGTCTTTCTACAGAAGGTAAATAACATTTAGGTCTGTGCTTTAGCTGGACCATTCCAACATCAAAATACTGTATTCTAAACCACCCATTGTAACAATGGCTTGTTGGGGGTTATTGTTCTTTTGGAAGATGAACTTTGTCTGGAACAGATTTTCATTCAGGATTGTTAAGCATTTGGCTTAATTTACCTTTCCATCAATTCTAACCAGCTTCCCTGTTCCTGTTGAAAAGCCTCCCTGCAGCATGAAGCTGCCACCAAGATATTTTACAGAATGGATGGTCTACTAAGGATGATGTGTAGTTTTTTGCCATACCTGCCACCTCATCCATTCCACATAATAAATAAATAAATAAATAGATAGATATACACACCACAGCTAGCAAAAGTATTCATACCCCATATTTTGTCACATTAAAACCACAAACATAAATGTATTTCTTTGGAATTTTATGTGAAATACCAACACAAAGTGGTATACAATTGTGAAATAAAAGAAAATTATACATGATTAAAATATTTTTTTTACAAATAAAATAGCTGAAAAGTGCTGTGTGCAAGTATTCAGCCCCCTTTTCTCTGAGTGCAACCAATGGCCTTCAGAAGTTGCCTGATGACTGGTAATGACTAAAAAGAGTCCACCTGTGTGTAATCTAATGTCAGTACAAATACAGCTGCTTTGTGACGGCCTCAGAGGTTGGTTAAGAGAATATTGGGGAGCAAACAGCATCATGAAGACCAACAAACACACTAGACAGGTCAGAGATAAAGTTGTGGAGAAGTTTAAAGCAGGCTTAGGCTGTAAAAAGATTTCCGAAGCTTTGAACATCTCTTGGAGTACTGTTCAATCCATCGTCAGGAAATGGAAAGCGTATAGTGTAAACCTACCAAGACATGTCTGTCCACCTAAATTTACAGGCCGAACAAGGAGAGCACTGATCAGAGATATAGCCAAGAGGCCCATGGTGACTCTGGACGAAATGCAGAGATCCACAGCTCAGGTGGGGGAATCTGTCCACAGGACAACTATTAGTCATGCACTGCACAAATGTGGTCTTTATGGAAGAGTGGCAAGAAGAAAGCCATTGTTAAAAGAAAACCAAAAGAAGTCTTGTTTGCAGTTTGCCAGAAGCCATGTTGGAGACACAGCAAACATTGTGGAAGAAGGTGCTTTGGTCAGACGAGACCAAAATGGAACTTTTTGGCCAAAATGCAAAATACTATGTGTAGAAGAGAACTAACACTGCAAACATTCCGAATACACCATCCCCACTGTTAAATATGATGGTGGCAGCATTATACTCTGGGGGTACTTCTCTTCAGCAGGGACAGGGAAGATTGATGGAGCCAAATACATGGCAGTCTTGGAAGACAACCTGCAAAAGACTTGAGACTGGGGCAGAGGTTCACAGTCCAGCAGGACAACCACCTCATAGAGCCAGGGCTACATTGGAATGGTTTAAAACAAAACATATTCATGTGTTAGAATGGCCCAGTCAAAGTCCAGACTCAAACCCAATCCAGAATCTATGGCAAAAACTGAAAACTGCTGTTCACAGATGCTCTCAATCTAATCTGACTGAGCTTGAGCTGTTTTGCAAAGAATGGGCAAAAATTCCAGTCACCAGATGTGCAAAGCTGGTAGAGACATACCCTAAAAGACTTGCAGCTGTAACTGCAGCAAAATGTAGTTCTACAAAATATTGACTCAGGGGGCTGAATACTTTTGCACACTGCCTTTTTTTTTTTTTTTTTGTGAAAAATGTTTTCAATCATGTCTAATTTTCTTTGTACTTCACAATTGTATACAACTTTGTGTTGGTCTTTTACATAAAATTTCAATGAAATATATTTATGTTTGTGGTTGTAATGTAACAAAATATGGAAACGTTTAAGGGGTATGAATACTTTTGATTGCCACTATATATATTTAAAATCACTCTTATTATGCCATCCAACCCCCCCCTATGCACTGATTAAAAGTTGCAATCCTGTCAGCTCACATCCACTACACTTTTTTAAAAAGATGGCTACACCACTGCTTGTCATTTTATTAAATTAACTAAATAGCCTTATGTTACGTCTCTCATGTACACCATGACATTTCATTTTGGTCTCTCGATGGCTGGACACCCATAATTCTCTTCTGCTCTATGTATAACTAGCACACACACACAGACATGTACACACATAGAAGTGAGCACGCTCCCACCAGCTGGACAGAGAATTCACTTTGGAAAATGTGTCACATCAACCACCTGAAAAGCAGACAGAAATATCTTCCTTTTTTAAAAATGTTCCAAGGGTGGTGAAGGTGGGAAGTATTCACTCTCCTGCGAAAAGCAGTCTCAAGAGGTCTCTTGTACCGGGTCTAAGTACAGAAAAGAGGCCGAGTACTACACACCCTCCTCTTAACAAACAGAAAAACTACAGTCACCAGCAAATGGCAGGTTCTGACCCAGAGAGGAAATGCCCCTCTGAGCTGTACAACACTGACCTTTTTATTTACTTTTCTTTTTGTTAGTTAAACATAGATGGATAGATAGCAAATAAATAGAATATAAATATCCTTTTATTGTCCCACAGTGGGGAAATTCAAGTGTTACAGCTGCAAGTCAAAGGGAAGTGAGAGCATAAATATTCACACAAAATAAAACATCAAAAATAAGAATAAGAGACTCTCCAGTAAGGGCAGAGTTACAACATAAGAGAAATAACTCTGTACAGGTAATAGAAATAACATTGTCAGATTTAAAAAAAAAAAAAAATGTGGAGCTGAGAATGGTAATTTAGAGAAAGAAAAATATACAAGATGTGTGTGTGTGTGTGTGTGTGTGTGTGTGTGTGTGTGTGTGTGTGTGTGTATGTATGTATGTATGTATGTATGTATATATATATATAAGATAGATAGATAGATGTATATGTGTGATTTATATATGGTTCAAACACATATTGGGTATGTATGTATGTGTGTGTGTGCATATAAAATAGACTATTTACAAGAAGTGAAAATGTGCAAATAACAGCAGGAATGGTATTTGAAATGAGAAAACTGCAAATAACAGCAAGGAAATAAAGACCCATTAAGCTTGTTGAGAGCAGTGATGATTATAATCTGTCGTAATGAACAGGAGATCATTTTCCTTTTGATTGTATGAATGTTCTGTCACATATGGTGTTAGCATAAACAGGCATTTTTTTTTTTTTTTTTTGGGAAACCCTTTTTATAGTATTCCTATCCAAAAACCCATTGTTCTGTAGTTGCTTGCTGCTGTAACTAAAAGCATAAAGCATGAACCCATGATTCCTTCTATGTTGGTGTCCACAGATATGTCAAATAAAAGGATAGATCAATAAATACAAGTACATTTGAAATATAAAGAAATAGATCAATAGATTTGAAAATATGATTGAATGCAATTAGATTATGCTTTAAAGAATGCTTTGATAATGAGGAACAATTTTTGTAGCTGTATTCACATTTGCAGGACTCTGACTGGATGCTATATGCAATGAGAGCTTAATTTTTTAACTGCCTTCATTATTTTCATCTTTATCGCAACAAAATCCACAGAATATTGTGACGAAATTTTAAGTCCACATTGGACTTAAAAAACTACAGTCGACCAACAGCTGGTATCAGTAGCTGAGTTTTGCAGGAACTCCTGACACTAATCATTTAAAAATGTGTTCACAACACTGTGCCAGTAGCTGGAATGTGATCAAAACATGAGATTCCATTTCCAAGTCTTAGTTCAAACAAAGAACAGAGCTAGATATGAGTTGTTTGCCATGATTAATATGGTTCCTCGAAAAGTACAATTTTCAAAATGCAACATGTCTTTAAAATGGCTTAATTTTCCCAGTTGTAATGTAAATACCTGGTAGCATTTTCTGTTGTCTTCTTTGAGTTTGGTGAACTAAGCAAAGAGATTCTACTGACACAAAGCTTCTTTATTTATGGTTAAATCACATATTGGGTAGATAGTAAATTTTTTTTTTTTATTTTTATTTTTTTTTTTTTTTAAGAAAATGTTTTCAGAACCTTTTCAGATTCTCAATCATTCACTTATTTCTCTGGGTATTCCACACAAGTTGTATTGGCATAATAGACAAATTTCAGAATGAAAAGTGTATTTTTTTTTCTTCCTTTTATACAAAGGATGTTGCAGGAAAGTGTGGACTGTACTGTGTAGTGTGGCTGACTTGCTATTTAAATATGCTTTTAATTCCTGGCAGGTTCACAGTATTGAAAACGCTTTACAATAAAATAAATTGAGTTCTGTGAACATTCAGGCTATCCCACAAATCTATATGGCACAATGCAGCTGCCAGATAAAGATTTTTGTTTGAAAAAGATTGCTTGTGTGCAGTTGTGCTGACCTTGGAAAGCAGTGTAGAAAAATGTAATCTTTTCATTTCCTTTGTATTTGTGATTTTCTGAAACAAATTCACTATTGTTTGACAAAACATTTCTCTGTTCCCGTGTCTGTCTGTGTTTTAAGAATTATCATTCCTTTATGTGCCAAAACCCCGAGACAGAACCTTGTGACAGTCACGGCGGTGCTGTGATTAAATGGGGTGAAAGTCAGCCATTGAAGTGACAGATTACTAAAAGTCAAAAGAAATCCTTTGTATTGTATCAGCTGCATGTGTTTAAGACCATGTGGTTAAGTGGTTTCTATTGTGCAGAGCGGTGCACCTTGTGACATGGCTAGGTCACTGTTGATGCTAAGCAGATGCAGACTGGTCATGAACTTGGCTCGGTGAGGGTTTAGGGAATTATGGTGTAGTCATGAGATGACTGGGGGATTAGAGCCTTTTAGATCTAGGTCTGATTTTCCCGTTCGAGAAAGAGGTAGATTTAGTGAACTACCAGGCTCTGTTGACATTGGATGCCGTAGCTGAACAAATTGATGAATTCAATATTTGTTTTACCATGCCTCAGACCTCTTTACATTATGTATCTGTTTTCTTATGTGTACAACATATAATCTGTACATGTATTCTAGATTTTCCACCTAATCAAAATGGGGTAGTGAGCTCCTTTGTTTTGTGGTTTTACTCATAATGTACTGATTTTTTGTCTTTATGTTTTAGAGTGTATACTGTCTTGCATCTGAATGGGGAATAGTTAGTAATTATTTATTCTTCTTCCAAAAACTCATAACCCCTTACAACCTTTAGATATTCTTGGAGAAATCCAAGCCTGATATGATGGAAAAGTAGAAAAATGGGGCAAATCTAAGCAGTTATCACAGATCTTGCTTCGTGGTTTTAATTCTTCTAACATCACAGTTTAACCACCATAATCACATTTCAATTATGGGTAATGATGGTCGATTGTGTGTTGTCAAATATAAACTGCTAGCAAAGTTTAGGAAGGAGAACAAGTCTTAACTGGTTGTGATTTTTCTGTATCTGTTCTGTTTCTTTGACTTCCTCTAGTTTAATGGACTGTGCTTGATCTGTAGGGATTGTCATGGCTCTAATTCCGTTCCTATTTTAACAAATAGCTTCATTCATTCTTTATAATGTAGTCTGACCAACTGCTTCAAGTGAAATGATCAAAAACAGCAAAAACTGTGATTCTTCTTTAATTTGGCTTTTGTTATTAAGTCTATAAGGTTGTTACACAAACAATGCTTTTACATAAAAGAGATTAAGATCAAACTGTCTAAACACATTCATGGCTACAGGTTATAATAGAAAACTTGAATGGACTTGAATAATCTCCAAATTCACAGTAAGCTACAAAATAGTAAAACAGAACCATATGAATGCACATAAACATGTCAAGGTAAAATGCAATCATCAGTAATTAAATTAGACAACTTTATCTTACAGACTATAACATTTTGCTTATTTCATTTAGTCTCATTATCAAGATGTGGGCATGTCATTTAGTTATTCATTTAATTTAGTGTATTATTGTTAAAAATGTCAGCCTTACCTTAATCAACAAAAGTACTTTGTAAAAGCACAATATATCAAGTAAATGGGTCAGGTTTAAGCAGTTTAGAATTTTTTTTAATCTGTAGTCCTTTTCTGTTGAGAGAAAATATAAACTTATTTTATGATCCTAAATTAAAAGGATCTACCTCAGAAAAATATTCCTAATTGTAACATTTTTTTTATATATATATAGCATGCTTCTCAGACAAAAATCACAGTGTTTCACAAGGACAGCATATAAATTAAATACAGAATACTAATACATAACAACCCCCTAACTATAATTTCAAACTTGATCAGTGTCCAGCCATTGTTTTATAGATGCAGAGAGATGTTTAAATGTTCTGAGGGTAGAAGGGGTGTGATGACACACCAAGCTCACAAGATGAGACAATGGACAATAGTGGGATAAGCTAGGAATTTTGTAATCCTTTTCTGAAAGCTTAGATCCCTTTTTTAAGTAAATATATTAAAGATTTCACTGATCACAAGCTGTCTTTTTAACAATGTGTTATTAATAATTCAGTCCATTTCTCACCATTGTTTTTATACTGAAGGAAATTTGTCTGTTTAATTGTAAGATGTTGCTAATGCGCAGTTCTATTGGATGCATGCTGTTATTCTATGTATGAAAGGGGCATATGACTGATACTCCTTATGTGTGGGGTCTACTCTCATAGACAGTATTGACAGAAGTATTTTAAATTATCTTTTTCTTCACCATAAGTTTACAAATTTGTCACACAACAAAGAACATCCTCAAATTCCTTTTTCCTTCTGTTTTTTTCTATCGGAGCAAGTGTACATTTCTGTCTATGAATTCACAATTCATTATGAGTGCATAGGGTTTGTCATATTTACACTATTCTAGCCTATCAAAACAGTCATGGCAGTACTCAGGGCTCTCCTTTTTAGTTTTCTGCAGGCAAAAGTAAAAATAATTGCATAATGGTGTTCTTGTATTTTCCCCAGTTTTTGCTGCCAAAGCGAGCAGCCTTAACATCCTCACCTTTTCGTTTGTATTTGCACCATGGAGAAGATAGTAAAGCACACTTTATGACACAGGTTGAAAAGTAATAAAAATGTTACATAATCATGCAAACAGAATGAACATTACATAGATAATAGCTTTTCATTTTTCTGTCAAGTGCACTGAGATCACTGTTTGCACTCAAGACCACTCTCTCCCATTGCCACAACAGTGCGGTGAACCTTTACTCAGGAATCACTCATATTATAATGGAAATTATATCATCCTGCAGCAGGGAGCACCTGCAGTGTTGGTGACTGAAGACAAACAAGTAAATTAAATTTTCAAGTCATGTAATTGGGATTTATTAACGCCAATTACCAAATCTTCCGATGCATATGCTATCAATAATAATGATGTGAATATTGATTGCACCTGGCATTTTAGCAAGACTTTTTTTCATATGGGTGCCTCAGGAGGAGGAGGCCTCAGGGGTGCCTCCTCCTCCAGACTACAAAGTTGGTAGAGGGAAGACATCAGCTGAGGGCCAGTCATCCTGTAAGGAGTACAGGGAGGTTAAGAAAGTAGCGGAACAAAGTGAGGGTTCTGCAGGTGGTTTTAGCGATTTCTACACCTTGAAGAAGAAAGCCGGCAGGCAGACGTGCCTCTGTAAAGTAAAATGGGTTCCAGAACGTCAAAGGCCTCCAGGGTGCCTCCTCCTCCAGACTCCTCAATATATAAAACAATGAGAGAAAAAGGTGGAGATGATTGTGTTGAATGTGCCTTAATTTGGGAAGTTTGAGTGTAAATCAGTTAAATGAAGTAAGTGGATCATTGATCAATATTTTTTTAACTATATTTGCTTGACTATGATTTTGATTATGATTTTGATGCATTGATATTTTCCCAATGATTTTAATGATTTTTCATGTGTATTTGCTCGATGATTTTGCTTGATGATTTTGATGGTTTTTGATGATTTCCTGTATACGTGATTGATGTTTTTATGATATGAAGCACTTTGAACTGCCTTTCTGATGAAATGTGCTATACAAATAAACTTAACTTCATATGTTTAAGGTGTATGGAAATAGAAACATTTTCACTAAACATAGTTTAATCCAAATAAAAGCGGGGTGCAAAACATGCCACAGTTGTGCTTTGAATATTTTAAGCTTAATTGGTTGTGATGTAGTTTATGCAGTTGAATTAAGCACACTGGATGAAATATTGTGGATTATGTATTAAAAGGAACAATTATTTTTGTATTATTATTTTATCACACAAGGGTTATCAAAGGAAAAAACTGAAAGCACAGTTTATAGACTGTTTATTTATGAAGAGTCTTGCTATAAGCTTTGTTTATAAATGAAAGTATATTTATAAATACTATAAACAATTGTTTTTATTTAATTTCAATATAAAATAGGTACACATGCATCTAAGAAAAAAAAAAATCATCAGTAATTTAATTTGTGTCTTACAGTATTTACAGTCAAAAACTGAAATTCAGATATTCTATTGACTTATTAGGTGTTGTTTGATATATTTCAAGCATTTATTTTGGAATTTTGATAATTGATTGCTGTTTTCAGCTAATAAAAAGCACAAATATACTTTCTCAGAAAATATATAATATATTGAGCTTCACTCTGGCTGGCAAACTAGCCTGATATAAAACCCAAAGAGAATCTGTAGTATTGTCAAGGGGAAGAGAATAGTCACCAGAGCCAATTATGCAGACAAGTTAAAGCCTATTAAAGGAACCTGGGCTTCCCTAACATATCAGCAGTGCCACAGGCTGATGATGCAGAAATTCATGCAAAGGCAGCTCTGACCTCGTACTAAGTGCAACTACTATACATCACAAAAATCTGTACATATTTTTCAGCGGGTTGACATTTCTGTTTTAAAAATCTTTAGCTGGTTTCCTGTTTCGTGATACTACAACAGGCTTAAATTGAAGGCAACGTGACTCTTTCTGAAGACGTTTCAACACTTATCCAGGAGTTTTTGTCATTTCTGGAAGCTCGCAGTTGAGCAGCTTGATGTTGGGAGCTGCGCACAACCCACTCTTTTGTTTAGAGTGGGTTGTGTGCTTGGTCACATGAATCATGATGAGTCTGCTTATGTAATTTCTTTGGAATGAGTTTCAAAACAGGGTTATATATTCTTGAAAGTTAATGCCGCAACTTTCAAGAAAAATGTGTTTTGTCCTCCTTGTCTTTTGAGACCCAAACGAGCCTGGTGAGGGACAAGTAGGTCGTTAATTTACATCTGACTGAGAATGCTCCAAGGAGGATAGGCCTCTTTGTGCTTAAAAATTCACCAAAACTCTTGGATAGGTGTCTTGCTCAGTTTTTCCTGAAGATGGTTAATGTACAGTGTCCTTCCATTTAAGCTTGTTGTGGTAGACTTGGAAGACTCATAGACTTGGAAGATTGAGAATATATATAGGCATGTTTCCTGCAGTTTTCTGAGAAACAGGTTTTTGCATTTGTATTAGCTGTAATACATTATCATCAAAATTAACAGAAATAAATATATTATTCTGTGTGTAATAGATCCATGTAACAGGACATTCCCTTTGCGATCTGAATGACTGAAATAAATTACATTTTCAAGCATATTCTAAGCTAATGAAATGCGCCTCTAATTACATTGACATGTCGATAGGTTTTACTGGTAGACTGTCCAGAGGAACCTGTCACTGTGAAAGATGAAATGTTTTGCTTTGTCATATTGGGATTGTAGAACTTGTATTCCTCCTCGTTACATGACCCATCAGGTATAATGGTAGAAGGGTAGAAGAAGTCATTAAAAATGTTCAGTTTCGGGGGAGCAAGGTGGTATCGTTGCATATAAAATGAAAATCTAACGACATACGGCAGCTTTTTCTCATTTCTTTGTAACTTTAAGAAAAAATTGAAGCTAATTTCCAATAGGCAAAGATTTAAAAAAACAGTGATTGTAACACCCTGATTAGCTGGTAAACAAGTGTATGATTTGGGGTATTTACCTCTGTTAATCCAGTCTTAAATGTATGTTTTCAAAAATCTGGGCCAGTAGTACAGCACAGGAGTTACAGTGTCCTCTTACCCGTCTCCTTGTCTCAGTGACCAGATTGTCTCAGTTAATGGATTGTCTCTCTATCTTTAAACTGCAGGTGGGTTGTGCAGATAAACACTGAGGAGGAGAGAGATAAGGCTGTAACAGCAGCTGCTTGCCTGGGAGTTTAGCCTGATCTCTTCTGTTTTTATATTTGAATGCAATCTCTTACAGAATGAAAGCCTTCTGAAGCCTCACCCAGCACTAATCAATTCCATCATTAGACTATTGATGTTGCTAATTACTTTTATCAGTTGATATGGCTCTTCTGTGGCCCACATAATGATGAAAAATATCAGCTTCTATAATATATATTGTAATTATTTTTCTTGCTTTTTATGGATTTTCTAAATATGAATGTGTTTGTCCTGAATGTGACCTTGCTTAAAGTATCAGCTTTTTTTAAAGTCACTAAGCCTTGAGGTACACACCAGAACTGAGGAGATGGAATCATGTTGCTGTGACGGATATGTTACGTATTTGATTTTAAGACTGCTGCCAGCCTGAGATTGTCTTACAGTCTCAGGTATGTCATGAAGTTGTGATATAAGGTGATTTGGTTTTCTGTTGCAACACCCTACAGTAACGACACCTTTTTGATTGGCTACTTTATGAATAGCAAAAGCCCCTGGTAATGGATGGCTGTTGTGTAGAGGGCAAGGCATGGCTGTCCACCTGCTGAAGTGTTTTAGAGCACTGAACCTTGAACATTAAGGCCAGCACTGTAGCATGCTGCCTTTGATGCATGAGTAAGGGAGTGAGGAGGATGCAAATTGAAAGCTACTTAAATGCACTCGTGTACCATTTCCATTCTCAAGTTGGGCTGAAAACTTTAACTTTTCAATTTGAAAATTCAGTTGAATTTTTGTGCTTTAATAAGCTGGAAAAACATTAGGAATGTTTTTTTTACTTGTGTAAAGGAAATTTTGAGAACTAATTATCTGCTGACTGTCCTTATATTAGTATTGCTGGGATGATAAAACATGCCATTCCAGTATGATCCACATAGACAAAGAATGCCTGTATTTAGGAAGTGCACTACACAACAATATTTTGGTCATTCTTTAGAATTTGCATTTTAGAGAGTTTTTCTGGGAATATGAATAAAAATACATAACTTTCATTTATCCAGAATTTACATAACCTAGTTCTTAATAGTGTGTCTTGTCCTTTTCAACAACAATGACAGCTTGGAATCTTTTGTATACATTATACCTGATATCAAACCTTAAAAGCATTTTCTCTACTGCCCTATGTTAGTTACCTCAGAAGTCCAGATGACAAGGTGGGAAGGGTGTTTTTTTTTTTAATCCCCTAATTATAGCTTGAATCTTTCTACAACAGGTAAAAATAACAATTATTATAAGTGTATTAAAACAACTGTGGAAAATTTGTGTAGTGGTGTTTTAGACCCAATGATGCAGATTGTACTGATTTTAAACCTTCCACCACCGTCAATTAGATTTGCTAAAAATGAACCTCCCTCCTGAAACACCACAATCAGCTGATCCAAAGGAAGACAATTCATTTTTAGGTTTTGGGTTCTATCCTCTTTTATTAATTGAAGTTGGAATACCATTTGTAGTCATAGTTTGGCAGGTGGATAAGGAGCTGTTTTGCTTGCTTAACTGCCAGCCTAAAAGTTTTTAGAATAGCCATTAAAAAGTAAATTGTTGTTCAACAGTATTTTCTTTTTGACAAGATCCATGAGAACACTTGTTGGATTGGACTGTGAAGGTTACTGTTTACCCAGGGCCCACTGTATGTATGTATTAGTTTTTTGTGTTGCATTTTATAAATTTGTAAATGAATTATTGTCATAATAATATTCACCATGTTTTAATGTGGTAGTGGACAGACTTTTACCATTTTACACAAACCGTTATGATCAATCTTCTCTGAGGCCATTATCATTAATTTGAAAAGGTGCAAATGGTTTAGTCCAAACCGCCACCTGGTTGATTCAACTGAGTTACATACAGTGATCTGACAGCACGAGCTGCACTCACGAAAAAAATAATCTTTTTCTCCAAGAAAGGGACATCAGGCTTCTAAAAAAAGAATAGAACAGAATGATAGAGAAAATTCCCATTTCTTTGAGAAGTAATTTGAGCAGCACATACAAAGTTTTAGCTAATTCCTGTAGCAGTTCTTTAAGAGCAAGGGCAGAATGTTAAAGCTTTATTTTGAAAACATAAAACTACTGGAAATTTATAGGCATCAAAGTTATTACCTTCAATAATTTTAGATGCTATGATCAACACAGGAAAAACTGTTCAAATTTATATCAGTATTTTCATCCTTTCCAAGTGATTGATCATTACTTATTTAATATAAATGGATGCTGTGTAATATCATCGGCCTATCTGAAAAACTTAGTGGACCTCAAAAACTGTAAATGTAATACTAAATGATCTGCTGATATTTTACAGAGATTTTAAATAGGTCAAAAAAGTGGAGGAGGTGAATATAATAACTTCTAAGACAGCATGAATGACGAATAAGGCAGTCTAAATTTTATATGACTTACTGTTGGTGCATTTGTTAAAAGCTGAATGATCTTGATAAGAGCCTTTATAATTGTTACTTAATTACTTAATCGAATGCATTACCTTGAAAAAGTTCTCGGTGTTTGCCATGTATTGTAAACATGCTAAGGCAGCATAGTATTAAAAGATACTAGTACAATAAGACAACAGTAATACAGAAGGCACAATACAAAACATGACTCATGGTCTTTGTAGATATAGCCCAGCAAATTGTTTATTGCAGCAAACGCATATGTTTAACCTTTTAACATGCATGTATTAGCAAACCATAACATAATAATCCACATATACTGAAGATCTTAAAACGTCTCTCCAATTAACAGTTAAATTTGACTTCAAAGAGCTGGTTTTTTAGAACCTATTGTGGTCAGTTTAATGAAGAATACATTTCAACAATGACTTTTTTTCTCACAGCTAATAATCTTCTTTCCAAACTGAAACAAAGATGAGTGAATCTGTCTGACTTGTTAAGAAAGAAATATTGTGGCAAAATTATTGCGTGAAAGATATCAATAAAGTGATCATATATGTTTACCATAATGGTATATTCATAGATCTTAGGGTGACATATTGGAAAAGGTTTATCTTATACATTATCTCTACAAATATATATTTCCTAAAATAAAAGGTTTGTCTGCTTGTTACTCTCTTATTGTTGTTCTTAAATTTCAATAAAATTGTCAAGAACATTATTTCTTTTTCCTGTTAGAAATTCTCAAGTAAATAGCTTCCATCTTAGATGATGCCTTTATAACAAGTTTTTTGCAATTTTTGAATATAGAACACTGTGTGGTCCTGCTTCTGTTTGTTGAGGGTCTGATTTTCTGGGACTTTGGCCTTAGGATAATTTGTAAATGGACTATAGACTAAAAAAGATCAAAATATGGTTTATGTCAAATGAGCTGCTGGACTGAATATGAGTCACTGTAATCTATGATGAAAGAAATTATGATAAATAAGAAAACTTCTGTTTAAGGAGGAACATATTGTATAGT
The DNA here is from genome assembly GCA_014839685.1 of Anableps anableps. Taxonomy (NCBI): domain Eukaryota; kingdom Metazoa; phylum Chordata; class Actinopteri; order Cyprinodontiformes; family Anablepidae; genus Anableps; species Anableps anableps. Next base: position 21,029,096 of record CM026076.1, read on the forward strand.
GATTTCACATTCTGAAAAAAGTAACACCATGGTTGATGGCTATGCTTCAAATAGTTTACTCTAACACTATTTAGTAAAACACTAATTTGGTATATTTTACTTATGTTAGTACTGTTCATTTGACTATTTTAGATTTTAATGCTTATTGCTTTGAGCATTAAAGAGGTTTTTATCTGCTGACTTAGTTTACTGTAATTAGGTGAGAAGCTAATTAAGATGTAATCTGGTGTTACTGTTCCCTTGCGAAGAAGTCTGTTTGGTAATTAAAATAGTGAAGGCTGATTGGAAATTAATCCAGTTGCAACGTGTGTTGAGAAATAATACTCACCATTTCGTAAATATATTTTCTTCCACAAGAAGTAACATTTTTATGCTTCTGTAAAAGCAGTGTCCCTAAACATCATGTTTTGTAAACAAACCTAAGGGAAAACAACGAAGGACTTGACATTAGAAAACCAATCACGACAAAAATGTGTAGCAGCAGGAACAACTTCATAAAAGCTTGTTTCTGAAACATTTTCTGTATGTATATTCTGCACTCATACACAGAGATGAAATGCTAAAATATAAATGACAGTCACCAGTAGGGCAGATATGTTATTTTGAATATGTCCTCTGGTTTGTAAGGATGAGGTCCTTGTTCATATAACATCTAAGCGTTTTTTCATGTCATTCATTTCTTTTTTTCAGTGACCTTTATATCAACCTTGTTAATCAACAAAGAAGGTGATGTTATGAATACATGAATATATAATACAGTTTTATTAATTAATTAATTCTACAGAGTCCAATTAATGGATTTTTTTGAGTAGAAGAAAAAAAGTTTAATTTGCACACAGATGTTTCTTCTTTATATTGTTCCTTTAAATTTACATTAAATACCAGACAAATTGTTTTTTTTTTTTTATTTTATTTTTGTTTTTTTTTTAATAAGGAACTCAGTAAAATACATGGGTGAAAGAAACAATTTTATCAGGATGTTATATCATAGACCAATAAAAAGTAGTGCATGGTTGTGATTTAGAGTAAAGCAAGATGAGTTCTTTTTTTCACAAAAAAAAAACAACAACAAACAGTTCAACCTCTCTGAGTCAATTCTTTGTAAAACCACCTTGCACTACAGTAATAGCTAAAAGTCTTTTGGTGTATGTTTCTACCAGGTTTGAACAGTTTAAAACTAGAAATGTTGCCCGTTCTTTTTTGCAAAATTGCTCAGGCTCAGTAACACTGGATGGAGAGTGTCATTGAACATCAGTATTCAAATCTAGCTCCAGATTCTCGATTGGATTTAGGATAGGACTTTGGATCATTCTAATACAATATTACTTGAACTAAACCAATCCATTGTGGCTGTGGCTCTAGCTGTTTGTTTTGGGTTGTTGTCGTGCTGGAAAATGAATTTCCCCCTCATCATCCCCACAGCGTCATTCTGCTACTGACATTTTTTCATATTGTGTTCAGAGTTATGTGGAGAGTTAGTTTACCACCAAACATAGCTTTTGAGTGTTGGTCAGAAAGTTTAATTTTGGTCTCGACTGGTCAGAGCACAGTCTTCCACATGTTTGCTGTGTTCCCCTATAAATGACAAAAAAGACTGCCTATAGCTTTTTTCCAACAATAGCTTTCTTCTTGCCACTCTTCTGTAAAGACCAGGATTTTGGAGAGCATGACTCATAGTTGTCATGTCGACAGATTTTTACACCTCAGTTGTGGATCTCTGCAGCTCTTCCAGAGTTACCATGTTCATTAGGCTGCTTTTATGATGAATCCTCTCTTTGTTAGGCCTGTCAGTTTAGATGGACACCCATTTCTTAGTGGATTTGCAGTTGTCCCATACTCTTTAAATTTTCGGAGGACGGGCTGAACATGAGATACCCGGAGCTTGAGATGTTGTTTCTTTTACCTTAGCTTATGTTAAATTACTCCACAGCATTATTATACACAGCACATTATACCTGTGTAGAGTGTATCTTAGTCTTCATGATGTGGATTCTTCACTAATGTCGATGTCCAATGTATTTATATCTCACATTTATGTATATAGAGCATTAAAAACGACAACGGTTGACCTAAGTGCTTCACAATTACACCTTTAACCATAAAATGGCAACCAGAATAAAACTAATAAAAATAAATACAAGACTAAAGAATTAAGCGCTCTATCAAATATATAAATGCTTAACAGAATGGCTGTATTGACCTGAATTAAACTGAAGTTTGTGGTTGTAACCTGTCAAAATGTGAAAATGATTAATATGTATGTATAAATGCTTTTTTAAGGCAATGTATTTTTACACCAGCATTTTAACACATTGGACAGGACAAAAACGATTTAAAAAAATAGATAACTGACACCCTACCTGTTATATGCTGTGTTTTGTAGGATTGCTAAAAAAACCCCAAAAAACAACAAAAAAAAAACATTGTACATCACGTTTTAACCCCAAAAGTCAATAATAAATTGCAAAAATTGAAGAGTTTGAAATAACTAGGACATTCATAACTGTGCCATGGAAAATAATTTATGAAACAATCATCTCTTTTCATGTAGCGTTATTTATGTGTTATCAGTAATTATTGACAGTGAGACTTATTCACTATTGATTCAACTTTCAGCAGAGTGTTAAGTTGTGTCTTTATGCTCAGATCAGACTTTTCAACCGTATTTATGAGAAATATTCAATCTTTTATTGGACCAGAGAAGAATAGACCTTTATTGGTTTGCCAGCAGAGAAATTGCAATGTTAGTAGAGCAGATGGGATATTGAAATACACAAGAAGAAGTTAGTGTTAAGTTATTTGCAGCTGAATAACAACTTCCGAAAGTCTTATTGAATACCCTGATAATTGTTCCACCATAAAGTAGAGCACTTGCATTCAAAATATGGCTTAAAATTTATTTTCAAGATAAGAGACAAATGGAGTGGTGAATTAGCTGCTTTATGTATTTTTCATATTTTGCCTCTGGGTCACTTTATTCTTTAACATTTATCTATGTGACATAGTGAACATAGTCTACATGGACTGTTCACAATAGCTGTTAATAAAAGAGTAACACATCTCTGTTTAGTAAATTAAAGTTGTCATAGAGTCTTCCCTACCTTCCTGATTAAATGATGAGCTAAAGTTAAGTGTTTTGTGTCTGGGGCATAGTGATTTTGCAGAAGTGGCTATGTATTCTATTTTTGAACAAAACAAGCACATACTTTACAAAGACAAAACTTCACTACACTTGTAAGCAGATTATACAAAAACGAAGAAGTTGAACTCCAGGTTGTTGACCTAGCACTCCCAGACTTTTACCTGGCCATTTAACTTTGAAGATGTTGTGTGCAAGTCAAACATACGTTTCCTCAGAAGGGAACACTCCTACACTATTTCTCTGCTTTTCATATCACTTTTTTCATTGTGATGAAACAAATGGCTGTGCACTTCACAAAACCTGAACTTGTCGTTCTTCCTTTATGCTTTTGCTCTCTCTTTCAAACAACTGCAATTGAAATGAAAAAACACCACAGAATGTTTACCTTTCTTTATATTTATAAAGCAGAGTCATTTTGCATGAATACCTTAAAAGTGATGGCTTCTGTTTGGCAAATTCAAGAATGTTGACTACATGGGGATTTATAAATGCAGGATTTAATTTGCAAGAACTGAATAAAAATGACCATTGTCACTTTTTACCAAAATCATGAATCTAAAATTGTAGATGTTCACAGAAAATTATAGAAGACTAAACCTAAATACTAAAATAAGCTGAATAACATAATTATAAATATTTAGATTTCCATACTTAATACTTAAATGTTTTAATTTCTGTCAGAACCATTGACAATTAAAAAAGACATTTACTTTTTTTATATATATATTTACAGTATTGCTAGTTAAGAAAGTGTCATTGTTAGTCCATAAAGTCCATCAATTCTTAAGGGAATTTATTGTTTAGTTTCTAATAATTTTGAGGATAAATCTCATTAGTTATTAATCTTGTATTGCTTACTTAAAATTGTTATTTAGGTTTGTACTGAAACAGAAACCATCCTAGAAACTGAACTTTTAATTTGAAAACATATTATGATGGTCATCAAAATTGTTCAAAACACAAAAAAATACAGTGGTCATTTTTTTTGTCATATTGCCCAGCTCTAGAGTTCAGCTGCCATCTGCCCCTTCCCTCACTCTTATGGTACACACCTGCACAGCATCAAGCATAACAATAGGACCACTGACAGATGATCTGAAAGTGACTGTTATTTCTTCATCATTACATTCATGTTCAGAGGCAAGTGATAGAGATGAACACCTTTCCATTTTAAATTTCTGAATGTTGTTGGAACAGTGATTTTTATTTGGTCTTTGTAACAATTTAGTTAATACCTTTTTTACGCTGTGTTTATATTGTAAACTTATTAAAAATTCAGTATGATGTATATGTATATGGTTTGAACCAGAGAACTAATATTATGACAACATTGTCTTAAGGTACATGTAAAATCTTTCTTGTTTAGTCTAAGCAGAAAAAAAATGTTCCAAGGTACGCTATAAATTACAACATAATTAGAGAGGCTTAATGTGATGAATAATTAAAAGAGAATGTCTGAATAAACAGAGCATTAACTTGTTTTATTGTGATAAGCCAGAAGTGCTTTTATAATGATGGCTTAAAGCAAGAGAATAGGATGTTGGAGAAGTTAATTATTTTTTTGTTCTGAAAAGGCACAAAGTTATTTATTACAGTGTTCAACTGGAGAGGCATCTGTTTGTTCAATATTATGAAGCTACAGCTAACATGAACAGATTGTTATGAGCTATTAATAGCCCACGGCTGGTGAACAATACTAGCTAATAATTGAAGTGTGCCCTTTCACAGAAAAATATATGCTTGAAGTGCATGCGCTCTCAGAACTGTGGTCTGTAGATTACGTATTGCCTTACTTTGACTTTAGATGTAACGACATAAAGGTTATTAATGAGTCTTGAACTACAAATCTAAGTCAAGTCTCAAGTTTTTAGAGTGTCAGTTTAGGGGTCTTTCTTAATGACTGTTTCTCCTTCCAGAAGGGTAATGTGTCATCCCACAAAGCAAAGATAGATTAAAAATTTTGTGATCAGCGCAAGTTTTATGTATTAACTTGGTCTCAAAATTCCGCAGATCCCAATCCATTTGAGCCTCTGTAGGATCTGGTGGACAAGCAAGTCCACTTCCATGGAGGTTCTATCTTGCAGCTTATGGTAGTTAAAGGATCTGCTACTCACACCTTGTTGCCAGATAAAACAGAATACCTTCAGAGAGACCATGACCCAACAGATGTGTTGTTTTGGCAGAAATATAGCACACTGTTAAGTAGATGGTCATAATGTTATTCCTGAATGGTGTAAGCCTACATCATTTCTTTGCTTGATTTGTCACTTTCACTATGCTGTTATTATTGCATGAAATGATTGCAGAGAAAACTTTAAAATAAGTTGTTTTTATTCAGCAGAAAGGCTTAGTGTGGAAGGGTTTCTTTATACTTCTTTTTCAAAATGTTATGCATTAAGGTAGAGCAGAGTGGCACAACTTAACTGTTGGCTTTAAAGGTTTAAAGTGAGCATTGCTTGTTTTCAGACACAATCACTTACCACTGTTGAAAATTGATATCCAGCCATTATGTGACTCATGAAACAACTCTTGAAAACTTCAGCCATTTTTGGTTATGTATCTCTTTGAGCACTCTTGAGTTGTCCTCTTCATGACGTTTACTGGAGAATTCCTGCTAGCCAATGTAAATGACATACAGTGTTCCCATGTCAACCAGGAGAAGATTTGCAGCAAGCTGCTGGAGGAAATGACTTCTCTCTTCAGGGTGGCTGGTTGTTCAGGTCTGACTTTTCTCTAGTGAAAGGGATCAAAGCAATCATGGTCGGCCCTCTTAAGAAAGATAGATGTACAAATGTGAAGAATCAAATCTGCTTCAAAAAAGAACACCACTGGGATACTGAGAGATGAGAGGGCAGTGAGTGAATGGGAAACCAGTGTGAAATTGCTCTTGTTGCCACACCATAAGAGAAGAGAACATAGCAGTCTCCTGCTGTTCAGAGTTCGTGCGGAGTACATCGGTTCACATTGTGTTTGGGTTTGGGTGTATGTCAGGAGAGATTTCTAGAAAGCAAGTAAACACTTACAGTGACATAAAATACCTAATTAAAACATTTTTACATAGAGCAAACGTTACAGTGCAGAAGCAGTAAAATGGTACAAAAGCTATCATTATGTTGATATAAGGACTGTAGAACATTAACTGCGAGAATTTTCCTACTTTCAACCAGATGTTAGCAAATTTGGGTTATATACATTGTTATGATTTTAATACAACTAAATAATAACTGAATCCAGACTTTTATACATTTTGTTTTCTTGTTTGGGATATCAAAAGAATAGGTTGTGTACAAATAAACATCCATCTAATCTTTTTGACAGACAGAAATAAAGCTTGTTGTCTGTGTTTGCATGTTGACCTTTTTTCTGACTATACATGGAAACTCAAATCTGTGTGTGACCACAACTGCCTCCGGCATTTGGTTCAGTTGACTCTCACTGGTCTTGGGATGCATACCATGATCTGAAGGTTTTCAGCTTAACTGGATATGGCTTGTAAGTATGGACAGAAAATTGACTCAAAATATCTGTGTGTATGTAATACTTGATTTGTAATCTGTGTCAGCCTGTCTGTGCGTAACTTTGGAAACTTGTATGAATAAAACATGATTTGTAAACAGTGAAAAACATATTGTGTGTAACTTCAGGCACTTGTAAATGTGTGTTAAAATACACATACAAGTATTAAGAAATTATGAATACATAATAAAACTACACACACAAATCCGATAATTACAAATTCAAAAATGCTCTCACGCATACATATTATTAAACACATGTACACAAGTCGACTGATAAACAGATAAACAGCAGTTATGCACAGTTCAGGTTACAAGTGCACAAGGTTTTTTGAGATATTTCATGTTTCCGGAGAGCTCCCAGATTCGTGTGTAAATGGTGCGTTTAAATGCTGGTGGAAAGCTGGGTTGTCTGAGTTTTATTTGGAGTCGAGTTTATTTTTTTAATTTTTTTATTATTATTTTTTTTTTGTTTGTTTGTTTGTTTTTCCCGCTGAACTTATTTCAGGTTATACTTGTGCTGTAGTGGCAAAGACGTTTTTCTGTGGAAAATGGGATACCTTAGTACCGCTTAGTTATAACACATATACCTGCATTTACTTTTCAACACTCCAGGTTTGTTTATATGGACATATTATGCCTTTTCAAGGTGCACAAATGTAATTATGTGGTTAAAAAAACAACCACTAGGTGGTGGAATGACTTGTTGGCTGGGAAAAACAGGTAGTCAAACTAAGAGGCAAGACAGAGCATCCAGGTGGTCTTCCCTCAGAAGTAAATAGAAGTTAAACCTGCACGCTTTGATCTGTGATCATAATGAGACATCTAGCATTTGTAAATAATTTCAGATTATGTTTTATATGTCTGGTAGTTTGATAACCCGTCCTCCTCACATTTTTCTGTTAGCAGGAGCTAATGTTTATGTGAGCTATGCTACTTTAGCTGTTGGTAGCTATGTCCTTTTATTTTTAGTCTTGTACAGTTTAAGAGAGCATCTTCACAATCCATGAAAGTTCATCACCAGTATCTATTGTCATGATGCAAGTGGGTTTGCTGGATCCTCGAAGCCATTTGCTGGTTGTCTTTAAGAAATCAACCCGTCCTCCATTACATCTCCATCAAGCGGAATTATTATACATTTCTTTTGCAGTGGTGTGCTCCTGACTACTAATACAATACTGTATTTTTTTTTTTTACTTTATTTAATCACCATTTATTTTATCACAAATCAAGTATTACATACACACAGATATTTTGAGTTAATATTTTCTCCATAAGTATGTATCTGATCAGCTACAGACAAATCAGATGTCTCTAATTCTCAGTTGCAGTCATTGTTTTCAAATTTTTAAATATATTTCCAGTTGTATCATATTTGTAGGCCTCTCCAGTTCTTTTTTTCAGAATTTTTTCCATTTTGCTAAAAAAAAACAAACAAAAAAAAACAAGGAAAATCACTATCCTCCTAAAACACAAAAAGCAATCACAACTCTAGATATGACAGTTTAATATTTTCAGCCATTTTAATCAAATTTGAATGAGTGCTCTAAATATTACAAAATTCACCACACCAGTCTATCTTTTTTTCTTTAATTTTCTCTCGAGAGGGCTGATGGCTGCTTCAGCTTTAAAGGAGAAGATTCCTAATGTTCTGGGAGTGGCACCAGGTTGACCCAGATTTTGCTGTTTTTCAGTGACATTCTTGGAGTCCACAAGGAGAACGGTGTCTGACAGCTGGTATGAGATTCTCATGGTATGATATCTGTGAGTAAAAAATACCATGGTTAAAATATTTACAGCTAAGTTACTCAAGCCAATATTGGATGTCTTTGTGGAGGCATTCTAAACGGGAAGTTTACCTAAATCTATGACAGGTGCGTTGATGACATTGCTTCCAACATCAGGAAAATCCAGAGACAGATGTGGAAACATGAGACCAAGTCTCCTAAACACTGATCTCAAAATCCTGTGTAAAGCTCTTGACAATAGGTTACAAGAATTGATGCCCAGCATAATACACAGAGACCAAAATGGTTTTAGCTTAGGTTGAAAGGGATTCTGTAATGTCCGGAAGACTCTTAACATCATCCAGAGTCCAACAGAATCCCCAGATGGAGCTTTCTTATCTTTAGATGCTGAGAATGTTTTCGATAAAGTGGAATGGCTGTATCTCTTCAGTGTCTTGGAACAATTTAGAACAGTGTGCCTATTTATATAAGTGTGCCTTATATTTCTACTATTATTAAGAGCATAATGAATGTATGAATGGTTCCTGTGAAAAATTCATATAAATACCATGGTAACAGTATGTTTACAAAAAAATTATTTCAACAAAAACACATGACACTATCCAATTGCTTTGTTTTAACAGAGAAAAGAAAATGATTCCTGTTTCTGTTAAAGTAATTAAGCATATTGATTGTTACAGCTATAATGATGCTGTCTATAACATTTATTTTGTTGTTTTGATTTTGACACTCAGACTTCAGCTAAAATCTATAATAAAAAACTGATAAATTTAGTAAAAATGCTTGTTGTGAAGAATATTATTCCATTTTTTCTGTTCTGCTCTTTATAGACTAGCACAAGTATAACCACCTCATGTTAGCTGGTTAATTAGTTGGATTATCTGCTCAGGTATCCAGCCTGCAGTTAGCTGCTTAGCAGACATGCTGCCTGTTGACAAGCAACTCTAGTTTTAAAACAGTTAATAACAGCGATTGAGTGGTGCTGCTTTAGTTTCCACATACTGACTCCTTGTGTTCTTTGCAACTGGAATTAGTTGCAACAGCTCTGTTTGTCTTTGTTTTAAATTAGAAAAATGTGTATGAGCCCAAAACATGCAGTGTTCAGGTCGGGGAGGGGGAGTGCTGTGTTGCTACCTATAGACAGAGAAAACTCTGGTCACTCTGGCCTTCCGTAGGTATGTCATTAACGAGTATTAATCCGTGAATACACAATGACAAAGGTTTTAAAATCATGATTTTATAAAGATGCACAAAGCACAAGGACATTTCTAAAATACACTGCTCACAAAATTAAAGGGAACATTAAAATAACACATCCTAGATCTCAATAACTAAATATTCTTATTGAAAAACTTTATTATTAACACAGTAGAATTAATTGAGAAGAAAATAACACAAAAATTATCAATGTAAATCAAAATTATTACACCATGGAGATTTGGATTCATACTCAATATGAAAGTGGGAAATAACATGACAGGCTGATTGAATGTCAGTGAATATTCCTCAAGACAAGTCTAAATGAGGCTCAGTAGTGTGTGTAGCCTCCACGTGCCTGTATAACCTCCTGACAACGCCTGGGCATGCTCCTGATGAGACAGCGATGTTCTCCTGAGGGATCTCGTCCCAGACGTGGATTAGAGCATCAGTTAGCTCCTGAACAGTCAGTGGTGTGACGTGGCGTTGGTGGATTGGTGCTTTTATATCTTTTTTGCTGTTTTTAGTTACAAGCCATTGTCAACTCTTTGAGTGTTGCTGGTTTTAGAAAATTTCAAGATTTAAATTTCACTACCCTTTTTATCTATCAATTCTTCCATTTTATATACTCTCTTAATCCATCCAGGTCACAGGGGACTGGTGCCTGTTTCCAGTGGTCAGTGGGCAAGAGGTGGGGTACACGAGTCTATCACAGGGCATGATCTGTTTTAAATTTATTAAAAGGCAACAAAATAGCTGTTTCTAGCCATATATAACTACATCTCCAAGCTAAATTTACCTTAGTTTTTGAGCTACACAAAAGGCTCCAATATAAGATCTCACATTGCATCTGCTTCATGCTGAACTTTGGGAAAACTCCAACCTGAAACATTTGGAATAGTACAAACCTTTTTTTGTCTTTCATGTTATATAAAGTTGGATATATGACGTCTACCTCATTTTCAGTATGATATTATATTGATTTTAAAGTGTCAGTCAAGAATCTTAGGCAATTTCAGCAGTAGAAGCATATTTCCCTCACACAGTCTTCCATACAACTTTCTTTCTTGATTCTTGTGTGTCCAGATGGGATTTTCCAGACACTGTTTGTGTGTAAAAATGTCTCAAGTGAAACAAAGAGGTACATTTCCATTTGAAATGATGAAGTGCTGATAGCCTGCAAAACATTTTTGATTTTGTCAAATCTCCTTTGATATGATGGCACTGATGCTTGTGAGGGGCCTGTGGTTCTCATCCAATCAGAATGTGTTGTGAAAGCTGATTTCTTAACTTATCGCCCGCTCACAAAAGAAACCTTGTGAGGAAGGTGTGACATCAAACACTGTAGACAGATAGAAACACCTGCATTCCTCATCAAATGGCCTTCCTGCACAGCTCAAAGTGGCAGCAAGATTCAGAGGCTGTATATGTGACTCTACATTGTGTTTTTTTTCTTAATTCTCTGCAAGTGTCTATATTTTCAATCTAGTTTTGCAATGTGGTACATCACAATGTTCAGAACAAACACGGTGTCAGTGCTGCATTTCTTTTTTTGAAATACAGGTTTGTTACATCGCATTTGCAGTTTTTGCTTGGGATTTTGTGTACTAGTAAGAATATTATATATATTCTTCAAATTTATTCTTCTGATCAATAAAGAATATTTTTGGCTTTCAAGAAGAATATGTAGATTTTTCCAGTGGAAGTACTTCTTCTAAAAAGTTTCAGAAGTTGGACACAAGCTTCTAAAATGTTTTTCATGCTAGTATATTCTGCATGTATTTTTATACATTTGTATGTAATTCTTTTTTCACTCTCTTTTTCTGACATGTTTGTTTGATTATTAATACTCTGAGTGCCCTCAGAAGTCAGGGCTGAGAACTAGCATTGACTTCTAACTCAAGTGTGTTCGAGTTGCTAAATGGAAAAACTCCAATGTTTGCTCATTTTTCTGCTAAATTGCAGTAGTTTGCCAATTGATGCTGTGGTTTTGCCAAGTTGCAACCCCCATTTCATACCCTCATATTTCAGTTCTGCCCTCTCCTCCTTCCATTTGGTACTCATGAGGGTAGCCATTATTTATTAAAGTTATAAAGCTACATTTCTGATTGCAGACAACATATGAAAAGCTCCATTTAATTGTTGGTTGTCAAATAGTCAACGATTGACACACTACAACATTTCATTTCTGAAAAAGATGGCTATGAAATGACCATAACTCCAAAGGTACGAAATGGGGAAAAGGGCAAAATGAACACCAAGTCGGATTTGGGACTATTGACTTCCCAATTCAGAATTCCACCTTCAGGTGACATTATGGTTCATTTTTCCAATTCAGAAGTTGCAACTCCTGAGGACAACTCCAATGCACTGATGCTTTTCTTGCATCAATTCTTTATCTTCATTTTTGTTAAGGCTCAGCTAACAGTAGCCAACACTAGCTAACAGTTCTCATAAGTTCAGGTGAAAATTAAACTTAGTACGAGCTGGATCAAATTTGATTTGGCACCACGATATTTATTCAAGACTTGGCTGAATTTTTAGCTGAATTTGTTTCACTAGAAAGCATCCTGAAATTACAGGTTTGTGGATTTCTGCTTTTGTATAAATACAATTTAAAATTAACTGATATGAAGTAAATTTAAGTCAAGTAAAATGCTTTGATGAATGTGTTTCTTGGTACACTACTTGAGACAAGTCATGCTTTCTGTTTTGTCTGAGATACAGGAAAAAAAATGTCTGTTTGCTCACCACAGGGGAAAACTTTTTAAATAATAAAAAGGAAGATAATCATAATACCAAGATAATTTTCAAACTGTGATCTTTAAATGAAGTTTCCTTCCGGTGGAAAACTAATGAAGGAAAAACAGCATTTCTTTTTGTGGATATTTTGCAAATTAAAACAGTCTTTGGGTTTATTTTTTAAATTATTGTTTGTTTTAGAAGGAAGTTCTTACTTTTTCTGAAAAACTCAATGTACAAACATCAGCGAAATTGGCAAAGAAGATTAATCTTCTTTGCAAAAATACTGACCCGATGAAAATGCTTTTTGGGTAGATCTGCACATAGGTTTGGGCTTGCGTATTAGTCACAGCTGTGCATGCATGAAGCCTTCAGGGTTTGCTGATACATGAATGGTGTAAAATGTTTTGTTTTTTCCCCCCTCTTTGCTCTGTCCAGGTGGGCAGGCAATAAGGCTTGACAGAAGATGCGACGGGGGCGGTGGCTTGTCAGATGGCTGGGGACAGGAATGACAATCCTCTCTTTGCTTACCCACAGCTGGGGCCAGGACACAGAAGGTAAGAGCAGTCTGTACTTAGTCTATCATTCTCAGGCTTCTCCTTTTTCCACACTCCCAGGAGGAAACATACAGTATGTGAAAAGAAATTATTATTTTCCCTGTAATATGACCAGTTTTATCCCCCACTGCCACACTCTGTTGTTTCTGAAAAATGATGTGCCAAACATCAGTGCTGTGCTCCCGGATAAGTTTGGAAAATCTTTACTGGTACTTTTTTTTATCATAAACCATAAAAAGGTACTGGTACCTTTTTCAATAAAAGGTGCCAGTTCATTCTGAATGTTGTCTGCACAATAAAAACAGCAACATGTAAGTTCTGCTAATAATTGGCAATAATCTGCAATTACAAAATAAATTCAATTTAATTCAGCAAGTAGTTATTTCATTTCATTTATTGACATTTATTAAGAGGTTCACAAAATGTGAAGTAGACCATAGAGACCACTGAGAACTCAAATGAACACCCAACACTGAATAAAGTTGTGCTGTGAAAAGAAGATTGCTCTAACAAAATTCATACCATCCTCTTACTCAAAACTCACAAGTCATTATTTAAAGAATGAGTTTGAATTCAGTTTTTTTTTCTACACAGTTCACTGATCACACTAAGAGAATTATCTTTGTGCATTTTATGTTTTCGCACTGAGTGCAAGAATCTTAACTGTTCCAGTTTCAGCTCAGTGAGTTTGTGGCAGGTGCCAGTTAAAAGCAAACTCCAACTATATGAGATTGGCATTTTGTTTAAACACAGGGGCGGCCCAAAGCTACGCACACAGTGAGATATGCTCCAGTCTCCAAGTGAATGGCAATATTGTCAGTTACTTGCTCCTTAAAACCTTGTGCCTTTTTTCTTTTATTACAATTTCATTCTGTCCATCCTTGCTTTGCTTCCTTGAACATTTCATGAGTTGAAAGGACTTAATAATACATCATGTAATGCATCTTCTTGGCTAATTTATTGTAAGTTAGAAGTTTATTTTTTGCTTCCAAGAAAAAATATCTAACAGTTTGCAGATACATTTTAGTGTCTGTTTATTATAGCTGAAAAACTGACCTATTCTGGTCATCGGTTTATCGATTGCTAGTTTGGGATAAAGTCTTACACTGAGGCCAAGTCTGCATTGATGAATGAGGATTGCTCTATATATTATTAAAACAAGTGATCCAAAACCTAACACTATAGGAAATCAATAGCATAATTTTAGGTGTCACTGGTGTTCTATGGCATTTATGGTCACTGACCTTGAGATCACGATTCTCTCTGTTCCATAGAACTTGTACTATCATGAGAAATACTTGGTAATACTGCTTGTGTTATACATCTTTGTTTTAATCTTTAAGCTGAGAGTATGTAAGTTCAGTTGTCTATAGAGTGCTTATTATCCCATCACACTATTTTGCCTCAGCCTTACTATCTCGGCCAGTGTTGTGGGAAGGTGAGCCTCCTTTTGTAAATTATGTGTTGATGCTTTTGTATATACAGTTTGATCATAAGCTAAACCTCCCTGCTATAGATTTTTTTTGAACATATTAAAAAATTCTGCAGTGTGAGCATCACAACTGAGATACCACATATGCACCACTGCTACAAAACTACTGTAAGTGCTACTTTAAATAATGTAGCAATGTAGCAATTATCTAATATAGCATTACTTAATATCTTGCTATGGTTTGCAGACAGTCTCATTGCACTAATGAAGTTCTACTCACCTCAGCATACTGAATGCTTGAAGCACCTCCAGCTGTCAGCAGTCTGATCTGCAGTGTACATAATTCAGCTCATAATTATTTGACCACTTTAGGGAGCTCATAGACTGCGTATGGAACATTGAACTTTCATCCCCTATAGCAAGGCAATTATTAAATATAGAAAAAGAAAAAAGAACATTGTGACATCATTGCAAAAAGTAACTGACTTTGTCCTTATGTAGTAGCACACTGTAGGTTTTGTTGTCTTCGTTCCAATACGAATGCACTATGTCAAACAGGCTATGTCATACCTCATACATGACAGGACTGGATGTTTCACAAAATGTATTTCATGTCTTAAGGCTTTAACTCACGTGAGATGTGTTTTCAGATATGCCAATGTTAAAGTAAAGATATGATTGTGACAATTACTTAACAATCATGTTGTTTACCATTCCTTATTACTGATTTTAGTTTCTGAGTATTATGTCTTTGGGAGAAGGAGGATACAAATGGAATAAAAAGTGTTTGAAAGGGAAAACCCTGTTCAAGCACTGCTGTGTTTCTTTTCTTTTTCATTTTTCAGGTCATTTATTGGTTGAGAGTTGGTATCCTCACACATTTTGATCTCTAATCTGGAAGCCCAGCCTGCTCTTGTGCAGGTTTGACTTCCAACATTAGTTACCATGGTGATAGACCAGTGTAGGAGGTGAAACAGGATTGTGATATTGAAAATCCTGAAGTAAATCTGAAGTTACCTTGATAACCGACTTATCCTGTGTCAACAAACAGAGCTGTGTTTTCAGTGAAGAAGTATTCACATAGCATTTTTCTGAAAGCAGCTCTGAAGAGTAAAGTAAAGCAATTCACAATTTACGTTTAGTGATCAGAAAAACACCAAATCTGTTTGCTCTTTAGAATTTTTTTATAAGTAATAAATAATGCCTATTTAATCAATGTGATAATAGGCCATGTTATTTTAGGAAATCATTTTTTTTGTTGTTGTTAAACAGGTTACCCCCTCATTGCCTCGTTGTTAAACCTTCAGCTTAAAGGTGTGACCTCTTTTTCTCTTTTATTTTTACCTGAAGATATAACAGTGAAGTGATACAGTGCACTTTTTTTCACATTTTGCTGTTACAGCCTAGTAATGCCGCATTACGTAATAATGGCGCAATATATAATAATTTTGTAAAATATGACAAAATCTGAACAAGTTCAAAGACTTATGAATACTTTCATAAGGGACTATACTTAGACTCTTGTAGATCTAATCAGTGTGAATACACAGAATGAGGAAAATGGACACAATTTAGGAAACTGTGGCTTTCCTCTTATCAGTGGCTTTCCTGTGGCTTTCCTCTTATCAGTTATCTTAAGTTTTAATCACAGTCAGTCAGTCATTATATACAGTGACCTCATTTATACTTACTCTGTGTTTTCATCCTAAATAATTGCCTAAATATGACATTGTGCATGAAAAGAGATGTAATGACATTTTTACATCTGTTGAAACAAAACTAACTAGTCTGAACTACAATCAGGGCAAGGTTATGGTCTCAATTTTGATTATCTTTTCCTCTCTGACATTTATGTTACTAAATGTCATTCCTCATGACACTTGCTGTTCCCATTTTAGTAAGAAATTAATTAGGATACTCCTTCATTTATTCCCACTTAAAAAGGCTAAAAGTAAAACAAGTAAAACATTATTTTGGGAAACTGAAGTTTACCGAAACAGAGGGATACACTCTGTCTATACCTCCAAATCTCCTCATCCACAAATCCAGATGTCACCCAAATCCACGTACACTCACAAGTGTTTAACTCCGCTTAGCTGTATTTGGGATTGTGCATTAGTTAATGTGGCTGTGGACACTTCTGCCATCAGCCTTCCCTTTCTTCCTCCATCTCGATCCAATCCTTCCCAGCCTTTCCCATCTGCACTTCTATTCTGACCCACAATAGTATGCCTATTTTTGGGATTGTCTGATCAGGAGCCAGATGTGCAGACTGTGTCTGACATCAGCAGTTGAGGTCTGTGGGGTGGGGACGCAATGGAGAAATTAGGAGTGGGGGAGGGGTTTTTAATCTGTTCGCTACCAGGCTGTAATCAGGCCCTGGGCTTTACAAGGAGGGGTGGGGGTGGGGGTGGACATTGTTGTGAAGTGAGAGCCCCAAGCTGCCTGTGGTGTGTTCTGGAGCACAGTGTCTGCGTGCTGATCTGTGCACTTAAATTGTGATTGCAATATTTGCCCTGCTGTCTGTGTGGTTTCCCTATAGTGGAACAAAAGGAAGCTAGGCAATGAGGGGGTAATCTTAACTGGAAAAATGGAGTCTGCCCAGGAGAGAAGTAAAGTATACTCTCGGTCCTCCATTAAAAGCCACCAATAATTTACATCACATTAATTTCTCATTTCCACCTTGGTCTCTGAACCAGTATCAATTCAACAATTATCTGTAAAGAGATATAGTTGGAGTCAGAAGGAATGAATGTTCTTTTTACTCCATGTTAAGACCCAGTTTAATAACATGAGTTGCCCAGTCTGTCTCCACATTCTCATTATTACATTTTTCTAATTGAAAATTGGAATATTGAGAAAGGATGTTTCAACTTTGAGAAGTACAAAACATAAATTCCTCAAAGAAACTTAAATTTTGCTAAGCACTAGATGGGTTTTAGCATTATTTGCATTATGCGAGCTGGATGACATATACATCTTATGTTCCCTTGAACATAAGCCCTGAACTTCATCACCAGAGCTGTATGACTGCATTCACACAACTGTCAGTTATGTTACAGTACTACTGTAGTACAACTGACGATGAAAAATGAAGACCATGTCAAAACTATGTATGGATGTAGGTTTGTTCGTTCATACAAATAGAAAGTAGAAATATTGTTAATATATACTAATATATATTTAGTTGACACAAGACAAGTTTATTATGATTTAATGTCAAAAAGTGAGAACAAAAAAAGTTGGGTGTCTTTTATGCAGTGTATGCAAATGTCTATGGCGTGGTATCAGCGGCAAAATTAAGACTATTGAGCACCCAGCGGTGGCTACTTCCTTGACGCAGGAGGCTATATCCATTCTGAAGTCGGCTACTGATATGATTAATGATTGGTCGGCACAGGTAACTGAGCGGCCGGCGCTGCCAAATGAGATGGAGGCTACTCACTTGTGTTAGCATTGGAGAAGCTAGTGACTAGCAATCCTAGGCTGGTCACCCACTGGATTGCCTTCTTCCTCTGCTGGCCATTAGCATGGATAGGCTAGTGTTAGCATTGGATAGGCTGGCAACTAGCATGCCTAGGCTAGTCACCCGTGACTCATGCTTTCTTCTTTAAAAGAAACTTTATCAAAAAACTGGTTGGTATACAATATCTGTAATATGATAGTTTTTAGTTTATAATCCTACCTGAAAAGGATATAGCATTCTATAAAAAGTGGTGTATCATAATTCTTGAAGCATTTTCACTTCAAATAAATTCCCAGTCATAATAAAACCATAAATGTTTTACTGTAGTTGCCCAGTTTTTCTAACTTTTAAATTGTCTCATTCTAAGTAATTTCTCCAACATGAAATGTTCTTGAAACTCTGAGTAATGCATGTTTAGTATTCACTATATTTATTTTAATTGATTGAGCTTCATAAAATGGAAGTATGTAATTAAATATCATTATTAACATTACACTTGAGTCTTTGGGTATTTGCTAATGTAAAGAATTAAGCTCAGTCACATGAGATTTGTTATAAGCACTTAGCTGTGAAAATTAATGTTTCAAACTGGAGCCAAGAAGCAAGTTGTGTTGACTTTAAACATAGAGTGGACTCTTTATGACACAAGAGCATTGAGTGCTTAATTTACTACTGCTGTGGAGACATGTTTTCTCATTTTAACATAATCAACATAATGTTTATATTTTCCAGTGTTCTCTGTTTTTCTAAGCTGTTCTTAAAAAATGCCACACACCTGTGCAACATTGGACTAAAGTAAAATAAATATAGTGAATACTAAAGATGCATTACTCAGAGTTTCAAGAACATTTTATGTTGGAGAAATTACTTGGAATGAGATATTCTAATGTTAAAATTCATTGAATGAAACCTTTTATTTGGAAATATTCATTGAATTTAATTCCAACAGACAGAAGTGGACCAACCAGCAAATTTAGCAACATTAGCAAGCATATTTTAAACTCTAATTGCTTTTGCACTTCTCTTTTCTATGCAGTAAAGAAAGTTAATGGCAAGTTGCATCTTTGTCTAATTAATGCAAATTAGATATGCCCTTCTACTACAGCACTTTGCATCTCACAGTAAAAAATAAATAAATAAAACACTCAGGCCTTTTGCTTGACCAGTATTGTTAATCCCTCATTATCACACATGGGAGTTTATGGTAATCAAGTGAGTGTTTACAGCTAGTAGCATTAGTTTGACCCAAGAGAACAATTACAGAATTACCTATTATTCTATATGATCTGAATAGTAATGCACAGCTTTTAGAGCTTTATCTTGTGTTTTGACTGACTGCTATAACTTAGGTCCATCTGAGGAATGAGTCATAAGTGTAACCTTAAACCTTTTTTATATGTTTAACGTCAAACCAACACACACTTTAACATCAAGTTCAACATTGCTGCAGTTGCTCAAAAAATGAAAAAGTATCTAATCAAAATTTCTTCTTGCCAGAGCAACTTTCTGTAGATTCTGTAGATAATTTTCTTTTCATCTGCAGTATAATTTTCAGTCATACTTAACAAATTAGAATGTTTGTTCAGATGAGGCTTGTTTGTCAAATTAAAAGTACCTTTGAAAATAAGAAACTTTAAACAGGTATTAAACATACTTTTCTTTAAGTCCACAAGCCCAATGTGACATTTTAATTTGCTGTAATCATAAAATTAGTTAATAGGAATACAGGCTTGCTCAGTCCGTGTAGAATTAATCTGTGTACTGTAATGTGTTGCTCTTAGTGAATTGAGTTACTGGAATAAGTAACTGAATGACTTATATTATGATCTGGTGTTATATAGGAAAAAACATGACATGTTCCTTTTCCTCCCATTCAACTTTCCACCAGTATCTTTATGTACAACACTGTGTGAACAGCAAGCTCCTTCATTAATGACATTTGTGTCTGACTGTCTCCTGGACAACTGCTAAGCCAAAAAATTTCTTCTAGATAATGATACATAGGCCATAACATGACCATATCAAAACATTTCTGAAATAAAAAATTATTTATTATTATCTAACTGCTAGAATTTTCATGATTTCCATAATTATTAAATTACCAAATCAAAATGGTTCAGCAATACTATGACAACAATGCCTAAACAGAAAAGAAGATTATAATTTCACAAACTGCAAACAACTAATATATCTGATCTCATGTAGTCTAGACTGAACTCAACAATTGCTCCCCTTTTGGAATCATTGTAAAGTAAATGTTGGCTTATGAATACTCAGATACTCTAACATGCAGTTTCACTCTGATGCCTTATTGTGAGGTGGGATTATAGATTCTTCCTAAATGCCTTATACAGTTTGCTTGAGAGTGATGCAGTGTTTCTTTAAGCACTTAAAAAGTAAATCTCACAGCATGGGTTCCTTAGACACAACACTTCACTTAAGTTATTAGTTGCATTTATTACAATGTTCAAGTCAGTGATAATGTTAATCAACTCAAATACTAGCCAATTATTAATCAATATTTAACTCAAACTTGGCAGGGATCTACTGGTGGATTGCTGTAAATCAGACCACATAATAATGGATCATACTGGACTACCACCTTAATGTTCTGAACTGTTAGTTGAAAATACAGTTCAAAACATAGGCTAACAAAAACTTTGAGTAAAGTATGTCATTTTGTACGCATTCTAAAATTAAGACCTTGCAATATTTTTTCCCTTCAGATTAATCTCAAGGAAGGTGGGAATCACTTCATAATTGAAGTTAGAATGCTTTAAGGCAACATTATTTTGCTAATTTGTTAAATGATCTCTTTAAATTGGTGCAATTTACCCAAAGTCAAGTCAAGTGTATTTCAGCACATTTCAGCAGCAAGGCAGTTCAAAGTGCTTCACATTATAAAAACATCAATCACATGTACATCAAAATCATCGAGAAAGATCATCAAGCAAATATCATCACACAAATATGATTCAAAAATATTGATCAGTGTTCTACTTACTACTAATCAAAGGTAGCTCTAAACAGGGGGTGTTTAATCTTGATGTAAAGGAGCTCAGTGTTTCAGCTGTTTTGCAGTTTTCTGGAAGTTTGTTCGAAATTAGTGGAGCATAAAAACCGAATGCTGCTTCTCTATGTTTGGTTCTGGGGATGCAGAATAGACTAGAACCAGAAGACGTGAGTGGTCTGGAAGGTGGATACAACAACCTGACCTGATAAAGCAACAACAGATCTCTAATGTATTTTGGTGCTAAGCCATTCAGTGATTTATAAACTAACAGAAGTATTTGAAAGTCTGTTCTGACTGAAAGTTCAGGGGTACTGGGGTGATGTGCTCCATTTTCCTGGTCTTCATTGCACCTCTACATAATTTACTGGACAAGGAAAGCAGCAGTTAAGGTTTGTACTTATGAGAGTTATTGAAATGCAGTCATGCTTGCGACTAATTTTATTTTATAAATTTATGTATGTATGTATGTATGTATGTATGTATGTATGTATGTATGTATGCATGCATTTTTTGTTCACAACTACACATTCTAATTTATAAGCACAAAATTGAGGTACCATGGTTTTATTACATAAACACATTCCTATCTGCACATGCACAAAGCAGAAATTCAGTCATTTTCTTTTATGTGGTTACAAAACTTAAGTCACAACTACGCAGTCTGATTTACAAGCACAAAATATATGTGACTGAAGTTTGTGCCCATACTATCTAGACTTTGTTGAATTGTCTTATAAATATGCAAAATTATAAATTCTCCTAACCTGAACAAAAATACATCTGGAATTTCATTTGAACAATCAAATCTCTTTAAGTGTTACACTACAGTATGTATGGTGTACTAAACCCTTAAGCTTTTGAGTAAGGTTTACGTTCACATTTCTTTAAATATTTTTGAAACAGTTGCACATAATTAATGTTATTATTACATCCCATCTTGATTGCTGTAGATCTTTGTATGTAGGTCTTGCTTGTTCATTGCTAAGGTACTTGGAAGCTCTACAAAATTCACCAGCTCCTCTTCTGTAAGGAAAGATCATATTACACCTGTTTTGGTCTTACTGGGTTCCTATTTATTTTAGAATTTTTGCTTGAAATTTAAACTTTTTAGAGTTCAGATGGTTTGGCACCACCTTAATTGCGTGTACTTCCACACCTTTGTCTTTCAACTAGAGCATTGAAATTTGTAGGTAACTTGGTTTTGGACATTACCAGATCCATTGTGGAACACCGTACCTTTGATAGCCACTCATACCATTGATCACTTGAACCTTATTTTATTTTAGCAACTTTTTTTTTTTTTTTTTTAGCAATCTTTACTTCTAGTTAAGAATATCTTAACTTTCATTTCAAAATCTGATTGATCTATCAATATGTACATTAATTAATTAATTAATTAGTTTTTTAATTTTGATTTTGTATATGTTGTAATGTTAGTATTGAATTACTAAAGTTTTTTGGTTTTTTTTATTGGTGGTTTAAAGATTTTATAAATTTATACATTGGCACATAATGCATTGGTCCAGTATAGTTGTTTTTAAATTTGCTACAGAAAAATTCGACATACAGTTTGAGAGCTTGCCTTCATTTATAAAGTTTCCATGTCAATTTCTGTCTAGCAACATGTTTTTTTAGTTCCCAGTTGCTTGTTCGGCTTTGTTTTTAAAGGTCGGCATGTTTGATTCTGTTGAAAAAAATCTTCAAACACCATCTCAACATCAGAGTGAGTGCAAAACGGGAAGGCTGCTGGCTGAGAAGAAGACACATATTTTAGGGTGAGAGCGGAATCTATGTTAGGCTCTGTGTCAAAAAAGCCATTGAACTAAATTAAATGGGACAGATGCAGCCATCACAATGGCATTACAGTATATAAGCCAGCCATTACGTTAACTTTGACTATGATCAGTAATATGTAACTGTGAATAAATTGAATATTCTATATCCAACTCATGCAAACACCATATTTAAAGCATTATTTTTAGAGTGATTAGAATAGAGGTTTTTGCCTTCATGCTAATTTGAATGTTAGTACATTTTTTTCTACTACCTTTCTGGTCTTGGTAGATGATTTGTTTTATAGTGTATACAATATGGCATGGGGTTAACACATCTAAGTCAAAGTATCCAGATACTGACTTTAATTGTTCACCCTAACCTCAGTAAGGCAGAGACATAACGGTGGATTTGAATGTGTTGGAATATAATCAGAAGGTAATTTATTTTATTGATTTAATTCAGAAATTACAACTCATGTACTATATAGATTCATTACTAGGGATGGGAATCCTCAAACAGGTGACCACACAACATGCAACTGTTTAGTATTTACGAAGGTAAAATGTTTGGTATGTTGCTTAGCAACAGCGGTGACTCTTGAGGGGGGGGACCTTAAAACACAGCATCTCCTGCCATGAATGTCCCAGGTAACGTTAAACTCCTCCACGTCCTGGTTATTGTATTAATGTTAGTGCCATGCTGTATGAATAATCTCCATCTCATAATAACATTTACAGTCAGGTTCAATAAATTAGAATATGGGTTCCGATGAGGCTTGTTTGTCAGATTAAAAGCACCCTTTGAAAACAACCTTTAAGTCTTGAAAGATGCTTCCTGAAATGGCAAACATCCAGATTTGTCTGCACAAAAATTGTTGATGTGCATTTTTGCCCCTAGTGCTGGCTGTGATATCCCAGACCTCTGGATAACTTTACAGAATTATGTTGTTCCTTAAAGTGGCTTCAGACAGAAAGTTAATTAATTTGTGATTAATTCAAACACATATATGTCTGCTAATTTGTGCTGGTCAGAGCCGGTTCCCAGGAACCTCAGAGTGGTTAACACCTGCAATTGGACAGGGATGGCATCATTTCAGCAGGTCGGTCTTTCCAATACTGGACCCAGTTCAGCATATAGATCCAATAGCAATGCTCTTGGGAGTCTAAATCTGCTTATAAGTCAGTCATCATCATGAGCCAGAAGATCTTGGTGACCCCTCAAAACGCGCTTCCTCCTGATTCTCCCATTTAGAACGGCTTCCAGCAACGCCAGTGATCTATGACGCAGCATTATGCACGGGTGTCACAACACTATTTAGATGTTTACAGAAATCACTATTAATCCTTCACATCTTGGCACAATTTATTTGTTAATCTGTCAAATAAATAAATAAAGTGTGGAACGTCTTGACCTGGTGATCACTGGGGAGAGGAATGTGATGGTGAGAAAACAGTAAATATTGTACAGACTTTGGTTTAGGATTGAGGCTGCCTTATAGGCCTTTTTTGTTTATTTGAAAGGTCCTCATGTATAGTTATGACTCACCAGCACAAGCACATATCACACTGTGTTTTTGAATGCTTATGATAAAGTCGATCTATGGTTTAAGTTCGATATGTAATTAAATGTCTGATAAAATCATGATGGAACGTGGCTTCAGTTCCCTACCTCACCATCTGTGTCACCATTTTGCCCTTGTTTCCAAAACAAGCGTATACGGTATGCATTGGTCAGAGTTGGCATGAGAGACTGCACATTTCCACATCAAGTTTGTGTTTTATAAATTAGAACCTTTGTGTGGAAAGTGGCGTACGCAAGTTTCAGCCCCCGTTTTGTGCATACACAAGCTGTATAAATGAGACCCCTGATTCCTTTAATTGTGGTGTTGGTACTTCTGTGCTCAGGTATCTGCTGGAAAATGAAATTAGTGTCTCCATAAAACTAGTCTGCAGAGGGAAGCATAAGGTGGTCAAAACATTCCTGGTAGATAGCTTGAGTGACTTTAGACCTGATTAAAAAATGGTGGCCCAACACCAGCAGATGACATGGCTTTTCAAATCATACCTGACTGGAAAATTGACACTGGACCTCAAGCAACATGGACCTGTTCTTCTCCAGGAAATGGTTTTTAGTTACAAAATGTCCAAACTTTGTTTAGATAAATATACAGTGACTCTTTTCATAGAAACAAAGCAACCAAATCCAGCAAAAATATGATTTTCATCCAAATAGGCAGGTTAAATTATCATTAAGTATGAATAAATATTCAAAATTTTTCTGAACTGTTGAACTCTCCATAAACAATAATGTATGCCTAAAGCATTTTTGAGTATTTAAAGTAGTCAAAAGTGTTTATGATAGCAGCAAAACACCTGAACTTGCCTTTTTAACATGCAGCCATGTAGTCTAGTGAATGGTTGGCTGTTTACAAATGAATCTTGTTACAGTCCATGCTATAAGCCTGACTAATAAGTAACCTTGTTGAAAATCTACAGTGAGGGTTCAGTGTTGCTGGAGTTTTGCTACATTCCCCCACGATTCTGATTTGAATTCTTTCCAAATGCTTGAACTAAAGCATATTTCTGCCTTAATGTATTATGGTGCATAGTTTCTAAAGAATGCATGTTTTCTAAGAATGTCATGTACATTTTGTGATAGGTATGTTTGTGTGTGTAATTTTCTTGACATGTTATTGGATTTTTGCATAGTGAACATATTGCTTACATTTTTTTCCTTCGGACTCTGAAGGAAGTGAAATGAAGTGAAACTGAAAAGTGAAGTGAAATGAAATGTTTTTTTGTGATAATGTTTAACAAGCCCTAGCAGTGGTGAGGTTTGCAGGAAAAATTCTACAGAAATTTTTCAAGATTAACTGATGTCCATCCTAGAGAGCACACTTTGCACACCTGTTCTCCCTTCCATACAAGGCAACAAGCTTTCCTCTGCTGCTTCACCATCTCTCAGTAAGACATACACAGAACAGTTTGATTGATGTGAACTTGAAGGCGTTGTAAGGCCTGAACTTGGAGAGCTGTCGCCCCATCGTGTTTCACACAAGCTGGATACTTCTCACCTTGTGGCATCATTGACTGTTAATGCCCAGTACAAGTATATTTGTATAGCACCAGTGGGATAAAGAGGACAGCCAGTTTGGTCCTTGTTAGCACTTGGTGGCTGCCTTCAGATGTGCTGGGGATTGAAAGGTGCAAGTGAGGCTAGATGAGGTCAAGCTGTCTCCTTTTGCTGCAGCACTGGATGAGACATGAGATAGCTCCTGCATTATTTGCAGTTCAGAGAAAACTTAAAGCTAAAAAGTAAGATGCAGTCTAAGACCCGAACAGGATCAGCATAAACTCTGTAATTAGAAAAGTATTAACAGTATTGAAATCTGAATTTCCAGCCTTTTCACATTATTTGTATCACCTAAAGACTGAATGGACGAGATTTAGTGGATTTTTCCCTACATATTTATTTCCATGATTCTTAGTCTTTTATTCCTATTTTATCATCCCTCCGTCCGTTCAGCCGTCTGTCGGTCTGTCTTCTCTGCCGGCTTATCCTATCGAAGAGGAGGTGGTGGCTATCACCAGCAGTCAATGGCTGATGGGCAGGGTGCACCCTGGACAGATTACCAGTCCATCACAAAGCAACACAGAGACACACTCACTTCTATGGGGATGTAGAGGGTGAAATTGCAAACTCCATGCAGAAAGTTCCAGCGTGCTAACAACTGCACCACTGTGTAATCCCATTCTAACATATATATTACAAACGCTCACTATGAATAGATATTAGATACTTTGACAGTGGGCAGGCTTTAAACATGAAACCAGGTAAAAACACTGACAAACAAGAAAGGAAAATTGGAGTAAATAAATAATACTGGGACATAATTATGAATGAAGCAAAAGACACAATGAAAGATGGAAGGAAGGAAAGAGTTATAAATGAGTACACAAGCAAAGAAGGAGAAATGAAGGAAAGGAGAAAGGGCATTATGCATGAATGACATAAGAATGGAAAAAAGGACAACGAATGAAGAGAGGCAGGACACAACAAAGGAATGACAGAAGCGATTGAAGAAAAGAAAGGGACTACACAATGAAGGAAGGAGACACGTAAGGACATATAAAAGTTAGGAAAAAGGGTGGGGAAGAGGCATGAAAGAAAGGACAGAAAAAGGACAGGGCAGGAAAGAAGAAAAGACATGAAAGGAAATATGGAAGGAGACAAGAAAGAAAGGAAAAAAGAACTCAAGGGTGGAAGAAATGAATGGATGAAGGGTAAAAGGAAGCATGGACTCTACATTTAGATAATGCAATGGTGACTGAACTCTGGAATTGCAAATATTTTTCTATGCTCTATATTCGTTTTTCATAGTTATCCAGCAGAAATGCAGTTCCATACATTTCCAGTCTGTGTAGGAACCATGGTCGTGGTATAAATACAATGAACAACAGGGAAGTGAAAAGAGCAGGAAATATCAATTATACTCTCCTATTATGCTGGGAAGCATTTTAAAATAGAAAACATCACTTGCTATTAAACTATCTTTCAATGTGTCAAGCAGTGGGAATGATTTTTAAATTTTGTAGTGAACAAGACTGTGAGCATCAGTTTTTGCTTTGAGTTTTTGTGTATGTATTCACATGCAGCGCTCTGATCATAGTATACGCCTGTTGTCACTGCAAATGGAGGTGCTATTCTTTATCTCTGCTTGGTTCTGCCTCTTGTCTTGGAACCTGACTCCCTAGATGTCTCTCCCCTACTGCCATAACTACCACTTAAAACCTACACACACCTTTGCACACATGCAAAACAGACCATGTTATCCTCTAAAAAGATGTGATTGCAGGAAACATTTATTCCCTACACACATACACATGCATGCTCTTTGGGTTCACAAAGATTTTTTTCAGAACAGTCTTGCAGACTTTTTTTCTATGTTGCTTGTTTGTGACTGAGATTGCAAGGTGTGACCCACTTCCTCTGTTCATGTTGCTATTATAGGAGACTCTATTTCCCTAGCAGAGAGCTATAAGTTTTCTAATTGCTCCAAAAGTGTTGACTCTCAAAATTAACTGCATGTCTTAAAGAGCCTTTAAAGATGGATATATATGTGGATAATGACTATATATGTGTAAACAATAAGTGTTGCAAATCAGGAGCAACTTTTACTCATCTTCAGAGCAACAGCAACATAACATACATTTGACATTTTTTTACATAGATTTGTTTCAAAATCTTATAGCTACAATTTTGAATATTTCTTTGTATAAAGCCATCACATCCAGAAATTTTCCTCCGAGTCATATGTGGCTCTAAAACATGGCTTATAGGTATGCATATTTAATGATAAAACGATCCTGTTTTGCACCTAGTAACAGGTGCACAGTTGCACAGCGAAGGGCTGCAACAGAAGGTGGGTGTGAAATACTAGAGCAGTGGCTGGTGATGTTGTGGCATTGTTCTGCCCATCTCTGATTACATGTAATGTAAGATGACACAACTTGGAAACAAGCTTCACAAGGTTCAAAATGTTAGAAAGGGGAAGAGCATTTTAGGAAAATAGAGGACTGTTGGTATGTTATATACAAGCATTACCTTTTTTTCCTACTGGAACACTTTTCTACATACTTTATGAACAAAATGTGTATTTTGATTGAATGTTTTAATGCACTTCTTGTCTTGTGGAATTAGTTTCAAACAGATGCTCCTTGCAACATCACGAAAGCTGACCAAATCTTTGAGCTGCTATCACAGTTTCTTGGTTGTTGTATCTAAAAATTCATTTTATTTTCATCTGCTTGGACGTTGTTTTTATAGTGCATATATATTAGAAAAAGGTGTAAAATTTACACTGTAATGCTGAACAAATCATGATTACTTTGGCATAATACAAATTCTAATATTGTCCAATTTGTTTTTGGATGGAAGTTGTTCACACACAGTCTGTAAGTGCCCCTAATTGGTCAAATAATTATTAGCAGAAATAATCTTAAAACAGGCTTAAGTGAGTTGCATAGCAGTGGGGATTCTGGGCAGTACATATAGTGTCTCAGAGTTGTGACACTCATATCAAGGCATAGTGTTAAGGTGTTAAAAATAGTTTTGACTTATAACCCTGTCAGATTATTGTGTAAGTGTGTTGGAATTTCATGAGCTCTTTGAATGAAAACATATGACATTAACATATAAATGATCCTTTATACTAGCATTAGTTTTATACACGTTAACACTATAAGCTATGTCGTTCTGTCACAAATTCTTTGGACATGTCAAAAAATTCAGTGATATAAGTATTTGCAACTTATAGAGGACAAATACAGAGTTATGAACTCCCCCCCACATCTCTGAAAATTCTGGATTTACTCTTGTTATCTTGTCTGATCTTAAATTGTGTTTGGTGATTTAGACACTCTGCCTTTGCTAATGAAGATTCAATCAACTTAACTGAATGCTGAATACTGGAAGTGGCTGCTACAGCAGGACAGTCTGACCTAATATGTATTAAATTCATCAGATACTTGACATCTTGGGGGCCCTCATAGACTTACCTACCATCTTTAGGTGGTCAAGCCATCATTAGGTATAAAAATAAATTAACAAATAAGATAAAAATAGCACTCGTTCCTGATTCTGTAGCAGTGTAAATGTAACACCCTTCATCCAATATACATGGCTTATACAAAACAAGGTGTGTTAAAAGGGAACCATAGAGGACTTTGTTTAACAAACTAGTAAGATAAACACTGTGACAGCATCTTAAAAACTACCGTTTTTCTACTGAAGGTTTGTTTCAATATTTTCCTTTAAAATATCAATCCCTGTTTAAGATTTTCTCACCATATAACATGTCTCCTTCTCTTTTTCCTTAATAACTCTGCATTCTTACAAGTACTTTTTTCTCCTTTTTTCCCCCCTAACTTCAGAGCTGTTTCTTAAACGTTTGATGTTTGGTTTTTTTATTTTACTTTTTTTCTTTCCTGCTCTCCTTCCCTCTGGCAAAACTGTGCTCTGACTCCTTCAGACTGGCAGTATGAGGGTAAGAGGGCAAACTTCTTTTGTCTGTTTTCCCTTTGTTTTATTAGCTTTAGTAATTTGCTGTCCCCCCCCCCATGCTGAAAGACATTTCATCCCAAGCATTCCTTACATCAGCGACGTCACCTTTCAGTGCCTGTTCTTATAGAATGACACTTCCCTTTTTCTGTCTCGTGCACTCCACCTCCTTCACTGCCCCATCTGGTGCTGTTTCTCAAGCTGCCATTACCTGTGTACCATGTGCTCATACCATCTAGGTGGTGTGACTTCCATTTGTGAAGCTTTTCTCCCCTTGCTCTGTTCAAAAAAGTTGTCCTGTGCTTTTCACCAACCACCCTTTGTCTAGTTGTCTGAGTTGTACTGTCAGTTTCTGTTGATGATCCAGCTACAGTGGTTATCGATTGCACTTGCTGTAAAAGGATCCATCTGTGTGACAGGGAGCTACTCTAACAGTTCTTTGAGGTGTGCAGTGGGAATCATGGGCTGTTATACAAATTACATGACAGACTTATTAACTTAATGTAATGTTATTATATAAAAGAACAAATGTCTTTTTACTTAAACTTGGAAGTGATCTCTTCCTTAATACTTAAATGCTAATTCAGTACAATTTTTATTGACTAAAGCTGCATTAGTTTAACTCTCATGAAATATAAACCACTAAAATGTGCACGAAAATAAAACAGATGCGCATTTTACAAACTAAGTTATAAAACCTCCTTAGTTAATGAATGTCATGCAGGACTCTATGCATATACATCTCTTAAATTTTCCCTCTCTGTGTCTGTAAAGTCCAAAATAAACAGAAAATGCTTACGATTTTCACAATTCTGTGTGAAACTCCCAATGCCATGTTTATACATTTGTTATAAATACATATCTGGCTGTGACCATGTTACATGTTAATATTAACAAGATGATTCTTGTTTGTACAAGCTGTGCTGATCACGAATCTCAAAATTGGCAAAAGAAAAAATATATATAAATTGCAGAGTTATTACCCAATGCCGAGTCCCAGCCTGATACTTCATGTAATTTAATAAAATCCATGCTTTTTAAATGCTTTAATAAACTGTGACCTTACAGTGCAGTATACACTACATTTTGACAGTTCGAGATGCTTCCATTTCTTTACTCCCACAGATATTTTAACCCTAGCAGAGTTTCTGTAAGATAGCTATAATATGTTTCTCCCAAACAGGTTAGCTCACTTTAAAAAGCTACTGTACTGTTCTGACATGTCACCGAAAGTGCTTGTAGCTTTATCTCTTGATTCTAAAGAAGTTGTATATTTGACTTGACACAAACTCACCTAGCTCCTGTTGATAGTGTTTACAGCCACAGCTCTGTTTTGTTATGAATTTTTCATCATCTGTTTCTTAACATATTTTAGGGTGATTCTAGATAATTATTTGCAGACAGAACTAAAAAAAGAACTAAAAAACCTATTTTCAAATTAATAAACTTAAATACATTGTGTTTAAGATGCACTATGCAGAGCTTCCTCTGGTGCACAATAGTCATCGGTAAATAATACAATGAGCATAGCTAGTCACATGATACAGACAGGGTCTCCCTGCAGTGTCTCCATTGCTCCTGCTGTCAGTAACTTTGTAAAAGTTGAAAAGCTCTTAGATTCTATGCAGAAAACCCAGGTTTGATCAACAAAATAATGCCCATGAACAATAATACAGGTATGCAAACTGTTCACAAGATAGGTCGTGATTCTTAAAAAAACAGCTTATCAACTGTACCTTTCACAGAGTTTTGTGTGGGACTACCAGTGTAGATCATTTAAAAATGCTGTGATCAGATCCCTGATCCAATCCTAGGGATCAGATCGAGGCTCCCCTAAAAAATACCGCACAGTGCATTTTCTGGTTATTTAATACATTGCTGAAGTTTTGGAACTGTGGGTTAAACATCACAACTCCACATGTATCTGATGACATGTTTTGTTATACAAGATTTGATAAAGAACCTTCAAAAATATAAAATTTATCCTAAGAAAGAGTATTTTAAAAAAATGTATTTCATAGATGGGCTGCACAGTGGAGCAGTTGGTAGCACTGTTGCCTTGCAGCAAGGAGGTCCTGGGGTCTTTCTGTATGGAGCTTGCATGTTCTTTCTGTGCATAGTGGGTTCCCTCCAGGTATTCTGGCTTCCTCCCACAGTCCAAAAACATGACTGTTAGGTTAATTGGTCTCTCTAAATTTCCCTTAGGTGTGAGTGTGTTCATGGTTGTTTGTCCTGTGTATCTCTGTGATGCCCTGTGATGGACTAGTGACCTGTTTAAGGTGTACCCTGCCTCTCTCTCAATGACTGCTAGAGATAGGCAGTCATCTCCAGCCCCCCCCCTGTACCCCTGCAAGGATATGCAGGTGTAGACAATGGATCGATGTTTCACAGATAGATTCATGATAAAGTATCATAAATCAAAAGGACATTTCATTACTCAACTGTACATCAGTTACTCTTGATGTATGTTCTGGTATAATGTGTATTCTCATATCTAAAAATGAATTGTCTTATCAAAGTACATACACAACCCTCCACAATCACTGGACTCCTGGTAAAGCTGTGGAATAAAAGTCTTAAAATAAATCTTTGTTAGGGACTCTTGGTGACTCCAAGATGTCACTCTTTGTTGCATTCTTTCCCTTACCATCCTCCACTGTGTGGAGGCACCATCCTCCTTGCCACCTTACTGTGTGTGGTGGCAAGATTAAGCTGGGTGTTCATCCAGCCTTGTTTGTCAAAGTTTCAGTTTGAAGAGTGCCTAAAAAATAGGAATCTGTGTCTGTTTATGTCCCAGCAGAAAAGACTCATTGATAGCTAATCAAGTTATTAAACACTGGTCAACTTAAAAAAGTAAAGTATAAATAAAAAAAAATATTTCAGCTACATTATTTTATATAAATTGTTAGAGGGTACAATTATTGTGGCACCAGTGTATAGCAATGGAGGTTCTATAAAAAAAGAATAATCTATTTTAAGCTATTTTACACATCTTTATGAAGGGTGCCAGTAAATGTGGAAGCTATGCTGCTATCAAGCACCATATTAAAATGTATGTTTTGCTAGAAAGTTTCCTGTGCAGCAAATCTAGATTGAGAATTTCTTTTGTGTCTTCTGATTTTTCTTTTTCTCTTTTTGAATTCAGAGTGTAAGCTGTCCCGGCCGGGACCCCCTGCAACCATAGTGACCATTGACGAGGAGAGTCCCAATGGTATGTATTTATCCACTGATGATCCACACATATTTCTTCCTCTTATTTGGAGTTTATCAGATTATAGTAACTGCTGTTGCACTCAAGTGGAGTGGTGTGCTCTGTTGAAATTGTTTCTGTGCTACAGGGAATGTTGCTCTCCTAATGCAATACATATTAATACTTAACCTGTTGTCACCAATGAGCTCTGCAGCATGAATGACTGCACTGGCTTATAGGTGATCTTTATGCAGACACTGACATGAACTTGTGCTTTTCTCTTAAGCTGGAAATAAATTGGTCCTAATTGCACTAGGTCCACTTACAAGAAGAACCGAGTTCTTATTTTTATCTGAGGACATACAGATGGTGTTTGGCACATCGAAATGTTTTAGGGATCCGGTAATGAGTTGTCTGCTCCCTCTGCAGATTGTACTTACTGTGGTGTACCTGTGCTACTTCAGTACAGGAGGCAATGAAGCATACTTCAGACATGTAGCACTTGAGTGGGTCAGATGAAACTCCTCCCTTTTAGTTTTTTTTCCCTTCCATCTTCTTTCAAGCCTTTCCATTACCTGTACCTACTTTTTGCCTGCCTCTGATTTTTCTCGTCTTTTATTTTCCTTACATTTTTGGCTCAGATTTTTTTTTCCTTTTTCTCTTTGGGTTTTAAGTATTTGCCGTCAACAATTCAGGGATAAATAGGTGTGCACATGCAGATATATCCTGTGGACGGGATGGGGAGTGAGGACTTCTACTTGGGGAGGAGCTATATGTTCACTGGGGGAATAAGAAACGATTTTCCCCTAAATGGAGCAGATGTATGTTTGTTTCACTCATTTCTCCCTCCAGATCTTAGTACAGCAGGTTAACAGAGCTTAATGATCAGCTCTTAGTAAAGATGGCAACCAGAGCTTAGTTATACAGTCAGAGCAGTGTTCCACAGATGTTCAGCTTACCTGCTGTCCTGTCATTGTGCGGGCCTCTGTGTCTTGAAGACAAAATTATGCACATATCCTTTATTTGTGTGTTTGTATCATGAGTTTCAATGGAATGGTCTTTGTCAGATAAATCCACCCATTAGTTATTGCAGTAGCTCACTACTCAGCCTGTCATTGGGTCTCAGCTCCTCCTTCCCTCTCTGTGACTGCAGCTGTGATTTTGTATTTTGATCGATTACTAAGAGAATTTACTGAATGGACGTAGCCAAGTCTGTATCCGAAAGCCTCTCACCCCACGTCCCAGTGCTTTCTGAGAGGGATTTGCACTAATCTTTTTCATAAAGCTCTCATTTACCTGGGATATGGGTCTCCTCTGGCTCCACCATGGCTTGTTTATCTCTCTGTAATGAAACGGGCCACAGCTCACCCTCCCGGTAATGGAATGTAAAAGAGGCAACCCACCTTTATTGACCAAAGCAATTATCCTGTTTAATGTGTTTTGTCTTTTTTGTTCTATCACAGACACAGTGCAAATTGCATATAAGTTCTCATCTTACATTTATGACTTTGAGTTGTAAAACTCATAAAACAGCCAACTGTCTGTTTGACTTAATTTTATAAGTCAAAAAAGAAAGACGTATAGTTAAATACATGCAGGTGCATCTGAACAGATTAAAATACGATCAAAAGTTTATTTAAGCAAGTCAATTCAAAACTTGAAACTAGATGATCACCTACCTGATCTGAGAATTATGTTAGTCAATAGAATATGATGCTGATAACATGTTGAGAATGAAGCACAACAACTGGCTGCATATGGAATGAGACAAAACTCAGCCAGTTATGCCAGCTGAAAGCGGCTTGTGATCTTGGAGGATTGACTTGTATTATGCAAAAGTACAAAGTGATTGGTAATTGGGGGTCTTGTGGTTGTGTCTTTATTGCTGACCTATGTAACATAAGGGACCAGTTATATATTGTGGATACTGATTGTTGTTAATTTTAATGAATATACCAATTAGCTAAAAAAAAATACAAACAAATTTAGTTTATTAGAAAATTAGCACATTACATAAGACCAGTAAAATAAATAATTTTTATTGCACTGATGTTGGCCAACTGAAAATTGTATATGTGTATTGTACAATGTATTCACTTCAGACTTGTTTGGGGCTCATCTTGCTTTAACTTCCACATCAATGCAGAATTGTTGAATAGGGTTTGCTTCATATTCCGCTTAAGTCTGCAGTTATCCCTGCTACTTGATAACCTTTTTTCATCACATTTGTTCTTCCATTTAGCTTTTTAATGAACATCTTCCAGAAAACATCTGTGAATGGGCATCTTCTTTTGCCATGATGTGTTGTGTCTTACCCACCCTGTGGAAAGTGTCAAGGGCTGTCTGCTGGAAAAATGTCAAGTTGTTTTTATTATTATGTGCTCTTATGTTGTATTTTTTACTGAGTTTTAAGTTTTCATGAGCTGAAAGCCAGTCATCAAAATGAACAAAAACAAATTATATCTCTGTTATTAATGAATCTATATTAATTTCACTTTTTAAAATTTATTTACTGAAACAAATTCAGTTGTAATTTATTGACATATGACTGTAGCCAGCAAATTTGCCATCTATTCACAAATTATCAATAGTGCAGACAGAAATGTTCATTTTTGACCATGATAACACTTCTAATATAGGCAAAATTATGAGGGAAAAAAAGCAGAGCTGCTGATTACCAGCTTGTAATTCTTTAGCAATATAGGCACAGCTTGTTTCTTGTAGCAACAACATGACCCATCTAAGCAGAACACGTGATGATGTGTTCAGGTATTTATGATGTGCTGTGTGGCTTGCATCCAAAAACACATTTTACTGTGTTTACTTAGATAGGACGTTTTTAAGACTTCACATTTCATTTTAACTGCGTTCAAAAGTCTTTCTGTCTTTTTACGATCCAATATTGGATGGCCTAAATAAGCGATAGAGAACCATTAAGAACCACAAAGCCAAAAACAGGAATCTTTGGCATATCTAACAACTACAGCCTTCTGCCAACCCTTGGGTGTCTATAAACAGTTCTTATTCCACAGAATAGCAGTATGTCAATTGGGCGCTCAATGCATCCTTACATTTGATCTGAGCCTAATGACAATATAGGCCAAGGGTCAGCAACCTTTACAACTTTGAGAACCATTTTTGCCCTCAGTCCAGCTAAACTAAATTTGTTTAGAGCCACAGAAACTACATGAAACAAGTAAGGCTACTTTTTCAATATCTACTATAGGAAATTTTTAATTTTTAAATAAAAAAAAACACAGCATCTTTGTTTTTGATTTTAGGTTTTAACATAAAGAACATCACCAAACTTTGTAGATAAAAAAGGGATTGAAAAGGGTTCAATAGTGTTTATTTTTATAGAAATTATGTCAAAGAGCATGTTGATTGCAACCAAGAGACAAAAACAAAAATTACTTTGTAGAAAAGAATATATTTTACACTATTAGTGTCATTCTTTGCAGAAATGCTATGCATATATTCCATGAAAATGCCTGGGTAAAACTGCTGAAGCCAGCATTTTCTATTACCTTTACATTTTAAAACATTGCTCAATTCTTTAGAATTTTTGGCCAAAGCTATTAAGTGCTATGTTTTCTTAATAAATAATCACAATTTTACTCTAAAACACCCCTTTCCGACTGTAGCACCAAATATAAGTTTGGATTTGAAGCAGAAAGCCAACACAGTAGTGACTTGAGTATAAATTTTTATGAACACCAATAATCTTTATTAGCAGCTATGTATTCATTGATCGTCTTGGCAGAGATATATCTGACTGGGCTAAGGCAATGGCTGTACCTTCAGAGATTAAAAACAAACACCTTCTCTCATTCTTTTTTTTTCTTTTTTACTTCAGCTTGCTGTTTTTATTCTGGGAGGTTTTCACTTTAGAAAAAGCAAAGCCACAAGGGCACTGCAAGTTGGTTGCTTAAATCAAGCATAACATGTTTAATTTATCTTAACCAGTGCATCTGCAGACCCACTGACAGGAGCCATACACCAGATATGAAGTCTCACTTCCTTCAGGAGTGGATATATGTTGGGATGAAAAAGTTGCTTTTGTATATGCTTCTTTGCTGTCATAAAGCATTTAATCAGATTCAGAAGATTTTTATCTCATTGTGTTGTGGGAGTTACATATATGAATGGAGAAGGGCAAATTAAAGAGGGTGGGTGTATATCCTTTTACTGACAGACAGCTTGTTAGAGCAGGAAAGGGAAATCATTGTGTCCATAAATTAGGATGCTGAGTTCTTGCTTTTATCTTGTCATGGTAGATTTGTGATTTGTATCAAGTATTGTGTGAAGCATACAAGCATCCTCTTAGTTCTTTCCAATATGACCAGCACCAGCTCACATAAAATCAGAAATTAGACTACCTGATGGGAAAAAGGAAGTTGATTTAGCATTTTTTCACTGAGTGTGCTGCCAAGGTGAAACTTGTTTAAAAAATACTTGTATTCCAGTTAGTCTGATGAGAACAGAATACTCAATGTCAATACCCGATGAAGGGGTTACTATGTTTTTAACAGATACACATTTTACTAATAGAATTACTTACATCATCTACCATGAAATATCATTATTTTGAATTCCACATTGGAGCAAGTGACATCCTTCATGAATATTTAGTTATTTATCTGCTTTTAATAGATGCTGTCATCAAATTGAAAACACTGTTAATTCTCATTTGACTATCTCTCCACTTTTGCTAGGTTGTAGTTATTCAAGTCCAGGAAAAAAATAGTGTTAAGTTTGTGAACATGATACATTTTTAGTATGGTCTCATGAATTGAGCTCTTTTAAAGTGAACCAACCAAACTCACCAGTATCAGTTGTTAGATGTACTTTAAAAAGACTTGTGAATTATGTGAGCTGCTTTAAGTTTTCTACAAGAGGGTAAACTGTATATAAACCTGTAGTAGTTAATGAGATTGTCAAGTCTCAGGGTTTAGCCATGTGCTTTGTTCATTATTATCTCATTAACCCATGAAGACCTCCAATGCCCTCTAAACATATGTTGCAGTTGGTCTTAATGGCTTGCATTCTGTAGCTGGGATAATAGTACTACCACTGACTACCAGCATATCAAATGCTCTTCCTTTTTGTAGGCTCAGTAGAATGCTATAAACTATTATTACTGTCAAAATGAGTTTGTTTGCAGCTCAAGGGACAGATGACAGCATACATGAGTATGATTTTCACTGGAGACTTGGTGAGCTTTTTACATGCACTTGTTCACCTGATCTCAAAAGGCCACATGAAGTATGAATATAAAAATCAAGGCCAGAAATTAACTGCTTTTAATGCATTTTTTAACATGTAAACATATCTGCAAAATTATCTTGATAGTAAGGAGATAAGACAAAAATTGACAACAATGCTACTTTTTGACTAAAGCTAGGTGTTTTGTACTGATGTACTGTTATGGGGGCCAAACCATTAATTGGAACAGTATTCTCAAAGCTGGTGGTTTGGCTGTGCCTATTTGCAATTATTTACACATTATTCTCATGTGTATAATGAGAATCTGGGGAAATAACAAACAAAAACCCCCATTATTATTTATTATAGAAACATATACTGAAAATGTAGACAAAATCAGTCTATTTTTAGTATATTTATTAAGGAGGGAAAAGCCCACATGAAATCAGTTATTGCTTTATATAAAATCAACAGAAGCGTAATGATTGCCTCCTCCTCCAACAATTTTTATAAAAATGTAACTGGTAACTTGTAATTATTAATCTATGATTTTCTGTTTAACCGGGATGTGATTGGAACATGACAGAGAGGCCCAAGTATCGTTGCCAAGCTTTAAAATAGGAAAGACAATAGACCATATCATTCAAGTAAGATAGATACAGTGGTGGGAAAAAGTGTTTGCCTCCTTCTTGATTTCTGATTTTTTGCATGTTTGTCACACTTCAGTGTTTCAGAACATCAAACTAATTTAAATATTAGTCAGTAACAAACATGCAACACTTACCTACATTAACTTTTTGTCAGTTTCTGTTCTCTTTTGACTTCAACAAGCTGTCACAATGTCGTAGAAAATGTTGGGCAAGAATTTCTTTATATGAAAGTGCATGATTACTTGCATTACCCAGTTCAGACCAAAGTTCAGCTGTTGGACAGATAGCCCAACTGTTTAATACTCCGACTGTGTAATACTCGGCATACAGAGCACTTCGTCAACTCAGTGACTGCAAAATGCCCATGATCTGTGGCTACAAAACAAGGACTAATCAAGATCCCTCCATCACCATGCTTGTCAGTTGGTATGCGGTGTTTATGACGATATGCCCATCCAGAAGGCTTGGTATTCAATCAAATGCATCTTTAAATAAAACATATTTCTGCCATATTCTTTTAAAAGAGAAGATGCTTTTTACCTGGCAATCCCAAGGAAGAGGACAAACTTGTTCAGTTATTCATTTTTAATTGTACTCTTATGGACTTTAACAAGGTTAACTGAGGCTTGTAGAATCTGAAATGTAGCTCCAGTTTTTTTCAATATCTCTGAGTATTCCATCTTCTGACCTTGGGGTACTTTTCACAGACTTCCACTTCTAGGAAGATTGACAACTGTCTTATATTATTCATACATGGGAATAATTTATCTTCCTATGGAATGATGGACTTCAAATTGTTTGGAAGTAACCATATAACCCTTCCCAGATTGATAGCCAGCAAAAGCTGCTTCTCCCCGGTCACAGCTGATGCCATTTTTATTAAGACCTGTTGAATAAAACTGTTGACTTGGCAGAGGGTTGACTTTCTCTTACCATGACTGTTAATGCATTGCAGTTGTGCTGAGCTGAAACTGTATCCTATTCAGACACAGAATACCCATGAAATAAAGATTTTTCATAACTTTAGTGAAAAACTTAAATTTAAGAAATCAGAGCAAGAATATATGTAAATATGTTGCCTAGATAAAGCGAGTGCTACTGCCTTGTCTGCAAGCCTGTCTGATTGAATGTGCGTTTGTGCTTATTTCTGTTCAAGTGTGGTTTTAGTGAGTTTGAGACTGATGCATGACCAGGAATGTGCTATAGTTCTTTGTGGATTTTACTTCTTGAAATACTTTTCTGTAGATGACTGTTTAAAGTTGCAACAGTTTCCCAGTGGTCTTCAATCTGTTGTAAACACATGTGTTTGGGTCTTTTTTTTTTTTTTTTTTTTTTTCAAATCTATGATCTTATGCTCTGAGCCTGTAGCTCATCAATAATTATGATGATACTGAATTGTTGGGATTAGTGCATTCCTGCTCCTGGTGAATTAGAGAAAAAACTGCAAGGGTGGTTTATTGCCCAGTTTGTACAGTCAGACAGTACAATACATATTTATTTATATATTTTTTAAAAAAACAGAATTTACCTTAGCAGCTTATACCTCTATCTATGCAAGTTTTAATAGGATTCCTGGAAGTGATAGGGATGTTTCTTTTCTTTGGATGGAAACAGCATATTTTACATCTTAATGCGCATATTAAAGGCAGCAATTGCAATATATTGTGGAGATCAACAGCGAGGATAATTACCTCTGTTAGTGTTGTAAATCACTTATAGTTTATCCTCATTACATCTTTAAAACAGGCCTTTCATGTGTTACAATACAGTGCATTATCATCTGCAGGAGCATACTTGGATTGTTTGGGCGTATAAATACGAATGCAAAAAGCAGCCTTTGAGATGCAAATCTTATCTGACACAAATTGCTTAATCTAATTTAGCATGTTTATGTGTGACCAGGGAATCAGAAAATCACAGTATGTTACATAAATGGTCTGTACTAAGCTCACTGAACAATATTGTTGTTCTCTTAGCAGGTTTTTCTTGTATCATTGGCAGGAGAAGGCAATGGATTTTTTATGAGTGGTGCTGCCAGTGTGAGCTCACCACCCTTACTATCTTATTCAGCTAGTTTCTCCCAGAATATAGTAGGACTGTCATGTTAGATTAATAGTGTCATAATAGCATATGCTTTTTTTTATTCACGTCTCTCTTAGGGAATCCTAGTTTTGTTTTACTGCAGCCTCTTTTTCCTTGTACGTGAAGAGACTGCAGAGCAGAAAGATGGCTCACGCTTATTCTACACTGCACTGTGTCACAAACCAACTGAAAAACTGTAATCCTTTCTCACTCAGCTTTTAACCTTGAGAGAAGGTTAAGAAAAACGAGTTAATGTGCTTCAGACTTTTGGTTTACTGCTGCTTCACTTCAGATATACTAGTTCTCATTGAATGCATGTATTGTGTGTGGGCTTCAGCCATCATTTTGTCTTTCAGATAATTTTTTTTCTGGCTAGCTGG
Organism: Anableps anableps; assembly: GCA_014839685.1. NCBI lineage: Eukaryota > Metazoa > Chordata > Actinopteri > Cyprinodontiformes > Anablepidae > Anableps > Anableps anableps. The sequence goes on from CM026076.1 coordinate 21,070,250, forward strand.
TATGTTCCATTACTAATCAAAACTCATCAGATTACATTAGTTAATGTCAAAATGACTAGATGTAAGACAATGAAAATGAAATAACTTAATAGTTCATACTTGACAGGCAACTCGGAAAAGTAATTTAGTCCTAGACTGTTTAGTGTTTTATAGAGCAATTTCATAACGTTTTAATCTATTCTTTAATAAACATTTAGCCTGTGTAGTTATTTAAGAACTGGGGTGATATAATCCATTTTCATGGTGTTGGTTAGGAACATAAAGGGATGCACCTGTTTTTCTGTATCCTTCTTTGACAGGAAACCTTTTATTCTGACAATGTTTTTAAGATGATATTTAGCTAATTTAGGAACAGACTTGTTGTGGTTGTCAAAATTCAGATTGAAGTCCAAAACCAAACTCAGCGTTTTGCATGTTTACACTGATATTTTGAGGATTTATCTTTTGATGATAAGATCCAAATCTTTTAGATTAAAAGGGCTCCTTGCCATCACCCTCATCTTTAGCTCTGTCCAAATATTCTCTATCAGATACAGGTCAGGACTCTGGCAGGGCCACTCAGTTTTATTTCAAGTAAGAAGAGATGTTGGTAAAAATGAAAAATTACTTTAAATCTAAATCTTGAATGTGAATAATTTTGCACTTAATTGTAAGTATCCTATTTACATAGTAACCAACCTGGGGTCCTCTTTTACTACTGAAGCTTTTTCAGCTCTTTAACTGTTAAATTAAATAGAGTCATGAAATTACTCTTTTACATCTTTTAAACAGTAACATTATTGTGATACTAAATAAGAGTTATTGCCATGTGTACCTAGAACTTTCAAGGGGTCTAATTTTTACCCCACAAAAACAGGGCAAACTTCTGCTTGACTAACAGAGTAGACAATATAAATATTGAGTGATCAGGTTAATTGGATAATAGGTCATACAAGTAAATTCATTCATATATTTGGTTTGCTAGGGTTAGATATGCTGTATTCATCTTTGAATGAATGACATTCAAACAGAGAAACAAAGGGTAATGTAACATTTTGCTGGACAAAATGTAATATTCTATAGTTTGACCAATACTTTTACAGGCTGATTTGAGTAACTGGAAAATTTTGTGTACAAGCTTTGGATTGATCAAATATAGGCTATAAATGTGAAGAAATCATCAATAATCAATAATAGATGAGAATAGAGCTATACAGCTAAAAAAAATCTCAACAGGATCCTTGAAGAATATTCTAATAGAGCTGAAACTTGAATATGGCTCTTTACAGTAGTTAGTACTTGGATGTTGTCACAAAGAATGTGTGGGTCTTGTATACTCAGATTTGATACTTCAGTAATCTGGGATAGTTTCATCTTTGAGCTCTAAAGATGGTTTTACAGTGAGAAGGACCTTGGTCAAACACAAAACAGCCCTAAAATGTAAACTCCTGTGAGAGGAAAAAAAGAGGAGAGCTTTTGAGTGAGATGCCATGAAACAAAACCATAAAATTAGCATGAAATCTCAGCACGTGGATAGTTTCCAGAGAGGACATATATCAGATATTAGAGGTAGTCTGTTGTGTTTGGCTTAAGTTGGACCAAAATGCAAGCAAAAGTGGAGGCAGAGATATTAAACGAAGACTTTTAATGCCAAAGAAACTGGCGTGAGAAGAATAGGACTTGAAACCGACATGAGAGTAACAGAAGAGTGTTCTTGAGTGAGGCGTGAGTGTTTTGTAACTTTATTAAAAATAGACAACCAAGAAATCACATTTATGTAAGCATTTGCAGTTTCTGTTAGTGAGCAAAAGGCTGTAGCATAACAAAATGTTGAAAAAAGTGAAGAGCTATGAATACTTTCTGGATGCACTGTAATTAACACAAAGTAAGCTGAGCTGAGGCTCAAAAGAACTGCAAACCAAAAGGAAAAAGCTTGAAACTAAGATGTGAGAATAAACCATAATGCCATGGTTTGTGGTGATGAAGAAATAATTCAGTAAGGACTTATAAAAAAACAAGGGGAACATAGGGAGCCAGAACAGAAAAGAACAGAAACAGAACAGGGAACAGGGACTGGGTAGCATGAAGGTAACAGAAGAATCCAGTGAGGAGTGAATGAAGGCTAGATGGTTGAATACTGGGAGTATGATTGCTGGAAAAATGGACTTACTAACTCAGTACAGCTTTGAGAGGAGAGCAGTAGGCAGGCTGAGGGAGAGGGAGAAGGAGCGAGAGAGAGAGAGAGTAAGAGAGAGAGCTACAGTACAAGGGAGCAAGGGGGCGTAAACACTCAATGGGGAGGGAAAACATAAATCTAACCATGACAAAGAATATTTAAACACAAGAAATAAATAATAAACATAATCTAACTAAAATAACTAGGAACAGACTTATGTAAAGTAAAACAAAAACAAGGCTGATCTATTAAAAACAAAGAAGAATTAAGGCAAAATACAGAGAACAAATGATAAAAACTATGAACCCAGGAAAAAACCCAAAACAAATATTGAGAACAAAGCACAATGAATAAGAAATTAAACACAAAGGAATAAATTAATATGGCAAGACCCTAACAAAAATATTTGAACACAGAGAAATTAACTGAATATAGCAAGACCTAAATCTCATGAACCCAGAAATGATCAGAAAGGAAACCAAAACACAAACATATTACATGTATTTTGTAAAGTATGTTGTGATGATGCTCTTTAATCAATGTGTTTACAGCATCAATTACATAAGGAAAACTGTATCTTGTTGCAGATTGTGCTTTAATGTTGGCCTGTTCAATGGCATTGTATGGGAATTTGATGAGTGTAGCTAAAATTTAGATAATTCTATCTGACACTGGTTGCTTGACTTGGCTCAGGATCAACTGGATCACTTCTGACTAATATATCAGTCTCCTATGAAATGCCCTTGTTTCTAGGAATCCTGGTGTGGTTACCAGCTATATGTGCAGTGAACAGCTTCTTGCTGTGCTTAAAACCAGCCATGAACGGGGCGTGGGGCTGGGACTGCACAGTATATCGCAGCCATTACAATATTGCTGTGTGCAAATCATATCGCTAAGGACTGTTTGGAGTGCAATAATTATTGACTAATATAGACCAAATGTTATGAACTTGCATGTTACATTCTAATTGGACAGAGCCAATTGGTAAGAGTCTGACAGCAACGGATGCTCATACCAAGCACAGATGACATTGGCTCAAATGCTAAAGGTCAAAGTGTGATAGACACATTTATGAGAAAGAGGGGAAAGAATAAAAAAAAGGCATATATCACAGCTGATATCATTATCACAATATTTTTCAATATTATCACTATTGCAAGATTTTCTAATATCGGGAATCCTTATGTGGGGCTGTTGACATTTCCATGGATTATTGACACATCTAGAAAGACAGTACGCATACACTCTGGACTAAGGCCCCTGGCCTTTAGTAGGTTCTACAGTTATGTATATGTAGTGCACAAAAGCAGTCATTTAAGATTTCAGTAAGATGAAACAAAGATAAGGTCAAACATTTGTGAAAAATTAAATGTACCATAAAAGCCCTAGATATTTTCTATATGATTAATGATTACTTTTCCTAAATGCTCTTCAAATTCAATTCAAATCAAAAATACTTTATTTATCCCAAAGGGAAATTAAATGTTGATGTCATTTAATCAAGGAGTTATTATAGATGGTGATGGCTGCGGGCAGGAAAGATCTCCTGTTGTGGTCCATTTTACAATCAATCTGAAGAAGCCATTGACTGAAGAGACTCTGTTTTCCAGTAACAGTCTCATGAAGAGGATGTTCAGGGTTGTCCATAATTTTCTTGATTTTATGAAAAATCCTTTGCATCATCAACTCCAGACACCAGTTGGATGTATTTCTGTTTTAGCTTAGAAAATTTTTAACTAGCTACAGTTTCACCAGACCATTATGTTTGGTGTTAATTTAGCCAAACAACATCTATATTTCTTTGTGGAGCATTTTCTAAGACTGCTGACTGTATCAGTCCACTGGAATCAGCTGCGACACGTCAGTCTACTAAGAACAGACTAAGTTTTAGGATTTTGTGTCAATTTTGCAGCAGTATCAAACATGACATGTTTCTGTGCTTTCCAGGGCTTGTAGTTGTTCAACTTCCAAAAATTCAGACTAATCCTTTTACCATATAAAATGTACTCTAAACTTCAAAAAGCATATTTTAAAGCTAAATAAAGCAGCTAACATTACCCACTTGGAGGAACCTCTGGATGTTGGGTGCTTTGTGTTCAGACTAAAACAACATAATTTAGAGATGCCATTCAAAACAGAAAAATTCTAGTTGTGTTGGTGATAGAAGGAGTGAATGAATGATGCTACTACTACCACTACTACTTGTACTTGTACTACTATTACTATAAGAATGATATTGTTTAACTGATGATGAATTTGCACACCATAATCATGATACAGAATGTTTGTACTTTTATACTCCTACAAAAGTGCACTCTTTCTTGTGGTGTTTTTTTCTTTTTTGCCAACATCTTTTTTAAAATGGCAGATGTACTTGATACAAGTTGGCAAAATAACTCAAATTCATTTGTATAGCACTTTGGCCTTTGTGCTTAATTATATATTTACTTTTTCAGGGAAATTGTAGTTAGGATTTTTCAGTTAAAAATTTGACTTAATATTTTTGCTGTGTAGCCCCCAACAAAATACTTCATTAAAATAAATGCTAGAGATTGCATTAAAGCTGCACTGAAAAACAGGCTTGTTATTAAAATGGCCAATTTGGCAAAGACCAGTCCTTGGCTGGTTAGAAACATGTCTGTTCTTTTTGCTGTTAGTGAATACTTAATAAGGATGTCTTAGACTAAAATATAGCTACAAATCTTTGATTGGTGCATCCTTAATAATAATTATCTATCTATTGCTTATATGCCTAATGCTATTCAGTGGGGCTGATACCTATCTCTGGCAGAGCTTAGGGTTAGGGATGGTTAGGCCTTTCAAACAAACATAATTAATTTTGCTGTCATTTTATTTGGGATCATTGTGAGGTATTTGTGAAGATTTTATGTATATTTTAAAACATGAGTCTGAAGTGATTTTATCATACTATTATTTGTCTGCATGTGCAGATTTTATCGTACTTATAATTTGAACAGCACAAAGGAACCATAGCCATCTTAAAAGTTATGTTTGTCTGCTCTGACAGGAAGTAAAAACTCCCCCTGTAGCAGGGGTATTGAAATTTTGGTAGTTCTAGAGTGCATTAGCTCACGATTATGCTGTGTTACAGATGTTACATGCAATTTGATTAAGTAAATCAGTTTGTCTGACAGTTAGAAATCAAGTCTGCAGAGCTTGTGAAATTTATCAGCACATGGTATAATCACCATTATGTTCCTATTGTGATTCAGTTGTAGGTAAAAATGGTAGTGATAAGATAAAATGCTGATGGTTCATTGGTTAGGGACTTATTGTTGTGTGCAACCATCTTTCTTGATCTATCGGCATTCTCTCTTTTTAATCTAGTAACAAATGAGGGAGGAATGAATATAAAAGACACAGGCAGGTGATACCTTCTGTTTGTGAGTAGGGGGTTTCCACAAAGCAGATTACACTTGTGGTTTGATTGCAGTAGTGGTTAAGGTAGTAAATTAGATTCTGCATGCACAGCAGTAACCCTGTTGCCACAAAATCAGTGTTTTGTAACTGAGTCACCCCCCACCCTCCCATGATATCCGGATTAAGTCTGAAATACTTGTAAGCATATCATGACACTGTGTCAACTAAGCTCCAAGAGAGTGATTCTTTGGATATTTGAAAACATGCCCAAATAACAGCACTTTCTCTTATGTCTTCATAAAGGTTGGTTCACTCAAGAAGTTTCTATTAATGTCTAGGCATTATTAAGGGTACGTTAGAGCAAGTTGTGCCTTTTCCCCCTCATTGAGCAGTTGTGTTGTTAAATTCCTTGTATTAGTCTTGCTGTATAACTGCAAATACACTGCCACTCAGTTAAAAAAAATGTTTCCCATTTTGTCCACTCTGGACTGTGACTATAGCTTTAGACAGCACCTTTTGTCAGAGATTTTATACCAGCTTTGAACTGAAAATTGATTGAGCAGTATCTTTGAAAAACAGCCAAGTTTTTGTTGCAATAAAAACTAAATGTCATGTCTTTTCCCTGTAATAGTTTGGTTAGCATTCTTTGAATATTTGTCACTTGCTTCTAACATGTAGAAACATCCATCCATCCATCCATCCATCCATCCATCATCTAGCAACCTTATCCTTGCAGGGTCGGGAGGGGGGCTTGTGCTTATCTCCAGCGGTCATCGCACGAGAGGCGGGGTACACTCTGGACAGGTCACCAGTCCATTGCAGGGCAAACATGTAGAAACATTTAGGATTATTTTCCATCTCTCATATTGTTTGCAGAATATGTTTGCATCACTATCTCGCTAACTCTCTTAGCAAAACCTTAGTGAATGTTAATGAAGGCTCAGTGGGTTATAAATTAGAACCTTAACAGAGTTAAGAAACTTAATTCTTGGAATCTGAGCTTTGAAGAAATAATACTTAAATATTATAGAATAGAATAGAATGGAATAGAATAGAACAGAAATATCTTTTGTTGTCCCACAATGGAGAAATTTCTGTGCAACAGCAGCAAAGTGACAGTGACAGGCAATAACAGCAAACAGACTCACACAAAGATATAATATAAAGGAGATATAAAAACAGAATAAAGAATAAAAATACTGTAAAGTAAGGGCAAAATCTCAACATAAATACCGTGTAGTTATAAAAAAAAAAATACTCCAGTCCAGAGGAATGTGCAACTGAGTAGGTTAATTAAAAAATGTACAAGATGTGCAAGTCTCTTTGAGCATTAAAAAAATGGTGCAACAGTAAAGTTGTGCAGATACTAGCATGGATATAAACACTTATTGATTTTGTTGGGAGCAGTGATGGTTATAGAGTTGTACAGCTAAAGTAATGCATCTATATATTAATATGGGCTGACACTGGATGAACTGTTTTTTTAGAGCAATTTGCTCAGTTCTCAAGAATTACCTGAAAACTAATAAAACGAACTAACAACAAAAAAACCCATCTTACTAGCTTCAAACAACTGGGTTAATATTTCCAAACTAGCAATTAAAACAAGTTTTCAGTACATCCCAGGACTCTCCCAAACTATGTGGTATTTTTATTCTTCAAAAATTGTCATTTAATTGCATTAGCACCACAGGCGTTTGAACAAATTAAAAACTTTCTGCCGTTTAGGCACTGATGGGAACAGGTGCTTAGATCAAGGGCATCCATTATTTGTTGGAGCCAGTCAGGCTTTCTTAACACCTCATTGTAGAGGTAATGAATATCCTTTCTTTCCAAGCACCAGATGTACTGCTTTAGGGTTCTGAAGTGTTTAAAAGTCTGTAAGACATCAGCTAAATTTGCTGAACTGCCATACCAGACAGTACCGGCAAATCATTATACGTAACCTTGGATACCTCCCATGTAAATGACTTACATTTTTGTATCTAGTGTAACTCAAATATTTCTGAGGAAAATCTAATTCCACCAAGTTTAAAAGTAAGTTTAAGTGCTTAGAGAAGCACATGACCCAATCCTGCACAGATATTTGGTCTGTGGAAGTCATTAATCAGTGCTGTCATTTATTCATTTATGAATTAATTCTGGATGAATTTAAAACAAATGTCAATGTTAATTTGCATGTTTTTCAGTTTTCATAGTGATTATGGTACTGAGCTGTTTAAAAGGACAAAAATGTGATGTGATGTCAAACTATATGCTATTAGCTTTCAGTCACCAATTTTCTGGAAATATATATATATATATATATATATATATATATATATATATATATATATATATATATATATATATATATATATATATACACATACATACATATATACACATATATATATATACACACACACACACACATACATATATATGTATGTATGTATGTATGTATGTGTGTGTATATATATATGTATATGTATGTATGTATGTATGTGTGTGTATGTATATATATATATATATATATATATATATATATATATATATATATATATATATATATATATATATATATATGTGTGTGTGTGTGTGTGTGTGTGTGTATGTATGTGTGTGTGTGTGTAAATATTATTTTTCCAGTTATATTTTTGACATTTTGCTGATAATTCCCCAGCATAGGTAGCCATACCCTCAAGTACAGCTGGTATTGCTGAATGACTGCTTATTTCATTTGGCATGATTTCTAGCAGAATGCTAAAATAGGTTTGTAATTAGGTGTTACAAAGAATTTTGAGTGGTAAGATAGCAGCAATATTACATCTTTCCTCATTTGGTTAAACAGAATTCAAATTTCGTATTTTAACTTTGCTTCTCATCCACCAGGTCCCTTGACAGCTGGTGCAAATTTGCATTGTTTGTGTTTGTTTGAGTGCATGCCTGAGGAACAACAGTCATGCATGACTTAGAGAAAGGGAACTCAATTAAATAGTTCTAAGAGTATAATTTTAAGGAAAATTAAACAATTAAACACAAGCTTTTCTGGGATATCTGCCCTCTCAAGTGACAAAGTTATATTTCCGTACCTGCTGGTTGAGCAGCACCTACAGTGAGTATACAAATGTTTTCCATCAAGTGTGTCGTGTAGTTCATTAACTACTTCTTTCTGCTATTCATTTAAGACTCATTGCTTTCTTTATACTGTGAGATGCAGCAAGACCTTATCTGTAATTACTTCATATTGTTTAATGTAGAGGTGAAGAATCCTTGTTTTTTTTCCCTTCTCCATGTTTTTTCTTTCTCCACTATTTCATAACCATTTCATTTAATTTTAGAGGTACTGAAGAATGAGCGCAATATTATATGCCTTTGACTTTTGGCTGACTGAGAGAAAACACAGACACATTTAACTCAAAAAACAAAGATTTTAAACAAAGGAGATAGGGGAGGTCTTTTTATGGGGGATTCAGGTTTTATTTCAAGTGATGTCACATTTCAATAAAAAAATTTTAATATCAAAACAGCTGAAAAAGAAAAAAAAGGACTTCATGTACTTCAAGACAAATGTAAATACCACCGTCTAGGTTTATTGTTTCAGAATAAAAAAAAAATAAGATTTTGTGTAAATTTAAACAGAGATTGAAAAAAGACTACACTTACCTTATTTGTTTATTAATTGAGCATTTCCCTTTCAAAAAAGTGCCCCTGTTTTTCCTCTCTTAACCAGTTGTAAGAATTGCATCATTTTGTTTTGCTACATAACTGCTTAATAGATGAATATACATTTCCCACCTAAGGACATGTGTTGTGTCAAAATTTGCCACTGAAACAATGTGATTCACACTAAGATCTGGAATATGTGTAAGTAAGATTTAAATGAGCCCAAATTAAATTTGAATTAAAACCGGTTCCAGTAGACACGTTCTGAAACATCATTGAATTTTTATGTGGTCATTTAGATTTTATGTAGGAAAATTTCTTGTCAAAAGAGGAAAACTATTGTTCAATTAACTTGAGAAGTGAAAGTTTCTCTCCCTTCCTTTGTATCATTACCAACCTTCTAATTTACAACCTTAGACTTTAGGAAGTAAAGATGTAGTTTTCCTCTCAAGCTACCGAGGCAGTTATATTTATGTAAAGCTGTGTTTTAGATTAATGAACTTGCATCGCGGGGCTCTTTTGACTTTTAAATTAAATTTTCGGAAGAACCATTTTTCAGATGGAGTTGAGTCCAAGTGATAAAGATAATTACTGGTTCTTGCAATCACAACATGCAGAGATGCATCAAATCGTGACTGCTTGAAACAAGGAGCTCTGTCATTAATAAGAGCATAAAAATGCAGCCGTGGGTTTTTAAATTATAATGCGCAAGCGTCCATCACACCACCATCTGTGCTCCTTCTTGAATATCTGAGTCAGAGTGACTAATGACTTGATGGTTAGACCTGCTTTATGAAATTATGAAGCACAAGATGTTAGAGTTTGTAATTAAAAAAAAAACATTAAAAACAACAGCATCCTGTCAGTTTTACAGGCGGTAGATTAGTAAAGCCTGTAGGGAGCTTAGTTTGTGTGTTTTTTAAGGTTCAGATTGTAAGCTTGAACATCACTTTAGATGTTATTAAGTGTATATATCCAATTGTTTGATCTTACAAAATGGAAAATTAGCCATTCACATGGTAGTAATTCCATGCATTTAGACATTTCAATATGGTGAATACGACTAGCTGATGGTCAAACCGAGCTACAGCATGGTTAAAAAATTAGAATAAAGTGACTTTCAATGTGGTGTAGTTTTTGGTGTGAGCCGGGTGGTCTGAATATTTAAAAAACTGCTGATGTACTGAGATTTTCATACACAACCTTCTCTCAGAGAATGTTCTTAAAAAGAGAAAATATCCAGTGATCCACAGCTGTATGGAAGATGCATTGTTATCAGTGTTGAAGGGAAATGGACAAATTGGTTTGAAATGAAGCAAATGCAGCAACAGCTCAAATATCCACTCATTACACACAAGTATGCAGAATACCATCATTGAAGAGGCAAAAAGTCAAATGTTGAAAGTTCACCACAAATGGATATTAAACAATTTAAAAACATGTTGCATGGTCCAGTGAGTCAGTTTTAGCATCAATATTCCAATAGTAGGTTCAGAATTTGGTATAAACAACATAAAAGCATGAATCTGCCCTGCCTTATATTGATGGTTTAGGCTGTTTGAGGCTTTTTCTTGGCACACCTTGTGTCACTTAGTACCAGGAGAGAATTGTTTAAACACCACAGCCTACCTGAGTATTACTGCAGAATATGTCCATCCCTTTATTACAACAGTGAACCCGTCATCTGATGCCTACTTCCAGCAGGATAATATACTATGGGCCTGATCTTCAAAGATTCCAAAGAAGGACCAGTAAATTGCGTGAGAAAAAAAATTAAGCACAGTAAGTGGGCATGTTGAATAGAATAGAAGAGAAATATCCTTTATTGTAACTCATGATGCCACACAGTTGATCTACACAGCACCTCAGGAGCCTGGAGTTTATGCCATCTGGACCTGCATCCTTTCGTACGTTGATAAAAGCAAAATGAGGACCAACTTGATAATAACAAAGCGTACCTCTCACCATCACTGGCCTACACATTTCTGAGCAGAGAAAAACGAGGTTGTGATCTGATTTACCCAGAGGAGGTCTTGCTTTAGAAATATATGAATCCTTGACATTTGTGTAAAACAAATCCAATGTCTTGTTTTCTCTGGTAGAGCAGCTGACAAATTGTTGAAACTTTGGCAGTGTAGCAGAGAGTGAGGCGTGAGTAAAATAACCAGATATTGCCACCAAAAAATTGAGATGTTGTGTCTGCATCTTAGCAACAGCAGAACTGATGACATCACATGGATTGTTGGCAACAGCTGAGGGGGGAATGTAAACAGCTACCAAAATAACACTGGTGAACTCTCTTGGCAAATAATATGGACAATTACCCACTGCCAATAGTTCAATGTCTGGACTGCAGTGACGAAACTTCACAGCAACATGTTCTGGGTGACACCATCTGTTGTTGACAAGCACTGCCAATCCACTTCCTTTCCTTTTCCTGTTACTCTTTAAATCTCTGTCTGCCCATATAGTCAGGAAGCTTGGCAGAGAGATGTTGGAGTCGGGGATATGATCCAGCAGCCATGTCTCAGTAAAACACATAATACTCCATTCCCAATACTCTTGCTGAGTCCTTGTCAGGGCTTGAAGTTCATCCAGTTTGTTAGCTAATGATCTCACATTGCCTTTTTTGATGGATGGGAGAGATGGTTTGAACTTCCTCCTTCTCTCTCTCTTTGGCCCTTGATGTCTCCTTTTCAATTCCTCTGGGATTTCTGGCTTTAGTTGTCATATTATTTCTGCTTTTGCAATATTAATCAGCTGCTCCCTGTTGTAAACCACCCTGTTGCTATGGTTATGCATCATAACAAAAGAGCAAAATATAAAAAAAGTATTGGGAAAAATCAATCCAGCTGCACAGCATCCAAGACAAGAAGGAATGGTTGTCCTAAAAGAGCAATTTTTCCAAGAGAAGCAGGAATGAAATTTTGATAGAAGAAAAAATCTCAGTGAAAAGTAACAGAACTACTCCAATGTGCTGCCACCCTGAACAGTGCAATTGTAGATCTAAAATGATGTTCAAGCATTATGTAAAACTCAAACACTCCTTATATTGGGATTTATATTGCTATTTATCAAAATAGCTGTTCAAGCTGTCCATATTGTGCCATTAACATCCTGTCAAAACACCATGATAATTAAGGGACCCAAAAGTACATCAAAGTAGTGTTTAGACTTAATTATTGCAGCAAGCAGGAGCAAAGCACTTCATCAAGGGGTCTGCTTGTGTGGTCTTTTAGTATTTTTAATAAGCTTTCCAAACATTTAACATGTGCCTGTCCATATACCTTACAAAACTGTGAATTTCTTTACAAGTTTTAATGACCATAAACAATAGGTATGATTGTTTTAAATGAGTTTATAAACTGTATGGGTTTAAATAACCACATCTTTATCAGTGTTGTCCATATTGATTAACATAAAAACTAGTATAAGTGTGTTTATTTTGAACCATAATACCAACTCAACTTTGGCTAACTCAAATGGGGGAAATATTTACAGTGATAACAATGTTTTGACTTGAGATCCTGACACCTCACTAATCCTGCTCCAGGAAAGGTCTTTTCTATTCCTGTCTCTGTAGTGATAGCTCAACTGGTCGTAGATGGGCTCTTGGTCCTTCCATCCCATCACAAAATGCCACTAGGTTATTAGGTCAATATATGTAAAAGCATAATATTTCCTTTGAGACAAGAGGATATCTCACCTTTTCTGTATCTGCTTCCATTTAAAATAGCCTAACCTCCTTTAAATACTTTGGGGTAGAAGTAACATGCAGCTTGTCTTCCCTCTTTACTAAAAATGTTAAAGTTGTACTAAAAAAATGGAAACAGGATCTAAACCAATGGAAAGATCTTCCTTTATCCACAGCTGACAAGGTCAACATGGCCAAAATGAATGTGTTGCCTAAATTTTTATATCTCTTCCAGAACATTCCTATTTTTATTCAGAAATCCTTCTTTAAATTGCTTGATAAATTTATAACCTTTTTTGTTTAGAAAGTTGGCTCCCATAAAATCAAGAAAGCTGCTCTTCAAAGATGTAAAAAATACTGCTGGACTTCCTCTATTACTACAGGGCATGTAACATACAAAATTACTTCACTGGGTCCATTTCAATTTTGATGCTGTAAACCATGATGATCTATGGGTGTCAGTGGAATATGCCACCAGCCACACACACCTGGGGTCCTTAGTAAGCGCTAAAAGGTCTTCGGCTGTACAATCACTAAACCCAATTGTGGGTGAAACGATTAAAATCTGGGGCAGTTCAAAAGACGCTTTGGCTTAAATATGACCTCAGTCTATGATCCTATCTAGAGAAATCATAACTTTCCCCCTGCTTTTTTAGATGCTACATTTTCAACTTGGAATGAGAAAGGCATTCAATTTGTGTATAACTTGTTCTCTGAGGGCCAGTTCATCTCTTTTCCCAAACTAAGTGAAACATTTGATCTGTCAAAGTCAAATTATTTTAGATATTTACAAATCAAAACTTTGTTCAGAAAAACCTTAACTCCTTTCCAAACTGTCCAGATGACTATATAGTGGACAATATTTTTGCATTTCGGTCTATGAATAAAAGGTGAACTTCTACCCTGTATAATCTAAAAAGTGATATCAGTCCGTCTTCACCTGATGACATCAGAAGATGATGGGAGGAAGACCTTTGTCAAGTTATAAGTGATGAGCACTGGATGACCTCTCTTAAACGGATCCATACCTCTTCAATATATACTCACCATGGTTTGATGCAGCTGAAAGTGGTTTTAAGAGCTCACCTCACCAATACAAGATTAGCTGATATATATCCTGATGCAGACCCTTCTTGCCCTTGTTGTAAAGGCATCCCAGCAGATCATCTGCATATGTTTTGGTCTTTCTACCTTTTAGTCTGATATTTTTGATGCATATTCAAAAGTCTTCCGGAAAACCATCACACCTAATCCTCTATGTGCTATATTTGGAATTACTCCAACGACCTACTCCATATCAAGCCAAGCTAGAGCAGTGATTGCATTTACCTCTCTTGTAGTGAGGAGAGTCATCTTATTATGCTGGAAGCAACAAGTCCCACTCAGTTTTACCAGATGGGTAATAGGCATCAGATATTTTCTGAAATTAGAAAAGATTAGATATACACTAAAAGGAGCCACACAACAATTCTCAGTGACCTGGAGCGCATTTCTGAATTATTTCAGGACACTTCACATACCCCTTGATGACAGAAGCAATGAGGAAGAGTAATGTTTTTCTTTTTGTTTTTTTAAAACTATTATTATTTTATTTATTATTGTTTATTTCTATTTTTTGTATATGTGTGTGTGTTTTTCCATTTTGTTCTTGTACGTTGTCTTATTGTATTCTATTATGATATCGAGTTAAAACTTTAAGTTATGTTTTCACTGTCATATTAAATATACGCTGAATAAGTAAACCAGACGCCCCTGATGCTCAAATCGCGCTCAGTCTGAATGCAGCATAAATGATGAACAAATTCCCCTCATTCCAGTGATTAATTTGGTTTTATTCAGATCGCACAACTGTTTTTCCTTAAACAAATAACATATCATTGCCTTAATGTAATAACGACTTTTACGTTAAACCAGAAACTAAAGTAATTGTTTACCTAGATTGTGTTCTAGATTAATCATGTTGTATCATGTTTTGTGTATGTTGAGGACCCAAGTGGTAACAGGAAATGTTTTTTGTTGAGAAGGACTGAAATGACCTCCCCAACAAAAGGATCACCAGAAGATGCATGATGGTGTGTGGAATGATGGTTTTAATAATGGAAAACTTACAGAGACATATGGTAAAATCTGCATAGGAATCAGAACAAGAGCAACAGCAGAATCCAGTAGTGAGAAAGAAACCAAGGAGCTTAAATACTGTGGGGATGTGATGAGTAACATGGAAATCAGGAATCAAAACAGTGAACTGAGGAAAGGATTAATAATGGGCACAGGAGAAACTGAACAGAAATACAGAGGGTCTAACTAACCAAGGACCAATACCAGCATAAGAGACTAAACCGAAATGTGCAGACAGGATACAAGAAAGAACTAAGAAACTCAATACAAATGAAGGAACTTATATGACCTTAATACAAACACAAGAAAGCCAAAACACAAACAGCTGTGGATCTTGACACAGACATGCTTTCTCTAACTGAGAGAAGACTTTCGCTGTACCATCCCTCTGTCTATACATGGTATTAAATTTTCATTGAGACACTGCTGGAAGTCAGCTTGAATATAACTTCTGAATTTGGTATTTTCAATAACTTTTTTTGCCTCAATTCAGTGTGTAAATAAAACAACTCATGACTTGAATGTGGAAAGGCAGGAAGAATTTGCTGTCAGCCCGTTTCAGTGAGCCAATCCTTATTTTCTATTCAACAATTCGTCAACCTCGAATTCAAGAAATCCACATATTTTTGTCACGTTTGCATTGATAGGCCCAGAGTACTGATGTTACAAGAATTAGTCACTGATAAAATGCAAAAACTATGTACATTAATCATAATCATAACTTTACAAGTAATCTTAAAGAGGTCACCCATCTTCTTTTATTGTGTCCCAAAACAAGTATTTTAAAGGGCACCAATTATCAATTTTATGGGCTTTTTAGGTTTTAGGTTATAGGTTTTTAGGTTGGCCTCACTTATCACAGATATTAGCTGGGCAGTGTGGAAGCCAGGTGAAAGCCTCAGAATTAGTTGCTGTGTTAAAGTTATTAATAAGCTGGGTCCATAGGACACAGTTTTGTCCTGCTTAAAGCTGCAGTATGTAACTTTTATGAAAAATATGTTTTTTATATATTTGTTAAAATCATCATGTCATGACAGTATAAGACAGATAATCTGTGGAAAAATCAAGCTCCTCTGCCTTCTTCCAGTGCTCCCAGTCCTAACTGCAGAAATCCACCACTCAGTCAGAAACAACCAATCAGAGCCAGGAGGAGGGTCTTAGCACTGTCAATCACCCTTGTGTATGTGCCGCTCACACATACCCTGTTGCTCTCTGCTACATTACAGCTGCTTCACTACAACATAGCCTGCAACTAATGCTAAGGCTAGTTAGCATGCCCGCCGATGATGGTGGATAAACAGTTTTCCTGAAAGGGTAAGTTGTTTCTTCACCATTAGTACATTTAGCAGCGCGTACACTGGGGTGATTGACAGTACTAAGACCTTCCTCCTGGCTCTGATTGGCTGTTTTAGGTCGGGTGTGTTGCATTTCTTCAGATGGCAATAGTAGCTCAGGGAGGAGGTGGAGGAGCTCAATGTTTCACAAATTATCTTTCTCATATTATGCTGTCACAACATGGTGACAGTTTTAAGAAATATGGGAAAAAAACATATTTTTGTAAAAGTTACATACTGCAGCTTTAAGGGAGGCTGCTACAGTGAGCAGCAATGTATGCTTTTTTATATTTAACAATGATTGTTGATTGATTTTGATTAAAAAAACAGAACTATTTATTTAAAATAATAAGTAATTAGTAATAAAAACAAGGATGCATGTTTTTTTTCTGTGTGCTGTTACCTGTCTTGGCCAGGATTCTCTTGTAAAATAGATTTTTAATATCATTGGGATATTCCTGGTGAAATAAAGTTTACAAATAACTTTAGCAGAGCATTGCATTTTAAGAAAAATAACCACTGACTTTGCTTTTCAGTAAATTATAAGGTGTTTATTAACCTTTCAACAACACAATGACTCCCCTGATGGTGAGGTATTTTAAAGCCTTGGGTTCTGCAGTTAACTGTTACATTTTTGAGTTTTTCATCCAAAATTGGCATGTCAGCAAAAATATACAAACCTCAGTTACTAACTGATTCTAAGTCTGTCATAGATAAAATTCAGGAATGTCTTCATGGACATCCTTGAGACAGTTTTTTCAAAGTTGTGAAAGGCAGTCTCTGACTGATCAATTGAGGTGAATCTTAATATTCATCCTTTAAGTTTACCTTGCACAGTTTACTAAAAGGCTATATAATCAGTTGTTGTCCTTTTGGGACATGTTGTAGTGATAAAATGCAATGTATAAAACTAATGATGCTGCTTTTCTAGTTTAAAAATGACTGAAGACATATGACTTTAACTATTTGAAAGCACGTGATGAAAGTGTTGTTCTTTTACACTGTTGCCACATGCTTGCCTCCAAAGAGTGTAACTATCTTTTGTAGTAATAATGGGTGAATTTTATTATTTTTTTAACTTGCTCTGAATCTGCCTGTAAGTGTATTGTATTGGTATGAATAGATATCTTCATAATGTATATCTTCATAACTAGATTTGCATTGGGCTTGTTTGGGTTGTAAAAAACCTTGAGATCACAACTGTTGTGACTTTGGGTTCTATAAATAAACTGAACTGAATTACCATTACTGTCCTGTCAACATATTCACTGATCAACAGAAAAATAAACTAGCAAAAGTAAAGTGTTGTGGATTAAATGGATACATTTCTGTGTGAACAGGTACGGTTTTGGTGGAAAACATGCAAATTAATGGCAGGGCCCAGGACCCAGGCAGAACCATCTCTCTGATTCTACTTGACAACTATGATTACTGGGTTATACTGGCACCAGCACGGCAGAGGCTTTACCTCAACAGCACTGGGCGCATTCTGGACAGAGATGTGAGTACAGGAGAGGTGAAAAGAGTGTCAAGACAGCAATCTTGACACTTTTAAGCCAAAAAAAAGAAAGTTTTATTTTTGAGATGTATAATTTTTCATTTAACTTTGAATCTGTGTTGAAAAAAATAATAGGCATTCTCAATTCCTAAAAGTTGGATAGTTTATCATTTATTGTTTTGTCTTTTTGTGTTTGCCTAGTGTTTGTTTTTGCAGTGAAAACTTCAACTCTTTTTGAGGCATAAATTATTTTGCAATAGAATTAGGAGTAAATGAGAGTATTCTTGCTTAGTATTAGATAATGTTTGATTGATTGCACAACTTAATGCATGGTAATATGCATACCTACATTTTGGATAATGTGCTTGCTTAATCTCCCTTTGGTTCAAATAAATAAAAAAAAAATGCTGTTCATATAGATCAGCCTGAATAGTGTAGTTTAGACTTTGAGAGATGGGGTGGGGGGCAAAGCGGTTAGCACATTAAAGGCCATTTTAAGGCAAGTGGTTAGATTAAATGCACTAAGTGCAGTGAGGTGGATTTTATGTTAAGCTATTGACAGGAAGACTCAGAAAGATCGATAGGAAAATTACAACACAGGAGATGTTTTATACTACAAATGAAGAAGATGGGTTGTGGTATAGACTGCTGCTTTAATTAAAGGGCATATTAACCCTTGTTACTAAATTTAGATTATGTCTGACAAGTACTCCTGTCAATAGAACAGGCTAATGCTTTCTATTCACATTCTAGCAGAACGTAATGTAATTTTTACCTAAAATATTTAAAATAATTTATTTACCTGCAAAAAATAAGCATAAATTACTTAAAATAGTTGTGGTACATTTAATGGTCATTTTTGGTCTCAGAGCTATGCTTTGTGTTTAGACAATTGGCAATCTCAGAAATTATGACAGTATTTTATCATGTAATACAGTTTCTTGCCAAGAACAACAAATTGGATCATTGCAACAACTAAACATGTTTTTTTTTCTTCTTTCTTGTCTTTCAGCCACCTAATTACATCACAACAATTGTGGTTCAGGTTCAGTGCACCAATGAGCTGGTTGGTACGGTTATCTTACACGAAGTTAGAATTGTTGTGAGGGACAAGAATGACAACATCCCACGATTTCAGCAACCATACTACTATGTTGCAATAAACGAGGTAACAGAGCAGTTCTTCCTAGCTGTTGTTTGTGCACAGTCTCAATACTAATATATTTCAATAAACCTAAATAAATAAAACAAAACAATATGCACAAACAAAATGCACCAATTTTGCTTTAAAATCTGTCCCCTAAATTTGTTTCAGCTCACTCATCAAATTCCTGAACTGAATCCAGGAATGCAATGCTGTCATTTATATTGCTGTTGGCCAGATGTGTCTCTTTAATTTTACAGGTTTTGCCATGAACAGAGAGTTTTAAATTCCAACATACACTGGATGCTTCTTATCTTAACCTTCTGGTGTAAATTGATTATCAAAGGGAAAAACTGCAAGTCTGAAAAAACAGAATTTTTACATAAAAAAATTCAAGAACAGACTCATGAGTCCCTAACAGATTTTTAAGGTTTCATTTACACACACACACACACACACACACACACACACACACACACACACACACACACACACACACACACACACACACACACAAAAGTTATCTATCTGCATGGACACTGACCTGTGCATACACAGATGGAGTCCGATAAATTGGACTATCATTCAAAAGAATATTTCCATAATTCAGTTTAAAAACATAAACTGTGTATATTACATAGACCCCTAAGGCACAGTGGGATATAGTTCAAGCATTTAATTCTGTTCTTTTGGATAATCATGGTATATAGCTCATAAAATTCAGTTTCTCAGAAATTTTCAATATATTCCAATACAAAAAAATCTGCAGAAATCCCATGTTGTGGCTATATTATGGCCTACACAATTATGGGGAAGACTGCTGACTTGACAGTTGTCCAGCAGACTATCTTTGACACCCTCCACAAGTAAAGTAAGCCACAAAAGGGTAATTGCTAAAGTAGCTCGCTGTTCATAGAGTCCTCTATTTAATTAAGCATTTAAATGGAAAGTTGGATGGAAGAAAATAATTTTAAAAAACAGTGGTAAAAAAGTGTTTTTGTCTTAATAGGATTGTGCCCACACTGCCAAAGGCACCAATATCTGATCTAAGGATCATAGTATCACTGTGCTTGATTGACTTTTAAAACATTATTGAGAATTTAAGTAATTCTTACTTAAAGCTGCAATATGTAACTTTTACAAAAATATGTTTTTTGCTTATTTGTTAAAACTGTCACCATGTAGTGACAGTATGGTATGAGACAGATAATCTGTGAAAAGATCAAGCTCCTCCCCAATCTACTATTCCATCTAAAGATATTATTGTCATCTAAGGAAATCAACAGCTCCTGACCTAAAACAACCAATCAGAGCCAGCAGGAAGATCTAAGCACTGTCAATCACCCTTGTTTACACACTGCTCAATGTGCTAATGGTGGAAAAACAACTTAGTGTTCCAGGAAAACTGTTTATCTGCCTTCATCAGTGGACATGCTAACTAGCCTTAGCATTCTTGGCAAGCAATATTGTTATGATCCAGCTCTAGCATAGCAGAGTGCAAGGGGGAGAGTTTAAGCGGCATGTACAGGAGGGTGATTGACAGTGCTAAAACCTTCCTCCTGGTTCTAATTGGTTGTTTCTGACTGAGTGGTGGATTTCTGCAGTTAGGACTGGGAGCACTGGGAGAAGGCAGAGGAGCGTGATTTTTTTTTTTTTTTTTTTTTTTTTTTTTTTTTTTTTTTTTTTTTTTCAGATTATGTGTTTTATATTATACTGTAATGGCATAATGATAATTTTAACAAATATTTAAAAAATATTTTTCATAAAAGTTACATACTGCAGCTTTAAGTTTTTTGGGGTGTTTTTTTTTTTTAACTTAAGTTAGAGTTTTACAGAAGAGGATTAGAGCCACCAGGAAAAAAAATATAATAAATTTCTGACTTTATTCTCAGAATTCTGACATTTTTTCCTCAGAATCAGAATTGTTTAAACTATTAATGCACCATCTGGCTAATGTAATCTTAAAACTCAAATCTACCAAACAAGTTTGGGACAGACTTTCATTGTGGAAAAAATGCAGATTAACAAATCCTGTTACAAGGAGGAAACGTATCTTGTTGTTAGTATTATTTTCATATACTAACAACATAATTGTTATTTATTTGGATTTAGATATAGATTGACAGAATTAGAATTCCGAGTTTACTTTTTAATTGAAAAATAAATTAACTTCTGATAATATTCTGATTCATGGAGATGCAGCTGTATTCCTCTGATTTTTTTTTCATTGTCCTTCCATGCAAATAATTTTCACATTCTATGGTTACCATCGAGTTACGTGTGAAAATTTTGCTCTTTATCTTCTCTCATATAGTAAATGTGTGTTTTACTAACAGTACTTTTTCCCTACATTCTGACCTACTGATAGAACTAGTAGTTAGAAAATGAATCTTTAGCTTTTGAAGTCATGTTTTTTAGATCAAATATAGCTCTCTGCAGAGTTCTGCAGTTGCAGCATCTCTCAGTGCTTTTGTGCATTACAAGTTAAAAATTTCTGTCACACTTTGTTAATGTTGCCATCCCCAGCTATCCCAACAGTATAGTGAGTCATTCGACATTGCTGTCAACTTCCCCGAACAACATTTCTTGCCTGCTGCCTGGTCCTGTGGACTTTGCTCAGGGCTCTGGGGAACAACAGTGGTTCTCATACTTAGGTTTTGTTATTCTGTCAGTGGCACACGGAAGCCTTCAGACTGCTGCTGACTGCTACATTTTCCTTTTTTATTTTTATTTTTTTGTATTAATGGGGTAGCGTGGCAATAGTGCTGGTTGAATAAGATAGCTCTCTCCTGTAAGCTGATGTTATGCCCAGAGGAAGCTGCTTGAGCTGATTTTTTTATCTTTTTCTTCTCTCCCACATTTTTTCTTCAGCTCACGCCAGTTGGAACTACCATTTTCACCGGCTTCTCAGGAAATAATGGTGCTACAGACATCGATGACGGGCCCAATGGACATATAGAATATAGCATCCTTTACAATCCCAATGATCCGGTATGTGAACAAGTCAAGGCAGAATAAAGGCCATTTACGATGCTGTAATTTCTACAGAAATTCTGATTTATCACCCTACTTTGCTTTCTTTTTTGTTTTAAGATATCTAACAACACAGTAAGGGTTGGAAACACACTTTCAGGAATTATTCTTCTGGCTGAGAGGCTAAACTATGAGGACAAAACGCGCTACCTGGTATTGGTCCAAGCCAGTGTAAGTGAACTAACTTTCATGCTTGCAAATACTTTTAAATACAGTTGTTTTGTGATATTCAAGATATCTTCCACTGAATGGTGCATCTCAATAAATTAGAATATATTCAAAAAGTTTATTTCAGTTGTTCAGCTCAAGTTTTTGAGCAGTGATTGACACACTCCATAAGGAGGGTAAGCAGCAAAAGACCATCGCTAATGAAGCTGGCTACCCACATGGAGCTGTATCAAGGCATATTAATTAGAAGGAAAAAGTGTGGTCCAAAAAGGTGAACAGGTGCAACTTTGATAATTATCATTAAAATAAGCTGAAATAAACACTTAAAATATATCACTCTGTAAGCAATGTATATCAGTTTCACTTTTTAACTGCTGCATTACTAAAAAAAAAAAAGTATTTCAATCATTTTCTAATTTATCAAAATGCAACACTGTGATAGTTACTCTTGGAAGCATCAAAGCTGTAACCTTTGTTGTTAACCAAGAAAGAAGAGAGGGAGAGAGAGAGAGTGAGTGAGAGAGTGTGAATGTGTGTCAATGGACATTTTAGGGGCACAAAGTTGTTTTTCATATGTTATATACATATATTTCAGGAAATGATCAACCCCCAGGGTTTTATATGAATATTTACTTTTGATGTACATGTTCAATGACTTCATCTAAGATTAAAAGTCAGTGTACATCAGAGCGTATTTGCATATCAGTTTATTTGATTTCTGGATTTTACTCGAGGAAATCTTGCCTTCATGTTCTCACTAGACAGGATGACTAAAAAAAAAAATAGTAAAAGTAAGCCTACAAATTTTCAGATTGCATCTTAATATGGGAGCAGTATGTCAGCTACTCTGTAGTCTATTTATACAGTACAGTCAATTAGCAGAAAACAAATTAAGAGAAAATATGTGTTTGTTGATCAGGAGCATCTTCTAAGATATCAGCTAAGAAGTTGTCACCATTTACAGAAGCACTGTAGCTGAGATGTACAGTGATAAATGTTCATTTTTTTTATATAGATATTTTTAAGATTTACCATTGTTTTCACATTAGAACCTATTTTTGCAATGAAAGATTTTCACATAACAGGATCTATATTGAGGATGCAGATTATAATCCTTTTTCAGTGAAACTTGACATACAGTACATTAGCAGCTTTTAGGCCAAACATCGAGGATTATAGAATGATGAGCTCACTGGGGGATATTAAAGCAACATAGGATTTAGTTGTGGTTTTGAAACTAATATTAATTTCCGTAGGTTTACTGTGTGTGTATGTGTAAAATATATATATATATATATATATATATATATATATATATATATATATATATATATATATATATATATATATATATATATATATATAGTTGAAATGTGCCAAACTATGACTTCAAAACCTGATTTTTGTGTACCCTTACCCTCATATTAGTAATATTCGACATTTCTTTTCAGTTTTTTGCCTCATTAAATCACTCAGAAACATCCAGTGAAGAGGATGATACTCTATTTATGAAAACAAAATGCAGTTATTGTGTTGTGATCAATCAATACAGCCATTGTGCAACATTGTTGTCATCTTTTATTTTTATAGTAATAGCAACAAACCTGGTCATTCAGTGCAACAACAAACCAAATACATTGGTTTTCTGTCTTGTCACTGGAACATTATGTATTGGGATGGGACATTACTCCCATCTCTGATTTCTGAGGGAGACAGAAAGCATCATTATACTTTCCTTACGCTTTATGCTCATCAATATTTTCAGAAGAATGGACAGTTGCACAGGCCCACTGATATCTGCAACTTTTGCCTGTCTTTTTTCTTAGCTGGCAATGGTTACCTAACTAAACTGTCGAATCTGGCATGTACTTGTCAAATTAGAGGATGCAAGGAGATGGGATGATCAATCTCTGCCACACTTGTGTCAAGGGTTCAATTATGGTGGAAATGTAAATCTAAGTTCTGTCCAGATTAGATTTTTGAAAGTCCTGCTGTGAAGCAGAAGTACTTCATGGGGAAGCTTTCTTGAAAACAGCTCTTTTAATGGTTGTTTTCTTTGAGTTGTTTTTCTAAACAAAAAGTTTGGCAGACTATGAGCAGTGCTGTTATTGTTGAAATGCATAGTTTTTGTTAAACATCTTGTTTTCACAACAGTCAAAGACACCAACCTAAGCATTACTTCACAAACTTAATTTGAAGGATAGTAAAGTATTAAACAGAAAAAAAAAAAACATTTTTTGTAAAGGAAGAAGTTAAGGTGGTTCGGGCATCTGGTTAGGTTGCTACCTCGATGCTTTTCTGGTGTTCCGTTCATGTCCCACCGGGAGGAGACCCAGAGGGAAACTTAGGACATGCTGGAGGGACTATGCTTGATGGCTGGCCTGGGAATGCCTAGGGATTCCCCTGGAGCAGCTGGCCTAAGTGGCTGGGGAGAGGAAAGTGTGGGTCTTCCTGCTTAAACTGCTGAGGAGTTGATTTCTATTTTTTTTTCCCCCAGGACCGTGCTCCATACCCACCAAACAGACTAACAGCTACCACAACTCTGACTGTGGATGTCTTGGATGGAGATGACCTGGGTCCCATGTTTCTGCCTTGTATTTTGGTGAACAACACCCGTGACTGCAACCCACTCACCTACCATGCTGCTATCCCAGAATTTACTGAACCGGTGAGAAGCAGAGAGAGAGACAAGTGTCAACACCTTTCAGGTTCCTTAATTGTCAACATATACCCTGTCGTGTCACCTCAGTTAGAGGCAGAATTGGAATCTATCTTGACCTCAACATTTCTATTTTAGGGTAAATTCTTGGACAGTTTAACCAGTAACCAGTTTAGTTGGACCAGGGATGACAGCAAAATGGCAAGGAAAATCACAGAAGCCAAAACCCAAGAAACATGGTAGATTAAATTAGAAGATTTTTTTTTTTTTTTTTAAGTGCAAAAGCAGGTAAGGGATAGATGTTTAAGAAATCTACCTAGTATAGTATGGTATGGTATAGTATAGTATGGTATGGTATATTAGTGGAGAGATATGTGAACAGATTTGCAGATTTGTATAAATAGAAGACTCAAGAAAAGCAGCTCCACAGATGAGTTTTTTTTTCCCACTGAAAGTAGTTTTTACTAAACAGTAGCTCATTTAGATGTCTTGACACCAACTGTGTCAAGACATCAGAGTTAAAAGTGTACACAGCCTAAGGGCAAGTAATTATTATTTCTCATAATTATGGTAAAATCACATTGCAAGCCTACTGGTCAAACAAAAGAAGGGTGTTCACTCTCCACAGCCACAACATTTCTCAAGTCAAACCAATCAAGCACACACCCACCAATAAAAAAAAAATATTACCATTGTTTAAGCTGTAATGATTACATTTAAATGTTTTTGCAATGTAAGAGGCCGATTGTTACAATGAAAAAGCCAACTAACTTTATTGCTTGATGTTGGATCTCTGATTTCTTTTGCTATGGTCAGTGCACAGCACCCTTAATATATTATAAACTGCAGCATCTTACATGGAATATATTTAATGATCTGCTCTTGTGGTTTGTGTTCATGTGGCATAATTTAAAAGAGTTTTAAAGACTCAGATATCTGAGCTTAAGCATGCAAAACTAAAACAAATATGGATTATGTGATGGTCTCACTTTATTTAGTGTTCTGCCATGGGTCTTCTGCATGTTTGAAATTGTGGGGGGAAGTGGTATCATCGAACTTCACAGAATGCTTCACAGAAAAGCATACTGGATTTCTTAACATTGAAGAACATATTGACATTATTGAAGAACTGAATCTGTCTTGTTTTTTCTTGAATATCCAGATATATCATTTTGCTTTTACACTGTTGATTAGGTGAAAAGGTTCTTTTCACCTAATTAACGTTTCTTTTCTTTTGACCTATAGGCTTGCTATGTGACTTTGCCAAGATTCTTGTACACCTGTTTCTGGTCATCTATCATCACTTTCTTTAATGCTGTGATTACTTTTGAGACTGATGGAGACACGGATTGATGTTGAGATGTTATTCGATGTGAAGTTTGCACAGTGAAAGGAAAAAATTAATCAGTGAACTTTTGCTCCACTTTTTTTTATTCTCAACAATTTAAATTTCCTCTTAGTTATCTTACTTTTACTGTCAGTGTATATAGCATGCATACATCCCAAGGAAGCTTTATGTTGACAGATGTTAGATAGATAGAAAAACTTTATTGTCCACTAGGGTGGAAATTTTCCTTTAGCTCTCCAACCATAAAAGTAAGACACATTCATACAATCACAATATAAACATTTTGTACATAGAATAAAACACTTTGCATGCCACAGGTAGATGTTGTCATTTAGTTTGGTGAAGAATGGGTATTGCACTAGGAATAAATGACTTCTTAAAGATATTCTAAGTTGCCAGAGGAACCCTATAATGCCTTCCTGAGCTCAGAGGTTCAAATTGACAAAAAAAGAGGATGGAGGCTATCTGATAAAATGTTCCTTACCGTCTTCCATGCTCTTTCAGGAAACAGTTGAGTTTTTGTGGTTTCCCCACCATTTTACATGCCATTGAAACAATTCTTAAAAGTTTGTTTTTTAGCCTAAAACTCAGGTGATCATACCAGGCAGGGAGATGAAAAGTTAGAATACTCAATAATTGCCTCGTACACAAGCTCTATTGTTTGCTGCCTGACCCCAAGACAGTGTTCTTGAAAGGTAGAATCTCTGTGAGCATTTCTTAAAAACATACTCAGTGTTTTTAGGAAAGGTGAACTGGCTGTCCAGGAATGATCCTAGGTATTTAAAATTTGCCACAGTTTCAACAGGTTTGCCATCGAATGAAACTGGCTCCACCTTAAAGTCTTGTTTGCAGCATATAAGTAATTCTTTAGTCCTGGCTACATTAATATCTAACTTACTCTGACAACACCATGTCTCCAGGGCCTTTATGTAAGATAAATAAGCAGTTAAAGACACCTGTAACATGCGATGTATTTACAGGATTAATAAGCATGTTGGAATGCTTCCTAACAAACTGTGCCATCAGTGTATTGAAGCCCATCGTCTTTGTTAAGCACCCGGAACAGATTCTTGATTTCTTTGGACCATGTAAGACAAGTGATCAACATGAGCTTTACAGTTTCCATTCAGTTTTTTCAGTCTCTTCTCCATTTTGTTGTGTAACCATTATACTAACATGTCTGTCCACTGGGGGATTTGTCTTCCCGTAATTGATGAGTGAATATAATTAATCACAATGGGGAGACAGGCAATATTAAGTTGATCCGTATTTAGTTTTTGTCCTGGGGGGATACAGTGTGGGCTGTGGAGTCCCCTGGATAATGATTGCTGGAGGAGGGTATTATAGCTAATCATCATTGTGCAGAGCTAGGGAGATTTGATTTAGTACACTTCCATACATTGTAAAAGCGAGAGGGCTGATTGGTGAGGGGTGTAAGGATTACTCCAGAGCTGAAAGATATAAATATATCCCCTCAGGGAGGAGGTCTTTCACCAGAGAACTGTTTTTCTTGTCTCTGTCTGTGCTAAGGAGGTTCATCACGGGCCTTTTTTTTTTTTTTTTTTTTGCATGCTTGCACATACTGTAACAGCAAAATGGTAGCATTTCTCACGAGAAGAGAAATTCTTTAACCCAGAGTACTCTACATATTTTCTGTTAACCATGTGCTAATGCATTAGTGCGGAAGTGGAGCTGGAGTAAATATGCTTAGCTGTATGCATGCGCAGGAGAAGTAGCCAAAATCATTGTAATGTAATGTCCTTGATGTACATTACTGTTAGGCACATTGAGGAATATGGTAATGAGAAACTACTTCAAAAGCATCTTAGTAACTCTTCTGGTTGATTGTGACTGCCAAAAATAAAACCAACATTGATATGTATTAAAAATCAACTTAACAGAATTTATTACAAGGTTGCAGGGTGGCACAGTTTGTATCTGTGTTGCCTTGCATTATAAAGGTCTTGGGTAGTAATCCCGGCCTGGAGTATGTCTGCATGGAGTTTTCATTTTCTTCTGGTGCATGCGTTTGTTCTTTCGGGGTATTCTGGCTTCCTCAAAGTTTAAAAACATGACTGTAAGGTTAATTGCTCACTTTGGTATGAGTGTATCATATATTGACAATTAGCTCAGTTAATAGCACAGTAATCTAGTTTAGCTTATTACCAAACCACCAGTCTCTGTGACTGTAGAATAGAAAATGTGGATCCTTACATTAACTCTGGGATTTTCAAAAGGCTGTCAATATTTCCAAATTGAGCCTATTAAATGACAGAAGATAAAAGCCTAAAAGGATTAAAAAGAACAACTTGGATATAATGCATTCAGCCTTCCTGTTATCTACTGAAAGTTTTGCTCTCTCTAGCTCTATGTTAGTCAGATGGACAGTAGATAGGTCTCAACATGTCTTAAGCTGTAGTAGAAAATAGTGCTTACTTTTTAATAGCTTCTTAAATCTGTGTTTCTTCTGACTTCATTTTAGTCACTGATATGGAAAATAGCCAACACTGGATTCTGTTTTCTCTGTAAGAGTGTCCATACTGAAGAGTGCTTCTGTCAAGGTGACCTGGTTGTGCTTAGTATGGTGTGCCCACTGATCAGGAAGGAATATTTTTAAAATTTCCAATCAGCATGTGGACAAAAGATCAGAGCACTGCATAGAAAATATTTGAAGGGACAGATGATTAAAAAATGAAAAAGGCATCTTAGTTAAAAAAAAAAACAAACAAACAAAAAAAAAAAACATACAAAACCTGTATTTACCTTTTAATAAAAATGACAGTTTAATTTATGGAATAACTTTTATTGGCATTTTAAAAGTCAAACCTGCATTATAATTGCTGAGCAGCTATTCCACTGGTATTTTGAAGATTTATCTTTGATTATGTGCTCAAAGTCTTTTAGGTCAGAAGGCGTTCTTACCATCACCTTAATCTTTAGCTCCCTCCGCAGATTCTTTATCAAATTCTAGTTGGGACTCTTGCTGGGCCACTTCAGAATGTAAATTTTTCTTCCATTCAGACAAAACATATTAGTTAAATTGAGAGATTACATCAAAACTAAGTTTGCTAGAGGTATGAATAATTTTGTTTCTAACTGTATTTTATGACCTGTATTTTCTGTCTTGTTTCTGACTCCTATCTGCTCCTTTGATTCAGATTAAACTGAACCCACTGAATGTGACCCCACCTATTCGGGCTGTGGACATGGACAGAAACATACAGCCCCCGTCAGAGAGACCTGGCATTCTTTATTACATCCTTGTTGGTAGGTTCTTTACAAACCATTACTGAAAAAGAGTCCTTCTGAGTCAGTTATGTCATGACATGCACTTTGAATGTTTACTCTGATGTTGTTGGTGTTGCCTTTTTTTCTTTTTGCAGGTCAACCGAACACATATTCAGAGTATTTCTCCCTGAACCGGACCACTGCAGAGTTGCGTGTTCTGAAACCAGTTAGCAGGGACCTGTATCAGAGGTTCACGCTCATCGTAAAGGTAATAACTGAGATTAAATTTTGCTTGCTCAGTTGGTCAATGTTAAACTTTTTGAGCTACTAATAATAATGTATTTCATAGGTGAGATACAGGACTCTCTGAGAGGGTTTAAACTAAATTTCAAAAACATTAAAAAATCTGTTCAAAACAATTATTTATTCAA
This sequence comes from Anableps anableps, assembly GCA_014839685.1. Classification (NCBI taxonomy): domain Eukaryota; kingdom Metazoa; phylum Chordata; class Actinopteri; order Cyprinodontiformes; family Anablepidae; genus Anableps; species Anableps anableps. The sequence goes on from CM026076.1 coordinate 21,100,089, forward strand.
ATGTGCTCAGTATGGAGGACTGAAAATAACATAATTAAAAATAATAGCAGAAATATATATATTTTGTTGTTCTTTTTCCTTACACATGCGTTTTCATCAGGAAATGTATGTATATTTTGTTTTGCCTTTTCCTTATACAAACGTTTGTTTTTTTTTTTTTACTTTTCCTCATCAACTCTTTACTTTACCATATGCATTTCTGCCTCATTATACAAATGAGGAGGGCTGCCTTCTTGGTCCAGCTCCTCTGCTATTGGTCAATAAACAGGAAAGAGCAGGATCCATGTGGAGATCAATTGTGCATGCCTGCGCCTTTAGCTTAAGTTTAGCAACCAAAGTATAGTTATGGAGAGAGCAGAAAGACGGTTTGTGTCAGGGTTGTTAAGGGAAGCTGCAAATAGACTGGACGAGTTAGAAGGCGGTAAGTTTTCAGCTGAGCAGTAGTAGAGGAGCTGGACCAAGAAGGCAGCCCTCCTCCTTTGCATAATGAGGCAGAAATGCATACGGGAAAGTAAAAGGAGGAGACGAGGAAATGTAAAATGAACAAACGCTTGTATAAGGAAAAGGCAAAAAAAAAATATACGTTTCTTGATGAAAATGCATGTATAAGGAAAAGGAAAAACAAAATATATATATATTTCTGCTTTTATTTTTAATTATGTCAGTTTTGGTCCTCTACAGTTCAGACCTTCAAAGTTTGTGAAAGGGAAAAATCTGCAAAAAAAAAAACAAACAAAAAAACAACTGAATATTATAGAGTGTTTTTAGCATTCTAGATTCAGTCGAAGGTAAAAATATCTGTTGCTTCCCATGCTCTACACCTTTTTGTATACTATCAATGTATTTCTATCAGAGCAAGTGTAACATACAGTTTATTTTATACTCTGGTGTTCATGTTCACCTGCTCTGCCTAGATAACCTGAGTCCCGAAGGTCAGTAAGCTTATCTTTGCCTGCTTAGGAAACATGAGGGAGAAAGATGCTATGATTTATTGACTTAACAGGAGGATAGGCAGCTTTAACGCCCTGAATCATAATTTCGAGCAGCGAGCATTCAGTGTTGCTTGGGCAGAGCAGCAGTGCAGATGAACTTTATATCTCTAACCTCCAGGCACCTCCAAGCACTTTACTACCTGCTATTTAACCAGGATGGCTAGTGAGGAAAGAGATGAGAGAACAATGCTATTTCAAGATGAGACATAAAAACAGGTTGATCACATATGAGCATTTGCATGTGTGCAAGTTATGTTGTTGACCACTAAAGGAAGAGAGACAGTTCAAAGAGGAGGTATGGGAAACTATGATAGATGGAGGGGGGTGTGTATTGTGAATATTGTAGGCCTTATCTATCTAAGTCATTTAGAGGAGATGGAGAACTCAGAAGATCAGGAAAATGAGAACTGAGGGTTCACTGATACACCACATTTGGTGTATGTGACACAAATGCCTAATGCTTCCTTTAAAACATATGGTACACTTCGAGTCCAGTTGGAGAAAACACATCTGTTATTCTTTAATGGTCATCACTGATCTTGATAGAGGCACATCCACCAATATGACTTGGAGGAAATGAAGACAGGTGTGAAAGCTACATGGAGATGGAGAAAAACAGTTCGGAAAATTAGGAAGGGAAGAAATGAAATGAGGGAGAAGAAGAGGAGCTGTGTGACACTTAAAGGATGATGGAATCAGGACAGGAAAATCAAGATTGATTGATGAACGGGGCCTTTTGTTAGCGTTGAATTTTAAATTTGGCCTGAGTGTTGCTGCTGTAAAGCATGGCTCATTGAGCAGTGTCTCTGTAAAATAGGGACACTGTTAAAGAGTAAAATCACCAGGGAATGATGTAATAATATGCTCTGTCTTAGCTCTTATAGACAGAAATGTATACATGTCTGTGTACGAGTGCCTGTGTGTCGATGTAGAGTGCATGTCATGTCCATCAATAAGAGTGCTTTTCCCCTCAGGTGTTTTTGTGGACAGATTGGATCTGTGGTTCAACATGTGGTGGGTTTTCTGTTTTCTGTTTTATCGCTGGGATAAGGGAAAAATGGCTGTAGATTGAGAAGCATTGTCTGAAATAACATTGTGATAGACATAATGATAATAAATAATAACAGATGTAATGTTCACTTAAGAAGAAGTTTAATTGGATGAGACAATTAAACTTCTGAGGTGCAAGATTCCTTCATACAGTGCTTTGAAAAAGTATTTGCACCCTTACAGATTTCTTTGGTTTTTGTCTTTTTATGTCACACTTAAATGTTTCACATTATCAAACAAGGTTTAATATTACACAAGGTAACCTAAGTAAATCTGAAAAGCAGTTTACAAATAATTATTTATCAAAATGTCCTCCCAAATTATAAGCAGGAATCAAGTCTGGGTGTGACTACCTGTATTATCAAGAACTTACTTGGATAGAACCTGTAGTAAAAAGCTCATAAAAAATTAACACATTTTCCACTGATCTAAAGAAATTCAAGGTTAGATGAGAAATAAACTTATTGACATTTATCAGTGTGGATTGGGTTATAAAACCATTTCAAAGGCTTCAGAACTCCAGTGAACCAAAATGAGAGCCGTTAATCCATAAATGGAGAAAACGCAGAACAGCGGTGAACCTTCTCAGGAGTGGCCGATCTACCAAAATTACTTCAAGAGCACATTGAAAATTCCTGCAGAAGATCACAAAAGAATCCAGTATAAATCTAAAGCACTCCAGCCCTCACTTCAGTTCAGCGTTTATGATTTAATAATAAGAGACAGTTCAAAAAATGGCACCCACTGTTACCAAAACAAACACAAAGGTTACACATTTGTCAAAAGAACATATTGATGATTACCAGAACTTTTTGGAAAATAATCGATGGACTAACGGGAAGTGGAACTTTTGTTAAATAGCCGTATTTTTACATCTGATGTAACACTAGAAGCATTTCAGGTCTGGTGTTGCTTTGCTGATTTCAAAACCTGGATGGTTTCCAGTAATTAAAAAAGCCACAAATACTGCTCTCTACCAAAAATTCCTGAAGAAAAATGTCAAGCGATTAGTTAATACCCATAGGTTCAAGTGCACCAGGGTAATGCAACAGCAGGACAATGATTAAAAGCAAACCAACAAGTCCAACTGCAAAACGTAAAAAAACAAACAAACAAAAAAAACAAGCAAAAAAGGTTTTGGAGTGGCTAGAGTCAGTCAGAGAGTAAAGTCCAGACTTGAATCTAACATATATTTAACCATGAACAATATGAATTGTTTTTAACTAAATATTAAATGAAATAAATGCTTGATCAATAAAATCAATGTGCCTATTAATTAAACATTATCATATTCCAAACATATTTTCAGGGCTTTACATAAGTGGAACAAAGAAGTGAAAAAATCTGCAAGAGGATAAATACCATTTCATAGCAGTAAAATTAGGGCACTCAGACAACAGAGAGAACACACAGCTCATATGATCTGGCATTTAGATGCACAAGTGTATTCTTGTGCTGCAATCCACATTCTGAAACACAAGGCCATTGAAATCAAGCTAATTTGCAAAATTAGTTCCAGGTCATAACCTAAACTGATGTTGCCTCTCTCTCCCTCTCCATCTGGATTTTCAAAGCCTCACCATTTGTGAAGCTTCCCCGGTGTGGGAGGTGGTTGTGACATTTGTGCTTACAGTGGGGGTAAGACTTCAGCAACAGCTTAACTGAATCACATTCATTTGGTTTGGTCTCTATGTTAGTGTCAGGTGTAATTTGCAGCTTTTAAACATTTTGTAAAGCTGAGAGGGTGTTGTTTCTGATTTGTGCTAATTTATTGCTTCTGAAACAGCTGTTAACTGCCAGCTGTGCAGGAAGAAGTGACAATGTTTAAATTTTGGTAATTATTACACGATACAGTTTTAGCACTTTCGTTACTGTTTTTTTTAAAGAAACGGAAGCAAAATTAACATTTTGTTAGAATTGTTTTCATAATATACAGAGTCAAATATAATGCCCATACAACACTAATGAAAACTTGCAAATAGGAGATTTTCATAAACTACTTCTGTAAACTAAACTCATTTTATAGATTCTTTAGACTAATTTTTAACTGTCTCTAATTCATTTGATGTAAAATAAACTTAACACACTTGGCCAATAATTTCTGACAAGCATTCATAGACTTTATGTGATAAAGCCACACTAAGTAGTGCATAGATTCGAAGGTGGAGGAAAATGTTAAGATTTTTGCTTTGTTTTTAATAAATAAAATTTCTTAAAGCATCTGATGTATTTGTATTCATCTTGCTTGCTCTGATGCCCCTAAATAAAATCCTGTAAATTCAATTGCCTTCAATTCACAGTTCCCCCTACAGAGCCCAGCTGTGTCTAATTTTAGCTTAGTACAAATAGAGTTTTTCTGTAAAGGCCTCAGAGGTTTGTCAGAGAACATTAGTGAAAATGCTCTATAAACACAGAGGAAACCACCAGACAGCCAAGAGATAAAGCAGTAGAAGTAGTGGTGTTCCGATCAATCGGCCACCGATCATTATCGGCCAATTTCCGTGAAAAAGTATGTGATCTGTGTTCACCAAACAGTGTCTTTTGTTGCCGATCACAAAACCCGATCACCTGTACTTCGTGCTTCACAGCCTGCAGAGGCCCTGTGTTTAGTGTCTTTCTCTCTTTCCTACACAGTGCAAGTGCGCGGCAGCAAATCCTAAGCAAACATGTCTGTCGTGTGGAACTTTTGCACATCTGTGAGAGTGATATGAAGTTTGCGTCTTGCAGCACGTGACGAAAAAATACCTCTGGCGGGGGGGATAAGCACGTCAAAATGCATTAACACAACAAATTTAAAAAACAAGCACTTGACAGCGTATGGTGAGTTATCTAAGTTCACTGCAGAGAATAAAAAAAAAGATACCCGGAGCAGTCAGACAGCAGTTCAAGCAGCCCACAGTTGCCAACACTTGCCCGTATGAGCGGGTCAGAAGTCCAAAGGCTAAACGGCCCAGCATGGTTCGACCGAAGTTGAACTGTCGACGTGCGGTCACATCGTTTTTTTTGCACAGACCCTTGACGGTCTACAAGACATGCCCAGCCGAGCTCCTGTGAAACCCCTCCTGCTGCAGTGTACATTGTGGTGTTTTGCCGTGTGTGACTTACAACAGTACAGTAACACAGCGATCATGGCAGAGAGGATCAACTATTACCAGTTCATAAGTTCTGAGGAGGAGGAAACAATGATTGATGAGCTGGAAAATCTCGTTTCATTTTCCATATCGGAAAATAAGAATGGAAGGCATCAGTGGGATGTTCTCCCACTGCACTGGACTAGAACCAAGCATGGGGGGTTTAATATTTCAGTATGTACTTTCTCATGGCCAAATCTAATCTTTTATGGAGCTAGTTCCTGCATGATAATCACCTAAAACATAAAGCCAGAGCTGCATTGGAAACTTTAGATCCAAGCATTTCATAAGTAAAAATCATCCAGTCAAATCATTACTGTAAAACTACAGGCAAGACCTGGAAACTACAGACATCCACATACATTGTGAAGGTGTAGTACATGTTTTTGGTTAAAATACTTAAAACAATTCAGCTTCCTCTTGGTTTTCTCCTTAATTGTGTCACACAATGAGAAGTCTTGGAGATGAAAATGAAAACGCAGTTTGGATGATCTATCAGCAATTTCATTTATGAGTCAAAAAAATGCAGCTTTGACTTTGAAATGAAAAAGTATTTCTGCTAATACATGTTAATTTTCAAATTGGATTTTTAAAATTAATTTAGGTAACTTTTTGCTGGGATATCTTTTGAAAATTAAATGTTAAACATCTCTTTCTTAATCATTTTAATTAAGTTGAGACATATTTACTTCCATAGACAATGAGAGGTAAGTATTACGCAGGTTAAATGCACAAGGATAACTCAGAGGGGCATGGGGTTACCACTGAGGGCCAACACTCAGGCATGGAAGGGCTGGCTGCAGACTCCTCTTATCCTCCTCTTGATGAGTGCAGATGAAATTCTGGTGTGCAGCCACACACCTGCCGGAGATTCAGGCCTCCTGCAAACTATGACCTCGAAGGAGATCTGGTGGACAACTGCAGGGACTGACAAGTAGACTCGAACCCCGGATCTCAACAGGGGTAGCATGTAAACAGATGCACTTTGCACCTTTTGATATATATTTGAATAAATAAAAAACACAGTGACCAAAAGAACAAGATCGTGGATACAAGCAGTCAGAATGAGCTTCCTCTGCAGGGTGAGGTGCTCAGCCATCCGGGAGGGGCTCAGAGAAGAGCTGCTGCTTCTCCACATCGAGATGAACAAGTTGAGGTGGCTCAAGCATCTGGTTAGGATGCTGCCTGGACGCCTCCCTGATGAGGTGTTTTGGGCACGTCCCGGACTTAGAGGAAGACCCAGGACATGCTGAAGGGACTATGTTTCTCGGTTGGTCTGGGAACGCCTTGGGTTTTCCCAGCGGAGCTGGCCTAAGTGGCCTGGGGGCAGGGAAGGCTGGGCCTCTCTGCTTAGCACCCCTGCGACCCAACCTCGGATAAGGGGAAGATAATGAATGGATGGATTAAAAACATGTACTTAACTTTTTTTATTTTTCCTCAATTTAAATTGGTTCACCACGTAAATACTCAATAAAAACAAGTTTGTGGTTGTAATATGACAAAATATGAAAACATTCACAGAGTAGGAGTACCATCCGGTCAAATAACTTTCTTCCTCTGAAACAGAAAACATCTGTGTTGTTACACATGCTTTCACATTTGGTTGCATTCAGAGCTGCCCTGTATGACCACAGAGTGGGAGTCTGATCCACTCCACTGGAGTGGGTGAAGATAAAGGCCTAGGTCAATTTTACCTCTGGCTGCCCAACAAATCACTGTTTCGAGAATTCATAAACTGTATATGAAAAGCTGAAATATTGGCCAGTGCTGTGGACTCACCAAAAAATATAATAAATAAGTTGGTCCTCAAATAGTTTTTTTTTTTTTTGTTGTTTTTTTTTTTTTCATGAGACCCTTTGAGGTTATGTGTTAGAAAGAAAATTGCACAAAAGGACATATTAACCTTTGTTTGTTCTTTTTATCTCTTCTCATCCAGTGTATTTTTTGCTTTATGCATGCAAAAGGCAAGCAAAGTTACAAAGCCTGAAATCCATGACAAAAAAACAAACAAACAAAAAAAAAAAAAACGATTGGGATTTCTCCTTTTACTGGTCAACATCACCTTTAAACACATTTGCAAAATGTTTGGTACATTTTTAAGATTTTGCAACTTGCTTGATTTTCTGTTCATGCATAACTAAGCAACCAACGAGAGGTAAAGGAAGTTTTCAAATTTTAAACATTTTTTCACATGACAATATCAGCAAAATGCAAATTTGTTAATAGGATTCAAAAATGCTATCTTTAAATGCTGATTTTTATACAAAAGTTTAAAAATATATCATTGCCATTATTTGTTTTCCCCAGCTTCATTGCAAGGTAAAATATTAGAATAACATTGCCAAACAGACATAGCTATCTAGTTTTTGGAGAAAGTTAATCAACGTGGTGAGGAGATTAGTGGGGATTTTGTTTTATCAGATTGTTGCATGGTTAATCAATGAGGTTTCAGGCAACAGAAACACTGCACAGAAACTAAGACTGCAGACTCATAATTGACTTCACACATACCAGGAAGACCGAGTTTGATGCAGCAGGAATACATTAAATAGTTAAGAGGTTAATTTTAGCTTCAACTCAGCTAGTATTCCCTGTGACTCTCCTTCCATTGGTGGTCACCCATTTGACAGAGTGGGAGAGCAGTAATTATGGTCTCTTTGCCTCAAACGATGGAATTTGTGTTAAGTACCCTGGTAATTACTACTAAGTGGAGCACCTATTAAACTTTGTCAATATAGATTTATTTCTAATTGAAATGAAGCTAACTAAAATTTGTACCTTTTATCCTGTATTTATCTACTGTAAAAGGTGGGGCATCTTTCCTGTGGAAATTTCTCAGTGTGACATTTATTTCTGGTGATTTTTTGTTCTTCTTTTTCTGTGCAGGCAGAACAGGACAATGGACATCCTCTACCAGCTTATGCTGACCTCATTATTGAAATCCTGGATGAGAACAACCAGGCACCATATTTCCAGTTCGCCACCTATCAGGGATATGTGAGCGAGTCCTCCCCAGTGGGTACGACTATCTCTGCCAGTGCCAACCTCACGGCCCCTCTGGGAATCATTGCTTTGGATAATGACATTGAAGAGGTAGAAAGAGAGACAAGCCTCTAACATATCAAACTCTCTACAAGCTAAACTTTACATGTTTATGACGTTCTACATTTTATTTATCTGTCTTTATTTACTTAGTAATTCATTTAATGTATTTTTTATGCATTCATTCATTCAGTCATTATTAATTTATTTTTCCTTTTTTCTGTATTTATGTATTTATTCATTCATTCCTTCTTTTTAGTAATTAATTAATTACTTTATTCACATAACTTATTTTTTCATTCATTATTTAGGCCTAGTTTTCTTACATTTTGTTATTTATTTATTAATTCATTTATTTCTTACTTTTATTATTATTTTTTATGTATTTAGCTATTTATTTATTCATTTTTGTGTTTTTTCACACATAGCTGGCTCCTGGTGATACACCTGTGGGTAAAAGGGGTGCTGTTCCATGAAATTACGTACCGTGTAATGGAAGAATGTCCTGACCCAATTTCTGTTGCTCCAAATTTCCCAGTGATTTGAGTCATTTTGAATTATTTCTGAGTGCCTTCTGATTAGTTTGATCCAATATTTCTGGTCTCAAAATATGATACACATCTACACTGTGCAGACCTCGTAATTTAAAATATGCCAGTATTTATATCGCTCAAATAAATCAGATTCAGAGGATTTAATGACATTAACAATTCTGCATTAAAGCTGCATCACTAAGCTGACTGAACATAGTTTGATCACTACTGTTCAACAGTTTTTATATAATATTTTGGGGAGAATTTTTTTTCTAATCAGTTTTGAGAAAAACATGGGAGGTTTAATTTAATTATTTTATGCTGCGTATTGATAGACTGAAAAAAACGTTTGCATTGCTCAATGAAACAATTTCAATGTGTACACTGTACAAACACATGATGTCCATGTTTCCTGTGGTTTTGCCATGTTTTTATTTTTTCGAAGACTGACTTTCATGTTACCATACATGAAACACAAGTTATCATAAAAAATGACGTGAGATGGGTAAAAGCTTTACACAGGCAGCCCCAATCCAATTAAATCTCTCAATCAGCTCCTTTTCTACCCTCCAACAAAATTGACTCAGGACATCCCTGCTGTTAATGCATGCATCACTCAGCAGAAACTGTAAACGAATTAAAGCCATACCTCATTGCTGGAAATCTTTAACATGTGGAAAATTACACATTTTATTTAAAAAGGGAAAGAAAACCTTAATAACTGATGAAGTGTTAAGCAAACTTCAGTTGTGATGGATGGTTTTTTATTGGACCTGATATTTGTGGTCTTAAGAGTGTATTCTTATATTGTTTACCAATGACTCTGCATGTGTTTGAGGTCCTTCATATATTTTTCTTTTCTGCTCTTTTGATTTTTCTGCATAAACCTTTTCAGCTGTTCTCTTGGAATGTCCTCTTTTCTCTGGCATGGTTTTATGACTTGATTTTTGGGTGTATAGTTCAGAAAAAATATATTTATCATATTAGTTTTTACAAAGTTGACAAATTTAGCTATTTGGTGTGTGACTTGGTATAAAACTGAAAAGAACTGATTACTACCTTTAGTTCATCTTTCAAAATATCCCCTTACTTGGCCTTTGGAGAAGATGAACAAATCAAAGTGGAGACACAGATAAAATCAATAAGCTACCCAGCCTTAATGTTTACCAACCTTTCAGAAGACAAGTCATTGTTGGGCATGAATCGAAGCTGACCAGCAGAAATGGAGCATAATAAACTCCAGCTTAATTTGTAAAAATGGACACCATGATATGTCTTCAGTAAAATAATTTTTCTTAAAATGTTTTAAAAGATTTTGCATCCATCTTGATATAGACGCTAAACAAAAGCAGTATGAAATGTTCATTAATTCACTGCTTAATTGCTTTCTTTTTACAGAAACAGGAACAACATCTTTTGTAGACAGAATCAAATTAGAACGATATTTGCTTGAATTTAAAGCCAGTTAGCAGTTTACACGCTGTACTATTCATCAGTACTAACTATTAACTATAAATACTTACATTCCAATAAAAACTGGTAGGTTGAAAATGATTTACCCTTTACAGTGTTCAATGGAGAAATTTTTATTCTCATTATAGCAATCAAACCCGTCTTATAATTGTTGACCATCTTTTTGCATTATTTCCACTGACATTGTGATGATTGTTAGTGATGAGCTCCAAATCTTTGAGATTAGAAGACCTCACTGCAGTCATCCCGATCTTTAGCTCCCTCCACAGATTCTACATCTGATTCAAGTCACGACTGATTGGACCTTTCTAAAATGTTAGTATTACTTTACATGTTGGTAAAATTAAAAGATCACTTGAACCTAAATCTGATGGGGGTAAAAAAAAGAAAGGGCTTAACTACACATCTTACAACTTCTGTGAATTTTAAAAACAATAATTAGGGGCACATTTAAAGTGGATTTTCTCTAATAAGCACAGAGTTTACATCACATGTACATACTCAAAAGTGCGTATGTCGCCGCTGTTGATAAAGGACAAATGTTCTCTTTGAAGGCACAAAGAACCACACACTTTTTGTTACATTTATTGGCAGCATATCTTTTTTACAGTATAAATAGTTACTTTAAATCAGTTCATTTACTGGCAAAGACACATTTTTTGAGTATAGTTTAATTTTCAATAGGGTTGAGGTTAGATGGCGCCATGGTGAAAATTGGTACATCTAGTCTAAGTTTCAACTAGTTGGCTGTTGATGTAAGTCGGTCCAATATTTTTAGATTCTACTTTGAATCCTTCAAACATTGTTTGGATTACAGAAAATATAGCTCTAACTTCAAACATGTACCCATACTTTCTTTTAAATTTATTGAAGCTGTCGCTAATATCCTTATTTAACCCTAAAAAAAACAATGGTTCAAATGCATCATTAAAAGCACAAAATAAAAAATTAAACTTATGTGGATGTAGTACGTAAACTTCTGACTGGCACTGTAACTGTAACTAGCAAAGTTTAATGATTTTGTCTTCTCCTCATACTTTATTTTTGTGGAGACACCTGCCAGCAAATTACTTTTTTTTTCAACTCTTCAGCACATCAAAATGTATTTTTGATAGATTTCTGAGTCCCACAGCTGTGACCTTAAGGGGAAAAAAATGATTCAACACCAGTGTCACCATGGTAACATGTCTCTTTTGGTGTCTCTTTCTTTCCCAAAGACCAAAGACCCTATGGTGAAGATTACCTTGGATGACTACACCACAATTTTCAGCCTGACCCCAACTGGTATAATCCGCTACCTGAGGATCCTGAAACCTGTGGACCGGGAGAAGCAGATGGCCTATACTTTCACGGTGAGTCTCAAGCTCAGTGCTGGTATCCTCAAAACAGCCCTTAGGTCTAACCTCTATCAGTCTGTGTGTGTTATCCTGTTACTGCTAAACCCAGAGGCACTTGGAGATGGGTACCAGTGGGCAAAATTTGAATACAATTTATTATGACATTATGAACTTCATGAATTTATCTATTTTGCTTTTAATTTGATTTTGATGTAAAGAACAGAATCCTGTCTTGAAGACTTGAAAATGTGATCAGAGCCATATTTTATCAGGTATTTGTTTCATAAGATTATCATTTAAAAACATTTTTTATAGTTATAAATAAATAGATATAAATAAATAGAATGAAACTTAACATAAAGTCACAATAGTTCCATTTTTAGTTGAATTTAGTTTAGGTGAATTATATTGAGAAATGTGCAACCAAAATACAAATAATAAAAAAAAAACAACCTTTTTTTACTTTTTACGTCTGTTCTAATTTAGTGCTGAGGTGATAAAGTGATATTTGAAATTTTGAATAACAGCTTCTCGACATTCAGGTTCTGGGTTCTGTTGGTTAACAGAATTGCTTTCTGTTAACCAACAGAATATATGTGCCAATAAATGATAGCCAAACAGTACTGTTTTCTAATTTTCGGAAGAGGGTATACTGTGACCCTTACTTCCTACTCTCGAGTCACAACCAATACTTATACCATACATCTGCAGTCACACAGTACACATATTCATTTTTGAATGAATTGGAGTCTATTTTTATGATTAAAAACCAGTAAGAACATTTTTTGTAACAAAAACAGTGACAAGGGTCAAACACAAAACTGTATTTAAAGGAAAATGACCAATTAGTCACTATTTATCCACTACTGTTTTTCACACAACTAATCAGGGGAGATCAGTGATAAAAATAGTTTAATAATTACAACTGTCCAGAAAAAAAAATTACTTATGGGAACTTAGCAATTTTGTAAATAAAACAGGGCCAGAGAGCAGACTACAAGGAAAACTATACAACATTTTCGTTTTATTTCACATCTGTGTACATGGCCACTGAGGTATGTGATTTTGATTTGGAAAAAAAAAAAATAAATGAATCTGTGATAAAATGGTGACCTGTCCAGGGTATACCCTGCATTTCAGCTAATGACTGCTGTGGATAGACACCAACTCCCCAGCAACACTGCAAGGATTGACGATGATATAGTCTATATCCCTTTATATTTAAAAGTTTAAGGGGCATTAGAATTTTTGCAAGGCACTGTATTATAAAAATGTGCCTTTGTGTGTGTGTTTCACTAGTGTCTAGGGAACTCTGAGTAAAATTTTAATTATCAGGGGTTTTCCTAGTTTAATAGATTAAAACATGAACTGAAATTGTAACTTTTTAACAACATATTACTGAAACATAAAGGAAATTTTAAAATCTAAAAGTATTTTTGCTTTAATGAAACTATTTTTGCATGGAGATGATCTTAAAGTCACTGATAGAGAACCCCTAAACCTCCAGGTTCTGTGCTGCACCCCTGCATTTGCTCCTTCAGCGGCTCCACACCTCAGTTGGCCTGCTGCACAGATTTGTGACACCTATCTTTTATGTTATGATTACAATGGTGTTTAATTGTGTACCGTTAGAGAACATGTTCGTTCATAGCTTTTTTCCTTCTCATTGCACTGTCCAGATCTTAGTCTGGATGGCAATTCATAGCAAATATTACCTTGACATTAACAAAGACAAAGGGGGAGCTGATCATCTGCGAAAACATAGACAGGGAGAGGAGAATATGCATGACTAAAACAACCTGGAAAGTCCTACAAATCCAAAATATTGTAAAGTGGTTATGTGCTGTATACCTCTATATTATGTCAATTACACCAGTGTAGCCAACTATAGCTAAGTTTAGTTTTCTGTGAACAAAAGACAAAACTAGTTTAGAAATGTTGAGTTAGAGAAGAATATGGGTTAACTGGCACTTTCAAAGCTTACTTTAAATATGAATATTATATTTAGGTTAATATAATATTCACAATAAATGCCTATGTTAACATAGCCTAGCCATTGCTTTCCTACACAATTCTCTCGATTCTAATCTCTCTTCAGTGCGCTGTCTGGACTTTTTCCCATTGAGCTGGATTTCTTTGGTAGAATTTTAACCAAGCTAAATCAGCGAACAGAAAGAGAAGTTGTGAATGATGTCGTCGATTTTCTGCCCTGTTTTAGAATTGTAGTCACCTTGTAGTTTTAGCAATGGCAGCAGAAGAAGTGAACGAAGCCGTTCAGTACGTGTTGGCCACACTTTCAAATATTGAATTAACATCAGCAGACATCTCGTTTGGCTCGGCACTTCTCTCTTCGCAGCTGGATGTGGTTGTTTAGCATATAGGCAATTTTCGATAAGCTTCATAGCTTCAAACTGGCGCATAGCATATGCCACAGGCAAATGTTAGCGACTGCGTAAAATTGAAAACTTAAACAGAGTCCATGCCTTCAGCAAGCAATCATTTCTCGATAGCCAAGGGTCCAGACTCTGTACAAACCAAAGCATAGAACAAGAGGCTGGTTTTTACCAGGCTAATGTTAATAGTGCTGTTCACAATTTTGGCCTCCCTGGATAAAACTGTTTATGGAGACTTTGGGCCACATTTTGCTACAGTTCCTTAATATTGAACTGCAGTATGAGAGAACTTTGGTTGGAACTTTTGATTTTTTTTCTACTTTACTTCCCTTACTAGAAATATCCTTTATTGTCCAACAGTGGGGAAATTCATCCTCACTGTGCATAGTGGCAAAATGAGCACGAACTCTTGCCCAGCCTTGTTTCTCACAATGTCTTTTTTTTTTCTTTTTTACTATTGCTCTGACTATAGATATACGTAGGTGCGGTTAGCTGAGTAATTATTTTCTCGTAGCTGTTTCCTAACTAAGAAAGATCAATACACAACTGATTTACGTAGATGGCATGTTCTCTTGTGTTTCCCAAGTACTAGGGGTACTAATGCTGTGGAGGTTTACGTTCAAATAACAGATATGTTAATTTTAAATCAGTCTTAATTATTGACCTGTATTTTAATAGTTTTCTATGAAATATATAGTTTCCAACATTTCCACAATTCCGCTTTCCAAGTGGTTGCTTGGTTCACATAAAGCTTAGACTAAAACCCATGAGCAGCAGTCCAGTTCTCCAAATATTCCTGTGATTCTTAGAGGAATAGAAGTCTCTCTGACAGTACAGGAGCTGCATCCATAAAGTAGGATTTCCTTGGATTAGCGATCTCATATTGTATGCTCTGTGTGAGTTTCTGAACAGAGATGACTCAACTCACTTTAGGTTTTAATGTAACATGGGGTGCAACAGAACAGGTAGAAGTGTATTGGACTTCAGTCACTTATAAAACTACAATGTGTTTAGTGTGTGTGTGTGTGTGTGTGTGTGTGTGTGTGTGTGTGTGTGTGTGTGTGTGTGTGTGTGAGAGAGAGAGAGAGAGAGAGGTTGACCTTTTTTCGCTCACTGTGCTGTGCTCAGGTTTGTTTGGTCAATAAATTTCTATCTGTGGTTTGATGTGTTTGAAGCCCAAGTAGTGGTAAGTGACTGACAGCTTTTCAGCTCTAGGCCCCGTCTGACAATGGTAATTGTTGACATTGTAAGGTGACTGCTGAACTTTGCACTTAAAACTCCTGTTCTTAGATGGACGACTTCATTCAGTACTATGTGTGAAGAAGAAAATATAAAGCATTTATGGTCTATTAATGCATGTGCGGATGATTTTATCTTTTGCACTTTGAATGTACTATACCTGGTATCAAGCAAAACAGCACTAATTATAAGACATGTATTTTCTGGTTTATTTCTAATCTCCTATTTTTGTAAAAATTTGATCTCCTGATGGGAATTTTAGCTGATTCTGATTTCCTAGTATGAATAAGAATGAATGTAAGAATATATTTTAAAAAATATTTTTTTTCTAGTTTTTGAGCTGTGAGGCATTATTTCTTATTTTAGGAGCAGAACATTTTAAAAAATATTTTTAAAACAGAAAATGATCTTGTGGTTCACATTTTACATGGCTTTAACATAATTTGCATGATTTGCATTTGTAACTATAAAAAGAAGTCTCCTTGTGTATTATCTAGAGCATGTTGATTCTTACGTTGACAATTTCCTGAGACCTCAGGAGTTGTGTGACGCAGCTAAACCTTCAACCTGTTTGTTGTTATAACAGTAAAATTTCTTAATTTATTGTACATATTTTGATTTATTCTGACATTGCAGAATTGTAAAACAGCCACTTTAAACAACATTTTTTCATTACATTTCAACTGTTTTAATTTAGCCAGGATTCTGATATTATTTGGTGTTTATAATTGAAGCAAAGTAATTTAAAGTAATTTAAATATATTATCTTTAGTTAAGTACCCCACCACATGAATGAATGAATGATTAAATAAATGAACAAACAAATAAATAAATAAATTAATTAATTCTCACCAAACAGATTTTGATGCCAGTATCCTGAAATGAATCCCATTAAAAGTCAAATACCATCAAAGAGATGCAATTACTGTGAACATTTTAGCTGTGGTGTTCTAGGTTGATTTGTATTCATTAAACTTGGTTGTCATAAATAGTTCACAGCCGAAGCAAAGGCTGTGAACCTATCAATATCATTATCAATATCATTTCTTGTGTGAAATGATATTTTCATATTTTACCACTTAAACCATTAGGAACATTTAATGTTGAGGGCAAAACATGTTTTCATTATTTTCTTAAGGCAGCATAGGCAGCCATAACTTGTGCAAGAAGCTTGTTTACATACTGTTTTAATGTCACAATTGCAGTTTATTTTTGCATCCCTAACAAGCTGTCACAGTATATTGTATTTTAACATTTCTTAAACAATTTACAGAACCGATATGCTTCTGTTGTAATCCATGCAGCTATCTGTCCAGGTTCTGGAACTGATGGTTTGATATTCAGGCTTCACATGAGTAGGTGTAGCATTAAGTTTAAGTTTTTGTTTTATTCTTCTTTTACAAAAATGCATCTTAAATGTATAGTTTTCAATGCAAGAGCAGCACTAAAACTGAATGGATCAACAAAAATAATCTGATAGGTAACATAGCATTTTATTTTTTATTTTTATTTTTTTGCAAAATTTGTTTATTATAGCAATTTAAAAATTTGCGTATAATTAGATGGCTGAGTAAGACCAACATCTTCAGCTAAAGCAAATATGTCAAAATAAAAAATAAATCTTAAGTGTTGGTGCTCTCAAACATTTGAATAAAAGGTTTTAAGGAGTTCTTGTTCCCAAGCCTGTTACCTAATAAAACGTGAAGCATCTAAAAGATGTGGAGTTGTTGCGAAAAAGATGTTGTTCTTCAAATTCAGTTTTCAGTTTTACTCGAAGGTGTTTGAAGGTGTTGATTTGTGGGGCAAGGGCTTCTTTTTTGGTGCTGCTTCATGTGGATTATTGCACTGGTCTTCCAGAAGTTTTCAGTTCGTGGTAAATTTAAGCCTTCTTGGTTCTTGTTTCTGATCATCCTGATCAATTTGCTTTAATCTGATCATAACAGTTTCAGTCAGAGGATTGAAATAGACACAATTGGCTGTTCCAGTAGCATATTGATCCTAGACACATACCAAATCTGGTTTTAGAAAAGATAAATCAAGCTTCTAGAAAGGCCTTCCTCTATGTCAACCTTTCTGAAATTTTTTGCACTGTACTTAAAAACCTATTATTTCTACATACAGCACAATTAAATAATTATGCAACTCTTGTTAGGCTTTCTTTAAGACAGAACAAGGCTGTCAAGAGCGAAAAGCATTCTTGTATGATGAATGTTTCTGGGACCAAAGAACACCTACAGACATTTTACTCCTGCAACAAAAAGGTATTAATGGAAAGTATATTCTAATAGACCTGTGATTCTTAGAGGATTTGTATTTTTTAATTTTTTTTTTTTGCTTTTAAGTTTTGATGGAAATATTTCTTCTCTGCATAGAAACATATATTTTTATTGTTGCTGTCACAGTTATAGCTTAGATCCTCTCTGCTTTCTACACTTGATTTGCTGTTCTGCTTAGTCCGTTTTCTTGCTCCTTTCCGGAGCGGAGCGCTGCAGATCAGAGCTGCCATGAACAAATAAACACAGATTGCTCAGTTTGAAAACCATCCTTCAGGCAAACTTACTGGTACCACTCTCTTTTGAAGGCATTTCCTTTACTTTGACAAAATGGAAAATAAACATATAGAGAGGGGAACCATTATCTTGCTGCGATCATAATTTTTTTTTTTTTTTTTTTTTTTTTTTTTTTTTTTAAACACAGTGACATACCAGAACTGAAAATCTTTGAAGTTTGAGCAAAAAAAATGATCTCTGATTATTTTGTAAAAGTGCGCTTTGTTTACACATCTCCAGTTTTCTAGAACCTACAGTAAGTGTTTCTCTTTTTTCGTTTACAGATGGTGGCATCAGATGGTGTCCAGCAGAGTAGCCCAGTAACTGTCAACATCCTGGTTATTGATGCCAATGACAACACGCCCACGTTTGCTCAGGTCTCCTACAGCGTTGAAGTCTTCACAGACATGCAGCCAGGGGAGACGGTGCTACAGGTAATCAATCCAGAGCGGTCCTTCTCTTCCATTTTGCCTTCCGTTTTTGTTTTTTTGTTTTTTGTCTACTGCTGAGACACTTTGCACTTTGTCCCCATCACACAAAATCTCTCTTTCAAATGATTTTTCATGCTCAATAAGAATAATCACAACAACCTTGGCCATTGTGTTGACAGGCAAAGCCCAGGAGCATATCCCTTTGTTTTATCTGCAGTCATAACAGACATGGAAGAGTAAATGTTTTTCTCTGGCATCAGTAAGCCGTAGTGGAAGGTTTCCGTGATAACAATTTATCAACCCTTCTTATAGCATACAACAGGATTTGGAAATAAAGCAGGATTGTTTTCTCTTACTTCAATCATTTTGGATTGCTCTGTGGATTTGGGTCATTGTTTTGATTTAATTACTAAACTGACTTTAAAGGTTTCCATCCCTTTCCAATTTTTTCTGTCAAGCACAGTCAAGCATATATGCAGAGACTAGCAAAAGTATCCATACCCCTTGAACTTTTCCCTCAAACTTCAATGTATTTTATTAGAAACTTGTGCGATCGATCAACACAAAGTAGTTCATACTTGGGAAGCAGAGGTAAAATGTAGGATTTTAATTTTCTTACAAATAAAAGTGTGAAAGAGATCCACTTAGGTATTTAACCCACACTTATCAACACTTTCCAGGGGCACCTCTTGCTGCAATTACTTCTGCAAGTCTTTGAATGTGAACTAATTCACATCTAAACCTGCACCCTAGTGTTGGGGGTTGTTTTTAGTCTTGAGTCTTTTTATGATTTTCTTCTTGATTGCCGTGCGTTGAGCTCTATCTATCTTATTATAGTCTTTTAACAACTTTCCAGTCCCTGCTAAAGAAAAGGATCCCCACAACACAATGTTGCCACCACTGTGTTGGATTGTAGGGATGGTTTGTTCAACGTGATGTACAGTGTTTGTTTATCACCTGACATATAATTTTGAATATAGTCCAAAAACTTACATTTTAGTCTAATTGGACCAGAGCAACTTCTTCTATGTGTCCCTCATTTGACTTTTGGCAAACATCAAACAGCTGATTTCTTTCAACAGTGGCTTTTCTCTGGCCACTTTTCTATAAAGTCTAGATTTGTGGAGTGCACACAAATGATTGTGTTATACTTATGTTCTCTAACAAACCCTAGAGGCCTTTGCAGAACAGCTGGATTTATTCACACACAGGTGGAGTCCATTTGCAAATTAGGTGACTTCTAAATGCATTTTGTTGTGCTGGATTTTATTTGAGAATATCAGAGTAAGGGTGATGAATACAAATGATTATGGTGGTATTTGCAAGTCCATGAACACAAATGTATGTTAAGGCATATACACACCGACTCTACCGTAAGTGCAGTTTGTTTGCTTGAGCATGTTGTTTTTTTCTTTTTCAGTTGATCTGTTCTTACAGCACAACCTCCCCCACCCACCCACCAAAAAAAAAAAAAAAAAAAAAAAAGAATGTGAGACACAAAAAAGGTCAAGTTTAATCTTTTTTTTTTTTTTTTTTTTTTTTTGAACAGCCATTTCACCCTGCCTGAAATGAGGCCAGGGGTTACACAGTGTCTGCTCTGACCGCTTAACCGATTTTATAAGCTGTTTATGTGAGCTGGAGTCCTCCCTGAGGATTCTGAAGCTTATTTGATGCTACAACTTTTACTCCAGTGTCAGTATCATGGAAAAAGGAGGTCGCAGAAGCTTGGATTAAAGTTTCAAGGCTTTAAAGATATGAGGTCAGCTGCAACATGAAAGCTAATAATGATGATGAGCATAATGCCCTTATTTCATTTGGAGTTTAAGTGTCGCAGAAATACTCTGTTTGAATTATCTTATTTTAATATTACCTTTAAAAACAATATTAGTTGCTATTTTTTACACATTTATAAACCATTTTATATGAAGTTAAATGTGATAATTAATTCACAGTTTTTACGAGTAAACTACACAGCTCTCTATTTTTACATAAAATAAATGTCATGTATCCATTAATAAATAATGGTACACCAAAACAATTGGTGCTATGAAACCTCACAAATAATGTTAGCTGTAAGCCCCTCCAGTTAAAACTATAAACTGCGGAACAGAAAGCAGGCAGATTGTGCACATAATGTGTTATCTTAATATTTTTTCTTGTTCTATTTTCTCAGTTAACTGCAGCAGATGCTGATGAGGGACTAAATGGTCTCGTAACATATGAGATTCTTGCTGGTGCCCAGGGAGATTTTGTTATTAATAATCGCTCTGGACGCATCACTGTGGCACCTGGTGTCACGTTAACTGTGGGACGATCTTATGCTCTGACGGTCAAAGCCTCGGATAATGCACCTGACACCCAGAGAAGGTACAGTAATATAACAACTACTTAATATTACAATGATGAAGTAAGGACTTTGTTTTGTTATTATTAATCATATGGATGGTTAACACATTAAAAAGAGGCAGATTTTCTTTTTGTCTTTTTAATTGGTTTCAGTTTGTCCTGAGTTGAGGTGCACTGGTCATGTCACCCATCACTGATTATTGTTTAGATGGTTTTAACAATCTGGAGCTCAACTTTGACTCTGGAAGTTATTTCTAGGTTAAATAATAGAAATAAAATTTATGAGTAGAGGTTTTGGGCAAATGGAGGATCTGTTTTATAGACCATCGATCCACTCAGGCATCTATCAATGTGTGCGTGTGTTAACACATTTTGGGACTGCTCCAGGGTACCTTCCAAGGATGACGTGCCTGGAAAACCATTAAGTGCCCTGGAGGCATCCTGATCAGATGCCTAAAGCATTTACTACATCTCTTTCTTTTCTGTACCAAACAGTGACGAGACAACTCCGAGCTCCTCCGAATGATTAAATCTCTCACCTTATCTTTAGTGCTAAACTTACCAACCTTATGTAGAAAGCTTATTTTGACCACTTGCATATCTGGGATCCCATTCTTCCAATCGTTATCCATATATTATGACTGCATTTGAGGGAGTTTTGCTTTTTTGGCTCAGGGCTTTCTTCACTATAAAAGATTGGAGCAACACCCACATTCCCTGAGGCCCCAGTCCATCTATCCTGCCCCCTTTCCATGTTATCACCACTCATGACCATGACAAGATATTTGAACTCCTCAGTTGGTTAATGGTTCTCCTCAAGAATTAAAGATGGACTGCTACTTCTGAGTAAAGGGTCAATCTCTCTGCTTCAAGCAGAGATGTTCAAGTATCTTGGCATGTCCTCTATATTAAAAAATGGAGTAATATGGCAATTGTATTTAGCCTAGAAATGGTGTTGTAAAAATTTACAAGTGAATATAGTAAAAATATTTCTCAAGGTAATTTAGTTTCAGTAAAATTTGTATTTTACTCAAGATAGGGGTATTATGTAAAATTGACTTTTTTGAGCTGTATATCATGTTATAATGTTATTCCCTCATCAAAAACATACCTGGAGTGTTGCTTTGATTCTTTCATGCATTTTTAGAAATCCTTGAATCTCCCATGGCAGCCATTCAGGGGTGCCTAAATGCTTGCTCTCACAAATAATAATAATAAAAAAAACAAAAAACAAAAAACCTGAAAGCCAAGTTTATGTGCTTCTTTATTTTTATGGCACTGGTCCTAATATTTTGTTAAGCTAATAAACAGCCTGTTAAAGTTTTAATCCAGTTTTCAGTCACTTGCTTCTCTGTTTCTTTTTACTCTACTTTTGTTTCTTTTGTATTTTAAAAGCTCTTCTGACAATATGGTCATGCTCTTCCAGCACAAAATGCAAAGACTTGTCATTTGTTTTCCACTCCTAAGACTTTGTTCTGGAGTGTACATTTCCTCAGTTTTACTGTTCACTGTTTGAAGAAATATTTATGATCTCAATAGAAGATGAACAGGAAGTGAAAGCTTTGAAGAAAAAGGTCTACACATAAGAGCTCTGATGAGAGCTTTGCCTTTGAGTAAACTAACTTTAATATTTTCTCTGAAATGTAGGGAAAGTGTTGGGAATGAAGAACATCAGTGAGGCAAAACAATATTCAAACACAAACTGATACCATCGTTGGGTACATGCTCTTCTGTTATCCAGGAGCTCCATCACTACAGTCTATATTGAGGTTTTACCGCCCAACAACCAGAGTCCTCCACGCTTCCCCCTTCTCACCTACAACCTAGAGATCAGCGAGGCCATGAGGATTGGAGCAATTCTCCTCAATCTGCAAGTAAGGCCCAAATTCACATTCCCTACTGGTCCCATTCAGCATGGATATTTTGCTATAGTTTCCCCAGTTTAGACTTTATTCAAATCATGTTGTGCTTTTATATTATAGTTTAACATTCATGTCTATGTCATGCCTATTTTACTTTAGTCCTATCCTACCTGTACCTGTCATGTTCTTCTATAGATTGATAGCATTATATGGCTGTTGTGTTATTTTATTCCTCCTCCAGGCAACAGACAGAGAAAATGATCCAATTACGTATCGGATTGTGAGTGGGGATTCCCAGAATGTTTTCAACCTCTCCCAAACGTAAGTGTAAAAATTCCCCCCCTGGTTTTCTGTATTTTTTTGCAAGTTGAGTAGTAGTGTAAACTAGACTTTAAACTGTAAAAAGGATATGCTGTATATGTTTTTTTTTCTGACTTAATGCAGTTTGTTGATTAAAAACCAAACAGTGTAGAGTATGTATGATGAAAGATTAAAGAATCCTGTTTAAAATCAAAGATAAAATATTCCACTGCATTTTAACTTCATAACAAGCTGCTGGCGATCTTTAAATCTTTAAACACTGATGTTCCACTTGAATTTTTTTTTTTTTTTTTTTTTTTTTTTTTTTTTTTTTTTTTTTTTTTTTTTTTTTTGATCAGCAAGAAAAACTTATTGAACATGGGTGGGTTTAACAATGTACATACCCAACTTATGGTTCAAAAGTTTTAAAAAAGCCTAAATTCACGATGTATGCCTTGTTGATGCTTTCAGTTGCAAAGATTTGAGAATAAAATAGAAATATGATTCAGAGAAATATTTTCTTTTTTGAAAACAGGGGGAGACTGCAAATGCAGAACCCTGCCTGACATGTTTCTCTCTAATTAATGAAAGCCAATTCTGCCTGCACTCTTAGCCCCCCAGCTACGAAAGGACAAACTATGTTGCCACTGTGCACAAGCAAAGCAAGGGAAGTCTGCTTTGGTTGTCATTGCTACGTAATCTCCAAACTCACATGACAAAAATCTTGCTAAAACAAATTGACACCCTTTTTTCTTTCTGATCATTCACTGTGTTGCAAAAATGTTTCAAGGTGTCAGCAACATATAAATACACCAACCTTAAGCAGGAGCCAATACAGCACAGAATGCAGCAACAATTTTCAATATTTGATGAAAGTTTAATGTAGAGGGGCTTCTTAACTCTTGTAACCCTCAGAAGTTTAATAGCAATCAGTGAATAGATTTTAGTTTAATTCAGGGCATGCTTCCATTCATGCCCACTCACCTTCAGCTCAGATCCTGTGTGCAGAGGTGGAGACGCATCTGGTAGTAACGTTTGGTGAACTGGAGAGCTGTGCCTGCACTTTGAGGTGTGTTTCTTAGGTGACAACCATGGTACCGTTTCTTTATCACCAGAACTACTAAGCCTGCAGAAATTTGCGTAAATTCCCTGTAACTGCTCAAGGCTCTCCCATGCTTCATTTGAAGCATCGAAACTGGCTCTCATTGATGAAGTTGCATGACAAAAATTGCGTCATCTTGTTCGCAGGGAGGCGTCCTCCTTCCCTTCTCGACACCAGGCCAGGGTCAAACTATTTCGCACACAGAGCTCTGTGCGATGTGTTGTGTGATTGATCAGAAGTGTGTAGACGTTTATGTGGAAATGCACTCAGACAGCAATGTTAATTTCTCTTCAGCTGGTCCGCTTCTACTAACTGGTTTTTGTATCTACAGGTGACATGAATACTTTTGAGGGGAGTATATCTGATGCAATGAGGAATTACGTACATTTGTATGAATCTTCACAAAATGCCGACAAAGATTTTCAAATGGCTAGAAATTCCTGGACGGAAATTGCTAAATCAGTGTCCACAGAGTAGGCTGTTTGCAGAATGGTGTGGCACTCTCAAACTTGGTGGTGCACAGAGAAGGAAAGAGGGTGAACCCCTATCGAACGTCCCTTAGAAGTCCCTGCTAGATGATACAAAAAGTGTTGCAGAAATTAAGCCCTTAAACTGTCACCTCCAAAATGCTTAAATGTTATCCAATGGGACACTGGTGTTCTCATGACAGTTAAGGGATTTTAAAAAACATAATCCTCACATTGCTTTCAGGCTTCTCATGGTATTCAAACTGGAGTGGATCCAATGAAGCCCTTACCAGAGGCAAAGATGGTTGAGGACCAACCTCTCGAGGGTCTTCATCAGATTTGAGATCAGTGTTACTGGCCTGTAGCATATCTGCTGAGGTCCTTCAGATGCATGGTCCTTGCCACTGGTACCACACAGCAGGTCTTCCACAGCTGTAGTATTTTCCCCAGCTTCAGGCACAGGTTCCACATTTATCCCATAATGCTACACATTGATCTGTACAGCACCTCAGGAGCCTGGACCTTCACCCTTTCACAGCTTGATCTTCCACATGGTTTTGTGGGTGGGCTTTGAGATAGAATCCTCTGGAATCCTCTGGAGGAGGTGGGTGATGGCTGAGAGATGTGCTGTTCATGAAAGGAAAGCAGGTAGTTGTCAAAGATGAGGGAGATTGCTGCAGGGCTGACTGGGCTTGGGGAGGTGTGAGTGGCTGGTCAAATCTGTTGAAGAACTGGTTCATATCGTTCACCCACCCTAATTGTCCTACAGCCTGGGGATTTGGTTTGTGACCCAAAATGGTCTTTAGGCTCTTCCAGACCCCACTGATGTGGTTTTCCTGCAGTTGATCCTCCACCTTCTACCTGTAGATATTATTTCCACCCTCATCTTCCTTCTCAGTTCTTTCTGAACAGCTCTCAGCTCCTCCTTGTTTCATGATCTGTATTTTAGGGTTGATCCAGAGTTTATTGTTGAAGAAACTCTGTACCTTCGTGAGGGCCACAGTGTTGTCTACACAGGTGATTGATTATACGGCATCATGCTGACAGATAGCATCTCAATATCCTTACTGTAGACTCTCTTTGATAGTTAAATGCCCAGAGTTACACCATCATTCATAAACACAGTCAGACCTCCTCCTCTCTCCTTACCGCTCTCCTTATTCTATGGGCCTGGAGTAGATGAAAACCAACCATGTTTATGTGTGTGTTAGCTTAGCATGGATAGCCACATCTCAGTCAGAAAGATCAGACTGCTCTCTCTCTATCTCTTTTGATGCTGAGTGAGAACCGCCAACTTGTCCACTTTGTTGGGAAGAGCTCTCACATTTCTCATGATGATGATGATGATGAAGGGCAATACAGATCTGTGCCTTTTCCTTCAATGGCAACGTCTGATGCCACCATGGGTTCTGCATGTCTTCCTCCTCACCTTGCTGGGAAAATTGGGTTAGTGGGATACAGCGGTGCTGAGCCATGGAGAGCTAACAGCTGATCCCTGGTGTAAGCAATGTCAACGTGGTTGCTCAAGCAGTCTACAAGCACAAGAACCATTAAAAAATGTATTAAAAAGAAAGTTGTCCACAAAGCAGTCATCTCCATTGTGTGGACAAGCAAGATATAATAAACAGAAATACACAACACATCCAAAAAATAAATTTGAAGTGATAAAACTCAGGAATGAGTGGGAACAGCTGAGACAGGCTGCCAACTTGTGTGGTGCCAGAAGAGTAATAATAATACCTAAAATTCACACAAAAACATAAAACAGTTTAGTGACGACCAATCAAAATAAAATGTCATTATTTTGTCTAGTTCATGTTATCAGCCATGGCTGTTGTGTGCAAACATACACTGGAGACAGATTTGTTAGCATGTTTTCATTCTATTAATTTGATTTTATTAGCAACTTTTTGTTCTATTTTGTTATAAATATAACAGACTTGTGTTTCCATATATTGTGTCTTTCATATTTGCAGATCAGTTGGTAGGTAGTATATTTTGTGTAAATATGACAGACTTTTATGAAGGTTTTATGTCACACATATAGGTTTAGGCTTCCATGGATTTGAGCTGGAAATCTGAATAAATAAATGGAAATTTGCCAGAGTTTACAGGTAACTAGTGTGTTTACACAACAAAAGCAGGAAGACAGTAGAGCTGGAGACCTGTGCAAATCTGTGCAGCCTGAGTAGTTCTTGGTATTTTTCACCAGAAAATAAAAAGCTCAGTAGTTCTTGTGTTATATCAAAGTGATGGATTCTGCCTGACCCAGAGCATAGGGACCAACTGAGGCTCCGTATTCTTCTCCCTACCTGTACCACACCAAGCATTTTGTATAGCACTGGGGCAGCCTATTCAACTCATAGTCAAAAGTTTCTCTGCAGCCAAACCATTTCTCTGTTTGGGTAGTGGATAAGGGGACTTCTTCCCCACCATTGCAAGGACAATTGGGAAAAAATAAAAATGTTTTTTGTAACCTGAACATATGGCTAACTTTCTTTTTCACAAACAGGCCTATTTTGAAAAAATATATTCTTGCCCATAATTTGATAGTTTGAGTGCCCAGTAGTTGGAGTGTGTCATATCATGATCTTACCCAGAAAAATATGAACCATAGTTTACTATTTCAAAGTTATGAAAAATTCTGCCCAACTTAAAGAAATACAGTAAAGTAGTACAGTATATTTCAGTTACATTTATGTGAATTGTTTGGGGTGACAATAAATGTGACACCACAGATTTTGTCAAAAACAATATTTTTTTTAACATACTAGATTTTTTTCCCCCACCAAATAAAGGTACTCAAATTATCTATGTCCTCTGCATATTTTTATGATCTTAAAAAGTACATGAATATTGGACAAAAAGAGCCAATGTACTGACCTTTGAGTTACACCAGAAGTCAAGTCTGGCATCTAAAAGCTAAAGTTATTTTGCGTGGCATAAATGGTTCTGCTGGGGCGGTATAAGTCTAAATAGCTAGGGATGCCTTTCAACATAGGGATCATATAAGATACAGAAGAGTGTTGTAATTAGTAGTGTCAAAGGTGTCACATTTGTAGAAGGAAATCATTTGCCTCTTACTTTTAGTACATGTTCGGTTCTCCTTTAGCCTTCCTTCTGGCCTCACATCAACCTCACACACAGTGTGTTAAAGGAAAAAAAATAGTTTTATTTATTTCTGTTCTCACAAGGTTTGTGACACGCTCAGTGGAAGCAGCTGTCCATGGCTCTGAGGCGAAATGTGTCACTGGACCTTCGCACACCATTCCAGATAAAGACAGAGAGGGTGCTTACGAACGGGTCACAGCTGTGCCTCGATATCTCACCTCCTGTTGAAAATCTTCCCCTACAGCTAGTCTGAAACCACACATCACCACATGGATGAATATAGACTTTCTGACAACACATCTTGCTGCTATTTTAACTGCCCTGAGTACATGTGTTGGACTAAAGCATCAAATTTCAATCTAAAATGTTCTATAGTAACACAGAAACTCAAAAAGGAATATATAATATTATCTAATTGCTATTATTTACAACAGAAAAATAAAACAATTTCTCAATCTCTGTTGGAATATACCATATTGATTACTACAGTTAAATTATATTTGTAACATTTATTTTTATTTTAATACAGAGTATAAGAACAAAGCAAAGTGTGCTCAAACTCACTTTATTTTAGAGTCCAGTCACACCAGCCCTGTTTAGTCTGCTTTAATCAAACTTTAGTACGTTTGCCTGGAAAGTCCGGTTCGTTTGGGGAAGTGTGTATACACAATCAAACTCTGGTCCGCCTAAAGACTTAGATCTTGGTCCGGTTGAAGTGAACTCTAGTGCTGTTCGAATGCATATGTGAGTGCAGGCGGACCAGAGACTGCTGCAAAAACAGGAAGTGGACTGTAGCGCAGGGCATTCTGGGTAAATACAACCAAAACAAACGCGCGAGCCTAACGCTTACAGGAGAAATGGCTCAGTCTTTTGCCAAAGACAAAAGAGAAATCTACAACTGCTAAAATCTGACACCAATCAATTTTTGATTACATTTTGTGAAAAAAGAAGTTGCGTTCAGTGTCTTCTTCAGAAGTTTTTGTGTTGTTTCCTTCAGTCGTTCTTGGTGCAGTGCCACCACAGGTGAGGTAGTAATCAGGTTTTTCAAAGGATTTGGTTTGTTTGACACAGTGCAATGTGAAAGCAAAGTGCAGCAGCTGAAAATGTAACAAATGTTGCAATTTTGGCCCCCATTAAACTGAGTCTACTGGACTATCAGGTGTGAAAACACACTAAAATAAGATGGAACTGGAATTATTTCATGTACTCATGACAATAATTTGTCAGTTAGTTTCTTTCAGCTAAAGATATTTTGAGAAACCAATAAATAATTTCTATTTCTTTCACAAGTAGTGATATAAATGACACCAATTTTGGCTAAAACAGTAAATTTTTATTTTATTTTTTTTTTTAAGATTTGGCTTTTTATATTTTATTGTTTTAAATACAGTGGTGGATGACTCAAGTAAAATGCAGTATACTGTAGTTTAAGTATTAAGAGCTTTTTTAATACAATATTATTATCCATTTTAGGTCATTCGACTCTTTTAGTGTAACACTGGATGTTGAGCTAGTTGGATAGCTAGTTAATTAGCATGGCGATTTGCTCAGGTAGTGAACTTGCATTCTGCTGCTTAATAGACATGACATAACCTCTTAACTTGCAAGACTTTTTTTTGAGTCAGCATTATCACAACAGTAATGGGTGGCGCTCCTTTACTGACACCACGGCTTTCTGAACAGTCAGTCATCTTTCTTTTAAACAAGAGAAATTTGTAGGATTGACGGGTAGTGCACTGAAACAGGCTAAGTAAGAGCAGTAGACATCGACCAAGCTGTACCGTTTGTAACATAGGAAAATTCAGCAGCAGTAGCCACCCTTCAACCCAAAGAGGGCAACACTAAGATGGTTTTAAGCAAGATACTGCAGAATTAAACAAGTTTACACAAAATTGTCACAATTTTTACAGTGACATTAAGATACAATTTATAACGTTTATTTGGAAAAAAGTTTATTTGGGTTTCGTTACTCTTTAACACAGAATCTAACATGGCTACTTTGCATAAAAAACTTTGTGATAGTTGCAGTTAAAGCAGTTTATATCTTCTGATTATTCATATATCAATACATTTTTTGCACACCCAGAACTATACAGCCTTCTTTGGTGAATATGTTGTTACAGTGTTTTAAAGTACAAAGCAAAGACAAATACATTGTTATTACTTTGAATTGGTGTTCATTAAAGTGTAGAGCCTGATCTTACCAGTAAGGTAAATCACTGGATTTTTAACTTGAAGGAGAAGCAGGATTAATTTGAGTTTCATGCCAATCCCAGATACAATTTACGAATTCTGAGGTGAGAGAAACACAGCATTATCAGCCATCATTTCTTGTTCCTGGTTAGTTGTTGTCCATTATTTCACAGTTATTTATTTATATTAAACTTTCATATGAGTATTAACAACATTCCTAATGATTACCACTAAAGGCGACCCAATTAACACCAGTGGTCCTTATGCCACAGCTAGATATCCATTCTTTTAGTGGTTTTCTGAGATTATTTAAAACCTTATTATACCTTGACACCAGTAACAAGTCTATGCCCCAATCAACCCTATATGTCACTGATTCGTAAAGTGTGTTTCAATCAGCACAAACTATCTTGCTTCAAAGTGAAGCAAAAAACAGGATTTTAAAAGGAATTTAGTTTAGTCTAATTTAGTTTTTGGTAATAGTTACTTTGAACTAAGTAAAGTAACACAATTCTAAAATTTAATTACAATTTTATGTTTTATGAAAATCTGTTTATTGTTTATATATATATATATATATATATATATATATATATATATATATATATATATATATATATATATATATATATATATATATATATATAATATTGTCTGCTGCTGGATGTGAAAACTGAGATTTAGTGAGTCTGAAATTGAATTTCAGTTTTGTGACTTATCTTGCTTGTCTTGCCTCAAGTAAAGCATTTATGCCACTGGGAACTCACACCTTCTGCATCAAGTCCAATGTACCATAGAGAGACATGATCTGAGCAGAATGAAAGATCAACTGTTAGTGTGACTGAGGAGGATAGCCTCCGGTTCACACTGCTGACACCCCAGACAATGCTGTTAATAGTGTCCCATACATCTGACAACATCTTTTCATTTATGGCGGCTGGGCAGAGAAGGCGGGATGTTATCGCACATGATCAGTGAACCTCTTAGACTCATCCCCTTGAATGCAGTGCAACTATCCAGCTTTAGTGAAGAATAAACTCCCCAGGTTTGCTTTGCTGCATTAATCATTTTGCCTGCTGCCATTATCACCCATCAAGATAATCATTATCATGATAATTTATAGGATGTCTTCACCAAGCTCAAAACGCATGTTTCTACCTTTCTTTTCATATATTAATACCAGTCCATAAAATTAATGGACCACATTTACTGTGTTTTTGCAAAGATATTTTTGCCCTCTTAAGTCTAGGATCATTGAGTGTGGAGAATTTAAAACAGTTCTCTCCTTCTAACCTTGTGGCATCTGTTTAGAGAAATAGATAACATTGACAGAATTTCAGTAATTTGCCTGTCAGAGTTTAAAATGAGGCACTGCAGTTTAACGGTCAGTGTCTGCAGAGGAATGTAGTGGTCAGGTTTTCTTGGACTGCTTCGCCACAAGAGCTTTAAATCAGAAATGGGAAGGAGCAGGGTACAGTAGGGAATTGCTATGGGCATTAATTTAGCACCGAGTTCAGATACATTCATCTTTCCTTCTGCTTTTCCTTCTGGCAGAGGCTCTCTTGAGTGCAGGAGCAAAATTGTTGTCTCTGAGTTTGTGTGTGGCTTGACTTGCCCTTCTGTGTCTGGCGTGCAAACAGAGATAATTCAGCCTTATGTATAGGAATCCATCTCCACTTTGTGTTTGGAATGCCACTGCTAAATTATGTGGTATGAACGAGTAGGAGGGCCTGATTTGTCCCTGAAAGTCATTAGAAAGAAAGTGGAAATCTTTCTATCTGTTGTCTATTTACCATGGCCCTGAAGCATGGCTATCACTGGTACAACCAATGTTCTTTGATCAAAGACCATACTTTATAAATCTTGAATTAAATAAGATGTTTTATATTCTTCTCTTCTTGGTACTACACAGTGTCAAAGGTAAAATATCTAATAAAGTTCTGTAAATGAATAAACTGCTCATGTTTTGCAATAAAGCAATGGAGAGAAAAAGTCAAATCTCAGCAATGTACTGTTCTGTAATATCTGCTCTGACCTCTTTCAACAGGATTGGCCTTTTACTTCTGGGCAAGCCACTGGACAGAGAGACCACAGACCAGTACCGTCTGATTGTCACTGCTTCAGATGGCAACCCTGGAGGGGTGAGGCACAACTCTTTTTACTTATCATAGCCATATTCTTTTAGAGAGCTGCTATCTTAAGAAAAACAAAGGATGTGTAACACATTTAATAAAAGCACTGAGGCAGGGATTTTGACGGAGATTAGAGGTTGTAGTTTTGTCAAAATGCCTTTTGTAGCATTAAAGGTCAGAAGAAACCAAATAATATTCTGCTTATTTACTCTATCACAGTGGTTTACAAACTTTATATAACAAGTAACACGTCAAATTGGGTTTTCTGGTGCCACGATTTTGAGAGACAATTAAAAACACTATCGTAAAAGGACTTGAACTTCTCCACTTTGTTGTTATATGTCAGAATAACAGAAAAAAAAACACATCCTTATTTTTGAGGGGCTGGCTTTCTGGTAATATTGAAAGTGTTTTATCTTTTGTTAATAAAAGTTTTTAAATTTATTTAACAATTCAAACATTTGCTATTTCCTAATGTCCTGTCAGACAGGGAGCTACTCAGTTTCATTTTGCATTTCATTTTTGTTCAAAAGTTGACAGTCCCAGATTTGTAGTTAGGAAAAGTGTGAGACACGTCCCCAAAGCTGATGTTTTTTCCCTTCAATTCTACTACAAAATCCAAAACAAGTACAAGCACAAAATGTAGATACTTTGTGTTATTATCTTGGATTGCAGTTAGTCTTAAGTCTAGTCACCGAGCATATCAATTAGCAAGTCCCATTTATTTTGGAACTTAGAACAGAAACTTGGTTGATATGGGTTTGTTGTCATTCTGAGATCCAAAAGGTTAATTAAAAACTGCAGCAACACAATAGCTACCAGCACTTGTTCCCATTCACAATTGTCCACTACATTACATTAACATGTTAAATTTCGTTTTACTCATAATTAATTAAGTACTCATTTTTAATGAGTACTCCTAAAGGTATTTCTAAAGGCAGACATGTACCATTTGAGTACTCAGGGTATGTTGCTGAAGCCCAAACTCTGATTTTGTTACCTGTGGCGCCCCAAGCAAATTTTTAATTTTATTTTTGATTTTGTTTATTTATTGGGTTTTATATGTATGTCTTGATTGAAAAAATGACTGTGGATGGCTATCTATGACCTGAGCATTTTTCAAGAAGAACCCCCCTCCCCTTGGGAGTGCCACTGTTTGTTACTTTGGCAAACCTATTGAAAAAATGTGTCACATTTTCACATTAAACTAGCTGTCTGTCATAAATCTGCGTTCAAACCAGTGGAATCAAAATTAGATCATTCAAATAACCATGTGTAAGTTACAGTGTAAGATTAGTTAACATTTGAGGCCTGTTCAGTATCAAAAAATACACCTGGACAAGTAGGTGCTTAACAGGACAGCACCTTAGCCTTGAGAAAGAGCAGACATCAACAAATGTCTCCCTTTGGGAGCTGATAATAACATAAACTGTCTTAATTTAATTAGAGCTCACCTCAGTTGGCTCCGTTTTGAGCAGCTGTCTTCATTCCAGGCAGAGGTGAAAGGCACTTTCCCTTTAAAGATGCAGTGTATGATAGGCAATGAACATTAGCTGATGAGCTGTCACAAGAGTGATGTTGATTGCTGCCCCCTCACCTGCACACTCGTAATTTATTGGCAGGCATAGTGCATCAGACTCTATGTTCCTGTGTTTATGTGATATGTCACAGAGTGAGAGAGGCACAGAGGGACAATGACTTGGTAAGAATGAAAATAGTAATAAAAAAAAAAAGAATGAAAATAGGAAGTAATTGAGGTACATGTAGGTTAAGGCTTCAATTCCCAGTGTGAATTTACAGTCTAAATGTTGTGCACACAGCTATACAAAGAATATTCTTCGGTGTTGCACAGAATCTTTCTCACAGAGTGTATTAATGTTTGATTTGTGTAGGTTCTATGTCACAGCCAGAGAGTAATCCTGTTACAACAGCAAGAAAATTAAATGAGAGAGGAGAAAAGGCTTGTGGGAGTGTGGAGGTGAGGAACTCATTCAGTGCTGCCACTTTGGCCTGAAACATAAAAAGGATCAAAACTGCAATGTTGTTTTTTTAGACTTCAAGGACATATTTTGTTTTGTTTTTAAGTAAATAAAAGGAGAAGACCATGCAAAGTTTAGGTACCTCAAGAAGGTTAAAAGTAAATTACATTCATTACCATCTCAAATCTTAATTTACATCCACGCACCATTACTTCCACAAAGTAAAGGCTGATGGATGTGAATTCTGATGTTTAATAACAATGACAGCACTTTTTGCCTCATATCAAAAATCAGCAGCTGTAAGCTCCACTAAGCTGTTGCCTTGATCCCTGAAAGTTTAAATAACTGCATTTTGGGCATCACCTTTCCACAATACAGGTGATGCTTAGAAGGCAACAACCAAACTTTCACTGTAAACTTTCAATTAGTTTGCTTAATTTGTGCTGTAAAAATGAATTGTTGGTCATTAAAGAGAAATTTTTGGTCGCATTAAAAGCTACAGATAAACAGCAATCAACTGGTAAGAGATCATACTTTGTAAATGTTCTTCTAGTTCTGAGCATTGATTGGCTGGTCCAACACTGACCCCTACCGCGGTCTATAAACAGATCAACCCTTGACATGTACTTTGATGCACTTTTTTGAGGATAATGTGTTGATCCATAAACAGGGTCGATTCTGTTATTTCTTTATATTTAGTTAGATTTGAAACTATGACCTCTATCAAATAACCTCCAGCACATTTTTATTTGTGTAAAAAAAGTTCTTAAAAATTTGAAATATATTGGTTTTCAAATGAGGATTTTATTTATAAAGGAAAACAGCTATCCAAACTAACCTGACTCTCTATGAAGAAGACATCTCCCCTACATCTAATAGCTGGTTGTTCCACCCTTGGCAGCAACAACTGCCATCAAATGTTTGCAGTAACCGGTGTTTCAAGTATGAACATCAGTTTCCGAGCATTAATCATCTGTCATGGCAAAGCATTTTAAAACAGATTTAAGTAATGAGTTTTACAAGACTGCTCCAGAAACTGTTTTTATAGGCATTGTTAATTTTATACTTACTAATAAATATGCTTATGGGATTTTCTGACCATTCCAGTACCAATAAAGTTACAAGAGAACTGAAGGATGGCAACAAACAATAGAATCAAAACTATAAACCTTTCCCAGGGGAAAAAGTGAAAATCATCTAAACTAAAACTGCTTTATTTCTGTCGGTTTTGCAGACACACATGGATACACAAACATTTGTTTGTGACATTAGCTCTGTCATCAGCTAGCTTTGAACAAAACAAATTGTCTTCTTCTTTTCAACAGATTTCTAAATTTGTATTTTCTTTAGACTTTAGTGAAAACTACAAAGCTGACTTAAATCCCAAAAATCCCCCCTGGCAAGTTGGACTGCTCATGGCGGGAGTGAGCACCGGACTTCTAATAGTCTGATCATATCAGTCATTGCTAAACAAGGTTTCTGGTCTGGATTATCACTCAAAACCATCAGGCAGCTGATTTAAAAGGTGAGACATCACAGAGCTTTGTCTATTTCAGGTTAAATCAGTAATAGTAGCTCATTAATCAGATTCAAGTCCAGTGGGTTGTGATGATTTTGTTTCTTCTTTGGCAAAGGTAAGTCAAACCACAGTTGGAAGTTGACGCCAATTGGCCAAATGCTGTCTTTGAAATGAAAAATGATTTGATCTTATCCCCAAATTACAACAATGGCAGTGAGCTGCATTCATTCACATTGTCTTTGGAAATTAAGACACTCATGTAAACAATCTGAACATTCCCTTGCTATGTCTTTTATCGATGTTACAGTGCCAATAATAATTAACAACAAAGAAAAACAATAATAAAGGGTTCCCCAATGATAGTGTGGTGAAGCTCATATTAACTATGCCATTTGACAATTGTCTCGTTTGGCAGGGAAGCTTCAAACAGCTGTCTTCTCATGAGTAGTTTGTCCCACTGGGGCCATAACACAATATCACATCTTTCCATCCCCAAAGAAATGCAATCCATACCAATATTGGCAGACATGTTTGCCCCAAAACAATTCAAGATTATAGCTTGTGCATATTGTGCCATTTTCTCTGTTGATTTATGAAAGCACTATATGGGTTTGAACTATGTCCCAATATGAAGGTTGTAAGCTACACACTTGTTCTCACTGGCTCTACTAATGAGTGGTGCAGTGGGGAATTGGTTTAGTCAAGTGAGCCATGGGATCAAAAAAACCCATAGAAATACTAATTGGAAACACATAACAAGATACAAATGTAATTTGGTTCTCAGTAATCTATATGGTGAGAAAAACACAGACTGTTATTATGCGATCCTCTAATGTAGTAAAAGCAGTTTTAATAATTTAATCAATATTTTAAAATGCTTTTTTATTTTCAGACTGCTTACAGTTTTCGCTTGATAAATATGAATACATCTTTCTCTTTTACTCAAAACAGAAATTTAATTAAATTCTGTCTGTGACAAATTAAAATACATAATTAAATTCAATGTTAAAAATGTACAGTTCTTTTTTTTAATCAACTAACTGCAATATTTTGGATGTCTTTTTGCAAACAGTGTTGTTTTTGGCAGTACAGTTCAAACTATATATTTACATACACTGTATAAAAATGTACCTTTTTTTTCTCTCATTGTCTGATATCATACTAAACCTTTCTTGTTTTTGGTCATTTGGATTACCCAGATTATTTTTATTCGCTACGTGCCAGGGTAATGAGAGATACACTTTTTTTTTTACCTTTTAAATATTTTGAGATACAATAGATGATGAGAGGATAATTCACAACATCTGAGTTAAATAAAGGCACAGCTGTTGATGTATTTTAAGGCACACCTAAAACACAGTGACAGTATAGGATAAGCAACAGAAATCAGTCAAGACATCAGTCTGTCTATCTGATTTTTATTTTATCCACATATCTAACAGCTTTTAGTAGAAGGAGGTATAGAATAATGTGACTGTCATATCTGAAGTAAACTTTAACATATATTAATTTGCAATTATTTAATTCATTTATTTAATTCTTTTCCTTTAGAACATGACACTAAACTGCAGTGTCTCCAGGATTACCTCTTTCCATCAACAGTAAGATATGGAGGCAGTTGTAATGAATTAATCTTTTTCATCCAGGATTTCAAAAATTCTCTTAACTGAGACAAAGATTGCAAACAGACAGCTGGACAAGGATCTATCTGTAGTGTCAAATAGAATAAGGAGTTTAAAACATATGATTTGGTTCTAATATGAATTTTCTCATTAAGAATATACAGTAAGGCAGAAAACACAGGGGTAATTCAAAGTCAGTAAATAAGCTGTCCAAGAGTTTTAAATCCTTTCAGAGATGCTTTAAGCAACCTTTTGGGCTGAGTATTTTTACAAAATATAAACAAGTGTGCCACAAACCAGTGGGCCTCCAGTGTCCTGACAGTTAAGGGGTTAATATGAAGTGTTTATTGTCCGACGGAATGTGGATCCGTTTGGTTTTGTGTGTTAATATTTATTGTATCATATCTCAAAATTCTAAATCATCCATTCATCCATTGTCTATACCTGCTTATACTTG
This sequence comes from Anableps anableps, assembly GCA_014839685.1. Lineage (NCBI taxonomy): Eukaryota > Metazoa > Chordata > Actinopteri > Cyprinodontiformes > Anablepidae > Anableps > Anableps anableps. Next base: position 21,137,349 of record CM026076.1, read on the forward strand.
CAGGATTGTGAAAAAAGGGGTTGGGGTGGAGCTGGTGCCTATCTCCAGCTGTCATTGGGCGGGAGGCGTTTTCTTCCATCAAAGACCAGTTAACTTAATTCTCAGTCATGTCTAAAATTTTAGTTTTTCAATCTGTCTTAACCTAAATGTACAATGGAATTAACAGTTTACTATATTATCTTTAAATTTATTTCATACTTTTAATCATACAGTCATTTCACAAAAAATGAATCACAAACATGAAGTCATGTCTATGAAGTTTTTTTTTTTTGTCACTTTTGATGTGCTTCTGCTTGTATAGTGTGTAAGTATTGGGATGAAGCGTGTAAAATGTACATTTTTTTATTTTTCTACTGCTTTAGGACAGGATACGTTGCTTTTCCATAATGTCATCCACTCATTTTAATATTTTCTTCCATACCTTAACCAATGTCCAGTACACAGCCCATTCTGCTTTAATCCAAAACTAGATCAGAGTGCTCCAGATGGAGCCTTTGAGCGTTCAGTGTCTCAAAGTGAGTAAATCTTTTCCAGTGTAGACTGTCTGCATAGTGTAGTATGAGATTAAGTTATTTAGCTGGTGATTAAATTGTGTATGCCACAGTGCCAAATGCATAGGAAGGTGATGCTGGACACATCTTGCTACACAATTGAAATACAAAGCAGATTCTCAGTAGAGTGACAGGGTTATTTGTTTCTTTCATTGTATTTACACTCATTCTTCTTTCAAATCATCATTCAGTAAGGAGACACTCTTTAATCTTGGTGCTTCTTTTCTTTCTGCTTTAGACGTCCACTGCCACTGTGAGCATAGTGGTGACTGATGTCAATGATAATGACCCAAAATTTAACATCACCCTCAGCACCAACTTTACTGTTCAAGAGGAACAAACCAATCTGTTTGTTGGACAAGTCAGAGTAAGTGAAATGTTCGTTAAGAATGATTATTTTTGTTATTCCTTGTTTTAAGGTCATTTCCCCTGTGTGTGTGTGTGTGTGTGTGTGTGTGTGTGTGTGTATATATATATATATATATATATATATATATATATATATATATATATATATATATATATATATATATATATATATATATATATATATATATATATGTTTTTTTTTGTTTGTTTGTTTTTTTTTTTTTTTTTTTTTACATTTTAGCCACTATTGTGGTTATTGCTGTACAGCCACGTTTTATAGTAACTACCAAGTAAGCTATGACTTACCGTATTTTCCAGACTATATGTCGCTCTGGAGTATGTCGTATTAGTAAAAAAATGCAACACAAAGAGGAAAAAAAACATATATAAGACGCACTAGAGTATTATTCACATTTGTTTAGAAATTTGTGTTCAGTTACTTTTCAACAAACTCACGGAAACTGTCGATTTTGGCTTGGAAGTCTGCTGGCAGTTTCTGATGCACTGATGTCTGTGCTCTAAATAAGGGAGGTCAGGAACAGCTCTGCTCCGCCAGCAAAGTTTGCAGCAGGGCAGGGCAGAGACACATGCAGTAAATACGGGGTGATAGAGAGGCGGTTGTGTTGCATGAAGCGGTAACCCCAGGAAGGCCTGCCTGCAAAGTCATTTATATTCATCTCCTTTACAACTATCAGGGAGTGGAGACGTAATTGCACCATTCACAAGCCTCAACTCTAGACACTCTATGGTAGGAAAATCTGACGAGGTAGCACAGATTGTCAGAACAGCACAGCCTGTTGTTCATGTACCCATTTGTGGAGTCATTCCTCCATCTCTGGCCATCTAGTTTTCAGCCTGCAATTAGCTTTCCTCATGGCTGCAGATGGTAATGTTTAATCCTTGGTTGATGTCCATCATTATGAATTAATATTTAATGCATCAGTCAAAAAATAATGTCATAAAAAAAAAAAAAAGTCATATATAAGTTGCTCCTGACTATAAGACGCAGGACCATCCAAACTATGAAGAAAAGTCACTCTTTAAAATATGGTCATTATTGTTGTTGCTGCCCATTGAAAATTACCTGATTTTATTTAACACAGTTGACTCACAGCTGCCTCCCTGATGGCTGCCTTGGCTGCGCTTCAGTATGCAGCCAGATTATCTTATTACTCATGTTGATTAAATGGCTTGAATCCTGCCAGTGGATTAATCAGGGTATAGATATAGTTGACATTGTCTGTCAATATATGCAATTTGATGATATTGTTATTGTCTTTGCCCTTGAAGAATCTACATTTACTCTACAGATTACTCACAAACATTCCTATACGTATTAAAGTCCAACACAAGTAGGAGTTGCTTAAGAGATTTAGGCTACTATAGGATCTGACATTTGTTATTTGTTTTCTGGTCTGTCTTTTATTGCCTTCTATTTCATTAAGTGTTAACAGACATTCAGATATGTAAGCTTTTAAAATGTCTACAGTTTAACTGTACACACCGTTATATATTTATGAGTAAACATTATAAGTTTATGGAGTGTGAAAGAGAACAAAAGGACATATGAAGGAAGCTTGGTGTCTGCAAGTAATAAATCTTTCTTGAGTCTCCCTTGCAAGTGTTTCCTCAGAAATACAGTGAGCAGCTAGAAAGGGCTTATTCCAGTACACAAACTCCCTACATCTTGCCCTGCTTTGAAAGCCTTTCTGAGCTGGCAACTCACCATCTTGAGCTGAGATTGTCACTAAATAGAAAAGTACATTAAAGTGCTTAACTCACAGCTATCCTGCTTTCTATGTGCATTGGGAGGCTGCAGTTTACCTTGCCTTGCTGATTGTGAGAATGTGAAAGGTTAGATTTTTTTTTTTTTTATACAGTAAAACATTTTTTTCACAAAATTGCAAACTAAAGTAAGAGTGATCAGTGTAAACAGCATGGAACATTTTAAAAATATATACAATTATCCAGGAATACTACATCATGGAACATTTATATGGACAGATTGACATTTTTATTTTCTGGCTTTACTTCTTACATTATCTTTAAAAAAAAAAAAAAGTGGTGCAATGTAGTGTTGATGAGTTATAATAAACCAAAAAGAAAAAAACAATTTAAATTGATCAGTCTCATTATCTATTGAAAAAAAAAAAAAAAAAAAAAAAAAAAAAAAAAAAGAGAGAACAGATTCTTGTCCTCTCAAGTTTGGTTGCAATTTACAACTAAAAAATGAAGACATTTCTAGATTTTCTCAAGAATTACTTCTTCTTAAAGGGAATTATTTTAAATAGTCTGTTTTGTACACCAGTAACAGTGATAGCAAAGACGGGTTAAGCGAGGTCTTTAGCTGACACACTGAACTTGGCGCATTATGAGAGCACCACCATTCACTCAAAATGGTCTATTTGAAAGGTCCTCTTGCAGAGCAGGTTCGCCTGTACCAGCGTTTAAAGGGGCAGTGTTATATAAAATTGATTTTTTTTTTTTTTTTTTTTTTTTTTTTTTTTTTTTTTTTTTTTTAGATTTACATCATGTTATAATGTTATTCCCTCATCAAAACATACCTGGAGTGTTGCCTTGATTCTTTCATGCATGCTTGAGAAATTCTTTAATTTCCCATGGCTGTGCAAAACACCTGGATGGACCTAGCACTGCCTTCAAGACCCAGCTCATCCTTAGAGCTGCAGTTTCTAAGCTTCCAAGCTTCCACCACACAGAGCATCCCTCCCCCATGACTTCTCCACTCAGCCCCTTCAGACTAGCCAGCAGCAATTAGCAAACACCTGGTAGAACTGCACACCTATTGAGCTCATTATACGAGCTACTTCTCAGTGCAACGCTGGTAAAAACATTGTTAAAGGGTTAGCTGTTGTGGTGACTTCCTGAAGGCAGAGTTTCAGAAAGAGCAGGACTTTCTTAAAGAGACAGAAACCCAATTTCAAGCATTAAATTAAAAAGTCAAATTTCTTTTAAGTCATATCTGATATATACAGCATTTTTGTAACATCGTAAGGTAACATAGTTATTTGATTGTGCTATAAAATGATTCTATGTGCCTGGAAAACACGTAATACTTCCCCTTTAAATGACCCCTCTATGAAGGCTGTCTTTTCAGAGAGAGTCAAGTATAAAGCCTCACCGCTTACTCGGCTTGCATGCACACAACACAAACCTCTAAAAGCGTGACTATAAAGGCGGAGTTATAATTGTGCTTTTAGAGGTTTGGGTTGAGCGCAGTGAGATGACAATAATGTGTGGCATGTGCATTTGCATCTCGCATATTCTTGCTCAATAAGTGTTCTGGCATGCGCCCAGCTCTGTCTCTGTGCTTGCAACTTGGTAAAGTTAATGTAAATGAACCTCACCACCAGCCAATTACAGACAGGTCGGTTTTCATCCAGAGTATTCCTTGAAAATACTGTATTTGCTTGGATAAAAAACAACCAATCACAACCAGCAAATCAAAATACTGCACTAAGCAGGAGACATTACTAACCAAATTGGTAGGATTTAGAAAAACACATGAAATCTTGATACAATATGTACTTGAATTTTGTACTTTAAGAATATTTAGTAAAACATACAAATATGCTTGCTCATCAGGCATTGTCCATTTTAGGTTTAATTTATTTTACTTTTAAATGTGACCAGTATTACTTAATTAGGATTTAACTGAAGTGCAAAAATGACATTTGTTTTAATTGCAATTTGTGTGTGTTTGCCTTTAAGACTCAATAGTTGGTATGTAAGTATTGTCAAAGATGTCTTCAATTAATACATAATTACCTAGTCAAATTTCCTGTCAACTTTTAATCAAATTTCCTGTCAACTTTTAACATTTTTTTAACACAAAACACAGTGGGCCACTGGTGGACTGCCCTAGCACCCCTACCACCGGGCTTAGCAAGTTTTCTTGGGGAAACCCTGAACCTCACTCTAATCTCAGTGGGAAGATGACGAAGGGAAAGAGAAAAAACAAAGGGAAGCCCAAGGTTTGAGAGCCACAGGATAAAACATCAGCTCCCATCAGAAATAAAAGACACTTTACAATGACCCAAGTTATTGTTATTTACTTGTCTTTTCTGAACCATGTTGGTTGCTCCAGAGGTACAATTTTACACCCACCTATGACAATTGAATCTTTCTCAAGTAGCTTTCTTTCTCAAGCCAGGGGGTCTCCTTCAGGATGGTACTAGTGTATTTAGTTTATTTTTGGTACTTGATGATGGATCTCCTGAAGGTTTTGCATCTTGGGTCAAGTCAGAATCAGATTGTTAATGCAAAAAGAAGGTGTTAGGATTTCCTAAAGTATCTGAAATATGTCAGACAAAAATGGAGTCTTCCAGAGCTTTTCTCACAAATGAACAACTTAGGGTATTGCATAATGCAACTATATCTTAATGTGGTGATCAATCTCGGTTTTGATTTGATCAGACAAGGCTTCTTGCTGGGTCTGAGTCTCTTTAAAATCATTAGTTTCTTGGCAACCAGAGCCTTTGTGGAGAATTGTCATGAAAGACTCAATAGCCAATAAACATGGATTGTGGCATAACGGCAGGAACAGGTTGATGGAAGAACACGCATATTACCAAATGTGGACGTCTTTTACAGCATGCGAAAGATGGACATTGTTCTGAAACACAACCCAACAAGTAGCCTTAGTCACAATAATGGTAGTTATTATGTTAGCAAAACAGTAAAGCAACAGCTTGGAAGGTCAAAAAAACACATTCTTCTTTTTTTGTTTTTGAGAAACCAGCTGATTGTAAGAGAACTGCTTTAAGAGTTGAACTAAAGGTTCATTTTGGTAAAATTATAGAATCCAGCAAGGCCAGCTAAAGTGGGATAGTAAAAAGTCCTGCTCGAGATGAAAGATGAAAATTACAAGCTGAGTTGTTACACAAGGCTTTATGTTTTGTTTTTTCTCTCTGTAAATAATTTATACTTAGCCTAGGCTTCTCAGAAACAGAAGTTACACCGAGTTATAGTGCACAAACAGAAACATTCATCACTATACATTAACATCATCACTATGTCAGTGTTTTAAGATGAAAAAAGAAAAGAAAAATAAGTGATTTCAGATTTAGATCCAGTTTATAAAAATCTTTAACCCCACTTAACTGTGACCATGTAAGGCATGGTAAATAGACTGCATGGTTTACTGCATCTGAGCTGTAATAACCAAAAGTACAACTTTGGCTCATACTTAGGGACTGAAAATACAACAAATCTTATTTTCATGCAAATCTATGCTTCAGACAGATGGGAATAAATTTTGTAATTTTACAGAGACTTTCCTGAACCTGTTTGAACCTCACAATGGGTTTATTACCAACCCATCTACAACTGCATAATCCCTTTCATGTTTATATGAAATTAAATTGACTTTTTAAGTCCAATATAAATGTGTTCATATAAATATGAAGCACTCAAAACATGTTGGAAATTGAGCATATTTGCAGCACAACATGGACCAGAACCTGCCTTTAAATTTGTGTTAGCTATTATTTCTGTGTCTGCCTTGAATATATTTTAGTTTCCTTCTGGTTTATCTGCTTGAGGTAATCCTTTCATGGTGAAGAGACATATTTCTTCAGAGAGAGATGCCATTTTTCATGCAAGGAGCACAGATTTGCATTTTAAGACATCATGCTCATTGCACAGCATTTGAAGAGACCGTTCCCCTCGGGATGCAGCTTTTAAAAAACTTGACTAGTAGAGTTCAATTGTGAAGTGTGTTATTATGTTGCAAAATTATTGCATTTTGCCCTAAGATAATATACAGGGCATGAAGATAGTTGGCTCAGATCCCACGATAGCATTTCATGACAGTGTTGAACACACCTGAACTGGTCAGCATTTGTTAAAAGCTGTGAAGCTTGATAGCGTTTTTGTTAACTGACAGTGCTACATGAATACCAAGCATTTCTCTCTGTTTCATCATCCCTTTCTGATAAGCTGAGAAGTGATCAGTAATTGCTAAGTGCCTTTCCCCAAGCCCGAATAACGTCTTGAGATGAACATCTTCTGTCTAGCTGCACAAATTTCGCTCCTTTCAAAACAGTAGCCTACAGCTTCCAATTGCATGACATGTTAAGTGACTGTCCAAGTGACAGAAGAGCAAGTGGATGAGAAGCAGAGTGTTGAAATTAAGCTACTATTTGTGTCCATTTAAGCATTTCCTTTTAAAATATGATGTTATGGTGAAATCAGCTCACTTTATCCGGTGCTGCCTTGGATTCACCTGCAGGGTGGGAGACATAATGGAGGCAGCCATGAGGCTCCAGGCAGCTGCCATCGGTTTGGATGACTGGAGTCTAAATACATAATGCTATTAAGTAGCTTAATGCTAGCCTTGAAGTGCTTTGGATTATTGTGACAGTAATTGGAACCAGTTCCCACCTGTTCTTTTTTTATACCCACTCAAATAGATGAGCAAAAATTTGGCTATCGCAGCTGACAGTCGTTGTTCTGGAACTGATAACTCATGCAACATTTAAACCCATTCTCTCTGCTCTCAGCAGGGGAGCCGTAGACTCAGCAATGCTGACAACTGTTGGACAAATCCAGGAGAGCTTGTGTCAGGAATATCATAAAGGCATCACGTAAATTTCCGTACCAGTAAGGTTTATGAGCATATCACCTATGTTTTGTTGTTTTATGGATAAATTCAGTTTGATAATTAAAACTGTGTCTAACCACCACCAGATGTTTGTCCAAATACATATCACGAAGTGAACCTGTCTAACCTTAAAAAAAAAAAAATCTAAAAATGATAATAATAAAATCATCTTAAAGCTGGGACATACAGTCATACTTAGAAACACCAGGCTTAAGTAGGCATAGGCCAGTGTGATATTATCATGGTGTGATAGCCTGGAGAAGAAAATTCAAAATTTTCACTGGATCATACTATTGACCCAAAATTTTCAATTAAAACTGTGTAATTTGATTGAATTACTTTTATTTAAAATAGAAAATCAGTAAGTATTTCTGTTTCTACTAAAATCACTGTCATTCAAATTGTTACAGTTGATAACAATATGTATTTTTTGTCACGGCTTTCAAGTGCCTATTGTGCAGAATAGGGTATGCCAACTGCAGTTTTTAAACAAGGCTACCTTAAGCCAGGTAAACACTAATTGATTTCAAAAATCATACAAGACTTGAAAATGTCAATCTTTGCGAGCTCACTATGATTGTATGTTCCAATTCATACCTACCTCTGTGCTATGTTGTCCACAGCGCACTCACACTAGCTGTCTTCAAATTTGAGCAGAAAATCCAGCCAATCAGAGAAATCAGAAGAGTCACTGCCCCCAACTGACAAATATGCCAACTTAACAGAGAGCAAGTGCAATTTTCTTGGCAAAGGCGAACAGATGGGTGGAGAGAGTGATTTTTACCGCTTGCCATGCTGCGTTCATGGGCCTCCGAAAAAATGAAAATGCAGCCGCAATTAGCACAATGCACTCTCGCAGTTAATCACTGTGGTCCCGATCAGAGCTATGCACTCTCTCGATTACTACATACCCTGTTGTTATTGCTTAATACGCTCCTCAGGTTTTTGGCAGGAGTGTGACACCATAAGGGCTGCATGATATTAGAAAATTTTACCATGGTAAATATTGCAATGACGATATCAGGTGCAATATATGCCTGTTTTCTTCTTTCCTCTGCTTCTAATCAGTGCTTCCTACTCTATGTGACCGTTAGCATTTATGGTAATGTCATTTGTGTCTAGTGTAAGCTGTTGCTGCCATTATACTCTGTCTAAATATTCCATTTGCATGAAAAATACAACTTCAGACATTGTAAAATATATTGGCCAACAATTATTGCTCTCCAAAGAGTCCTTTGTGATACGGTTTTTCTTATCAGACTATTTTGTCAACTCCAGTGAAAGTATATTTATTGTATCATTTGAAGCCGCTTCCATATTAAACACACCAGTGTCCTGCTGCCTGCTTTGCAGATATAGAAAGCATCTTTACACTACTTAAGGGGAGAAGAGTCAAAAAGATGTGACAAAAAAGAATTATAGGAAATTAGAAAAGTACTATGGAGTATTAGGACCTTGGTAGATTAAAGAAAAAAATATGGCCATGGAGGAGTAAATGTCTCCCCCAAAACTCAGAAATTTCTACATTAAAGTCAGACATTTGCAACAAAAAATTCCAGAGGTCCTCTAGATTTAAAGTGGTAAATTTAGGAGATGCACAATGAGATATTTTTCCAAGTTTAAGTGGTACATCCAGGCTCTTTTAGACTCACCATGAATGCCTCAAACAGGAAAAGGGGTTACGTTGGTCTGTGGAATACATGCCTCAGACAGTAAAGAAAAAGCTGTTCTAACACAGGATAGGGCTGTACCACTTGCAGTTATCTGTATGCATATCTCCTAAATGTATCACTTAAACCTTAGAGGACTTATGGAATTATATGTCACAGATCTACTCCTTTGTGGAATTTTTTTTTTTTTGATCTTCAATGACCCTAATATTCTGTCGTTGGAAACATGTAGAATAGAATAGAATGGGAAATTATGTAACTTCCTCTGCATATCTGCATCACCACTCAGTTCCTAATTGTTTTTTTTTTTTTTTTCAGCCATATCTTTGACTTTTTGTGTATTCATATTTGACTTTATTTGTTTGTGTAATGTTTTATTCAGAAATGTTTGTTTTCAATGAGTTAGTATTTTATTGCAGGGTTTACATGAAAAACATGACTTGCTTTTGTCTGGCAAATTACACTTTTGCTTGAGTTTCAATATCAAGAAGAGAAATGAGACTCAAACATGGGAGTTGTTTTGGCACGGCTGCGTCGCTGAAGCTTAAGGGGCTTTGTTGTTGAAAGCTTTGTAAATATGCAAGGCATCAAGACAAAGCCAAGCTCTAACAAATCATGTAATGGATCAAACTCAAAGCCAGTTGCTGTTTGCATGAAGTGAAATATGTTTTCAATTCTCTTTTAAAATTTGGTATTTATCTGCTATTTCTTTGTGAATATTCACCTATTTTTTATTACCAGTGTGTGTACATAGATTCAGTGTTCCCCACTGTTTATGAGCTAACTTGAACAGCTTTAGGAAGGAATCAAAGTTATTTTATTTTAGTGATGTTCAATTTTCCAGAACGTTACCTTTCCATTATTAGGTTTCCATCTAATTATTTGGGATCTATTTCCTACCATTTCTTTTCAGTTTATTGTCGAGTTGCTAGTGCAATAAACTGAACTGATTATGACTACCTTCTTCATTTCAAGAGCTTGCCAGCATTTAATTGTGGCTGTTTAAAAATCAGCAGTTGCTATTGGCTGACATGAAGTGAAAAAGATTAAAGTCTTTCACTCATCTGATTTTTCTCCTCTGACATAAACACTGTATTTGATTTTCCTTCTCCTTAGGCCACTGATCCGGATGCAGGAGCCAATGGCCAGGTTTACTACAGGATTGTCAATCATCCGGATTTGTTTGTAATCAGTCCCAACGGAAGCATCTACACAAGACGACCTCTAGACAGAGAGTTAAGAGATCAGTATAGCCTGGTAGTTGAGGCCTCAGATGGGGCGGTAGACCCTAGAAGAACCGCCTTGACGCTTTTAGTCCAGGTTCTGGATGTAGACGACAACAGCCCAGTCTTCTCACAGCAAGAATATGTGGTGAACGTACCTGAGAACAGCCCTGTGGGGACTGTGGTTCTGAATCTAAGTGTAAGTTTTCATCATCAAAGTCATTATTTTCCTCTCCTGGATTAAGTACTAGCCTTTAGGTTGAGTATTCAAAGTTAAAAATGTCAATTATTTACAAATGGTAACATCTGTGCCAACCAAAATACAGTTTTCTTGGAGAGACACACTTTCTCTCTTACCATAGGCACTTTTTGACAGAAGAAGACTCGAAGCTTTTTTTTCTTGAGTCACATCCAAACTTCGGTAGATCCATCCTTACTGGCAAACATCATCATACTCCACAAATAATAATAAAAAAAAAAGAACTGAAGGTATTTGCATCTGGCCCCAACACTGTCAAATATCAAAGAAAATGTTTGCATTGAAGTGAGGCATAGAGAAACTATGTGCACGTAGAGCAAACATTAGCAGGGGGCCAAATAATTGCTGGCATATGGTGAGTGACATCTCCCAGATGAGGATATAGCAGGAGGTGAGGAGAGAGAGAAGAAGAGGGAGGTAAAGAAGGCGAGGGACTTGAGTGACAGTGGCAGTGTGACACCATCATAAACTATACAACAACAGCTCAACTCTGAAATGACACTGGTGGCAGGTTAGATACCTACTGGGCAAAAGGAAAACCAACCAGAGTCAAATATGTACTAGATTTAACCTATGCATTAGCAGCATTTTGTAATTTTTTAATAATATAAAGATGTTTTCAGGCTTATGTAAACTAAAGAAACATACAGTACTTAATTACTGATATTTTAACATGCTGTTTGTTTTTAGATAAGTAACTGCTCTTTCAAATTTTTTTTTTTTTTTACTACTTTTTGTATAACTGAATGGCAAACCTTTCATTCAACATTAGACCAAGTATTAGGGTTCTTGCTAAGAAAATATTTACAATATTTCATTTTGATTCGGAAAAGCTTATCAAGATGATTTCAACTCTTAAAAACATTTAAAAGCTTCCCTTGTATCCTTATTTTATCTACCAGCTTTCCTGTGCCTGATGATAAAGTATACCGAAAGCATGATTCATAATGGGATGGGTGACGTCAGAGTGATGTGCTGTGTTAGTTTTTGTCTGCCACAGATTTGCAGTTGTATGTAGGGCAAGAAGTTAAATTTTGGTCTTATTTGGCCAGAGAAAGCTCGTATTCATGCTTTCCCCAAAATGGTTTGTGATAAATTGCAAACAGGGCTTCTTATGGCTTTCCTCTTAACATTCTGTTATAAATGTTGATGAAGAGAACAGATTCTCCAGCCTAAGCTGTGCTTCTGTGCAGCTCCACCAGAGTAACCATGGGTGTCGTGGCAGCTTCTCTTATTAATTAACTTGTCAGTTTCAGTGGAATATTAAACTGGTAAACTCTGAAGGCACCGAGATGACCTGAATTTTCTTAAGGTTTATCAGCATAAAGAGTGATGTTTACAAATACAACCCCCACATTCTACTAATAAACAGTTTTGAAAACCATGTATCATGTTCTTTTTGGACTTTCACATAAAACCCCAGAGAAGTACGTTGAAATTAGTGATGGTAATGTAACAAAATGGGGAAAAGGTTAAGCGATATGATTTTTTTTTTTTTTTTTTTTTTTTTTTTTTTTTTTTTTTTTTTTTTTTTTTTGCAAGAAGCTGTGTATATTCTTGAATCAATCACATCAAATCTATATTCAAAGTTTCTCTTCTTTAAAATGACGATGTTGTTATCTGTTCAGGATTTACTGATCACTTTCCATTCATGATCACTAATTGAAAGTGCAAAGATATATTTTTGTGCTGACTGCTTGATTTTTTTTTTTTTTTTCATGCAGATTCTAAACATAGGTCACTTTCTTATGGTTGTTACAGTGGCACTGTAATTCTGCTCGCTGACCACAGGAAAAAATACCAAAAAAAAAAAAAAAAAAATCATTATATTTATTTCATTTATATATTTATTTCATGCATAAACTCTTGGGGATTTACGCATGTGTTTTCTTTCGTCCAATGACAGATATAATTTAGGAAGTTTGACACAATACTATATTGAACTGATTGCTTAAGGGTTTAGGTTGTTTCCTGCCTGAATAAACTTATCGTCTGAGTAAACACTTCCAATAAATCTAATTTGACCTGGGTTTGAGTAATTCCGATCCCTGCAGGCTTAATCTTATAATATATTGCATTAGCCTTTGGAAATTATATCTGCTTTGTGATTTGGGATTTCACTCTTATGAACTTTAGCTTTCCTCAGTGGCTTAATTTAATAAGAACTTGATTAATGAATGATTGGGGTAATCCCTGAAGCCTAGAAATTAAAACACCACATTTGCTTTTTTTGAACATATATCTCTCATCTTCTAGAATATTCATATCTCTGCTTCTCTTCATTCTTCTCGCAGGCTGTGGACGCAGACCTGTTCTCCAATGTCACATACCGCATCAAGACTGAGTCAGCCAGGCAGCTGTTCTCTCTTAACCCTATCACTGGGGAGATAGCTGTGCTGCAGACCCTAGACTTCGAGGGTCTGGCAGCTATGGGCATGGGGGCTTCTTACACCTTCCAGGTAGAAGCTGTCGACCAAGGAGGACTAATGCCGCCGGGACAGGCTACCGTCACAGTCCGCATCACAGTAAGAGCCCAAAGACTGAATGTGTAGCATTACCTCTCAGTGCTCTGTTCTCTGTGCCCCCCCATCCTCCCCCTACCCTCATTGTTGCTCTGGAGATCCAGCCCTGATAAGCTACTATGCAGTGAGTCATTAGCAGGGTTTCGCAGTAGTAATATCTTTCAAAGGGCACAACACAGAGACCATAGCACCAAAGTGAGTTGAAAACATTAAAGTATGCAACTGCACTGTCATCATGATATGTCACTCACTGCAATGGGTGATTGAATTACCTTTGTAAAACACATTTTAGCCTCCTGACCTACTCACCCAGACTGCAACACCACAAAAAGCGCTTTGATGGATTGGTGTTTCTGCCACGCATGCACTGCTTTTCATGATCTGAGTGACTCATTAGCTTTGTGACAGCAATTATTCCAGGCTTTGCAGAAGCTTGTCTTTCCTTTACAGCCTTTATAAGCTGAGCGAACAAAAGGATTGTGTTGTTAGACTGTTCGTCTCTATTTAACAATGTGTCTTTTCACTTTGATTAATTCTTCAAAATGTGTGCACATTTACTGTATCTCTGCTCATGAATTCAGTCCACCTCCTTAAGGTTTGCAGAATTAAGCTGTCAGTTTTGCATGAGAAGAAGAGGAAGTTTCCTCTTTCAAGCAGGTTTTCTAACTTGTAGAGTGAGCGTGTCCTGATAAGAACACGCTTTGTCGCATTATGTGCGCTGTCACCAAGGAAAAGTGTCTGATAGGGTAAAGGAATGGCACAGGCATTGATACCAAACCAGTTTCTGCTATTTAGAATGACTGCGAATGAGTCTAATGGATTCAATCTAGCCTCAAGGGGAATAGAGATTGAGCTGATTCCACAAATTTCACTTCCTCTTTTATATAACACCTCAAGAGAGTTATTTGAAGTAATTGTGCCATCTTTCCTTTTATGCAGTTGATGTTATCTCTTTTATTGTATTGCTAGCTGTGATGGATTTAGTGCTGCATGTGTCTTGCAGCACTCAGTGTTCCTTTGACTGTTCTTTGTATCTCAGAAACGTTTGGGATTACGCATGTGTACACGTTTGTGATAGATTGAAGTTAAAGGATTTCGCTTGCAGTATAGGCAAATCAGAGACAAGCACACATTCCACTGTAAACATTTGTTGCCCAAAGATCAAGCTTTTTTTGTTCAAAGCATAAACTTGATCATGGAATTTCTACTGTAAAAAAAACCCAAAACAAACAAAATCTGCATAAAGATCAAAGTGAGAGGCTATTGGCCACAACTTTGCTTCTTCAATGGAGAAAAATCAAGACAAGGAAACATTTATTTATTGTATAGGTTGAAATATTTCTAAGAAATGTTCAATTTTCTTCTTGATTTTTCCTATTTTCACATGGCAAATCAAAAGTGCATTTAGCTAAATGTTTCTTTTAATACCTTTTATGTGGAGATTTTCAATGTTTTGTTTTATTTATTCTATAAAAAGATGATTAAAAGCTTTAAATGTGTTATTAAATTTCAATAGGTTCTGGATACCATCTAAACTATCTTGACATTCAAAATGAGTTCCTTTTTAAGTGAAACCTAAAATTTTTCCTTTAAATGTTTGACTATATATGTAAGAGTGAAAGAAAAGATAATTTTAAGTAAGTTTTTCATTTTGAAATATGAAATAATCTGGGTCCTTAAAATCTCAGTTGAAACAATAAATAAACCTATATAAAGTCTCTGGTTGGCTCATAAATGAGCTTTTTTTTCTATAAAAAAAAAAAAAATATATATATATATATATATATATATATATATATATATATATATATATATATATATATATATATATCTTTTCAAAGAGTAAGGGGTTGAGTAGATGCACTGCACACAGGTCTGAAACTTCACTATTCAGAATAGAAAATAAAAACTAAAATTAATATTTGAACAGACTTCCTAATCTAATTGGACAGCTGCTAATTTTTCTGGGCTGCCTGTTTTGGTGCATTTTGTGGAAAACAGTAGATATGCAAAATTCTCCCTTGTCATATTCATTGCTACTACCCTTGATCTTGCTCAAACTGTCTTGATTTTCACAGCTTGACTTTTAGCAAACACTTACTATAATATTACTGTACTTACATTTGATAATTTATTGTCATACTTGAAAAGCTCCAAAATGCCAATTTGATGACAATATTGGTTCCTTAAGGTTTTTTCATAAAATTAAATTATGGGATTTTGACTGTCTGTTAAACATTACATCATTTGAACAACATGATAAGGATAAAAACTTGATTTTCACTTCTTAATATTTACGCACTAAAATCTCAGATTATATTGGGTAGATTCTTTACTGCTAAACCAGTGGATAACTACTGTAATTTCTGGACTAGTGAACACACCTGAATATAAGCCACACCCACTAACTTTAAAAAGAAAAAAGAAATTGTACATATATAGACTGCACTTGTCCATTTTTACCATTGGTAAATATCCATATATTAGCCGCATCGTTGTTTAAGCCACAGTATTCAAAGTGTGTGGAAAAAAAAAATAGCCCGGAAATTACGGTATCTAATTTGAATGTGACAATATGCTCTATCACCCAACTGACATTAAACGGAAGTGTTTATGGAAATTTGAATTAAGTATAGACTTAAAAGGTTTATAATTTCATCAAATTTGAGGTGAAAAGGAAAACATATTGGTTTATTTAAATCATGAAATATTTGTTTTTAAGAAGAAAAAATAAACCCTATTCTGATAACAGACTTGCCCCTCACATCCCTGTTTCAGCATACTACTGGTCACTCTGACACATCTCTGTTGTTCACAAAAAAGAACGTTTATTCTCCTGCCATGGAATCTAAAAGTGTGTTGATCATTACTGTTTTTAAAGTAGTGCTTTTTTTTTGAAAGTATAGCTGACTTGCTAAGAGATTAAAATGTCATTTTTGTTAAGCATCAGACTGCAGGCTAGCTAAGTGAACCAATATCCCAGCTTTTAAGCCAGTTTATATCAGCATGTTCTAATCTCAGTTATGCAATATAAAAAGTAGCAGGACAATAAGGAATAATATTCTGTAAGAAAAGCACATTTAATTAAAAACTATCTCTCCATTTATTAGGTGCTTGTGCTGTAATGACCTCAGGTTTTTCAGCACTCGAATTAGTTAAAGATTTGCATCTATTTTTTTTTTTTTTTTTTTTTTTTTTAAATTTTGTGTTAATACTATCAAACTATGGTGTTGTTACTTAATTTGATCATACTGTGAAATTCTTATACTTACCGTTTCTTAGTTGCACCCATACTACTCACTACCTCTTTCTTTCTATCTGTGTGAGAGACTACTTCAAAGTTTTATGCTGAAAAAATACATTTTGGTATTTCAGGACATGAATGACTTCTCACCTGTCTTCAGTCGAGATCTGTACAAGGGCTTGGTGGCACCCAATGCAGAGAAGGGAACAGTCATCACCACTGTTTTTGCTGAGGACCAAGATCCACCAGTGAGTGCAGACTAATAAATTAGCCACACTACAAATTAATGTTTTATACATCCCTTGTATACAGTTTAGGTGAAATTAATAGGAAACAAAATGTTTCCTATTGACTACATGTTGCTGTCAGAAAATTAATCATTTTCAGCTGCAATATATTACACAAACCATTTTCAGGATGTGTTCAAGACTGCAATCCTCTCATTATAGATACAGGGCTGTGTGTATATTCCCTTTGCAGTGTTAGCTCTAGATGTAAGGGAATCTTTTTGTGCATCTCTACTTGTATGAGTCATCTACTGTTTCTGAGATTGCTCAGTTTCATGCCTTTCGCCTAAAAGGTTTTTTTTTTTTTTTTTTTTTTTTTTTTTCTGGCAGTGACACACCCAATATTTAACTTTATTTAACTTTTACATTTATTTGCTTTTTTAGGTATCCTATGTTTAAAAAAAAAAAAAAAAAAAAAAAAAAAAGTCTTTAGTTCCAAGTCAGTTTTTCTGTAAAGTTCTGCATGACTGGACTTTCATGTTATTAGTGGCCCTCCTGCTGGTGGGATCTCGCCAAGGCTGAATAAGCTTGTATTCTCTCTGCTGCACTTGAACACTAAGGGAAACGGATGGCTGTCAATTCTAGCTGTGGGTGGTAGAACATCTCCACAATGTCACTCTGGCTGTTGTATGTCTCACTTTATCTGGGAAGGAGTCTCGCCCTCCTGTTGCTTACCCTTGCCCGGTTGATGTAAAAAAAAAAAAAAAAAAAAAAAAAAAAAGTATCCTTTTTAAATTAAACTTTGACATTGTTGCCGTTATCACTCTGAACCTCATGCGGGGAGTTTTTTCACAACAGAAAATATTCAGTAGGGCTAAAGCCTAAAAAATAAAGACAGAAGCACAGTGACAGAATGGAAGGTAGAAGAAAGACAAGAGAAAATGGGTTGACAACCCAGGTTCCCAAACTAACCCAGATTTTTATTGGCCTGGATTTGGTATTTAACTAATAGTATGACATACACA
Organism: Anableps anableps; assembly: GCA_014839685.1. Lineage (NCBI taxonomy): Eukaryota > Metazoa > Chordata > Actinopteri > Cyprinodontiformes > Anablepidae > Anableps > Anableps anableps. Next base: position 21,155,061 of record CM026076.1, read on the forward strand.
GATACCCTTGCCTTTTAAACAATAAACAAGAATGAGTGCTCCGAGGCTCACACATTCGCACAAGGTCATAAGTAAACTGCACTCACAAAGAAAGAAAGTCTCATAGTAATATGCTGTATAAAAAGCAATAAATAATGAAGATTACCTCCTTTCTCATTACCTGTACCTTGGAAGAGGTGGCACTTATGACTGTCTGAACAAGAGGTTTCCATGGAGACAAATATTAATTTTTCCTTAGAACAAGATGTAAGGTATTTGTACCTTACATCTGCTATTTGTCACTGAAAAATAAAAATCCTTTCATTTCTGTTTGTTGCATCAGTGCAAATTTACTATAATTGATTTTAGCAACATATATTCCCATCTTATATCCCCTAATGTCTTTTAGTCAAACTAGTCAATAATCCATTTCCAAATAAAATAACTAAATTGAGATGTTGTACTCGCTCAGCTCTAACCCTGCTGTTGCTTCTGAGAAATAATTGTTTGAAATTTATTAAACGTGTAAGATCAACCCATCTTTTTATTTTCATCTGGTTATCAAGGGTCGGAAAGTACCACACTTGGGAGGAAACCCAGATATCCCTCTTTCACAGAGGATCTGGAGGTGTTTTGTGGCAGAGGGGATATACCCTTGGGAAAAAGAAAGCTTTCATGACTTTCCAACCACTTGTGGAAAATAAACTTACGACTTCCTTTCTGTGAGAAACTAGTAGTCATGTGAAACTAATCAAATGCTTTTGATTGATTGATCATCAGTTAATGTGATCACCTCTATTAACTCAAGAATTGTTACTGTTTTCTGGTCCCATGTGGTGTGTATTAAAACAAAGCTAAAGAGGAGAAACATCAACAATGACCTTATAGAATTGCTGCTGTTTCCAAACATCTTAAGCACATCATTCTATATTAAGAAAATATTTACAAGTCGAAAACATTTCAGATAGTTAGGATACTTGCTAGGACATCCCATCAAATCGAGGTCTGACCTTTCAGTATTTAGAGAAGTTGCAAAGAAACGCAAGAGCAACAGTTCAGATTCTACATGTACCATTGGCATGATAAATTATATAACCGCAATATTTCTACTGCAATGTTACTTAGACAGATGTGACCAAAATAGTGATGTTAGGTTACATATCAAAAAGGTAAACAACATATTGACAAAAACACCTCATATTAACTGTCAAGCACAGTGGTGAAGGCATGGTTATGTGGCTTGATTTTACAGTCCACATGACCTAGGCATGTCACGGTCGCTGAGTTGAACATGAACTCCTCTGTATGTCAAAATATTCTGTTGTGAAATGTAAGGCAATTTATCTTATTGTTAAATCTTGTCTGAAATTTGGTAAAGGATCCCAATAGCAGCAGTAAATTTTCAACGGAAATGGTTGAAAAGAAAAAGACGAAGGCATTGCAATATCTCAGAACTCAATCCAATTTAAATACTGTAGCAGTGACTTAGAGAACTGTACATAAACGGAAGCCTGTAAACCTCAATGAACTGAAGCAATCTTGTAAACAAGTGTGGTTGAAACATTCCTTAAGAATTATATAAGAGACTGATAGTCATGCAGAAAATGACAACTGTATTGGCGGTCTCGGAAAGCTTCCTATTCTGATAACCTCTCTAGTGAGTTCTGGGTATCCCTTATAGGGTTTCCCTCTGGGGGGACATACTGAGTACCTCTGAGAGAGGTGGCTAGCATCCTTATTAGAGTCTATTAAGTTTAGCAGTTTATTAGGATAGTACTATATCTTTCTAAAACATGTTTGTGCCTGTAAGTCTCCCAAAGGAGCCAATATTAATTCAGAATTTATGTCTACCTAACTTGAGGTTTTTACCCTTTCGCTGAATAGAATAATCATCTCATGCAAGAGAAGAAACTTTCAAATGGGTCATGAAGAAAAGAAATCAGGCCTCCTTCTAAGTTTTGAGGGATAGGTCTTGAATAAGATGAGCTGTAAAATGATTATTAATCAGGAGCCATGATTAATCATAATCAAAGGGTCATATTAAAGTCCATATTGTCACTAATGAATTGAATTTTGCTATGCTGGACAAAGCGAGGAATTTAAAAGAAGTGAGGTTTTTTTGTGTTTTATGTTTTTGATGAACTGAATAGTTGATTGAATCAAAGTGAGGGTATATAAGGATGTTTGGTGAGGGGCAGGCTAATGGTGGATATAATAGGCTAAGTGTTTTTTTTAAATAGATAAGAATATGATGATGCATTAGGGCAGCTCCTTAGAGGAAAGACAAAGAGCAGACCTGCTATTTTTCTTCATAATCCATTCTAGGTCAATGAAAAAGTTAATTAAATAGTTTCATGAACTGTATTCCTAGAAAAACATTTCTGTGGCTTGAGTCATAACATATTACTTTAACACTGCCATTTTCCATTTTCTAAACATGTGAAGGTTGTTGATATAACTAGACTGATCCATTTATGAATTATGCTAACTTTTTTCTTTCTTTTTCTTGTTCTTACAGGGCACTCCAGCCAGTTTTGTGCGCTACAGAGTAGACCTGGAAAGGTCCCCGTACAGCGGGAGCATCTTTGATGTAGAGGAGGAAACTGGCAGAGTCATCACCAAGGTCAACCTCAATGAAGAGCCTAGCGTCACCTTTAAGGTAAGTTGCCATGTGTATATATAATATTGTCCCTGTGGTTATCATGTTACCTGAAGCCTTCCCAGATATTGACACAAATATTCAGACAGTGGTGCAGTGCTATATTGAGGAGGAAAAGAAAATGCGCTATTTAAGATGGCTCCCATGGAATCTGAGTTGAGTCATAGTAGCTATATATAGCACAGAAGGAGAAGGCTGGGGTGGTTGTGTTGCAGGAAAACGTGTTGGCTTGATTTTAGCAGTGTGATAGTGAAAAGCTTTAAAAATGTTGCTTTTGGTTGCTTAGTAATTAGCTGTTGAAGTAGCACCACTAAAATGTATGAAATGATACTGATATCTTGTAAATCTGTCATTGCTGCTGTTATTGAAACAAGAACAAGGGTTATTTTACACATAATCCCATAAAGACAAAGATATTTCTTGACATTAACTTTTTTAAAACATGATTTTGTCCACTTAAAATGATATCATATGCACTCAGAAATACTGTTTAATCTTACTTGTCTTTTGCAGTAAATTTTGTATGTCAAGTCAATTTGGTTGAGTTAATTAAAAACAAACTTTATAACAACAGCAGAAAAAAATCTGCTTTAAAGCCCAGCTTTACAGTCTAGTTCAGCACAGTTTATAATTTAGTATAGTGGATTTCAAAAATAAATAAAAATAAATCCAAATATGATCGATATGCTCAATTTCGATAAATTAGCAGCCATAAAAATGCCAATTTGTGAAAATGTTTCTCTAAAATGGCCAATGCAGGGAACTGACAAGCCCCTTTATTTAAATCCCCTGTTCCAAACATGTGCAGGATGGGTGATAACATTGGAAAGAATTTTTATTGGAAGAAAGATCTGGTAGAAATACAGTTGGTAAGGGCAGCCAAATTCCTCAACCAGCTAGGAGGTCAGTGGGCAGAAATGAGATGCAAAGAAAAAGAAATTCACCAGATCATGAACCTCACTTTCTGTTTTAGGTGTGAAAAGCCACACACGCGGTACAGCTTTACATCACGCGGTACAGCTTTTTGTCACTAATTCCGCGTTCGGGTATAAAACCATCTCACTCGGACACACACCCCCAAGCATTGATCAGTAGTGCTATTCAGCTTTACAATGGTGTGATATATTTGCAATATGGACATGGAGTGGAATGGGTTTCCTCTGCTCTCACTATTGGCGACAATATCCTGTAGGATGGACAACCGTTAGACTGACTGCAGTGCTTGGGAAGTGCTCACAGCAGCTCTGTTGCAGTGTTGCAGCTGAGCTGCAGAGCGTTGTCACCATCGAAGTCTGCAACAAGACAGAAAAAATCGCTAGATTTGTCACTTGTTGGGTTTTTTGAAGAAAAAAAAAGTCGCTAAATATTGCATCAAAGTTTGTAAGTAAGCAACAGTGCTCTATAGGGGTGGCCGGACCAGGCCACTAAAAATTTTGGGCTACCAAGGCCATTTCCCCAGAGACCTGATGGAACACTTTTTTGTTCTAGCCCTGCAGTACAAAAGGGCCTGGAGTAGTTTTGAAGAGAGAAATATTTTCTTCCAAATAAAACATTCAAGCTTGGCTAAAATCTTCCAAAACATGTGGAAGAAAATTGTTAGATTAGACCAAACCTGAAAAGGAAAGTTTGGTACAAAAACAGTTGATGGATTTTATTTCTCAGCATCACTGAAAGTCCCAGCATATGCCAAAATCAACAGAAGAACAGCTTTATCAAAGTGCTGAAGTCATGTCAAATCATGTCAGTCATGTCAAGTCAAAGTCCAGAAGTAAATCTGACGTAACATCTGTGGGATTACCTGAATAGGGCTGTGAACAAAAGATGTTCTCACAATCTGATGGAACTTTTGAATGGCAGAGTAGGAAAATAGTGCCAAGTCAAGATGAGTGGCAGGGCTGATAGTCATATCAGAAATGACTGAATGGTGAAATTTAATGGGGTACAACAAAATATTACTTTAAAGTTGTGCACAGTAATGTGACTATGTTCTCGCAGCATTTTTATTTTATTTCTCTCCAACAATTTTTTTTTTGTTTTGCAGCTGAGCTGTACATGATTTTGGCATATTAAAGGTGGAAAAAAGTCTGGAATTGATTTTTGTGTGGTCTCATTCTAACAAGGGTGCATAGACTTTTGATCTACACTGTCATTGTTTTGGTTTTAACACAACAGTTTTACAATAGTTGAATGTGATTTACAGACATTGGGTCAACTATTTTAAGATAGATATACTATGCTTGAATTATTGTCATGTTGTTGCCCCAATCTAGGCCAAGCTTTATCTGTCAGACACTTAGCCCCACATTTGACTTTGGAATACCTTGGTATATAGAGGAGCTCATGGTTAACTCAATGAATGCAAGGTGCCTAGAGTGTGTGGGTCCAAAACTGGCCTCTATTGTTACCCCTTCACTACTAGTGCTGGTAGCTGGACGGCAAAACCAGAACTAACATTACACTGACATACTGTTTTTAAAGGACAAACTTTTTCTCCTGATAACCTTTTCAATCAAGCCATACGTGGTTAGCCTTTTTCTAAAAGAAACGTGATGAACCTTAACAATTTTAATGCTGATGGAGAGAGGCTTTTAAAAGAAGACATAAAAGAGGGAGGGAGCACTTTTTTCCCCATGACTGTAGCCTGTGAAAATGTTCCTTGAAATAAGGCCATCATTTCAACCTAGCTCTGTCAGTAATAATTTGTTACTGTATAACTTTCAGGTCTTAAATTTAAGATGTAGCTGTGTATTTTCTTGCAGTATGAATGAGGAAGTCAGATATGATCTTAAGTGGTCTCTGAAGACACATATGGAGATGCTTCTAATATAATAGAAATTCTGATTCCCCAATTAGTAACCCTTTTGAGATAGAACTATTTGAAACATAACTTTGTGTCAATCAGCTGCAGTGTTACAGGTTCCTTTTCATTATCCTTACCACCCTTTGTTTCTGGTCTGTCTTGTACTTCTGTTTATTTTTTCCATCACTTGTCCTTAGTGTATTTTTTCAAGAGTTCTATGTTTATTCTCTCTCTGCTTATCTCTCACACTCCACTGGAACACTCTCAGCTCCTTCGCATGGTCTATGAATGTAGATCAGTACAATCATAGTTTCCCTGTATTAGCTTTGCAAGGTTTTGTTACAATGTCTTTATTAAGATGCTGAACATGTCTGCAAAATAAAAACACCTGGCAAGAACTTCAAAAGAGGAGTTAGAGAGAAGCAGTATGGTTTGGAGTTGTGATAATTGTGTGTTTGCTCTTTCATGAGTATATCGTTCTTATGTCTCTTTGTAGCTGTTTGTGATTGCCTTTGATAACGGGGAGCCGGTGAAGTCAAACAGTACTTTGGTGGAGATCACTGTTCTTCAGCCCTCTCTCATCCCGATCTTCACTGAGGAAGAGTATAGGTGAGTATCACTGACATGCTGTCTGCTCCTGTAGACTCTCACACTTTGGAGGAGCTTTGGATCTGCGGTTAGACAAGTGGGTAACTAACAATGATTAGAAAGAGTGGACAAAATCACCTTAATGAAGTTTATTTGAGGTCCTGTCCTCTATTCCGCTTCTTTGACAATCCGAACAATATTTAATGATCTCATAAATTATATACTTTGCTTTGACCTGCACTGAAGTTACTTCTCCTCATGCATTTATTATGTTTGAGATAATGATAGCTATCTCTATATTTTTCAACTGTTGTTGTCAGCTTTAGTATCTCAGGGTCTGTTTTTATATGGCTCTCTTTTTAGCATAGCTGATCAAGCTTTACATGTATTTATATACTGGGGTAGACTTCAGCACCACTTTAAACTCCATTTGTTTCTGTCTGAGAAGATAACTGGGCTACTCTCAGTCTTTAAAGAGTCCCTTTTAAAGATGAACTATTTGGATGTTTAAAATGTCTAAGAGAAGCACATGAGGAAAAAAATGATCCACACTGCTCTGAAAGAACATGAAGTAACATGCAGCTTTACTGGGCCACGGTTGGGTGGTGTTTTTCTCTAATGATGGTACTGAGGCTTGGGAGGATGCCAAAAAGAAATGTTTTATTAAATATGAACACAATATTAACAGGCCAGTTTAAGCTGCTTAGAAAAATATTATGTGATGAAGCAACAGAACTGATTCTTGTTAGGTATTATGTCATGCTGCCGTAGGTACCCATCTGAAGAGATTTAGAGGATCCTTGCCAGATTTTTAAGCTTTTGAGGTCTCATGGCAAAGTCATCTGGCGTGTAGTTAGTCATTAGGAGCTTAAAGTACAGCTTACCTTAAGTGGATTGATTTAGTATCTTGTATGTTTAGAGTCCTGGCAGACTCTCTTTTGTTTGTGAATTTAACAAATCTATCTATGCATGAAAGGGCAAATGTAAGTGCGACTTAACCTGTCAACACATCACTTGAGATGTTGGATTTTTTTTACAGCTTTTTTTTTCCTGCCCATGTTGCTGTTATTAGTTAAATTATGCCCTGTGTCTGTATGTTTGCATTTCTTTCTACAAGTTTGTTTGCTTTTAAACGGTGCATTCAAAAACCATTGATACCACGTGAGCTTCTCGGCGTTTTGTGACAATAAAGCCACAAACTTTAATGTATTTTGAGATTTGATATGATAAACAAGACAAGACATTGAGTTGAAGCTCATCATAAAATTAGCCAAGAGGTGCTTGATAACTCTGGAGGAGCTACAGAGGTTTACAGGGCAGGGGAAAGAGTCTGTGCCTAGCACATTTAGGCGCACACTCCTCAAATCTGGCTTTAATGAAGAGTGCCAAGAAGAAAGCTATTATTGAAAAGAAGCCAAAAAAAGTCATGTTTACATCTTTCCACAAGCAATGTTGGGGCAAATATGTTGAAGAAGGTCCTCTACGAGGAGAGCAAAATTGAAGTTTTTTGCCTACAGGTACTTCACTATTTATTATTGAACAGCTAACACTGCACACCATCCTGAACACCATGACCACAGTGAAACATAGTGATGGCAGTATCATGCTGTGGGATGCTCCTCCTTATTCGGAGGGAAGCAAAAATTTCAGTCCTGGGAGAAAAAAGACATGAGGATGGAATCTGAGAGGTTCAATTTTGAGCAGGACAATGACCCTAAAAATACAGCTACAACACACAGCTACTATTTTAGATCAAAGTATATATCTGAGCTAGAACATGTTCGAATGACACAGTCCAGGTCCAAACCTAAATCCAACTGAGAATCTGTGGCAAGACTTAAACATTTCTGTTCACAAGGACTCCCGGTGCAACAGCACTGAGCTTAAGCTATTACTAATCTGCAAATTTTGCTTAAATTTTTGTGTCTGGATTTAATTTTAGGTGGTAGAAACATACCTCATAAAACTTTCTGCTGTAATAGAAGCGAAAGGTTGTTCTACAAAGTAGAAAGTGACATGCATATATATACATTTTTCAGTGTTCAATATTTTATTTGTAAAAAAATTAATTAAAACCTTGACAATATTCTTTCCACTTTACAGTGATGTACAGCTTTGTGTTGGTCCTTTCTCATAAAATTCCAGTAAAAACATTAAAGTTTGTGGTTGTAACTTGACAAAATGTTGTTTTAAAAAAAGCAATATGGACATTTTTACAAGTCAGTGTACACTTGCACTTGGTTGCCTGGTTTTATTCAGTGATTATTACACTGGCATAGCAACACAGCCATTGTAAAGCCATTGATTAACATTTTGAATGAGTGGTGTGTCTGAAAAAAAGGTCAGGACCAAAGGCCCAGACCTCTGTGGTGCGTCACACTAGCAAAGCTAACCATACACAGTGGCAGGTCTGCTGTAAATTATGAGCATGAAAGCATTTGCCAGGTGCTCAAGCCTCTCCTGCTGGACAAGCTCCTCTCCAGTGGAGAGTATACAGTCTGCTTCCTTTGCGATTAACTGTCTACTCATTCCTCTCCTCTCAATCTCTCATGATCGTCGTCTCCCTTAAGAAACCTTTCCAACACAAATCACTTTTTAAATGTCCACAGAAGTTCTTGTCTTCCCCGGTTAGTTATAGCAGCAATCAAGTAAGCTATGCCTACAGCTCTGGGGTACACAATTAAAATATCTCAGTGGGGCCTTGGCTGACTTAATGATTTCTTCTCCTGCTTTATGGTTGCTCTTCTCCATCTGTCAGAGGGAAATTAGGTGCTCTAGTCATTGTTGGCTAAAACAAATGACTTGTACGGTTGCTTTTTTTACCACAGTGTTGCCACCTGCTTTTTTTTTGAATTATGGAACTAAACTTATATATATTTTTTGTAGCATTACAAATGCATTGGATGTTTACCTAACCACAACAACCATTGTCTTAAATAGTTTACATTAGAGTGCTACTGACACTATTAAGTTGGGTATGACGACATTCTAAGATTCATCTTAGGTCTTGTTCTTTGTTCACTGTTGTCCTATTTTGTTTAAACTGAGAGTTCTTGAAATGTTTCCACTGCCCTTCTCTTTTGAGAAGACACAAACATCAATGTGCTTGAAAAACTTTTTGGCTCTTTCTACTTCTTTGCTTAACATTGTGTTTTTTTGCTTTAACTTTTAAATCATTCATATGAAAATATATGTTAAGTGCCACTAAAAGCAACTAAGTTACCACCAATGGCACTTGTACACCAATTTGAGAGACATGATTGTAACATATTGGCCAACCAGTTTACTGTTTTCTTGTAAACATCTTCTACAATTTGTATTAACATTTTGTAAACACAATTTGATGTTTCATCTCCTCCTACTTCCATTTCATACCAGTAAGCAAGCCATTTCATATTTATCTCCTTAAATTATTATGTATCAGTTTATTTTTTGTGGTAGTTTAGTATTTTTTGAATTATGGAGATAAGTGGTTATAAAAAACATTGTATTAAACTTTGTTCACATTTATTTTGGTTTTGATCTCCATTTTGCCCAGTTTGCTTTCATAAAGTTTCACGATCTCTTTCATGAACCCTTAATCAAATTTAGATAACTCTAAAAAGCCTCTTACATTATTTCACTGTCTACATAACGTTCAGACAGTTAACAGTAGTATCCTAGAAAACCATCAGTCTACAGCAGCGCATTCCACAGCTCATCTTATTTTCAGTCTCTGCCTCATACCTTAAGACTTCGTTCAAGTTAGTGTTTGTCCTCTCTGCTCCAAGAGAATTTGTCAGGCCAAAGATCCTGGGACTCAGCCTTAAGGAAGGACTGATGAGGGAGCTCGGGTTAAGCCATGGAAATGTCAGTCCAAATGCTAGCACATACTCACTTACCCAGTTGTGTTTCGGCTTCTGTTAATTTTAACCACCCTTATTGATTATGCATAATGTTGAAGGCGGCAATGTATATTTTACCTACCCAACAGGAAGCAAATCTGATCTGGTCAGTATCGAAAGAAAAAATTTTTTTCTCAGATAACCCCAATTTTCCACATGGCACTCTCCTGCAAGCCCTTCATTTCCTCCTTACGCATGGTGAAGACTTACCTGGACCTCCAGAGAGCATCCTGGTTAACTTTACCAAAGCCTTTTGCTTTTTCCAAGTCAGGAACACAAAGCTCAGGGGAAATCTTAAGCTTTGGTTTTAAAGCAAGCAAATGGAAATGGATTTCTCCTTCTGTGTAACTGGAGATGGAGCTTTAGCTTGCTGTGTAACATTGACCAGATATGTGAGTTCCTCCCTACCATCAGTTGCTCTAAGACTGTCTCTAGCCCAGTGTTACAAACCTGCTATCTGAGCAGTTTTTTGTGCTGCTTATCTCCCCACATCACTTCCCTTTCTAAATCTACTCTAAATCGCTTGAGACTTTTGCCTGACTGATTCTGAGTATGTCATTTTATGTTCCCCCTCCTCATCCCCTCACAGCCAAGCTTCCACGTCCCCTGAGTTTTTCTTCTCAGCCTGTTAAGGTTTTGCTTTTTCTTCCCTTTGTGTTGCTCCCCACTTTACAGTCAGAGGACCATCACTTTTCTAAAGGGGTCTGAATAAACAGGATTTGGTATATAAAATGTTGTCATCATTGAAGTTATTTTTGCTCATTTTACTTCAATGTTCATCAACATTAATATTTATTTTTCTAGTCATGACCGGCAGGTTCACTGAGTTATGAAAATATTCTTTACTGTACCCCTGAGAGCTAAATGTTCTTATCATTATCTGGATTTGTGCTATAGTCAATCTTTTTTTTTTTTTTTTTTTTTTTTTTTACAAAAATTACAACAGCTAAAGATGCAGCTCAATAAATTAGAATATAATCAAAATACAAATAATTTCAGTAATTCAGTTCTAAAAATGAAAGTTATATTATATAATTCAATATATATTGAGTGATATTTCAAGTGTTCAGCAGGTTTTATGATTTTGGCTTACAGGTAATAAAAAACTGATAATTATATTCCTTAGGAATTATAGTAGAAAAACAAGTAAGGAATTTCAAAACAGAGATGTGATGTTATGGCCATGCTATGACGTATTTAATCATGTTTAAGACTGCTTGTTGATTAAAAAAAAGCAAGCTGTTCACAAAGTGTAAGCATATTTTTGGATGGACGAGTGGAAGAAAAAGTGCAGGATAAAAAAGTGTGCAAGCAACAGGAATAACTATAGTCACAATAGGATTGGGAGCCAAAGCCCATTCATGAGTTTGCTGGCAATACACAAGGTGTGAATTCTATTGACTACAACTATCGTATTACTTTGGTTAAGCCCTTGCTGAACTAGATTCAGGTGTTGCTTGGTGGTCCAAAGCCTTTATTGAGATCAAAATAAATGTTTTATTTCATTTAGAAATCAAGGTCACAGAGTCTGGATAAACAGAGGAAATGATCAGAATCCAGGTTGCTTAAGGTCCAGTGAGACATTTCTGTAGTCCGTGATGATCTGGGGAGCCATCGTCATCTATTGGTGTTGGTCTCCTTTGTTTTATCAAGTCCAAGGTCAGAGCAGCCATCGAAAAGTAAAAATTACAGCATTGTATGATTTAAGGTGACTGTAATATTAACCTTATTTTCATTTTTTAAATTGTTTTTTCTAAAGATTTTTTTAAGTAAAATAAAATCTCTTCAAAGATAGCAACAGTATTTTTTTCTTCATTTGCTGGTTCAGTAACTTCTTAAGCTTATTAGAATACATTTTGAATAAAATATATGTAATAGTATCAAACCAAGATATTATATTGAATGTCTCTTTTCTGTAGTATTTTTATGTCCATTGACCACAAGGACAAATTTCCTGAGAAATAGCCATATAAATATAAAATAGCTCAAATTTTAGCTACACCGAATTAGTCAAACAGTTTACACTGGTCAGTAAGCAAAATATTACTCAATAAAATATACACTCAACAAAAATATAAATGCAGCACTTTTTTTTTGGTCTCATTTTTCATGAGCTGAACTCAAAGATCTAAATCATTTTCTATTTACACAAAATAACAATTTCTGTCAAATATTCTTCATAAATCTGTCTAAATTTGTTATACTGAGCACTCCTCCTTTGCAGAGATAATCCATCCCACCTCACAGGTGTGGCATATCAAGATGCTGATTAGATAGCATGATTAGTGCACAGGTGTGCCTGAGGCTGGCCATAATAAAAGACCACTCTGAAACGTGCTGTTTTATCACATAGCACAATGCTACAGATGTCGCAAGTTTTGAGGGAGTGTGTAACTGGCATGCTGACTGCAGGGGTGTCAACCAGAGCTGTTGTCCATGAATTGAATGTTCATTCCTCTACCATAAGCCATTTCCAAAGGCATTTCAGATAATTTGGCAGTACATCCAACCAGCCTCACAATTGCAGACCACGTGTAACCACACCAGCCCAGGACCACCACATCCAACATGCACCACCAAAGAATTTCTGCACAACTTGTCGGAAACCGTCTCAAGGAATCTCATCTGCATGCTTTTCATCCTTATCAGAATCTCGACTTGACTGCAGTTCGTTGTTGTAACCGACTTGAGTGGGCAAATCCTCACATTCTATGGCATCTGGCACACTGGAGAGGTGTCCTTTTCACGGCTGAATCCCGGTTTTCACTGTTCAGGGCAGACAGCATGTGTGGCGTCATGTGGGTGAACAGTTTGCTGATATCAACGTTGTGGATCGAGTGGCCCATGGTGGCAGTGAGGTTATGGTATGGGCAGGCATATGTCATGGACATCGAATACAGGTGTATTTTATCGATGGCATTTTGAATGCACAGAGATACCGTGGCGAGATCCTGAGGCCCATTGTTGTGCCATTCATCCATGACCATCACCTCATGTTACAGCATGATAATGCACGGCTCCATGTTGCAAGGATCTGTACACAATTCCTGGAAGCTGAAAACATCCCAGTTCTTGCATGGCCAGCATACTCACCAGACATGTCACCCATTTAGCATGTTTGAGATGCTCTGGATTGGCGTATACAACAGCGTGTTCCAGTTCCTGCCAATATCCATCAAATTCCCATAGCCATTGAAGAGGAGTTTACCAACATTCCATAGGCCACAATCAACAACCTGATCAACTCTAATCAAAGAAGATGTGTTGCAATGCGTGAGGCAAATGGTGGTCACACCAGATACTGACTGGTTTTCATACCCCTCCCTCCTCCCAATAAACCAAAAAGGCAGATTTCAAAGTGGTCTTTTATTGTGGCCAGCCTAAGGCACACCTGTAAAATAATCATGCTGTCTAATCAGTAGTGTGTGTGTGTATATATATATATATATATATATATATATATATATATATATATATATATATATATATATATATATATATATATATATGCATTTATATTTTTGTTCAGTGTATATTCAAGAAAAGCATTCCTAGATACATTGGTAAGTAAATGGATCTGCAGCTAAGAATCACCTCTCAGATTCCAACATGTCTATAAGACTTACATAAATCAGCAGATGACATGCTTTCATGGCATGTATTTCTTTTACTAGCATTTTGAAGGTTTTGCCAGATGTTTATGGAAGTTATAGAGGTTCTCTGAACCCCCATATTTATGCTCATTATCATGCATTTCAAAGGTGAGCTGTGAACCTTACAGTGCCTTCTCCCACACATTGGCATCATGCCTCACTGCAAATCTACATTTAAGTAAATCAAGTTCTCTCTTATTATCTGTTTGTCAGTGTGCATTTCTCCTTCAGTTCCTTCCTTTCTTTCCTCACTCATAGCTGTAAGCCATGGGACTTCTTCATGCACCTGAAGGGCATGATGGATTTTAAGCAAAAGTTTTGAATGTGCAGCATTGAGCCTTAAACATGTAAACGCAAGAGGCTTGCTGACCTTTTGCTCAAAACTGTTCAATAGACAGGCATCACACAGCTGTCTAACGGATACAAAGTCATCATTGTACACATCCAAATATCAGATAAAGGTCAATGCAGAGATACAGAGAAGATGAGCAGCATAACCTACCATTAAGGGTTCACCCTGGCTTTTTAGATAAGTGTTTGTAAATATAGTGTATGCACAGTACTGTATGGTGATAAATTATAATGCTTGCAAGGTCAGCTTTGTCTTATTATTTATTATCATTTTATTTTATTTGAAATAGTTATTATGCAAGGGGTTACACGATGACAGTGGTAGCACTGTAGCCTTGCAGCAAGAAGGTTCTGTGTTCCATTCCCAGCCTGAGATCTTTCTGCATAGAGTTTAGAAGTTCTCCTTGTGGGTTCTCTCTGGGTACTCCAGGTTTCTTCCACAGTCCACAAACATGACTGTTAGGTCAACTGGTTACTCTAAATTTCCTTTAGGTATGACTGTGTATGTCTGCCTGTTTTGTGTTTCTCTGTGCTGCCCTGTGATAAACTGGCAGCCTGCCCAGAGAGAACCCTGCCACTTGCCCAATGACCGCTGGAGGTAGGCACCAGCTCCCCAGTAACCATGCAAGGACAAGTGGGTATAGACAATGGATACAGTACACAAAATTATACTTATTTTATTTAACAATAATACAATAATAATACTATCGGGTTGAGGCTGGGGCCACTGTAAAACTTTGATGATAGCAGACTTTATGTATTCCAACACCAGCTTGAATGTGTTTTGGATCATTGTTGTGTTATAGTTCCAGATTGTGTCCACTTTTCAAATGAGTAGATTTTGATTTAAGGTGAAGCTGAAGAATTTGGATCTGGTTTTCTTTATTCCACCAACTTTAGGCAATGCACTAGTTACCACTTACAGCGAAATATAACCTGGGCATGACAATACCACCCCTATTCTTTCAATTTGGTATAGTGTTAAGTTTGAAAAACTTATTTTATTAAACCTAACAGTTAAATTGTAGGTTGTTACAAAGTCAGTTCTCTGGTAGAGCAGCTGACAATCTGTTGAAATATTGGAAGTGTGGCAAAGAGTGAAGCATGACATTGGGGTGTTTTGTCTGTAGGTTTACAACAACTGAACTGATGACATCACATACATTGTCAACAACAGCCAAGGGTGGAATATAAATGGTTCCCAAAGTAACACTGGTGAACTTGCCTAATAAATAATATGAACTTTCAGTACAGAGTGCTGTACAGTGATGATGGGCTACTCCTGCATGATGCACTCAATTAAGAATTTTTACTTGGTACAGTATTTAAACTTCGTCAGTTACAATCAGAGCAATTCATGCACATAAAATGTAAAATATGTGTTTTTGTTTACACAAACGGCCAGTGTAAGTTTACCACACTGAGTCTTCAGTTGCATTTTTGTTTTAATCAGTCCCGCTGGGACTATTGCAAAATTGTATCATAAACCTTATGAGCTGCTGTTTGCACCTCATTCTGCTTGTCCTTGTTCTATTCATGGGTATATATGATATGAAGATTTTTTTCTGAGAGTCTGAAAGGAATCTTGCATCTTGCATTCAAATGTCAGCCTGAAAAACTTACAACTTGTTTTGGTCTCTCAGCAACCACCATTTCTAGGCTTAAGTCCAATTTGGAGGTATGCCTACATCTTGCCAGCTGGGAGCCCTACACCAGCAGGCAGCACAACACATACCAGTTCCTACTTGTCAGCATCCTGTGCATGGCACTGTGATCTCTGGAACGGAGAATGTGGATTTTCTATGGCAGTTGCTTTTTAAAATCCTTTTGGTTGAAGCGAGGGATGCCGTGTATATTTACAACCACAAAACCATCAATGCTGAAATATCTTACTTAATATTAGTGGGTATTTTTAGGTTCTAACCATTGTATGAAGCTTGCATGACAAGTTTGGCTTCAAATTCTTATGGACCAAGCCATACAGTGTCCTTGGGGGCCATGCTTTACATTTTTGTTGACATTGCTGGCACATATCTCCGGCCAGGACCACAATTGGCTACCACCACAATACTAAGGCCCTAAAACCTTACTATAGATGTTTTGTCAGATTTAATGGAGAGCCTACTAGACCCAGAGAACTGCAAAGACCATTCAAATTTTGTCTTATTTTTGAAGTTGTAGCACACATTTAATCAACTGGAAAGTAAGTATGCTGACTTTGAGTTTGCTGTTAAAATTGGTATTGACTGAAGAATGAAGCTCTTGTTAAGAAAGTATTTTCCTTTTTGTCAGCTTGTATATAAACAGAAGCTGAAATGCATTCCCAGTGTGTAATTATGTCAGATCAGTTGTTGTTTGTCACTTTGAAAATTTGTTTGCAGGCAGAGACAAAAAGGTTAACACCAGGGTGAGTATCAGCTAACTAACAAAACTTACAAGGCCTCAATTCATCCATCAGAATAATTGAGTTTGACTGATTCATAAATGCTGAACAATTGTGTAGCATAATAAAACAGAACTGTACTGCACTATTTTTATATATGAGTATGTATTCATTGGTTAACTAATTTATGCTGTCTTGGAAGTACACTACATTCAAATGATCCAGATGGAGTGTATTAAATAAAATTCACCAAGCACAGGTAGGTCACATCTGACCCTTTCATGGTGTGCCCATTGCTTGTTTTTCAGTCTGCTGTGCACTGCCAAAAAGGAGCCAAGATATAAAGCGTAATATGGTAGATACCACAACAGCTGCCCCTGTGGTGTGTAACAAGGTTTATCCGCCTCTGCCTTGTCTCGTAAACATCACTCTGCCATTGGCCCTGGGGCAGAGTGCTTGCTGACACATGTGAGCCGCCCGCACCTCTCAGTGGCATGTCATTCACTCTCTCATGTTGACACCACGACCCTCTACTGTCTATAGACATGTCAGGTTTCTCTTCTGTCTATGCCACTCTTCTTGCTCTAGATTTTTTTTTTTTTTTCATCTCAAATGAAAAGTAGCTTTGGCTCTACTTAGGAGAAAATTTAACAGGATAGATTTAATAAAATTTCCCACCAATTGGCTTTTTCAAAAACAGCTCTTTTTTATTTCTTCAAATGTCATTGTTTAAGCCAGCTTTTATGCAAATATCTGGGTACTAGTTTAGCAACAAGCTGTTAAAGGAAGATTATTCCATCTGTCTATCTAAATCAACCAATTTTTTGCTAAAGGTCCTGTTTACATGTGGTTCCAAATTCATATCCACCCTGGCATTTCTCATCAGTTTACAACCCTCAGGCAAAGCCACTTTGTAGGAAAGCGATAACAATGTTGCCTTCTCCTGGAACTCACACCATGCTGTTTAGTGCCTCCTCCAGATTGTGTTTTATTTTCTTCTTAACCTGAAAAATAACCCTAAGAAAAATCTGCTAATAGGTCACCATACCTCATTTAGCCATGCTACAGAATGTGTTTTAACAAACAAAACTTGTTCTTTAATCTGAATAGACTGAAAAAGTTCAATCATAAAGTTGTATTCTCTCTTTTTTTGCTGTCAGAAGCTTCTTTCAGGCAGGCATTTTTCAGTAGTGGCACTCCGGGGGTCATTGCACCTCATTATTTTGTGTGAAAAGTGCAGAGACCGACATTTGTTGCACCTCCAAAACAGCAAAAGTAGTAAATGTGATGAATCGATGTCTTTGATTTGGAACAAGCCACACTGGACACTACTGCTATCATCAAACTGCTGATGCTACAGTATCTGTGTTTGGTCAATCCAAAAAAGTATGGAAGGTAAAAAATACCCCAGTTTATCCAGCTGCATTTACAGTTGCTATAAGAAAAGTGTTCCATCTTTAAATTCTAGGATTTTTTTTCCTGTTGTGTTCTCGTTCTTTGGGCTGTACTTCCTTTTTTACAAACTTGTTTAATTAGCTTTATTTTTATTCAATAAATAATAACATGGTGATGTGGGGTTTTGTTCACTTAAGGTTAGACATATATTATCTTAGAATCTGGTAAAGATCAGATCATTTATTTGTTAACCCTGGAACACCAGAGTTCTGTATCCAAGCATATTCATTGAGTACAGTGAAAGGAAACGTTGTGGTAGAGAAAGGTGCACAAGCAATTGGTATAACCACAACCTTGACTGGATTGTGAAGCAAAACCTCTTTAAGAGTTTGGAAAGGATTCACAAGGCATGTGATATGACTGGAGTTAGTGCTTCAAGAGTCACCACATACAGAAGTTTTCAGGACATGGGCTACAGTAGTCACATTCTTTGTATTAAGCTTCTCTAGAGCCAGAGGCAACATCAGAAATGTCTTACCTAATCTATGGAGAAAAAGGACCAGACTATTGCTTAGTGTTGCAAGGTCTTCTTTCAGATGAAAGCACATTCAGAATTTCTCTTAAAAATTAAAGTCACAGAGTCTGGAGGAAAGGTGGAAAGGCACAGAATCCAAGTTTTTCAGGTCTAGTGTGAAGTTTCTATAGTCTAATGATTTTAGGAGATGTGTCATCTTCTGGTGTTGGTCCACTATGTTTTATCAAAACCAAAGTCAGTGCAGCCATCTACTAAGAAATTTTCGAGTAATTCACACTCTATGGAGATGCTGATTTCATTTTCCAACAGGACTAATACAGTATGTGAATATATGTATTAATTGCTATAATAAATTGCATTTTTGCCAATATTCTAATTTCTTAAGATCCACCTACATTAGATTCAGGCAGTTTTTTTTTTTATTGTGATTTTAAGTGTTCTATCCAAAACAGTGACATATAGCCCCTGCTGTTGCTGTGAATAGTAGTGAATTTAAACTGGAATAGATCACATTATGTAAAGTAAACATTGAATCATACTTTATATGCAGAATAAGACAGAATAAGCTAAAAAAGCAGTCACAATAGCATAAAAGGTTTTCCAAGTGAGATGATATTATCATCTTAAATCATTTCTCACCACCACTACAGCTTTACCTTGTCTTTATGGTAGCTGTAATTTCTGTGAAGAACAGAGAAAATCGTTTCAGCTGGAAATTAATACATACCTCTTATGCATATGTATCCCTACATATAAGGCATGATACTGCAGACATTTTTAGGCAAAGCCATTTTATATGGAGATATTTGAGTGAGGTCTGTTTCACTCAATAACTCAATGAATGTTATATTTAAAGAATTTCTTGAATGAATTGGTCAATACATACTTGCAATCTATCTGCATTTTTCAGAATGAATGACTGAATAAATTAATAAATCCATTAATTAACAGATAAGGATGCCTGTCGTCAGGCATTATGTGACCTCTTTTTTCCAATCCATATTGCAGTAGACAGAAGCCAGACATACCTTATCCCTCTGCAATTTTCTTTTGTATCTCTGAGTGAAAATCCCTAAAGTTTCAAGGGGATTTACAGTTAAAATCTTCTATAATATGAAGACTAGATCACAGTGCCATAGCCACAAACTGGGAACGTTATTCTCCCCAAAGTATATCCCCATAAATAAGAACAAAGGTTTGAGAAACTGCTTAGTTCTCTTTTTTGAGCTCCTGCTCATGCTCATATAGAGAATGCTGAGGCTTTTGAATGCTCGTCTTTACTATGCAGCTAATGTGGGGTATGCACAGAGATATGGCACCATTCCGAGAAAGATTGATTTATTTGTCATTTCTTTACTTCAACCACATTTTGCTTCAAGAAATTTTTCTTAACTAATTATGCACCTGTGAGAGAAATTGTGTTGATTGGTTTGATCTGGAGGATAAATGATACATGACAAAAGCCATTAAAGCAAATGAAGAGTATTGGAACAGCAAGTGATTGTGTAAATCTTTCAAATCTCTTCTTTCTTTCTTTCTTTCTTTCTTTCAAAATTTTCCATTCATAACAGCAGCTTTGTCAGTTCTCAGTATATTTATTCAAATGTTTGCCTGTGTCCAAAACCTTCTCCTATAGGTCCCCACTAAGGTGCTCACCAGCAAATGTTTTGTTGTAAAGATACAGACAAACTGCAATTACATTACTGTATTAGTGTCAGTGTAGATGTCAGTAAAAAGCAAACATCTAGCAGCAACCCATCCAAAATGCTGCTGCCAGAGTCCTGACCATTAGTGGTAAATTTTATCATGTTACACCAAATCCTATATCTCTACATGTTTTCGTTGTTTAGCATCTGAAAGAATATACTTTAAAATCTTGCTATTGGTCCATAAGGCACTGAATTGGCCTACATTAATCTCAGAGTTACTTGTCAGGGATCAGCAATGAGGACTCTTCAGATCAACTGAGGCCCTGTTCAGACCTCAAATTAGCATCCGTCTTTGCTGATACACTTTGTATTACCTGATCAACAGGGCTAAGTATCTTGTTTTCTTGCAAACTAACAAGGTATGCTAGCTTAAACATTTACAATGAAACTTTGTTTCTGTATTTTTGAAGAGAAGCAGCCTGTGTTTTGGATGAATCCTAGAAAACAGGCTAGCAAATCATGATCTCCACACTAGTTCTGATGAACAGGTGAAGCATTAAGTACTCTCTTGAAAGTTCATGCACTGTTTCTAAATAAAATCCCATCTGAATTAGGCTATATCAGTCGGTCTGATCTTAACTAAATTTGTTTGTTTTAGAAAATATCAAATAACCTCACATAGTGTATGGATTTTTGTTGGACACAACTACTGATAATTCTGTTTTACTTTCTTCTGTATTGTTGATACTGTTTTGGGCACAATGTTGGACAGTACTGCTTGCCTTATGAATTGTTTGATGTCTTTCCAGGTTTCCACCAGTTAAAGAGCTGTCTCCAGTTGGCACTGCAGTGGGGACTATTTTAGCTGCTGCTATGAATCAAACCATTTTCTACTCCATTGTTGGAGGAAATGAACTAGGTATGGCCTACAGACCAAACACCATGCAGGAAATGAAGACTAATTGAATTCTTTCTCAGGGTACAAAATACAAATAGTCTTTTCCACACACTTCCAACCTAATATGACCTCTTAATATGTGACACAGACTATGGATTTGAAAATAAAACATTATTTTTGTTTTATATTTATTTATTTAAAATAAGAGAAATTTCTGTTTTAGGTTCAAAATTGTTTGTAAATTAGTTTTTTGTTTTAAAATGTTCCTGAGAAAAAAGCAACAGGATTATTCTTAATAATGGAGGTGGAGTTTGTATCAACTCTGGCCTTGCATAGATATAGAAAACACAATTTTTGACACATTCAACCTTTAAATGACTTCCTAAACTTGACAAACACAAAAAATATATTTTGCTTTTGAAAAGTCCTAAAGAAATGAAATTCAATAAAAAGCAGAAAACATGTGTGAGCTAAACTGATAAAAAGGAGGAAAGCAACCTTTTCTTATATTCACTACTTTTTCTTGTTTTCAGGTCACTTTAAAGTGGACAGCAGTACAGGTATCATCTCCATTGCCCAGCCCCTGGACTATGAGAATGTCACAAGCTATGTTCTCAGGGTGCAGGCAGATTCTTTGGGGGTTGTCATGTCCAACCTGCGTGTGCCTTCTAAAAGTAAGACATAATACATTTTAAATATAGTTTACTATGTTTTTGTGATAGACTCCAACAGTAGATTCATTATGGATATAATTTAAGATGTCCACTGTATTTTTCCAACCCATTATGCTTTGTGTGAATTAGTGGCTTTTGTCTGCAACAATCATATAGGAAATAGCAGAGAGAAAAAGGGGAAAGACATGAAGCTATTCTATCAAAACCTGTTGTCACCTTTGATTGAATAAGAAAAAGTTGTCAAAATTGAAAAAAGTTGTCATAATAACGCCAAATTTAAGTTTGAGATATTTTTTCCAGGTTTGTTTCATTGATGTGTTTTAAAAACTGCTTTGATATGTTTTTCGTTTTGCACAATTACATTCTGAAACACAAAGCAACACCTTCACATAACCCTATGGAAAAACTATATAATCAAATTTTATATAAATGTATGCATTAAGATGCCACCTGAGTGCCCTTGTGTGGCAAGGCTTCTTCCAAAATCAAACTGCAAAGATGGAGCAATCGAACTGATGAATTGCCACAATTCTATAGCTTTTGCACCTATGGATGTCATTGGTTAATCTTTGTTCACCCTCATTTCAAAAGATTTCTTCCCAAAAGAGGAGATTATTGATAGAGAAATATTATATGCCATGTTGTTCACCACACAATCATGGGGTAGGCTATTGATTTGAAAGTTGTCCACCAGGCTGTCATTGTAACCCTCCACAATGAGTTTCAACCCCAAAAGTTCTTTGGTAAAGATATTGGCCCTTCTTAGTTCTGTATCCATCTTAAGGTTGGTGGAAGGAAAAAGTGCGGTAGATGCACTGTTGCATTCTTGATAGGATTGTGACACAAAACCCATTCAAAAAGTACATGGAAGGGGTGAATTCACAGGGTTTGGATTGCAGCTTGAGTCAGTGGTTCAAGGTCTGCCACACATAAACATATGCATGGCATGGGCTACAACAGCCATTGTACTTAAGCCAAATAATTTAGAAACCTATGCTTTCCCAACCCCAAAGCAGGGCCACATGATCCATCAATGTGGCATAGGAGCCCCAGCCAAGTTCTGAGTCCATATACTGTGCAATACCTTTTATATTCTTTTTAATACACCCACATTTCTGACCCAAAAACTCTTATTTTTGCTCTTATGTAATATTCTAACTTATGTAATATATAACTTTTTGTAATATGGGCTGTAAGACATCATCAAAATCAACAGAAAAAAAACACCTGAAAAATATTGCTCGATTTGTAACAAATGCATAAAATGTACCAGTTTCTCTTTTTTAACTTTAATTTGCTGAAATTAAATAAATCTTCAAAGATATTCTTATTCACTGAAAGCTGAAGACAGAATGTCACATTTTAGAATTCCAGATCTTTTCCTTGTAGAGTGTCCACAGGGATAAAATTGTGGATTTTACAGATATTTGTATATACTTGGCTGTGTGCCCTCTTCCACAAATACAAGTTTTACAAAGCTATTGTGAAGTTGCTTTGTTTGTACCTCACAGAGACTTTAGATAACACTTTCTCTGATATCCCTACTCTATCTAGATTTTCATTAGGCTTGTTAATGACCAGATTACTGACACACAAGTTTCCTATGATGATGAATAAAATGCTGCCTCCAAACCTGGTCAAGGAATAATCGATGGCCTACTCTTTTTGCCTCTCATCTTCTCACTCTGTGTGGCCCTTACATTCTAATGACAGTAATTACAAGTAAACAGTAGTCAGGCACACAAAACCATAAGAAATGGAAAGTAGAGGGCTCTTGTCTCACACATAAGGGAGAGTTTTTGAGTGGGTAGATGTATTTTTTTCTTTTCTCACTTGTAACCAATTATGGAGGTTTCATGATAAAGAAAAGCTTTTATCTCAGTGATGTGGTTAATTGAGTTAGGTTGCACACCACTTGTGCACTTTTGGGTCAGTGCAATTATGTCACCTCTTAGGATTAATGTACAGTTTATGTATATAATACTGTCTGTATGCACACATTACTTTATGATAAGGTCAGAATGTAACACAGTCATGCTTTCTAGATGAGAACATATCCCTTACTGCTCTCCAGCCTGCTTCGAAGCAACCCTTTCTTTTAATGGGACTGGGGTTTTTTTCGTGTGTTTATGAGTGTGTAAGAGTGAACTAGAGAAAGGCACTTACTGTATTTATGTTTTAAACATCTTGGGGGAATATAGGCACTTTTAAAAAAAGAGAAGGATAAGAGAGAAACTCATCCCCTTGAGCCCTGTCCATATGTGATTCACAGTACAGTGTTTTGGAAGGGTTTTCCAATTCCCATGATGCATCCTTCACTTTCACTGCAGGATAACTTTACATTTTTTGTATTTTGACAGAAAAAAGGTCCTCGATGTTGTATTTACCCAACCTACTGAGGGATTTTGCACAGAGCATGTGCGTGCTGACTATTGCCTAAGTGACACTGTGACAAATTAGACAAAAAAGCTTTTTATTCACTCTGTGCATTATTTTTCTCTTTAAGACACATGGGATGAAAAATTCAGGCCTAACAAAATGGCCAGTTCACGTTCCATTGTGTAAGATTTATAACTATCGGGTATCAAGAGGCTTGTTATAATATTCTTTGCTAAATTTTAAATTTTGTGTAAAATTTAATTGTTTTGAAGTAGGGTTATCCACAGCCTCAAATCAAAGGTAGATTTAGAGAATTTTACCCATATTTTTGCCATCTTGCTTCTTATGTTTCTTTTAACTAGTTGTGCTGAATTACAACTCAAGATTATTATTTACACTGCAGTTCAAAATGATTCTGTTACACTGTTAGATACACATTTACTGTCATGTCAAATTGTATGGAAAAGAACCTTATACCTAACAATACAAGTAAGACAACTAAAAATAATTTCTTAGAATTTCAGATTGTATCACATTTTTATAATTTCTAAAAGCATTATTCAGCTCAGAATTTAATATTTGCACAATCTGTTGGTAAACAAAGAAATTCACAACGATTTTACACCATGCTAAATTTTTCTTCAACTCGAAACAAAAATTATCTCTTCATTATTGGCACAAATGTGTTAATTTTACCTAAATATATTCTCACAGAATTTAATTAGAATATGAAAATGTATCCTTACACAATTACAGCGCCTTGCACGATTACATACGTCTCTTAAACATTTCCAAAGCAATCCATTTTGAAAGGAAGCCAGAAAACTTTGCCACAGAAGTTTGCCACATGTGAAGTAGGAAACAAAGCAGTCATGTGGGAGAAGGTGCTCTAGTGAGATCCGACCGGATTTGAACTGTTTAGCCTACATTCAAAATTCTTTGTGACAAAAAATGAATAATGAACATAACCTTGAACTCAATATCCCCAGCATAGTGGTGGCAGCATCATGCTGTGTCGTGTTCAGAGTTGATGAGAAGACGGATAGAGCTAAATACAGGGCAATCTGTTAGAAGCTTCAAAGATTTTAAACTGCGATGAGTGTGTATCTGTCACCATGACAATGAACCTTAACAAGCAGATAGAAATACAATAGATCACTGGTTTAAATCACAGAATATCAATGCATTAGAATGGTTCAGTCAAAGTCCAGGCCTAAAACCACTGGACAATCTATGTGACTGCTCCCTCCAATCTGATCTCCAATTTTTGTCCTATTTACAAATATGCACTTTTTTGCATTGGTCTGTTTCTCAGAATTTTAAATGACAAAATGTGGAAAAAGTTCAGAGTATCCAAACCTTTGTATGAAATTTTATAAGAGCACTTCAAAAGGTTATCATAGCCAATTAGAAATTACTTGATAAAAAGTTTGGTTTTCAAGTTTTGTTTTTTTTAATCTCATTACAAAAGCAAGGTTAATCTCTTACCACAGTTTCAAAGCCCATAGAAATTGTTTCAGAAGTGACCGTCTTTAAAAGTGTAAAATAAAAAAAGATTTTTTTTCTTCCCAATGTGATGATGGGTTTTCTTAAAAAAAGTTTTTCTGGGTTACTTTTCATGAAATAATAAATTTCAGAATAGTCGTGGGAACAGAAGAACTTACTCTGATCTGACAGTTTCAAGGCCAGATTATACAGCATCTGATCATCTACGGGCCGCATGACTGAATAAGCTTCTGGCTGTTAAAGATGAAGCTTTCCTAACCAGTCTTTCTCATTTATAAATGTATGAGGGTTCAGTAAACCTGGCTTTTAAGGCACTTGAAATACAGTGACTCACTCAAATTGGTGTTACTCACAGTACATGCCAAAGTTTTTTTTTTTTGGTTTTACATTACCTAAGGGAAATGGAAATTAGACTTGCATTTTTAGCTAAGTGAAAATCTGTCCTGAACCTTGTTTGTTTGTTTATTTGTTTAATTTTATCCTGCTGTTTTTGCTTTTTACAGCCAACACTGCCAAGGTGTTCATTAACATACAGGATGAGAATGACCACCCTCCCGTTTTCTCCAGGAAGCTCTACATAGGTGGTGTGACTGAAGACACCAAGATTTTCAGCTCTGTCCTCAAAATAGTGGTAAGAAAAAAGAAAACATAAAAAACAACTTTTTAGTGCAAGCACGTGTGGAGGGGATTGGCTGAACCAGCAGTGCCTGATTCCCTCCCCTGGCAGCCTTGGTGTGACAATTCATCCGATCAGCTTTACTCTTCACAGTTTGATCTGTTCCACTATCTCTGGTTACATCTCTTTGTCAGTTTTGCTCTATTCGTTGTCTGCTTTCATTCAAAAGCAGGTGCCACTTGCATCTTGTTCTCAATAGACAGCATTAAAACAATAGAAATATGTTGCAAGAATATATGGCAGTGTGTTTTTGTTACTTATCTCCCCAGTGATATTACCTTGTGAAGCTTTGGCCATTCTCAAACATAAACTTGCTGTTGTTCCTATAAACTTGCTGTTGTTTTTTAAACAGCAGTTAACTTCAGTTCCCATGTTAGGTGGTATCATTTAATGTAGATGTCATTATTTTTTTTCACTTATATAGTATAAATTCCATATTTCTCTATTTTCAGTCAAAATATGATTACATGATTGAAACTTTACAACTTTTATGATCAAGCTTAACATTATGATCATCACTGTGATAAATATTAGGCAGCAAGCGAACATTTTGGCTTCAAGGTAGGAAAATAGTGAAGCATAAAGATTTGAGCAACAAGCTGCATAGATGCAGACCAGTCAGTATACTTATTCTAACCCCTGTCCAGTGCCAAAAGTACAGATAGTGGGTATTTGACCATCACAACTGGACCACAGAGGAAGGGAAATCTTCCACTGATAACAATGAATAGTCTCCTATTAAGGGACCATATAGCAACACAACACACGATATAAAGAAGGCAGTCCAGTAGATTAAGGGCTATGCTTAGGGCAATGTTCTGCTGAGAAACCTTGAGTACTTTTAAACATACCACCTACCTAAAGACAGACCATGTACACCCTTTCATGGAAACTGTATATCCTGATCACTGTGGCCCCTTTCAGTTGAATAAGGTGCTCTGCCACAAAGCAAAACTTGTTCTAATGAAATTACATCAGACTAATAGAACACTATTAGAACACTCGAAGACACTTCCAAAATGGTTTAAGTGGCTCAATGACATTTTGAGGTGTTGACTTGGCCTTAAGATTCTCTAGATCTCTGGACTGAGCAATCAAAGGTCCACCTCACAACTTACAGGAGGACTGAAAGGATGCTGCCAACATATTGGTCTCAGATACTAGAATAATTGTCACTTTCAGACTATTGTTTTGTTCCATGATCTAAATGTTCTTTACCCATCAACTGATGTGGAATGGGGAATTGAAGTCAACCCACCAATATTACTTACCCAGTCCACCTCAGGAGGTAGTGACAGATCCATGACCACTACAAACTGCAGAGCAAAAATGAAATACTGATATGATACAAAGGAAAGACAGATCGACTTGATAACATGAAAGGACAGTGATCGTTAATGAGGACTTTGTGCTTTCATGTTGATTGCGAACTTGTGATCTGAAAGGGTGTTACAGTATGCCTCGATAGGTCAGGAGTATTGGCCAAAATTGAAACCGGCAGGTCAGGCTTTTTAAAGATCGGTGATCGACCAGAAAACTGCAATCGGTGCACCCCTAACAGTAATAACAGCAATCACTCTGTAGAACAATTGATTGCTATAATCAGTGTAACAACCATTAATACAAACAAAATATATTTAACAGTTATTGAAGAAGCACTTGAACATGTCTTGATTATGTCTACACATTCGACAGAACATTCCCAAGGAGAGGAAAAACTTGAAAATGTTCTGCATTCATCTTCCATGTGCTATGTTTATATATAGCGCTTCATTTCGATTTCTGTTTTTATCTCTCTCCATCTTTCAATCTTTCAAGTATCTTTTGCACTCTCTCTAACTATCAGGTATGCATTTTCTTATTAAGCTCAGTCTTATACAGCAAGGGAGAAGTATTTCCCCTTCCATAGCCAAGCCAGGTCAAAATTTGGTGATGACTGCATTTTTTCTGCATATCAGGGGCAAGGCATGAAGCACTTGGGTTATTTTGTATACTTGTACCCTCACCATGTGTACCAGGCATAGGAGAATTACACTTGCTGCTGCTGGCAGCAGAGAGTCTAGTCATGCTTTTTAAAGTTTGTGTTGAATGCATACAAGCCGAATGTGGCTTTTAGACTTGACTCCTACATTGGTGCAGTATTCTCCAAAAATGAGCCCCCATAGAAGGATCATATAAATGCTGGTACAGGGAAACCTGCTCATTTCAAATCATCCAGTTTGAGTGAAAGGTGGCAGGTGCTATCTGCACTGAGTTACAAAAATTCTGAGGTGCACGACCAGACACCCCAACAGCCCAACGTGCTGTGGATAGCACAATCGGCAAATGAACCTTCGCATCCAGTTTAATTCCTCAACTATAAATCTAGCTTTAAGAGAGAGCTAAAATTAGACTTTTCTTGATTGCTATTTCTATTTAGTGTATAGGTAAAATAAAATCTCTTAATAGTTACCATTTGGACTAAATATTTGTATTTTTCTTTCTTGTATTACTTAAGTAGCCAAGACTAACCTTCACAGCAGAAAAAAACTAAAAGAATATAGATAATATTGACTGTTTTGATACATCTGTGATCAGCTGAAAGAAGTGAAATCTTTGTTGCAGGAAAATTCCAATGTCCACACTCATCAATAAGATATTTTGGGTCTCTTCTCCAACAGAAAAACAAACAGAAAAGTAAAACAAATCCTCCTCACTTGTCAAGAAGTGTTTATGTTTGGCTAACAGTAAACCCCCAGACAACTAATCTGTGAAGTAATCATGTATAAACCCAAACTATAGATGGGGAGGAAATTATTTAAACTTTCTGATAACAGTGTTTATTGTCCAGAACCTTTCAAAAATTATTTTGATGTATATGTGTATGTTGTGTTAGAATAGAACCAAATGACAGCTTCTTTATGTCTTATTTAATTTGAAAACCAAGTGTTTATTACTAGAGGTGGCAATATCTGATAATCATGTATCAGTTACAAAACTGAGTCCTTTTCTCCTCCACTGGATGAAATTTAGGTACAGGTTAAAAAAAAAAAAAAAAAAAAAAAAAAAAAAAGAGTTTGCCTCCCACTTTGCTCCCCAGAAACACAAGGATTACAAGCACAGGTTTTTGTAATATGAAAAATTTTCAAGGTTTAATTTTGGTGGTGTGTACTAAAGTGTGTACTATAAAGAATTTTTAATTAATCAGATAAATCTGTGCTGTGGTTAAATAAGTATGTTTTTGTGTGATACTTTTAATCAGAAACTAACCAGATTCATGGCAATGAAAATTACTCTTTACAGCTTCCCTTGTAACTGCTTGCTCCCCTGTTTTTTAACACTGCGAATAACTGTACTTAAGCATGAGAAGCTCTCAGGGTTCTTTCATAAAAAGCTAATTCCTTGGTGTCTTAAAAAAGAATTAAATGTATGTTAAACCTTAAGCACCCACTTCTGGTGCCCTACTTTTAACACCTCAGTCTGTCCATAAAAATTTAAGGGTTTGCCCTCTATCAGAAATGTTGGTAAATATATTTGGTAAAATCTACCCCAGTGAGAATATCTGACTATGTTGATTTATGCATTCTTTTCTTCAGGACTACACCTATTGCTACCCATCCACCTCTGTTACAACTGCAGGGGAAAAAAAGAGATTGCTGCTATTTATCAGTGTCACCACACACAAACTCAAAAAAATGTATGCATCTGAGCTAAGTGGCTGATGAGGTTTGGTGAATCCTTGATGGTGAAAATCTGTGTACACACACACACACACAAATATATATATATATATATATATATATATATATATATATATATATATATATATATATATATATATATATATATCACAGTAAAAAAAAAAAAGCTTTAGTGAAAGCTTGCTCCCCCAAACCCTCTGCTTTTTGGATTTTTTTTTAAGCTAAAAATGAGCTCATTGTTAGGATGCCTGGCCAAACATTTTTGTTCAGTCCCTACACTCCCCATTATTAAGCACACCGGGCTGCTGTTTTCTCTGAAAATATCACTCTGCCCTGCCTGATCAACACCAAGTGTCAGGCACATAGCAATAATTGGATGCACATAATGTCACTGGAGACAAATTTGGATTTGTTACTAATAAATACTAGCAAGATACTGTTCGCTGTGTCAATTGAACTTTTTCACAGTAGAAATTACATGTATTCCAGTAGGTAATGGAAAGGTATATTACTAATGGTTCTATTTCAACTTGGCACATGGTTTTTATTAAGAGGAATTATAGCACTTAAAGCAACATTGTCATTTGACCTCTTTTTTAAATATTATGTTGATAATTTATAATTTCTTTTCTTTTATAATTGCTTTTCTATTACAGGCTACTGATAGGGATACAGGGAACTTCAGCGCCATGGCATACCGCCTAATTATACCTCCCACAGCAGAAGGTCAGGACAGCTTTGTCATCGAGGCCTACACTGGAATCATTAAGTCAGCCATCATGTTTCGAAATATGCGCAGGTCCTACTTCAAGTTTGAAGTCATTGCCACTGATGACTATGGGAAAGGTTTCAGCAGCAGTGCTGAAGTGGTGGTGAGTATTCTGTTTAGAGGTTTTTGCAATTACATTTTGTGTACATATTACTAAGAACAGTTTTCAAGGTGATTATGCAGTCCTAGTTGTTGGCTTATATTTTTTAGCCGCAGCCTGTAGATTTATACTAAGAGTAGCTTACAATGTGAATTGATGCATAAATTGTAAGATTTATTTCCTCCCAATACCTGTACAATATATTTGCCTTTATATCACATTTCTTTTAGAATAGATTTGCTTGCCTGATATTTTCTTTGGAATTTTGATAAATCCCACAGAATTTTGCTATGTTATTGATAACTTGTGTCAAACTCAAACTCAAAACCCTTCACTGTAGTTCACAGAGATTTATTTTTACAGGTAGAATTTTTAAGAAAGGTATCTTTTTTATCAGATTCATATGTTTTCGATTACACTGAACATAACCAGAGATCACAGCACTTTCAGTCACAAATTATGCTAAACAAAAGAATTCTTGTTAGATATCAATACTATTAAGTTTGCATTAAACAGTCTCATAGACTTATTCTACTTGAGGCAGCAAGAAAGGTGCACTTGAAAATAGTAAAAGGCATCTCAGATTTGTATCAGGTAAAAGAGTTATTTGTTTCTGAGTCCTGATAACTGAGAACTCCCAATAACACTTATTTTCAAAAGGCAAGTCAATATGCCTGAGAAGGCCCAAAACTGGTCACAGAACAATTACTCACAAACAGATTTACACAAAAACATGCATAGCTATCTACAACTTTTTACAATGACACATGGCTAATAAAACATATTAGCCATGTTAAACATTGAGAATTACAACAGCTACTTTTCTACCTAAAATGATGCTGGTAAAATTGTTCTTGCATTTTTGTACAAAAAAAACTTCCCACACATTTCAGCTGTGTAGTGAAATTGTTTTAACCACAGCCAATCATTTTTTAGAACTGCAGCTCAGGACAACTCATTCCTGTTATTATGGGATTTGACGATGTTGACCTCCAAATTTTCTTTCACCATGACAATTTGAGTATATTCTCTCAGCAATAATGATGTGGCCTCCATACTCCCCTGAAATCAACTCTATGAACATTATCATTTAATTAAATTACATTAGATCTATAGAGTAGTAGTGCATCAAAGTATCCTGTTTTAAGCATATACAGAGTGGGAAGTAAGTATTGAACATATCTATTTCTTCTCAATAAATTTATTTCTAATGAAGCTAATAAAAAATTGTTCACACCAGATTTTGATATCAATGCAAGTAGTCCAAACATACAAAGAAATAAAAGAATAAATCCATAAATTAAGTTATGTCTAATAAAGTGGAATATCACAGGGATTGCTATTCAACTGAAATCTATTAAATTTTGAGTAGAAAAGTATTTTCTGGTAATGATAACTTCAAGGCATCTCATGTATCAGGTGTGATTTTGACCCATCTTTAAGGTTCAAGGAGCCTATTGTCTTTGAGCTTTGAACTTCAGTTTTTTCCACAAATTTCTATTTGGATTTAATTGACATGACAACACCTGTCAATCAATCCAGTGAGTTTTTCCAGCAACTGACCAATCAGCAGTTGCAGTTTGTCCCATAGTGAAACACCCCAACCTGGAGGAACTGAACCTGCTTTACCTCTGACAATGTTGTTAGAGTTTATCATGCACAAATGCGCAACAGTCAAAGAGATTTTGTGAAACGTAATTGGAAAAAAATGGCTAAACATCGTCAGTGTGGAACATGCAATTACAACACGTTTTTTACAGGGGATTTAGAGGGTGCAATAGAGTATTTTCCATTTCCAAAACCTAAACGGAGTTTGGAAAAATCTAAAAAAAATAAATGTCTGTGGCTGACCTCATAAGCAGCTGAATACAACAGTGATCAACAGTATTACTACCATATATTCATCTGTAAAAGGTAACTGCAAGTAAATCTCCCATCTCCCAAATAAATAATGTCTGGGTGCCCTGGGTCTAAAGCACAGAAAAGATGCCGCAGATTATATCTGTCTGCTGCATGTTCCACATATTGTACGGGCAAAAGGTGTCTGAGTGGGACAGATTAGTGCAGCCAGACTGCTGACAATATTGATGCAATAAAACCAAAATGAAAAACACCATGATTAAACCTGAATATTGTGCCATGTTATTTAACAAACAAAAATGAATACTAACAGCCACCAGAGCCCTGAAAACCCATCACGTACCCAAAGGTATATTAAAGATAAAACAAATGAAAAGAATTCCCCCCCTCAAAGTTCTTTTACAGGTTCATATGACACACATTCATTTTTTGTACAAGCAATTTAGCACTCCTTATTTAGAATCTTTTGAGATCAGGACCTTGGGTTTTAACGTCTATTTCTCTGTGATTTCCCACAAATAAATTCACAGACCTGATATATGACTCGTTCAAAAAATTTTTAATATCTTCTTTGCCTTAATGTTGGCTGATAAGGCAAAAATACCTCACCAAATGTCTCAGGTAACACTGTGAGGTTCACTGCCTCCAACATTATAACTGTATTTGTTTGTTGGAGGTTCGCTCTGAGTTATACTTCCTCATGTGCAGAGCAAACTTGGCTGAGTGTCATGTCAATTGGGCTGATTGACTTTAAAACTTGTGTTTTCAAACTTTAAAAATTGTGCTTTTACCTGGTGGGTCTTTTGTGTTTGTCTGTCCAGATTTGTTTTATTTCTAAACAATCAGATTCTGGTCTCATCTTACTTGATAATACTCTCTCAGTATTTTATTGGCTTGTCCAAGTTGTGCTGCACACTTAAAAATAAACTTTTAACAGGCGTTTTCTTCAGCAGTGGAGTGTTACACAGTGTTATTCATAGATGTCCAGTGCGCTATATATGGTTTTGATGGAGCAACTGTATCTGCTTATTCCAGATATTTCTAAAGCCTTATGTTAGTTAATTGTTTGTTGTTCCATTGAAGTACTGGAATTGGAGGCATTTAATGACACGTGGGGACTAGGGTCTTCCTGGACCGTATATAAGAGGCTTTCACTCTGAACATTGGAGAGCAAGCACTACACATATGGAGACGGTAGTTGGCCCACACCTGCGGGAGGTTTGCATGTATGAGAAGTCCACACATGCGAGAGGTCACCCATGTGTGCTGATCAGCAGCATACCTGAGCTGCCGACCACATCCCCTTGATTTTGTTTTGAAATAAATGTCTCTAACAGGGCTTAAATGGCTGCTTATGTCATGTCCCCCCAATCCTTTGTTGGGGTCTTTGAGCTGTGGCATAACAATGCCAAGTTCACAGCTTACTGGCCCTTCTCCTGTGGTCTCCTCACTGCTCCTTCAACAACTCACTGATGAGCACCTCCAGCCTGTCACCTGTTCACCTTCCACCTCAAGCCCACCTGAGAGAAACGCACAGTTATTCCCAAACGCCACCACTCCCTGCCCACCACATCCTCTGCCAGCCTACTTACCCTCATCCAGGCTTCCTCAACATCTCCAAATCGGGGGCGTCACATGGTGTACTGGGTAGAGCGGGTGCCCTATATGCAAGGGTATAGTCCTCTTCGCAGTTGTCCCTGGTTCGCCTCCCGACGTCGGTACTTTTACCACGTCTTCCGCCTTCTCTCTACCCCCTTTCCTGTCAACCTACAGTTGGAAAGTGGAAACGGCCAGTTGTGCCAGCCAAAAACAGATTCCTAAAAAAAGAAAGTCTCTAGAACGTAAGCCTATGAAATCCATTCACCATCCTCTCTGACCCACAAATCACATGCTTAACTCACTTACCTGTCTCCTCAGTGCATCCTCTGGTTTGATTCCCCTTAGCCACTCCAAAACTTCTTTCTTCATTTACACATTTCAAATAAATTTGTTAAACATGCTTCTGTGTTCATAGTTGTCACCTAAGAGTCCATTTAACCAGCATTATGTCACACTGTCAGAAATCTTGGACCTGGCCATGTCTGGTTTATGGCAAAATTATGTTCTTTCCACACCTGAATGACGATCCCAGCAGTGTTCAAAGGAAAATTCTAAAGTCAAGAAAAATGGCCGTAATCAGACCCATAATTATGTTTTGCAAACTAAAGGTTAAAAAGACCTTGTGAAATTGCTTTGCCATCATGACATGCTTCTTGTGAGTTTTGTTAGTACCTTGGTAGTGAAAGACCTTTTTCCAGACATATTGAGGACTAAACCATCTGACACAATTGTGTGCTGATGTGGAGCAGAACTGCTTTCCAAATACTTCAAAATTTAAGGTATTTTTAGACTTTCTATGAACCTCAGTTTCTTCATGTGTTTAATAGGTATTCCACTTTATCACACATGATTTATAGACTAATTTGTTTTAATCTCATAACACGTATGGATTACTTGTGTTGCTAAGAACATGTGATGTCAATTTTAGCGTAATAGCCCAATTAGAAATAGCTTTATGGAGGAAAAACATTATGTGTGATATTTATTTTTCCCGCTTCACACTTGAATGGATTTTTGTTGAGTGAATTGTTAAGGTGATAGAACAGAAAGCAATTATGTGTAGATTTTTTCTTGTCAAAAATTCTTACCAATTGGTAATTGTCCTTAATTCTCCATTGCAACATATAAATAAATAGGACTTTTACAAGTTTAAAATGGTGGGGTATATAATAATGTTTTACTTATGCTGCTGTAAAGAAGTACTGACAAAATATGCTGTTCACAACAATCACTCAAAACATTCTCAAGAACAAATAGGCTGTTTATGTGTAAAGGTAAAATTGACTTACCTTGGTTAAAGCTGCTCTGTTTTTTTATTGTTATAACTTGTTAAACGACATTTATATCTTGCCTTATAATGCTTTTGCAGTGCTTTATAGTTTAGTCAACTGAATCATTCACAGTAGGTAAGCACTTAATGTGTGCCCTCTTCCACTTGCTGATGATCCAAATAAAGTCCTTCTTTGTTTCATTGTACAAATTAACTCAAAATATTATGTGCATCTGCCTTGCTTTATGTTTGTCTTTTATTGTAATAATTTGCCTACACACCAACTGTTTCTTTTCTGCTTTTCCCCTTAATTCAGTGGGTTTTTTTTTGCTTTTACTGTGGGAAGCTTTTTTTGTTTCAGTGAAATATGTCTGGCTAACAAGTCTCTAATGAGACAGAAGGAGGGTCTGGGACATTGCCTGAATATGAGAGAGCAGCGAGTGCATAAGCATGGCACTCGTTAATTTTCAAGGGGAAACCTAATTTTCCAAGAGGCACATGGGAGATTTGGCTTCAGAGCACAAAGGCCATTGCCTATGCACTTAACTGTGGCATCAAAATTATAGACCTGCTAGGTTTGCCGCATGGCACCAATACAAGCAGGCAATTACAGGCTCTGACTTGCTGCATCAAAAGAATCATTTAAATGAGTCGGCCAAACTCACAGTGGGGCACATGAATAACTCGCCTAATCACAATTTATCTTGACTTCCTGTGGTCTTTTTAACTCATGGTCCCATTTTTTCCTGCTTTTCCCCCCGTCTGTGCTCCACTCATTTTCTCAGGTTTCAGTAGTCAACGCATTAGACATGCAGGTTGTTGTCTCCACTGTCCCTCCCACTTTAGTGGAAGAGAAGAAAGAGGAGCTCATTAGGTAAGACATAAGTCAACCTTAAAATTTGAAAGTAAATGTATCACTTTCACCTGAAAACATAAGCATAGTTGTGGGTATGTAAAACTTTTAATTATTTCTGTACTCATTTTCTATGACATTTCATGTATAAATATATTAAATCATAACAAATTACATTTTACAATATTATACATATAACTGTACTTCTACGAATACTCTCCCCTGTAATGTGTAATTGACTTGCAATATAGGACATTTTCTTGACCTGTTAGTATTATTTTTCACTCCTTTTTTTGCAACATTTATTCCATGAATCACTTGTTTTTAGCGGTAGCAAAAGTTTGATATTGGAGTTAGAGATTCACACCCAAGTCTGCTGAGAAACATAGTCCATAGCATGTCTTGGGTTTTCCTCTGGGTCTGCTGGTGGGATGTGCCCGGAACACCTCACTATGGAAATGTCTAGGAGGCATCCTAACCAGATGGCCTGAGCCACCCTTAACTGGCTCCTCTCGATGTGGAGAAGCAGCAGCTCTACTCTTGAGCCCCTCACAGATGACTGAGCATCTCACCCTTTCTTGAGCCCAGACACCCTGCTTAAGAAACTCATTTCAGCTGTTTGTATCCACGATCATGTCCTACCACAACCTCTACCACAATACCAATATACAAACAAATGTTTTCAACACAGTTGTGCACTTGACAGTCAATGGCACTCTACAAAGAGGCTCAATAAAGAAGCTGACTGTTCAGAGTCCTGCATTCAAGGATATTAATAGAGAGTCTAGTGGAAGGAAGAAGGGTGGTAGAACCAAGAAGGTGCAGAAGCAACTGACACAAAGTCCATTCAAGAGTTTTATGGAATTTTACAAGATGTGGACTTCAGCAGTTGTTGGTGCTTTAAGAGCCATCAAACTGCCAAGGAAGAACAACTGTCACATTCCTTTTATTCAACTACTTCTGAAACAGAGATCATGTTGGAAGTGTCTTAACTGAGAAAGCTGTAAACAATCAGTGGGGTAATGTCAGAAAGATGATGAAAGACACATGACCCAATAGAGCAAATTTTATTGGACTTATGTTATTTACCAATTTTCTAAGAAAATGAGTAGTGAGTTTTCAAAAACTGTAAATCACAGTCATAAATATCAACAAAAATAAATTCTTGAAATATATCATGCTGTGTGCAATAAATCTACAAAACATGACTTTCACTTTCTGAATTGAATTATTCACATAAATTAACTTTGCAATGATATTCTAATTTACTGAGGTGCACCTGCATAATAATAAATTGTAGACAAAGCACTATTTATATAATGCAGGTGACTGGTCATTTTTTGTACCCAGCATCATTGTAGCTTAGTCATTGTAGCTTAGTTAGGGGTGTAGTAATGTTTTCAGGGTCGGTTTTTAGAGTCAGAGTGAAAGACCTGACATTTACCAGTTACATAGAATCAGCTGACAAAACTGTTAGAACATGACCCAGTGGATGAGGTTACTTACCGCCAGTTAGTTTGGCATTCTTGTTTTGGAGCCCCCTGTTTGACTTTTAATTTTTCACCCTGTACCAAACATCCAACTTCACACCATCTACCTTGCACATGGTAAAATCACACTAACAGGTGTCTAGTACGTTATCATATGCTACCACCCAAAATGGGGGTGTAGAACATTCTGAATGGCAAGTCTGTATTTATGCTGGGCTGTTAAAATCTGTTTAGGGAAGTCTGTTAATTTCAAGTGGGCTGCACAGTGGTGGAGTTGCCTCCACTGTTGCCTTTCAGAAAAAGGGCCTGATGTACAATTCCCAGCCAGGTTTTTTATGTTTAGAGTTTGTGTTCTTCCTCTGCATGTGTGGGTTCTCCCAGTTTACTTTGGTTTACCACAGTCTGCAAATTTATCCATCTTTCTAAATTGCCCTCGTTGTTTGTCCTGTGTGTCTCTGTGTTGCCTTGTAATGGACTTCTTGACCTGTTCAGGATATACTCTGCCCTTCACCCAATGACCACTGAGGATAGGCACCAGACAGATTTTTCCCTGCCTCAAAAGGAATTCGGAGCCTTATTTTTCCAAAAGGCCCAGTATTGAGAAGAAAATTGCTTTCCAAAAGGAAGGTCATTGCTAGAGTGTGCTACTTAAGATGAGAGGCTGTCATATTACTGAGGGCACCAGGGCATCAGCTGTGATTTTAAATTAAGATGAATCTATCTTTGCCTTATGTTTGTCTAAAAAAACAATTGTTTTTTTTAAAAGGCAGGCATATTTTTCCTTCTGTTCATAAAGTTGAATTGAGATTTTTTTTGGCTTACTTTAGCATTCTGGAGCGTCATATCCAGGACCAGATTCCTGGTGCCAAGGTGATCGTTGAGTCAATCGGGCCACGTCGTCACGGTGACGGCTTTGAGCTGGAGGACTACTCTAAGTCAGATCTAATGGTGTATGCTATTGACCCACTAACAAACAGAGCCATTTCGCGGCAGGAGCTCTTCAAGTAAGTGGGTGAATTTTATTATAAGACTTTGAGTAAACCATTTTGTGTATGTTAAAATCCAAATTCTCTTGGTGAGTTATGTGTTTTGCCTGTAGTCTCTGTTTACCTTTGTCTTTTTTGAATAACAAAAATGTCTTTCTCAGGTTGCCCTTGTCATTTTCTTTTCAGTGATTTCCCTCCACTGCCTCTTTCTTCTTTTTTCACAGCTTTGATTATCCTGCAGGTGTACAATGTCTGTCAATAATGGAAGAAACAGTATGTAGGTGAAGAGGATCGAGTGAGGTCAAAGTAATATTAACTGAGAGTCTAGTGGAGAGTAATTCCCAATCTGTCGACCAACCTATCATTCCAGTGCCTCAAAAGCTCTTAAAGGATCTTAGAGCTGGAAAAGCATACCAACATTGAGTACTGTGTTGCTAAGAGAGTGTCCTTAAACACAAAAAAGACAAAGAACCACAGACAGATAGGTGCAAGAAATTTTAGACTAAAGATAAGATAAAAAGGTAAAACCTCAGAACTATCCTTGCACACACAGTTGCTATGTTCTGTATTCTGCCTGTCAAAGTGATCAGATAATATTTAAAAAGCTGCAACCACTAAACCAGGTTAGTTTCCCACAGACAAGATTCCTCCATTAACAAAATATTTATCTTCACATTGCTAATGCAATGTGCGTTACTAATGCAATACTGTTGTGATCCATTTGCAATTCTTTGTTCCCCAGTTCCTTCCATATAATTTGTGCTATATTAACATTTCAACCTTTACAACACTGAGCTCCTTCAGTATATGGGTGCTATGGCGTCTGATATTTAGTTTTGTACCATTTTTTTTTCTTTTTTTTGCTGTAAAAAAACTCTCATAGAGAAAGAAATTAAGACGCTTTCGAATTATTTGACCATCTTGTACTCTTTGAAAGATAACTACCTCCCCCTACTTTCAGCTCGACACACCATTTGATCTTTAAATCAGCCACAAGACTGTGGGCTGTTTTTAAGAGATTCAGCTTTTTAAAATCTTTAACTTTTTCTATAAAATCACTGTTTAAGTTTGATGATGATTTCAATCAAATATTATATAGGTACATTTTTTTTTTAAATTGTCATTTATTTCAGAAAATCTAACTCATATAGATTAATTGCACATAGGGTGAAGTATTTCAGCCATTTGTTTCTTGTAATTTTGATGATTATGACTTACAGACAACAAAACCCAAAAATTTAGTGTCTCAAAAAATTTGATCACACAGTATAAATAAAAAAGGTATATTTTAAACAAAATGTCACGGTTCTAAAAAAGTATGTTCATTTCTATGCACTCAATACTAACATCGTCCTTTTGATAGTATCCCATAGATTCTCTATGGGGTTCAGGTCAGGTAAGTTTGCTGGCCAATCAAACACAGTAACACCTGGTCATTGAACCAGTTTTTGCCATCCTGTTTTAAATGCACTCTGTAGAAACATGTATCAATATCCCATTTGACTGGGCAGACGGAGGCTTGGGGTTTTTCCACTCTCCTGTTCTCACCATCTGAGTCTGGAGACCGGAAGGGGGAGCAGACTGTCTGGGCTGGTGGGCTGCTCTGCGATGGCGAGGGCCTGGGAGGTCTGCTTGTTTTTGCCCTGGAATGAAGGTGACCACCCCCTGGATCCAAGAGCTGGTTGCCCTTTGGGGGGAACCGTTACCTGGACCCGGGAATATAGAGTGTATATGGGAAGTGCGAGTGGGCATATGATGTCCATTCCTGTGTGTCCTTATGTTGGGTGTGTGTGTCAGACAACAATTGTGAGAGCTACACTGCCACATGGGACACGTTAAAAAATAAAGACCACAAGCCAGGAACGATTAAAGAGGTTTATTGACAATAATAGAAATGTGCAAGATGACCAGCAGCTTTTCCTCCAGATCTGCTATCTAGTCAAACTCTGCAGAACAGAAAAGGAGGTGAGTGACGTAGACAACAAACTTTTTTTTTTTTTGTCAAAGCAGGAAGAAAATCCTTACCCGATAGAGATGGTTTCCTGGGCACTCCTCCTTGGAGAGTCATACCTTAGCAAAATTGTATCCCTGGAGAAATAACTGCAAGGGAACAGAGATTGTCCGTATACCGGGGATTGTTTCACCTGTAGGACTGTATAGAGCAGATGACTCTAT
Source organism: Anableps anableps (assembly GCA_014839685.1). Taxonomy (NCBI): domain Eukaryota; kingdom Metazoa; phylum Chordata; class Actinopteri; order Cyprinodontiformes; family Anablepidae; genus Anableps; species Anableps anableps. The sequence goes on from CM026076.1 coordinate 21,195,852, forward strand.
ATGCTGGAAACCAGGAACAATGATGCCACGGAGTTTGGATATTCTGATAGTGGAGTAAGCCACAGATCACTCTCTGATCTACTTCTCTGGGTAAAACATGGGAGAGACGGAAGTTAAAGTGTCCACAATCCAGTAATTTTAGTCAGAGGAATGGTCCATGCAAATAATAAGACAGCCAAAAAAGGAAAAACATGTCCAAAATCCGTGAGGCTATTATCAGCGTCCAGGTACATGAAACAAGGTTAAGAGCCAAAATCAGTTTCATTCACAATACAGATGAGGAGTAGGCGCAGGTGGTGGTTAGGAGGCCGAAAACAAGTCAGGTACATGATCAGAAAAAAGAATATTTGACAGAAATGCTTGAAGATTGAAACATGGATAAAAACAAACAATTTTGTTCTGAGTGACTGAGGAGTAGGTGTTTAAATAGGCAACAGCACTGGAGAGAGCAATGACTGGCTCAGCAGGAGTGGGAGGAGCAGTTACCATGAAACATGTCACGGTACAGAGAAATCATGACAGATACATGGCTGCATCGACTGTGGACTTCAGAAAACACAATTGACCAACACCCTTAGATGATACAGCATCCCAAAACATCACTGACTGTTGAAACATCAAGCTGGACTTCAAGTAATGTATATTAGGTGCCTCTGCACTCTTCCTCCAAACCCTTGGGACCATGATTTCGTAATGAAATGCAAATTTTGTTTTCATCTGAAAAGAAGACTTTGGACCACTGCGCAACAGCGTAATTCTTTTTCTCCTGAGCCCAGGTAAGACATTTCTGATATCGTATCTTGTTCTGGAAAAGATTCATTTGTGTGTATTGACTCTTGATCTGCTAACTCCAGCCTCATTCTACTCTTTGTGAAGCTCCATCAAATTCTTGAATGGCTTTTGCTTGACAACCCTCTTAAGGCTGTGGGTTATCCTTGTCGCATCTGTTCCTGCCCAACTCAGCTTTCTATGATATGCTTAAATAAAGCATTTTGTGAACAATCAGCTTCTTTAGCAATGACCTCTTGTGGCTTCCCTTCCTTGTGGAGTGTGTCAATGATTGTTTTCTGGGCAGTCTTTCCCATGATTGTGTAGCCTACTGATCTAGACTGAGAGACCATGCAGAGGCTCAGGAAATCTTTGCAGGTGGTTTAAGCTAATTAGCTGATTAGGGTGCAACACCATGAGTTTCAAATATTTAACTTTTTCACAGTGGCTAGATAAAACCTACATAAAATCTTTATGACTCTAAAGTTTGTCAGAAGCTTTGTCACTGAGTTGTCAAAGGAGTATTTTTTTCATGCTAAGGTTTAATTTTGTCTTTGTGACATTTTGCACTGCATTTTGAAATATTTATATATAATGTATTCATCTTGTAGTATTCACACACTTTTACACAGGAAACAGGTTTTTCTAGTTACATGCATAGCTTACATTTATCAATCTGACACTATCTGTATGTATTTCTTTTAATCCTTGTTGATTGTCATTCCTGTTTTTACCCTGAACACAGCCACCCAACCTTTGAAATTGTTCTTTGCATTTGTACGGGATTGATCTTTGAACAATACTTGTGTGCTTTTGACAATCTAAGCAGCACTAGAGACCTTTCTTGAGGACAAAACTGGGTTTGGAGTCAAGTGGAGGGTTGGACTTGTGTTTTAGAAGCTGCTTTTTTGTCATTTGCCAAACTATCAATTGCTATGGTAGGGACACCAATAAAAAGAGATTGCAGCTAATTTTAACATTATAGTCCTGCTTTATAAGCATTTATTTCCTTTAATTACTACCAGAAATCCATATAGATTCAAATGAATAGCTATTTATGTATGCAACACATGTCTGACAGTGCTGAGGAGTAATTGCATGTTATATGGCTCTGACTTTGTCATAGAAGGAGAAAGACAGTGTGTTGTATTATAGCGTGTCCCTGTTCCACCTTGAATGCAGCACTCACAACCATTTCAGCTCTCTAGAGAATAGATTGCCACAGACCAGTTAATAACCTTCATCTACACTTATTTATCCACCTATGGAAAAACAGAAATGACAGTAATTGGACATGGCACCATGTATACTTCTTTGTGATGCAAAATGTTTGAAAGCTATTTTGTTTTTGCTACTTTAACAACATGCTATTTCTACCACAATATCAATGCTAATTCAGCCACGTCTGTTAATAATACAGAAAGAAGTGGTGCTCATAACTATTGATGTTAAATTCTGCTCATATAATTGTTTCAGTTTATATTCACAATTAGGAATAAATAATATTTTTGTGTAATCAGTCATTATTAATGTTTTTTTTTTTATAATATTACTAAATGTCAGTGTCTGACATTAAGAATTAAGATTTTGCAAAGAAAGAACTTGGAAAAACTGATATTTTAAGTGTTAATACTCTAGAGATGCACCAAGTTTGGCCACTACCTAGTTCTCTTTAATATCTGCCTTTACAGGGTCCTGTGTGGCTCAGTGGTAGAGCAGGTGTAACATATACAGAGGCTAGAAACCTGGAGCTCACTTCTGGGTTTGATTCCTGACCTGGGCCATTTACTTTATGTTTTTCCCTTCTCTCTCTGCCCTTCTTCCTGTCAAGCTACTAATAAATAAGTGGTCATTATTATTTATATTAAGACCAGAGGCAATGTCCCACTCTGTGTATGACTGAGCGGTTGCTGTAAAGCATTGTTTAACTAATTTTAGGTAAAGTCAAAATGATTTGACATTTCACTCTTTTTTTTTTTCATGTTTACGCATATTAGTGATTAGCAGAGTTAGCTTAGATTACTGAAAAGATCTGTCCCTGTGTCTATATTCTAGAGCCTGCAGACCCATCCTGTAGGTGAAAGATTTTCAAAAGGCTGCCAACATCTCCAATACATTGTGTTCCATAACAAACAGGTTGAAAGCTCAAAAGAAAAAAAAAAACAGAGCTACTTTACTGTGAGACATTCTGCCTTTCTGTGATGAGCTGAGATCAGCTCTGGGGTCACTTCACTCTTTCTACAATCCATCAAAACATCTCTAACGCATGCATAAAGTTATATAATGAAAGGTTTCTTCTTGTACCCAAAATGGTAGGGTATGAAACAATCAGAATTTCCAAATTAAAACATGGAGGAGTGGAATGACCAGGACCTGCTGGTCTAGCTCTCTATTGTAATCTTTTCTTTTGAAATAGCCGCTTTTCTCCTTTCTCTGAGTTCGTTTATTTCACCAGTACTGACTGTAATGACTTCCATACCTAAGAGGCTGCTGTCAGTAAAGCTTGGTAGTTCTTAGTTATGATGTGTTCACTGATCAGAAAAATATATGATTTTTGAGTTTCTGACCAGCAGATTTCTATGCTTATCGCTAACATTCTCTAATTTTATCCTTTTGGGAATCAAGTTTCATCAGTCTTAATTTGTTTTTCATATTCACTTCCCTTTTTCTCCTTTTTAATATTGTGAGTATTAAAAAGGTGAACTACTTTGCAGGTCGCCAGTCCCTGTGATGGACTGGTGACCTGTCCAGGGTATACCCAGTCTTTCACCCAATTGGACATAGGCACCAGTCTCCCCGTGATCCTGCAAGGCTGAACAGATATAGATGATGATGGATGGATAATTACATTCCTTTTACAAAATGTGATTGTAAAAACAAAGCAAGGCACTACCTGTTAAGACCTTGTGTAGACCCCGAATCAAAGATAATAGCCGCTTCTCTACTAGAGCTCCTCTAACTGGTTCTGCCCCAGTCCGCCCCACCCAGACTCATCTCCATTAGCAGATCCACCGCAGCCCTCTTCATTTTTTGTATTCACTTCAGGGGTAGTACAAGCCGTGCCAAGCTGTGTATTGTGTGGAAGCAATTTGATTGACATCAGACTACATTCGTTGATTGGCCCATGACACTGCAGACTCCAAACAACATTTCTCATATAGTACAGCAGTGGATCGGCAGACATGCCGTCTGCTATTAGAGAGCTGCTCAGTGTGGAGGAGCATTATTATGAGTTTAATCTTGAGCAGCACCAGGAACACAAGCGTTAACTTTTGGAGCAGAATGACCATGATTTTGCAGCCCTACGAGCAGTAAGTCTCTCTGAAGAATGGGAACGCAATGAAGAAGAGAGAACACTCAGCTCTGGATAGCATTCTGTTGGAGCTACAGTTTTGCGCCAACAGTGTAAAACACCAGAACTACATAAAATTAGCTTGGTGCGATGTGCATTTTATTTTTTGTTTGGAATTTTTTTTAAAATAAAGTTCATGCGTGGATATTGGTTTACATCTTTTGACTGCATAACCTAAATCCAAAAGATTGAACGTTTAAAAAAAAAAAAAAAAAAAAAAAAAAAAAAAAAAAAAAAAAAAAAAAAAAAAAAAAGTGCCAGAATATAGATATATTGTATAGCAAAATAATCAGCTGATCTGAATTTTTTTCATTATGGGCCAGTAATGAAGACAAAAAAAAAAATATCTGTGTTTAGTTGAGTCCATCAAAACTCCAACCTCAAGGTTCTCCATTGCTGAGAGTCACAGCAAACATCATCAGAGAGTCGTCCTCAACTTCTGCACGCTCATGGCTCGCCCACATTCCCATATGCATGGCCACAATAGTGAGGAACAGACCGTAATGGAGATGCTCACAGCTGGAGCAGAACCGAAATTCACATTAACCGGTTAGAGTGAGACTTGCCAGTGAAGATGCACCTAATGTAACCTTTTCTTCTTATAGCTATCCTTTCATTTAACTGGATTCTTTTCCATTTGCTGAAAGTTTTATTGTGGTATTTTGTGGTTAGTCTACTATGTACTGATACCAATCATCTAGAAATTTTGAAAACAGGAATAAAACCAGATGTGTGAGTCTCTCATGTTAACAGCTTAGTTAAGAGCTGAAAAAATCTCAATCAAGGCTAAACCTGAATACACAAAGACATACAGAGATCCCTGCACTAATAAGAGATATTGTTCATTTTGAACTGTTTATTTTGTCTTGTAGAACAAATTATTATCTTGTTTTCCCTGTCTTGATTTCCCTGTCTCCAGGTTTCTTGATGGCAATGTCCTGGAAATCAATAAAGAGTTCCAACCATATCTGGGTGAGGGTGGCCGCATCCTTGAGATCCGCTCACCAGACATTGTTGCCAGTGTGAAGAAGGCTGCTCAAGCTGTGGGTTACACAGAGGGAGCACTCCTGGCCCTGGCCATCATCATCATCCTCTGCTGCATTCCTGCCATCCTCATCGTCATGGTCACTTACAAACAGTTAGTGCCTTTTCTTCAGTCATAATTTCTGATTTTTGAAATTAATAAATGTTTTTAACAGTTTTTTTTAGGGATTTCACAAGGAATTTTTTTTTTACAGTGAAGGCAGTTAACTATCTTGAGAGATACCATTTTGCAGTTTTAGCCACAGGGTTTGCCTTGTGTAGACAAATCAGTTATTTATAATTGCTATGTAAACCCGTTTTTAACATCCTGCAGCCTGTAGGCTGTTGTAGGAAAGCCAGGAAGAAAACACAAACAGCTTCACTGAAAAGAGTGCTTGTGATGTGTTGATGATAAAGGGGAAGCACCTCTTGCTTCAATGCCACCTCTAGCTCTCTTGCTTTCTATCTCTGGTTATGTATCTCTCATCAGACATGCTGACTGCGCACTCTGCTGGGCTAATCTCCTGCTCATGCTCTGTGAAAGCTGATTAATTAGCACTCATTTGCGACAAACATCTACAGCCAATTGCTATTGTCACAGCGCGTCTTTGCTCTACTTAATCAACTTTACCCGATGCACACACAATAGGCATTGCTCCCCTTGTTTTCTGGGTTGTGCTGCAATATGCTAGAGTTTTCTAATTCTTTTTAAAACAGCATCCACATTGGTGAAGGAGAGGGGCTGTCATTTTTGCAAGAGCGACTTTCTTTCTCTATGTAGAAGCTGATATGCTGCAAAAGGTTATGTGTGGCAAATGTTTATTCATGGCAGATGGGTGAACTGGTTGTCCACATCCAAATAAACGCACCAAACACATCTGAAAGCTGTTGATGGTGACATTAGAGCTGAAATGCAAACTGTCATGGCAGATGGCACTTTGTAGGTGATGACATTACAATGTAATTTTCTCATTGATGTTTGTCAACATAATTCGATGTTGCATAAATCTGGAAATGACTATAATACTTACAACATCAATTTGCTTACTCGTGTGGAATAATTGAATCTTGTTGTTAATAAGCAATATGAAGCAAACAAGATTCACTTTACAAAATGAGCTTTAGCTGGGAGCCCTACAGTCTTTCAAGCAGGGCTAATGGTTTATGACCTAACATCAAATTTAAGTCTTTTTTTTCCCTTTAAGTGTTAGTCTCTATTGCTTTTCTGAAACTACTTAAAATCCTTTTTTTTAAAAAAAAAAAAAAAAAAAAAAAAAAAAAAAAAAAAAAAAACAGCTGTTATTACATTACCCACATAGGTTCAGTAGTATTTTATTTTGGATTCATAAAATGTGTAATTCTACCAACTAACTGTATTTTTTGTCTCATTTTTCCCTTTTATCTCTTTTTCTCTGCTTCATGGAAACTTTCATCAGATTCAAAGAGTAAGTAATATTTTTTTATTTTACTTTTCAGTATGTTTTAAAAAGTAAAATTTCTTTTTTCAGCATTCTTCTTTTTTTTAAGATAGACCAGATATTGTAACTGTGTCACGTACAAAATGTTTACCCATTAATGCCACCTTTCTGTAATGTTGCTGAGATGATGACATGAAGCAACATAGACTCAACTTGTGGATTATAGACCGAATGGGTAATTTGGCAGAACAGTTCTTCTCAAGTGGAAAATTCGATAAAAGTCAAATGAAAAATGAACCCAAAGCCAACACACATGATCGTTCTGTTGGAAATAGTTGATCTGGCATATCATTTATGCTTAACTGCATGTACAATACTGTTTTTCCTCAATAGTTCTTTTAAAATAAGTCAAATGCTTAAAAAAAAGCACACACAGCAATCATAAATATGGAGTAGAATTTCAACTCATAAGTCGAGGATTAGTTTTATCATCATTGCTTCTTTATAATTTAAAGCATTCTAGCATTTTATTTATTGTGTTCTGCGGAAAGTTCCACTTAGCAATATTTTTGGTGATACTAAAAAATGCCCTGGAAAACAGTGAAAGGGCTGTGGACGCCATTTAGGATCAGCACATGAATTCATTTGAATCTGTGAGAAGATTGAAACACTGTAGCTTCTTAGAAAACAAATAGGAAGTTGTTTTTCTTATAAAGTAGTATAAGAATAACATTATGCAGTAGAACAAATTGTAACTGACATGAAAGCAAATATTTACTTAAGACAGCCATGAAGACTGTGAAATTATAAAATATATTGTGTGTGTGTATATATATATATATATATATATATATATATATATATATATATATATATATATATATATATATATATATATATTAAAAAGTAGATGTAAGCTAAACACATCCACTCTTTCTTTGCATTGTATGTTTGTCTCAGTTTCTTTGCATTGACTTAAAAGAACATGATCATAAGTTGTCTCACTATGCATTCCAGCAATCTCTCCAAACACATCCGTAGGCCCTGCTTAAACCTGTCGTTAACATGCAATATTGCTGATGGTGGGGGAAAAAAGTGGATCTCGACAAGGAGTCCATTCACTCCTGGCAGCTTAGCAACGAACAGGACACAAACAGGTGTATTGAGGGTTCTGTAATTTCACTGACAAAGTCACATTTTTGTTGAGGTTATTTGGTGTGTGAAAGTCCTGCTGATCTTAAATGCGTAGCTTTAGAGATACTGAAGCATCAGTTTTCCAAATTTTTCAAAAATAAAGGAGACTAAGTAATGTGAGACTATCAAGCTCAGTGTCAGCGCATATACACTAAAGATTTGAACGCAAGTTATGATGCATCATCTTTTTATTTTTATTTTAGTGAATCTCATTTACTTTGTAAAGCTTTATAAAAGTTTCTATCAAGAAAGTCCTATCTTAATACTGTGATAATTATTCAGATAGCTGTTAACCAACAGTAATGTCTGATTTTAAACATGATCTTTATAGAATATATGTATTTTTTTAATCAGATGTGTGCAGGTATTATCGCTGATGCTTGACAGCAGTCAGGTCAGTGAGTGTACCTTCAATGTGTCCCAGGATGGGTTGTGTTCAGAATGACAAATTAATGCAGATAAAAATGTTCAAGACTACCTCTGAAGGTGGTCTTTTCCAATCATCAATGTATTATGAGTGTGTACAGAAATGTATTTAGCTCTCCTGGACAAGATTGGATTACTCAGGAATTATATGATATTAGTGCCAAGTGTAAATCGGGGGTTTTTTGTAACTTGAGTTTCAGAGCTCTTTTCAAATATGATCACAAGTTGCATAAGAGAACTGTCTGATTTACTATTATATGGTGTCTGCAAAGCTTTAAAAAAAACATTAAGTCTTAAGTTTAATCATCACAATTTTAGGTCTTAAAAATGTTTGAAATAAGTGTAGAGTTCCCATATAAGGTCCTATATTGGCTTTATTTAGGTCTTGAAGTTGTATATGTATTCATTCATTACATCTTCAGTTGACTTTGATATATGGAAGTAAACAGCCTTATTGCCTGAGGCAATCAGCATACACTCATGAAAACAATTTTCCTCTCAAAACTGGCCTATTAAAGTTTCCTTGGTGAGTTAAAATCAAATTGCTCTTGTTAGTTATTTGTGCCCAGCTGTTTTGCCAGGAACAAAATGTATATTTATCAAGTTTTGGTTTGATATCAATAATGTTGTCTAAAAGGCATCAGTAACAGCTGAAGTTTATTGTGTACTGTGTTTGAGAGTGTTAAAGTTGGACACCCTGTGGGTGTAAAAACACTGAGGTCACAGGCAAGAGCTCAAAAACATCAACTTTAGTGGACTGAATTGTATATTTAATTTGCCTACTCTTTTAAATAAATGAAGTATAAGGTTTTAGCCAGCCATGTTTGCCATTTATACAGACTTAGGTTGTTCTCAAGAGGTACTATGTTGGATTTTTTTTTTTTTTTTTCCCCTGAGGGAAGAAAAATTCATTTAGTTATAAAGTTAATATCAACTTCTTTTGTTTAGGTCATATAGATATAAAACTTAAATCAATACAGTTTTAAAAGGAACAAAAAAGTTTTACATTTACTAATCGAAACCTACAGAAATCCTGCTTTAAGTAAATTGAAAGTAAAGAAGGCAATTGATTTTTGTGTTTTAATTGTCTGGTGGTGTTTTTTTTCTGTTTTGCATGGCAACGTGAATCGCTTATAATGTGTTGTGTGAATGTAAATACTTTGCATAGACGGCAAGCGGAGTGTGCCAAAACTGCCAGGATCCAGATGGCTTTGCCACCAGGAGGGAAAGCAGCTCCAGCCGCTGTCCCCTCTGCTAACCTCTATGAAGAGCTGGGCAACAGCAGCATGTGAGTTATGTCCCTTTGGTGTCTTTCTCTTATCCCACATGTCCCACTGACTACAGTGATGTCCAGGTGCTTTATCTAACTGTGCAGGTTTTCCTCTGCTGAGGTTTAGATCAGACAAGTTGCTCTGAGATGAAGGCTTCTGCTGTTGTCTTGGCTCTTTCTTCCTGCTTTTTGCAACAACAGTTTCAGATTCTAAGTATTAGTACACTTTCCTAAATAATGTTTCTGGTAATTCTAGATGTTGACATGAGAAAGCTCGCTGCCGCCCTTGACATATTAGTAGATTCCTCATTGCATCACTGAACCCCTGTGCCGTTTGTCTTCTTATCCAAGTTCCATACTTGATATATCCAGCTACACCATATGCCACAGAACATCTGGTGATAAAACAAAATAGCTTATGTATGTATTTCTAATATGACTGTGTATGCATTTTTGCAACACCCTCTCTCAAGGTAAGAGTATCTAAGTTCATAAATTACTACAAACCTTTACTTTGATTAATACACACAGTACTTCAACTGTTTACTTAGTTTCCATATGTGTCCAGAGTACTATGCCATCAGCAGAATTACATTTCACACAATAAAACACCACTGTGAGTGTATAATACAATGTTAATACTTGCTCTTTGAGTTCAAAAGTGCACTGGTAGTGATGCTACTATTGTCTGTAGAAAATAAACATTTGTTTCCTAACAGTCAACAAGAAAAGGGTTTCGAGATGGTGCCATTCCTTTCAGGGGTTTTTTCCTAACATGTTCCAGAAACAAATGAAAAAAACACAGTCTATGTAAAGCCTTCTATTCCAAAACTAATGTCTTATATATGCTTTACATCTATGTCAACCAAATCTCACTACTGATTAGGCACGATGCAGAGACGTGCGATATCCCTGCACCTTTTTTTATCTGTGCCCTTATTTCTTCATCAACACCTACCACATTTGTGTATTAGTCTTCTTACCATCTGTCTGTTTTTGTATTCCCATCATTTCTTGTCTCTCTGGATTCAGACTGCAGTAAGTAATCCTCCCATGTGAGCTTTATGAATATTGAGTAATTACCACTTAACAGCAGCTCTCTCATCTCCACCGTCACCTATACCTGTAACTAAAGATATGCATATTGAATAAAATATAAAAATGTTTTGGTGCAGAGGTTATCTTAATAATGGGTTTCTTCAGTTAACACCAAATGCTTTCTGTGTCAGTGTTAAGTGAGCTTGGTCAAGGAGTGGTAGTTTCAAGGGATAGGAAGGTCTTGTGATTGTATTTGTTAGACTTACTGTATTTAATATTTGTGTATAAGTCAAGAGAAGCAAAATGTCCTTTTTTAGATGTAGTGCATTTCTGAAGATATCCATCTTCTCTTCCATCCAATTAGACTAATGTCCTGTTTTATGTTGTTTCCTTATATTCATATTTCTTCATACATCCTTGTGTTGTGACTGATTTTAAATGCATTGGTATGAATTTGTTCTTCATTAGCTATTTTGAGCAAAGTATGTTTGAGTGTTAATATTGTCTTGTTTTTGCAAATCATCCAAACTATGTTGTTCTGAAAGAATATTTATGAGGATTTATGCCTTATGAGATTAAAACTAAAACACAGGGCCTTGCAAAAGCATACATACCCCTTGAACTTTTCACATTTTTTCACGTCACAACCATAAACTTGAACATATTTTACTGGGATGGCAAAATTGTGACATGCATTTGTATTCCATGGCCTTCACTTTTATATCCCTATTAAACTTGGATGAGTTCTGAAGTCCATGTTTAATTACTAAAAAAAAAAATCACCTGAGTGCCTTTTAATTGCAGTGAAACTGCAACTATTTTATGAAGACCTCAGAGGTTAGTTTAAGAACATTGGTGAGCAAAAAGGTTCATGAATAACAAAGCAAGATTAAAACAACATTCTTAATAAAAACTAACCCATGCTTCTCACATTGCAGCTCACAGAGCACTGTTCTATTCATCAGGGCATGGGGAGCATTAACCCCTTAACTGTCATGAGGACACCGGTGTCCTGATGGATCCACTGGATAACATGTAAGCATTTTGAGGGTGACAGTTAAGGGGTTTTAAACAGATAAGCAGCCAAGGTGCTTATGGTAACTCTGGAGAAGCTGCAGACAGCAATAGCCCAGTTGGGTTGACAAGTTGCATTTGTGAACTTGGGCCTTCATCAAAGAAAGGCAAGAAGAAAGCCAGTGTTGAAGAAAGCCATTAGAATACCCTTTTCACAATTTTCCACAAGCCTTGTAGGGGACATAGCAAACATTTGTTTGTCCTGGATAGGTTGTACTGAAATTGTAATTTCCCCTCGGGATAAATAAAATACTATTGAATTGAATTGAATTGAATTTAGAAGAAGCTTCCCTCTTCAAATAAAACCAAAATTGAACTTCTTAGTCTATATGCAAAGCATAATCTGTGGTGGAACCCTAATGCTGGACTTCACTGCGAATATATACGTTATCACACATCTTAAGCATATCATTTCTATGGCAAGAAATAGTGGTGGCAGCCTCATGCTATGGTGGTGCTGTTCTTTATTAGTCATGAACTCCAAAGGGCTTGAGGCTGGCGTGGATATTCACGTTCCAGTAAGTCAATGACCCTAACATTGAGACAGACCAACCAAAACTAAAATGTTTCAGATCAAAACATTCCTATACTAGAATGGTTTTGTCAAAGCCCAGACCTAAATCCAATGTAGAATTTGTGTCAAGTCTTGAAAGTTGTTGTTCACAGATGCTCTCCATTTAATCATCCTGAGCTTGAGCAATTTTGAAGGAAAAAAATTCAGTCTCTAGATGTGCAATGCTGATGGAGACATGTTCTAACAGATTTGCAGTTTTTATGGCTATGAAAGTAATGACTCAGGATGACTGAATTGACTCAGGATGGCTGAATACAAAAGAACACCACGCTTTTCAAATTTGTCTGTGAAAATTTTGGAATTTTTGTTTTTGAAAATCTATATCCTTCCATTTCACAATTATGTGCTATCTTGAGTTGCTCTATCACAAAATCCAAATAAAATACATTATAGGTTGCACAAAAGGGGCGTGAATGCATTTGTAATGCACAAAATGGAGTCACATATTGGCAGTTGGAATTGGCTGTTTTTTTTTAAAGTACACTGAAAAATTTGCCAATAATTATGCCAATATGAGATGATTTGCTTTTAAAATCTGTCACAATATCTATGAGCTTAGTTTGTATAGCACTGCTGCTTTTTTTCTTCTTAACTTTTCTTTGCTTCCTCACCCCTAAACTATTGTTTTTCATATCTTTTAAGTTTTTTTTCTTTTCACCTTCACCTTCTGCTGGGATAGGGCTAAAATGTCTGCCGCTGAGGAAACCAACCATCAAAGGATTCTTAGCAGCTTCCCCTGTCGCACCATTGCAGCCCATAGTAATGGAGCACTCCTTGTCAACTTACCCAAATCGGAGAGCAACATAACTTATCTCTCTGATGGCAACCCACTCACAACCCACAACCCTGTGTATGATGACAGCAGCCCACTTGGCAGTCCTGTTGTCTTTGCAAAAGAGGAGAATCCAAATGAAATGCGGTTTGCCTTTTCTCCCTCCCATTCAGCTGGGTCAGGGTGTGCCTGGTCAATGCCTGCTCGCATTCATGGAGGGCTGCACAGCTATGATATTTCAAGAAGGCAAGGTCTTATGGACCGAAGTGAGTGGGAGCTGCAGCTTCTCCAAGCAGACAAGAGAGGCAAGCAGAATCTCAAGAGTTTGGACACGCCATACCTAAGTGACAGCATGGAGTCCAAGTTATCAGTCCGTGAGCAGGCCAGGCAGTTTGAGCAGCAGGCTTTTCAAGAACGTAAGCAAAACAGAGACTCGACTGGTTCCCTTTCTTCCATCCTTATCAGAGATATGGACAGTGATGATATGCTGGAGCTGACCTCAGAAACTCTGCTCTCCATCATGGATAACCCTCACAGTCCCATGAGTGTGGGCAGAGATGTGCCACCTAGCATTATCATTATGCAGACAAATGATTCATGGTCCCCATCCAACCAGAGACCAACTCCACCTGTTCTTAGAAAGTTCAGCTCAAGCATCTCCAGCTACATGACAGTACAGCCCTGTCAGATCACTGTTGAAATCATACCGGATCCACCAGAAAATCCACCACCCCCTCCTCCTCACCATTCACGGCCACCATCCCCACTCACATCTCCTCCGCCCTCTCCACCCTCATCTCCTCCACCATCTCCTCGCTCCAGTCTACCTTCCCCTCCCCACTTTGATAAACCTCAGAGTACCAATTTATCTTCTCCTCCTTTTAGAAAACCAGTTGCTCCTCCACCTCCCCCACCACTTCCTCCTCCCTCACCCGCTAGCAATCAGCCACGACCAGTGATTCAGTTTGTCCCAACATCTCTACCACCTTTATCCTCTCTTCGTCCAGTCTCAGAGCGAAAACACCCCCCTCCTCTAACCTCATCAGAAAACAATGTTGGGAAAAAGGAGTTGAAAGGAATCCTAAAGAACATCCAGAATCTCGCTGACATTGAACGATCTGTTGCCAGCCTTTACAGCCAAGTTGACAAAAACTGCAAGGTGCCCAAGTTTAACAAAAAGCCACAAACAACTGAGGAATCAGACGGTGCTAACAAATGGCAAAGCTCTGATCCAGGTGATGAGCAGACCTTGCCAAAACAAATCGACACCAGCTATGAATTTCAAAGTGATTCAGCAAGTCTGAACTGTGCTGAAAATGAAGCAAATCAATCAGACAGTGCAAAGGAGTTTCAACCAACAAGCCAACTGAACACAATCAGCCCTGAACCTGCAGAACTGTGTGAACTCAATTCTTCTCAATCCACAGTATTCTAACTTTTCTATTTCCATATTCTCTTTCACATCTGCATCTCTATGCCTGTCTTTTTTATATTGTTTGTATTGATTATTCTGTGCAGTATTTTATTCATGATTATAAGTTTAAACAATTGACAGTTTTTGTTTTTTTTTGTTTTTTTAGAGAAAATGTTTTTTACTTAATTTTTGTGTGCTTAACAAATTTTAGCAACTTTTCAAGAACACATTAACAAATTACCAACCCTACCTATGTAATATGCTTAAAGGCTTGCAATAGAACAAAAGATTTTCAAAAAAAGAATGAGTCTGCTTCATTTTTTGAAAGTTTTTTTCATATTAGTGTTAAATATAACCTTGCATTAACATATTGGTTAGGTTATGATCTTAGATATGTGTTCTTTCATTTATCCATTTTAGTATAAACATTTCACAGCCAAATTGTGTTATATTAAAAATAGGCTGGGTCCCAAACCTCTGGGGTCTCGCCTGGAGCTACCGCCCTGGCAAGCCTCTCCGAGCCCACAGCTCTTATGCACGTTTGTTGACACTGCAATTTGGTGGCTACATGTTAGAAATTTAAATGATACGTCTTAGAGAAGATACAAAATTCAAAATTACAACATATTTCTTGCTTTAGACTTGTACTGTTTTTCACTTGTTTTCTCTTAATTACCCTAAAGGTATGCCAAGCTGTAAAATAGGTCATAAATTCAGTAAGGCTCATCACATATTTCCTACTTAACCATATTCAGAAAGATGTGGCAGTGTCGCTGAAGACACTTAGAGTATGTAATTATCTGCAGCTGGTTCAAAATATATACAGGGATGGATGATTTTAAACTGTGGAGATGTGGGAATCTTTGAAATAAGTAGTGTCTCATGGGTAACAACACTGGACAATATACACAAACAATGTGGAAACATGTCTACTTGTGTGGATAGAAATGTGTTTCACATTCCCTTAGAGATCACAGCCTCTCCGCTTGAAAAAGTAGTAACTATGATGTTAGCTCAATGGAAAAAGGCTAATTGGAGACCTAATCAATTGTTATTTAAGGCCATTGCCTTTGGGACTGTCAGCAAGTGCTTCTCTCCTTGTTTCCTCTCCTACTCTTGTGACCCTCTGACTGTTTGTGT
The DNA here is from genome assembly GCA_014839685.1 of Anableps anableps. Taxonomy (NCBI): domain Eukaryota; kingdom Metazoa; phylum Chordata; class Actinopteri; order Cyprinodontiformes; family Anablepidae; genus Anableps; species Anableps anableps. The sequence goes on from CM026076.1 coordinate 21,211,315, forward strand.
TTTTCTCCTTTACTTACCCTCGACTTTCTTCAAGTTAGCTCTATAATACTGTTCAGTGCCTGGATTCTCCTTAGTAATCTTTGTTTGTGGTTTCCAGCAGTCCCTGCTAGATTCTTAGAAGATTTTTTATGCAGTTGTGGTGTTGTCAATTCCATTCTTTTTGCACTTAGACCCTTTACTTTCTCCGCTCTTTATTTTTCACCCACATACTTTTTGTGTTTTTGTTTTACCTGCAATGCCCCAAGGCAAATGGACTTAGCATACCTCACATCCAGACCAATGTAATGTTTGATTCATCACATGTTATCCTTGATGGGCAGATCAAAGCCTGGCTAATTCTGTATTCCGTGTTCACTACATGGGGTAATCTCTTTTTTAAAGGAGCTATCAGCTCACATGCTGTTTCTGTTAATCCGAAAGTGGTGTGAACCACAATGGATGGTATTTTTAATATTCTGTTTTTAAAAATCCTTGTATTCAATTTCCTTTTGGTCGTAATTGATGATTTTTAACAGACCTGGAAAAAGATTTTATTTTAAATCCCTTCTGAAAATTTTTAGAATTATGGAGAGCAAAGTAACAACATCAATCGAAGTTGTGTTTTGTTTGACAACCAAACCAATATTAGCATGCTATCATGAAGTATATTTAGGTGAGCACTGAGCAGATGATATGTGCAAATTTAGTTTAGATAAATATCCACCAACCCACAAAATACGTGGGTAATAATGGGAGATTTTGTCTACATACACACACATCTATATATATATATATATATATATATATATGTATGTGTGTGTGTGTGTGTGTGTGTGTGTGGACAGCAAAATCCCATGTTGATGTCAAAGGTGAAAGAAGAACTGGGAGAGTGGTTGCAGATGGTAGAGAGACAATATCAGCTCAAGTAAACCCTTTGAACAACGAAGGGTTGTATCCAGAATACTATCTGCAAATGTGAAAAAGATAAAATGTTGCTTGAAACAAATGGCCCCACAGCAGAAGAAGACCACACCGGGTGCCACTCCTGTCAGCTAAGAACAGGAAGCTAAGGCTACAAGTCGTACAATTCGTGCACCAAACTTTGACAATAACAAATTGGATAGCCGTTGTGTGGTTCGATGAGTCTTGATTTTTGCTGCCACATTCAGATGGTAGAATTAAAACTGGGCATGAACACCATGAAACTATGGATCCATCCTGCCTTGTATTACTGATTCATGTTGGTGGTTGGGTATTTCAAGAATCTGTATTCTTTCAGTTCCTGTTTGATATTTTCACATGGCTTTATTGGTTTCAAAAATCTGCTATTTAAATAACCAACTTGGTTCAATAGATTTACGCACTCTCCCCTATGTCATCTCTTTTGTTTGTGTTTTACTAATTTTAGGAGGTTTGCAATTTTAAATTGGTTTGCCTCCTATGCTCATTTAATTAATTTCCCTTTGGAATTTCCTTTTGGGATCAATAAAGTATATTTGAATTGAATATACCCAGAGCTACTTTTAATAATGTTTGTTTTAAAACCAAAATTCATTTGATTCAGTTTATTTATCTAGTGCCATTTCACAACAAATGCTGCCTCAAAGCACTTTACAAAAAAGTAATTTCAGTTCAATCACACATACATCCCAACTGATCCTAGTTATTAAACAGGTAACAGTTATCAAACATTAAGCTCAGTTTATTATTTAAATTAATTTAAAAAATGTTGTATCTAAGGAAACACAGCAGATTGCATCAAGTCACTGACTTGCAACATTCACTCCTCCTGGACAACCATGTAGAACACCAGACCAGGTGTAGCTTCTATGCAGAAAAAGTTGAAATTACAGCAAATAATGCAAGTTGGAGAGTAGTTGAAGAAGAAAGTGATGGAAAGTGGTCAGTTTGTCCTCCAGCAGCCTAAGCCCATAGCAACATAACCACAGAGATAGCTCACGATGACCTAACACCTTAGAATGAGGTATAGGAGAGACAGAGCCAGGGAGAACTGTCTCTCCGGACTGTATCCCTCCCTGCCAGAGCAGCAGTATAATTTTGGAGTGAATTTTACCTTTCAAATAAAGACTTTACTCAAATTTGCTAAATTGTTTAGTGTCATAAAGAAGCTAACTAGAGATTAACAAGATTTATTAATTTTTCTCTTAATTTGTGAACAGGACAGTAGAATATAACCATATATAATAATTTCAAACTTATTTTCTGAGGTGGTTCTTAGGTCACAATTCTGAACTCTGCATGCTTCTTCATTACTCATCTTCCACCAGTCTCTTTGTGTGCAGACTTTCTAAGGCTGTTCACTGGGTTATTTTTCTTCATGTCGCATGAAGCAGCAACGGGTAGCAGCCAAGCGCACAGGTCATCAATCAGATCCCATTCCCATCATCAGTTGTGCCTGGGAGGTGTGGCATATGTCTGTGCCCTGTCCCTGCCCCATGGTCTCTGCCCATAACAACAGATTACAGCTCTCCAGAGGAATCTCACATCATTACTTAGCCATATATCCAAGAGCATGAACGTGATCATTATTTATTTGCCCTGACAAGTTGGAGGTTTGAATGGAGCAACTTGTTTACTCGCTATTTCTCTGTGACTTTTATTTAATGCCACTGCAGATGAGCTCTTGTTCTCAAAAGCAGCATTAAAATGTTTATTATTTTATGTCTGATGGACTATTTAAAATCTACTCCAAGTTAACATAAAAAATTAACAGGTGATGTTTGTGATGAAAGACAGTCCTTGAGAAGCATTGTTGTTGCCAATGGTAATATCATGATATAAAACTAAAAATTAATAACTCTGAGCACAAACATTCTTATTACAGTCTTTGTTGTGTCTGCCAGTAGCTTCTCCCTATATGACCATTTAAACATTGAGTCTCCCTTTACAATCCTCCTTTCTGCTTTGATGTTTGCATTCACTGCATCTTTCTTTCTCTCTTTTTAATTGAGATAGCAAGGTTGAAAAAAAAACTGCTTTTATCAGCATGATAACTTTGCAACCTTTTGAAAACAATATCTGCAACTCTCATTAAACAGATGAAAATGCACAGTAAGTAAAGCTGCAACTTCCTCACTGGTCTGCAGAAAATAAATACACTAGTACTATAGACTTAGAATTTCATATATTTTCAAAAGTACTTGAAATCTTGCTGTCATGCAATACTCATATGTCTTATTTCTTTTTTCTTTTTCCTTTTTTTTTTTTTTTTTTTTTTTTTTTGTTCTGTGCTGCCCAGGAGACGTGGCCCTGGCAGACAGGTAAGCAGTGCTATTCTAATGGTGACTGGTGGTAGATTATATCCCAGTATTCTTGTATGCAATTAATTTGATGGTGTTGCTACTGAATACTGAATGAAATAAGAATAAATTAGGTTAAAGTAACAATTTTAAATTGTTTGTGTAAAACAAGTCTTTTTTTTTACAGATGGAAAAGCATTTTTGACTGTAAAAAAGCTAATCAGAAACAAAATAAAACATAATCTCAAGATTAAAAATGTATAATAATAATTTTTTTATTGTTTTGAAATATTTAAGGGGTTTCACGTATCTAACGTTAATGATGTTCATTTCTGTTCGATTTCCTATCCCATTACTTAGCAACTTTCCTTTCATTCCTTTCTATTTTTTAGTCTTTTTTTTACCTTTATCCTTAGTAGTTTATAAAATAACCCTATCAGTAAACAAAGATGAAAATGGCTTTCTGACTTTTCATTAGAACTTGTGAATTCTTTATGTGTTGGTGTCTTTCCTTGCTATGCCTCACTTTCATTGCCTTACCCTTTCTCTGCACTAATCTTTGGCAGCAACAACTGCTGAGGCCATCTCTTCTGAGACCAGAGGTAGAAACTCCCCTGCTCTCCCTAATTCATAGGAATTGCAGTCTTTCTGTTGTATACTCACTCTGTACTGAGCTGCTACTATCTCCCTGTTGTCTTTAGCTAAAGAATGCTGAGTAATTTCTCTGTCTGCCTCTCTGAAACACAGGAACTCTCTATGGAGTCAGGCATTGACCCAGGCCAAGACTACTACACACAAGACTATTACAATTATGACCAAGGGTGAGCATGCAGCCAGTAATGTCTCTCATTAAGTGTACTGTATTAGTTAATTTAACAATGTCCTCAAAGTGTCTTCATTGTAAGGATTATTTTGAAAAGTTTTCCTAAAGTATGATCCATTTCATCTCACTTTAGCATTACATAGCCTCAGAGCTTGCATATGTCTGTCTTCTACAATCAATCGAGGTAATTTACTGGATGCTTTCTTGACATGGGTACCGAAACCTCTGAAAGTGTCTTTCATTTAATTGTATGCAGGGTGTTTTGGCTTGTCTTACGTGGCCCTTATGGTCTAAAGAGGAAAAGCATGGCACTCTGAGCCAAAGCTGTTGCAGAGAAATTGTTATTCATTAGTCACTCCTGCTCCTGTCACAGCTGACTTGCACCACTTTGGGAATTACTTTACAGTTTTATCAAAACAAGGAGGAACTTTTGCACATTACAAGCTTAGATCAAAGAGAGGAGATCCAACTTACGGTAATTCTCACTGTCATTACTCTCTAGCTTATTTTACAAGTCACCTTTAGTAATCCTAATTATTGTGTCTGAGTCACTCTGGCATCCATTTGCAAGGGATTGTCACTATAATCACTATATATATATATATATATATATATATATATATATATATATATATATATATATATATATATATATATATATATATATATATATTCCAGTTATCCAGTGCTGTGATGATTTGTGGGGGTAATTTGTGCCACCCCCTGTTTCTAGGGAACCGTAGAAGAATTTGTTCATGTGACCACACATTTTTGAAGAGTCAGTAAGTTAACTCATCCTGCAAAAAAGAGCCTCAATGCATGACATGAAGGCACATTTAAGTCCAAAAGTAGAATTTCTATGATCTAGGTTTTTTGATTGTGTCTAAATAGTTATGCACAAGTTTGAAAACATTTCACACATGTTTTGGTGCTTTGTTAAACTACACTTTGAGTCTATACAGTTAGCATTACTGCTAGCAAAACTGTTGGATGATGCATTTTTGCCAAAATAGTGGGGTTGGGGTGATTTGTGCCTAAGGATGTGGGGTAAGTTGTGCCATTAATTAATATTTTAAAATATATTATTTTATTGTAATTGTACATTATGTTTTTACATTTCATCACTAAAATGTGACATTTCTCATTTTAGACCAAAAATAGAAATAGATCATCACTTGTTGGACAGCTATTGAAGCAGGGCAAACACCCAATCATGAAGTGACAAATTTGCTTCTTCTGCCTTTTTGGGTCATGTATCTCCAAAAGCCATTCTTCTCTTGCCAAATGCTGCAGCAAGAATGCCCAGAATTAGAAGAAAGAAAGTAAAGTCAAAAATCACAACTGACACATCTGAGAAGGAGGAGCTGGAGAAGGCTCAAAAAAGAGATAAAATGTCTGAAATGGGAAAATGAATTCGAGGTAGAATAAAAGGGCTCTCAAAGAATCAAATCAAACTAAACTCATGAAGAAAACGGTTGTGTACAGCAGCTCAGAAGAGAGCACTATGGATATACTGCTTGATGACACCACTGACAATGATGAATCAGACGATGACCTGAAGAACACACATGACAGAGAAAATAAAAAGGGTGAAAAGGGGAAAAGGAATGAAAATAAAAAGACAGGTTTTTTGTCCAAACCCAAAAACAAAGTGGTTGTCTCCAGAAAAGAAAGAACAAATAGTGACATTTCCATTCCACCTCATGACACCACTGACTATAAGAGTTAGATGCTCAAAATGATGATGACAACAAGGATCTGTCTGCTGGGGACTTTCTCATTGTGAACTTTGCAGCCAAACCAAATCCTACAACTACCTTGAGTTTGCTAAGAGGGTTTATGATGCAGACATCACTGCAAAGTTTTTTTGCCGAAGTAGTAAGAAGCCTCTGGATGGAAAGCCCATCTACACTTTCAAAGAAAATGATGGAGTCATCCCATGGGAAGATGTGCATAAGAAACATCGTATAGAAGGAAACCTTCTTGTCTTTGAAGATATGCAATCAATATGCATCACTACAGTACAAATAATTCCTCCTTGCAACTAAGTCCAAGATACCAAAGTTAATGCAGAAGACATCAGAGGGGGTGGTAGACAAAAAAAAATTATAATTGCTTTGTTAGATATTGGGCAAATAAACCCCAGACTTTACTCTTCCTGTATTTGTCTGTAAATTGTGTAGATTTTCATGGGTTAACATGAAGAACAATGTGTATCACCAAATTTTATTTGTTTTTTTAACTTTTTAAAATAATCTTGGTATTGCGTCCATATGCTTAACGAGTCATTCTGGTTAAGATACCTCCTAAACGAATGTATTAATACAGAAAAGGAACCTAAAAAATACATTTCATTAAACATAATTGATTGCAATACAAATACAGAAAACAAAAGAACAACCTTTAGTTGTTATAAGAGCTTCGAAAAGTGCCTGCAATGTGATATAATATTCAGTGATGTTCCCAAAGTTTAAGCTTTAATAATCATCACAATATACTCATAATTTGCTTTTTATTCAAAATATTCAGAAGTAGATAATTTAGAGTAAGGTTTGTAGCAGTTTTAATCACTGGGTTCTGATGTGAAAGTGCATTAGATGGGTTTTTAGGAATATTGATTTAAAGTCAATATTTTTCTCGATAAATCTGAAAATGTAAACAGAATTTATTACTATGCCACTGAAGCAAGCAGTATTTCAAATTTTAGGGCTTGGATAGCAGCTGAATATGGAGCCATGTCATAAAGTTTTATAGTTTCTTGGAGGATGGTTTTTGCAGAAAGAATCCAACAGAAAATAAATTATAGAAAAAGTCCTCGCAAACATGGATGGAATTCTAACAATATATTGAATCTCCTCTTGCTCTTTTTTTGTACATTCCATTGCATTACAGCATTTAGTAGAAAGTGTGGTTAAGCAGTTTAATTTATTGCTGTGCAATGCAAATTGTGGATGCACATCTCAAGACAAACACTAATTAAATGTGTTTTTCTCGTTTTCCCCAGTCACTAATTTCAGTATGCATTTTTGTGTTGCTGTTTTCTCATGCATTGCTAGATATTATAAAAGTATTATATAAGTGAGGGGGGTTTCAATTGAGCCTCTTTGGATGACCTGCCCCCAGTTATTTTGTCAAATTAGCTACTGAGTAAAACCACTCAGTGCACTGGCTTTGTATCATTCTCCCCCCGTAGTGGTTTATTAATTTCCCACAATCTCACTGAATGAGGGGACTGAATACATATGCACACTACATTCTTCAGAATTTTACTCTATTTTTTTTTTTTTTTTTTTTTTTTTTTTTGTTGAACCGTGCATCGCTTACCTTCCTCTTCACAATTATGCAGTACTTTGTGTTGTTTCTGTGACATAAAATTCCGATAACATACACTGAATACACTGAAGTTGGTGGATTTAACATGCCAGTGGCAAGAATATTTTTGCAAAATACTATATATTTATCAGGGGCATTTCCATTTTCAAGTTGTATACTGACATTTCTGCATAGGTTTACTTAAGGAATGGTTAAAAATGAATAACAATTGAATGCAATGTGGAGTATTCTCTAATACATGTGTTTGTTGTCTGTTCTCAGATATGACTTTCCTCAATATGGGAGTCGGAGGAGGCTGATATCTCCCATGTATGATGAATATGGTGAGGTGATCATGGAGGATGATGGGTATTACTATGGTCCACATGGCCCAGAGGTATTACTGATTCTTGAATGTGAATGTTTTTAATACAGTGATAATAGCAAAAACGTTTACTAATATGCAGTGAATATCCAGTGTATTATTTAAATTATATACAGTGTATAACACACCCGTATTCTGGCTATATCATAACAAAAATTCCTAAATAAAATGACTGTCTTAGGGCCGAGGCAGAGGCCGGGATGGCATGAGAGGTAGAGGTCCACCGAAAAGAGTTGCCTTTAGGGACTTGCCGGCAGAGGATGAAATAGTACAGCCTCAGCCAGCAGAGGAAGGTGAGCCTTCTAAGGCTGCCAAGAGACTGAAGTCTGTCATGAAACTCAGCAAACTCCTGGCAGCCAGCAAGGGAGGAGAGCAACCATCTGATGCTGGCCCTTCTGGCCCATCTCCATGGAAGAAAGCCAAGATGCTCAAGATGTTTGGCGCTGGAAAGAAGGACAAGGATTATGCCAAACTGATGTCAGCCCGCCGTATTGACAGCCAGGAAAGTCTTACGGACAGACCGGCAGTCATTGGGCCAATAGATAGCAAGTCAGATGCTCGCAGCCGGCTTAGCAAAGTTTTAAAAAGAATTACCATAGGCAACAAGTTGCAGGTCAGGAGGAAGTCACAGAGTAGCGTGAGTCATGGCTCAGCCACAGGCAGTGAGAAAGATGAAGAGGTTTCGCAGGCAGCCAGCGAGGATGAAAGGAAGTCTAAAGTGTCTATTAGTGTGACTGAAAGTGAGCCAGAAGGAGGTGCAAGTGGAACCAGTAAAGATAAAGACTCTGATGAAGAATCCTCTGAGAAAAGTAGTGTTGACAGAGATTATCTTAAAGTTGATTTAGACAGGGATGACACAAATGAAAGCACTGTGGACTCAGAGGAAGAACCTGATGAAGAGCCAGGTGATTCTGATGAGGAAAGCAAGTCTAAATCTGAAGAGGAAGAGGAAACAGAGAAGGAGTCAGGCAGTGAGAAAGAATCAGAGACTGATGGAGAGTCAGAGTCAGAAAAAGAGTCATTGTCGGAGAAGTCTTCAGCTACAGAGAAAGAGTCAGAAACTGAAAAAGAGTCAGAGTCTGATGAAGAGTCCAGATCTGACAAGGAAACAGAATCAGGAACAGGAACCACAACAGAAAAAGAAACAAGCACTGAAAAGGATTCAGCAACAGAGATGGACTCAGATGAAGACTCTGAGGAAGAAGAGGCATCAGAAAGCACAAGAGAAAGTGGATCTTCTACACGCACTTCTATGAAATCCTCAGCTACTGAGGCCAGCAGAAGGAGCAGTGCTTCTGCTACTGTTAGTGGGAGTGATAGTAAAGGTAGTGAAAGTGCAACTGAGAGTGGTAGTGTTAAAAGTGGTACATCTTCTTCTAGATCAAGTGCAAGATCAACACAGAGAACCAGCTCATCTAGAGTAATCTCAGAGAAGTCCAGCGAAGAACTCAGTGAGGCTGAGTCAGGGACAGGGACAGCTAGTGACGCAGAGTCAGGATCAGTGTCAGGGTCAGGAAGTGAACGTTCTTCATCTCGGGGGTCCAGCAAGAAAAAAACATCAAGTTCAGACATGAATAAAAGATCTTCATCTGGCAGTCAGCATTCCTTTGGAAGCGAGGGGAGTTCAGCTGGGTCTCAGTCCACCAGTGGAAGTCAGCATTCCCGAAAGTCTGTCCTGAGTCATGGTTCAGAGGACGCAATCACAGAGGAGAGTGAGGAGGAGGATGACGAGGAATCTGGAACTGCTGATGAAAGCAAAGATTCTGCAAGTGAGGTTAGCGATGAATCATCATCAAGAAGGTCTAGTGTAGTGTCTGAAGGCCCAGGGCCCTCTGCTCCCTACCGTGGTCAGCCCTACAGTCCTGAGATCAGAAGCACCTCTGATGAGACATACGGAGGACTGTCCCCTATCACTGAAGTGGACGAGGATGCCATCTCTTCTGATAAATCTTCAGTCAGTGCATCAAAGGGCTCAGAAGGCACTGAAGAAACATCAGATGGTGATTCAGAATCTGAAGGGAGCTCAACAGCCTTCTAGCGAGCGAGATATATTGTCCCTGTGAAGTAAGAGTGAATAAAATCAATTACCTTTGCATGGGAGTGAAAAAATATTGCTTGCCTCCACAGAGTGTTTCAAATCTCTGTCTTTTCAAATTTTCCCTGAGTAGGGAAAAAGCTGGTTTCCTGCTGCACATTATCTGAGTCTGACTCTCCTTTTTATAGCGTTAACTTTTTTCTCTCTTTGATGTTCTCTGTGTGCTTTTCATGATTTTGCTTTTTGTACAGCATTATAGTGCTATTTCTACAGTGTGATTTTGCATGTTCTCTTTCATCAGTTTTCCCTGAGTGTTAATATTTTACTTAACTGAAAAATGGTTTCTCACTGTAAATTGACAGATGTTTTCTTAATATGCTCTTTGACTTTTGCTAGATGCAGTATAGTATGACAACGTGCTTTTTCCTCTGTCTACCTATTCCACAGCAGTAAATCATTAACATTAATGGCATCAAAGTACAAACTGTGAAGATCCAGAGGATGGATAGCAAGGAGCATCAGACTATAAGGATTTCAAATATCTTTTCCAAGAAATTGTAGTTCATTTTTTGTGATTTTTTTTTTTTTTTTTTTTTATGTTACCCTTTCCTCTTAGTCATTAACTTTTTAAGCTCATAACTGAAGTTTTATAAAACAGTGTGTCAAAACAAAGGTTGGGGGGAAAAATGCAAAAACATCTTCATATTGTGGTGGTTTCTAGCACCAAAGTTAATAGTGGGTATGTATGGCCATGTTGTAGCTTTTCTCTGAATATGTAATTCACATGGGCACACCGGAAACCGGAAAGTTTTCTTTAATCCCCAATTTGGCAAATGCTTTTTTACAGTCTTCCTTTTTTGCATGTGGAAAGGAGGTCCAAGCATAGCAGAAAATCTTTGTGTGGCTCATTATCTCCATTAGTCTGGACAGGGCCAAAATCATAGATACCCAAAAATATATTTTATTTAGCCACTGAATATACTGCAATTGTGTTTGTAAGAGGCAATGTTTGTTCTTATACAGTAGGAAAAAAAAATTAATGTTTTATCTTGCTTATAATACTCTGGATTAAATTACAAATGCTTTACTTGGTATCAAGCATCTAGTGGGTCATGTCACAGATTAGTGCAATGATAAATAATGCCTGCAAATGTCAATGAACTAATTTGTAAACATTGAGTCAAAATTCCTCAGCAATTGACATGACACCACCTGTCAATCAATTCAGTGAATTTGTCAGCAACTGACCAATCGATGGTCGCAATTTGTCCTAAAGTGAAACGCCCCTTACCTGGAGGAACATGTCAGGGTTTATCGTTACGACTGCGCTGTGATCATGAACATTTGGTCAAAAGTAATCGGGGGAAAAATGGTAAATGTTCAGTGGGGAACATGCAATTTAACATGCTTTACCCAGAGCATTTAGAGGGTGGAATAGAATTTATTCCATTTCAAAAATCCAAATGGAGTCTGAAAAAAATGTAAAAGATAAAAGCCTGTGACCAGGCTCATGAGCAGTCGAATACAACAGTGATCGACGGTATAACTACCACATGTTCATCTGTATGAAGATAACTGCAAGTAAATCTCCCATTTTTGTCATCATTACATTGTATGCTTAATGGTTAAATCAAAGATTAATGCATAAAGCTCAAAACAATAAATGTGTGTTGTGGCTACAAATCTGTTTTCACTGGATACAGTTTCATTATAAAGCAGTAACTTTTCAGGCATGTGATACAAATATTCATATAATCTGACATACATGATCAAAACATAGTTCAGATTTGCTTGTTTACGTACTATTAAGCAATTACTCGCCTGTTTTTTGCAAGTGCAAAATGCGTCCGAGATAACTATGCTGAGAAGGATGCATAGATACAATGACAGAAGACATTGCAGTGCAAATATTTGGAAGATTAATAATAATAATAATAATAATAATAATAATAATAAAATAGATGACAAATGTCCTCCAGCAATGCCAATTTTAAGCAGCAGGACTACCTAATAATTCCAGCACAACCTCGCGATATGGCACAGCACCGTTATGTCTGGATCCCCTGGGTCTAAAGCCCAGAAAAGGTGATGCAGAATATATTTTCCTGAATGTTCCACAAATTGTGCGGGCAGAAGATGTCTGAGTGGGACAAGTTAGTGCACCCGGACTGCTGAGATTATTTATGCAATAAAGCCAAAACAAAAAACACCATGATTAAATTTTGATATTGTGCCATGTTATTTAACAAACAAGAATGAATATTAACAGCCATGGGAGAGCAGGAAAAACCATCAAGTAGCCTAAGGGATATTAAAAATAAAACAAATACCCCATCTCTTCCCCCCTCCACCCCTTATATGAAAGGCATTCATGTTTTGCACAAGCAATTTAGCACTCCTTATTCTGAATTTGTTAAGACCAGGCCCTTGGGCTTTAATGTCAATTTCTCCTTGGTTTCTTGCACATAACTTTATGGACCTGAAGTATGACTCGTTCAAAAAAATTTTTGCCTCTCTGTCCTTAATGTTGGCTGATAAAGCAAAAATGTCTCACCAAATGTCTCAGGTAAAGCTGTGACCTTCACTTCCTCCAACATTATACCTGTCTTTGTTTGTCAGAGGTTTGCTCTACCTGAGTTACACTTCTGCTTGGGCGGCGCGATCTTGCCGTGGCGTCATGTCAATTCTGTCAAGACAGATGTGGTCACATGCATCATGATTACCAAACACCAATCTACTTGCTTACTGTGTTTCTACCAGCTTCTCAATCATAGGCATTAATTCACTTTTCACAAATTTCTTTGTAAATATCTATACCTCTATCCTCTTTTTGTTTCAGCATTAATAAAACACAAAATTATACATTTATTTTTAGTTATGGAGTGAGTACTGTTATCAAGGTATGCCAAGGTTTTAAAAGGTCGCGGTTTCAAAATAAAAAAAAAAACATTTTATATCAAACCACCCCTACGCTTTACTAGGTTGCCAGAGAAAGTGCCAGAGTGACTAGCATTTTCCATAGCAATATAGAGTAAAAAGTAGTGCAGACTTGCACCTCATCCACCTTTTTCTGCACATTACTAGTCAGCTGGCTGAAAACAGACTCCTAAATTTTTTCATGCTTAAAAGGTAGAAAGATTTAGCTGTTTGGAAACATTTACAGATGCAAAAAACCCAATCATTACTTTTATTAGGTAAGACTTCTGATAGATGCAATATATTTTTTAACAATATTTTGTAGTATGTGTTGCACAAGTAATACAATTTACAGAAATGTAAATATTTATCAGTCATTTTGGCAATAAATCGATTCAATATGGAGGACCCCCACAAACACAAATACTGTTTATAAATAAAACATACCCTTTACATTAAGTAGTTACATTTACCTTTACATTTAACTAAAAGTTAAATGTAAAGGTAAATGTGTTCAGATAGAAAGAACAACAATTCAAACCAGTTTTTTGTGTTTAATAACATCCTCCGTTAGTTTATTGTTCTATAATACTCAATAATTTTTTGTTCTTTGTTCATTTTTTTGTTGTTTTTTTCCAAAACCTTGGGTAAGTAGGTGAAGGGTTTTCAAACTTAATTTGGCAAGTTGTAAGCGGTCTGTTAAGCAATCGACAGCAGGCTGGCTACTCAAGCAAATAGCCCAACTAAATAAGTTCAGGTCAATGTATGTGTTACTCTGTGACAAGTAGCATGACAAAAAAGTGTATGTTTTGGGGACTTAACTTTTTTTCTGTACTTTCTATATATAAATGTGTCAAAATTAAAATAAATGTTTGTGATACCATGACTATTTAACTGTAACAATTTGTTGATCTATCTTTGCAGCAGCAGGAAAATGTTTTGTTTTAAATCAAATGAAACTATTATCCAGTTTTTGTTTTCAGTTTTTGCATGAACTCATTATATCACCTCTTGTTTACTTGTTCTCTCAAATACTTTTTGACCTGATTGAAAACGTAAAGCCTCAAACAAAAAAAACTAAGAATTTTTTGTTTGAATGTTGTACTGTTAAAACTTGATGTATATACCAAGTGCCTGCATTGTTTTTCTTTTTATTTTAACCATTCCCTGCTGTATCTTCCAAAAAAACAAAAACAAAACAGTCTATTGACTTTGACCTTTTAACCCTCTTTTTCACAGCCTGGAAGAAAGAAACGGATCAAACTTGTGGTTGATCGGGAGAATGAGACCAGCTCTACTGGAGAGGAAAGCACGACAGAGAGTCAACAGAACAGACTTCCCAACAGTCATAGCAACATCAATGGGAATATCTACCTCGCACAGAATGGCACTATTGTCCGAACCAGGAGGTCAGCCCATCTAAACAACCTAAAGATGGGCTCTCCGTGCCGACTAAGTAAGCATTTCAAAAAACTTGACAAGTTAGGTGTGACTCATGAGGAACCCCCTTCTACTGTAGACAACGACGTTCCAGAAAACAACATGGAAAACGGGACAGGCTCGACTGTACATTCCGACAAGGACGTAAACCTCAACACTCTGTCCTCTTGTGGTTCTTTAGGATCCACCATTACAAATCTAAAAACCTTTGGGTCCAAAACTAGTATTGCCAAGGCCATAATTGACAGCGGGCAGTGTGTCAGTGGGGAGCAAGAGACATCTGTCGACAACCACAAGAACAGTAGGGAAACACTAGAGTCACACAGTGACCACACAATATCAGATGAAGAAGAACTGTGGATGGGACCCTGGAACAATCTGCACATACCTATGACAAAACTATGACTGGGCATTTACAAAGTGAAATTCCCTTTTTGTTCATTTTCTTTTTTTGCCCATATTCTTAAGAAATTCAACATGAAATGTGTGCCTCAGCTGGTAAAGCTCCAATCACTGACATGTGGTTGCACATATAATTATATTTTATTGAGAGAATTATATAACAAACATTACTAGCACCAGATTTTTATTATTGGCAGGGCTACAGCAGATAAAGGCAATGAGTGCCTCCAACAAATTGAGAATTTTATGCGCATTGTGCTTGACTGTAATTTCATCTCTTTACAAAAACACCAAATGGCCCTTTTTTTAAAAACAGAGTTGTTTGTTGTTATTCTTGTTTTAATTGTTAAAGACGAGATTCTTGGTCAATCCAAAGTGTTGCTGAAAATATTTACAGAGAAATATTGGTGATCAAAGAAAGAACTCGTAACTATGTAGTCTATGATAAAATCAACATATTTTGCTATTTGTGTTTTACTTGCAAATAACCCAAAATGTTATTATTTAATGTTGTGATCACTTGGAAATGTTTTTAAAAATTTCTGAACAATATATTAAATTATTTTTGTCTATTTTATATCCAAGAGAGATGAAAAATCTAAAATATGATCTTAAAGAATAAATATATAAACATGACTACCATCACTGACTTTCAACAGTGAAACGTGGCAGTATGGTCATAGTGTTTTTATATCGGCATTTGTACTGACAGAATGTGGTATTTTCAATCCCTTTACATGATGCAGATTCACTCTGTTCTTGTCATGAGTATGGACCACTAAAATTGGTAACACATTCAACAATAAAGCTCTAATCTATTTCTGTGTTTAGAGAGTAATAATTGCAAATATGCACTAGTTCTCTAATGTTGTGCTGCATTTGATGTAAAAATTACCTAAAAAATAGGACGATGCTAAAAGCTGTTTACAATCAAGTAAATTTTAGATTATTAACTTGAAGTCGTTGAACTGCATGAGAGTGATAGTTGAGAGAGTTATCCTATTGTTCTTTCATATAGAGGCTCAGCAGAAGTAAGCCTTTTCATTTGGGTGGTCTTTCACTTCAAAGAAAAACATTGAAGGATCACCAAACATTCATACAGAAATGTGCTATATATCTGAATTGCGTCTGAAAATTCCAATATTAAATTAACTTCCTCTCCTCATTAACTGACAGAAGAAAACATTTTAAATAAAATACTAAAAAGGAAATATTTTGGCATTCAGTGAACAGTCTGTCTGAATCCACCATATCAGAGCACCATATCAAACACATGCATAATGACATTCAGGAAAAGGTTTCCTACAGTCAATCAAAACCTCAAAAATACCATTCAAAATTGCAGACTACGGGATGCTGTGAAAAAAAAATTAGGAGCTGAATGCCAGATTGAAAACTCTTGAAAAGATTTTTAAATGTGTCTGCAGGACTCAGTTTTCAAAGTCGTTGTTGTAAAAACCCACATTATCATTTGAAGTATTCATAAATAATATTTTTTTTAAATTCAGGTTAAATATGATGGAAAATCCTATGTGCAACCACCTGGGCCATGTATTCAAGTACAAACTGTAACTAATTTGTGTTATTTAGTTGTAAAAGTTGATTCAGTCTTTATGCATCATCTTTTTTAGTTAGGAAAGTGAATAACTACCACACATCACTCACTTTCACAGAGATACCCAACAGAGTGACTGTTATCTCCTCACAAAGGAAAAAGTTGCTCAGAGTTGCTAATTGATGCCACCACTAATTTGCATAATTTGCAATGTGGCTGCAACTGAAATGGATGTTGTAGGTGAGAACAGTAAAGACATGGGCGAGAGACCACATACCCCTAAAATATGCCCCTAAGTGCTACAAATTAACTTTCTTCTGTCAATTTATGTTTTGCTTTTAACCCTCCTCCTTCATAGCTTGCAACTGGCAAAAGTAGTGCTTATATAGTTTAGTTTCTTAAGTCTGATTTGATTTTTATTCTTATGGTCTACTTAGAAACCTACTACGAGGTCACCTTCTCCTCACTGAGATGAGTTTAAAAAAATGTGTTTTTATGTCATAGTCTCAAAAACTCTCCAACAGGTTCAGAAACATGTCCTGGATTTCCTGAAAGGTACTTGTTTGAAGAGTTACAAGAGTGCTCTGAAATTTTGTTAAATATACAGTAGCTGCAGAATTGCTTAGTTGACAGCAGTGAATAGTTTTTAGGCTTCCAAATGAGTGGTGGTGTTGGGAGCATTGTGTTGTGTGGGAACTGGTATACCCATCACAAAAACATATACAGTTGAAACCAGAGGTTTACATACACTGAATAAAAAGATATATACACATTTTTTCTCATTGTCTGATGTTAAATCAGACTAAGCTTTTGTTTTGGCATAGTTAGAATTACCAAAATTATTTCTACTTAGTAAATACCAGAAAACTTGGTGAGAACATTTTTCAGAGATTTTTTTGTAACTTTCTTCGAAATCAAAAATTTCATATGGTCATAGACAGTGACAAAAAAATGTGTATGTGTCTTTTTATTTAGTGTGTGTAAGTATCTGGTTTCAACTGTAGGGCAAACAGTCATGCACACAAAAAATTCATTTTGAAATCTGTGAAGTTCCACAAAGGTTTATTTAACTCGGTAAAGGAAAATTATATGCAGTACCTCTTGATTTTTTTTTTTTTTTTTCATTGTGACAATGTAGTGCACACATAAAAAATCTCTCATATCCTCATTTTAAAGTGTTATTGCCATGAGCAATTTTGGCTTTACAGTGGAACAAGATATGTAAAAACTCAAATTATCAGATAATCACAGTAGGGGCTAGCAGTTTCTCTGTACCCTTTCAGCATATAATCTTTTCCCCAGGGTTGATTTAAATATATTTATACATTCTTCACAACAACTTCTGCAGCAGTTTGTGTTCATCTGAAGCCATCTTCTACAGCCAGATTTCTGCAACATCCCTGTGGAGGTAAATAGTGACATAAAAATACTGCTGTGCTTCACAGAGATTCATAAACCTTTAAAGATTTTATGGATGGTGATTATTCATTCACTGGGGAGCTTGCTAAGTTAGTAATACTATGTATGCACTGAACAAAGCTACATCAGGGTCATGCTCTGTCTTTAAATTTCTTATTCTAAATGGACTTTGGCAGCCTTCTGAATGACCTGTTGTTAAACCAGGAAAGAGCCAAAGCATTCATTCAGTCATATGTCTGATGCCTCTTTGGAAAGTTAACATATTCAGTGGCGTTACAAGAATGTAGAGTCATGACAGCACATAGTCATTCAGCCTCTGATTTGTTAACATTAAAACTGGCAATAACAAGATGTGGGGGCAACTTTACAAGAAATGTATCAATATTAAATCAGTTGACAATCAAATATTCATAGTGAAAGTAAAACCAGGGCAGAGGTTCAATAGCAGCCAGGATTCAGATTGTTCTTTTTTTCTCAAATACACAGGAGTCAGATTATTCTGATAAGAAACAGTCCTGAAGAATGATACCCTGCTAGGATTGTAATTGGCATATCTCTCCAATTACTACCTTTGATATGAGAAAATTTAAACTGTAATATGTAGAGAATAAAGGGGAAAACATTCTATTATTTCTCCATGTTTTGCAAAGGGCATATCTCCTGTTATCATTTCTAATACTAAATAAGATCCTCCACATGAGGGACTAAGGGACTAAGAAGATCTCATAGTTATCAATCATTTTCAGATGTGAAGTAGATCTTAACAAAAACAATACATCAGTTATTGTGATTGTGTAGACGACTCAAGAGGATTTATATATATATATTTATATATATATATATATATATATATATATATATATATATATATATATATATATATATATATATATATATATATATATATATATACAAGATGATATATATATATATATATATAGTTGTACTTGGGATATCCTGGTCTTCAGCAGGCTATGTGGTAATCTACATATGACTCAGTTTGAAGGAGATTATCACAAATCCCCAACGGAGGCAGAAAGAAACTCCTTATAATACCTATCCGTTACCATTGCTTATTGCAAGCTCAGACCTGGAGGTTTTTACCTTTCATTTTGCCAAAGCCTGACTCCAAAATAAAGCGAGCTATTTCACTACATAAGTGTTTGGGAGGGAAAAAAGTCAGATGAGGATGTGAAAATGAACGAGCACACATAGCTATCTGGAACACATAATTCTGACCCAAAAATTAAGAGACTGGAAGAACACAACAGAGTGGCTGGTGAAATAACAGCACATGACAAGCACCCTCCATGTCATTGTGTTTTTTTTTTTCTCTCTGTGAAGTCCGACTTTACTAACTGAATTAGATCCGAACTGCCCTGCAGCCAGCAGAGGGGCAGATGGGGATAGTTTAGTGCTGCAGGGCAGACTGAGGCTGGTTGCAGGTTGGTTATTTCGATGAAGTAACATTAGAGGGTGCTGTGCTGTAGTGTTATCAAAGAGAGGCTACACCATTTGCTGTCCAGGTCAATTCTTTGATAAACAGCAAAAGTGTGAACTGAGGGTCTTTGATGCTGTTTTAGCTTTGAAGTTTTCCTCTTTTTTTTAGGATTCATTCTGTCAAGTTTACTAGTTTCAGTCATATTTTACACAGATACAAGATGATAACTAGTTAATACCAAATTTCCAGTTGGATAGTTTTATCACTGCGATTTTGAAAAGGTAAATCCCTATGAAATTTGCAAACTTTGCATAAAATATCTGAAAGCAAGAAATTTTGCATATCTTTATGTGAAATGAAGCTCTATTTTTCATTCTTAAAATTGAGATATTTCAAGTTTTTTTTTTAAGCAATGGATAAATACAAATGCTTAAGAGTTGAAATACTGAGTTTCAACAGAGATTGGATATAAAAAAAAATTTAAAAAAAATCCCTAATCCTTGTCCTTTCTGATATTGTGACTATTAGGGGTTTTAACTTTTCAGCCTTCATTCTAGCTAAAGAAAATATAATTGATTTTGAATTGTGACAGTTTTTTTCTTTCAGAAACTTTGAGAGCCATTGATCTAATGAGTCCACTTACTGTTATGTTTCTGAATATACTGCATATTGAAATGGAATTAATATTAAAGATATGCTTAGGGTTGCATGGTATTACTGGCATGTCACTGGTACTTGACAATTAGTGATTAAAAATGAAATACTAGCAATAATAAAGCCATGCCAGTGTGCAAAAATTTGGTCTGCTTATGGCTTTTTGAAAAACGCAGGTTAGAGACTGGACTATGCAGTCATGTCAACTGCTTTTCTTAAAAAGGTCAAGATAAATATGAATAAATTTAGGATTTCATTCAAATTAAAACAGTATATGTTTTTAAGTGATTTTGACTTTGACACAAATAGTGGAAATCATAAGCTCTTTTCACTACAGAACAGACTTGAAGACACTCTCATATTTGTATTGATCAAAATAAGTTTGGATACATGTTGCCAGATCCAATGTACTATGGCATGAACCCTAAGATGCAGTTTATGTGCCCCTGTAAGATTTCCCTGTCAAAATTTGAACAAAACCTTTCATCTTAAAACAAGTAAGTGCCTATATTTGTTGTAAAAGGTTACAAGAAAGTCAGACTACTTCTAAGGAATATAAGACTAAAAAATTATGCACAGTACTGTTTGTGCAGATAGCATTGCATTATGAAACCAGTTTTATTTAAAAATGCTCTTTAAAATTTCAGAACTTTTAAGAATTTTGCATATACAACTGAAGCCAGATATTTACATACACTATATAAAAAGACACATAACCTATTTTCCCTCACTGTCATGTATTAAATCAGACTAAACATTAACTGGTTAAGGTCAGTTAGGATTACCAAAATTATTTCTATCATTAGATTTAAAAAAAAAAAAATGTCTTCCTTATATGGCTTCATGGAACTACCAAAAGAAAAAAAATACTACCAAAAAATTTTGGACCTCCAAACATCTGGTTCTTCCTTTGGTACAATTTCCAGATACCTCAAGATTTCATATTCATCTGTTCAAGAAATTATGTGCAAGTATAAACATCATGTAAAAATCCAGCCATCTTACTGTTCAAAACAAGATGACTTTATGTCCCAAAGATGTGTGTTTTAGAACAAAAATGTATGATTCAAAGGACTAAGACAAAGCAAAAGACCTTGTGAAGATGAATGATTAAAGCTGCGAAGAGAGCATCATTATCTACAGTAAAAGTCATCCTGTACTGAAATGAGATGATAGGCCTCTTAAGGAAAAACAATCCATTACTACAAAGCAACATAAAAGTAACAAGTTGCAATTTTCAAATGCACACAGGGAGAAAGACTTTATGTGGAAACACAGAAGCAACTCAAAACATCAGCCAGTGGTGACGGTGGAAGGAGTTTGCCCTGCAGTCAGTGGGCCGCCTGTTCGAGCCCCCTCCCCATCTGTGTCTGTTGTTGTGTCCTTGGGCAAGACACTTCACCCACCTTGCCTGCTGGTGGTGGGCTGATGGCGCAATATGGCGCCCTTGCGTCTGTTCGAGTGCCCCAATCCAGTAGCTTGCCATCATCAGCATGTGAATGGGAATGATGGATCTCATAGTGTCTTTGAGGGTCCTGAAAAGCGCTATATAAGTATGATGTCATTTTCTTTCATTACTCAGGAAAGGTTTGCAAATTTTGTCCATAAAGAAAGATGAAAAAACATTTTGCTCACATATTTGGGTAATTACAGATAGAAATAGTTTTAGTAATCCTAACTGACCAAAAACAGAAAAAAAGATTGTTTCTTTTTGTAGCCCACAATATATATTAATATCAGGTTTCCAGTGTTATGGAAGTTTGGATCTGGACTTTCTGTTCAGATCTTGTGCCCCAGTGTCTTGTTTATTTCTTCAACGGTTCATCAAATTTCAGATCATTTTGTATTTTTTTGTTTTGCTCCAGTTACAGAGCAGAGATGCCTAACCAGATGTGATGTTGCTGCAATTTTCAATATGTGTTGCTCACAAGTGATGAAACTTGTGAAGCACTGATTAATTTCAGAAAACACAATTCATAACTAATTTATTTTTGGGTTGACCAGAGGATAGCAGTTTTTCTTAAACATAAAAATGGCACTCACATTTTTAACTTCACCCTATTGCTAAGCCACCCTTTTAAAGGATACACTTCATATATTATATGTTCCTCTTACTGTAATGGAGATACAAGAGAAAAATAAACATCACTTACGGCTTCACATGACTCAGTCAGCTGAAGCCATGAAGCCACAGGGGGAAATCTCGCTGGGGACACAGGGGACGTGACACCCCCCTCCATAGAAGTGTCTCCTCGAAAAATCATTGTAAACACAAACATTAATATTTAATATGAAAAATGAAGCCTAGGCATAAATTCAACCTGGAAGACTCTTCCCAGCCTCACCTGTATCATCCAGTCGCTGTGTTATGCGCCTCAGCTGCAGCCCATCAGCTTCAGACCACACCTCGTCATCACCGATCATTGTGAAAGTCTCCACTTATAAGGCTCTCCATCCATGGCTCCATCTGCTCCCCTGTTGAGCTACAACCCGCCTCCACCCCTTCTCCACCCTCGTTCTCTCACGGCTCCATCAGGCTTCCTTCCTTCCTTCATTCGGCCTCCACTCCACCACCAGTTTATCAGCACTTGTTCAAGGAGCGCAAGGTTGGAACAATGAAGAGGGACATTTCTCCTGCTTTGTCCAAAATCAGCCTCTTTTTATCAGCTTGCTGGTTAAGATAATGGCCTAGCTTATCATGGTTAGGAAGCTCAAACGAGTGATATAGCAGCAGGAACAGGGGACAGATGAGGATGCAAGAAGACAGAGAGGAAGAGAGGAAGATAGAAGAGGACACAGTGGAAGGAGGAGAATGAAGAGAAAACAAGATACAAGAGGAAAAAAAACATCACTTACGGATTCACACGACTCAGTCAGCTAAAGCCTTGAAGGCATAGGGGGAAATCTCGTGGGGGACACAGGGGAAAAAAAGAGAGATTACTGTGGACTAAAAAAATAGATGAGGGAAAAGAGGAGAGGATATAAAGATAGACGTTTCAAAAACGTCTATCAGTATGTTATTGTCAGATAGCAGCCATATTTTACTGACATTTTAGATTTGTTTCTAGAGGGATATGCAGATTTAGAAATGCATATTTTTGGTTTGAGGTCAGAGTTTGTTTGTTTGTTGTTGTTTTTTGTAGGCTGGTATCATGACTTTGACATTCAGTTTGACAGCTATCTGATTTAAAAGTAAAAAAAATATATTCAGTTTTGATTGATTTAAAACTTCAAACTAAACATTGTTCTGCTTCTTTGGGAAAAGACCACAGTAATATGAAGACATTTTGATAATGATGACAATATGAAAGGAATGGGATGAAATGCTGATGACATTTTTTTTATAATAGCTTCATGTGGCAAAGTCAAGCCAATCAGACAGAGAGGCATTGAGTCTCAGGTCAGTTTGTTTATCAGTTTTCTGGAATAAGAAGAACTTTATTTAGATGTGTAGTATTGTAAAGATAAGCGCATCTTCTGTGAGGTGGAAATGTTTCAGTGCGGTTGACAGACACTGTACTTTAGTAGATAAATTGATGGATGAATGGATGGTTAAAACATTTTATTTATAGGCCTACAGTTACAATTTGTAATTTAAAAATATAAGCACTGTACATCTCTAAGTTGCCATATTTGTGGCATTGTTGTAATATCTTGTTGAATTTTTATTTGTTGACACTACATTAAATGTATATTTCTGAAGAGTGGTTTGATGTTGGTGAATTATTCTTGAAGGTTTTTCCTTTATAGTTTGGGAACTTTGAGCTTCAATTTCTTGTGAAGCTACTTTGATGGACTATAGTGGAAAGTAGAGCAGGGTGCCAATAAATTCTGATAGATGTAATCTCAGAGGTGAACCATTGCCACCTTCTACCTGATACCATTGTTGACATGGCTGGTTGAACATAGAAAGACCTGAACACAGGTAGAATATGGACTAATACAGAACAATACCATCACTACTATTATTACTTTTAATGACATTATTTAACAAGCTGAAGCCTCACCCCTACAAGACAATCACAAAGCAGCAGGAATGAAAGGAGGAAAGAGCTTTTTTTCATGCCTCCCCCTCCCCCCAGAAATTACTTGTAATTATTTTCCTGTTTATTGTCCCCCAAAAAAATGAATTTGGATTTTCGCCACTGCTTGAAGGTGTTAATTCCACCCAGATGTTTTCTACACAATGATAAATGGACAACAGCATTATTTGATGTTCTCAAAGATGCAAAACAGCAGAAACAAAATACATGATTAAATGGTTGAACATTTGAAACCAACAGTATGTCAAAAATTGTTGTTGCCTTTTCTTGATGTTAAGATTGAAGTTATTGAAAGTTAATCCACATTCTGTTGAGAATTCATGCATTATGTGTCAGTTACTGGGTTCTCCTGGCTGTCACTCATGCAGAATACATTAACACGGCATTTGATTGTCACATCAAGAATTTGCAAAGCCGTAGAGAGATGATAATGAATATTGAGATGGCTTAGAAATCTGGGGTCTTTTGCTTTCGAGCAGTCACTGTGTGTTTGGCTGTCATGTTTTAAGGGTTTTACTCTGTAACACTCTGATGCAAATTAAATCATGCAGGATTAACAAATAGATCCTTGGTAAATATTTTCAAAAAATAACAAACAAAAAAAAGAAGTGAAAAAAGATGTCCTTGATGGTGCCCTGAATGATCTGAAAGCATTTTTAATGTGATTTATAAAGCGTTTTTAACATATGCAATGCATACACAACCAGAAGATGGCGCCTGATACCTACAATTGAGCCAAAGTGTGCTTCTGAAACGGACATTCAAATAAAGTAATGAGGAAATCTGCTGATTATATACATGTCTGCTACAGTCTATACAATTTAGACATATTGCAGCCTGAGTTGTGATTTAATTAATTAAGCAATGTAAAAATAGGAAATATGCGGTCCCTTTTTGGTATTTCGTCAGAGTGGTTTTCTACTGTAGATTCATCTATTTGTTGCATGTCAGCATATTTAAAAAGTTAAACATCAATATAAAAGTAAATTATTGTTATTCTCTGTCTCTAGAGAAATATCACTGTTAAGGTTAGTGTGTACATCAGTGATGTAATTGGTTTAAACCAATTATTTTCATCTTTTTCGCTTACTATGTTGAAAATAATACAACACTCCTGTTTTTATAGAGCAATGCTCAGGCAGTGAGTAGAAGTCCATCATCATCTTCTCATTTCCTGCAGCTATTTAAGACTATGCCTGTCCCAAAACAGGCGCCCGATGACCGCAGTCAGAGCTATCTGGGGACCAGCTTCCATACTAATTCAAGGATATTAGGATGTCTCCGACTGTTTTGCTGTAACATTTCTAAATCTTCATCGACTGCCGCACGTGTGCTGAGCGTGCACCCTCTGACTTGCTGCCATCCGTGTCCTCTCAGATGCATTTGGGATTTCATAACTATATATTGTACATCTTGAGTGCTTTATAATTTCTGTGCTGCACATTGTTATTTTAGAATTGAACTCAAAACCCAAAGTAAGGTTTAACTGACAGAGAGGTCCCACACAAACACACTCACATATGTACACATGCCATTGCTCACTGAGCCCGGTCCTCTGACATCTCACCCAAGGGTTATATTCTTGCTGAAATGTTAGGTGTGCTGTAAAGTACATGGTCCACACTGTCTGGCTCTGCTAATGAAGGGGTGTGTGACTGGTAGTCCGATGTTAGTAGCATATATCCTGTGCCACTTTAATGCTCAAATCCAGTCTCATTCTATATACAGTGCCTTACAAAAATATTCATACCTTTTAAACATTTTTTTCACATTCTGAAGTTACAACTACAAATACTAATGTATTTTATTTGGATCTAATACGACAAACATACACTAAGTAATGCATCGCTGTGAAGTGGAAGGAAAATGATGAATTGTTCTCAAAATATTTTGCTGAAAAAATATGAAAAACATGTGTTCCACCAGTTGCTGCAACAAGTATTTTGGGTGTCTATATCAACTTAGCCAAGTTAGGGACTAAAATCTTTGCCCATTCTTTGTATAATAGCTCAAGCTTAGTCAGACTGGCATTGAAGTTTTGCTATAGATTCTCAATTGGCATTAGGTCTGTACTTTAACTGGCAAATTCTAACACATGCTTTCATCTAGCTGTTCCATTGAAGCTCTGGCTGTATGTTTAGGGTTGTTGTTCTGTTGGGGGAGTCAACCGCTACTCTAGTCTGAAGTTATTTGCAGCCCCAGTTTTGTTCCAGGATCTTGTATTTGGTTTTATCAAACTTCCTATAAACTCTGACCAGTACTCTATCCCTTTAGAAAAACAAAACAAAACAAAAAAACACCCACAGCTTGATGGTGCCACCACTTTGTTTCATAGTTGGGGTTCTAAAGGTGATATGTTCTGCTACACATAGCATTTTGCATGTAGGCCAAAATGTTTGGTTTTGGTCTCACCCCTTTTGCCACACCACATTTGCTCTGTCTCTGACATGGCTTGTGGCAAACTGCAAGTGGGACTTCTTATGGCTTAAATGTTACAATTACACGGACTATTTAGGGGTAAAACAATAATAGGGGGCTAAATGCAAATGCATGCCACATTTTCAAATTTCTGTTCATAAGACTTGTTAAAAACATTTTCCTTCTACCCCATAATTATGCATTACCTTATGTTGTATCAAAAAATCCAGTAAAACCTACTGAAGTTTGTGGTTTTTAAGTAACAAAATGTGAAAAAATCGAGACTTAATATCCTTTTATGAGGCACTGTACATTGAGTTGAGTAACTCTGAATGCTGGACATTCATAGATATTCATCAAGGACATAAGCGTCTCTTGTTTTTAAAACACCTATCATATCAGGTGGGGCAGACGAAAAAATAAAGGGTTTAAAGCTGTTTTTAAACATTCTTTTGCGATATTTATTGTAAATTTTCATAACAGCACATCAAGAGTTTTTTGTTGTTGTTGTGACTCTGTTCTGACTTGTCAGACTGCGAGCTTTCAGCACCCACAGTGTTAATGTATAATGTCAACGCTGTAGGGAGCCTTGTTAAAAAGCAATTAAGCCAAAATGATTTAAACATTGTGTGGTTTGGACACTGGCAGGCCCTGAGGTATGGTGCTGTGTTGTTGTCGTCTTAAACAGAGTATTTCACTGTCTGCTCACACAGCAAACCGCTATTTGTGTGAATGTAGCTGCAACCACACTTTCCCACACCCGCCAAACCATACCAAACCACAGACTTCAGCAATGTGCACCACACACACACACACACACACACACACACACACACACACACACACACATGCTTTTGCACAGACTCATACACATAGAGTATTCACATGAAGAGTAATTGAGGGGTTTGACTAGTTTTTGGTGCATTAAAACAGTAGCTGCTTTAAATGATAGGGGCTGAGACATACTTGCATTGATGCCTGCAAGGCTGGTAAAAATGGCTGATTACTCAAAGAGGACGTGGCATTCGGTAACTCTTATTAAATTCCTTTTTTATTTAGTGGAGTTTGACTGAATCACACCATTTAAGCTGTTCCTGACGGTAATACATTCCTAATCCATGGCTTTCTTTCTCTTTACCCTCATTTCTTTAGTGATTTCAGGCACAAGCCTTTCTGCAAACAGTGTTAGACTCAGTCTTACTTCTGATGATCAAAACATTACTGCTGACAGCCGAGAGTCTTCATCAGCCAATTCTGAGGTATTAAGTTGTTCTCCGTGTTTCCAAAGCAACAGCTCATCCTGTAGTCCATGTAATAATTTGCTGCTATATGTGCGCGACTCCCAGTAATTCTGCAGGAGTTACGTAAGCAGCTCTAAGTTTAGTTCTAATGGCCGTTGTCTTAGACAAAGATTAGTGCTAGGCCATCGCCAGACACATTTTAGCTGTTGGCAGTTTGTTAGCTTACACTCTGTGTGCAAATGTGCTCATCACAGCCAGACTGCTTGGATGTGGTTTGGAACATCTGTGTGGTCCACACTCTAGCTGAAAACAGACAGGAGAGAGACAGAAAGGGTGAGGAACAGAGAAGGGGAGGGGAAGAGTGAAGGGACCCCAGCGTTGCTCATAAAAAAAGCCTTCAGTTTTTCCATAACTTCTGTCACCACCACTGCAGTGGTGGTGTTGCCTGAGAGCGGAGCCAAAGGACAGTCTGAGGCAGATTTGAGGTTTGTGCATGTGTCTGAGGGAGATGAAGAGGAGAAAGCAAGACTGGGTCAAATCAGATGCGTGGGGAGCTGTCAGTCTAGCAGATAACTTATAAAGCTGAAGGTTAGGTCTGGTATCACAGAGCTGCTGGTGGTGTAGGGAAGAGGGGAGCTGAAAAGAGTTTTGGTCCAAAGCTGTGGTCAACTATACCCCACCACCAGCGGCAGCAACACCGCAGCCCAGCTCCCTGCCTGTGTGCCTGTGGTGCTTATTTATGAGCCTGTTTAACCACGACGCAGTCCCTGTGGTGAACTGACAGAGGATGACAGCAGCCTAAATGTCTTGCCCTTTAAATCAAGCCTAATGGTCGCTTAGTGCTGTGGAGACAGGCACAGGGATAGGCGCCTGGGGTCTTTTCATTGGGGCCCTCTGAGTAACACATCAGCTAACACATCTATGGGCCACCATCCAGAGCCTTATTACTACCTGCTTCTGTGGCTATGGCGCCACTGATTTAGCTATGGCTGTGTTTCTAGGGACAATGTGAGCATGGGAATAGACACAGTCCACCAATTACAGCTGATCTCAGATTTTTTTTATGCGAGCCTGTCGTTCATATCAACATGTTTTTATCATTCATTTGTCATCATTTTTCTATATGCTTAGATACCAGTTGCACCTAGAAAAAAGTGAGTATTATCCTGACAACATGGGAAAAATGACTGAATTCAATTTGTTGGTGATGTCACAATGAATAAAAATAGGTGCCCTCTCAACCCAAATGTAGGAGAAATTTTGTTGTCTCGCAATGGTGTAGTGATTGCTTTTCTTTACTTCTTCACATAGCTTTGCTGTCTAACCTTGCATACTAACCTTTCTGCTAGTATGTGGATCAACCTGAAATAAAGTTCAGTCTTCTTGTTTGCTTTCTTGTTGGTTCTTAGCTTTGCTCAACCACAAAGAAGACAGACATAAGTATTGGTTACAAAAAAGGAATAGCATAACACAGTGGTTCTCAAACTATTGATGACAAGTACCTCTGCAGTAAATCCCAACTTTTGTAATTTCTGACCTTAAAAACCAACATTGGTGCCTTGATACAACAGCTGCAGTATAAAAAAATTTTTTGACATTTGATTAGTTTTATTCTGTAAAATCTTTCAGACATATCTATCAAACCACTTCTAGTGAATATGTCCCTATAGTTTTTAAAAGTACAAAATGCAAGAAATTGCATTATTAGCTTATTTTGTTAATAGTAGTTGGCCTGGATATGGCACATATTAATAAGTAAATGCTACTGGTTTTCAAACTTAGGTTTGATGTCACTCCCAAATCCAAGTTCCAACTTTGTAGGTAAAGATTACAAAGAGTAATAAGCAGGGTGGCGCTAGAGCACCTGCCCTGTTTCTCTTGAAGATGAAAAGTGCCCTTTAGAAATCTTTTTTATTTATTTTTTTTGCAGTGTATAATGTGTGGCCTAGGGTATGTTAAAGCCTATATTACCAGTGCCCTACATATTTGTAATTTTGCCCAATAAGACTCCCCCCTCACACATACACGTGACGTGACATGCCATGCCACGTGCCTCTCTTGATGTTAACATGCTGCACAGAAAGGAGACAGGGCTGCACTGTGTGCAGCAAGTGAACACCTCTTCCCTCCCCTTCTCTGGCGTTGGATAGAACCCTGTCCTGGTGACAAGTTGGCTAACCATCCAGGTAACAAACAAAATGAGTGTATTTGCCTCCTAAACCTCAGATGCAAAAGTTAAAACTTCAATAGCCTCAATTTTGTCTAAAGAGAGCAGGTCAATCAATGACATACCCATCCCCACTATGTCATCAATAGCTACTGTCAGAAGAATGTTTAAAATGTAGCTCCTCGATTAAATTAGAAAAAAAAGAAATTTAAAATAAGAAAATTTCTGATTACTTCCATTTGACTCATGTCTTTTTTATTGCAAATACAGTAGACAAGTTACCTCTGTCTATTAAACATTTCATTTAAATACATGAATAAGGCCAAATGAATTGGGTAACATTACACTTCATACACTGCTAAAACTATCTTTAATAAAGTTCTGTTCAATAAAAGTGGGGAATGTAGATTAGGTTGTATTTTCTATTTCTGTCTGTAAAAATTATGGTGTAATGATCAGAGTATTTTAATATATTAATATCAGTAGACATCTTGATATCAGTTCTCAGAGCTTGTAGTTAGTATCATTAATCTTACATCTAAGAATAATTTTTGTCATTTATCACACTGGCTACATGCTCAAGTATAGATGATGGTTCTTATGGCCATATTCTGTAATGTTGGATTCATTTGAAGCTACAAGGAGGTTTGTAGATGTGTATACTGTAAGATACAGGAGGACCTCAGTACTTTATTAGAAAGCAGTTGTTTATTTAGTAATAGGAATAGTTACATAAGTTTCTAGCATCTTTGGTGAGCGCATATACAGTTAATTCGCACTCAACTGTTGCATTGTACTATCAAGATTTTATAACTGTTTCTGGGTATAGTTGATTTAAGCTGTAGAACAGTCACTGGTTACTCAAGTTTATGAAGATAACTCGTTTAGTGTGACCTCCCTGGTAGATTTGTCAAGGTAGTCTGCTTTGCTATAACATAAGGTTATATGATGCAGAGGATATTTTGTGATAAAAGTACAGAATGTTGTCATCAAGACAAACACATGATGCTCAGTGTGTAAAAAGAGAAGAAAATGAAGGTTAATATAAGTTTTAAATTTTACTCAGAAAGTTCATCTTAAAGGCTGAGTCAGTCTACCTTTTCATCAGTCTATAAAAATTTTGTATTTTTATTTAACTTAAGAATTTCATAAAATGCACCTAAAGTTCATCTTTGTTTTGAGTTTATTTTTTTTCTGCTGTCATGTCCCTGAACCCCACAGGACAGGTTGCTTCATTGGTGCTCACAAATACATAAGGGTAAATAAATAAGGGTTTTTCTTTCCCATCAGCAGATGTTGGCAGGTATGGTGTAGGTTTCTGATATTCTGCTTCAAATTCATCAAATTGTTTTCATCTGTTTTATATCAACAATCTATTTTAATAAAAGACAACATCAAAGACAAAGGTATCTATTTTGTTGTGTGAGTGTATGTAAAATGGCAGTGAGATTTAGAATACTGTGTGGCAGGTGCAATCAAAAATCTGCCAACAGTTCAGTTTGTCACACAAGGTGCCCTTTTCTTCTACTTGAGCACCTGGCCCCCAAAATGCCTGAGCATGGTACTGGTAATAAGCCACCAGCATCTGCTCCTGTTTCTCCTATGATAGCTTCATTTTATTCAATAAGTTCCTTGCATTGTTGCTATGTGATTGAGTCTGTGAGTAACTTCTGGATGACAGAAGCAGCTGCAGGATAGCAGTTCATTTTGAGCTATGTCTTTAAAAGTAGCTAACTGGTTTGCAAATTAGCTAAATGTCTTTTTTTTTTTGTCTGTTCTGATAATCACACACTCAGGTACATGTCCCTGCAAAGCTCAGACATGTCTGAATATAACTACTTATTATTCTGTTAGCTCCTTCTCATACAATCAGACAAAGCTTAATTTATGGCTTCAGTAGGGAATTGTTCGACATGCAACCAGAGTGAAACAGGACTCGATGCTCAGTGAATTATTTTCCTTTCTTTAAAACAGACTTGGAATTGCAACAGGTATGGCGTCTAAATTTGAGGCATTCACCAAGAACCCTGTATGATTGCTCCTTTCACTTGTTAGCAAAAAGTCCATGGAGGAAAATCCTTACCCAGGCACAGTGCTTTAAGTGGAAAAAATAAGTGCCGGTACCCTGTTTCATGTCATACAAATATGGGACAAAAAAAATGGGTGATATTTTTTATATAGATCTGTCTATTGATCTATAACTCAGTAGTTTTATTGTACAGAATAATAAAATAACAAAGCCATTTTGAAATCAAATCCACGAGTCAAATTCAAAGTGTCTTGGAGCCACTTTTATTAATGTGAAGTCTCATGGTATTAATGTGGATATGAAAAACAACAATGAAAAAACATTTTAGTATTTAAAATACCAAACTTTGTACATAACTATATACTTTTTGTCTGATGACATCATTTTAAATATTAAATCAGATGTTGCGATCAGTTACTCAGTACCGTAGTTGCCCTTTTACCAAACACTTTTTTATTCTTACTTGAGTAATTTCTTGAATGGATACTTCTTAAGTGCTATTCTTACTTGATTACAATTTTTGGGTACTCTACCCACCTCTGCTTGTGGGTAATTCATGCTTCATAGTTTATGGCATATTAGTTCTTTCCTTGAGGTCTATTTCATAGTTTATTGTTGTGTTCCCCCTCCTGAATATTTATTTTCTTTAGATTTTTTTCCTATCATACCTACTGTTTTTACTTCAGTTCAGATCTTGCCATATTCCATTCAGTCCTGTGTATTTATTATCGCTCGAAAGGTCTTGCCATTTAAATGTATTCCTTGTATTTAGTTTTTGTTTATTCTTGCATTTTGTTCTTCATATATTTCTATTTAGCTTTCTAAAATTAATTTTAGCCTTTATTTACTTTATTGTTATAACCTCTTTAGCTTCTCTCATGTTAGTCTGCCTCCCGTATTCACGCTCACCAGTAATTTTCACTCATGCCATTCACCTGTGTTGCCTCATTATCCTCATTTGTTTTACCTGATCTGCCAATCAAACTCTAGATTTTTTTACTCTTCAGCACAAGGTATTCATGCTTTGATTCACATAGTTCTTTGCTCCCTTCCATGTCTCGTTTTTCCTGTCCTTAAGTTTTGTAAGATTTGCTTATTAAGTTTCTCACTATTGCCTCTCATCAATGGCTGTCTGCGCATTGGGTCTGTCTTTACACCATGAAAATTGCAGGCTCCTATAGTCCTTCTGTGTGCGAGCAGAGTGGGCCAGTTGCAGACCGAGAGTGAGAACACATGTTTTTTGTTGTTTTTTTGCTTTTGTTTTTTTGTTTTGTTGTTGTTCTTTTTGCTGCTTGTGCGTGCAGAGCTTTGGGGAAGCACTGAAGGGGAAATGCAGACTGAGGTAGCACCTGTTACAACAGGATACATCCTGGAAATGTAGTTTGATAATGTAGTAATTTGAAAGCATAAAAAACAGCAGATTAATTTTTAAATAATTAATATTTTTAACTCGTTAGGTCATTTTCTGTAGTAATAGGATGAAGTAGCTAAATAAGCTAGTTGCAATATGAAATCAGAATTTCTTTAGGTCATCCTTCCAGTCCTTGAAAGATAGTGTAGCTAGCTTACATTTAAAAATGTCTTGTTGATTTTCCCAAGTTTTTAACCATATTTAGTCTCAGAGAGACCTTTTTTTTTTTTTTTTTTTTTACAAGTAAGAGTAGTTATCTGGATGTCAATCATTGCAATTCATGCTAAGGATCATGGGTTACAGAATAATTTGTCCTTATATTCTCCACTACACTTCTGTTTTGATAAATTTCTGATGCAGTACTGATCTATGTGCTTTAACAACTCATATTTTGGTTGGTGCTCAGTAGCTCTCCCTTAAAGTTTAAAATGTTGTGGCTGAAGTTCATTTATGGGGAAGTACCACGAGACTATGTTCGGCGCATTTTACTAAAGAGTTTCCTAAAAATAGTTGTAGCCAATCAGAGTGAAGTCAACTAGGTAGAGCCACATATCTACCAAAGCAACCCCCTACAAAAAGGTGATGTTATTTTTTTTTGATGAAATTCTTTGGAGAATTGACATATGCAGCAATATCAACTACATGAAATAATTTATACAGCGATGTCACCACCCCTTTAGTGAAAAAAAATTAGTGTTGATACTCACCTTAAAAAATAAAAATATGGGACAGAAACATGTCATATTATTATTATTATTATTATTTTTTTTTTTTTTTTTTTTATACATCTGGCTAGCTCTCTATAGTTCAATAGTTTTATTGCACAAAAATGGCAAAAAAACAAAGCCCGTTCTAAATTAAATCCATATAAGTCAAATTCAAAGTGTCTTGGAGTGCATAGTAACTAATTACTTTTATTCAGTTAAGTTTACTTGAGTAACTTTTGGACCAAAAAGTAAACTTAGGAGTAGTTTTACTACATCATACTTTTTACTTTTACTTGAGTAATATTACTATTAAGTATCACTACTCTTATTTGAGTAAAACATCTGGATACTTAACCTCTGTGAGTAACATCACTAAATGAAGAAAAAACATGTTTTACCCAAAAATGCATCAGATACAGACACACAGCTATAGTTTACTTTAAAGTGAGAATTATTTGAACACAAGCTTTGTTGAGTTGATATTAGTTTCTATCTGCTGAGCCTGCTGAGACATTTGAAGATCCAAAATATACAGAAAACACTATATATTGTCACTGGACGTACTTTACCCTTTTCTAACATAAGAAAAGAAAAAGAAAAGAAAAGTGTTTCTTTTGCCTTAAATTTTGTTATTTTGTAATTGTGTTTTTTATTTTTTTATTTTTTTTGTTTGTTTGTTTGTTTTTTTTGTTTTTTTTGTTTTTTTTTTCATTTTAGTCTTTAACATATCAAACCTGCACATAACTTTATACTTTTAGTCTGTCTGATGACATCATTTTTAAATATTAAATCAGATGTTCTGGTCAGTTAGTCAGTACTTGAGTAGCCTTTTTAACAAATAATTTTTAACTCTAACTTTTTTTGGATGGATACTTCTTACTTTTGCTTGAGTAAAAATATGCTGAAGTAGTGTTATTTTTACATGAGGACAATTTTTGGGTCCTCTGCCCACCTCTGCTTGTGAGTAATTCATGCTTCATAGTTTCTGCCATGTTAATTATTTACTTGAGGTCTGGTTTCATAGTTTATTGTTGTGTTTCACTTCCTGAATATTTTTTCCTACCATGATCTACTGTGTTTTATTTCAGTTATAGCCTTGCCATATTCTGTTCAGTTCCCTGTATTAATTATTGATCAAGAGATCTTGCCATATAAGTTGTTCCCTTTGTATTTAGTTTTAGTCTATTCTTGCATTTTGTTCTTTGTGTATTGTATGTTTTCTTAGCTTAGTGATAGCCTTTCTTGGTTTATTATGTCGTCTTTAGATTCTCTCACGTTTTTTGTCTGCCTCCCATTTTTGTTGTATTCATACTCACCAGTAATCCTTCATGCCACGATGCCTCATCATCTCAGTGATGGAGAAAGTACTCAAACTCTGTACTTAAGTAAAAGTACAAATGAACTGACAAAAATGTACTAGTAAAAGTACCTCACTAACATTTTTACTTGAGTAAAAGTAAATATTTGCTTTTAAAAATACTTAAAGTATTGAAAGTGAAGGTACTTGTTGAATGTATTCCCTAATGCATGGTCGAAAATATCATTAAGTGTGTCCACTGTATGTATATTTTCTTTAATACACCAATAGTGTTGTGCCATTTTAATGAACTATGCTGCAGATAATGCATGTTTTTATTGTGTTTACTCTGTGACATGGTTTACACTTGGACTTGTGATTCTGTGCATCAGATTTTCAGGGATGGCTTGCAGAGTTAAATGCCTTTGAACAAATTAAGAAAGAGAAATGATTATACCTTTGAAAGTTTTTAATTTAACACAAAGGAAAACCAATGTGTTATTTTAATTACAGTAAACACATTCAAGTAAAAGTTGTCAGTGTGAAAAAAGGGACACTAGAGACATAGCAGACACTGCTCATTTCCACTTACATTTCAACTACAGTTTGTCAACAACTCCAAAGTAAAAAAATACTGTATATTCAACCTTGTAATGGGTCCAAATAAAAAAAAAAAAAAAAAAAAAAAAAAAAAACCCGCAATGTAATGCAGAAGTCGTGCTAGACGGTCATTTTGACTTTTTCATTTTGACTAACTTTGTCGAAAAAATACTGTCATAATCTATTTTTACCCATCAGTTGTTACTATGATAATATTTGCGTTTCATTTTCATTCTGTTTAATTGGTATTCAACAATTTCACACAATGTGTCATCATCAAGCTGAATATATTTGACTTTTTCTCTGCAGTGACGAAGTTTTGAAAGATAATTTCACCAACTGAAGCGATCAGAGGTCAGCAAGAGTCTGAACGTTACCTGATCCCGCAAACACTCCTCTTAGCGGAAGAATTATCCCGCAGCAGTATCAGCTGCGCTAGAGGAGCTCCAAAGCCTCTTGTCCATAACTCTTCAACGCGCAGCCGTCAGCTCTCAGATAGCGTCCAGATCAGAGATGATACAATGACGAAGTAACGAAGTACAAGTACTTCGTTACATCCCACCACTGCATCGTCTTCATGTGTTTCACCCATTCTGCCACTCAAGACCTTGATTTTTCGCCGTGTAGCGCCAGGTTCTCTGTTTTCATGCACTGATTGACACCTTCTTTGCTTCATGTTCTGTCCCGTTTTTATGTTTAGTCCCTATGTATGCGAGAAGAGCGTGCGATTAAGGCAGGGATCGATCACATGTGCTGTTTTTGTTTTGGTTTTTTTTGTTTTTTACTTGCAGCCTGTGTGGTGAAGAGCTGTATGTACGG
Source organism: Anableps anableps (assembly GCA_014839685.1). Lineage (NCBI taxonomy): Eukaryota > Metazoa > Chordata > Actinopteri > Cyprinodontiformes > Anablepidae > Anableps > Anableps anableps. The sequence goes on from CM026076.1 coordinate 21,247,668, forward strand.
GGGACATACTGATGGGGAAACACAGACTGATGTAACACCTGTTACAACACCAGAAAAAGTCCTGGTGCACCAAGAGCTGGAAAAATGTTCCAGAATGCTGAGAGGTAAAAGTTAGAAGTGGTGGTACTGCGTACCGCTGCATACCGGCCAACTTAAAGCACTGGAAGCATTGAATATCCGCTGTCTTCAAGAGTTGTTGTTGATTTCATTGCTGTTCAAGTTGCACAAAACAGTATATGGGAAACAAATAGTTAATCCCCGAGACTTTTGTCTGAACTCACTCTGTGGTAAGCTAATAGCAGATCTGAGTGTTATTGGGAAAATTATATGCAATATGAGAGCAAACATACACTTCACGTAAAATGGACCTGCATAAACACATCATTCATAATTGCATTCCTTTCTGTGTGGGCTTACCAGCCAATTGCAATTAGACGCTTTCTGGGAGGAAGAAAAGATTAGCCTCCCAAATCGTGTGCCTTACCCAATTCAGGTGGAGAAAAAAAAAAACGGTTTATTTTAAATGAGAACCTGCCTGTCAATAATCCACAACAGATCTCAGATAAAGTCATTCATATCACACCTATGGGATCTGTGAGAGGAAACAGGCTGAGGGTTAAACAGTTGGCCACAAATCCCACGGGAATCCTTTTCTGCAGATATGTCTTCCCCTGAATCACCTGTTGCCCCTGTTCACTGTTTGTACACCAACCTCAGCTTGTTGCTCAACAACCCACCCCCCACACACACACACACCACTCACACTCACACTCACACACACACAAAGGCTTTCAGCTTCAATCTGCATGCTTTGGTCCTGTGCAAACACAGATCAGCTCAGTCTCACCGGGCCGTGTCTCTGGCACTCATCAGGCTGTTTGTACTGCAATTTCCTCCCCAGTCTTATCCATGTTTTGTCCACTGTCATTCCAACCGGATTATGGGATGCTTTCATCATGCAGAAACATCACAGTGAGGAAAATGCAAAAGAGACTTGCTGGTTTGCTGCTTTCATCAAATGTGGTGTTATCATTACATGAATGCTGAGGTCTGAAGTTACTCTTGAAATTACTTATTTTTGCTGCTGGTCTTCTGTCCATCCATGCAAATACAACATATTATGCAGCATTCTATGTGTTGCACTGATTACAAGTTCTGGAAAAAATTGTAGATAAGAAATTTATGAGAACCTAAAATGCTTTGATATGAATACATTTTTAGATTTTTAACACTTTGTTTCTTTACAAAAACAAACTTCAAGGAAAAAAAAAAAAAAAAAAAAAAAAAATATATATATATATATATATATATATATATATATATATATATATATATATATATATATATATATATATATATATATATTTAGCAGGGCTAGGTTAGACTTGCAGCAATAGTTGCAGCATGAGGTGGTTCTCCACATTATTTACTCTTCTAAAAATGCACATTCCCATTTCACATTTTATTTGTTAAATGTTGAAAACAAATCATTTCTTTTTGGTTACCTGTAGCATCACATTAAATCAAAGTAAAATACAATGAAGTGAGTGAGCACTAGCTAAAATCCCAACAAAGTTACAAGTGTGAAAGGAAGAATTTTTAATTATTTTTGATGAATCACTAAAATAAATTACTTTCATATAAGCTTTCAAAAACATTTTCTTGATCTATTAACTTTAAGTTTTATGGTGAACATTGTTTTTATTTTCATCTGTCTGTTCATTTTAGTACTCACTTAAAGTGCTTAAACATCCTGTATGAACCAATTAGCTTCTGTCTAAGAGGCTGTATGTGTATTTTTCATTCTAAACTAGACTCATGATGTCAGTGTACTTAACTTCAAGCTTAGAATAAGTCATCAGAGCAGATTAAGGCTCTGTCTAGACACAATCTGTGGTTAGTTTTGTGTTTTCTCTTCATATTAGTTAAGGCTTTGGTGAGGTTAAGATTATCCTCAATTATTGGCGGCTCCGAGCCTTCGGCCACTAGTGGTTCTAATCTGTGGGGGGAGATTTCAATTGATTCAGTCTCTAAATAGGTGCCCATCGTCTTTAAAACTGATGAGCTGTGAGTCATCACGACTGCCCGGTCTCACTGATGTGGTTTTAGGCCTGCCGCCTCCCTTCTATCCAAGAGCTGCTTTCATCCCAAGACAAACAGACGCAGTCATTACAATTAAATGGTGCTATTAAAGCGACAGGCTACTGGCAGATTAAGTGAAAAGAAATGAAGTGACTCTTTGTGTTATTGCTGGCAGTTGACTCATTAAAGCTTGAATGTTTTGTTTGTTGTTCAGGACTCCTAATTTTCTTATTAGCTGACATGAGAAAATTTATGTACAAAGTTGCACTCCTGGAAAAACAGCTCCTTGATTTTATTATTTTGTGACAGTTTTTACTAGGGAAAATTGTCTCATTTTTTTTTCTTACAGTCTCCAGTGTTAACAACAGGGCAGAGGAAACACCAAGGATTCAGGGACTCAGTCCTAAGGGGTTTTGTGAGTTGAAGGATTAAGATTATGGGGGAGGTTCTTTCAAATGACTGATGGTGCAAACTGTGAGAGGTAGCAAAGCAGGGCAGGGCAGGAGTCTGTGTGGCGGACCATTAGCAGCTTTACTCTTCAATCAGTGCAATGAAAATTGCCACTCATGTCAAAGTAGATGTATTTACTGAGAGGAGGACAAGCAAGAATAAGAAAAAAGACAGGGAGTCCTTATGAGAGTGAGAAAGAGAAAAGAGTTTTGCAACCTATTTGATGCAAGAGACAAAAAAATCAGGATCAGGCCAGGAGTTTTAAGGGAGCAGCCAGAACTCAGCAAAGATGTTGATAAGGATGAATTAGACAAAAATCTAATTGTGCCTCATGTACAGTGACCACAATAGCTCTTACTAAAATAAACAGGCTACCTAAGCCATATTTTGAGAATTTAATTTGACTGTTTTTAAATAAAAAAAGAATACCAATAACCTGCAGCTATTAATATTGAGGATTTTTAGAGTAAATATCTTAAGTAATTTAAATAAATAAATTAGTGGTGGGGCACCATTCAAAATTTTAATTGAGTTAATTATTGGGTCTGTATTAATTAATTGCATTTTAATCTAAAACTATGTATCAACAAAATAAATAACATTTTCAATTCAAAGACCCTTTTTGCTGCTAACTTATTGAATAGACATACGAGCTCAACAGCAAAGATATTTATTGTTTTTAATCTGTTATTTCGGTTTTTCAACCATCAGATTGGTGCAAAATGCTAATATACCAATTCAGGTTTCAAGTGTTTCAGGAACCCCAGATCATTCATGTAACTTCTTTGAAAAATCCTTCTTTAGAAATGTGGACTGTGGATGTTGACATTAGCGTTGGGGAAATCTGTTCTTGTCGCAACATGTTTTGCATTTAGATGGTATTTTAGTTTTGAAAAGCTTTGGTGATGGCCATCTCCTTTTTGCACAACTTCCACACAGCAATAATATTTTCCAGTGTCCCATCAGATTGTGTTTTGAAGCAAAAATGAAACCACAGTGGACCAAGAGAAGCAGCTTTGTCGTCCTTTGCTGTTGTTTACTTGTGCATCAGATTCATTGGCATACCTGTAACACTAAAATAAAGGCAATAATTGCATTAAAAAATTTTAACACGTTAAAATATATGTAAATAATCATTCCAATTTAATGCGTTAAAGTCCTGACCCTAAAATAAATGAATAAACAAATAAACAAGTGAGCAGTTTGTAGAGAAGATCTGCATTGGTCTAAACTGAGCTCTCAATATGACTTTTTATGCTTCTATAATACTTCATATTTTAGTAGTTCTATTTATAATAAATCCCTCAGTTTGGTTTCAGTAACTGCAACAATTACTGATGTGGACAAATTATAGAAAGAGTCCACACACTATTGGGGTGGAAGAAGGGTCAAGAGCCAATATATTGTGGAGGTGTTGAGAGCAGGAATATGGGTTTATGTTTTTAATGTTTCTGTACATGATAATGCAAAGTGTCTTAATGGTGGTGGGACAAAATGAACAACTGCTGAAGGAGGAATAGCTTATCCTTTTTTCTCTTCTCCTCATTTGATTGTTTTTACCTATTAAAGTGGCTAATATTCCCAGTTTTTATTGTTACTCTTACATTGTCTACCCTTGTAACTTGATTACTTCAAATTTAAGAGTCATGGGATTTTTAAAAAAAAACTTTTTACTCTATTTTTCTACCTCCAAGCTAAATTAGAGCAAGATAGCTCTGTTCAACACCAAGGACCTTAACAAACATCTACAGAGAATTTAAGCGATAGAAATGAAATTTTATCAAATGGAGGTGAATATCAAGGTCAACACAGGTTTTGGAAATGAAACAATCTTAACGATGACTCAAAATAACAGACAGGTTCCAGGCACCTCAGCAAGCAGTTTCCTCCCCACACCCAGAACTGTCTCAGAGCTAAGCCAAAAAATAAATCTGATATTACATGTCCAGCATTGAGCCGAGATGCCATTTCTTCAACTCCAGCACCAAAATAAAAGCAATAAGCAGCTGGAGCCGTCATAATTCCACCTTCTTCAACCCCGGCACAAAACAACCAGCTCAAGCCAAAACACATCCCATCATATCTGACAATGAAGATTATGTCTGGTAGGAGGAAATCTCTGTGGAGAACCACTCCACTGGTAAGAAGTCAAAGAAACCTTTGTCGAAGTGCTGAACGTAAATTATGTAAAACTTGACTTCACATTTATTATGAAATCGACAAAGAGAGACTGTGAAGCTACCACTCATCACTAAAACATGCAAGGGAAACGTTCTTTGTGGACATCATAAACAAAAACATCAACAATGCCTGTGATTTGTTTGCCACAGTTGACAGGTTGACAAAACCTCCTGTGACTGTAGAAGGTCACATCTGAACTCCTTTCTACCAGGGCCTGCAATGAATTTGCCAACTTCTTTACAGAGAAAATTTTAAAAAATCAAAGGATTAATCTGCACATTAACACCCAATCCAGCACCAATGCTATGCCCAAACATAACAAATGCAGAGAAAATGGCTACATTTCACTGACTCAACCATGAAAACTTAAAAGAAATTATAAAACAATTAAGCTCCTCCTGCTGTCTTGTTATCCTACCCACAACTTTCCTTAAGAAAGTTCTGCCTGTCATTGCATCTGACCTGGTTCAAATAGTAAACTCATCCCTCTCATCAAGTGTTTTCCCCCAGGCTTTAAAAACAGTAGTTGTCAAACCACTGATTAAAAAGGACAATCTAGACAAATCACTATTGCTGAATTACAGGCCAATCTCCAACCTTCCATTCATCAGCAAAATTATTGAAAAAGCTGTGTTTCAACAGTTAAACTGCTTCTTAACAATGGCCAACGATTTTGATGTCTTTCAGTCCAGTTTCTGTGCTCACCACAGCACTGAGACTGCCCTCGTCAAAGTGTTCAATGATATCCACACAAATACAGACTGTGGAAGAACCACAGTGTTGGTTCTGTTGGACCTCAGTGCAGCATTTGACACTGTTGACCATGATATATTATTGAAACAACTGGAGAGCTGGGTCAGACTCTCTGGTACATTACTTAATTGGTTTGAATCTTATCTAAAGAACAAGGACTTCTTAGTGTCAATAGGTAACTTCTCATTGGAACAGGCAGAGGTCACATATGGAGTACCAGAAGGTTCAATCCTGGGACCCCTTCTATTTAATATCTACATGATCCCACTAGCTCAGGTTATAACAAGTAATAAGATTAGTTACCTTAACTACACAAATGATATACAGCTCTACAGTATGATGTCACCAGGTGACTCCGAAACCCTCCAAGCACTGAACAAATGCTTAGAACAAATCAATGTGTGGATGTGCCATAATTATCTTCAGCTGAACAGAAACAAAACTGAAGTTATCTTTGGACCTAAAGAGGAATGATCAAGAGTCAGCATGTAGCTTCAGTTATTACAGCTAGAAACTAGTGATCAGGCTTGAAATCTGGGTGTAGTGATGGAATCAGACCTGAACCTTGAGAGGACACATTAAGACAATTACAAAGTCAGCCTTCTATTAGCTGAAGAACATTTCGAGGATTAAAGGACTAATGTCCCAACAAGATCTAGAGAAACTCATTTATGCGTTTATCTTTAGTCGCATTGATTACTGCAATAGTATCTTCACAGGTGTATCCAAAAAATCAATCAGATAGCTGCAGCTGACCCAGAATGCTGCTGCTTGTGTTCTCACTAGAACCAGGAAGATAGAGCACATCACTCCAGTTCTAAAGTCCTTACACTCCCTCCCTTTAGCTCAGAGAATAGACTTAAAAATAATTTTGTTAGTTTATAAATCATTGAATGGCTTAACACCAAAATACATTAAAGATCTGCTTTTGTTGTATCAACCTTCCAGACCACTCAGGTCTTCTGGTTCTAGTCTACTCTGCATCCCCAGATTCAGAACAGACATGGAGAAGCAGTAATCAGTTTCTATGCTCCTCTAATCCGGAAAAAACTTCCAGAAAACTGCAAAACAGCTGAAACAATGAGTTCCTTTAAATCAAGGCTAAAATCCCACCTGTTCAGAGTTGCTTTTTATTCATAATAACTGAAACATTGATTGATAGATTTTTGATGTATATTTGCTTGATTATATTGATGATGGGATTTGACAAAATGTGATGTTTATTGCTTGTTTTACAATTGATTACTGTATTATGTTTTTATGATGTTAAGCTCTTTGAACTGCCTTGTTGCTGAAATGTGCTATACAAATAAACTTGACTGACTGATTAGCATCATTCGGCAGCAAATGAGAGGAAGAAATGATCAGAAATGGGAAATTGCTCACAATTGCTCATTGTCTGTGGTGATGATAAGACAGGAGATTAAGTCCAGGGTGTCCAGATTTCTGGAAAGTTTGAAAATAAAGAAAAATCAAGGCTCTCAGTTGGCACGATGAGAACTCTTTTGTGAGTGGGTGACTTTTGTTGTGAAAGTGTATCTTAAAGTCACCAAGCAGGACTGTGTTTGGGGCTAATGTAGTCAGATAAGAGAGGAGCAGTCAGACAGGAAATCCTTGTGTGGTTTAGGGGGACAGTAGACTATGGCGATGACGATGAGTGAGGATACACGCAGTGCACTCCATGGAGCTGACAGGAGGAAGAGACATGGGAAAAGTTTTACTCTTCTTGCGATGGATAATCGCAAGGCCTGTCCAGTGACCATGTGACTCCAGCCGCAAGATGTAAACACAGCCATGTGGAGTGGTGTCATTAGGCACACTGAACTCACTTGGGTGCTGCCAGGTTTGGTGAGGCAGAGAAAGTCCGGCTTGAGGTCAGTGATAAGATCCTGGATGAAGTTTCCTTTGCCGGAAAGTGAATGGGTGTTCAGGAGGCCAAAGTTTACTGCAGCGTTGTTGTGGGAGGGAGCGCTAACCAAACTGACTTACAGAGTAACCCCCTGACCAGCGTTACAGAGAGGACGGCAAGTGATGAACCAGATGCTGTTTATAGATGAGGAGCTGTTGATCTGGTGGTTGCGGCGGGGGCCGCGATGAATATATCTCCATTGGGACAGGAGAGTGATGTCTGAATGAAGCAGAGGAGAAGCTGGGTTTGTCTGGGAATAAGAAAGCTGGAGGAGATCCGCAGCAAGGAAGCCAAATGCAGATTCAGGCTCGAAGAGAAGGCAAATGGGGATCCAGGTAAGCATAACCTAGACATGTAGTTGTGCGTGCGTTATTACAGGTGGGAGAAGTCCGAGTAACAGGTGAAGGAATATGCTATTGTTGTGAGTGCTAGCATTAATGCACAGTGGTAAACCTGTCTGACTACAGTTCCCTGAGAAGATCATAGATCCCAAGTATAGGCAGCAAAATCAGGCGACTTAGATAATGACGAAAAAGAGGTAAAATGCTGGTGAGATGTCAGTTCTCATTTGTTCCTGATGTTCGTAATATTTATTTGCGTGTTTGTCACACTTCATTGTTTCAGAACATCAAATCAAATTAAATATTAGTCAAAGACAAGGCAAGTAAACAAAAAAAAAAACGCAGTTTTTAAATGAAGGTACTTGTTATTTAGAGAGAAAAAAATCCAAACCTACATGGCCATGAGTGAAAAAGTAATCATCTCCCATGTTAAAACTTAACAGTGGTTTATCACACCTGAGTTCACTGTCTCTAGGCACACCCATGCCTGATTACTGCCACACCTTATCTCAATCAAGACGTCACTTAAATAGGACCTGCCTGACAAAGTGAAGTACACCAAAAGATCCTCAAAAGCTAGACATCATGCTGAGATCCCAAAAAATTCAGGACCAAATGAGAAAGAAAGTAATTGATATATATCAGTCTGGAAAGGGTTACAAAGCCATTTTTATAAAGCTTTGGAACTCCAGTGAACTACAGTGAGAGCCATTATCCACAAATAGCGAAAACATGGAACAGTTATGAAGCATCCCAGGAGTGCCTGATTGACCAAAATTACTCCAAGAGCGCAGTGACGACTCATCCAAGAAGTCACAAAAGACCCCTAAACAAGAGCTGCTTGCCTCACTTGCCTCAGTTAAGGTCAGCAGTCATGCCTCCATTATAATCAAGAGACTGGGCAAGAATGGCCTGAATGACAGAGTTCTAAGATGAAAACCACTGCTGAGCAAAAAGAACATCAAGGCTTAGCTCAATTTTTCCAGAACACATCTTAATGATCCCCAAGACTTTTGGGCAAACATTCTGTGAACTAACAAGGCAAAAACCGAACTGTTTGGAAGGAGTGTGTCCCATTACATCTGGCGTAAAAGTAACACCGCGTTTAAAAAAAAACCCCAAAAACACATCATACCAGCAGTAAGATATGGTGGTGGTAGTGTGATGTTCTGGGGCTGTTTTGCTACTTCAGGACCTGGAATACTTACTGTGATAAATGGAACCAGGAATTCTGCTGTCTACCAAAAAATCCTGAAGGAGAATGTCCGGCCTCTGTTCGTGACCGAAAGCTAAAAACGAACTTGGGTTTTGTAGCAGGACAATGATTCAAAATTCACCAGCATTTCCACCTCTGAATAGCTGAAGAAAAATAAAATGAAAACTTTGGAGTGGCCTAATTAAAGTCCTGATCTGAATCCTATCAACATGCGGTTACATGATCTTAAAAAGGCTGTTCATCCTCTAAAACCCTTCAGTGAGGCTGAATTACAACAATTCCGCAAAGAAGAGTCATAATTCTTCCACGGCGCTGTGAAAGACTCATTGCAAGTCATTGCAAACGCTTGATTGTGGTTGCTGCTGCCAAGGGTGGCCCAACTAGTTATGAAGGTAAGAGAGCAATCACTTTTTCACACAGGGTCATGTAGGTTTGGATTTTTTTTTCATCCTTAATAGCTTAACAGTAAGCATTTTCATTTAGAAACTTAATTTTGTGTTCTAAAACACTGATGTGTGACAAATATGCAAAAAAAAGGAAATCAGGAAGAGGGCAAACACTTTTTCATGCCACTGTATGTTTCATTGTTGTTTTTGGTGGGGTTTTTTTCAGGAACTCTTATTGCATTTTAGTACAGTGACTTGCAAAAGTATTTATACACCTGGAGCTTTTCCATACTTTGTCACATTGCAACCACAAACATAAATATATTTCATTGGAATTTTATGTGAAAGACCATCACAAAGTGGTATACAATTGCGAAGTACAAAGAAAATTAGACATGATTCAAAACATCTTTTAGAAATAAAAAGAACTAAAAACTATGATGTGCAAAAGTATTCACCCCCCCTGAGTCAATACTTTGTGGAACAACCTTTTGCTGCAATTACAGCTGCAAGTCTTTTAGGGTATGTCTCTACCAGCTTTGCACATCTAGTGACTGGAATATTTGTCCATTCTTCTTTGCAAAACAGCTCAAGATGAGTCAGATTAGATTGAGAGCATTTGTCAATAGCGGTTTTCAGATTTTGCCACAGATTCTGGATTGGGTTTAAGTCTGGACTTTGACTGGGCCATTCTAACACATGAATATGTTTTGTTTTAAACCATTCCATTGTAGCCTTGGCTTTATGTTTAGGGTTGTTGTCCTGCTAGAATGTGAACCTCTGCCCCAGTCTCAAGTCTTTTGCAGACTCCAACAGGTTTTCTTTCAAGATTGCCCTGTATTTGGCTCCATCCATTATCCCATCAACTCTGACCATCTTCCCAGTCCCTGCTGATGAGAAGCACCCCCAGAGCATGATGCTCCCACCACCATATTTGACAGTGGGGGATGGTGTGTTCAGAGTGATGTGCAGTGTTAGTTCTCCGCCACAGATCTAAACGTTTTGCATTTTGGCCAAAAAGTTCCATTTTGGTCTCGTCTGACCAAAGCACCTTCTTCCACATGTTTGCTGTGTCTCCAACATGGCTTCTGGCAAACTGCAAACAAGACTTCTTTTGGTTTTCTTTTAATGATGGATTTCTTCTTGCCACTCTTCCATAAAGACCACATTTGTGCAGTGCATGACTAATAGTTGTCCTGTGGACAGATTACCTCACCTGAGCTGTGGATCTCTGCATTTCATCCAGAGTCACCATGGGCCTCTTGGCTCCATCTCTAAACAGTGCTCTCCTTGTTCGGCCTGTAAGTCTAGGTGGATGGACTTGTTTTGGTAGTTTTACAGTTGTGCCATACTCTTTCCATTTCTGGATGATGGATTGAACAGTGCTCTGTGAGATGTTCAAAGCTTGGGAAATCTTTTTATAGCCTAAGTCTGCTTTAAATTTCTCCACAACTTTATCCCTGACCAGTCTAGTGTGTTTGTTGGTCTTCATGATACTGTTTGCTTCCCAATATTCTCTTAACCAACCTCTGAGGCCGTCACAAAGCAGCTGTATTTGTACTGAAATTAGATTACACACAGGTGGACTCTGTTTAGTCAAGAGCAGTCATCAGGCAACTTCTGAAGGCAATTGATTACACTCAGAGAAAAGGGAGTTGAATACTTTTTCACACAGCACTTTTCAGTTTTTTATTTGTCAAAAATGTTTTGAATCCTGTATAATTTTCTTTCTTCTTCACAATTGTACACCACTTTGTGTTGGTCTTTCACATAAATTCCAATTAAATATATTTATGTTTGTGGTTGTAATGTGACAAAATATGGAAAAGTTCAAGGGATATGAATACTTTTGCAAGCCACTGTATCTCTAGTTTAAAGTGTAAAATACTTAAACTGATCAAACCCTTAACACACAATTAGAGATTTGTTAAACGTGTTTAATTTGTTATAATACAGAAAAATAAGCTTTTGGTAGTGCTTTTTTGGGGATAAACGATTGAGAGTTAAGTCAGCCAGCTTTCAAATTAGGATGCTTCCTATTAAATATACAAAACTTTGTATAATGTAAGCTAGTATTAGTTCATGTCCTCTCGTCTGACAGAAATACCAATTGTCCATCGAGCCATTCATTATCAGCCCCCTGCCCCTGCGATTTTGCAGGGTACCTCTCTCCAGCGGGAACTGGGCAACAGCCGGGGCACACCCTGTTCATGTTGGCAGTCTATCACAGGACAACATAGAGACACATAGGACAAAAAACATGCGCAAACACAATCACACTTAAGGACAATTTAGATCGACCGATTATCCTAACTGTTTTTGGACCGTGGGAGGAAGCCAGAGTACCTGGAGATAACCTGCACATGCACAGGGAGAACATTCAAACTCCATGCAGAAAGACTCTTGGCCAGGATTCAAACCCAGGATGTTCTTGCTGTAAGGCAACTGCGCCACTGTACAACCCTAAAATATCATCAGGTGATTACGTTTGCTGTATAGATGGAGAAGGAAAGCATCTGCAGAAATAATTGTATTATCTTTGAAATGCTTACATGCATACAAGTTCAGAAGAGTGTTTATGGCCAGACTCCTGAAATATTCACCGAACACTTTGGTTCCTAATCTTTTATAGGAAGTGGTTTGAGTGAAAATTACTCTGTAGGAGTAATATGATGTGGTCTGAAAGCATGGTGGTCTCAGCTGTGATTGATGTATTGTACAGTGGGTCCTTGTGGAACAGTACTGATCAATGTTTTTTTTTTTTTCCATCTTATCAATTAAGCTTGTTAAGGAGAGCAGCAGTCAGGCTATTTTACCACTGTGATTATAAGACAAGACAGGGGAGGGGGGAGAAGGAGGTTGTGATTTGTTGTTTGTAAGATGCTGTTTATATTAGTTTTTTTTCTTAAATGGTAAATTTCTTTATGCTATTAGTTTAAAGAAAATTATGGGCTCCCATGTTACAGAAAAAAATAATTTCTCCAAGCAGTCTGCTAGAATAAATGCTGACATGTTCAGCCTTGAAAGAAATTGGATCATGGGGCATATAACACATCACCACTTGATTAAACTGTAATAAATGTCTTGCCTATGTGATATGTTTATAGCTGTATACAAAGATTAGTTTCATACTTCAAGCAAATACACATGAAAATGATCAAAATTATCGAGCAAATATCAATGCTTCAAAATCATTAGGATCATCAAGTAAGTATCATCAAGTAAATATAGTTCAATGTTCTACTTACTACCATCAAAAGAAACTCTAAACAGATGGGTTTTTAGCCTTGATTTAAAGGAACTCAGTGTGTTGGCTATTTGCAGTTTTCTGGAAGTTTGTTCCAGATTTGTGGTGCATAAAAACTGAAAGCTGCTTCTCCATGTTTGGGTCTGGTTCTGGGGATGCAGAGTAGACTAGAACCAGAAGACCTCAGTGGTCTGGAAGGTGATACAATGGCAAAAGGGCTTCAATGTATTTTGGTGCTAAGCCGTTCAGTGACTTATAAACTAATAGAAGTATTTTAAAGTCTATTCTCTAAGCTAAAGGGAGCCAGTGTAAGGACTTTAGAACTGGGGTGATGTGCTATCTTCCTGGTTTTAGTGAGAACGCTGTAATAACTGAAGCTGCATGCTGACTCTAGATCGTTCCTCTTTAGGGCCAAAGAAAATAACTTCAGTTTTATTTCTGTTCAGCTGGAGAAAATTTTTAGCACATCCACACATTGATTTGTTCTAAGCATTTGTTCAGTGCTTGGAGGGTTTCGGAGTCACCTGGTGACATCATACTGTAGAGCTGTATATCATTTGTGTAGTTAAGGTAACTAATCTTATTACTTGTTATAACCTGAGCTAGTGGGATCATGTAGATATTAAATAGAAGGGGTCCCAGGATTGAACCTTCTGGTACCCCATATGTGACCTCTGCCTGTTCCAATGAGAAGTTACCTATTGACACTAAGAAGTCCTTGTTCTTTAGATAAGATACAAACCAATTAAGTAATGTACCAGAGAGTCTGACCCAGCTCTCCAGTTGTTTCAATAATATATCATGGTCAACAGTGCCAAATGCTGCACTGAGGTCCAACAGAACCAACACTGTGGTTCTTCCACAGTCTGTATTTGTGTGGATATCATTGAACACTTTGACGAGGGCAGTCTCAGTGCTGTGGTGAGCACAGAAACTGGACTGAAAGACATCAAAATCGTTGGCCATTGTTAAGAAGCAGTTTAACTGTTGAAACACAGCTTTTTCAATAATTTTGCTGATGAATGGAAGGTTGGAGATTGGCCTGTAATTCAGCAATAGTGATTTGTCTAGATTGTCCTTTTTAATCAGTGGTTTGACAACGAATGCAGGAAAGTATTCCTTCTAGTAAGGATGTCTGTATTCTTTTGTTAAATTTACCTTTGATCACCTGAAATAAATCCACTTTGTATTTGTTTTTTTTTGTTTGTTTGTTTGTTTTGTTGACTTGCTGCAATACTCTTAATAATCTTTCACATTGATCTTGCCCCCGTCACTTCATTCAGCTAGATATTTTAGTTCATCTTAGCTCTCCAGGAAAACCATTATTGAAGTAATATTTTGGCTTGCTTTAGGCTAAGGACAGCTGGACACCACATGCCTCATATCTGGATTTAAAGTAAGCACGCAGGGATACTGCTCTCACCATTGTTTCACTCCGGTGACTCTTATCTGCAAGTCAGACTAGTTTATGAACATCTGCACATTTCCTGTGCTTCGGGCATAGCGTCTTAGTGATTTTAATTTTAAGTAAAGTAATGGATTCCACACAAAAAGTGCAAGGTCAGGTCTTTTGTTGTGGAAGAGTTATATCAATTTGACTGCAGCATTTTAGAGAGAATGCTCTCTGGACACACTGTCGAAACCCCAATTCAAAAGTTACAATCACTTCTTGAATATTTCTTGGTTTGAAGTATCATTGCTGATTTTAAAATAAATTTTGCACACTGCCCGTTTTGTGAAATATAGCGAGGACTGGAAATGGAGCCTGGTCAAAAAATTCAGTGTGGAAGACTTCTTCAGCCTTACCTGCATTGTCCAATTGCTGCATCATGCGCCTTCTGCAGCATCCTATCAGCTTAACTCCTTGCCACATTCCAACCAATCATCATGCTAGTCTCCTTTTATAAGGCCAGGGATGAACCCTGACTTCATCTGCTCACCAGCTGAGCTACAACCCACCTTCTCCCCCTCCTCCACCTCTGATCTTGTCAGCTCCAGCAGATTTCTTCATCCTTTCGGCCCCCACTCCACCACCAGTGTCCAAACCCCGAGGGGATGACAACTCAAATCCTCATCCTAACTGCTCATCCTCATTCATCGCTACTCTCAGCGCCTACGTCTTCTGCCAGGGTCTGAACACCAAAGACTTTGTACATTTGTGTCAATAAATCTTTTTCATTGCTCCATTGTCTTTCTGTGAGTCTCTCCAGGTTGAAATGTGTTTATTCCTCTTTGAACTTTTCACATTTTGTCACATTTCAATAAAAACTTCAGAGAAATTTGTTGGAATTTAGTGTGATGGATCAACCAAAGCAAAATAACTAAAATAAATTATGAAAAGTGAAAGAAAATGAACATTTTTCTACCCATGAAAATATGTTATTTGCATTGTTTTTTTTGCCCTTTTTATGCCAAGGTTCAATTGTGGGACCCTATTATTTAATAGCTACATGCTCCCACAAGCTCTGATTATAACAAGTAATAAGATTAGTTACCTTAACTACGCAGATGATATACAGCTCTGCAGTATGATGTCACCAAATGACTCTGAACCCATGCAAGCACTGAACAAATGCTTCAAACAAATCAATGTGTAGTTGGTCATAATTATCTTCTGCTGAACAGAAACAAAACTGAAGTCATAATTTTTGGCCCTAAAACGGAATGACTGATCAAGAATCAGCGCACAGCTTCAGTTATTACAACTAGAAACTAGTGATCAGGCTTGAAATCTGGGTGTAGTGATGGAATCAGACCTGAACCTTGAGAGACACATTAAGACAATTAAAAAATCAGCCTTCTATTAGCTGAAGAACTTTTCCAGGATTAACGTTCTTCAGATATATAAGATGTAGAGAAACTCATCCATGCGTTTATCTTTAGTCGCATTGACTACTACAACAGTATCATCACAGGTGTATCCAAAAAATCAATCAGATAGCTGCAGCTGACCCCGAATGCTGCTGCTTGTGTTCTCACTAAAACATCACTCCAGTTCTAAAGTCCTTATGCTGTCTCCCTTTAGCTCAGAGAATGGACTTTAAAATGATTTTGTAAGTTTATAAATCACTGAATGGCTTAACACTAAAATACACTGAAGATCTGCTTTTGTTGTATCAACCTTCCAGACCCCTGAGGTCTTCTGGTTCTAGTCTACTCTGCATCTCCAGAGCCAGAACCAAACATGGAGAAGCAGTATTCAGGTTTTATGCACCACAAATCTGGAACAAACTTCCAGAAAACTGCAAAACAGCCAACACACTGAGTTCCTTTAAATCAAGGCTAAAAACCCATCTGTTAAGAGTTGCCTTTGATTAGTAGTAACTTGAACACTGATCAGTGTTTTTGATGTGTATTTGCTTCATGATTTTGATGTATATTTGCTTGATGATTTTGATGATGGAATTTGTCAAAATGCAATGTATCTTGCTCGTTAACTGCATGTTTTTATGATGAAGCACTTTGAACTGCCTTGCTGCTGAAATGTACTATACAAATAAACTTGACTTGATGAGATGTAATGAAATTAAGTGAAACAAATACCATCAGAAATCTTGATAGAACCTACTTGTGTGTTATTTAATCCTAGTATGAATGCATCTAGTGAAAGCCTCAGGTTCTTTTAAAGAACATTAGTGAACATCATGAAGACCACAGAACACACCAGATAGGTAAGGGATAAAGTTGCATTGAAATTTAAAGCAGGGTTAGGTTATAACATCACATTTCAAACCTTAAATAACATTTCGGAGGTGAACCATGGTCGTGGCAACATCATGTTGAGGCAGGGGTTTCTTTAGCAGGCAAGGAAAGCTAGCCAGAGAAGATTTGATGCTAAGTGGAATCCTGGAAGAAAAATTCAAAAGACAGGAGACTCAGGTGCAGGTTCACCTTAAAGAAGAAAAATGACACCAAGCATAAACCCAGAGGTGCAGGTTTTATCAATGCATATTCATGTGTTAGAATGTGTAAAAGTTAATATACTATGAATGTTTTTGTACCTGGTAATGTGTAAGTATTTCTATTAGGGTTGATGAATTAGGAGTAGAGAAAAATGAGAATTATTGAAAATTTCACTGCCAACAGAAGCAAATGGATCAATGCAGAAGTATACAAGACCATATGTATGCTTACAGAAAGACAATTTTGTCAAAACTAATTACAAGCTACAAAACACTCTAAAACTTGCTTCTCTGATATCAATTTCCACCTTTAACCAAAACTCCAAAACATCATATTTGACTCTGGCTTCTACTGACATTCCTCCACACACATACTTAAATATTCTTCTTTCTTTTGCTTTCTACTTTTTAATACATATGTTTGTTGCTGTTGCTATATGCATGTCTATATATAGCTGTGTGTTATGTTTCTATTTATTTCTGAAGCCTCATGGCCAGCTCATGCTTGTAAATAAGAAGTGGTTCTCAAACAGCTTTGACCTTCTGTGTTTTTGTTAAATTACTGCTCACTATACCCTATTTTGCAGGCAACTATTCAAACTATTCAAATTTACTTTTTTCCTGAATGGAGTATACATATTATAACTGTTATAGCTATAATATGATGTTATAGATGTTATAGCTCTTGATTCAGGGCATCACAGTGCTAGGGCAACACAAGTTCAAAAAATGGTCATCTATTAGTTGCACTTCAAATAAGCTTTCTATTGCTTATTAGCATTTCAAGTCAGTACAAGAGGAAAATTTGATCATCTCCAGTTCAACTGAATCACTGAATAGACTCTAAAGCCCAGTTTGAGATTCATGAACTATTTATCCTTTTTGTGAAAACACCAGAAAATATTTTTCTGCTTTTCTGGCATCAAGACAACATTATATTGAGCCAAGCATAAAAATGACAGTACAGCATAAACCTTGACAGCAATATTTTACACAGATCACAGATTCTTGAAAACACCATCTTGGTTTGTAAAACGCATGGGGAGACTTAATTGTTCCAAAAATGTAAAATAATTAAGTCTCTTTTCACATTCTCAACTGCAAAAAGAGTAGCTTGCCCAGAGGGTGCATTCTAGCAAGAACTATAACTGCATTTATGATTTTATTTCCAAATAAATAAGCATATCTAAACAATTTGTGGTGAAAAACTGGAAATATGCCAGAGACCTCGGTCTAAACAACATCTGGATTGATATCTCACTTTGATCCCATCATCAGACACTGCAGTTTAGTTCAAGTTCTCTTTAAAGACGCTGTGTTGTCTAAAGTGGAGGCAGGCCTTGTTAGAGATAGCAGCTGATGCACAATGGAATGCTTTTGGTCTTATCGTATTGTCATGAAGATCCAGCCACAGACTCTTAGGAAGTAAAAAAGGAATCAAAGTCTTAGAAGACTCATGCTATAAACTTTTTCTTCTCATCATGCAATCAAAAAGTTTTGTTGTTTTTTAGAACTAAATGATGACACAATATGACTCAATCCAATCATTTTTTAATAGAGTGTAAAGCATATTTATGTATCATTTAAATAATGAAAATATGTTTTACTTGATTAGTAAACCATGAGGGTTTCTGAATATGTTTATTGATACATTTAGATACATTAGGGTATAGTGTATTATAAAAAGTGTTTGTTTCCCAGCTTATTAAATTAAATGCTCTACTGCCTGAATGTTTTCCACAGATTTTTTTACTCTTGGTAGAAGTACCTAGTTACTTATTTTTATCATCATTTCATTTCTATTTTTTATGAGGAACATTAATTTGATACATAATTGCACAGTTAACAACATAACAACAAACAAATATTTAATATAGAGGTTTTATAAATTTTAAAACTGTTGTCATATTGAGCAACAGTTCAGTTTCAGTCAGTGAAGTATGGCTCCTTGCATCTCCTGAGCAGCAGTGGGTCAGGCAACAACAGGCCTACTGGCTGTCTGTCAAAGTTTCCAGCAGTTGGTCAAAATCTTAAGCACAGACCTGGTTATAATTACTATAACGGAGACAGTAAGACTAAGACATGAGACTAATTTGTGGTGGAGGAAAAAAAGACCTGGTTCTTTAATTCTTCATGGAGATGCAGTTAACTATAAAATACACATAAGAACATATACAGAAGAACATTTCTCTGGCAGAAAGATAGAGTGTAGCAGCCATGAAGAAAGGGAGAAGAAATCTACAACCCCTGTGTTCAGGGTGTGCATATTGGTGGAAAATCAGAGCCACACTGCAGGACTTGTTAAGGTGTTATGCCAACATGAGATGGAAAATTAGCTCCAGTTTACATAGATCCAACAGCTCACTGAATTATATTAGCAGGATCAACATTTTGCCATAAAAATAAAAACCATCATGAAAGAAGGGGTGTTCAAAAGCTGATGGTGGGACTTTGGTTTAGGACTGAAGTTGGTGTTTACAGAATATATGCATTTTGTTTGTATTCTAGGTTTCTGTTCTGTATTTAGTTTTTCCACAACTCTTTCTGGCTTTGTCTTTGGTTCGTAAATAATGACATGATGGAATTTATGGTTTTATTCACTTTGGGTTAATTTAAAATAATTTTAGAAACTTGTAAAGTCCAAAAGTCATGGCACAAGATCTTATCATATGAGTATAATACAATTTCTTGATTTGTCTCTTTTATCTAGGTCAGCCCATAATAATGCCACTTTGATGAAGTGTGTGTATAAACATGTGTGCAGTAAGCTTGATTTCTAGTGATAAATGTAGTAGAAAATAGTTGCTGTGTTGCCAGAGTCATCCAAATGAGATTTTTTTGTCTATTTGCTGGCTGGATGAAAACACTCTGTCACAGAAAGACTGAAAAAGTGTCCACCTCCCTGAAATTGTCAATGTGGCAGCATTTTGGGTACTCAGTAGAAAAGAGAAACAGTGACAACTATTAGCTGCTAACAATGCTAAAAGGGGCATCAGCTTACTTTTGACCCCAAGATAAAAGGTGATTTCACTTGTTATTTCATGTATTTTGACTGCATTTGATCATCTTGAGTTTAAACACTTGCATTGACCAAACCTGAACTGGATTGTCGGACAGTCAGCCAAAATCATTTAATAAATAGTTTAACATTTATGAAACCCTTTTTATTATTATTTGTGAAAGCACAAACATGGAGCATGTTCAAGGTTTATTTGAGATTAGGACCGACTTATAGTTAGACAAACATTAAAAATGCAATACTAGTAACAGATTCTTTCATTTATATGGACTGAAAAAAAAAAACACTTAGCAAAAGGTTTATAAATATACCATATTATCTTTTCCATATGCTCCCTGGGGACAAAGACCATAATTATTTAAGACATGTTCTGTAGACTGATGAGAGTAAAATTGAAGTAACAACGCTAATGACAATTGTCACATTTGGAGAAAAAGGGGGAAGATAGCAAGCCATCTATAAGGACACCATCCTAACTGTCAAGTGCGGTGATGCCAGTATCATACTGTGTGGTGTTTAGTTGCAGTAGGAATTGGTGCACTTTGTAAACAGAAAATTGGTGGGCAGGATCTGCAAACTTAGTTAAACCAGTTCTGTCAAGAGGAATGGACCAAAATTCTAGCAAACTATTATTCGAAGATATTGGAAAAACACCCCAGAACCTATTATATATATATATATATATATATATATATATATATATATATATATATATATATATATATATATATATATATATATATATATGTATGTATGTATGTATGGTCACTGTCCTGCCTATTTTGGGAATAAAAATGATGAGCAGAACAAGAGTGTCATATAATGTGGATTTACAGCTGGACAAAAATGCAGACAGGAGCTTTGGAGGATCACATTGGAATTAACTTATACGGCAACACCTTACTAACAATTATGAACACAAAGAAATGGGCAAAATATGGCTAGACTTACAGGGCCCTCGTGTTTGGCAGCTAAATGTGCTAATGGTGGATAAACAACTTACCGTTCCAGCAAAACTGTTTATCGGCCGTCATTTGTGGCCATGCTATCTAGCCTTAGCGTCAGTGGTGGGCTATGATGTGGGAGCACTAGGAGAAGGCAGAGGAGATTGTTTTTTTTGTAGATTATCTGTCTTATTCTGTCACAACATAATGATCGTTTTAATAAATATGTAAAAAACGTTTTTCATAAAAGCTACATACTGCAGCTTTAAATAACAAAATAACGAATGAAAAACAAAACCCAAGGATTATAACAAGACATTGTACATAAAGAAAACTTTACAGTTAAAAGGAATTTAACTTGGGTATCTCAAATACTAATGTGGATTGGCTTTAAGTGTCTGTATCTTTGCTTCAAAGTTTTTATGCTGGAAGAAATACATGTTGAATGAGTAAAAAAACAAAACAGATTCTTAATTTAAATAATTAAGCCCAATCCTGGAAAAATTGCTTTTTAGATTAATTTGACTACTTGACATGGTTCTCTTAACTAGATTGATACTAACGATACAAATAGGGGATTTTCTACCTGTTAATGTTACAATTTTTATTTCTTGTTTGAGACCAAGACTGTCAGCATCCAACCCATTTTTTTCAAATCGTCTTGCTTTCTGTAAGCTGATGGCTAAGAATAAAAGAAGATTGCTTTATATAGCATTTTGATGGAGTTAAGCTGCACTGTTCTTTTAGTTGTGGCAATAAAATCTGTATGTTTTTAAATGATTGACCTCCTTCCTGCTAGTATGGTATAGAATAAATAACAGGCATTTAGATGACTCCCTAATTATTCAAGACTACCATCCAACAAAAACAATGTCTAGGAAAGCACTCCATCAGTCCCTTCATCTTTGTTGTTGATGTGTTTTTGTCTCTCCTATTCTGCTTTTCACTTTAACTCCTTTGAGTGCCTCTCTAGGTCAAATGATTCCCTGGCTTCACAGCAGTTCTGTGGTGGCTCCACTAATGGCGCTGTAATTTTGCATCTCTTTGAAGTTCTCCCCGACCGTTGTGTTACCTGAAGTCTGTGCTTCTCTGAGGTTTTGGGCTGGGGCAGGCTAGCTACCCTCTGCAGCCTAATTAAATGTAATTGCTCCATTTTGTAGTGGTGCCCGTGTGGAGAGGGGAAGCCTTGTAATAAAAGAGATTGCGTGAAGGGTCCGAGGATCACAGACGCCAAAGAGGAGCCACGAGGAGACGATCGGAGACGCTTCCCCCTCTGTCGCCTCGTCTGTCCTGAGCAGACATAGTCATTACTCCCTCCACTATTCCTGCTCTGGCTCTGTCTCCTTTCCTCTGTTGCTTTTTCTGCCTCCATTCCAATTTTACCACTCTTCTGTACATTTTCAGTCATGGATGTGCAAAGCAAGAATGTTTTGTCCGCTTTTATATGCAGCATTTGTTTTTCAGCATGGCCTTTATATCAGTATTTTACCTGAGCTGAAACAGCAGGAACCAGACATTTCCTGACTGTGTACAGGAAGTGTCTGGTATGATCTGTATTACATTCCTTCAGGTGGCATCACAGTCAAGGAAGGAAAAGTAGGAATTCATGGAATCCTTAAGGCACCGTAAAGACTCCGTGACGGAGTCAGACATCGAAATGGGGTTGTTTTTACTCGCTGACACTGACTGCTGGAGCGACGGGAGACACATACTTTCCGGGAAAGAGAAGAGGAGGGGGAGAAAAAAACAAAAGGAAATTACAGAGCAGGAGGGAGACAACATGACACAGAGTTGAGAAGGAGCGCCAGCTTGACCATGACCCTCTGGGATGAGAGGCTGACACGGGATGTGTGATGGTGTGAATGTGTGTTGGGAACAAAGGTGACTTAGATGCAGTGATAAGCATCATTTTCTGTTTCTGTCAGAAAAACTTCCACAGAGGGATGGTGATAAGTGCTTCTCATGCGCTTCCTGCATCAGGGTGTCTGTCAGGAGATTTGCTTCAGTCATCTTCCCTCAAGCTCTCCTCCTCCATTCGTCTTTTCTGTGCTGTGGTGCCAGTTCGTCTGCCACACGACCCGTTAAGGCTAATGCGACACAGGCTTCATATCACATTTCAGCCCCACATGAGCGCACCCCACACCCAGAAACACACACATTATCATCCCCATCTACTTCCTTTCCCCTCCTATGAGCTGACTAAGCTTGGCCCAGTATGTGCCCATTTGATCAGAGAATGCAAATCAATGAAACCCCAAAAGCTTTCATTTGGCATTTTGTGCTCCAGGAAAGTGTCTGCTTTCTGTTCTTGTTAAAATAGCTGTGTGAAGCTAGAAATGGAGGACAGCGGCCAAGCCTCTGTTCAGATGTAAAAGAAGCCAGAATGGGGGTGAGGGGAAATGCATGTCTATTTTCTTGACAGTGAGAGTGAGGAGTCTCTCAAGAAAACCTCGATAAAAGAAGAAGAAAACATCAAAGGTGTGGAGAAGAACGAGTGCGGTAAGATCACACACAGCGCCGGGCCTGCTGTCTTTCTCATGACCTCTTTGTCATGTGGCTTCCATGAGAACCAAACATTCAGCCGCAGTTGTTTCCATTCTGAACCAAGCTGCTTTGGTAATCCCAACACTTTCCCCCCCCTTTTATTCTACCACAAAGCTAATTGGTTGAGTGTATCTGCAAGGCTGCTGTTATTGTGTTATGTGTGAAAGTCTCAGGGTGACGTGGTAATTTTTGTCACTCTCAGTTGCTATCAGAAATGGAAAGTCACAACTATGACCAACGATAATCTCAGTTTAAACCCTGTGTGCCACATTTTTTTTTTAGCATATTTTCATCAAAACAGCTGAAAGAAACCAAAGAAGTGCCTCTTCAAAACACTGGCTTTGTGCACACGCTCTCCTGCTCCATAAATCTGTCAACCTGATCAGGCTCCAAAACTAAACAGAGAGCGTAACCAATTAACAAGGCCTACACAGTAATTAGCTGTCTGCATGTTGAATAACTCCATACTTTCAGTTACCATTAGTGGCATATCATGAAATGGTTCATAATTATACTATGAATCATATATGTGCTTGATTCATAATTATACCATCTATATAATTATAGTCATGCTTCCTCTTGCAGGCTGTTTTGACGCATTTTCATGAATTCTTGTGATCAGAGCTGTCAGTGTGGAAATGTTATTTAGTCAGATTGAAGCATATCTTTTCGGCAAATTATTTTTTTTTTTGTTTTCATTATTGTTTAAAACTGCAGAGTAGAAATTGTGTTAAGGTGTAAATCCTTCAATCATTGGAATGAAAGAAGAATACTTTTAAAATCAAACAGAAGTTAGGCTGATCAGGCCTATTTGCTCTGACACCCCTAAATAAATTCCAGAGCAATCTTTTGCCTCCAGAAGTCTCTGAATAAGCATATAGAGACCTGCTGTGTGTAATTTAATCTCAGTAATCACAGAGGTTTATCAGAGAACATTAGTGAACAAACAGCGTCATGAAGGTCAAGAAGCACAACACACAGATCAGCAATAAAGCTTTGGCGTAGTTTAACGCAGGGTTTGAGTATAGAATAATATCCCAACCTTTGATTATCTGACTAAGCACTCTGCATCATTTGAAAATGGAAAATGCAAGGCAATATTGCAAACTTATCAATCAGCCTTATGGCTGTGTACCTCAGCTGACAGGCTTTATGGAAGTGTAAAGATTGTTGAATTGTTAAAAGAGAGCCATGGGAAGTCCAGTTTGTAGCTTGCCGCATTTTATTTGGAGGACAAAGCAAATGTGAAAGAGGTGCTAGTGTCAGAACATTCAGTCACTCCAGGATGTTGCAATGTTTTTTTTTTTATGACTGTTGCAGCCTAAAATTGCTGATTTTGCAAAATCTTTTTCCAAAAATTATGGTTAAAGTTGCAATTTTTTAAGCTTTATTATTGCCATAACATGGTCTTACAAAAAGTTGAAATTGCTGCACATCCCTTTCCTTCTTTTATCTCATGAAGTTATAATCTGTCTTTACCTGAGAAGACCTTGCATCTTCTTCCTGCTGCTGGCCTCTGGTCTAATGTCTCCTCCCTGACTCTTTGCTCTTTCTATAGATAGATGTCACATGATGTCACACCTCCTACCTGCGGGTGCTCTATCGCCATCTTGATAGTAAGGAAGCAGTTTTCCACTTCACTGATCACTGATTGAAGAAAAAAAAAAATCTAAATTAGATTCAAATTTGCTGCTATACTTCAGCACAGTAATCACATGTACTTTAGCACATGCAATTACTGCTTATGTGACAATATTTACAATCGCACAATGTTTAAGAACAGTACTTGCTTAAATTTACATTCCAGTGCATCACACATAGCAGGTAGTAGAAAAGGAGAAAACCCGGAGTGCGAAACATAGTGGTGACATAATCATGCTGTGGGGATACTTGTCATCTGGAGGGACAGGGAAGCTGGCAGAGCTGATTAAAAGATGGATGAGTTGAGACTGGGACAAAATTCATCTAGGTAAAACAAATGGGAAATATTAAAAAAACATACTTCAAAACACACCGTCCTGTAGTTACAGTGAAAGATAGTTCTACAAAATATTTATATAGAGGGCTGAATACAAACACCTGTCAAATTTTCTGATTTGTTGTAAATTTTGAAAAATAGGTAGCCTTTTTCTTCTACTTTGCAATTCTGTACCATTTCATGTTGGCCTATCACATAAAGTCCCCATAAAAACATTGAGGTTTGTGCATGTAACATGACAAAAATGTGAAAAAATAAAGGGGTATGAATACTTTAGTGAGGTCTTGTGTTTATATTCTATTTATAGCAGTAAGTGTGTTTTTTTTTTTTTTATTTTGCGATGTATGAAACATCTCAAGCTGGAATATGTTTACAACACAAAAATGCATTTCTTTCAACCATGAGTCTGGTTTATGATTAGTTCACTGTTCACTCCACAGTCAGAGTATAGTAGGTGCCCTGGAATTAATGAAACTGTTTGAAGTGTAACGCTTCAGCTGGTATTCATTTATGGGCCTTATCAAACACAGATGGAGCCATGATTTTACTCAGCATGATTCAAATATTCATTTCTTTGAATCTGTTTGCAATTAAAGCATTCAGTAAATGTTCAATCGCTTCAGAAAACCTGGTCTGCTAGAATCAGTGGGACAAAAGCAGTGTGAGCCGTTGACACCACTAAAGGACCACCCCTGATTTGGACTGTAAGTGATCATACACGTCCGTCAGAGCTCAAGCCCTACATCAAAGCAAAGGAAACGATACGACTGCAACTGGGATTTTTCTTTTTGTCCTGGTGTGAGAAAATCTGGAGTGTTTTGAGTGCAGTTAATCTCTTCTTTGGATACACAACAGTGGTGGAATTCTTTTGGAGGCACACTCTCAAAAAATACAGCCAGTTAGGTAAAAAGTGAACCAATTTAAAAAAATGGACCAGATAATAAATACCAAGTGTGTCATGAAAGCTGTTGTTTTGTGATAATGAATGGGAAACATGTGCGCATAGGTGGTTAAAATGGGTGGAAAGCCACAGATAAAATTAATTTAAAACACGGTTTATTTTGGAGTAGAGAACAAAAAAAGTAAAAAAGAAGTAAATGTGAAAAAAAGAAGAAATCTTTTGGATTGAAAGAGCTGAAGGACTGAATGGGGACTGCCTGTTATACAAATTATGCACTAACCACATAATGAGACAGTATAAGCGTGTTTCTTTAAGATGACATGGCTTATCCGCACTGCAGTAAATCCACTGTGTATCTTTCTCATGGAGTTCAAACAGCAACACTTCTGGTTAGGTGACAGGTACTTCAGACACCTGCATTAACTTTTCTTCTTTTTCACTTTCAGATACTTTACATACTCTGCCTTAAGCAACATTCCATTGCAAACAAAATATCCACTGTTACCTGTTAAAAAAAAAATGCATTTTATGTAATAAAAAAAATTAAACTGAGAATAATTATTTTAGAACTTTTCTAATCTAGAAAAATGAAAATCCTTTAGGGAGAATTTTATTTAAAATAAAAATAATACAGTGCACCCTCTTAAAATTGAGGATGTGGCTGTGGTCAGAATTGACCACTACTTTCAAAGTCATTAAATAGAAATAAGTACACACCTGCTATTGTTCAAAGTGTCTCTGATTAACCCTAAATAAAGTTCAGGCTTTTCTGACATTTTCTTATGCTGGGAACACGCTACTTGATTTTCAGTCTGATTCTACACTAGATTCCCAGTGGGAGAAAATCTGTGTCAGTCTGCACTAGTTGTGGTTAGTTGGCATGGGGAGTTGCCACAAATATCTGGTAGTGAGAATTGGGATGAAGACTGGAGTTTGCAAGTGTATAAGAGAGGAACTGACTCAACCAGATCTCAGTTGAAAGTTAATTTTGTTCAAACAGTTTTTAAGTCTCCCCCAAAAGCATGTGGGAAAATTGTTGGGTTTTTTTTTTTTTTTAAAGCAAACCAAAAACACTGAGAAGAGTATCAAAAGGATAAATCAGATCAAATGGTGCTTCAACGAATTGTTAGTTTAATAGGGTGCACCTTTATGCAACAATATTTTACTTCTTTATTTTTGTTTTCACTCTCTAAAAACAATGCTAGTTTGTTCTTCAGTTAAGTTATACAGGTTATACATACTTAAGATTAAAAAAAGAGTTCAGAAATGACTAACTAAACTTTTTTCTGTCTACTATAAGTATGAGATCAACTATAAAAGCCATACATGAATAAAATGAATAAAGGGGAATATTTAAATATATTTAAATGCTTTGGGTTTTTTCTGTTTAAATCCTTTTTATATGGAAAGAAAGTTATTAAAGGAACCACTTGAGAGTAATTCTAGAGGATAAGCTATCCACGGGGACAGACATGGACCACTGAGTACTGAATAAACTTCACCTAGGTCAGATATCTGAATGAAAAAAAATACATTATGGCCTTTTTCATTAGACTGCAATGCACCGTGGGGACTTCCTGGGTTAATAACTGGGATGAGGTTTACATTACTTTGTGTCTCAGCAGCAGGAGAGGAAGACAGCCCTTTAATAGAGCAGCTTCAATTACACCACATCAGGAAAGCAATGTCCTCTTGGATCTCATTAACAAAAAAAAATTCAACTTGTAGGGACTGTGTGTGTGCGTTTGAAACCTTATGCTTGTTTAAAAAATAAAAACAACTTCATGCGGTGCAGTGCAAAATGTAATACCCATAGAAATCTTTCACATTATGTCATGCTACAAACACAAACTTCAGTGTTTTTTTTAATTTAGCTTTAGTATGTGACAGAGCACTTTAAACTATCTTGTAATTCTGAAGCTGATGTAAAGGGATACATAGTTTTTTCATTGCAAATATATATATAAAAATCAGGAAAGTGTGTTGTGCATGTGTTCCATCCTGTTTATTCTGATAACCCTACAAAAATTCAATTTGCCTTTAAATGTTGTGCAATTACTAGTGCAAGTGCCTCCAAATTAATTTCACCATATATAAACCTATCCTTCTTAGACCTCAGAAGTTTGCAAGAGAACACTAGTGAACAAACAATATCCTGAAAGCCAAAGAAAACAGAGGTGATATCAGGGGTAGAGTTGTAGAGAAGTTTAAAGTAGGATTGGGTTTTAAAACAATTTAATAAACTTTGAAAATTTAATGGAGTACTGCTCAATCCATCATTCAAAAATGGAAAGAGTATTGCAAAACTGTAAAGCCACCAAGACAAGGCCGTCTATACAAACTGACAGGCAGCTCAACATGATCATTGAGCAGAGATACAGCACACAGCCTATTTATTATGCAACTCTGGGGGGACTGCAGAAATCCACAATTTAGCTAGGAGAGTCTGTAAACAGGAAAAATTAGTCAGGGACTTTATAAATCTGGCCATATTGGATGTGCAGCAGAGATTGTTAAATTGTTGAAAGAAAATCATGAGAAATCTACTCTACAGTTTGCCACAAGCCATGTAGAGGACACAGTGAGCACATGGAACAAGGATAAGTCAGATAAGAACAAACAAATAATATACTGTCTCAAAGGCATATGCAAAACACTGTATTAAGAGGAAAGCTAACTGTGTGCATAATCCTAATGAGACCACCTCTCCATTGAGCCATGTTGATGGCAGCATCATTCTCTGAGGATACTTTTCTTTTAAAGGGACAGGGATGTTGATCATAGTTAAAGGAAAGATGGATGGCACTACAGAGCAGTCCTGGAAAAACACCAGTTAGAGGCCGCAAAAGACTTGAGACTGGAGTGGAAGCTAACTTTCTAGCAGGAAAATGACCCTAAACAACCAGCCAGAGGTGCTATGGAATCGCTTTGATCAAAGTGTGTTTGTGTTATGAAGTACCCAGACATAAGTCTATCGAGAATCTGTGGCATTACTTAAAAAGTAATGTTTGCAGCTTCTTTTTATCTAATCTGATTGAGCTTGAGCTGTTTTACATAGAAGATTGGATATAAATGTCAGTCTTAGATGTGCAAACAGACAAAGCCTACCTCAACTTGAAGCGAATCTCGGTTCTGCAAAGTATTTACACATGGGAGCTGAATATAAATGCATGCCAAACCTTTCATACTTTTATTTGTTTAAAAAAAATGAAAGCTTTGTCCCATTTTCCCTCAACTTCACAATAATGGATTACTTTGTGTTGGTCTATCACCAGTGATGCTCCATTCACAAACTTGTCAGCATTGTCTGCACTCAGCACTGGAGAGACTGATGTGATTAAAAGCTCTGACCGTGCACTAACATCTGTTAAATTGCTGCTGTTGATAATCATCACAACTACCGTCTAATTGCTGCATCTTATCATGGGCAATTAACAAAATACGGAACTTCTAAAACACCCTTTGGCTATCTTTTTTTCCACCCCCAAAATTCATTCTCTCTTTCTCTCTGCCCATCAGCTGCTCCGACATATGTGGCCTCATGTCAATGGAAGCCTCTTCCTGTGACTGCCCTTTGAAGGAAGCTATTTTGTCAAATGCCAAAGCTATTGGCTTGCTTCATTTCCTGTCAGATAAGCAGCCACAAAGAGCTCCCTTTTTTTCTTCTCTCTCAACTATTTCTAACATCTTAACATCCTCTTCTCTCCCTCCCGGTACCCCTCCTACCCATCTTGTTAGTCGATAATGAACACTGTAATGCCAGGAAGGACACACATTCCTCACAATGGAGTCACAGAGCTCTAAAGCATGAGGCTTAGCTTCCTTAAGATTCATGTGACACATTAGAGGAAAGGAGGCATGTAAAAGAAGAAAGTATGATGTGAGGAAAAATGATGGATAACAACCAGAAGCCGTTTTCACAGACTACCTCTGGATAGTGTAACTTCGTCTCAGTAATCATGTCATAGATTGTGAATTGCCCTTACACACATGTAACAGGAGATAATTCTGTCTGGTAAATGTTCAGTTAATGTTGGTTTTACCACAGGTAGTTGTAAGCGGAACATCACATAGGATGTTTGATGTTTGATTATTTTTGACCCTATATACACTTGTCTATTTGTCCAGTGGCATTGGCATTTGCCCTCACTGCCCTATAGTTTACCCTACTGTAAATTAATGTGTTATATTAAGGAACATGTGGAACCTGTATTTTATAAAATAAAATTGTTTACAGAGGAAGCAATTTGAGTGAGCTTTGAGGTATTTGTGTCTTTAGGTGACAACAAAATAAAATACTTATTGATGGTCATTAGCTAAAATGCAGGTTGTCAAGAGTGGTGACAGTTAGATTCAAATGCATGCAAGAAGGGAGGCAGAGGTAAATGCAAAATTTTAGTTTAATAAATTAACTAAAACTTTTGAAATCTAAAGTTCAAAATCCCATCCATTATCTATACCTGCTTAACCCTGCAGGGTCAGGGAGTACACCCTGGACAGATTGCCAGTCCATTGTAGGACAACATAGAGATATACAGATCAAACAACCATGCACACACACCTAGGGACAATTTGGAGAGAGCAGTTAACCTAACAACCATGTTTTTGGACTGTGAGAGGAAGCCAGAGTGCCCACATATGCACAGGGAATACATGCAAACTCCATGCCAAAAGACCCTAGGCTGGGAGTCAAACCCAGGACCTTCTTGTTGCAAGGCAACAGTGCTATGAACTGCACCACCTGTTTCATACTTCAAGTTTAGTGTTTTCAACATTTGATATCATGGAACACATCAAGGAAAATGAAGGATGTAGGAACCTAGAGGCAGACTTCTAAGCTGTTGACTTATGTTGATTTGCTTCTTTCTCTCCTCTACTCCAATCTCCTTCTTTCTTCCTCCACCTTTCTCTTCTTCTTTTCTCCTACTATCTTTTCCGTCTCCATGTCCACTACATTGGAAGTAAACCCAAAGCAATTTCTAATAAAGTTTCATATTTATATCAAGTGGAGCATCATGGCGGAAACTGCAATGATCTGCTTGTAAAAGTAAATCTGTTGGGCCTCACTTTAACACTCAGACAACAATTCTGAGTGCCATGCTGCCAGACAGGACAAGTTAAAAAAAAAAGGAATCTATATCCTAGCACTGCACTTTTAGCCAAAGATCGTCGGGTGACCATTAAATCTGAAAAAGATCAATACAAGGCACTGACACACTGGCACACAATGATCTTTTTACCCTTCATCCCAATACATACAGTACAGGTTGGTGCAACAATAAATATACCTCATAGATTGGACAAGATTTGATGTTTTCAAAAATGTTCGTTATTTCATCACATTTAAACCCCAATAAAAAAGCATACAAATGCTCCAACATGGGAGGCAAAGTAAGAAAGAGTGTGAAAGCAGCATTGGAGAGTGGTAAGTTGAAATAAAGGACTAAATATCACCTACAAAAACATTAATTATTTTCATTGTGTATGCTCAGTAATTCACGCTATGAAAACTAGAGATGAGAAAGTCTGAAATCTCCATTCACTGTCAAAAACACACTGTTATAAAGAAACGCTGAGGTTATTCACCTGCTTGTGTGATGTAAGTAATAGTAACAGATCTATCTAATAATTTAGAATATTATTGAAAGTTTAATTTATTTCAGTAACTCAATTCACTAAGTGAAACACATTATATAGATTAATTACATAAAGTCTGATGTTTCCAAGCCTTTATTTCTATTAATTATGATGATTTTCCATTTACAGCTGATGAAGATGGGACATTTCAGATTAGAATATTACATCAAAGCAATAAATAATTTTTTTGAATACAAAAATGTGAGTTTAATGAAAAGTATGCAGTTAGTACCTTCTTAAATGTTTTTATTTTCAAAATGTGCTCTTCTATAGTATGTTGCTTTCAGACAGTGAATATTGAAACTTTTTAGTGTATCTGTACCTCAGACCTTCTTTATTGGTCTCGCCTGTGCAACCAAGCCAATTGTGTAGAAATATACCCAAAAAAGGTTAAAAAAAATGTTGAATATCCTCTGGCTCTTTTAACAGTAACATGGATCATTGACATAGGCGTCAGCAATCAAGCTAGAGATTGTGTGAGAAGTGTGAATTTGGGGGGGAAAGAAAAGAGGGGGTGGTATTTACACTGACAACATCATTAACATCAACTTGGATGTCTGATAGCTACTGATAAAAAAGAAGCATGTATGTAATTTCACTGTAGGAGTCAACAAAGGCAGTTTCCCCAATCTCTCTGCATTTCTAAATTCAGTTCACAATAATTTAAACAAAGGAAAACCATACCTGTGTTTTCTGTTTAAAAAAAATCTGACCAGAATACTTATTCAAATGCAGATTTAGTTTAAAACACATTGGTTATACCTAACTCCTCTTTTCTGTTTTTAATCAATTGATGTTATTTTGTGTAAGCTATCTTTGTGGAAAGGCATTGTAAACACCTGTGTGCTGGAAAATATCAAGTGTGATCAGAGCACTTGGATTCTCACAAGTTTGTCCCAGACTGATAAGTGTAATGCCATCCATGTGCCTACAGACTGGTGATCTGTCTATCTTACATAGGTTTGTGGTTGTTAATCTCCATTTGAAGATCTATCATCACTTTATTCTCTTTCATCTTAAAACTGTGCTTTGGGTACTTACTCATCTTCTTTTTTAAACCTGAAACATGCCTGGAAACTGTCTCCAGATGCTCCAGCTGTTGTTACTGACAAGAAAGACAAGACATTATGCAACAAAAACAGCAAAGTGCAAAATTTGGCAAATGAGACTAAGCTGTTAGCATCACAGGTTTTTTTTTTTTTTTTCTATTTTGAGTTGTTTTTATGAATGTTGTGTAAATATTACACAATGTAACAATATGCACATTTAAGCACATGTAGACAAAAATGGCACAAAACTGCATTGAAAAATTAAGAAGCTAAAAACTTAGTTGTGCCTCCCATTCAGAAACCTATTTGCAATAAATAAAATACAATTCTTAGTTAATATGATAAATATAAGTAACTACAACAATACCTAATATTTTTAAATGTAAAATTATTTGAGTATGCCTATTTAAATTTTAATAGGCATTGTAAAGTTTTACAATAATGTACTCACATTTTCTCTTATTGGACTGGAACATTTTCAACTTAGTTGTTCTGCTGATAATGCAGAAAAGGCCACATGATCATGAAGAAGCAGCAAAAAACAGAAAAAAAACTGTTACATATAAAGCCTTCCAAGTTTGGCTCCAATCAAAATGGCTGAAATGCTTGTGGCTTCATGATTAAGCTGCTGCAAACCACACAGCCCAGGGAGAGTAAACCAAACATTTAAACCAAAAGCCAGATACGGGCAGTCTGGGCAACAACAGTGGCATATTAGTAATTACCCCAAGACAAAATGTCCGTCATTTGTGTGTAACCCACTTACAGGCAATTCAGCTTCTCAGCACATGGAATTATGTCTGGGAGGTTTGGGAGGGTTTAGGGTAATACAAAGCAACCATTTGACAGCCTTGAGTTGACTAGGACTTCACTGCATTATCCCAATGATATATTATAAATCAACATGAAAAGTCAAAATTTACCAAGCAGTTGGATTTCAAATTTAGTAACAATTCAAGGTCTTCAGGACAATTGTTTACAAGCCCCTGTGAATCCCTTTCTGACCAGTGGGACCTTCTCCAGAAGCAAAAATAACCCATCTGTCTGGCAAATGCTTCCATATGGACACAAAGAGCAGGGCACATTCTTGTGGAAATGAAAGCAGTTCCTTTAATCTAAGAGACATAATCAATAATTGATAAGAGTTGTAGCCACAAGGCAAAGCGGTAGTTTGAAGATAACTTAAGACAAGATTAGAGATGGGACAAAATGAGGTGATATGGGGGCCTGATGTTGAATTAAAACATTATGCATGGTAGACTGGAATTACTTGCTTGGTAATCAAGAGTACCTATCAGCTCTTCAGATCACTTCCTGCAAGCTTAGCTCAGCCGTCTTAAACTGATCATTGTTTTATCTGAAAGGAATGCTAATTAGAGAGATGGAGAAGCAAGACCTTGCCAACATCACACAATTACAGAATGCGGTCAGTTTAAATGATACAACAGAGGCCTTCAGAGTAAGTAGTACACAAAGGAGTAGAAACCTGGAATACAATTATCGTCTAGCAAATATTTACCAAGAAAAAGACTGGAACATGGTTAATGACTGAGCCTGGTGAAGTTTAATAAGTTAAAATGTACATTTCAGTAACAGTGGGGTGAGACTTAGGCTTGTTAGCTTGTTTCAACCCCCCAGGGCATGTGCCGAGTTGGACGTTTAATGAATGAGATAAGCAAAGAACAGGACACTTTTAATCATCATGTCAACCTAAATTTCAGTAGGAATTCAAAAATAACACCAAGGATAAAGGGAGGTTTCAGACTTGGGTTTGATTCAGGGCTTTATAAGCTCCAGAGCCAGAATTATATTTTAGTGCCAGCAGAAAATGTTCATCTCTAGAGCTGTTTCTAATGACATGGAGAGCCGAGATGGGCGCTACTGGTCATAAAACCCCTAAAAATAGAGATGTTTTTTTTGCAGTCTTACACTAGTGAAAAGCACACAGAGCATGGCAAACCGTGACACTAGTCAATGTCTCTAATGTTTGCTTTTCATTCAAATAAGCATGCAGCCTAAAAATTTATTTGAACTTTCACAGTATTGGTGACCAGGCCCGGATTGGTTAACTGAGAGATTCTGGACATATACAGATGGGCTGGTATGATGTTTTGGCCAAAAGGGCCAGCTTTATGGTTTTGTTTTTGCAAACCAGCAAAAGGCAAGAAACTTTGCTGCTTTTTCCAAACAAACTGAGTAAGTTGAGTAATTCTGTTAGATGCAGATAATGTTAGCAAAGACTCGTTTATCATGGCCTATATATCATGTTAAGCTTGATTTAAATATTTCATGATGCGATGCTCCATAATCGTCTTATAGTCAGAAGAAAGATGCAACACCAAGCAGCCATGAGCCCACAAGTTCAAAGGGGACAGGTAGGACTGCTCATTGACTTTGTAAAAATGGGAACTTTCTGCTGATAATTATTTCAAAATGTGATTTAATGTCAGAAGCAGAGTCAGGAGCTGAAATAGAAATTCTAATGTCTAAAGACAATGAGCCTGTAACAAACAAAGTTACATAGACCTGTCCACTGCTCAGGCGTATATTAATTTTGTAGGATTGTTTCTTTTAAACTACTCTTATGAAGAGGAATAAAAGAACATAGGGTCATTAGAAAGTTGTGCCATACTGTGAATAACAAACTTGCAGAGAATAGTAAAATATATATATATATATATATTTATGTTTTAATCATAAGGCTCAGATATCTGTGAACACTAGTTTGCTTGATATTTGTTATTGCAGAAAAGGAAATTATGATGTTGTACAGAATAGTGTTGGAGATTTGCCCTTTAACTCTTGTTTTCATCTTTGTGAAATCTAAGTTGTGATGGAACCATTTCCTTGAAAATCAGATGCTAGTGTTGTATGAAAGTGCAACACTTTTTATAATTTTTTAAAATTTGATATTTAATACGCTTATTTACTCTTTTATTTCATTTTCAGTTCTGATATCTCTGAAAGCTAATTTGAACAAAATGTAGATTCTGATATTGTTGAAAAGGATGTGTTGTAAAGAATATTGTTTGAGATGTACTCCTGTTGAAATAAATCTACATTGTAGAGGAACTCTTTGCTGCACTGAATTGGACATATTTTAGAAAAATTCACTGAATTGCACAGCTTTACAAAAAAGTGCATTATTGTAGACTTAACATGCAAGATTATAATTACATGATTTTAATAATGATATGTTGTTATCTAAAGTGGGCTGGTCTGAGCCATGACATTCTAAATGCTCTCCACTCCAGCCCAGTTGGTGACAAACATGAGAATCTTAGTCCATTTACAGTAGCTGTAATGAAAGGATTTCTGCTATATTACCCTTTTGAGAAAATACTCTTTTGTCCAACAAAAGGGATAACATGAAAACCATCATTGACTCTCTTAAACAAACATATGTGTAGTATGTGGTTTGTAACAACAGAAGCATCTATGAACAAACTCTTTCTGTGTCCACAGTTTACCAAATTACGGACAAACTTGTCACACATGATAAACTAACTTCTTTGTCTCCGGCTGCAGCTGAATGAAACGTTAGGGTGTGTGTATGTATGATTCATACCTTTCCCCAAACTCAGCTGTGAGAGTGACAGTAATATGATGTTTCCCACCCACAACGTGGGGGGAACACACACACAGTTAGCAACCTCAGTGTAGCTGTTTGCTGTGGCTATAGGGTGTTCCCAATCATTTCCTTACCCGCAACACAGACGTTGTGCATGCTGTCCTATTAACATTTGATTCTATGTGTGGAAGACCAGGCTGCACAGGAAGAAAAGGCAGATGCAAGTCAGATTGCCATTTATTGTCATTTTGACGAACAGAACATCTTTTAAAATCCTCTGCTTTGGTCATGTTTATCAGTAAAAGCTGTCACAGAGAAGATAAGAGCACTTAGTATCTCCAGAGTGAAGTGAACTTGACCACTTTGCTCGTTTACATTTGTAAGGCCTCCCTTTTTTGTCAGCTCATTTTAGACTGCTTAGATGTTGGTATCAACAAATCAACATTTAGATACCGTACTAATGTACTACTGACAAGGCCTTGTGAAGATAACTACCTTTGATATGACTCCCAGCAACTCACACTGTCCTCATCTTAGCCCCACCCACAGGGGCAAGACAATCCAATCCATTTACCCCCTACAGAGATCAAAGTGTTTGCCTCCTCCACATCATTCTATTTCTAAGGACTCCACCTTTGTAAAGTGTCCACACAAATGAGATTGCGCCTTTATCTTTGGTGGGGTTAAAGACAGTGTTTTTGAAAGGACAGAAAAACAAGCAGGAACATTAAAGAGTTTGGGTGTTGACCAAGAGAAGAGAGACTGGGGGAAGCAAGGTGGTATGAAAGGAGGTGGTGAGTGGCAAAAAGCTCTGATTAAGGCCTGATGATTGTTAATGGGACAATGGTTGAACTACTGGGGCCATTAATGTGCTTTTGTCTGAGAAGTTGCTACCCCATTGAGTAAACCTTTGCCATGACACAACAGCTTGGGGTTGTGATGCTCCTAGCCACAGATATTTGTCTCAAAGCAATACACTCACCTCCAAGTTTGGAAGTTTAAGAGTTGTGGTACGAGTATTACTGGCAGTATTTTGGGCTTTCTTTTTTATGCATTCTTTTTTCACACGGAAGTTGGATTTTTGGAATATCCTTTTGGAACTACAAGAATGCCTCATGAAGTTGGAATTCTGATTAGGAAAGTCAGAGATCACCAGGCAGATCTTAGTTCAGTATCTAGCATATCTCCTGTAGGTATAAACTATTTATTGGCACTTCTGGCTGTTTGCAGCTCATTAAACCAGTATACCGTGGCTGATTCAGTGAGGTGGTGCATCTGGAACTGGCTCGTGGCTCAGCCTCAATGTAAATCTTCTATTTGTGGACATATGCATGTACTGTTTGAACGCAAAATGGAGAGAAGTACATCATCATCTTATATTGCTAATATTTATTTACAAAACAACAAAGAGCAAATCCCACTGGTTTTCCAACTTGCAACCAGAAGCCGCTCATCTAAGGTGTGACATCATTTCCATATCCAAGCTCAGACTTTGAGGAAAAATCAAATGCTATATTTGTATTCAAAAATCAAATTGGTATTAGTTATTTGTTATGCAAAGAACTGTGATATAGTTGATGATGGCAATGCACTTGAGGATCCTTATGTTTAATTCTAACTATATATTCAAAACTTGGATCTGGAATGACTTTAAACCCAGCTGAACCATGTCCCAGTTTCAAGTTTGAAAACCAGTTGAACTTGCAAATTAATATGCTCAGACTAACTACTGATAGCAAGACAAGCTAACAAAAATATTTTTCCCCCTGCATTTTGGAGAAACTGTGTTGTACGAAATATGAAAAAATGGGGTCACCAAAGAGGTCTCTCTGTGTGTGTGAATGATTTAATAAGATAAAAATAATCAGAAGCATGAATAATAATTACAGGTTTAAGGTTGATAAGAACTTTCCAACTCAAAATTCAAACTTCCAAGGACCTTACTTTTAATATTTCCAAGTTAAAAATAAATCAACCTCTGAGTAGAAAAAGAACTCATAATCACACAGAATCCTTTATCCAGTCAAGCAGGGCCAATAGCTGAGAACATTTTTTATTTCGTTTTCTGGTTTCAAATTTCTGCCAGTACCATGGAACTTGGGAAAATGTGGAACTGACCGAGGAGGTATTTGTTATAAAAACATTTAAGAAACACTGCTTTAGCATTGGATTCACAAGCTCAGAAACATCTATTTCTTACGCCCCATAAAAACGATAGTCTGTCTGCTCTAAGCATTCTGAATTAGATACGGTCACCAGCAATTCCTACTGATGGCATGCACTTATGTTGGGGTTTGCCAGTCATTGCTTAAATTATCTCTCCTCAGAGTTAGAAAGTTATTTTTCACAGAATACTGGTTTTGCGGTACTCTGCTGTCAGTCATCTTGGCTAATTGACTGTGACTCCATAAAGTTGCCATCGTCCGATGTTGCATGACTGAATATAAGTTTATTCCTCACTGAGTAGTAACTCACTCTGCTAGAGTTTCAACAACTGTCTCACTTTGCAAAAGCATTTTTTTAACTTTTTCGAAACTTAAATAATGAGTAAATTATATGCAATTATATGTGTAAGACATCTTTGCTCAATGTGCCTGTGGCTGAGGCAGACTTTACATAGAAGCTAAGAAGTTTGCCAGCCCTGGCCCTGGCTCATGTCTCAGCCTCAGGCCGCCACCAGCAAGCTTTTGGACAAACCATAATGAAGAGTAGACATTTTTATCCCCTGGTGCATCTGTTTGCCCCCCTGCTTGTCTGGCAGAGCAAGCAGACATTGCATGTTGGGATATTATTTGTAAAAACAGTGGTCTGATTATCAGTTTGAACTTAAATAATTACAGCTGTGTAAGGGCAAGCTATATTGCATGTGGAATAAGAGTGAGTAAAATCCATTTGAGGCCTACAAGTAGTACAGGTTGACAGCACGATACTTGATTCCTGCTACCACTAGGTTTTCTTTCTGGGAAAAATGAGCAAGCACATCTCTCCAAAAGTAAACACAGCCTTTACATCAGCAGATAGAAAATAACATTAAAACAACAAAACTTGTGAACAAACAAGAAGTCTCTCTTTAACTTAAAGTGTAAGTGTATGTTTGTCTCTGATCATATTTTGGATAAAACAAGCATGTTGATCATTCAGTGAGGGGCTTCATGGTGGGTAGAGTAGCCTGAATTTTTAGGAATAGCAGTACTTCATAACAATATCACTAAATAAAAGTAAAAAGTAGGTGCAGTAAAAATACTATTATAAGTATATATTTTTAAAAGTTACTTAAGCAAATGTAACTGAGGAAATGTATCTAGTCATTGCCAACTTCTGAACAATGATCATAACATTTCTAGACATTTTGCTCTTAAAGCTAAAGTATGTAACTGTTTTAAAACTATATGTTTTTCTACATATTTGTTAAAACTGTCACTATGTTGTGACAATATAGTATGAGACAGACAATCTGTGAAAAAAATCAAGCTCCTTTGCCTTCTCCCAGTGCTATCTGCAGAAATACACCGCTCGGTCACAAACAACCATTCAGAGCATAGAGGATGATCTTAGCAACGTCAATCATGCTTGAGTACACCTGCTCACATCCTCCCCCTTGCTCTCTGCTATGCTACAGCTTCTTTCTGACAGTAGAACTGACAGTAGAACCTTCCATTAGCATACTGAGCAGCACATACACAACCGTGATTGACAGCGCTAAGACCTTCCTTCTGGCTTTGATTGGTTGTCTCTGACCAGGAGCATTCCATTTCTCTAAATGGCAAAAGTAGCACTGGGAGGAGGTGGGGGAGCTTGATTTTTTCACAGATTATCTGTATCATACCATACAGTCACAACATAGTGACACTTTTAACAAAATGTAAAAGAAAGCCACAGTTTTTTATATATATATATATATATATATATATATATATATATATATATATATATATATATATATATATATATATATATATATATATATATATATATATAAAAGTTACCGCTTTAACTTTTGTAGGCTTAACATTTTACACCATCTTTCATTTTCCCAACAACCAGCTGCCAGAGCCATCCTCTGAAACGTGCAATTTGTTGGCATGTGTGCTTGATCCCAACCCTATTCCGAATCAAGCTGACATACAGATTTCTATGTGAAAGGACCCTAAGAGTTGCATAATATTTATTGGTTGCCCAAAGCAGTCTTAATATACAGAAGGAGAATTGCACATGGACTATCTATTCAAGGTCCACTTGTGTTCATTGATAGACTTTAAATATAATCCCAATAAGAAGCTTGACATTCTAGTTGGGTCTGTTAAAAATCAAATAAAGTAGAAGAAGACAAGAAAGATCTATTCTATTCTATTCTATTCTACTTGTTAATTTCTACAATAAAATGGAAAGTTGTTTTGAGAAGAAATAGAACAGGAGAATCACCTTTATCTGTCACCCCAATAGTGTTTCACCCTCTTTTTAAATGAAAGACTGTGCAGATTTAAATGTTCTTGCACAAACAGCTTTAGTGCAGCAGGCCAAATTGTATGAATAGAATTGATTGCACAATTACAGAGTCCCAGTTGATTAACACACAATGATGTAAATGGTAAACAGTGATGTCACAAATCTTGATGAAAAGGAAGCTGGAATGACTATCAATGCCAGTGTTAATTCATACATTCATTTTTCATACCTCAAACAACTTAAGAAGGCCAGTGCCTGTCTCCAGCAGTCAGTTGGCGAGAGGTCAACACTCTATCAAATATCAGGAAAGAAACATAATAGAAAAACAACCGTTCACACAAACAGTCATACCTTAGGACATTTTAGATTATCAATTAACATAATATGCAGGTTTTTGGACTGCAGGAGGAAAATTAAAGACCCGAGAAAAATATGCATGCATGCAGAGGACATGAAAACACAAAAAGAGATCAGCTGATTTGATTTCTTTTTTCTTTTTTTAAATTATACAGACATAAAAAAATGAACCCTCTAACCACGCTTTTATGAAGCAATCCAGCCTTTGGTCCATACTTACAGAATGACCACTGTAGAACTATGTATGTATAGCTAAGTTCATATTGAACTAATGTATTTTATACTGAAAACTACCTGGCTAAGAGACCTGTGGATATTAGAGTCTGAAAAAGTATAGAATGCTGACATGAAAATGTGTAGAACCCCTAAATTATTTTAATCTGACCTAAAGTGGACAAAACCACAAACCACAAATTCCACCATGTTACTACTTTACTTGTTATTATTATTACATGTTATTACTTTTTTTAAACAAAGGTAAGGCTAAAATGGAGAAATGAACTGAAAAATCAGGTACACTCAAACAAATGTTTTATATTTATGAAATATGTTTTTACTATGACAGTAAATTCAACCACACTGCTATACAATAGAATGAAACAAGCCAAGAGAGAAAATGTCAATTAAATTAAAGTTAATAGTCAGACTGTAGGTAAAATCAGTTAAACTCACTTTAGTTATAGTTTGTTGTGCAGAGAACATCTTATTACATTTGCTTGCTTATTTACTTATTATAAAAGTCATTTATAAAAAAAAAAAAAAAAAAAAAAAAGCATCCATGTTCATGTGCCTCTGGTCATATCACATAAGGCATAAATCCACCAATTATAGTTCTTTTGAGTATATCCATTTCAACTTATCAGTTTTTTCATCTATATTTTAATCTTATACCTCTTTAACAGATGGTTGCTTTTATTCTGAATGGCTGCTGCAAAATGTTTAGCTGTAGTGGAGAACTGTATGGATTTTTAGATAATTTTATAGACAAAACATGTAGTTTGTTAAGGTAACTAGGACAGACTGGAATGGAATCAGAACCTTTGATGTGATTTGTCAAAAGTGAATCTTCTCTCATAATGTTTACTAAAGCCAGTTGGTCAGCTTTGATTATTGTGTCTCTTGTGATGTCATCAACTCAAATAAACAACATTTTTTTCTTCAGTTGACTTTCTAACAGCCTTGCACTTTTAAAGGGGCAGTATTGTGTAAAATCGACTTTTTTGAGCTTTACATCATGTTATAATGTTATTCCCTCATCAAAAACATACCTGGAGTGTTGCTTTGATTCTTTCATTCATGTTTAAGAAATCCTATAATCTCCTGAGGTAGCGATGCAGCTGTGCAAAATGCCTAGGTGAATACAGCTCCACCTTCGAGGTGCAGCTCCTCCTCAGAGCTGCAGTTTCTAAGCTTCCAAACTTCCTCCTTACAGAACACTCCTCCCCTGCGACTTCCCCATTCAGCTCCTTCAGATTAGCCAGCAGCAAATAGCAAACACCTGGTGGAACTGCGCGTCTGCGGAGCTCATTATACAAGCTACTCCTCAGTGCAGCAGTGGTAAAAACGTTGTTAAAGGGTTAATAGAAGAGCATGTTGTGATGACTTCCTTAAAGCAGAGCGTTGGAAAGAGCAGGACTTTCTTAAAGAGACAGAGGGCCAATTTCAAGGCGTCAAATTTACAAAGTCAAATTTCATCATCATATTTGATATACACAGCATTTTTATAACTGAAGGTAACACAGGTACTTGATTGTGCTATAACATGATTTGATACTGCCCCTTTAAGAAATCCTGCTGCAAAATTTCAAACTTCATTACTCTGCTGTATTTATATTATCACTGTACATTTGTCAATGAAAATAACACACCAGAA
The DNA here is from genome assembly GCA_014839685.1 of Anableps anableps. Lineage (NCBI taxonomy): Eukaryota > Metazoa > Chordata > Actinopteri > Cyprinodontiformes > Anablepidae > Anableps > Anableps anableps. Next base: position 21,290,454 of record CM026076.1, read on the forward strand.
GATATTATCTTTAATACTGTGTAAACCATAGAAAACACCCTCTGTTGTTAGTAAAAATTACAACATAACAGTTTCTGAAATTCTCACACCAGCTCATCCAGTACCAACTCATTCTCACTACATTTAGATGCTTAAATGCACTGAGTTGTTGCCATATATTGTGATGGTTCACTATTTTTTGATAATCAATTGAACAGGTGTACCTAATACAGCTGCTGGTATCTATATACAGTACAATGAAGGTGGCAACAAAGTGACTATATTTATCATTGGTTGCCTTTGTCAAACCAATAAAGTATGGTTGTTAGGCTAAAGTTTGTAACATCCATCTTAAGCAATGTACATTTTCACAGAAAAACAAGATGGTTGGAGACAAAATACTTAAACAAAAACATAATGACGGTGTTGTCGTGGATTTTCTTAATCAAAGAGGGAGAGAAGACATCTCGTTAAATAATAGAAAGACCGGACTTTGTCTTTATAAGTTTATTCAAAGGCATACAGCGCTTGAAGTCTCTGTCATTGAACAAGTCAGAGAAGCAAAGCCCCGAACAGAATCACAAACAGATATTTATACTGGTATGTGGGCATCATCTTATCCTTTAGAGGAGGAGGAAAAACCCTCCACCCTAAATAGGGTGAGAGGTCTCAAAAGGTTTTTATGAGTGCCCCACTGTAAAACATCACTTCAGTCACGCAGCACTACTCCCAGAGACATTAGTGACAAAATCTCCTCGCGATAAGACTGGAATGTGTTCCTCCTAAATAACTAAAACACAGGGGTCACAGAATGAGTGGGGTACTAAAAAATCAGAGCATTTTGTTAAGACCCAAGAATGGGCATACGAGAAATTTTTCCATAACAGTGTCAAGGAAAAGATTTTTACTTGTCTGTCATACTGCAAAGTGTTTCAGATCAAGATGGAAAAAAATGGTAAAATGAAGAAACATCCTCCACACTCCAGGTCAGTGTTCATTACTTAACACAAAAAAAGAGAATGGGCAAAAACAAAGGCCCATTCCCAAAAAAAACATTCTGAAGGTCCCCAAAAACAGCAGCCAAGATGGTGTGGAGTTTCTTTGCTGCCTTAGAACCTGGCTACTTGATGTAATTGATAGAACCATGAATTTAGCTGAAAATTCTGAGCAATTGCACCCATTCATCATTTCCTGATCTCAAGCTCAAGCAAACAGGGCTATGCAGGAAGACAGTGATGCAAAGCACACCACAAAGTCCACATCTGAATAGCTAAAAAATTGATTTTGCAGTGACCTGGTCAAAGCTCAGATTTAAATCCAGTTGAGATGCTACAGTGTGACCATAGACAGGCGTTGATTCTTGAAAACCCTCCAATGTGAATATAAAAATATTGCAATGAAAAAGAAAACAGGTTAAACCTGCTACTTTCAAAGGTCACCTACAAAGGACACAGCAAATAAAAAATAGACTTTCTTGCTAACTCCAGCATATTTACATCTGTACCTGTTTCTGATGTTTATTGATGTGCATGTCCATTTTGAATAAAAAAAGCCCTGTAAACTTAAAAGTGATGTAAAAACTTTTTGCCAGTTATCACAAATAAGAAATAGAATCATCATTTGAAATGAAACTGCATTTTCTTTTACTTACTCACTTTATGCTGATCTGATATTAAAAATTGGTTTGATAAACTGAAGCACTGAAGCAACAAAAGAAATCAGTTAAGGGGCAAATAATGTTTTTTGCACCATAGGTGACAAATTATTTTGGTAACAAAGTACAACAATCATCATTATTATTATTATTTTTTTAATTGCCATATGCAAATTTGGTTAAATTGTGACGTGTTTCACACAGTTTCCCAGCGGCTATCTGTGCATACGAATACCACAACAAAACATTTGCTTACCAAACATGCCTGGGGTACTACACTGTAATCAAAGTATTTTTGTGAAGGAATAACTTTTACAATCCCCACATATGATTTTAACTAATATTTTTTATATTAATAATTTTTCATCTTTTTCTCATCCCTTTTTTTTAGTTCAGGCTGAACGTTAGCCCTAAATCCAAGGTTTTCACAGCACTGAGCTCAGCAGATCCGGACTCTTTTTCCCAGCGCACAAACATGAGTGATGTTGATGTTCTCATCTCACCAGCGGAAACAGTGCTTAGGTCTTTGAGTTGGATAAGGATGTACACAAAGACAGAAAAAAAGAGGGGTCGAAGAGGAGTGCACTACAGCAAACAGAAACAAAGACACAGGAAGCGACTAAGAACCTGGAGCGTAACATGAAACCTAATGAAAGCACAAAGCGTCATCACCTCGATCTGTGAAACCCTTGTTTGCTCTGTTGTGTTGACATCACGCAGGCCCAATATTAGTGGAGCAAACCTGTTCTTCACCTGCATTCACACACTGAACATATTGTACTGAATGAGTTGTCCTTTGTTTAATTATTATTTCCCAAGGATAGGGAGATTACCTACATTGCTCAATCAAGCCAATTGTCATACCTCAAAGATGAATGGTAAGCATTGTGTTTCAATTTCATGCAGTACTCTTTGCCAGCAAACAGAAGTGTGACACCTTCCAATGAAATGTTTACATAAAAGCTTGATTTTGATCAGAACACTCATCCCAGAATTAGGCCATCTTTTTCATCTGACAAAATAATACACAATGCACTTGTGCGCTCTGCCTTATTTCTTTAGCCTTTTGATCTCTGATGTTCACTCATGAATTTGTTTCATGTTAGTTGTCAGTCAGGAATGGTCGGCACCAATACCAGCATAACAACAGTCAAACTTCATACCAAAGAAGATAAAAGGTTTATTATGAGTCATAGATTATGAGAGGAGATAAACATTCTATTTTACAACGGTGATAAAAAACAAATATCTGGATTTTATAATCCACTACGTGTTATCATGATATGACTCTTGCAGAATGCCTCTCCATCTAGATCAAAGTAATGTTGGTTTTAGTTTATGTGTTCTTATAAGCTAATGCAATAAGAAGACATATAACACACACAAATGTGTAAAATGAAACTGAGTTTAAAACTGGTTATAACTTGCCAGGATGTCTGCTGTTTATGTATCTGCTGTAGCTATTTGTTGGTCATGTTTTGACGTGTACAGTAGTAGGGAAAAAGCTTGCAAGTTGTGCCGATTCATTCTTGTGGTATGACAACGTCAAATGTTTTCCACAAAATCAAAAAGTCTTTCTTCACTAATCAACATCAGTTAAATACATCTATATACAAACTCACTTCTTCCTTTATTCTCCCAGCAACCAGCTGAACATGTCAAGCTCACAACTAGGAGATGTGTGTGTTCTTCCCAGCTGGGATGTCACACAGTCTCAACATATCAGATTTCAGTGTGCAAAGAGCTATATTTTATGCACACAAAAAATAAATGATTGAGTTCAGAAAAAGTATGTCATGGTTCTAGGTGTTTTTTTTTTTCTTTTTCTTAGGGTGGAGCAACTTCTCGAGGCCAAGTCAAACAAAATTCAGCAACACACCTGTGCTTAATAACCAAATCATTGTTACTTGTATTTAAGGACCTGCTGGATGGTCCTCCTTGACCTGATTTTAATCTATTGCGGGAGTATCAATGCTTCTTTGAGAATTTTTGGACATCTGGCTACCCCACTATTCAGGTCAGTCTGGTCTGTACAACTTGTCTGCCCCCTCTCTAACATTGTGTCTCGGCTACTGCTCTGGCTCACATGGAAAAACACCTGTTACTCTTGGGTACATGCACAAGAATTCTCTTAGAATTTACACCACTCACACCTGTCTTCGCCTCAATCAGTGGACACACAAGATGACATTAAGGTCAAATATGGTAGCTTAGCACCTTTGGATTTTTGCATGCAATGTGCCTGAGATTGGCATGGTAGTTATGGCTTTGGGAAAGTTGATTGTTTGTTGGAGCTGCATGTTGAAATTCTTTTGGCTGAAGCTAGAGCAGATGTCAGGCGTAATGTATATGGTAGCCACAGTGCCAGTGACATTATAATGACATGTTATACTGGGAGTGGTCAAGTTTTAGCTTTGGCATGAGGCCAGCCTGTCCATTCCAGCCTCAATTTCTCTGAAGGCCAAAACACACAGGTGTGTGCTGGGCCCATGGAATGGATACACTGCCTCTTCTAACAACACTTTCAGCCAATCATTACACAGAATCCCAATGTGCAGCCACTGTAATAATGAACAACAAAGACATCCCTGTGGAAGTTTTAGGCAAACTCAAATCAGTGCAGAACCTCTCATGCTATATCACTCTTAATAGGTCACCTATTCTGCTATGCAAAAATTATTTGTTGAAGTGATAATCAGTATTTTCAAAACATTTTGTTAGCATGTGTGCTGTTTAGATAGAAATTTGCTGGAGCTACATATTGTCAGAGCTTTGTCATGTGCGATAGTAGGTAAAAAGCATACCAATAGAAGAGCTGATTCATTCTTCTGGCATAAAAACAACTGTTTATGTTTGCCACAGTGTGGGTCAATGTGCTACTCCCTAAATCGTTGACACCTCAATATGCATGTGGAGTTGTGTTTATAAATGTGTAAAATGCTGCAAAGTAGCATGTGGCAACATGACTGTGTGTGTGGTATATTGTTGTTTTTCCAAAGTCCACGAAATGTACCATAGCTATGTGTATAAAGTACACACACTCACACACACGTATAAATATATAAACACAGTCTGGCCGTTCTTCAGTTGGGGCACATGCCTGTGGCCTGACTTAGTCTGTGGCTGGTGTAATGATGACAGGCTCACAAACACACAAATTCCAGAACCACCACACACATGACTTGGCTGGGCTTCCGTGTGGTATATTGTGCTGCTGACAATGCTCCAATTACTCTCAATTACTCTGAAGAATGGACATTACATTTTTTAAATGGTTGCGTCTCAGCAGTAATAAAACATACTTGTGTACAAAAGTAAATTTAGCAATGCCACAATGTGAAAGTGCTTCATGAAAAGTTAATTGCAAATATTATCCATGGTAGCTTTAATCATAATCAGCCTGAGTTTGCCATACACTTTCATCATGAATAGTCATTATGGAGATAGAAGGGCTCCAGTGTATGATAGTCTACTAATTTTCCATTATTTATCATGAATTAAACCAATAGTTTGCAATATTTCAAGCAGTTTTGTGGTTATAATCAATTAGTATCTTACCTGGATCAGAAAACGCTCTTTGTGCTGTCATTTACTATAAATTTAGATTAGCTTGTGCTCGAGGTTAAAGCTAATGGCTAACCCCAATATTAATCAGGGCAAAGACCAAAGTAGTTTTGTATCATCTTTAAAAGAAACTGTCCCAAATGTATTATAGCAGTTTATGTAAACACTATTTTATGAGTCTGCAAATCTGAGATGAGTCTGAGATGAGTATAAATACACAGCAGTTAGCCTTTGAGACAGAGACTAACAGGTAGTCTGAAAGAGGTGAAGACCAAAGTTCACTTCTACTGTCTTAAAACAACTGCAGTGTTAAAAATATCACAGTGGTTTAAGTGAATAGCATTTTAATGACCTTTATGTCATCATGACGTTTGCCTTAGTTGATTATTTACAGTGGACATGGAGGTGGTGTGCCACCAGTTCCCATGTAAAAACTGAACATTAGCTGATATAAAAGTAAAGCAGTTTAAAAAGCAAAATTGTGACCACAGTTTGGGTAAACAATATTTTAATGATTTTTACACTCCCTTATTTTTCCAATTACTCTGTCCCTGATCATTGGTGGCTCATTGCTTCCTGCCTCGGCTTACCAGGTACAAAAAAGAAAAAAAAAAAATTCTCTATACATTATATACATATATGCTTTTTGGATTGGGTGGTTATTTACTCAGACGCAGATGTTTACAGTGGAAATTCAGGTGGGAGTTAGTGCACCACTAATGAGCTTCCGGAATGACACATATACAGATTTAGAATGGAACATAAAAGCCTTTGTTTTCTTTCAGAAACTGTAAAAAAAAAAAAGTAAAGCAGTGTGATAAGGAAAAATAATATAGTAGTTTTAGTAGTGTTATTTTATTGATATTCACACTGTCCTATTTTTCTATTAGGTCTTTACACTGACTAAATGCTGAACAAGGCCTTTTCTCAGTAAATCTTTCACACAGAGAAATCATTGGTGACAGACCACCTCCTACTTATATTATCTATGCAATTAATCATCAGAATCTGTGTAAAAAAAATCTAAAAAAGACACTAAAATTCAATTTAGTCTTGGGCCCTCTCTGACTTGTTGCTAGCTTCAAATTCTGGTAACTACTAATCTGGATTTATACTACATAATGCCAAGAGAGTTATCAACTGCAGGTAAGATATTAACCATGTACAGCCTTCCAAGAGAATCTCACTTTAAATATGTTGAACTAAACTATTAACATGTAAATCTGATTATTTTGTGGTAGTGTATAGACATAATGAACCATTTTTATATTCTACAACTCTTCAATAACAGAATATTTCTGGTTTAGTTTTGTTTGTGAAACTTAACATCTGTGTCCATATGTCTAAACAGATAAAGAGGTCATCTGCCACGCTCAGATATCAACAGAGTCTTGTGTTCCCTTTGATCTGACAAGAAAATCAAGCAAAAAGTACAGTCATTTTCTCACCATCTTCTAATCTAAACAGGTCTAATTACAGGCACCCATGTGAATTTGAGAGGTTTTATAGCCTATATATTAGAGCACACAGATTGCACAACATGTCAGGAAACAGACTGCTGTGCAACTGGAGAGATTACAGAGATTGAGAGGCGAGATCCTTTTTGGGGTTGTATCACTCAAAAAAGTAAGTGCTGTTCTGCACCTTATTTCATGAATGCTGGTGTAGATTGAGAAAGATGAAGTAATTAGAGGCTTTAAACTGGATAGGCAGCTATCTGTTCTGCTACATATAAATAAGCCATAATTAGAAACTAGCCAGCACCAAAGGTTTAGGTTACAAACACTCACAGCAACACACATACTTTGTTATTACCACTTTGGTGTTAACATTTGATATGACCACATCCTATCCTGTGTTCTCTCTATCATGAACCCTTCACAAATCACTCTTACAATTCAGCTGTGTTAAAATGGATTATTTATTCTCCTGCTCTGACTCATTAAAGCTTGGTTGTTTTAAGCAGATTTTCAGTGCATATTTTGACAGATGTGATTGTTATGAATCTGGGGAGCAGGTCTTGTTCAACATTTAAAGGGATAATTGAAATGCTTTTTATGAACTTTTCAGATAATCTTTTTTACATGGCAAATGGAGGTGGAAAGCACTGCATCAGCAATTATCCTTCTGTATGATACGCTGAGGATCATATCAGACTATCTGACAGAAAAGTTAGATATGCTGATAAATGATCAGCATAATGGTGATCGTTTAATCCACTATAATACTGTTTCGACTTACACTGATTTACTTTTATACTATGCAATCACTCTGACCAGAAAGACTTTACTGTTTTGTTTTCAGAATGTGCTTTACATATAAGGCTCAATGGTTGCGCACCTCTTTCTCCCTCCATTTCTTGTGTGAATAATTATCGGTTTCTGTGTAAATCCAGTGCAAAAGTGACACCAGTTTAAGGTAAGTAAAATGGCATTTGGATAAAACACAATGATGTTTCAAAGACTGGAGTTGTTTTTAGAGAGCATAAGTGCACTTAAGTCTTGGTCCCTCTCAGACTGACTGTGGGACTCCCTCTAAGATTAACTAATCAAAATGTATACTATCAGAATGGTTCGAAAGTTCATAAAATTGTATTATCATAAAATGGTATGTAGTTTTTGAGCTCAGATTTGATCCCAAGACAGTATAAATTCATTTTGGTTATGTTAGTCATGAGTTTTAACCTCCAGAATCAACTAATTTGGATTTACACTAAATTAAAATGCCACGAGGGTTATACACTGTACTTAAATCAACATCTCATGCTAGATTGGGAGTTGAACAGCAAAGGCTAATTTCACAAATGTTAACTTTCCAGAAAATAGTTGCTATTATACTGTAAACATCTGTTGCCTGCAATAAATGGTCAGGACCACATTTAAACTCAATTAATTTGGGGTTCAATCTCTTCTGCAATAAGTTTTATGAAATGATGGACAGCAAGAGTGAGGTTATCATGAGACATTTAATAAAACAAATATTCACATTTTCTTTACATAGTTTCTTATAAAACAATATATTTTAATATATTTATATATAACATATCTACAAAACATGCAGCACCATGTCTTTTATAATACTGGTGTTGACTTAATTCAATGGGACAAATAAGTGCCACCTACAGGATATTATTTACACTACAGTAATTTACTGCAATAACAGTGGCTTGAAGTTCCATAAAAGAGAAACAAAATCAGCTCTGCCACTGATGACATGAATTGATTCCCCAAAACCTTCTGGAATGTCACTTTCTGATTTCAGATTCTTCACCTGTTGATGGAGAATCGGAGAAGCTGGTCTCACAATGTTGTGTCCCTGCAGGTGTATCATTTTTCCAGGATTCATGTCCATCCTTCCGGGTGATGTGTTGGTGTCAGCGAACTTGGCAGGAACGAATGTCTCAGATATAGGGTATCTTGTGTGTGTGAGTGCATATGAGAGTGTGTCAGCATCTTTGGTGAACAGAAGATTGGAAGAGGAGGACTTGTCAGTGTCTGCACTGATTTATCGATGTGTCTTTGTGTCTGAGTGAATGTGTATTTTTTTTATGCCACTCTGGGTGTGTACATCTGTGTGGTTGTGTCAGCGTCTCTGACAGGTGTGTAGGTTCCGGGCTGCAGTCCTGCTGACACCGTGGTCTCGCTCTCCTTTCTCTGGCTGGCACACCAGATCCTCACCACAGTCGCAGCGCTGGAACAGCTCCAAGCCATGATTGCCTTTCCTGCGATGGCGAGTGCACACCTGGCCCTCTGTCAGCACTGGTTTGCAGATGCGGGACCAAAAGTGCCTGGCACAGCATAGACCCTCAGAGCAGTCTGTGGATCTCAGACATGCATCACCCTCCTGGCCTGGAGACAGGGTTGGATTGACATTTGTTACATGTAATATCTCAGAAAACATTCTGTTGACTCTGTGACACAAGGCTGGTTTTGTCTGACAGGTAACACACCTTTGACAGCGGTAGGTTGGAAGCCAGAGGCTGTGGGTGTCCTCTTTCCTTGATGCTCCATGGTGTTGTTATATTTATGCCAGGCAGTAGTGACAGATAAGTCTGAGCTATGAATTTCATTTACCTGACAAACACCTAAACAGGCCAGCAAATAACAGTGTTAAAGAACTGTTTTACACAAAAGATGACAACTGAACGATTTGAATGATAAACATGTGAACACAAAGATAACACAAGCAATGTGAATCAGATGCACCCCAGAAATGATCACATATCAAATGTTAGGTTAGATTTATAAACTCACCGTTGATGCAGCGGTTTCCTGCGCAACACATGGAGTCCCTCACACAGCGCTTCCGGCACTTGCGGCACGGCAGGCAAACACCCCGGGCGTCGTTGCAGAATTCATCACCTCCGCAGTCTTCGTCATCTGTGCAAACACCTGACTGCTGTAGCATAAAAAAAACAGCTTATTATAAAAGTCGGACATGATTTTACGCATAGCTTTGACTTTTACGCAGAGCAGAGTTGATTTACCTGCAAGGTGTCAACCGGTAATCTGTGCCCCATGCCACCGGGCGGTGAGGTGTGCGGACTTGGACTGACGGTCTCTAAACCTTTACCCGCACCGGGTAGGGTTTTGATCGCGTTGGAATTCATCAAGACTGCTCCCGCATAAACGTCTCCACAGTATCCAAACAGAAAGAGCTGCACAGCCAAGATATGGTGCGCTAAGGGCATCTGCATGATACTTCTCTTCAATTCTTTTACAAACATAGAGAAAGAAAAAGAAATCCTTTATGTTCTGCTGAATAGTAAAAAGTGACAAAGTCCAAACGACGTGGATATCCCAAAGTTTCCAAGACAGTTTCAGTACGACGCTCGGATGCCTCCTGACTCAAAAAAGTCATGGGATGATCTCTTTATACATGTAGACCTGTTTGTCTTCCCGCCCCTCGCTGTGCACAACAAAAGCGGAGGGGGAGGAATTTCAAACAGAGCCCCACTGTACGGAAATAGCCATCCTTTGCTCAGAACTATGTTTCGCAGTGTTTGTGGAATGATAATGACCCGCAGAGTCTGTCTGAATACCCATCAGCGACGCGCAGGGGGGAAATTCAGCAACACTCCTAGTTTCCACAAGAAATTTTCTGACTTTAGAGTCAATAACAAAATTAAAATCAATACTCGAGATCTAATCTATTTTACTTTTGTTTTTTTTTTTGTTTTGTTTTGTTTTTGTTTTTTGTTTTTTTAAACAAAACAAAAAAAAAACAATAAACTGAACTATGCTTTTAAGTTTCGTTTGATATAATTGTAACCTTACTCTTTAAAAATAAAGCATACGGTTGTTTCAATTTGGGATGTTATCATTTTCTGAATGCTTGTTAAAATCACATTGCAAATCCAAAAAGTGTGAGCATTTTCTTAAAACAAAAAAGAAAAAATTTTCATCTATCATTTCAATGGTAGCCATACAACGCATCTATATCAAGGTCCAAATACTGGTTGTAATACACGGTCCAAAAATTTGATTCTTCCAGCTTCTTTGACATCCAAGACGACTGTAAAAACTGCCCTTTGGCACTTTGAGGACCATAGTGATTGAAGTTGCTTTGGTCGATTAACCACCTCATTTGATCCTTCTGATTTGCAAAAGGTGGCAATTATCCACCAAAGTGTGCTTGATTACACCAGCGGCGGACATCAGAGTGTTTAAGATATGCGGGGCATTAAGGGGTGTGAATAGTTTACCGAATAAATGGAGTTCCGCAGGGGAGGCCTTTCAGGAGTGACTGGCACTTTGAGATTAAAGGTGACTCTGATCTGTCTCATGACCTGTTGGGCTCTAACACTGCGACAGATGACAAGGAAAAGAGGATTTGTATTCAGCAATATACAAAATAAGGACTGTTCGTTTAGTCATAGATAGATAGATAGATAGATAGATAGATAGATAGATAGATAGATAGATAGATAGATAGATAGATAGATATGCTCTTGAATGTCATCTGCTGGTCACTTTCGATAAAAAAAAAAAAAATGTGTGAGAATCAATCGAACTGAGTATGCGCGCGTTTGTGTGAGCACGCATGATCGTCCTTGGACATCCGACAAACACACAGCACTTTGCGCGTTTGAATTGGTGCATATCTTTTGAAGTGGAGCTTTTATCTCCACCTTACTAAATGTCAGAGCAGGTAAGGTGGAGGTCCTTTGATGCACATAGATCCCCTTTGATCTCCTATAAGTGTCACCCTGTTGTTATAACCAAAGCCAATTCCCTGGCCCCTCTCTAAACGGATTCCTGTTGTGCGAAAAACATCGAGCTGAATCATTTCCACTTACCTCTAAAGTGCATGTCATTAACTCCAGGACTGACTATTACAGTTCACAGAGGACCCTGGTTCTTTACTTAAGGGAGATTTTTCTAGCCAGGCGCTCCCTCATGTGGCAGCTACGGCAAACTGCAAAGCAAGATTAGGCATAACATTATGATCACCTGCCTGAAGTGTTTTGTTAACTCCTTTCGATCAGTCACTCAACCAGAATGTATTTATATAGTATATTTAAAACAAATGACCAAAGATTTTTTTTGCAGTGAATAAATTATAAAATCATTCTAAAAAGCAGTGAGAATACAACACAACATCACAGAAATAAAATAAATAAATGGTCAAGATGTCTGGGTCAATTACAATATAAAACAAGTTAATTTTAAGTCCTGCAAGTTACAAGGAAGGGACCCCATGAACTGGACTTGTTTGCCCAGCTGATCCCACAGATGCTTCATTAGAGTGAGATCTGGGGCATCTGGAACCCTAATAAAAACCTCAGACTTGTTTTCCTCAAACGATTATGAACCTGAAACATTTTTCTTTAAAGAGGTCACATGCATCAGGAAATACATCAGGTCATCTGCAGTAATGCCCAAAAGAACTTTATTCCAAACATTAAACTGCTTCTATTGGCTTGCCTTTCTCCAATAGGGCACATCTACCTTCCACTGGTAAGCAATTGACATGCATCTAACAACCCACTTAAACTTCCATTGCTCGGTGGTCCAATTCTAATGTTTGACGCTGTTTTTGGTGATAGAAATTAATCAGCATGGACGCCCTGACTGGTCTGTAACTATGCAGCAGCAACATACACCACAAACTGTGAATACACCAAGCATTTTGATTTCTTTCAATCAGAATCAGCATCATTACCAGTTTGACCACTATAGACCGGGAACACCCCACAATAACTGCAGTTTTGGAGATGGTATGACCCAGTTATTTAACCATCAGAAATGAGGCCATGTAAAACTTTCTTAAATTCCTTACCCTGCCCATTTTTCCTGCTTCTAATGCATCAACTTTAATGACACTATTTTCACTGGCTTCCAAACATATTCCACAAACTAAAAGGTGCCATGATGATAATTACTGGTTTTCACTTCTTTGTCATAATGTTATGCCGAATCACTTAAGACAAAAATAACAACAGACAAGTATGACTCAAAAGTAGTTTTTTTTTTTTACTTTTTTTTTTTTTTTTTTTTATCTGACATGTGGCACTCTGCAAAAGTAAATAACAGCAGAAAATAACACAAGGCTCATACCCGGTAACATAGCAAAGGCATTTGAGAAAAAAATTAAATTCCTTGGGATTGGAAAGAGGTGACAAACATAATTCTTGTGACAAACATTAACTAAACAGAAGTGTACATATAACCTATATACACAAATAAGATTTCTATTCTTTTTTCATTTTCCATCAGTCAAGAAAAAATGATTACGTGTCCTTGACTTTTATTAGGCAAGTCTAATAAACAACAAAGAGTTTAAATTGTGTGTTTTACATTGAGAACTGCAAATCATTCTTGACCTCTCTGATTGTTAAGATTTCATGGCTGGACCTTCTGAATTATGATTAATGCTCACTGGTGTTTCATATCAGGCCATAAGTGGTTGCTTTCTTCAGATCACAGAACATAAGAGAAAAAACATGTCATTGCAGCTGAGTCAGGTAGATTTTTTTAATTAGTGTCTTCATTAAATAAATATCACGAACAGGAATTTTTTTAGTTTTCAATTATAAGCCTTAAAACAATTGGTTTCTCTTTCCTTGGGTATTAAGCAGTTTATTATAACAAAGGGTGAAAAGAAGCAGTCTAAGAGAAAATATGTTTCTGAGGTGTATATGTGTTCATGCAGCATTGCAAAGGTCATGTGATGTTAATTTTATATGCCATTGACTTAAGGCACTTACAATACGTTTGACTTTATTTCCAGATTTTTGAATGTGGAGAGATGAAGCTGACAAATGACAGAATGTAATGAAAAAAGCTGAGTCTTTATAAAATAAGCATTTCTTTTGCTATTAGTTTTAAATACAGATGTGAACCAATATATTTGGTAAAGATGTGTAAAAAGCCATAAAATAAATGTATCTTCTATTGCAGTAGCATAATTTTACAAAAACATAAGAAAAATTGAACTTTTAGTGGGTTGGGGGGCATGGGGGGCATGTTAGGATTTACCGCAGTAGGCATATTTGTCAGTAATCCTAAAAATCATTTAAAAGATAAATATAACTTTTTAAAAAATATTTTTAAAACTCATACTATTTTTTTTTTAAGTTGATCATAGTTTCTTCTCTAGAACCTTCTAATTTATAACCCATAACTTTTTGTTTTTGTGTGCAAAAGTATAGTGCACCAGCTCACTAGTCTATGTGAGGACCCCATGTTTATAGTGCCACCATAAATAGTAAGCAGGTAGCTGAAAGAGATAAAGCTCTCCTGTTAGTGAACTGCCACAAAGAGCCCCATCTTTGGGACTTTGGGTAGCATTTACTTGGATTTTAAGATTCAGTATTTCATCAACAAAGATTTTGGGTGGGTTTAGTGTGAAACATGGGATGAATAGGTAGAAAAACACAACATGGCCACTGTAAAGTATCTGCTAAGTTGTGGACCTGTTTGCTTTTTAGAGAGCACAGCACCATGAACTCTTTGAAATGCCAGGATATTTTAAATAAACATCCAGTGGACTCTGCAGGAAAACTGAAATAAATTTTCTTTGGATCTTTTAGGATCCAAAATATATGGCAACCACTACATAGAAATAATTCCAAGACAAAAATCAACCTTCTTCCATTGCTAACACAGGATGGATTCAGGACTCTAGACAATTAAGACATGTTGTGCAAAGAGGAATGGTCAAAGATCCCCCTGTGTGTCAGCTCCAACCTTAGGAAATGTTATTGGAGAAGACTAAATGTTGTCTTATTGGGTAAAGGGAGTTGTATAAAGTATTGGTAACTGGGGTGCAAACAGTTGTGGTAGAGAAAACAATCTCTTAATGATATTTTTTACTGAATAATTGTAGTCAAATTAAAATGGGATTTTTTTTTTTTTACAATTTTTTTAGTGAGATTACACTGAAATAAATTTTGAGGCTTTTCACACATCTTTATGAGTGCCAACAAAGGTGTCTGCATCTGTATGGTTGAATTCTCCGAAAAGGCATTATAAAGGTGGCTGTAAAGGAGAATCTGGTCAAATTTGGCTCAAACAATGAAAAATGGTCAAATTTAAGTCATTTTAGTTTAAAAAAAATACACTTAGCATGATGTAAAATGGTGTTAAGATCTTCACTTAAGTTTGAAAACTTGCACAAGTCTCCACTTCTTTAAAGCATGACATCAATTACATCACCAAGTAATCTTGCACAAAAAAAGGGGGAGGGGGAGGGGTCACAATACAAAACAATAACCAGTACTGTCATCTCAACACTGCTGATCATAATTCACCAACAGCACCAAAGACACTGAAACCAGGTTCACAGTTATTTCACAGCTGTACAAGAGGAAACAGGGAACATCAGGGTTCGATGCATGGCAATGGACATTTTAACTGATTTAAAAAGAAAAACCAGAATGTAGCTGTGAAGCACAATAAAAAGAACAACAAAGTATTTGACTCATACTAAAGTTTAAAACAGACTATAACTGCAAACTGTTCAGTTAATGGTCTTAAGTGCATAATGACACACTGCTTCATGGAGATGCTAGCCGCGCTGTCATATGTGCAGGTGTGTTTGATTCAATAAGCTTTAAGCAGGGCACTTACAGAGTAACAACTCTTTCCACTGAATGCACAGTGTTTGTGCTTTTTAAAGGTAGATAAAACCAATAGGAAGTGTACTAAGTATTTATTTAATCATGGTTGTGGTCATGTATGACAATGTAACTTGTATATTCAAACACTATGTGCCACACAGTGTTATCCTATGTTGCGAAATAAGAAGAGAATCTTTGACATTCAGGTGAGTCTTCAGCACTTGATAACTGGAAACTATAGTGTGTACATCTGTGGAAAGTATCATAGATTGTTGCAAGTAGCTGCATGTCAAAAACCAGGCAGCAGCTCCAGTATCATTGTAACCTATCCCAATGTCCAGCGAACAGATCTGGAGAGAAACAGACTTTGTAAAGAAAATTGACAAAAGCTGCTCTGTCTGAGCAATCTTCCCTGTTTTCACCCTCCTATTTACCCTAGAATTCAAATTTAGTTAAATTATCACACATTCATACATCCAATAAACATCTTCCCCTGTTACAGGGGAAAACTTGGCTCCAGTATCAGCCTATGTTGTATGTGTGTGTTAATGTCAGAGTATCCCTGTGCTTTCTTTACCTATAAACTTGAGTATAAGACAACACTGAGGAAGTGCTACAGCAGTCCCAATATAAATGCTTTATCCAGAGCCACAGTGAAATAAAGGCATATCGGTGACCCAGAGGGTTTGCCATCCATCATCATTTCCATATCTTCTCTTTCATTTTAATGCAGTTTTTTTTTTTTTTACAAACAACTGTGTCCTCCAAGATGGCTTCCAAGCCATTAAAAGCCTACAAAAGAAGAGTTTCTTTTGGTTTTAAATGGAGAGAGGCGAACTTCAAAAGTCAATATCCCAGCCGGAGGTGTCGTCAGGAGGCGGGTCCTCGTTGTCCTCAGGGAAGCTGTCAAAGTTACTTGTGTCAACTGCTGATGTGACCTTAACGGAACAGAAGAAAAAAAGTATTTACATAAAAGCAACAACAGATTTACTAGATTTTGAGGATATGAGGCTGTGTGATAAGACAAGCTAGCAACTGAGGGAAATGCTTTAATGAGAATAAATGTCAGGAGTGTGTACTCACATTAGGGATAATAGGAGGTGTCAATGTCCCCTTTTTCAAACCTTCCCAATTAAAGCCCTCAAACCATCTGAAAGAAAAACAACAAAAAGTTAGAACAACTCAACAGTCCAAGTAGAAGTCTGCCCTAAAAGTTTGCTTACTTGTGCTTCTGGATGTCTTTGACACCATTTTTCAAGTTTCCAAGTCTTTCACAAGGATTATCCCTAAAGTGGAAAAAAAGGTAAAGATTCAGCATGCAAACCAAATAAACAACAATTTAAAAAAAAAAAAAAAAAAACAGTTGGAGGCGCAAATACTTACCTGCATAGCTTTTTGATTAGGTTGGCGGCGTTTTTGGTGATTTTCTTTGGAAATTCAATCATGTCGATACCTCTCAGGATAATGTTGTAGGTTTTCATTGGATCAGGGCCAGAGAAAGGTGGACTATATAACAGAGGCCAATATATTAGTTTTGGGTTTTAAAAAGTACATTAAAATAATCAATATATTAACCGTCAAATTTAAGTTGTCGGGTTTATAGTGAATAGTTTCCGACATAATTTTGCATGGTAATTTACAGTTATTTAATCTACAGTCTCTCATTAAGTTAGAATCTGCATTTTGATGAGACTTGTTTGTCAGATTAAAAGTATATTTTGAAAATCACAACCTTTAAGCAGGTATTAAACATACTTTTAATTTGCCCATATTTCTGTATTAAAAATGGGTTTCTTTATTGGTTTGATGTAATAGTCTAATCTTAAATGTGTTTTTATTAACTGTAAGCATAATGTCATCATAATTAATAGACATAAAGGCTTTAAAAAAAAAGAGAGAAAGTGTTACACTTCCATTTTATAACGGATTGATTGAACTGCACCTCCCAGCATTAATAGTGTGAAATGACATTGTTGCTGATGTCATAAAAGCTATATAACCCAGCTTCGCAAAGACAGTGACGCCAATCCCTAAGAACGCATCGGACCTGAAGGAGGCACAGCTTTGTAGACCACGTTTTCTCATAACCTGCTGGTCGGGAAAGAGGACTTTTTAAAACCTTTTAAGTGTTACTTGAAGAACTTTTAAAGAAAACCATTTGTGTAACCAGCTTTCAAAGTTCCCTTTAGACATGCAAAATCCCTTGCCGTCTGCCTCCAGAAGCCTGTTGAAAATGCTTCTGCCTGTCGACAAAATGCCCCCACCTTCGGTTTTTGAACCCACCGAGACCATCGACTTTTTTTCCTTTCATCGTTTTTGTCAGACTCCTAGACATTGCTATAACTTGAGCGACCAAGATCAGCGCATAGTATTAGATCGTTTTAAGTGTCTGGGCTGAGATAAGCTAGTTAAATAAGACAATTCAGTCATCTTTCTTTCATATGTTTATTTTAATGCTTATTGCTGAAAAAAAATTGCTAAATCGTATGCTGTGAGATTCTCATGGTGTTATTTTTGTTCTTGTTGCTGTACTGGTTTAAAGCTTTCATGTGTTTGAGACGTTTGGATTCAGAACAATTTGAAACTGGCAGTGCAAGCATTCATTGGCTTTCTCTGTCTTTCTCACTTTTACTTCCTCTCGTTCATTTTCACTTCCCTCCCTACACACACACACACACGTTCTGTTCCACACTGTTGAAAACCACGTACTCATTGTTCTGTTCCTTTGTCGAGCTCTAGGGGCTAAGCTAAATCACATGCTTTTCTTTCTTTTTTCTTGTCTTGTTTTAATTAGTTAATTAGTTTTGAAGTTATTTTTCAGTATTCCATTTCATTTTATCATAGTTTTTTCACTAATTTGATTTGATCCTTCATTTATCATTTGGTGCATGTATTGCTTTTTGTTTTTTTCCATCAACAGTTAGATTGCATGTTGGTAGTTAGAGAAGTTTGGCTATTTTGTTAAAAATTCTCAGACTTAATTGGAAATAAGCAATCATTCATTGATCATTCCTTGTTGTTTGAAGAGCTTCTTCTGACCAGCAGTTCTGAATTCTTTCCTTCGTGAGAGACCGACAAGTTCGACTTATGATTCCAGAGATATTGGAATTGGTACCCCGATTCAACTAAATAAACTTTAACTTTATTAATAATAAATTATCATAATTATTAATAAATACATAAGAAAAACATTTACGAAAATTTTTATTCCAACATCAGTCTGTATTCAATTAATCTATATAATGTGTTGTACTCAGTGAATTTAGTTACTAAAATAAATTAATAAATAAATAATACTCTAATTTGTTGAATACGACCATATCTTACCCCAGGGAACAACATGCAAAATCATATGGTGACTTGAATGAACATATTTTTAGTTTACTCAGGCCAGTGATTGGCTAGCCAGAAACTTAAAATCCAGTCTTTTTTTTGATTAATGAACACAACACAATTAAGTGTCACCAGGTCTGGCCAACCACAAAATTCTTCAGCATGGAGTTTTGTTTAGTTTACCATCAATAATACTAACCTTTCTAACTGTACTAATTGCTAATATAAGATGATAAAGATAGTTTAAACTGTTTAACTGTCTTTTTTTTCCAAGTTGTATGGACTCCTCTCTTGCATACTCTCTTGCATACTTGTTGTGGCATTGTCTCTACTCCTACTATGGCATTAGTCAGACAAAACTTTACAAAAACTGGAGAAATCTCTATGTATGAACAAAACAAACAAACATGCTCAAGCTGGTACGTACCTGCCAGTCAAGAGCTCAAACATGAGGATTCCAAGAGACCAGTAGTCGGCCGAAATGTCATGGCCTTTATTTAGAATAATCTCCGGTGCTACATACTCCGGTGTCCCGCAGAACGTCCAGGTTTTCTTCCCAAACCCAATCTTTTTGGCAAAGCCAAAGTCCACCTAACGAGAAGATGAAAAAGTTGTCAGTTGCAATTAGTTTGATACCTCGAATTGATCTGAATGGATCATATTTATTACTAGGTATCTCAATGCAGTACTGTTGCTGCTTTTCACATCATCAAAAGAAAGCAACATGGTGCTTTGATGCATAAAATATTAGTCTCTCTTTAAAGGGGTCATGACAACAAATGTAATTTTTCTGTGGTTTGGGGAGTTTACTATGATCTGTTGTGCACTGATGAGGCCGTGTGAATGTCAAGAGTTGGTATCAAAAGCCCTGCTCATAGGAGGTCAGTTTTGTTTCTTTGCTCAAAAACAGACAAATCAGAGAGGAGTTTATATTTCTACATAGGTTATCTTTCTACATAATTCATATTCACCAGTCAGAGCACACCATCAAGCAAATAACCCTCCCCCTCCCTCTCCCTCCTTCCCCCAGCTGATACACCGGCTAATTTAAGGGCTGTCGCGCTAGCATGTCTGGCTACTCCACTTGAGAAGAGGATGGCTACTAAAAAAGGGAACTGTTATGTCCCAGGGAGCTCAAAAATGGATGGAAGTTTCCACTTACTCCCGAAGGATGAGAGAACCAGAGAAGAGTGGCTGAAGTTCATTTATGGGGGAAGTATGTTCAGTGCATTTTAATGAAGAGTTTCCCAAATATGGTTGTGGCCAATCAGAGTGAAGTCAATTAGGTAGAGCCACTTATTACCTTCCCCAACCCTTTTACCGAAAAGGGAAATCTGGCCTGCCAAAACAACCCCCTACAAAAAGATTACATTATTTTTTTAACATTGTTAAAAACATTGACATTGTTTGAAGAATTGACATAATAATAATAATAATAATAATAATAATAATAATAATAATAATAATAATAGCAATATCAACTATATGAAATAGTTTATACAGTGATGTCACCACCTCTTTAAGGGGAGATAGAGGAATGTAGTGGAAACTTCACAACTTTATCAATTCCACCTTTTATCTTATTCTAGTTTTTTCCACTTTAAGGGAAGGTCCACATTTTTGGAAAAACAAGATATTTCTCCAGTTGATATCATTTACCTGTCCAAAAAAAAGAGAGAAATGTTATAGTTAATATTGATAGACATTACATATTGATTTCTTACCAGTTTGGCATAACCCCTGTGGTCCAATATAAGATTCTCTGGTTTCAGGTCTCTGTAGATGATACCTTTGGAATGCAGATAAGCAAAAGCTTCCACGACACAAGCTGTGTAAAACCTGGTAGTTGAGTCTTCAAAAGAACCCCTAAGAAAACAACAAAACAACAAAGCCAAATAGTGATTAAAATAAGTGACTGACATTTTTTTCTCAGACACAAGAAGATGTTTGCAAACAAATTTCATGTTGCACAATAAAAAAAAAAAAAAAAAAAAAAAAAAAAAAAAAAAAAAAAAAGAAAATCAAATGACTTCTAAACATTGCATTATGTCACTCTTTCTGTGCTTTATGTATGATCCAACCAAGCTAATTGGATCTGGTGTACAAGGTCTTACCGGTCTCGAAGTATGGTCCACAGTTCCCCACCTAAACATGCTTCCATCAACATGTAGAGATATTTGCTGTCTTTGAATGTTCTATACAGTCTGGAAAATAAAAACAAAACTGCTTATCTCAATGAAATTCAGAAATATTATATTAACAATTAACAATCGAGTTCTACTGCATCAGAATGAGGTATTCTCATTTTAGTTTTAATTTGATTTTTTTTACATTAAGGATATCATGACTATCAGGAAATGGAGAGTCAATGCTCTATACACAGTCTATGAGGGCCCTCAAGTGGTCAAATATTATTAGCTGAATTTATCTGAATGTATTTCAGACTGTTAATCAACTGGAGCCACAACCAGGATTTGGTATATGGAGGAGAGTGAATCATCATCATCACAGACATCTGCATAGCATAAATATTACAAATAAAAGACATTGTTGTGACATTAAGGTAGCTCTTATATCAATTCAGTAGTGGCACCCATTTACAGTATACAAGGATTGGTAGAGTTGAATGCTAATTCTACAGAACGTTTTTACATACTTAAAAAAAGTCCTGAGCTACTATATCAGATTTGTAAGAAGGCGGTGTTGTTTATTTACCTAAGACAGGGCATGTTTCAGTGCCACTAAAACACAACACAGATGTCCAATTGTATGAAGTAGGTATAAGGAATGAGTGGGTATTGAATCATCCATTGGTAGCACACCTCTGCCTACACAATTTTACAAACCCTTTGGAACAGAACTCTGCTGATGAACATGTACTGTTTTCCACTGTTTATGAGGTGCTGTCACTGGTTAAAGTAGACATTTACCAAACCTGAACCTCTTTCGCAACATCATGCTCAGTGGGTTCCACAGATTTTTCAACTCAAACCAAAGAATTTCTGGCTCCAAGTAAACAAAGGTCAGATCTCAATGGCAAATTAAACTTAAGTTTTTTGTTATAATCCACAAAGGTGTAAAAAAGGTTGCGCATGGTATATACCTGACAATAAAGTCAGAGTGAGCCTCTTGCATTATGAGCTTCTCAGATCGAATGTGCTCCTGCTGTCTTGTGTCAACAATGTGTCGTTTCTTCAAGATCTTCATGGCAAAGGTCTTGTTCTCGTCACTCTTAAGTTGAACCTGTGGCCAAAAAAACCCCGAGTAATACTAAATTAAAGATCATTTTTATGGTCGTCCATCATCTATGTTAACGTTACAGCAAACTGTTCCATACCAGCTCAACACGTCCGAAGCCCCCGACCCCTAGAGTGTCTATAATGTTGAAATCAGCCAGGTTGAGATTGAAGAAAAACGCATTTTCTGCTTCATACCTGTTGCAGCAGAAAAAAGGGGCGGAAAGAAAACATGGGAGCAGGATTAGCGGGAAGTTGAAGGATGAAAGAACATTTAATCCACTCTCAACAACCTGAGGAAAAAAAATATCCGTTTTTCCCTGAGCTAATTCGTTTGCAAATCTTAGAGGATTAGAACCACAGTAATCTATCAAGGATGTTATTGAGGATGTGGAGTGGATAAATACTAACACATGAACAGGATGTGTTTGAGCTTAGTCCTCTGGCAAATTGCTTCGACCTCCATTTGAACAGAGACTAAGTGTCCCCAGCCTGTCCCCATTCTCTACAGGAAAGAACAAACTGAAATATGTGTCACACAAGATGCTTGCTTCTCATTTAGCACTGGAGACATTCTTTGGCTCTGCCACTGAACATCACAATATGCCACTGATGACCCAAACGTGCTGGCAGCAGAGATTGTTTCCACGTGTCCAAGCCTTATCCCCCAAATGCTCCCTGTCTTCTCAGGGTATAGTTTGATGCAGACAGAGTTTCATCAGCTTAGTTTCTGGATCAGTGAGCATAAGACAGATCTGAGACTGGACAGGCCTCCTGGGTCACTCAGAGCAGACTATCACTTTAGTGTCAGGCTTTTGGGTTGTTTTGACCACAGAAACAGCCCCATAGTATGACTGAAGGGCATTAAAAAGTACCCACTAAAAAGACTTGTTTAGATCACTCAAGCAGCTTCCTTTATGGAGCTGTAAAGATTAACTATACTGTTTACGTAAGGGTGATTTTATTAAAAGCAGACATTTAAAATGTTGTACATTGTGGTAGCACGTGTTGGCAGGTAACTAAGCATGATGTTTCTCAGAAAACATACCAGGTTACCAGGAGACTCACGTTTTATTTGTGTCTATGTATGCACTATTACTATCGTGTGACATTCCAATGTGATCCTTCTACCCCTTCCCCCTCCCCTCATCTAGGTTGTCCCAGATAACACCGCAGATCAAAAAAATGTATTTCAGCTGTAAGAGAAAGAAATAACTAAGAGCAAATTAAAGCACCTTGTAAAAGTACTCACAAACCTTGAGTTTTTTAAAGTGTTGCAATGTTATTTCCATAAACATCAATGTTTTTTATTGGGATTTTAGGAGATAGACCAACCCACAAATATGCATAACTATTAAATGGAAGGAAAATAATACATAGCTTTCTTGTATGTATTTGTATGTATAAGCCCCTCTAGGTCAATACATTAGAACCACCACATGGTGCAGTGACAAGGCTATTGGATTATCTGGTAGTATGCCTAGGGTCATTGTCCAGCTGGAAGATGGTCTTCTGCAGCTTTTATCAGTTTCAGGATTGTCCTATATTAAGCTCCAACCATCTTTCCATAAACTCTGGCCAGCTTCCCTGCTCCTGCTGAAGAAAAACACCTCCACATGATCCTGCCACCACCATTATTGGTATGTAGTGTCCTTAGCATTTTGCTATGTGCACAAAGTTCAGTATTGATCTCATATGATCAGAGTACTTTCTCCCACATATTTACTGTGTTTCCTATATGGCTTGTAGTAAACTTTAAACTGTACTTCTCACGGCTTTCCTTAAAAATTTGATTTATTCTGGACATTCCTTCATAAAGTCCAGAACTCTGAAGTGCACAACTAATAGTTTTCCCATTGACAGATTCTCCCATGGGCCTTTTGACTGCTCTTCTAAACAACACTCTTTCTTTAAGTGTAAGGCCATTTCATCCTATTATGTTTGCAGTTTCCCCACACTCTTGGGGAGTGTGTTTTTGTTAATAGTTTGAGCAATGCCTTATGTAATGTTCTGCTTTGGATATTATTTCATAACCTAAGCCTTCTTTTAAATTCTCCACTAGCTTGTCCCCATGATGCTGTTTGTTCATTAACGTTCTCTAAAGACTTCTGAGATATTTATACCAAGATTAAAATATGCACAGTTCTCTGTTTAGAAGTTACGTGACTTCTAAAAGGCAACTGGATTTTACTTGGGGCTATAAGATCATAGGGGGCAGAGTACAAGTGAACCCCACACTTTTAAAATTTTAGTTTTTTGTAAAAAAAAAATGTTTGATCTCATAACCTTTTCCTTCCTCCTTTCTTTCCCATAACACCTCAAAATAACAATCCACACAATATACCTCTTCCTAGCTCCTCTACGATGTCCACTGCCACCCTAAATTTTTAAATTATTTACTAATATATTTTTTATGTACACATTTTATACACTGCACATAAGGGAAGTATCTTATTGTTTACCTTCTTGTTTAGCTTTTTTTTTGTTTGTTTTTGTCATGACTGTTCTTACTTCTGTGGTGGATGGTTGCTCTGTGGGAGTACCCTTAATTTTGTTGTTCTTCCTGGTATAATTGCAATGAAGACTATTCTATTCTATTTTCCACTTTACAGCTATGCACTGCTCTGTGTTGGTCTGTCACACAAAACACCAACATAACACATTGATATTTGTGGATAAAACATGACAGAATATGTAAAAAGCTTTAAGTTGAAAAGGGCTGACATGTAATATGTACACATTTGGAAGATCCAAATTATACTATATAAACATAATGGGTCTGAGTCCTGTAAACAGAAAAAAATAATGCTCTTTTAAGCTAGAAGTGTATTGAAAATCTAAAGCATTACCAGTAATAGCATTATTTGTCCAGCAGATAGCAGCACTTCTACTTTTGAATGCATAGAACAAGCGCCTGAAGAACAATTTTGTGCAATTCAAAGTTTAACCACAAAAATAACCAAATGTAATAACCGATTAACAAACATTTTTCCAATGTAACCTTTTTGTGTGACTGCAGTTAATTTCCTAAATTTTGAATAATACACTGTTTGTTCTACATATTTGTAGAACAAACTGAACTACAAACAGAAGTACAGTCTACATATCTATTAAACTCTTGAAAGGCTTTTAAATCCACAAAAGGAAACACTATCACACTGGAACAGTTTGTTGTGCAAAACAACAACAACAGCACTACAACCTTCAGTAGAATAAAAACAAACAAAAAGCTCAGTGGCATTAAGGCCTGTAAAGTAATCTTGGTAACTAACACAGTTTAAAGGTCCATTACATGAAACTAAAACAACATGTTACTTATTAATGTTACTTGGAAAGTCCATTACTGGAACTGTAATACAAAGGGTTTCATTACAGGTCAAGTGGGACCCTAGTGGGCGATAATCTGTATCACTGAATGGATGAGGTCATAAAGATGACGTAATCCCCATGGTGAGTATGTAAGAGGATTTTTATGTGTAATGTGTGTGTGTGTTACTATTATTCTTGTTTATTTTGTTCTTGTTCTTCTTGGACCAGCCTAACACAGGGAGTTTACGTGATAAAGCAACAAAGTAGTCAATAACTAAGAAGTAGAAGGAAACGTATATCTTTTACAACAACCATCCATCACGCTTATCCTTGCAGGGTTGCGAGGGGAGCTGTTGCCTGTCTCCAGCAGTCATCAGGCGAGAGGCGGGGTACACCTTGGACAGGCTGCAAGTCCATCGCAGTGCATTTTTTACAACAATGCTTCACAAATAAAAATCTGTGACGTATGGCTTGTGTATATATTCAGTCTCCCTCAGTTAATACTTTGTACAACCATCTTTCTCTAACAACTTTGTAGAGACAAGAAGTTTTGGCCAAATATTTAATGTAAAATAATCCAAACTCAGTCAGATTGGAGGGAGAACATTTGTAAACAACAATTTTAAAAGAATGTCACAAATCTATATTGTATTTAGATCTGGATTTTGACTAGGCATTTCTAACACATGAAAATGTTTAGATCTAAAAAAGGTCATTTGGCTGTATGTTTATGGTTGGTGTCAAGCCTTTTGCAACTTCTAACTGCTTTTCCATCATGATGGACCTGTATTTATCTCCATCCAGCTTCCTACCACCTTCTCTGTTCCTTCTAAAATAAAGCAGCCTCACAGCCCGATACTGCAAACACAGTTTTCCTCAAAAAAGTAAGGAACCTAAACAGGTGCTATTCAGCTTAAGGAAATTTTGAATTAGAGGTTTAATTTTAGAATAGAAAAAGACGGTCAACAGCAGAGATGATGGGCCAAAAGACAGCTTCAAGGAATATACGCAGATTTTCACCCTGCTTTCAGATAAACCAGTTTTTATGCTTGTAGAAATAGTGGAGTAAAATGTTAAAAATAATCTACTTTATTTTGTGAACACGTAGCTTCTCCTACTAACAGAAGAATGAATTCAATCAAAAACAATGTCAGCATGCAGCACATAGCAGGGATGTAGTCTTTGAAGAAAAGACTTGTCAGCCTCACAGAGAGCAGAGGAAGGTTGCTGTACAGTACTGCTGAAATGCTCCAATTCTCTGTGACCAATTAGAGGCAGTTTCCGTCACTGTGGGACCTCGAGTCAGGCATCCTCACAAAGACACAAATGTGCTCTGCTGGGGAGGGAGCGCCAGCAAGACACGAGACGGCACGCGGCAGGGAGAGCAGCCTTAATCAGGGTAAAACCTGCTTTGATGTGACAGATCTGAGGGAGTCAAGGGAGCAATTGATTCTATTTTAGGGTGAAGTTCAGAAAGGGAATCATGATCCAAAATCATACCAAAGAATAGTATGTTATTGATTTGCATTAAATCAAACGTGTTCCCCTAAAGAGTGAGGGATGGGAAGAATGGGGTCAACAATGTGCACAGAAGGGTTTTTGTTACTCCCATATTAGCTGGCAGAGAAATTGGGGTACCTGGCCAGGATAAAACACCACAATTAATCCACTGGACCCCACATAATAGTCATTCTCTTTCCTCATTGCCCTTACCCAGACTCTGGTGTCTTTTACTGCTCTTGGCTGACGAGATAAACTTTCAAAGGATGACTCACTCACAGCAGTCATCTAGACCCACACAAGTTTTGTCTGTCTTTTTTTTTCCATCTCTCACTCTTGGTATCTTATCCAAACATTTGATTAACAGCTCCTAGGTCCTGGTTTTACTCAACTTTACATACAGCATGGCCTGGCAAGAAGACTCTGTATTTCAGTTCTTTTACAATTAACCTAAGTGCATGATCTGCCTTGAAACAGATGTTGGAAAGTGAACTTCTGCCCCCATCTCAAGTCTCTTGTAGCTTTAAACAAGTTTTTTCTAGGATTGTCATTTAGCTTACTCCACATTCTGCAAACTCTAGCCCCTTTCCCTGTCTCTGATGAAGAAAAGCATCCCCACAGACTGTTGTGGCCACTACCATGTTTTACTGTGGGGAAGGTGTAAACAGTGCAGTGTTAGTTTTCTGCAAGACACATTATTTCATTAGCCTTTCTTGACATCTGCAGTGAGCAGAAAAAAAATATTTTCTGAGTTATGTGCAAAACAAATTTCAAGGATGTGGCAGAGATCCTTTTAAAATAGCATTTAGTTGGCAGCCAAGATGTATTTTAATTACCTGAAACTTAAACTTGAAAACAAAGGCACGAGAGAGGCTTATGATGAGTATTTTAAATAATTTTGCATACCAATTAGTCATATTTGACTTACTTGGCTTTGGCGTCAGCATCCTCATGGCCTTTATTGGAAACATCCTCCAAACCTCCAATCAAGTGCTTGAATGAACTGAAACAGTGATAATAAATGTTAAAATAGCCATCAGCTAAACTATAAATCCACCGTCTATTCAGGATAAATTATTAAACAAAATTCTCTTAAACTCCATATAATATTTTAAAAGCTTCTGTTTACAGGAAACAGTAAGGTGCAGTTTGTACTCTGCAAGTGATCTGCGAGCAGAAAATGACCAGACAGCCATAAAAAAATACTGCCAGTCACTATTAAAAATTCATCAGCCTGCTTTTAGAGACGATCCTCTAAAAAAGAAATCACAGCAGGGAAGGCTCATCTATGCCACAGAAGTAAAAAGAAACCCCTGTGACAGCAGATGGTGAGTGAGTGAGTGAGTGGGAAGTTTAAAACCAAAAGTAGAGAGCACATACATTTTTCACTGATTAAATTATAGAATATAAATGTACTGTGCTGAGTGATAGGAAAGCCACCGGACAATATATATATCATAATGAGGTTAAAAATCCCAGTAGTTGCTTTGTACACTTTTTCCTGTTTATTAAGATTAAATATGGAATAAAGCTAAAACAAACAAGACAATATTATATTTAACATCCTATGATGATAAATACAACAAGAAATTTTAACTTGGAAAATTCCTCTTGGAAAAGTCCTCTGGAAAATAAATTTCATGTACTTGCAATTTTAGCAAGATATGCTCCATATATTTCTTGGAAGATGTTCCTTTAAAATTATCATTGTAAAAGAGCATCTTGATAAGGCTGTTTTCATGCAAGGCTCGTTTGAGCTATCAATAACAAGAAGTTGGAATCTTCTTCTGTTAAGACCAACCCTCCTGTTATCCAACTCTGTCTAAGAGAAGCTTTTGTTTAAATGTTTGGCTTATCAATTCGTACTCCAGGGAGTCAGCGGCTCCCTGCCACTTGTTTTTATTACGTCTCTCTTTCCCACAGCTACCGATGGTATCTTTGTTTTACCACTTAAGCTGTGCTGCTTTAATTTTAAAACATACATGGCTGTGCTGAAAATGAATAAAAGCACGCAGAATAACAAAGATTGGAAAACAATTATCCCGCACCAAAACTGGCCTAACTGTTTGACACAGGCATTAGTGTGGCTTTATGAGCTGTGAAAGCATTAGCTGCTTGTGTGACAGGCAGCAGAAAACACCCATGCTCCCTTACTATTATGCGCCTATTTTTTGAGGTCAGATGAATGTATTGGGTAAGATGACACCAACTTACTCTAAATTTATATTCTCAACATCTTAAAGAGGCAATATAATAATAATAATAATAATAATAATAATAATAATAATAATAATAATAATAAAAAACATTTGCTTCTGTGTATAGCAGAAGTAAAACTAAAAATAGCAGTTTGTTTTTCAAGGCAACTTGATCTAGAAACATCTCATTTCATCTATGAACTACAATAGTCAAGCCTCCTTCTCTTAAGTCTTCAACATGTCACTAGAAAATGTTCTTACTTTTCTACCTATTTGCTGTTCTAGGGCAACAGAAATGACTGAAAGAAGAGTATGGCCACGTTCACAATTTTTGGCAGTAGCCATGTCATAGCATAGCTCAATATTACTAATAAATAGTGAAAATTTGTATTAGACTATAAAAAAAAAAAGAGGAAAAAAATATTCTAATTTGCAAACACATTTACCAGTAGATACTATCAAATATGATAACCATTACCTAAAAACTAATCAAACCAGGAAAGAATTTCTGCAGAAAAAAAAAATCTGACTTCGAGGCATTAAATTTTAAGACATTGATGTCTTTATTCTGAAATCAGCTTTTTTAAATAACCACAGTAATTTTGACCTGTAGCATTTTCTACAATAATTTAAGACCCTTACAGGAATTAGATTATTTTGAGGGGTTTGAAAATTGAGAACAATGAGAGCTCAATGCTCTTGTGTCATTCACAGAAGCCGAGAACTCCGTCTAAAGAACACCATATTGTTCATTTCTGTTACTTTAAAAGATTATGGTTTACAGCTAATGAAAACCCAAATTCAATTTCTCAGAAAAGTATAATAGTACATCAGACAAATAAAAAGAAGGACTTTTAATATATATATATATATATATATATATATATATATATATATATATATATATATATATATATATATATATATATATATATATATATATAGCGGCTGGGTAGCTCAATGGGTAAGTCACCCGACCTTCACCCGGGAGACCGGGGTTCGAATCCAGGCCGGGTCGCTTGGTTGAGATATCCAGTGTGGGTCCTTAGGCAAGATCCTTCGCGCTACTGCCTACCTCATGATGAGTGATAAAGGAATACACGCCATGCCGGCTCAGACGTCGCCCGGCCAAACAAGGTCTGCGTCAGGTGCTGGGGAACCAGGGCACCTTCACGAAAAATGGGTTACTGGAACAAGACGGAATTGGGCGAGAGGTGAAAACTTGGATCTGTTGGAATGCTACTACTCAAGTAACCCTAGTCAGAGGGGTTACATGCAAAGAATGCGGGAGGAATGGTTACGTCGACATCCCCATTCAACACTAACTGCCAAACAACTAGTAGCTCAGTGTTCCAACATCCGCAAACGGCAAATGCTGTCACAACTTGAGATAGACGAGGTACAACACAAATGCTACGGCAAGGGGGAGCCAGGACGCCAGGTCAGAGGGGAGTTAGCTTCAACTCCCCACCCGCAGATTGGGTATGCAGCCCCAATAATGAACGAACCATCACAGCTGAACGAGGCAGCAACTGACCTGAGAGGTAGGATCGTGGCCCGAATGAACACCGGGCAATCCCGATGCCAATTACAACGGCTGAGTGAAGTACCATCAGAAAGTCTCATTGAAGATGTGAATGCAGCATTGAGAACGATCCCTACCAACACCATAACGGAAACCAATGAGCTGGTGTACAACTCAGCATCAGTGATCCTTGAGATGCTCGGCTATAGGAGCAACCATGAGATTCAATACCCACCATGGAAAAGACGGTTAGAGGCTAAAATCAAGGTAACAAGGAGGGAAGTGAGCCAATTGTCAGAGCTCCAAAGAGGTGCAATCAAAAGACCGGTACCCAAGCGGTACAGCCAGATGCCCATACCTGAAGCGCTCGAAACTGCCAAACAAAGGCTCCAAGCCTTGGCCAGTCGCCTAAAGAGGTACACGAGAGAAAATGAAGCCAGGAGGATTAACCGGCTCTTCTCCACCCAACCAGCTAAAGTGTACTCTCAATGGCAGGGTAATAACAACAGAGCAGACCCACCAAGGCTGGAGACCCAACAGTACTGGAAAGGCATATGGGAAAGGGAGGCGACCCACAACAGCAATGCACAGTGGCTAATCTCTCTACGAGATGACCACAGCAACCTCCCTGAGCAAGCCCCAGTAACTATCGCAGTGGCAGATGTCCAAGAAAGAGTCTCAGGTATGAAAAACTGGACAGCACCAGGTCCTGACATGATCCATGCCTACTGGCTAAAGAAACTCACTGCCCTCCATGAGCGACTGGCAGCTCAAATGAACCAGCTGCTACAAAGTGGGACTCACCCTGAATGGTTAACTGAAGGGCGCACAATCCTGATCCAGAAGGATCCCTCAAAGGGTTCGGTCCCATCCAACTATCGGCCAATAACCTGTCTCTCTACAACATGGAAGCTCATGTCAGGCATCATAGCAGCTAAGATAGGTGGGCACATGGATAAATACATGAGTACAGCACAGAAGGGCATCGGCATAAATACCAGAGGAGCCAAACACCAACTCCTGGTAGACCAAACAGTCGCCCGAGACTGCAAAACCCGACACACCAACCTGTGCACGGCTTGGATTGATTACAAGAAAGCCTATGACTCAATGCCACACACTTGGATCATTGAATGCTTAGAGATGTACAACATCAACAGGACTCTAAGAGCCTTCATTGCAGCCTCGATGGGGATGTGGAAAACCACCCTTGAAGCCAACTACAAGCCAATTGCACAAGTGTCCATCAAATGTGGCATATACCAAGGAGACGCTCTGTCCCCACTGCTGTTCTGCATAGGTCTGAACCCCCTCAGCCAAGTCATCAACAAGACTGGCTACGGATACCGACTCAAGAACGGAGCCACCATCAGTCACCTCCTCTACATGGATGACATCAAGCTGTACGCTAAGAGCAAACGAGACATCGACTCACTGATCCACACCACCAGGATCTACAGCACTGACATTGGGATGTCATTCGGACTAGAGAAGTGTGGTCGGATGGTTACACAGAGAGGGAAGGTCATCCACACAGAAGGGGTCTCACTCCCAGAGGGAACAATAGCAGACATTGAGGACAGTTACAAGTACCTGGGAATACCACAAGCAAATGGCAGCCTCGATGAGGTCACAAGGAAAGGAGCCACGGCCAAATACCTCCAACGAGTAAGGCAAGTCCTGAGAAGCCAGCTCAACGGCAAGAACAAGATCCGTGCGATAAACAGCTATGCCTTGCCAGTAATCAGATACCCTGCAGGAATAATAAGCTGGCCAAAGGAAGAGATAAAGACCATGGATGTTAAAACTCGGAAACTACTAACCATGCATGGAGGGTTCCACCCTAAATCCAGCATCCTGAGACTATACGCGAGCCGTAAGGATGGAGGCAGAGGACTAGTGAGTGTGAGAGCCACTGTCCAGGATGAAACATCCAAGATCCATAAATACATCAAGGTCAAAGCCTCAACCGACGATGTGCTCAGCGAATGTCTCAAACAATGGGGACCAGAGGATGAGGTGCTGGAGGAACCATCATGGGAGGATAAGCCCCTACATGGGATGTACCACCGACAAATAACTGAAGTGGCTGATATCAGGAAATCCTACCAATGGCTGGAAAAAGCTGGACTCAAGGACAGCACAGAGGCACTCATCCTGGCTGCACAGGAACAGGCCCTAAACACCAGAGCAATAGAGGCTCAGATCTACCATACCAGACAAGATCCAAGGTGTAGATTGTGCAAGGAGGCCCCTGAGACAGTCCAACACATAACAGCAGGGTGCAAGATGCTGGCAGGGAAAGCGTACATGGAACGTCATAACCAAGTGGCGGGCATAGTGTACAGAAACATCTGTGCAGGATATGGACTGGAAGCCCCGAGATCTAAGTGGGGCACACCCCCAAAGGTGGTGGAGAATGACCGAGCTAAGATCCTGTGGGACTTCCAGATCCAGACAGACAAAATGGTAATGGCGAACCAACCGGACATCGTGGTGGTGGATAAACAACAGAGGAAAGCCGTTGTGGTGGATGTAGCAATACCAAGCGATTGCAACATCAGGAAAAAGGAACACGAGAAACTGGAGAAATACCAGGGCCTCAGAGAGGAACTGGAGAAGGCCTGGAAGGTGAAGACCACAGTGGTGCCTGTGGTCATCGGGGCCCTCGGGGCAGTCACCCCCAAACTGGAGCAGTGGCTAAAACAGATCCCAGGAACAACATCAGACATCTCAGTCCAGAAATGCGCAGTTCTCGGCACAGCCAAGATACTACGCAGAACCCTCAAGCTCCCAGGCCTCTGGTAGAGGACCCGAGCTCAGAGGTTGAGAAAGACCACCCGTGGAGGGTGAGAAGGGAATTTTATTATTTTATATATATATATATATATATATATGCATAAATTATTCTCTCAGTGCAGCCTGCCAGTGAGGAGATCAGCCTGTGGCTCTGCTGAGGTGATAGGAAAGCCTCAATTACTTTAATAATGGCCTTCAGCTTGTCTACATCTATAGGTCTGGTGTCTCTCATCTTCCTCTTGACAATACTCAAATTGTCTTTTAACTATAGGTAAACTCTTTTTGATGGTCGGTCAGAGAGACCATGGACATTAAATTAAATACTGGTACTTTTGTCAGTGGAAGCAGGTGTAATGTCCTGTGAGAAGAAGAAATCAACATCTCCATAAAACTTGACAGAGAAAGGAAGCATTAGGTGCCTAAAATGTCCTGGTAGATGGCTGTGTTGACTTTGGATTTAATGAAAAATGAAACACAGTGGACAAACACAACAGATTACATGTTTGACATGTCTCCCCCAAATCATCACTATGGAAACTTCACTCTGGATCTCAAGCAACTTGGATTCCATCTTTTCTTCAGAGTCTGAGATCTTAAGAACGAAAATAAAATGCAACATGCATTTTCATTTGAAAAGAGGACTCTATAGTTCATTTAGCCCAAGTTTAGAAGTGACTTAACATATATAAAGTGACAATTACAGCCCATGTCTTTTGATACATTTATGGTGGCTTGGTGGCTCCTGAAGCACAGCAGTCCAAACCTTGTGAAATTCCTTCAAACTCTACAATAGGTTTTGCTTCAAATTCCTTTCAAAACTGTGGCCATTCCTGTTGCTTGTGCACCTTTCTCTCCCATTTTTTCCCCTTCCACTAAACTTTTTATATGCATATGCTTAGTTACAGCACTCTGAATAGCTAACTTGGTTTTATGTGATATTTCCACTTTACTATGAAAATGAGATTTCCTTAGCTTGAAATATGAGGTTTCTTTAGCTGTAAGACATAATCATTCAAAATATATCACCCTGTGGGTAATGAATGTATTGAATATAGAACTTTTACTTTTTCAAATTATTTAATTAAGATAAATGTTTTAGATGCATCTGTGTTTAGTCTCTTGAAATGTATTTTAAATAATTTTTATTAAGATGGAGACATTTGATATTAGGGGTATAAAGTGGATCTCAAAAAGTTGCAGCATACACAAAATTGACCTTAGATGGAGTAGCAGCAGAATTTGGGAATTAGCTTGTGATGGAAGAAATTAATTCCTACATGAGCTACCAGAACTACCTTTTCTTTTAAGTGCCCAACAGTGCAAAAGAGAATAAAGATTGCTACTCACTCTCTATCGATAACCAAACAGGTGACTGCCTCTGCTGCAATGACGCTTGCTGTTCTGATGTCCTCCCTAGAAAAAATAAAATAAAGAAAGCAAAATTAGTATTTCTGAACCAACTGCACAAATAAAAGACAGCAAGGCCATTATTAAATCCCTATGTTTTAACATTAAATGCTTTGTTATAACTGTGACAGTGGACATAGTTAACAGTCACTCTAAGTTAAACTGGCATCCAGTAAAAGCATCATTTGCAACAGGCATCCCACATCCCTGCAGGACTGGCATTACTCTTTATCATATTTGACACCGAGTTCATCTTCCTCTTCAGAAGAGTCGCCCCAGTCACACGAATCTTCCGAGTCCGTATTCCAAGAATCCATCTTTCACAGTGAAATATTTTCAGTGCATGGAGAACTGCAATGATAAGTTCTAACTTTAAAGCAGAACAGAGCCAAGGGCGGCCTTCCAACAAAAGACACTTCTGTGCTCTTTTATTAAAAAAATTCAGTCCAGTTGAAGAGCAGTCAACTCTATTATAAACAGTCAGAATACAAAAAAAGAGGGAATTCAGATAATGTCCCATAAGCAGATAAGAGTATTCCCTGTCTTTTCAAATAAAAAAAAAAAAATAAATAAAAAAAATAAAAAAATAAAAAAAAAAAAAAAAGTAAAAACTTCAAATTGATGGTTTAAGGTAGTTGGTATGATTTAATATCCCAAATGGGTACCAAATCCAAAGTCAAAACACATGTTGTTCCTGATAGTGTGGGAGCAAATTCAATTCAGCTGAAGTGCTACCAGTAACTGGCAATCACTGTCTGTGTCTGCTGTGAACTCCCAGAGATAGAGTGACCTATTTCGATGAACTGAGGTGACAATCCCTCTTCATGCCAACTCCACTGCCTTTGCTTTCCCTAGTCCAAACACACACAGCCTCCCACACCTCACCCCCTGCCCCAATCCTCGTGTACTCTCAAACACACATAAATTATGCCTCACTCTTTCTACTGACCCCGTTGAAAAAAAAAAAGGTCACAACTGGTGGGGGGAACAGATTTTGAAATGTGAGGACGACAGTGAAGAATAGAGCCGAGGAGAGGTTGGCACCCTTTGGTAGGGGGTAAAGGATATATCAAAAGATGACCACTCAGGCTCTCAAGCTAGAATGCTGCTTACGCTGATATATTGACTTCTGATAAGCTTCTGTGACCTGCATCCATGCTCTTAACACAATACTCAGCTGAGCTTGGTCTCCTCACCCATAACACTAATTAAATTACGGTACAATAAAAACAAAAACAAAAAGGTGCCTGGAAATGAACGAGATGTTTAAAAAGCTTGAATGGCTGCAAACTATGATAGAAACTGATATCCAGTTGGGGGTTTTTGATATGATGCCCTGAACAGTATGATATGGCCTGGGGCAGCACAAGGCCAAAAAAATAAATAAATAAATAAATACAAAAGAAAGGAAACATTAAAATAGCTACAAATAGTTTGTGCCTAGATTATTTTGTTTTCCATTTTGCATGTCCATTTTAGGGGTTTTATTAAGCCACAAAAATAAAAAACAAGGTCATCTATCATTTGTCCCTAAGCAGGTTTCTGTTTCTTTGAATTCAGGATATTAAGAATGTTCACATCTCTGTGATGTGCATAGTGTAAGCCCTATAAAAATATTGCTATATTCCACAGGTGGCAGACTATGCTCAAGCTGGTGTCTGGTTCACATAAAATGTTTCAGTGCTAAGTCAAAGGGCACCTTTAACAAGTCGTCAGAACTGCATTGCTGAATGGAGAAAACATATGGAGGATAGCAGCCTGGTCACTATTCATACAGTCACTATTCATACCCACTACTGGTAACATCCCCTTTTGGAAATGCCAACATATTTATACAAAATAAAATATATCAACCCACACATACATACACACACAGTTCACAAATTTGTACTTGTCATAATGAGCAACAGTTCCACCCACGATTGGTTATGCAAATTAATTGTCTTCAGAAACTGAACCATAGTGACAGAGCAAAACAATGTAGCACATAGGGTTATCTTGAAATTGTGTTCATGCAGGCATAAAACATCCTGAGGAGACCTTAAGAGGTTCATATTACCAGGAGATTTTTTACACCTGTCCCCTGCTGCTCAACTGAAGCTGAGGAAAACAACTCTGGATCGCACTGGCACTGATGCTGGCTATGTTCTTTATGAAATACAATCCTGAAACAATATCTGTCACTGTGACTCATTTGTACACTACTGAGTCGAAGTCAACCTTGATGGCTTTGAACCCGTTTATTGAAATGCTCTAGGAAGGTGACGAACATACTTGCACAAGAACCCAGAACATTAAAAGCAGCTGCTTGCTGTATCCGAAATGCCCTTTAGAGGCATACAGGAGCTTGTGGTGTGGTTTTCCACACATGGTTGCAATGAATGTGATAATTGGACAGTGATCTGGTGTCCTGAAAAAAGGGTTGTGAAAATAATGTGCACACACAAAGTCTGGAGGGTAAAGTTAAGCTGGGGTAAGAAGTGAGACAAAAAATAAGACAAGTGGATTTATCATTATTTATCTGTGTGCTTTTTTCAAAATATGTACTTTTGCAAACTAAATAAGTAAGAAACACAGGAAGTTTTTATGTGAGATTTTTGTATTTTATTTGTGTAACATTTATTGTCTAATGAAGATGATCTGTAAATAAAAAAACAAGAGTGACTGCAGAAATAATTAGAAGATGTAATGTACAGTAAAATCAATGTCTTTGTCATTGTATTTGTCTTTGAAATACAGTTTGGTATGTTTTTGGTATGCTTCAACCAAGAGAAAAAAACCAAAACAAAAAATATTCAGCAGTAAACTAAGAATTTGTCAATTTTGTGAGAATATTTTGATTATATTATGTTTTCAAACTTCACAGAGTGTGTAGTAAAGAACTGGCCTTAAAAGCTGAGCTGTGGGATATCTCCTCTAAGAGGGAATTCTCCTGATATATCTGCTGCTGTGCATCATTTTAGGCTGGTTAAATGCTACAACTTGCACAAGTATTTGGACCTTAGCAAATTGTTTTTCATTAGCATGATAATAAAGAACCACTGCTGTTGTGTTTACATTCAGCTTGAAGTTGTTTCAGTTGGAAAAATCCTAATAAATCTTTGTTTCAGTCCTTTCTTTCCTCATCACTGTAACTAAATAAGCAACTTTCGACTTTAGTGATAGCTGGGAGGCCATACTGTTTTGTATTGGTGTTGCGTTTTAATGTTGCACAACGGACTGTAGCTTTATGCACTTAGTTTTGCACATAAACATTCTGCATTTGTTCAACATTAAACAATGCTGTATTTGTCGAATACACATGCGTGCAGAACCGAAAGCGTCCTACCTAAAATTTATGGTACATGCTTGTGTACCATGACTCCCCTAGTAATAATCATTCAAAAGGTTCACAATATCTGATTTGTTTTTTTTTATTAAAATACATTATATTTGCAATGTGTGGTTTGAAAGATGTCTCAAAACTTTGAAATAGCCATCCTATAGTGTTTTCTATAATCTAACCAATAGAATAAAGCACCATCTATAACGTAAATAAAAAGATGTAGGGAACCATCTTGGATTGTTACCTAAAAAACTATTTTACTATGATTTACAATTATTCCTGTAATGTTCCATACAACATACTTCAACATCAGACCACCTTTTAACCTCCTTTGTCCTAATTCCTCTTTTGACACTTTTTTGTATACTGCATAAATAAATGAATAAACACTATTTTCTGGCATTAAGGGCTCACTCTCAATGGTTAATGTTGATTCCAAAGTTGACATCTTTTATTAGATTCCTACATCCCAAATAAAAAAAAAATTAATGACACACTCCCTGTTCAAAACTGTCTTTTCGCAGAAAATGTGTTCATATTTCTAATCCAAATTGAACTGCAGATTTTGAATGTAATTCCAGTGTAATTCTCATACAGTAAAGGTTTAGGTGTAGTATGTGTTATCATGTTGCAAGAGGCATGTATTGCAAGGAACAACAATGTAAACAAATGTCTTCAGCACTCTAAAAATATTTGGTATGTTTTAGAGGAATATTTAACATCCAGGGGTTACATACAGAGACATAAAACAGTAATGTAAATATAAAGTGCTAACAGCAGAAGGCAGAGAATAGCACTGTGATTTATAAGATGGAAAGATTTGGAGAGAAAGGAGTTATATAAATTTATACAGCTGTGCTCACATCTTTGATCAATGCATTTTGTGTTGCAACCAAAACCCATATTTGGAAATGTTGGCAAAATTGTACATGCACAACGTGACTCCTCAAAAAAAACCCAAAAAAACAAACAAACAAACAAAAAAAAAACAACATTCAGATTCTACCTAATATGTTGCTACAGCACAATACTGTAACTTCTATTAGCAAGTTCTGCCAAGAAAAAAAAAAAAAAAAAATACAGCAGCTCAAAAGACCTGTGGCATCTGCCTGCCACTGTAAAATTATATTTCTAATATGTATTAAAATATAAACCAACATTAAATGATCAGACTTTAGAAAGCTAAAAGAAAATAAGCAATTACTTTACAGTCTTCAACTCTGACTAACATGTTATTTTAACATAAAAGAGTGTTTAGAACCATCATGTACAGCTGAATTCTATAAAACTGAGAAGGAGTTAATAAGATCAGCATTGCAGCTATATTTTTTACATTTATTTTTGAACTTTTAGCACCTTTTATTCAACTCAGCAGTAAGCCAAATGTATCGTAATCTATGTCTGATTGATCTGAATCCAAAAAAGAATAATTTGGCTGATAGAGGGACCATACCAACACTAACCCTGGCTGATGGTGACAATTAATTAGATTGCTATTGTTGGTCTGAACGTAATCTGACATTGCATTGAGATCACCAGACACAGCCAGTATTCACTCAGTGGATGGGTTAAGGGCACAGATTGTTTGAAATACTGTTATATATATATTTTGCAGCTAAAACTTCACTCTTCTTCCTGACAGAAAGTATGAACCATTACATAAGCTGTAAACTATTTCAAAACAGCACATCAGCCTGAAAGCATTTCATTTCCTGGAACATGGACCTACGGGGATGTACATATATATATATAGCAATGTTCATTCAGGGTTATACATAGACATCCTCAAGAGAAAGTGTGTAATCTAACAGATCTTCCTCTGTTTCCTACGCCAGCACTTCAACTAATTATATACCAGAAGAATAGACTTTGACTTGTAAATATGTTGTTCTCATAGATCAAAGACAAAATCTTGAGAAAGACAGAATGCTGATGAGTAGGGGCTATTGAGTTTCATGAGCGAAAGCACAGACAGTTAACTCCCAATTACAAGGATGGCCCTTCGGAAGAGCCCTCTGATCAAAAGCCTGTTGCGAAGAAGGCCAGCATCTCTAGCGTTTAAATTTCCAAGACATGCTTGTCTATCAAAGGTAGAGTTGAATAAGCTTCTCTTACTCAAGACACTCCACAACAAAAGACATTTATGATAGCCAGATGAACACATTATCAAGTAGATGTTGGAATAGTAAAAAAACTGTTTGTACAACTGGTATGATTTTCTTCATTAAACAAAGATGGGGGAGCTCTTAAGATGCTTTAAAAAGCCGTCAGTACAAGACCGCAGTTTACATCTTTTTTTGTCAAGTAAATACTACTTGTATGATATATAACATGATCATATTCAATAAAATAGAATATTCATTCTGATGAAGTTCATTTCTCAGACAAAGTGCGTTTTGAAATTAACATTTATGCAGGTAATAAACACTTTTTAAGCCCACATTTCAGAATTGATTTTTAAAAATTGGTCTGATGTACTATTCTTACTCTAAACGTATTTTCATTAGCTGTAAGCTGAAAATCAGGATGATTAACAGGAATAAAGGCTTGAAATCACCAGTCTGTGTGTAATTAATCTATAAAATGTTTTCACTTAATAAAAATGACAACAAACTTTATTTTAGACATTAATTTATTGTCTGTTGATATGACCTATGACCACCTATTGTTTTGATAGCAGTAGCATCACGCCTTCTGCTTATGTTAGTGCTGTGTGCTCACTTTTAATTCCTTAAGGATATAACCATACTGTGTGTTTTGAATAGTATTATTACGTTAACAGTTTTGCATTGTTTTTGCAGTTTTTGTCTCAGAACACAAGATCCAAATGCATTCAGTGACGTTTCTGTGCTGCTGGATAATCATATCTCTGCTATCAAGCTACAACAATGGCCAAATGGGATAGAGAGGAAGGCTCTGCTCTGAGACCTGGAGGGGGTGGGGTGTGAAGTGCAGCTACAATAACAAGGAATTCAGACTAAATCATTGCTGTTCCACTTCATATAGACCACATCTGAATGATTTAAATGTGAAAAGGAAGGAATTAAAAGCATATGTCCACTTTAAATCAGACTTCCTGTATTTGTTATATGCTCGAATAATGAGAGATACCTTTTTTAAATTGTTCAAATTCAGAAGTTTACATTAACTACAAAATAACTTTTGTATTTAAACTATTTGGGATATCCCAGATAATAATGTTTTCATGGCTTTGTAAAATTTTATATACAGTAACTCACAAGATTTGACTTAAATCAGGGGTGTCCAAAGTCAGTCCTCAAGGGCCTGCATAGTTGAGTTCTCTCCCTGGTGGTGGTTACTACCTCTTCAACATGTCAATGTTCTGCAGAAGCCTGCTAACGATCCATCATTTGATCCAGGTGTGTTGAACCACGGAGAGAACTAAAACATGCAGGATGCTGACCCTTGAGGACTGACTTTGGACAGCCTTGACTTAAATGGAACCACACCTGACTGAATCTGGCAGTAAAGAGTCGTTAACCACAGAGAAACAAGTACTGTGCCAAAATGGGCTGAAAGGTCAATCAGAGAAACCATTACTTAAAAAAAACAACGCAAATTGCCAGATTACAGTTCACAAGTGCACTGGAGGACAAAGATCTTCATTTTCTGGAAAATACCCTGTTGTCTAATTAAACTAAATTTGAAGTTTTTGGCCACAATGACCATGGTTACTGTTGGAGGAAAAGGGGTGGATAATTGCAAGCCTGAGAAAACCATCCTAACTGTGAAGTACAGAGGTGGCAGTGTCACGATGTGTACGTGCTTTGCTGCAGGAGGGACTGATGTACTTCACAGGAGGAAAAAAAAAACATTATATAGAAATATTTAATTTGGGACCTGTCCAGGGTCTACCCTACCTCTTGTTCAACTACCACTGGCTACCACTAACTACCACAGGCCAGAGCCCCCCACAACCCTGCATGGATAAGTAGGTATAGACAATGGATAGATGAATAGATGTAAATATTGAAACAAAATCTCAAGAGATCAGCCAGGAAGTAGTAGTTTCTGTAAAATGGCCAACAAAACAGATTCTATTACATCTGTGCTGTCAGCATTAATGGGTCAAAATTTCAGCAAACTATTGTGAGATGCTTGTGGAAGGTTAACCTAAATGCTTAACCCAAGTCATACAGTCTAAAACAAAACTCTACCAAATACTAAAGAAATGTATGTACATTTCTGAATTTGAAGAAAGATAAAAATCTCTAAAAATGTTGTTTCTCATTAATCTGGGGGAAAAAAAGGGTTTATTTTAATGCAGTGTACACAAATACATGATTTTAGCTGTATTTGAGATATTTATCTTTTGCTTTGATGATACAGATATGGCATTAGAAGATATATTATGTTTCTTTTTTGGGGGTGGGGTTGATTAGTTTGTCTTGGTTAATTTTTCTTAGTCTTATGTTTTGCATATTTTTATTACTCCCTCAGCCTGTCTTCCCTCACACTTTTAGTTGCTGATTGCAGTCATCTGATGTTCATTTGCCATCAGTTGTTTTGTAGAGATTTTCATTTTTTGCACCTTTTTGCGTTGTGCTTGTCAGTTTTATACTATTAGGTTAGTCAACAAAGTCCTCTTACAAATCCTTTTACGAAACATCACGTATTACAAGTCATTCATGTAAAAAGATCACATTTTTATTTCAAACGTATTACTTCTCCTTGCACCAGATCATGGTTCCTCTGACTCACAAGCATTTTAATAATCAGCCTACTTTATATCCTGCAATAATTAGTTTTTAACATATGGGGAAAGTCTTGCCATCTGTGTAGCTCCAGCTGTTGTCAGCTCATTACTTTCAGTAGCTTCAGGACTCCCTGTGAAAGTACTGTGAAAGTAAACACTGTTGTGTTTCACCAGCGCATAATCTGAACATTTTTCCTCCTTCTCATAATTCTTCTTTAGGTTTGTTGTGACGTTCTTGTGTTTTAAAGACATGCATGTTGAAACCTGATTTGATACTGATCTTGCATTCAGTGGCCACCAGATGGCGATGTGCATTTATTTTTATAATGGAGGCTATTTCCATGAGTGCATTTCTTCCTTTTCTGCCTGACTAGTTACAGATAAAAAACTTGAGATTATTTTTTGCCTCCACACTCTTTGTTTGGTTAAAACATTAAACACCAAGAGGCACAAATTGCAGGAGAATAACACCACTCTTGAACAAAGGTATTCAATGCCAGACATCATCTGAAATATTTTCTAATGCAGAGTTGTTCTCTGGTGTCTGGATGTTAAAATAAACCAAATGTTAAACAATGTATGAGAATATTTACATTTATATAACAAATATTGTTGATATAGGCATTTGTAATGTTGAAAACCTTGGTTTATATCTGAATATTTCATACATTTTTTTTTTCCCACATATACATAATGCTACCCTTTATTATAGGAGCAGCAATGGTGAAATATTTCATAGAAATGTTCATTACACATACACAAAGAGAGAGGAAAGTTATTACAGTAGTCAAGGACAGCATGAAGATGTCTCTGCTATTACAAGGCTCTGGCAATGAAGAAAGGAAGTAAGAAAAAAGAGAAAAGATTCTCTAAATAAAATTTATCTTTAAATGGAAGCACACCACTTGAATGTCAGACACAAAACCTAATGGATGGCCTGGTGTTGTGTGTTTCTGTTTGTATAAAATAGATATGGTATGTGCAAAAAGACACAAATTAGTTACCATGCACATTAATAGTAAAAAGTGATGGGCATTTTTATTTTTATTTTATTTATTTATTTTTTTTTGCTGTTAGAGAATACAAGGGCTGAACAATAAATCAATAACAATATATATCGCGACAGACACATGATCAATATAAAGAGAAAATATGTCTGACAGAATGTTCAGTAATTTCACTGAACTCCGATTGAGAACTACACAGCAATCAGAGGAAAGGCTTTAGCAGCTCAACCTCTCACAGCCAGCTAAGCAAAGTGGGTGGCATCAACAAACTCATTCAACTTAGTGGTAAGCTGGCAACAACCTGTTGGGTAACTTGCACATCAACAGTTTCAGGTTTTGCCACCATGCCTCATAACTGCTTAAAAACAATAAACAACAACGTGAAGGAAAAGAAGGAATACAACAACCCAAGAGGAAACTGGATAAAACATGAGGTCATGTCACCAGTTTGGCAGTATTTCAGACATTTAAAACAAAAAACTAATTGATAATTATCGATATAGAGTAATATGAAACCCTTATATTGTCATTATATTGACTAGCAGATGAAGATTCTTAGACCAGATTTAACACCATTATAATCCCCCTGACTGAGTGTTATGAGCCTGTTACTTGCAGTCTTCTTTTACTAAGTGAAAGTGAAAAATGTCAGTTATTGCTGGATTCAAACCAAATCTCACTCCAGCTTTATGATATCAGCCTTTGCTGTACCAGATTTTAGGATTTTGCC
This sequence comes from Anableps anableps, assembly GCA_014839685.1. Classification (NCBI taxonomy): domain Eukaryota; kingdom Metazoa; phylum Chordata; class Actinopteri; order Cyprinodontiformes; family Anablepidae; genus Anableps; species Anableps anableps. Next base: position 21,334,800 of record CM026076.1, read on the forward strand.
TGATGTATTGCTTAATTAATAAAACAGAAAGCTATTTTTTTGTTGTTGCCTGACAGCTTGCAGAAGATAAGAACATTTTGAGATGGATGGTATATAAAAAAAAACAAAAAAACAAAACAAACAAAAAAAAAACACTCAGTATTAATAGTGTAAAAAAAAGTGCTCCTGGCTAGCAATAAAAAGCATTAAGCAGTTTGTCACAGCTGTCAGATGAAGAAAGCTGTAGCGAAATAAAATGTAAAAACTTGGGTCTATAGATAATAAATTTGACACCAAAAATGCAAGTACAAACATTCACCCCCTCAGCCAAGCCAAATCAACAACAGCAGTCACCAACACACCTCCAGTGCTTCCCCTTATTTCACTTCCATATACTCAGACAACATCAATCATAAATTAACAGGATATACTTTAAGGGGGTTTATATAAGGATCCTGTTTAAAATTTAAGCTCAGAGGTTTACATTATGACTCCAGAAGTTCTATCGTCCAAACTTTTAATTTACTTTATATATAGGCAAATAAATAAATAAATAACAGTGTCTCTTCTGACATCTGCAAATGGACATCTAGCGTCCTGGGGAATAGGGAATTGCAGGAGGGACTGAGAAATATCAGTTCTGACATATGGTCAGTCAGCATTGGTGCTCCACCAGGGTCTGTCCTGTCCCCACTGCTATTCTTCCCCGTGTACCAATGACTACAGCTCCAGGAAGATACATGCCAAACTTCTGAACTAATCGTTCATGACTTCAGCTCAATCTTGATGACAATTGGGTGGAAATTAGCTACTACCACTGGCCAAATGCAGTTAACTTCAGAAAGGAAATTTGATCAGCCCACAAGTCACAGTAACTAGTTTACTATTACAAGAGGAAAACAGTGTTCATTTTCTGGAAAACCGACTGGTCAGGGGCAGCAGTGAACCTTAGCTTCAGTTTGACTACTACAAATGTCATTATATGTAGAAGAAGAACTGAACAGTAATGTGCCACACCATCTGTAGTGTAAAAAGGTTAGAAACCAACAAACTTTCTCAAAAAGAGCCAGCAGATAAACTTAAAATTAAATGTATCTTTTTTTTCATTAGAAATATGTCACTGGCTAGTTTTTGGATGATAGCAATGACCCAATGTTTTATTCCTAGTAGGGTGCTGGTCATTTTGGGCCTTCATCAGTTTGTACCTTGCAGTTTTGGTCTTTTTGTACATGCTTTGACAATCAAGGATTTAAACCAAATTTTTAATCTGTTCATGCTTAATGGCAGAAAATATGGTTATCTGAATCCAATATCTGTCAGCACAAAGGCAATGAGTTATTTTGGTTGGATTAGGGATCATAATCTATGATATGTCATACAGCTCAACTGGCCCAAAGGGGGGGGGGGGGGTCAGAGTTGCTAGCAATAGAATTTGTAATATCAGCAATCAGCACTGATATTACATGAAATTTCAGCATCTTTATGATTAGCTCCATGAAATCAGATATATATCTGTTAGGGGTGTCCCAATACCAGTTTTTTCAAGTACGAGTACTTCAGTTTAGGTACTCACAGATACCGAGTACCGATTCCAAGTAATTGACAAGTTCTATTCTACTTCACCCAATAACTGAAAACAAAATAATTTTATTTCGATCCCGGTGGCTCTTCTTTTTAAGCCTACAGTTCCTCTGACTGTTTTAACAAATCATAAATAGAGCATGACATACAGATTGTTTAGTCTTCAAATACTTTATCAAATTACGTGTTAAAGACACATTTTTCACTGGAGTTTAGAACCATAGCCCGAGGCAAATTTCGGGTCAGGTCAAAATTATTTGCTTGATGGTCCTGTCGGGCTGTGGCTTCTGTGGTACATTTAACAAGCAATATATACACAGAAAAAGTCAAAAGAGAATGTGCAATAAAGTTGTGTTAATCTACTTATAGCCTAAACAGAGGAGGCAGCTTAACCTGTTGAGGAAGGAAAGAAAGTAAGGTGTAGATGTTCATTAGACTGTAAACACAGCGCTGCACAATAAATGTGCACAGTTTCACCCTGCACCGCTTCCATTAATCACACATACCAGATGACAAAAGCTTAAAACAGGAGAAGTGGCACTGCTTACTCTAATGGTGATCTAAAAATGAAAGCAATACAGCTTAATTAAAATAATATATCCCTTCCCTCCAACCACCACCACCTCCTCTTGACAGCAAGCACAAAGGGCAGTCTGCTTATTTATCCTCTGTGTTTACCTTGAAATATATCCAAACTAGGGCTCGCATTAAACAAATATTTATTTTTAATAATTATTTTTATTTAGTAATTATAATAATTTTTTTAAACCATGATGGAACAGTCTAACGGCACATCCCTTATTTTGACAGATAACATACACCTGACTACCTGGTGCTGACGTGCAGTTTCAACTTTACCCACAGCGAACATTGCAGAGGTCAATGAATGAATCAATATTAGAAAACTTTCCATCAGAGTATCACTTGTGATCTGGACGCTATCTGAGAGCTGAAGGCGACGGCTTGAAGAGTTATGGACAAGATGCTTTGGAGCGCGTCTAGCACAGTTAACACTGCTGCAGGATTATTCTCCTGCTGAGGGGAGTGTTTGCGGGATCAGGTAATGTTCAAAGAGTCTTGCTGACTTCTGATCACTTCAACTGGTGAAATGTTGCCTTTAAAAACTGTCACTGAAGAGGAAAAAATTAAATCTATTCAGCTTGATGCTGATCACAATATGGATTATCTGTTCAGCTTGTTGAATATAAAACAATGAAAATAAAATGCAATTAAATGTCATTTTGATCAATTTAAAAATTGATGGGTAAAAATAGATAATTGCAGATTTTTTTTTTTGACCAAGTTAGTCAAAATGACAGGCAACGGAAAAGTCGAGCATGACCTCTGCTCTAAACTACAGATATTTTCTCCCCCTCCAGCCTTCTAACTTCTCCCATCTTCATCCGTTCTTTTTTTTGTTTGTTTTTTTTTCTGAGGATCAGCAAATAACTTATTGGTGTATTAGTACCACCACCTAGTATAAAGTGTGGTTTAGCCATTGAGTTGCATCGCAGCATAGCCCAGGAGGAAAACCCATCAGAAATGTGGTATCGCTTTAGAGTATCGGCTTGCTTTAATGAGTACGAGTACTTGATGCTGGTATCGGGCCCAATACCGATATCAGTAACGGTATCGGGACACCACTAGTAGCTATGAAAGCAAAGTTAAAGAAACTGTTTTGTACTGGTTATGTAGATAGATTTAAAGAAATACTTGTATACATGAAACAGGATGGCAAAAATTGGCAAAGGTGCAAATTAACCCTTCAGCCCACAGTGGCTGGTAAGAAAATGTTATTTCCCACCCTTGATGGTACTGAGTTTATATTTTTATAGGGGGTTATGCAGCTCGGGCTGTGATACAGTCAGAACTAGAAGCCGAACAAACATAAAAGACTCCAGGAATGACCGTCAAATTTTTGAAGGTAGCCATCAATACTGCTCCACCTGATAACATCCAGCAGCCCTGTGTCAACTCTGGAGGCCAAGTTTCTGTTAACAGTTATTTCTCAGTACCTTATGTGAAATTCTAACATTCACTCCACCTTCAAAAGGCCCAGCAGAGCATGTTCTTTCTTCTGTAGCTAAGGGGAACCCAGCCTACCCAAGGAGCTGTTAATACTTCTCTACATTGCACTCATCAAATCTGTTCTGTCACATCCATCACAGATTGGTTTGGAGTTGCCACAAAAAGGACAGGAATACATTTTAGGATTTTAACAGAAAGGACAGAAAAGAAAATCAGTGGGACACCTTTCCCTTTTCTCTCAAGAAGCAAGAAGCAAGTCAAAAAAATACTTGGTAACATATCAACTCATGGAGAGAATTTGCAACTAGTATTTTTCTTGCTCATGCTAAAGAGCCTTGAGTATAAGAACTAGACAAAGACACAACTTCTTTGCCCTCATTTTCAGCCTTTTACAACACTCCCTGTCCTCAGTTTCCATGTCTGACAGTACTAAACACTGATACACATTGACAAATAGCTGATTCTGTGAGGAAAGGTATAAGAATGAATGGAAATTGGAGGGATATGTCCAGCAAAATGCAAAGAGAAGATTTAAATTCAAAGTGACAGAGTTATTAGCTACAATCTTACCCTTGCAGTGCTTTCTCTCCAAACCAGTCACCTTTTCCAAGGCTGCGGAGGTAGACAGGGTCTCCATTGGGCAAGTCTTCTCTAGTCACATTAACCTGCCAAAAGAGGGACATAAGAGGGGGAGATTAACAGGTAAGCAGGGTGTAGCATGAAGAAGATGTGGAAAAACCAGGGATTGAAAGATATCTTGTAACTAAAGGAAGACACGAAACGTTTGACTAAATAACTGAAAATATACATTAATATCAGTTTTTTTGGTTTAATGACACTGAAAAACACGGTAGCATACCTTTGAACATACTCTGTCATAGGCAGATATTTATCTTCACTGTGAAGGACATGAGAGGCCCTGCTGACTTCTCTATTAGCTAGATGGCAAATATGCAGTGACACTCCACTTGGAACCAAAGACTTACATATCACAGGACTGGCACTTCAGTACATTTTGAAAGAAATGGATGGAGATGATTGTTTCACCTAATGAAGGCTCTCGTCTTCATCCATTAGGTGTAGCAACATAAATCCAGCAACAGAGTGCTGGAATGCAGCGAACACCTGAGTGACATCCTAATTACCCATGATGATGTATAATCCTGTCGTCACAGAGAAAATGCAAAAAGAGAAAGTAGAGGAGGTGAAAAGTGTAAACCAAATAAGTTGTGCTGCATCTGTTTCACATCAAAAAGTGGTACAGGAAGGACAGGAAACCTAGCACATCTGTTTGGTTTACAGGAAACGGACTTGAGAATCTGTCACTTTGAGAGTGAATCCTTGGTCCTCCGGACAACCTGTGTGCAATTCTCCAAAGCAATATCAACAATAAAAGTCACTGACTTTGTAACTTTATAGTTCCGTTTAATTAGAGTGCAAACAAAAGTTATAAGTAGTAAGGACGATCATAAACTACAATGTCTTCCCCCTTTAATCTGGTATTTTTTCTCGAAGTGTGTACTCTTGTCTAAATACTTGGGACATAATACAGTTGAAACCCTATAATTACACACAATACATAAAAGATCCATAACTTTTTTCTCACTGTCTAACATTAAATCAGTCAAAACTTTTCGTGTTTTAGGTCAGTTTGGATTATCAAAACTATTTGTATTTGCTAAATGCCAGAATAATGACTTGTTTGTTTTTTACTTTCTTTAATTTCAGATATTTACATCTACTAAGTTTGCTATGCCTTTGAATTCTTTGGAAAGCCCAGATAATGAAGTCCTGGCTTAGTAAGATTTTGAGAGGTTAATTTACAACATTTACATGGAGGCACAGCTGTAGATGTATTTTAACGTAACATCTGTATGTTAACCTTATTTCATTCCTACAACAAATACTAGAACAAAAGGAAAATACCTTGTGAAGATGCTGGCTGGAGTTGGTAAGAGAGTACCATCATTCTCAATGAAATGAGAATGAGAAATGGGCTGAAAGGTGACTCAGAAATGAATAAGTAATTGCTTGAAAAGTGACGTAACAATTCAGATTATTGTTTGAAAAAGCATATGGAGAACGATGTTAATGTTAGGTAACAGTAACTATAGTCTGATGAAACTAAATCTGGAGTGTTTGGCCATTATGACTATTATATTTGGAGAAAAAAGAGGGATGATTGCAGGCATGAAAACATCTCAACTGTGAAGTACAGGGATGGACTTCTGTTGTGTGGGGGTTTAGCTGCAGGAGGGACTGATGCACTTCACAAAATAGATGGCATATTAAGGAAAGAACATTTTGTGGAAATAATGAAGCCACATCTCAGGACACTAGCTACGAAGTTTAAGTTTGGACAAAAAGGATGTTCCAAATAATTAGTGACCCTAACAATGCTGCCAAAACAGTCACAAAGTGACTGAATGACAACAAATTCAATGTTTTAGAGTAGTCATTACAAAGCCCTAATCCAAATCCCACAAAAAATGTGGGCAGATCTGAAAAGGTGTGTGCAAGTAAGATGGACTACAAACCTGACTCAGGTACACCAGTTCTGTCAGAACAAATGGACCAAAATCTCTGCAAACTGTTTTGAAAAGCTTGTGGAATAATGCTTGACATAAGACTATTTTTCTAAATCTCACATAAGTTTATGTAAATTTTTGATTTTTAAGAGAGTAATAAAATATTCTAATTTTTTCACATTATTGTTGTATTTATCAAATCAAAATAATAATTAGCAATAATTAAACAGGAAAAGCTTAATCTGATCTATACCATAAAACAAAATGTTATATTCCAGATGTCATATAACGGATTTAATATTTGCATCAGTACTGTTGTTATTTTTGTTATGATGATTTTTAGTGTTTTTTATTCTTAATTATCTTGAAATTGAAGTTCAATGGTGTAGAAACAATCTATAAGTTCCCCCAAGTGGTCAAATAACTACTAGCTGAATTGATCAAATTTTGAGCTGCTCGAAGCATTTGTCAGGCAGAGGTACGAACATCTGGATTAGTGCAGACAGAGCACCCGTATAGCACATCGTGAGATTAAGCAGTGTTAGTAACCGGTTACTGCTGTGATATTTCATTCACACTTGCACTGATTCTGTAGCAGTGGAACATATACGTGGTATATATGTCATCTCAGAGTTGATTCTGCAGAATTTTAATTTTTTTTTATTTTTGGCTTTGCTGGAGATCATATTGTGCATGCTCGTGTCAAATGCATATGGAGGCAATGCTGGAGCATTATTTACCTGAAGCAGAGTATCTTCTTTTGCCATTGAAATAAAAGGGAGATACATAATGCTGTAATATGGGCAACAATGTATGCACAAGCTAATATGCTGATTAGTAAGTTCAGTGTGTGCTCTGTACCAGTAAAGATTGCACTTTTTAAAGCATGCTGTATTCCTATGTGCTCTGCCAATTTGTGGAGGTGCTACAGGAAATGAAAACCGCATGTAAAAAGCTGAAGTGATGCAAGCCAAATGTTTGTTAGTGTTAGCATACCCTCTTGTTATGATGAACTGCACAATTTCATGTACTGTTTTATGTGCAGGTTGTAGGACTCTGGAAACAACATAATTTTTTCACTGACAGACCCTGTATTAGGCTTAGTTAGGCTTTTGCTTTGGACCTACATGTATCTTTATTAAAACTAAAATAACACATCCTAGGTCTCAATCCACTAAATAATCTCATTGAAAAACTTTATAATTACACAGTGGAATTGATTGAGAAGAAAGTAACACAAAAATTATCAATGTAAATCAAAATTATTACACCATGGAGATCTGGATTTGGATTCTTACTCAATATTAAAGTGGAAAATAACATGACAGGCTGATTCAACGTCAGTGAATATTCCTCAAGACAAGTGTAAATGTGGCTCAGTAGTGTGTGTGGCCTGTATAACCTCCCGACAACACCTGGGCATGCTCCTGATGAGACGGCAGATGTTCTCCTGAGGGATCTCTTCCCAGACCTGGATTAGAGCATCAGTTAGTTCCTGAACAGTCTGTGGTGCGACGTGGCGTTGGTGGATTGACCAAAACATGATGTCCCAGATGTGCTCAGTTTGATTGAGGTCTGGGGAACGGGCAGGCCAGTCCATAACATCAATGTCCCCATCATGCAGGAACTGCTGACACACTTCAGCCACATGAGGCCTGGCATTGTCATGCATAAGAAGGAACCCAGTGCCCACTGCACCAGCATATGGTCTCACAATGCATCTGAGGATCTCATCCCAGTACCTTATGGTATTCAGGGCACCTCTGGCTAGCACATGGAAGGCTGTGCAGCCATCCAAAGAAATGCCTCCCCACACCATGACTGACCCACCACAAAACCGGTCATGCTGGAGGATATTGCAGGCAGCATAACGTTCTCCACTGTGTCTCCAGACTGTCTGTCACATGTGCTCAGTGTGAACCTGCTTTCATCCATGAAGAGCACAGGACGCCAATGGAGAATTTGTTAAGTTTGGTGTTCCCTAGCAAACACCAATTATCTTGCATGGTGTTGGGCTGTAAGCACAGGCCCTATATGTGGATGTCTGGCCTTCATACCACCCTCATGGAGTAGAAACATGCACATTAGTGGCCCGCTGGAGGTCATTTTGTGGGGCCCTGCCAGTGGACCTCCTGTTCCTTCTTGCACAAAGGACAAGGTAGTGGTCCTGCTGCTGGGTTGTAGGCCTCCTACGGCCCCCTCCATGTCTCCTGGTGTACTGGCATATCTCCTGGTACCTATTCCATGCTGTGGACACTGCTGAGAGACACAACAAATCTTCTTGCCACCGCTCACATTGTTGTTCTATCTTGGATTAGCTGCACTACTTGAGCAACTTCAGTGGGCTGTAAAAAATGCCTCATGATGCCTCTATGTGTGACTGCACTGACAAAATGAAAAAGTGATTTAAAGTTCAACTAGAAAAGACAAGAACAGAGAAATGATCTGTGGTCACCACCTGCAGAATCACTCTTTTATAGGGGTTGTCTTGCTAATTGCCTCTCATTTCCACCTGTTGTTGTATATTCCATTTGCATAGCAGCAGGTGAAATTGATTCACAGTAAGTGTTACTACCTAACTGGTGACATTGATTCCACAAAAGTGTGACTGATTTGGACTTACATTGTTTTGTTTAGGTGCTCCCTTTATATATATATATATATATATATATATAATTTTCTAGTGTCACTGTCACAGTCTGCATGGTGGTTCAGGGCATATTATCATTCTATCTCTAAATTTTCATTGGAGAGTTCTCTGAAATTGGAGCCATTTTCAAACAATTCTACTTGAAATCTAATTCTAAGTTAGAGGTCTTCCCTTGATGATGACATCCGGTGTCAGAATTTGAGAACACAGGTCATATTTTTGATAGGTTTTTTTTGTTTGTTTGTTTCTAATTTCCAGGGATTTTTAAATACAACATTAGAAAAATTTCAAATATCTTCATTAAAAATATAAAAATCTTGCAAGATTTTTTTAAAAATTGTCTTCAGTGGGTGGTTCCTGCAAAGAAAATATAATCACTACAGTTGCACCGGTGAAAAGTGCAAAACAGATCTGGGTGCTATTAAATATGCAGGGTAAACAAACTCCAAAGCAAGTGGGTGGAAAAGATGTTGAAGATGAGCATAACCTGCCGAGTAACAAAATAAAGAGGAAGACCAATAGGCAACTTAAAAGGCTTTCCACAGAACTGTGTCCCATGTGAAAGCCAGTGTTGATTACAGAAAGGGAAAATCAAAGTGACTCCTTTCCCCTTTCTAGATACTCCCATCACTTCTGCAAGGGATGATGAAAGAGGCAGTACTTTTCCCTATCTGCCAATCTGAAGATGATTGATGATAGCAAACTTCCATCCAAAAATACCATGCCTTCACTTCAAAGATTGGCATCTTTTGTTGGGTGTTATGCACCATGATGCGCTGCCTTGTGATGAGGACTGTCTTGAGGATATGGCCTGGTGTGACTGTACTCACCTTTCCCTTGCTGATAATGAAGAAGGTGTCTCCTCTGGCCCCCTGTCTGATGATGTACTCTCCTTCTTCATAATGTGTCTGTCAGAAAAGAAGAAAAAAAGGTGAAAAACATGGAAGAGAAGTACTATTCAAGGATTGAATATTTGAAATCAGTACATTTTTTTCGTTGAAACCAGACAGTGGCATGATGCCTTCCACCAATGGCTCTTTAATAAACCTATGCAACCTTTAATGAGGTAAACAGAACAAACAAGTGAAAAGCTACTGCATCTAGTATATGGAGGGAAAATCACTGGTTTATATCAAGAGTGAAATAGATTTAAAAAATCCATCTAGGAATCAATTTTCTACACCCTTAGTATTTCTGCTCTTGGAGGCAGGTGCTGGCGACTATCTCAATATGCACTGGGTTTTGAAATGTCCATCAGTCAACCACATAGATGGTGAAGGGGAAAAACTTCATTACTGTTATATGTCTGAGAAAACTGTGTTTAGCTTGATAAAAATCTTCAAAAAAATTCAGAATTCTTGTAGGAAAAACTCAGAAGTCAAAGCAGAACAAAATAAAGCAAAGCAGACTCAAATAGTAAAACCCTGAAAAAACTTGGAAACCAGGGCAAAATATAATGTAAAAAATAAGACTTTATTTCACTACAAGTGACAGGCATAAATTAATGAGTTTAGTCTAATAGGAACAATTTAATAACCACAAAATCTCCATTAGTAGTTTAGGCTTCACTCATATTTCAGTCTTCTTGGATTAGTTAACAAATAAGTAATATAGGGGGTTTGAGCAGAACCCTTCCCATAATGTACATGTCAAATGTGAAAAGTTGACATTTTTAGCATTATGTAATGATACTTTCTTCCTTACACTCTCTTCTGCTTCACTTCAGTCAAGCTCAGTTTAAGTTCCATACAACTTTTGGCTGGAAAAAAAATTGAACAATAGTATTGCCATAGAGGAATGAGTTACAGTGCCGAAAGTTACCAAACAGCAATGACAATGAAAAACTATTTTCCTCCCTTACAGCATAAGATATATATGTTTGTAAGAAACTAATATATTCTTGAAGTTACATTAAGCTTTGTATATTAGTATTTGCGTTTTAGGTCTAATATTATAGCACAGTTCTGCTTTGCTAGCAACAAATGGACTTGGTGTTAAGATTTGAAGGCATTACTTTAAATGTACTATTTGGGATAGGAATATAGTGATATTCTGTGACATGTGGTTCTGGATCCTTAAAAAATATCTTGTCCTCCTTTAACTATAATACTGTTTATCTGTAAGTCAAATTCTGAAAGAGCATTTGGCAAGGAAAGAATTTATTGTGATTTATGATTTTGTGATTTTATTTCTGTATTTTGGAAAGCAACTAGCTTCTGAGAGTTGCATTAGTCATAGGGACATTAATTAGCATTAATAATATGTAATTAGTTGTGCAGTAATGACACACTTTCCCACTAAAATAAAAATAACCTTCAGCACTTGGTAGGATATACATTTTCTAAAGGGTCAGCTTCTTGCAGGGTATAGTGATGTAATAGGTAAGTTGTGATATTTTTAATAAAACATGAAAAACACTTTTGCAGCATTTAGACAACTCAATATAAAGTTAGATTTGATCCTGCACAATAAGAGCACAAGGGGTCACAGAAAGACTTTCATGTGGTTCACTTCCTGACATGTTTCAGCTTTTGTTTTTCCAACATATTTCACAACTTGCTGCACCTCAGACAACAGGTCCTGATAAACTAATGAGCTCAACAGCTCCTGTTAGACAAAATTACCTCACACTGTCACCCCTATGTTTTATTATCACACTACATGAACCAAATAAAGTACCTTACATTTTCTGCCAAGCAGAATGCAACATGTCAGTTGTACATTTTTGAAAACACAAGTGATATTTATTTTATCCTTAATAGATGTTTTTCTCTAAGGCGTGTTTCCGAAGCCAGGCAAAAATTATGATTCATTTTACTAATCAAAACGCATTTATGGGCTAATCGAAACTAAATGAATGACTAACTGGATGGTTATAGCCTCACTTCAATAGCATCATTTGACTGATTGTCTCAAATTAGGAGAACTTCTGATCATACAAAATAAAAAATATTGGTATTTTGCTTAACACAGAGAAACCCCAAAGCACATCAAATACATTATCAGATTCATTACAATATTTCACAGATTTTTAATTAGTTTTAATTTAAAAAAATCATTGATCTATAGATTTATTATTTAATTTAAGCTTCTTAAATTTATATTTGAACAAAACAGAGTTTACATACAATCCTTTTCAACAATAGTTGCAATACTTACAGTCTGCAGCATTAAAAGCTAAGTCTATGTTGTTGAACGAGGCGTACTAACTCCAAAACCCTTTACATGGATGGAGTTGTACTTCACAGTAACAGATTTTTTGGTTCTTGACTCACTCTACTGCTTCACTTGTTCTTTTAAGTTGGACTGTTAGCTTTGACTTTTCAACTGCCTATTTTGTCATGATGATGGATGGCATTGGCTCTATAAGAATTTTTTATAGAGGTCAAAAGACAACATCTTCACTGGTGTAAATGTCAATAGCACTAAGCAAGGAGTAGCCTACCAAGGGATATCAAGCTTGTCTGAGGTATCATTGAAATTCAGATTGTAAGACATCTAAAGACATTTTCACTTTAGTATACTAAGCGAAAATTCACTGGAGTCAAGAAGCGACACTTTAATTGGAAATGAGGTACATTTATAAAACTGTGCCCAATTGTTTCTCTCTAACATCCTAATTTATTTATTAAAAATAGCCCAAATAACTTGAGAAGCACTAACAACATCAACTGACTGGAAAACCAGGAGTCTTCCATGTATACTGAGTATTGCTGAGTTAAGAAAACTCATAATGAGCTATTTTCAGTATCACTGCCATGTCTGAAATGAAGTCAGATGAAACAATTGTAAGAATCTTTTTAAATCAAAGTTTTATTTCCTGTGCCAAGATAAGACATTTCTGTAGTTTATTTAAATTACCAGACAGAAGGAAACTTCAACCGATAACAGGAAGACAGGAACAGCTGTCTTTTATAGAACATGCTAAATTTAGAAATGCTTGCAGATCTTTGGAAATCTCATAGTTGTGGTACAGATCTACATCGTCTAGGGAATACACATGAAGACTGTTCTAGTAATACTAATTGCACTAACTATGCCAATAATGCATACAAGATGCTAAAACCAGTTTAAAATGTGAACACTGTAATAGTTTTATTTTTGGTTAAAAATATATTAAAACTCTGTGTTAGTAGCATTATGTTACCTCTTCCCTCAGTATAATGAACTAATGACCATTCATAACAGGGAGGTTAAAAAAGTAGTTTGAGAGCTGCTCTTATATATTCATATTAAAGAGAAACAAAACTTGTGAAAATCTGCATTAAAGCTTTATGAAAAGCTAGATCAGAAATTGGCCACACAATTACAACCATTACATCTTTATCTATAGCATACAGGTGCAGCTCAAAAAATCTGACAGATTCATTACACATAGAGTGAAATATTTCAAGCCTTGACTTCTTGTTATTTTGATGGTTATGGTCATAATGAAAACCTAACATTCAGTGTCTCAGAAAATCAACCCATGGTGTTGCACCCTTATCAGGTATTACCACAATACACCTGCAAAGGTTTCCTGAGCATTTAAATAGTCTATCCATCTGGCTCAGTAAGCTACACAATCACAGGAAAGAAAGGCCACAAAAAGTCATACTAAAGAAGCTGATTATTCATAGGGTGCAGTATCTAAGCATATTTATTGAAAGTTAAGTGGAAGAATAAAAGTGTGGTAGGAAGAGGTGCACCAGCAACAGGGATAACAAAAAAGAAAAATATATTCAAGAATGTGAGGGAGCTTCACAGGGAGTGGACTGAGGCTGCAGTCAGCACATCAAGAGCCACTACACACAGACAAATCTTTTCCTGAACCAGAGATAATACCAGAAGTGTCTTATCTGGGCTAAGGAAAAAAAAAAAAACATCTGGACTGTTGTTCAGTGGTCCAAAGTCCTCTTTTCAAATGTAAGGTTTGCATCTGATTTGGAAATCAAGGTCCTAGAATGTGGAGGAAGAGTGGAGAGGCACAGAATCCATGTTGCTTGAAGTCCAGTGATGATTTGGGGTGCCATGCCATCTGCTGGTGTTGGTCCACTGTGTTTTTTGAAGTTCACAGTGAGCACAACCATCTACCAGGAAATTCTAGAGCACTTCATGCTTCCTTCTGCTGACAGGCTTTATGGAGATGGTGATTTCATTTTCCAGCAGGACTTGGCACCTGCCCACACTGCTAAAGGTACCAAAACCTGGTTCTGTGACCATGGTGTTCCTGTTCTTGATTGAGCTGTAAACTGGTCTGACTTGAAGCCAATAAAGAATCACTGGGGTATTGTCAAGAGGAAGATGAGAGAAACCAGACCCAACAATGCAGAGGACCTGAAGGCCGCTTCAGTTGGGTTTCCATTACCCATCAGCAGTGCCACAGGCTGATCACCACCATGCCACGCCACATTGATGCAGTAATTCATGCAAAAGGAGGCCCAAGTATTGAGCACATAGAAATTACTATACTTTTTGGAAGTCTGACATTTCTGTTTAAAATCTATTTATTCATCTCATGTATCATTCTAAATTTCTGAGACTCTGAATTTTATTTTCTCATTATCTGTAAACCATAACCATCAAAAATAAAGAAATAAAATCTTGAAAAGGGATTCTGATAAATATTTATATTAACATTTTATACTTTATGTGGGACATTTTGACTTTAAATTGTTTATATTTTGCTTAAAATACAAGAAGGGGCTGTTGGTGTATGACATTTCAACATGTCAATAGCCTCAGTGCAAGCACTAACACACCTGTAAATGAAGAAGTGTTTGTGTTTCCTCTCCTAAATGTTTCTGGAAAAATCAAATCTTTAGAAAATCAGACTAAAGAAAGCTAGGAAACAGAATACTTGTTCACATTTGTGATAAAAGGAGAGCATTCTTGTCAGGTTCTTGTCATTCTTCCTTTGTGTTTTTATTTTAGGCAGGTATCATTCACTATGGATTAGTACATGAAACAAAGACCAAATAATCTTAAAAGCAAGGAAAGTTAATATTATTTTTTATTACATTGTCTTTTATATAGGACAAACATTTAAAATAAAGCAATCTTCAATTAAGCTGCATTACCACATGGTGCAACATTTTTCTTAATTTTCATGGATTCTATGACTCATGCATATATTAAGTCATGGTTAATCTTTCCATCACTGTGAATTAATGGGAAAGCAGCAGGATGAGAACAACTGCAATGAAAGCGACTGACGATGCTTTTCTCATACCTCACACTCCATAAAGACAAGGCGTTAAAAGCATGTTACTATAGTAACATTTAGTAGTAAATCATAATGGATGCCAAAACACATTATTGATGAAACACAGAACAATTTGACTCTGGCTTAATTGAAAGCACAATAGCACCTGTCTGCAACATGCTGAATTCCTGAACAGGTTTGGCGAATTAACCGCCATCTAGTTGGTGAACAAATTACTTCAATATCACGACACTCGGCACATATTTATGTGCAACAGTTACTTGTACAATCAGAGGTTTTTCCATTAAAGCAACTTAATAATCCCTTAGCTTCTTTCAACAAGTAAACATGATCAGGAATTTGATTTTATTCGCTAGACAAAACAAGGGTGTGGATGACAATCTATTAAAGTAAATGTATGATTTATGGGCTTCAAGACAGATGGAGAAATCCCATACCTCTTCAAGGACATCAGCAAGCTTGCTCAGGATATCTTCCTGTAGGTCATGAAACGTGGGGACGCTGCAGAAGAAAAGAATGAAATTTTTAACAGGCTAGTGGAAAAATCTTGTCATGTACATCAACCCGCTAATAACAATCTGCTTAGAAAATGACAGCTAAACCAAATACTGTTTAATCCTCTGAAATCCAGGACCATTTTTTTCTATCATAATGTGTGATGCCCTCACATATGGACCTAGGGAAAGCCTTCAGACTCCTGACTCTCATTCTTATCAAGATTTTAAAGAGATTTTTTCAAATCACACTTCCCTGAACGGAAAACAATTTGCAGAAGTATATATTTTAAACAACTCGCACAGTATTTAGGATTGGCTGTCCTAGCAGCTATGACCTGAGGGCAGAAAGTGTAAAGTAAAAGAGGTCTCCAAGACCTCAATTTTGTAATTCATTTTGCACTCCCAGGTAACTGTGGTAACTGATGATGCAAAAGCACATAAATCCGAAATTAAACAGAGAGGGAACAAATAAACCAGCAAGGAAGGTTTGCCAGGAAATAGGCTTGTGATGTCCAAAATGACCATTAGATCAAAAGTGCAGTTTGTCACTACTAGCAAAGACCAGGTATTTAGAGCAATGTGCTTTGGACAGTGACATACAAACCATTACTAACAATAGACTTATAAGGCACAGATCAATGGCAACATTTTAACAAACCAGCATCATACTAGTAATGTAATTGTGTAAAGGTGGTGATAAGTTTTAGAGTGGCTCTGCCACTTCACAGAGAATTAAGATCTAGTTCTTATTTATTGTAACAATGCATAGTTCATTTTGTATAAGGGTACACAGACAGCATAATGATTTTTACCATTGGACCTTTCAAAAAGAAACCAAAAGATAAATGGGGATAGATGGATTAACTAAATCCAAAGAGACAGTACACTTAAAGAAATCCTGCTTGAAAGATGGGCAAACATTTTAGCTGGCAGGTAGAATTTCATGCAAGGTGTTTTCTTTTGCTAGAAGGGAACAAAAGAACATAGTGTCTCAGACTAGGGGTGTATTTGCAACATAAACCCAGAAAAACTTTTCTTTCTCTTTACATTTTACAAAAACAATCTGTGATAGCACAGTACCCTACATGTGTTTGGAATAGGGCTGCAACAACGAATCGATAAAAATTGACAATTAACATTGTTGGCAACGAATTTCATTATGGATTCTTTGTGTCGCGTGATTAATGCCCCACTCGCCATGTTGTGGGGTGTTTTCTTCACCGCCCGAGCTTTGTCAATGCTGGCTGACTGGATTAATGTTTTTGTTTGGTTTTAAAAAAAAAAAAAAAAAAAAGAAGAAGAAGAAAAAAACCAAAAGTCAGCCTACTGAGGGAGTTGAACAGAGCGAGGCGGAGGCAGTGTTTTCAAAGGAAATTAGGTAAATTCTAGAAATGATCGACGCAGAGAAAATGGTTCGATCCGAGTCCTCGAAAGTGTGGGCGCGCTTCACGAAGCTAAAAAATGAAAGAAAAAAAGCGTCTTTTTTTTTTAGCTTCACGAAGCCAAAAAAAAAGAAAAAAGAAAAGTGGGGGGGGGGAAGCGTAATATGCAATCTCTGCAAAAGACCTGGCATGGAAACATGTTGGAGTGACCGATGAGGATGAAGGAAATCAGCGATTCCCCTTCCATTATCCAAGAGGGGTGCCCGCCTCGCTCACGAAGTTTATAGTTGACGCACTGAACGGGCCAAGCCACACCGCTTGCTCGGCTTGCACGAGCTCACGCACTTTCAAAAGCGCCAACACCAAAGTTGACAAAAGTTGAACGAAAACATGCACTTCTACTCTGTCACCGACGCTCACACGCGCTGAGGCAAGTGTACTCGCACGCGGGTGGACACACGCACAGAGCGCGCAGATAAACAGTCGCATGGTGGCTAAGGTACAATCAGAAATGGCCAATCTCTTCACGCCCTGCCCCTGACACGCAGCAAAAATCCAGTCATCACCGAATAAATGATGTTGACCTGGTTTGGATGTCTGAGGAACCCCCCCTCAGGGCTGTGTATGACCGAGCTTGGTAAGGAAATAGTTACATGACAGTTGAAGGGAGGGAGAGAGATATATAAATACAGTTCATGGAAGATTAATAGAAACCTTTAAAAAAAAAAATTCCTTAGGAGTGTTCTGTTGAATATGTAGACATATTCAAGACATGTTTAAGTACTTCTGTAATAGCTGTTATGTATATTTTGTTTGTATTAATGGTCATTGCATATATTACACCAATCAACTGTTCTACAGACTGATTGCTGCTATTAAAAGCAAGTAGGGGTGCACCGACTGCAGTTTTCTGAACGATCACCGATATTTAAAAAGCCTGACTGATTTTGGCCTATACCAATTTGTTTCTGTACTAAATATAGCAAAAAAGCTATAACGTTGTTAACAGTAGGCCGACTATTGTTAAACACAGCTTTCTCTCTGACCCCAGTGGTGGCAGAAAAAGATCAGTGGATAAGATCAGTTTCACATGTATCACATGTATCAACTGATCGTCAATCACCCAAAGTTAAAGAAATTGCACGGACGTAATGAACATTTTTAAAAAAATTTTTGCCCAATTCATTGATTAATCGAAAAAATAATTGACCGATTAATCGATTATTAAAATAATCGTTAGTTTCAGCCCTAGTTTAGAATGATAGGTTTAAAGTTTTTTTGGTTTTTTTTTTACACACATATAACATTAAACCACCCATGATTGGGTCTATGAAGCGACTTATTCAGAATGTCTAAAAGCAATTATGAGTACCAGTCTTTTGGCCCTTGTGATGGTTTTAGAATTTTTTTAGGGATATGAATTGCTTGACAACCTATTCTCAGTCCGCTCCTTGCAGCTGATTATTTTTAGAGAAATGAGTTTTGTGGTTCTTAAGCCACTGACCTATAAATCATTATTCAAGCACAAAAAATAATCATCTAACTCAAGTGATAAGCACTGTTTTGTCAACACATAACATCTCAACAAATTTAATAAACCATACCTGTAGGCAAAAAACAAAACAAAACAAAACATAGACATAATGATATTTACCAAGTTTAATAACACCTAAATATTGTAAAGTATTATAATCAAAAGATTAAAACAGGATGGTGTCATCAAGTAAGTTTTCCACCACACACAGTATTTTGCCTGGAGGCCAAAAAGTTTAGTTTGGTCTTGTCTGACTAAAGTAATTCCTACCACATGTTTGCCAGCATGGGTTTTGACAAAATGGAAACCAAACTTAGCTTACTTGAAAAATAACTTTTTTCATGCCACTTACCCATAAAAGCTTAATTTTGTGGAGAACATTTCCCTAACAAGTTTTTCCACCTGAGCTTTGAATCTCTGCAGCTCCTTCAGCGCTACTGTGCCTTTTAACCACTTCTCTAAATGAAACTTTTCAAGTCCAGCCTGTCAGATTAGGTGGATGTTCATGTCTTGGAAGGTTTACAGTTGTGTCATACTCTTTCCATTTTCAGATGACAGATTTTATAGTGCTCTGTGTTAGGGCTGCACAATGTATCGCAAATATATTGTCAATTTGTTTGTAACAAAACCTTTAATTTTACATCTGCCTCCTGGAAGTGTTAATGCATGTGGGTCAGACAACTTCCTAAAACCATGACAGCACCTGATATCGTCATTGCAATATTTACCAATATTATTGCCACTGCAAGATTTTCTAATGTTGTGCAGCCCTACAGTTTTCACAGCAGTTATTGGGAAGTTTGGGAAGCCATTTACAGGTACACCCCTGGTATTTATACTCAAGATTGTGGACTCACTATTAGATTTACAGAGTAAAGGGAACTGAAGACGAATGCATGTAATGTTCAGTTTTTTAAATAAATAACAAAAACATGTATAATTTCCCTGCACTTCATAAATGTGTTACGTTGTGTTGATATATCAAATAAAGTCCCCCCAACATATATCACTTTGTGGTTGTAGCAAAATGTAGAATGATTAGAGGGCTTAGCAAAGGAATCCATAGACAGCAGGAAGAGAGAGAACAAACCTTTTCATTAGACTGCTGTCCTACATGTTGTATTACAGTCTTACAGTATGCTGGTATAAATATTGCAGAACATACATGGCAAGATGTGTAGTTACAGTGTACGTCATCAGTTGCAAAGAATTAATATATCAACATGAGGATGTAATGTTTGTTCCGGTGCTTCCAGGAAACTTATATGAAGAAAGTCTGTCTGTTATTGAGTGAACCAAATAAAACAGGGCTAATGTTTATCAAGAGGGAAAGAAAATAAGCCATGTTGCTGAACAAAGCCTTATCCTCCCATATCATCTCCCCCTCTGAGTTTCTCCAGCTCCCTATCACCCCCACCCTGTGCTCATTTTCCATTTTTTATTACAATAATCTCAACCATCTTGTCTCAGTCTCCAGACCCTGGCCACTTTGCTGAGCTACATGTCGCCAGTTCCTCAACAGAAGCACTGGATTACTCGCAAGGCCATTAACAGGCGATCCAACGCTACATGATTTATACAGAGTTTAATAAGCTCAAGCTATGAAGCATGTTGACACAAACAAAAGTCTGTTGTACAACTCTGATCCAACAGCTTAATTTTGTTTTGTTTACTTTAGTAGTTCTAATTTAATTACTCTTATTGTGATAGATTACTATAAAGCATAAGATAGCATTTCCTCTGTACCTCCAAAATACACAAAATATGCAGACTGTTCTCATAGACCTTATAACAAGGCTTCTATTCAAAGTGCTAGAGGGGAAAAGGTTTAGTGTTAGTCTACCAACTCTAAAAAAAAATTAAGTCAAAGAGAAAATGCATTTTGTACATCTGTGAGAGATTGTTCAATAAACATCACCCTTACCTTTCCTCTCGCAATGCATGAAAGTAATTTCAAAATACACGCCTGCAAGAGGCAATAGCTCTTCACAAGTACACTCAGCTGGTGTATTTAAAACCATGTGGGATCGATGATTCCTGAGTCTTCCTCCTCCACAACTTATAAGTGCAAATATGTAATTTTCACAGCAGTTAAAGGACGGGTGGAGGCTCACAGCAACCAGTCTGCTTTGTTGTTCGCTAAAACCTATAAGCTCTTTTATTAGATCTTTCTCCGAGGACCGCAAAGGGAATATAATTATGAGCTTATTAACAAATGCTACCATTAATCTCTGATTTCCCCCAAGACACCCGTCTATAAACCAAACCTAGAGTAGATCTATTAAATATTTACTCATCTCTCAAGCTGTTATGTAAGATCTGTGGGGAGGAGAAGGGTGCCATACTGTATATTGTTATCCTATCTGAAAAAGTTCGTAAATGTTAAATGTTTAAGTCAAAGGTATCACTAAAATAGCTTCTTTTTTATACATAAAATATTAAAGAGGTCTATTAATTTCTTTTAAAAAAAATGCAAAATTTTAAATTGTAAGATAAGAGATTACATTCTGTTTTCTCTACAAATATATGCTTTTTCTTTTTTTGAGGGAGTGTTTTCTGTGCAGCTGGCTGCAGTTAAGGAACTCTCAGGTTGAAAAAAAAAGCAGATTTCGTTTCTGTAGGATTCTGTAAAAAAAAAAAAGGGGGGGGGGGGGCGATGTTTTCTAAGTGGTTAAAGGGAATACTTTTTTAGAACATCAATACTGCATGACTTTTATATATTGTTTTCTCTCAACAGTCAGGTATTTTACAACTCTATGCACGTCAGCATGTGTGTATTGACCTGGAAGAAGTTAATTACTTGCAAAAGCATTTGAATTAAAATAAATAATCATCTGAACAATTGTGTTGTGTGCTACACACAGATGAAAACAAGCTCATGATGTCCAGGAAACATAAGCAATTTGTACCTATTTTTTGCATCAAGTTGCGGTTGTCCTTTATCAGCCTTGAACACAGCAAATTCTGAAGTGATCAAATAAATAGAAAACGATATTTCCTAACAGCGAGCTACAGGTCCTGACAACGTCCAGGTCCTCATCAAACCTTTTAGAATAAAAGTCTGTCCTCAAGTTTCTGTTTCCAGCATCTTTTAGATGTTGTGCACACCTGAATTAAATGAATGGTTTATTAGCAGGCTTCTGCATAGCTAGGTGACATAATGAGGAGGTAATTTAACCATTTGCATGCTGACTTGTCTAAAACCTACAGGGCAGCATCAAAAAACAACTCAAAATGTGTTGGTGGCTGAGTTGTTGGCACTGTTGCCTTGCAGCAAGAAGGTCCTTGGCTTGAATCTTTGTTTTGGGTCTTTCTGAATGGAGTTTACATGTTCTCCCTGTGCATGAATGAGTTCTCTCCAGGTACTCTGGGATCCCCCCCATGTCTTGGCTGCACCCTGCCTCTTGCCCAATAACTCCGTGAGATAGCCCCCCCAACCTCCCATTTCAAGGGTAAGGGGGTTTGAACAATGAACAGATGGATGGATGTATCAGATGGTAAAACTATTACATGTACTCTAAACAAATACATACTGTACAAATTTGAGGAAGGAAAAACTTGTGCTTTTTTGGCTGTTGTCACATTCTGTTATTTTTTGTTATTTTTTTCCTTTGGGTAGCCACTCGATCTCAGTGATGCGGAAAATAGATTCTTCTAAATCACCCGTGTTGCACAAGGAGAATAGATCTTATCTACAGGGTTCATGTTAAGCTCTGCCTGTGAAGCCACTATCTACTGGAATGGTCGACAATCATAATGATTGTGTTCTAAATCAGGGCATGCATCACTAGAAGATTGGATTATTATTCCTTTCTGTGACACCCCTGCCCTATTTTCTTTCACATTTTTTTTTCAGTTTTCTTCCTCTGTATCAAATTCACCACCAGCTTTGAAAATCCAGTTTTTATTGAAGATAATTTTCATATTGCAAAACATGGTCTCTAAGAATGTCATCATATTAGCTCTGGATCTAATTTGCTTAAGCATATATAAATCTTAGTGTATTTGGACCTAAATACATACATTATGCCTCATTAAAGTGTGGGCAAACTGTATCAGAACTATTTGCTCAGCAGCACTATTTTCAAATGAAATTTTAACAGATATGGAAACTGTGATTTGTGCAGGTTTGGTGTGCGCAGCGAGCTTTGTGAATTCATCCCATAGTAATTGTTTTTAAGGTTTTAGAGTACCAAACTGAACACACTCCCATCACCAAAGGTTGACAGGCTTACATCGTTTAGATCTGGGGTGCTCACACTTTTTCAGTATGCGAGCTACTTATAAAACAACCAAGTCAAAATGATCTACCTACCCACTACAAAAATGCAAAACATATAACTGTTTTCAAATTTATTAAAGATTATTTGTATGTACAATGTATGTTGATGTACCTTGCATAACTGAATAAGCCAATATTGCACAACACATAATAAATAATTATGAAGATAATATCTCTTCCTTATTTTTAAAGTCTCAGAACAATGAGTCAGCTGCTTCAACGAATGCTTCTTTTACCATCTCTCCGTCTTGGAAGGACTGATTGTTTTTAACGACGACGTGACTCACTCGGAACGATGCTTCGGTGGCGGCTTTTGCTTTTGAAGTTTGTTGAGTGAAAAATGACTGCTGTCCGGACAACTGGGATTTTAGTTCCTCCACCTTTCTCTTTCTCAGCTGGCTTTTCGGTGGGAAGTCGATGTCGTATTTTCCATGAACAGTCCGAAAATGCCGCTCCAAATTTCCCTTCTTTGTTATTGCAACGGTAGACTGGCAGATGAGGCAAACACTTCGAAAATGACATTGTGAAAAAAAAGTCCACCTCTCATTCCGTATGCCTTCTTACGTGGTCCAGCTTTCTCACTAATTTTGATCACCATATGTTTTAGCAAGGGCTTAAAATCTGAGGTAATTCACTAACTAGCTTGTAAGTTTTGCTGCGCTAACGCCGTCGTTTACGCATGAGCAGTGACCTAAAGGTCAAAATTCAGTTGTCATCTGATTGGTTGCCCTGTATGTTAATTAAGTAACGGGATGTTTGATAGGCTGACAAATATTTTTTTTTAACGTCACGCTGCGATCGACCAGTAGATCGCGATCGACGTAATGCGCACCCCTGGTTTAGATCATACATTTAGGAAGAAATTATTTACATAAAACGTAGTTGAAACTGTTACCTTGATGTAAATATTGCATGAAAGGAAAAACTAAAGAGCAAATGGATAGTTTGGGGGGTTATAAACATTGTAGTATTTTTTGCAACAGTAGAAATAAAACCTCAGCTCATTTTAATATGTTCTGTTCCCTTTCATTTGCCTTGGTCCCATACTTCACTCAATAAGATTTCAACAAATATGAGCAGCAGTTCATATAAATGATGTAAGATCATCATTTAAGTCATAATAATAAGGGTTGCATGTAAAAGAAGAAAGGTAGCACACATTTTCCATAATTAGCTTGAAAATCAAAGCAAATTAAAGCTGAACAAAGCTGAAAAGAAAAAACAGGTACATCAGTGATTAATAACCTAATTGTGTGTCTCTTTCTATCCTTTGATGCATATTTCTTTTATCTTATACTTCATACTCTGGGAACCTTTTTAAATGGTAATAAGCTCCTCTTTCGAAAAGTGGTGAGTGCTTTGTCGCTTCTTAAAAAGATAAGAACACTGAAGTTCTAGAAGAGAGACACAAGGTATGCTTTTCAGATGGTCAAACCATGCTGTCTCTGAAGTCAGTTATCGTAGTTATTGCAAAAAAAAAAAAAAAAAAAAAGAATTACAAATTGTTTGAGAAACAGCACACACACTATCCTGAATTAATTTTGTTAATTCATTCGTTGAATTTTAGATCAAAGACCTATTCAGACCATTTCCTGTCACTGTGAAACAATACACTGTGATTGCTCACCTTTTCAAAAACTCCATATACTCCGTGTGTTTAATGAGCCCCGTCCTCATCATGATCGTCTGAAAGCATTGTCGGTCGATGGCCCACAGCTTCACATTTGTTAAAGCTGGAAAGAAGACCACACACAGGCAAGGCCATGAAAGACAATTTCTGTCCTCTGGGAACCAGAATAACACAAAGGTACATACAGTTTATGCATAATGCATACTGTGGAAGAGTGTTATGTTTCATGCATTCACAAGAAGAAGGTAGTGGATATCCTGCGCACTTAAAAGGGAAGAAAAATCAAAGTTAGTAGTTTAAAGTTAGACTGGAACTGCTCCTCGCAGATGTTAAACTTTACGTTCCGTTGCAGTGTGTAAAAAGAACTATCATCCGTGTGTTTTATCTTGCCTTAATTCTAGTCTGGAGCACAAAAGAAACTATTCTGAACAATTATTTTTTTACCCAGCAGCTGGGAGTTAATTGGTGTTACTGCATGGCTGACTTGCCTCAAGTAATGCTACAACATTTAAATTGGTTCAGGGTCATGATTTGACTTGAGTATCCAATTTTTTATTAGTTTAAGCCCCTAAGTTGGTGAATTACTCTTTGTTCTGTGAGGAATTGTCAACATGTGTGACTGAAAGTGATTTTAGGTTAAAAATCTCAGTCACGCTGATGTTCTTCTATATCACATAAAAATTAATTATTCCCAAACTCACTGCAGTCTGCGCTGGCCCCGAGGCAGCAGCAGAATAGTACAATATACAAAGCAAAGATGGTGGTTAAAGTGGTGCAAATTGTTTTCTTATCCAAACTATGAAACCTTTTTGCAGCATTTTAGGACTAATTAGTCAGAGAATCTGGTTTATTAAACAAATGTTGCCCCATTTTCTTTTACAGGGAAACAATAGTGTTTTGCTACTGACACATTAATGTTGGGGGATTTTTTTTGCTGTATTTTTTCAATGCCAGCCATATGTGCTGTTATCTGCAACAGTTCTTTGATAACTAAAATGATCTTGATCTTGTTAGTTGGTTACTGAACAGAACAAATCATCACATGATCAGCCCAAAGTAGCAGGGACTGAATTTTGGAAATCATAAAAGGCCTCTGACACTTTAAACTGTGTTACTTTAATACAAAAATTATCAAACATGATTTTATTTAGAGTGGGTCAAATCATATCTTGTAAAGTGTTTAATGTTATGATTGTTAAATTCAGCAAGAAATGTTTTTCTAAAAATTATTACAGGTGTACCCAAAGGCTCAGTTCTTGGCTCACTTCTTCCCATCTCTTTTGTTTACATATAAATGACTACCATATTTGTATCCTTGTGCAGGTTTTCAAATGATTCTGGATGTTTACTGAAGACAGTTTAATTTTTAGGTGGTCAGGAAATTACGTTTTTTTTTTCAACGTCTTGGTGTTTTCAGTGTTTTGCTGCATGGTTGGATAAGTCAAGTCTGATATTGAATTGTTTAAAAGCTGAGTCAATTTGCTTTTTCCTCAAGGGCCCAGTCTTTGATTGACTCCAAATATTATTTTAAATTTTTTAAAAAATCTAAAGATCAATATGCAACTTTACATACAAACCTCAGAAGTAAAATATATTGGCGTCTTGTAAGATTTTTTAAATTACTTTGTAACCTCTTGGTCATCACTAGTAACTACAACAAAGAAGTCACTAAGAAGGACATACAATGAGGTGGTTAAGATCGTGGACAAGAAGCCCATCACTGTCATGTTTTTAAAAAACTGAATATATTGAACCTTGATTAATTCTGAAACTTACAACTCCTCAGTTGCTCAGTGACCTTTTTGATCCTCTTCGAAGTAGCGATTCTGTAAGTCATGGAGCATCAAGCAGAAGTTGTAAGGTGACTTGGTATGAAATGTCTAAGGAAAAATAGCCTACTCTATACAAGGGGTTAGCTTGAAATTCCCCACAAGCAATAAAACTGAACTTTGACTGGTATCATTTTCAAAAATGAGTGATACACTTTTCCTCTGTTTCTTATTTATATTTTAAACCTTGTCTAATATTCTTTCTGTTGTTGTGTACTGTTGTGTTTTGTTGTAAATCTGCCCTTACTGTACAGTATGTTATTCTTAGTTCTGTTTTCATATTTTTATTTGTGTAAATCTACATGCTTCAACTTGCTTTACTGTTGTAGACCTGAATTTTCTCATTGAGGGACAAAAAAGGTTATTTCTATTCTATTCTATTCTATTTTATTCTATTCTACATTTGTTAAGACTGCCTTACATGTCCCTACACATAAATCATTAAATAGCGCCAAAGAGTAAAAATGTTGTCAGAATCTCATCCACTTTCCATCTTTTTATCTGTTGCTGATTCACACAGCCACAGATTTTTAAAAATTCAGTTTTTGTGACTCTTTTCATCTCTTTAAGCCTCAACAGCTGTTTTTTTCTTTTGAATTCTCTGTCGTCATTTTTGATCAGAATATGTTTCACCTGAGCAGATTGCAGGCGTAACGTGCAGCCTCTGTTGAAAACCAGGCCATGTGGGGTTTCATCAAAGCAGTGGATTTTTTTTCTGAATTCAATCATATTTTAAAGGAGACATTGAGGCAAACCCTAAATGACAAAAAGTTTTTAAAAAATTCTCTGGCTAATCTATTTGTGAAATAATTATGAGATTTCAGAGCTTCATCTTATTGATATCAGTTTAATATAAATTTTCCACATTACTATTTAAGTCATAACACAGTATTATTTAAGTCTGTGAGAAAAGGCTCTTATTTCAGCTTTAATACTTCAATAGTGGTTAAGCAATAAAGTAAAATAAATCTACGACCTGATCCACCGAGGAATACTGAAAACCCCAGGGTGATGACTGGGCACAAGGACATCAGATGATACTGCTAAAAAACTAGTTCAGATAGCAGACTACTTGTTATTTTGTCTGAGTGTTGCTGCATCCTATCTCATCCTCCAGGCATGAAATTTCTCAGAAATTTAAAGATAAAAATCGCTTTTTTTCCTGATAACCTCTGGAGTTTATTGATTATAGAGGGATTATTTTTCTCTTGCTGTCTG
Organism: Anableps anableps; assembly: GCA_014839685.1. Taxonomy (NCBI): domain Eukaryota; kingdom Metazoa; phylum Chordata; class Actinopteri; order Cyprinodontiformes; family Anablepidae; genus Anableps; species Anableps anableps. The sequence continues at coordinate 21,362,143 of CM026076.1, forward strand.
CAGTATTGTTTTCATCATACAGGAGATAGGGAAGCAGTGCATTGTTTTACAAGTAATATTTCAAAAAGAGAATGTATCTGGCATTAACTAGGATATAGACATGCCAAACTCATAAATAATAATAGTATTTTACATGGGGGTTTCCAACTTATATATAATTTCTTTAAAAAGTTTGATTTTTCTTGTAAATCTTAAATGAGGTTATGAACCCATGTTTTCATAGGGTGAGGTGTATGAAAAGCTTTCACCTCGTCCGATGACTGAGCTGTTGAATCGGGGGAATCAAATGCAGTACAGCCAAAGAAAAGACAAGTAAATCTGCACAACACACTCAGCAACACACTCTGGTACAAAAAAGTACCATATGACAACGCAAGCAAGTGCTGACAAGACATCATAAATGCCATTATTAATTTCATAGCAAAGGAGATGATGGTGATTCAATTGGTGGAGAGTGAAAGCTTCAGAGAACTTAACATCCTAGATCCCAGATGCAAACTGCCAAGTCTTGAATATTTTAGCCAAACTGCTCTTCCAAACTTACATGAATCAACTCACAAAACACTCAGAAAGGAACCACAAAATGTGTTGCACTTTTCTACAACCACCAATTTGCAGTCGAGTAGGACATCTGAGCCATACCTCTCTTTGACAGTGCACTTTACATATGAATCCTGGCTACTGAAGAGCTACTGCTTGCAGACGTCCTACAGTGAGGCAGTGAGGTGAAGAAGTGTTTTCCCCCTTCCGGATTTCCTGTGTTTTTGCATGTTTGTCACACTTCAGTGTTTCAGAACATCAAACCAATTTAAATATTAGTCAAAGACAAGACAAGTAAACACAAAATGCAGTTTTTAAATGAAGGGGGTAAACACTTCTTTACACCTCTCTCTCTCTCTCTCTCTCTATATATATATATATATATATATATATATATATATATATATATATATATATATATATATATATATATATATATATATTCAAATGAACCAGCTGCTACAAAGTGGGACTCACCCTGAATGGTTAACTGAAGGGCGCACAATCCTGATCCAGAAGGATCCCTCAAAGGGTTCGGTCCCATCCAACTATCGGCCAATAACCTGTCTCTCTACAACATGGAAGCTCATGTCAGGCATCATAGCAGCTAAGATAGGTGGGCACATGGATAAATACATGAGTACAGCACAGAAGGGCATCGGTATAAATACCAGAGGAGCCAAACACCAACTCCTGGTAGACCAAACAGTCGCCCGAGACTGCAAAACCCGACACACCAACCTGTGCACGGCTTGGATTGATTACAAGAAAGCCTATGACTCAATGCCACACACTTGGATCATTGAATGCTTAGAGATGTACAACATCAACAGGACTCTAAGAGCCTTCATTGCAGCCTCGATGGGGATGTGGAAAACCACCCTTGAAGCCAACTACAAGCCAATTGCACAAGTGTCCATCAAATGTGGCATATACCAAGGAGACGCTCTGTCCCCACTGCTGTTCTGCATAGGTCTGAACCCCCTCAGCCAAGTCATCAACAAGACTGGCTACGGATACCGACTCAAGAACGGAGCCACCATCAGTCACCTCCTCTACATGGATGACATCAAGCTGTACGCTAAGAGCAAACGAGACATCGACTCACTGATCCACACCACCAGGATCTACAGCACTGACATTGGGATGTCATTCGGACTAGAGAAGTGTGGTCGGATGGTTACACAGAGAGGGAAGGTCATCCACACAGAAGGGGTCTCACTCCCAGAGGGAACAATAGCAGACATTGAGGACAGTTACAAGTACCTGGGAATACCACAAGCAAATGGCAGCCTCGATGAGGTCACAAGGAAAGGAGCCACGGCCAAATACCTCCAACGAGTAAGGCAAGTCCTGAGAAGCCAGCTCAACGGCAAGAACAAGATCCGTGCGATAAACAGCTATGCCTTGCCAGTAATCAGATACCCTGCAGGAATAATAAGCTGGCCAAAGGAAGAGATAAAGACCATGGATGTTAAAACTCGGAAACTACTAACCATGCATGGAGGGTTCCACCCTAAATCCAGCATCCTGAGACTATACGCGAGCCGTAAGGATGGAGGCAGAGGACTAGTGAGTGTGAGAGCCACTGTCCAGGATGAAACATCCAAGATCCATAAATACATCAAGGTCAAAGCCTCAACCGACGATGTGCTCAGCGAATGTCTCAAACAATGGGGACCAGAGGATGAGGTGCTGGAGGAACCATCATGGGAGGATAAGCCCCTACATGGGATGTACCACCGACAAATAACTGAAGTGGCTGATATCAGGAAATCCTACCAATGGCTGGAAAAAGCTGGACTCAAGGACAGCACAGAGGCACTCATCCTGGCTGCACAGGAACAGGCCCTAAACACCAGAGCAATAGAGGCTCAGATCTACCACACCAGACAAGATCCAAGGTGTAGATTGTGCAAGGAGGCCCCTGAGACAGTCCAACACATAACAGCAGGGTGCAAGATGCTGGCAGGGAAAGCGTACATGGAACGTCATAACCAAGTGGCGGGCATAGTGTACAGAAACATCTGTGCAGGATATGGACTGGAAGCCCCGAGATCTAAGTGGGGCACACCCCCAAAGGTGGTGGAGAATGACCGAGCTAAGATCCTGTGGGACTTCCAGATCCAGACAGACAAAATGGTAATGGCGAACCAACCGGACATCGTGGTGGTGGATAAACAACAGAGGAAAGCCGTTGTGGTGGATGTAGCAATACCAAGCGATTGCAACATCAGGAAAAAGGAACACGAGAAACTGGAGAAATACCAGGGCCTCAGAGAGGAACTGGAGAAGGCCTGGAAGGTGAAGACCACAGTGGTGCCTGTGGTCATCGGGGCCCTCGGGGCAGTCACCCCCAAGCTGGAGCAGTGGCTAAAACAGATCCCAGGAACAACATCAGACATCTCAGTCCAGAAATGCGCAGTTCTCGGCACAGCCAAGATACTACGCAGAACCCTCAAGCTCCCAGGCCTCTGGTAGAGGACCCGAGCTCAGAGGTTGAGAAAGACCACCCGTGGAGGGTGAGAAGGGAATTTTTTTATATATATATATATATATATATATATATATATATATATATATATATATATATATATATATATATATATATATATATATATATATAGGATGTTGGCAGTTGGCCTACATTTCTTTCTGCAGAGTTCTTACCAAATTTTTGTGCCAGTGACAACACAATATCCAATTTGGTTTATATTTTTATGTAATCTTATTTTAATGATATTTGTTCACTTTTTTTACTTATTTTTTTATACAAAAGCTTGAGATACTATTGAGCTAACCTTATTTGGTATATTCCCCAATTTATGATTTATGTAGCCTGGACATAACTTGAAGTTGGTCATTGTCACATATGGCCACAGAATATTGTTGGGCAGTTTTTTGCAGAAGGCCATAATATATGTTTGTGTGCATGTTTTGCAGAAAATGTATGAAGCATATTTTAAATAAAAAAGGTATTGTTCTAAAACGCTGTGTCTTTCCATGGCTGTCCTGGTAAGCAAATATGGTTTGATAGCATTCTTTTGCTTTAAAAAAGAGAAAGAAAAAGGATATAAGACATTATTATTATCAGAAAATTAAAAACAAATAAATATCAAGATTATTTTTTTTGTCCATATTGCCCACCTCTTGGACTGAGTTTTAAAAAAAGGATTTTACCATAGACATGTTATGGACATGTTATAACCTGTAATATTATGGGGAATAACTACTGACTTGATAGCTGTCCAACAGGCATCCCTGACATCCACTACAAGGAAAGGTAAGCCAGGAAAGGTAATTGATAAAGAAGCTGGCTGTTCACAGAGAGCCTTATCCATGCATATTGATGGAAAGTGAGAGGAAAAGGTGTAGTAGAAAAAGTTGTAGAACTAACAGGGATAATTACAACCCTAAGAGGAGAGTTTAGCAAAGATTTATAAGGCCTGGGCTGCACCTGGAGTCTTTACTTCAAGACCCACCCCACACAGACATATCCAGGACATGGACTACAACTGTTTCACTTCTTCCCTCCAAAGCCACTCCTGAACCAGAGACAACATCAGGAGCATCTAACTTAGTTAAAGATGAAAAAGAACCGAACTCCTTCTCAGTGGTCCAAAGTTCTCTTTTCAGTAAATTTTACATTTAATTAGGAATTCAGCCAGTGATGATTTAGGGAGCCATATCATCTGCTGGTATTGGTGCACTGTGTTTTATCAAAACCAAGGTCAGCATTACTTGGTTTAATGAAGGCTTGCCGTAAATTCAACCTGGCAGACTCTCTCCAGCCTACCTGCATTATCCTCACTGGGCCACGCCTCCACTGCTGCCAATTATTGTCCAGGATTCTGGGTATAAGGCTCACAATCCATGGTTTCGCTTGCTCGCCAGCCAAGCTTCTTCCCACTGCCACCCCGTCTCCACCCTCACCCTCTTGGGCTCCTCTGGGTTCCTTTTCCTCCACCTCTACTCCACCACCAGGTCCGGGCCCCGGGGGAAAGACGACCCTAAATCGTCAGCCTATGTCGTTCATTCAAGCTCATGGCAATTTTCAGAACACACGGGGTTCGAGTGCCAAACAATTTTAAGTCAATAAAACTCTCTAATTGTCTCTATCTCTCCATGTGAGTTTCTCCAGGTTGAAATACCATGGTATCTTTGTGCTTGATTGGCCAGAAAACTTTCCTGACCTAAAACCTGTGGAGACTCCAGAGAGCATGGTCAAGAGGATGATGTGAGACACCAGACCCAACAATGCAGAAAACCAAATGCCACTATTAAAGCAAACTGGGTTCCCTTAACACCTCACGGGCTGATCACCTCCATGCACTGAAGTCTTGCAAAAGGAGTCCTGACAAAGTACACCATGCATATACAGACCATTCAATAAATTAGAATAGTATTGAAAAGTTCATTTATCTCAGTAACTCAATTCACCAAGAGAAACACGTTATTTAGATTATTACACACAAACTGATGTTTTCAAGCCTTTATTTCATTTTTCACCTATAGCTAATGAAAACACAACATTTAAACTTAGAATATTACATCAGAGCAATAAAAACATTTTTAATACAGAAATGTGGGCTTAATGAAAAGTATGTTTAATACCTGTGTAAAGGTTGTTCTTTTTCAAAAGGTACTTTTAAGCTGATGAATGAGCCTCATTACAGTGCCTATTGGTATTTATTTTTATTTGACTGTACATTACAGTACATGCATCATGGATATACTTTAAAGTAAGCTGAGACTTATGTATTAAAATAATTGTCATTGGTGTTTTGCAATATCCTAATTTCCTGAGAAACTGAATATAAGGTTTGTATTAGCTATAACATACAACTCTCAAAATCTACAGAAAAACACTAAAAATATACTCTGTATGCAGTGAAGCACTATAATAGTTGAGTGTTATTTTTTGAATTGAATTACTGAAATAAATGAACTTTTTATGATATTCTAATTTTTTGAAGTGCACCTGTATGGTCTGTAAGGACAAATTCTTTGCCTCATTCACAACTCGAATCTTGCTATTTGCAGGCCAATAATTCGGCAGCACATTATAATCAGGCCAAACCACATGAGAAATGCCCTCATTACAGAAAATGACACTGTTGTTAGATAGATACTGTTTCCTGGAGCAGAAATTCTAAGACACAGAGAGCATGAATAACATGCATGCAGACACAAATCTTAGAATTATGTAGAAATACAAGCATACTGATAACACACAAATACATGTTTTATCAGTGAAATTACACACATTGCTTTGAATCTTTTGACTGATAAAAGATATTTTAAAAGCCTCTAGCTTTGTGGGTTACATGTTTGGCAGAGTCTAAACATATTTTCCACAATACTACATTTCTCCTTCCCTTTTTCAAGCCTTCCAAGGCTTAGTTTAGCCATAACTGGATCTGGTTACACCTTATCTAATCAAAAAGGTTATTTGGACTGTTGTGATGTGCAAAATGGGGACAAACTGCCCCAACTCAGAGCGCAGACCCAACAAATCTTGCGTATAGAAATAGGTCCGAGGAGAGAAATGATTTGACCCAGAAGCAACGTGAGTGGGAGGTCAGACATTATTGGGAATTGTGTAGTGTTTGCAATGAAGTATTTGGGAAGAAAGTGGGAGTGTAGAGCACTGGGAAATAAGATATGTAGGGAGCCAGCAGCGCACACCAGTAGGTAAACGTATTATTTGACAACTTGGCTAAATTGCGGTGAGACTCGGGGAGCTAGTTAGCTTGTGCTGAGGGTACAGATAAATATCAGTGCTCAAGGGTTACTGACCATTTACTTCACTGTTTGCTTCTGTAGACCTGTGCCAGCACAGCCTTTGCAGGACAAATATGAAGATGTACTCCAACAGTATTTATAAATAACCTAGGCCTTCCCCCATGCATGTAGTATACACAGTATTAAGAACAATCTATGAATATTGGACATTGATTTCCTTTTTTTCATTGCCTTAATTTTTCCCTGAATACCCATTTCATTTAAACCACTTTTTTTCCCATACAGAAAATATGGATGTTCCAAAAATATACATCAATTAAAATTAGTATCATATTTCATTGGAAGAATAAATGTGGTCGAAATTTGACACAGTTTAATTTATTCAATAATAAATGTAGAAGGTGCTGAGGTGCCTCAGAAAGATTCTGCAGCAGGTGGTTGAATATATGTTTAAAAATGGAAATCATTTAGTAATATTTTGGAATTCTTTATCACACAACTTTTTCATATGTGCTACATATACACATTATTGCATATGTTCTAATTTTCATCTGTATCTGTTGTCTTTAATGTCCATCTTTCATTGCCAGAATATTGTTGTTGGCATTCTACATTGTGCTTCTTCCTGTTCTCTTTGTTTGTTTTCCAGATAAACCAGATATGTATATGCAGATAGAATTCTCAGTGAAGTTAATTCATCTGTCCCATTTCTTTTCATCTGGAGTTCTTTGATATTTCCGTTAAAACATGCTAAAGTCATTTCTTAACTCCATCTTGATGACAAGTGTTCAACATCTATTTCCCTGCTGTTCCGAAAAGTTCCTCTAAATTAAACATAATTTTGCCCTAGAATGGATAAAAGCTGAAAACTATCCAATGTTTTCTGATTCAAATTATCTCCTATAATGGATCAACAGCTTAGATTATTAATACGGCTAAAATTGTCAGCTTCCTACCCAAGTTGGATTAAACTATAAATATAGGACACATTGCAAATAAAAGGAAGGAAACAAGAAAAAGATACATGCAGAGGAAGTAGTTACTCCTTTATTTAGTTCAATCATAGCTCACTGTAATTTTGTTTAAACTAAGGAGATTATGCAAATGCTCCATGTGTGTTAGCTCTTGTAACATAATTATGGCTAAAATCACATAAACACAGAAGGAACTGATTTATTGATTTATTCATTTTGTACTCCTGACATCTTACATCCATAGAGTCCTATGATAAGAAACAAAATAAGCAAAAAAACTCCTGAATTAGTTAGACACTATATATATATATATATATATATATATATATATATATATATATATATATATATATATATATATATATATATATATATATATATATATATATGAGATACACACATATGGAAAATGTGAAATATGGTACTAAAATATTATGGCATATGGATGAAACTGATATTTTTCATATTAAGTAATTAATTTGTCATGTTTATTTCAACTAAAATATAAAGAAAACAAAAAGGACTCAATACTTTTACATCATACTGTATTGTAGGAAAAATATGCATTCTAAAATGAGGTTTCTGTCTCACTTTCTCATCACACGATCGGCTGTGAAATGGTGTGTTTTTGTATCTGCCTGCTGAAGCAGGCGATTTTGCAATATTACTGTAGAGATTATCCAATTGTCTGGAAAAGAAAATGTATAGCAAAAACTCAAATGCAGTTATAACTATGAGTAGTTGGCATACTGATATTTGGAAATGATCATGTTGCATTTGTGGATGATTAACTTGAAGCTACCTGGCTCTGAGAGACAAAGTATTTGTCTCCAAACTAATTAGTGAGAGCAGCAACCAAAAGAGTTTTCAGTCATGAATATTGTATTGAGATTTAAATGGTTTTGAATTCTGTTAAAGTATTGTTTTAGATGTTGTTAAGGAGCTCAAACAGTGAATGTCTTACTCTTATTTTCAATTATTTGTCCTTTAATCATCATCTCTTTTTAAAGAACATATCAGTCTTTTTTTCCCTTCCTGACTGTCACACAGACAAACAATCACACACAAAGCCTCAAAAACACAAAGCCACGAAATGATGTGAACTCTGTGTTTTGTTTAGGAAAGTCTCACAGGAATACGGCTGTCAGGGCTGGGGGGATGGGTGGAAAAAAGTAATCTCCTTTCCCCTAAAGTCATTAATAACATCAGCCAAGTCTGATTATATCTGCATGAGCTCTTTAGAGCGTGAGAAAACAGGACAGGTCATTTACTAAGAGTGGCAGAAACCTTTGGGGGGAAAAAAATGGTGGAAATTATCCACCTAGTCATTGCTAAAATTTTAATTATAAATTTTTAGTTTGAACAGAAAGCAACCAACAAATACATTTGTTTTGTGAAGCTTTCTATATATTTCAAGACGTCTCAACACTTTATCAGGCATAATCTCCAGCTGTCTCTTCAACAAATAGTTTCTTTATGTTGGAGCAGTGTCTTTTTGAGCTTATCAATCTCATCGGTAATTTTCACTGATGCAACATGGGCAGAGTGTAAACATGGGAGTGGCCATTGTTTTTAAATGTAACAAGAGCAACACATTTAATTATTGTGACATCAATATATCCAATAACAGATATGTTTCTCAAAACACATTTTTTCTTACATTGAGTAAAACTGAGAAATTGTTGTTACTTCCTAAGCCTGTCTGCCTGATCCACACTTAAAAATGGTGCTGTTTTAAAAGTGCAATAATAATCTACATCTCAAATGATCCCAAGATTAAAATAACATTAGCCACTCAACTCTGTAATACAAACAAACTTCTCATCCTTTGGTTTCAGCAAATCCTAACCGGAAAGTCATGGATTTCAATTAGGGTGCTGTTACCCTGAAAGGCCACTGTAAAAAAGCTGTAGAAATGGCATGTTTCCTGTTTGCTGTATATGTTGAAAGCCGTAAACAATCTAGTTTATTTCAAGGTTTCAGTCTTGCCTTGAATATGGTATTTCTTATCATATGCAAGAGAAACATTCTTATGTACTTTTAAAGATGAATCCTGTTCTAGGCTTTGTAAGCAATTCCAAAGGTGGATTTTTCTTTATTCCACAGAGTTTCAAAACCATACATGAAGGCTCAAATGTAAATATCACACTTGCACCAATATTTGATTGAATCTCCCTTTGCCAACTAAACCTCAACACATCACTTTTGTAGCAATCAAAAAGCCTCTGATATAATTTTGGCTGGCTGTTTGACAACTCCTCTCGGCAGAAATGGTACAGGTCATTTAAGATGGCTGGTTTCCTGAAACAAACTCAGCATTTAAACACAGCCCACATTTTTTTGATGCAGCAGAGACTGAGGCCGTCCAAAGAATTAATTTTAGCCTACTTTAGCCTTTCAAGCTTAACTGAAATTTACAGATTCCCAAATGAACAACTTAAATGCCTTCTGGTGAAAATGTATTTGTATCACCAGAGCAGAGAAGCTGTTTGACCACAGTGACAAGAGCTGCATTTTGAGTTTGGACTCAAACTGAGGCTTTCAAATCATAGAACAGTGAAGCAGTAGTTAAGCATGGTGATGGTAGCAGCATGTTGAGGTTCTGTGTCACTGTCAGTTGTGCAGGTGCATTGCAGTAGGTGGAATAATGAAGAACCTCAACTCATGGTAAGTTACTACATTGTAGCCACAGCTGCCTTGGGGAAGTCTGACAGAAGCAATTATCTTGGATATTATCTTCCATTTTAGGAAGATTTGTATTTGTACTTTTATTTCTCTGTATCGTTTTAGAATACCCCACATTAGTAAAAATTTTGCCTTGTTTATTTCTTTTTAAATGTTCAACAATTAATTATGCCTGATTATGTACCATGCTTGAAATGTGGTCGGGGCCACACAAAAACCTTTAAAGGTCTGCAAATGGCCCATGGGAGACATTTGACACCACTTTGACACCCTTGATCTAAACGATGGAAACTTGGTCACAGCTGGGTGCTCCAACAGGACACAGGACAATGATCTCACTATCATCTCATCAAAATTCAATTTAGTTAGTTGTTATATAATTATTTCACCATGAAAAAAGAAAGTGCCTTGTATACGTACTATACATGCATGTACAAAGAGGAAAATGGAAGAATCTACACTATACAAAACTAAAGATTAACAGTCATAAAAGCAAACAAGCAATATTAATATGGTTGTATCAATATGGTCAATATGTTTGTGATGCTAACCATGATAAAAAAGTTTTCAGCATGTTAAAATACCAACATTTGTTTATCATCACAAAACACAAAGTGCTGTTGGCTAATCACTATGTTGCTGGGACTTGTCTATATATGGGAATACTGAACAAAATTAAAGATAAACTGGATCTTCAGTGCAATGGCCCTTAAAGGTTAAGTGTACATACTGGTTATTGCACCTGGGGACAAGAGAGTCAAGTCCAAATGTCACACAAATCCATCTTAAAGTTCATCAGAAATGTAAGCATTAAATATAAATGTTAACCTTATGTTGGTGCTTGAGAAAAAGTCAAATGAAAAAGTCAGAATTTGTTAGAGTTGATCCAATGTGCTTGAAAGCTAATGGAACTTGTGCAATTGATTTTTTTACATGAAGCAAGAGTGATATAATTTTTAAAGTTTAATGATGATGAGAACAATGATGTAAGCTACAGTAATTACATTTAGATTGTATTGATAAAGCTAATTATTGGGTAAGTACTGTTCATGTCGAGATAATCGAACTCCACAGAATTGGATAAACCGCAAAAGTAAGTAATATTCATGGGAGTGGCATGGCATATTTATATGCATTTGTATATCAGCAGAATGAGAAGGAGTTAAACATCTAAAATAGAGCATAAAACAGACAAAAGAATCTAAGAGAATTTGTTGATCTCTTGTTACAAAAACAGGGCTTTTGACCTTTGCTGAGAACATGTATTTCATTTAAAGTAACCTATCTCAGCTTTTCCAAGCATTTCTTGCTATGATTTAAAATACTGTGCAGGGCTGTGAGTGATAAGGAAAACAGTAGGGATAAAAAGAAAAACACTTTTCCTTCCCCTTTCAGCAGTACCTCAACATCAATCAAAAACTTACCTTGTTCTCTATAAATTGCTCTCTTATTGGTTTGTGAGATAAATTCTAATTATTTATTGTCCTCACCATAATGGATATTCAACAAGAAACCATTTTCCACAGAGGAAATCAGTTTGAATAACTCTATAAATTTCAGTCTTGCCCGGCTGCAGAAAATCAAATGGAGGAAATGAAGCATGTTTGCTATTCATCAGCAGCCTGGTTATTTTTAGGTCCATCTCCAGGTTGAATCAGGTGAATCTATATGTGCTTTTTTTTCAATGGACAATTTAAGCCCCATTCTGAAAAGTGATGAATTACCAACTGTGCATACTAGAAAAAGGCAAAAAGAGCAATTTAAAAAACACTGCCCAGTCTGTTGGAGTAATTTAACATAACAGCAAGTAACAGAGTGAAACTATTTTAATTTCATAGTCAAGATTCAGCAAGAACAACAGAATCTCACTTTTCAGCTCCTCCAAAAATAAGCACAGACATAACTTGTTGCTGCATGACATGAGGCCTTCTGTCAGTAAACACAGATGCTTTGCTTCCTGCTAAGCGAGAAAAAGAATTCAAATCTCTGCACCTAAAAATAACTTGAGAATCCAGAGAGAATTCCCCCCTACTGCCTGGCTTGTGCAGCTGTATATGTCTGAATACATTTTTGTTTATTTCTTGTTTTGATAAAACTTCAATTACTCTGACAAGCAATGCCTTTACGCTGTGGGACTCCAGTGTTCTGCTTAGTTTCTGTAATATCCACGAAGAAGCCTTTCAGAAGACTAATCATATAAACATTAGCCAAGCCAGTAGGTGGCCCAGAGATTATAAATGTCTTTTTCTGTTTGGGTTTTAGAGAGGATAAATTATTCTGATGTTTGAAATATTGCATCTAAATGAGAATTTATTTATATGATAATGTCTGTTTGTTACATTTGTCATGCAAACTAATGCTCAACTCAAGGAGAATTATTATATTATCAGATTTTTTTTCTCTTAGCTGCCACATCCATTGCATGGTATCTTTAAATTACTATCCCAGGGTTAGTTTTGAGACTCACTATTTCTAAATATACTGTGTAAAATGTAAATTTAAAACAGGATGCAATGACATGCTAACCACTTATAACTGCTATTTCAAAGAAAATAATCCATAAATGTTAGTGATTTCAGCAAGTTCTTTCAACAAAGCTTGGACAAGTTTATATTTACCACTGGGTTGCATCACCTCTTCATTCTGCAAAACTCTCACACACTTCACTTTTGGGAACTGAGAAGACCAAATGGTGTAATCAAAGCGAGAAGTTTTTCCCGTCCTTACTTAATGTAATGTTTTAGACAGATTATATCATTTGCTTTGTTTTATTCATGTTTTCTAAAGGATATTAACAATTTAAAGGGTGCACTATTTATATGATTTCTTTCTCTTATTACTAACTCTCCATTAAATTGCTGCCTGCTCCTTCAATGGCACTAATAAAAAAATGTTTTTATCATGTCTTCAGTTACTGTGCACTATTTTATCCCACTGAACCTTCAATATTTTCAGATATTTTATATCTAAAAAAAAGACTAAAAGCTAATGTTCTATCTAGTGATGATGACTGAAATGGCACAATGCAAGAAACTGTTGTTACTGTACACATTTCTTAAAGGATCTGCACTTATTATGTTTAAATATTAGCACTGTGCTACCTACTAATGCTAACTGCAAACTGTCCATTGCTTTTAACAACACTTGATGGTACACAGATTTTTCTGTTTCTATTTGGGGTTACTGAAAACAAGGCATTAACTTCCTAAAAAGATTCATGTTAGTAAAACAATAAACACCTTTTTTTAGACTTAACAGGAAGAATCATGTAACATTAAGTACAACAAACAAATAAATATATTTTATTGAATCATAGCAGCTTGTGCTTGAGAAAATAAATATACAATGCATTTTTTCAATGTTATGATTTTATAATTAATTTCTTTGAAGTTTTATTGCAGTTTATGCTCTGAATGTACATTTTCTGAAATTATACCAGTAAATCCACCAACATCCTTTAATATTATCAAGATTAATATTATATATAATGTAGTTAGTATTAACTACATATGCACATACATACACACACACACACACACACACACACACACACACACACACACACACACACACACAAATATATATATATATATATATATATATATATATATATATAGATATATATATATATATATATATATATATAGATATATATATATATGTACAGCATGACTGCATAATATTTATGCTGTGACTTTACAAAACAAGCATCGTAAGGGTTCCTGATTGTTGAAATGAATAAATTTTTTTTACAATTACCAAACCTGTGTAACATATTTAGAAGCAGATACTGAGATTTATTATAAAAACTACTTTAACAGAGTGACATGTAATATCTAAAACCAACTGGTGTGCCATAAAAACATCGTACTGTGCTGTCCCTTTCTCACAGTGTTATCACACTCACTGCAGGCCTCACAGCATGTCATGCTGCTCTCATTTTTCATCAGACTGTTAAAAAAAACAGCAATCAGTTCTCTTGAATGGAAACCATATTTTTCCCTTTGATCAACACAGCATTACTAACTGTACCAGTTTGAAAACATATTGTTAAAGGCCATACCTGTTCAGTTACTCTATCAAAAAGCTGACTGCTAAACTGAGATCCATTCTAGTGTTACAGCACCCTTTGTCACCCTCTAACATAATCATATTTATTTTTTTACAAATTTTCCTTTTCAGTTGTGTTCAGTATACAGTAAAAACCATCTTTTTACATACACTGAATAAAAAGACATACACATTTTTTTCTCACTGTCTGAAATGAAATCAGGCCAAACTTCTCTCATTTTAGGTCAGTTAGAATTACCAAAAATATGCCTATTTCCTAAATGCCAGAAAATTTAGCGAGAACATTTTTTAGAGATTTGTTTTGTGACTTCCCTCAAATTCAAAAGTTCACATACATTAGTGTCACTCAGGTCAACATCAGGGATAACTCTTTTAAACTGTATGACTTGGATCAAACCTTTTGGGTTTCCTTCCACAAGCTTCTCACCATAGTTTGCTGCAGTTATGGTCCGTTCCTCCTGACAGAACTGGTGGAACTGTGAGGTTTCACACGCCTTTTCAGATCTACCCACAACTTCTCCATAGGACTGAGATCAGGATTTTGTGATGGCCACGCCAAAGCATTTACTTTGTTGTCCTTAAGCCACTTTATAACCACTTGGCTGTGTGCTGGGAGTTAATGTCCATTTGAAGACCAATCTGCACCCAAGCTTTAACTTCCTGGCTGATGTCTTTAGATGCTGTTTCAATATTTCCACATAATGTTCTTTCCTCATGATGCCATCTATTTTGGACCAAAACACATTCATCCCTTCAAGCATCTTTAAATTGTTCCCAAGGATGAACCAGACTGCTGGAGCTCTACAATTATCTTCCTGATATCTTGGCTGATTTATTTTGACTTTCCAATCATGTCAATCAAAAAAGCAGTGTTTTCCAGGTGTGGCCTTAAAATATATCCACAGATGAGCCTCCAATTAACTTAAATGTGTCAGTTAGAAGTTTGGGGAAGGAAACCCAGAAGGTTTGACCCAAGTCATACAGTTTAAAAGACAATTATCCCTGATACTAACCAAATCTATGTAAACTTTTGAATTTGAAGAATTACAAAAAAATCTCTCAAAAACGGTTCTTGCTAAGTTTTATGACATTTAGCAAATATAAATAATTTTGGTAATTCTAACTGACCTAAAATGAGAAAAGTGTTTTTCTGATTTAACTTCAGACTCTGAGGAAAAAATATGTGAGTCTTTTTACTTGGTGGATGTAAATATATGGTTTCAACGTTAGGTATATTCAGTTCTTCCTCCAAAACTGAGACGTATGTACAATGGAAACAAAAAGGAGACTGCAAGGCAGTTGAAAGTTGACAAAAATGGAAGACATTATGTTTTGAATCCCAAAGAAAAAAGTAGTGGGACAAAGTCTGCAGGTTAAATTTAACCTGCAGACACATTTATACAGTGAGTTATCCAGTGAGGAGGAGGAAGTCAGAAGAAATGTCTGAGTAGTACCTTGGACCCTTAAACTGGCATCCTAAAAAAAGTTTTTAAAACTTTCTGCAGTGAACCCAGTCTGTCTGTATTTTACCACACTCCAAAATAACAAAAACTGTCATTTGAAACACTAACACTGTCTAACGTAGGGTAAGAGAAACCTGGGCTTTTCACCTGTTTACTTCCACAAAGCTCATCCATGTGTGTGTAGATGATTATTGAAATGCTCATGGCATTCTTTTTCTGTGTTGCTAATAATCCGTTCATTTGACATGTTCCAATTAGAAAGCTCTTTCTAAGAACATTTCACAAGCCTCATGACAGTGTCGTTACAAACACCATGTAATCATCCACATTTGGAGGCTTCCTGTTTGAGAGGTCAAGAAACACAGGAAAATAATTCTGTGTCAGAGAGCTTTTTTTTACAAAAAAATAAAAAAGCAAAGGCTAGTTGGGCTTTTAAAAAATTATTTTCATACTTTCAAGATTATTTTAGATTTTCTAACACTAAAATACATTTTCCTATTTATACAGTACAGTAACATTACAAGATTTGTTCCAGTTTTTCAACAATGATTATCACAAATTAGATTTTTTTTTTCTCCCTATCATCCTCAATGTGCATGGATCCCTGTCCAGTCATGTTTGTCACAGTTCCAATTGTTTTTCAACTTTAAATTATTGCTCATTATTTTTGTCTCTTTCTGTGTACAATCAAGTTCATTTACTACATTTTGGTATGTCTGAGTGACTTTTTAATCTACTGTTGGATCCCCAAAGCTTCAGTAAGTTTTTAAATGAAAAAAAATATATTGGAATTGTCTTCAGAAAGAAAACTAAATCAAAAAGATGTATGGAGCTGCCTTCAGCTACTGAACATCCCCTAATGGAAAGATTCCAGTGCATATTATCTCATTAGCCTTTCCTTATTGTCTCATGAGACAAGTGTAAAAATGTCTAAGAAAAGCAGCTGCACCTGCAGGCCTGTTTTCTAAATCATCGCCATCTGAAGCTGCCTCTCTGGGTATTTTAACCTTTCAAGTTGTCTGCAGCCTCAGAAGAGCATCTAGCTCAAGGCTCACACCTGCGCACCAACCTAGAACTGGGACAACAACAGCAGGGGCTCCTCAGTCAAAGTACTTATAAGCACAAAAAAAAATATACCAAATCATGGGAGTAAGTGCTGATGTTTAGTTGTGGATGCAAATGACAGAAAAAGCAAAAAGTTAACTCCAAACTGACTTCAAACAGCTGTGGAAGGAATACGCTACTATCCTCACTATGTTACCACACCGTTTTTCTTTTTCTTTTTTTTTTCTGCATGCTGGCAACAGTGCTACCATGGCAGCCATGGAAACAGAGCAGATTTCTTTCCTACTTCATCCCACTGGATTTCTATCTGCCAAAGCTATTCTTTCTGTCTTCTCCTCTCTGTTGTAGTGGTTTTTTATGATTATCTGTTGAAATCTTTTCTCCCATGACAATTATAATCCTAAACCTCTGCATATATAACATGAACAAAGAAAATAACTGAGCTTTGGCTTTCACATACATTTATTGAACATTTTCAAAAATCTTAGGCTAAAAATGTTCTAATTTGTCCTTTAAGCAGTTGTTTTATAGTTTCTGTGTCTCTCCTCAGTTCAGTTACAGCTACAGTAATGTTATCTCGATTCCTTCTCTGCCTTTCTAATTGCTTGTTAGTGTGTGAGGCTAAAGTGTGCAGCCAATTTGCAGTTTTACTCATTTTTGCAGCTGCATCATTATCTTTTAATGTGTCTGTCGGTCTTTCTCATCAGCCCTTCATTTCACTAAAATATGGCTGAGCCTCTAATTAAGGTCAGCTCTCTAAAATTGGAAAATAAGGATGGGTTAAACATCTTTAATTCCTGTTAAATCTGCCCCTCTGATCATTATCAACTTTCTACTACTTGGTCATGAAGATTGCTTATAAGTTAAATGGAGCAGGGTGTACCTATATCTCCAAACATTTTACATTCCATGCATATTTAGATATTGTTTGTCTACAGATATATCTCATCTTTCAACTATTGTTCATTCAAGTAATTCAAGTATTTTTCTGTTAATTTAAAGTCTTAGTTAAGGCAAAATTAAGATGGGATTGAGGTCCAATTGGAAAAGATATTTGCATTCTAATAGGTGCATCTTGACAAATTAGAACACTACTGGAAACTTAAATTATTTCAGTAGTAAAATAGATTCATTTACAAATTAATATATTTCAAGTGTTAGCTTCTTTTAGCTTTAATGATTGGGGCAAACTGCAAGTCAAACCCCAAAATAGATTAAAAAAAAAAAAAAAAAAAAAAAAAAAAAAAAAAAAAAAAAAAAAAAAAAAAAGTAATGGAAAGTTAAGTGGAAGAAAGAAGTGTGGAAGAAAATTGTGAACAAACAACAGCAACAATCACAGTCTTGAGAGGACTGTGAGCAAAGCTAATTCAGGAGTTTTGAGTTAGTGCTTTTAGAGCCTCCTCACACAGATATATCCATGACACCAATACCTGGTTTAATAATCATGGGATCACTTTTGTTTGGCTAACAAACTGGTCTGACCTAAATCCCACATAAAATCTATGGAATATTGTTGAGAGAAGTTGAGAGACACTTGAATCGATAATGCAGATGAGCTGAAGGCTGCTAGAAAAGGACCCTGAGCTGCATTGATACAGTAATGCCTGCAAAAGAAGACCTGATCAGTCATTGGATGTATTTATTCTACAGAACCTGTACATAATTTTTAAGTGGCCAACATTCTTGTGGTCTAATGCAATATCCAAATTTTCAGTGAAACTGAAGTTTGGATTTGAAATGACTTGTTTTAATAAAAATTAATAGTAATAATATCACTCTGTGTTTAATGAAACTATATTTTATTTAAGACTGACTTTTCTAATTGAATTACTGAACTACATTACATTTTCAATATTATCATAAATCTTGTAGGAGAACCAGTATACTGGCTTTAGGTTCTGTGGTTATGGATTATTATGCCCAGAAATCTGTAAGACAAACTAAAAAGCAAGATAGATTATTTGAGAACTGAAACAAGCTTTATTATTTTCTTGTTCTGCTGCTGCTAACCTAGGACACTCTTGTAAATGAGATTTTAATCTCAATGAGCTCTTTTTCTAGATTAAATAAAGCTTGAATGAAAAAAACAAATTATAAGCCACATATCTCATGTGTCCTCAGACCAAAGCTTATCCTTACATTTTATCCACAGCAAGACAAATTTGCTTGCAAAATGCAAAATGTGCCAAGCATAGCCAAAAGCAGTCTCTAATATTCAAAATATGTAAAGCAAAAAAAGCAACTGCAATATATTTCCTTGCAAATAATGAATTTCTGTGCAGCTCAGTCAGTTTTTACTTTCAACACCGTTTATAAGGAAATTTATTTGATGAGCAGACTGAAAATGTTTTTTTAAAGCTAGAGACAAAAAGTAATGCGTTTTGCTAATGGCTTGTTTCAACAGTCACGGAAATTTAATTACAATGAAATCATGGTATAAAATGTTGCTATTTACCTTCTGCATGTAATTTGTTAATTTGTAATTTGCATGCTAATTTGTTCTGTGGCTCATGCAGAAGTGGTGGAATCTGGCAGACAGAAGAAAGCTTCTGCTTACTACCAAATTGTTTGTGAAAATTGTCAAAAAAAAATGTAACATTTTGTAGCACCTATGTATTGCTGCTCCTATGTGAAGCATATCTGTCATAGATACAACAGGTGGATAAGATTTCCCACAGAGAATGGAGAAGTGTTATCGTCAGTGGAACCAAGGGGGAGAGAGAAAATCAGGTATACTAACAGTCTGTTTGCCCTGTGTTTAATTATTTAAACAACAAAAGCTTTTATTCTCAGCCTTCAGCACTAGGCGTCATGTTTAACTTTGAGCCTGGTTCTCTGAGAAGTCGCTTCCATAAGTCTTCTCTTTTTTTACAAACAAAATACACTCTCGGTGGACAGGGTTATTTTTTTGAAACACTGCACTCACTGTGCTGCATTCACACTAACACATTAACACATGCACATTTTCTTCTCTGATGCTGATTACAAAGACAACTGTTGGCACACTCATGGCAGAAGGGAGACTAGTAATACAGTGACGCACTCAAAGACATCTCCAGAACAATGTTGTTACTGCTGCTTCACTGTCCATCTGTGATAATGTTATTATATGTTCTTTATTAGTCAAACAAGCACTGGTATACATCTCTTTTAAATACAGACAATTTAAAAATGTACAGAGCTAATTCAAAAATAATAACTGAGATAACTACATTTTACAGAGGCCTCTGTTTGTGTACCTATTATTGACTCCAGATCAGAGCTGCTAAAAGCATTGACCAGTTTCCTGGTTGTTGTAAAATGCAAACCATCAGTTTGGTCAATTGAAAAAATACTATTTTACAAGACTGTGTATTCGTTAAAATTGTAAAGATGGATCACAAAATTCAACTGTAATCTGTGTACTATAAAATATGTTCTTGCACTTACTGCAGGCCTTAAAGCACATTCTGATCCTTTCATTTTTACCAAATTGTTAAAAAAAAACCAGCAATCAATTCTTTTGAATAGAAACCCTTCCTTTTTCTTCCTTTGATGGTCTCTTCATTATTCATTGCACCAGTATAGCTGAGACAAACTGACACCACTGTACAGATACAATGTTCACCTTTAGTTTTTGTGAATATCTCTATGGCACATGCAGTACTCCTTGAACTTTTCCACACTTTGTGACATAACTGCAAACATCACTGCATCTTATTTTATTTTATGTGACAAACCAACACAAAGTAATGTGTTATTGTCAAAGGAAAGGAAATGATTATATAATTTTCCAACTTAAAAAAAAAAACTGAAAAGTGTATTCAGCTCCCCAAAGTCAAAACTATGTAGAAACCCCTGTTGCCACAGATTTATTTCCATATCCTTTGGGACACATCTCTCCCAGCATAATTTGAATTTTTTGTCTGTTTTATTTTCCAGAATAGGTCAAACTGAATGCTCACTGTGAACATCAGCTGTCAGGTCTTGGCACAATTTCTCAATCAGTTTTAAGTGTAGTCTTTGATGGACTATTTCAACATGTTAATACACTTTATTGTAAACCATCCCATTGCTGTTCTGGCTTTATCTTTAGGGCTGCTGTCCTGCTGGAAGATGAATCTCTGTCCCAGTCTCAGGTCTGTCACAGCTTTTGACAGTTTTCTTTTTCATAATTCTCCTGTATTTTGCTCCAGCCATCTTCATATCAACTCTGACCAGCATCACACTCAGTGCTAAACAAAAGCATCTCGGCAGCATGATGCTGCTAGTATTTCGTCCAGTTTTGGTGTCATCAAACCATACAACCTTACGAATGTTTGCTGTGTCCCATACATGACTTGTGCCAAACTGTAAACTCGGACCTCTTATAACTTCCATAAAGGCAAGATTTGAGAAATGCAAGATTAAGTTGTCCTTTTAACAGGTTGTCCAACTTGAGATGTGGATCTTTGCAGCTCCTTCACAGTTATCGTTGGACTTTTAGCTCCTTCTTAGATTAACGGTCTCCTTGTCAATACATGCCTGTCACAGTTTTTTTTTTTGAAAAAACACATTTTCTTTTTCTTCTGCTTCACAGACGTGGTATTTTGTGTTGGTCTATCACGTAAAATGTTTCCCCCCAAAAAAATATAGGTAGGAACTATATACATTTCTTTTTTACTTTAAAGGATTATGCTACATTTCCCAAGATGGTATATAAATTTCTCTTTTTTTGAGATATTTGTCACTTGAAAACAGCTCTTTAAATAGACTTTCATAAAATAAAAAACACTGATTAAAGATTGTACATCAAAAATGATGCTTAAAGTTTAAGGCCTTAAACTTCGGGAAGTAATACTGAGTTGGATAACTTCTATCTCTATGACCATAAGTCACTCATGCACAGAGTCCCATGAGCCAACATGCATATTTGTAAAATGGAGCCTTTAATCTTAAAGGATACATTTGCTCATAACTTGGTTGGTCATCAGTGGAGAGAAATAAAAATCTTTCATCATAATGGGAATTCTTGTTAGTCAAGAGAAATCCAAGGATAAATGTCAAATACTTGGGAAAATGTCAGTTTGAGATGAATGTTGATGGTGAGCATATGAACCACTGCCACTGCTTGGCACAAGTATATATGTAATACCTCTATGCATCTAGCCATCAGTGGTTTTGGTTCCCTTTTTTGATGTACCCTAACACCACTGTTGATTTTGACTGATGAGAGCAATCACAAACATCAGGTTTTATCTAAATGACCACTAAATGCATCTTATTTAATTTCCAAATATAAGTGGATTTTGTAAAGGTATCTTTCATTCGCTTTAATGGACTTTAAGTGTCAGCTATAGCTTCTCTAATGGCTGATTTCTATTGTTCTAGAAAGTGCTGGGTCAAAATGGAAACATTTTTAGTAAATGTTAGCTCAAAGATAACCCAGTTACACAGTCTTTCCAGAAACCCACAAGCAAAAAAAGAATTATTTGCTAGGATGCACACATACCCCTCACTGGGAATCTGCAATACAGTCAAAAGAATAGGACAGGCAACACTGAGCCCTGATTTTTGTATTGAAACTGTCTCGAAGACACCAGAAGACACCAGATGCTTGAAATGACTCCTTGAAATGACTCCAATGATTTATGACATTGTCAATGTTTACAAGCTAAAATCTTCATGTGCATAAGATTTAATCCTCAGAGAGATGAAGACAAAGACTTGCTTTTCCATTACTGCCATAAAGATGGCGCTTACAGATATAATCTCTCTCACTGATTGTATTTGGAGTGACTGGCAGTGACATCACTTTCTTAGAGATGACTGTCTGAAAACAAAACCCGAATTCCTGTAAGCCATTAATCCACGGTGTTATTGAATGATCAGAGTGTTTGTCTGTCTTGCGTGTGTGTCTGCCCCGTGTTGTGGAGTTAAATGTGTAACGTAGTGCAGGTTACATGCAGGTATTTCATATCAGCATTATGTATATTAAGCAGTAAATTCCTTCTGATTCATATTATTCAGCACAAGTCCATTGCTGTGATCAACACTGTCACTGTACAAAACACTGTCATTCCTCTTTGTTATTCTGATAGCAGTGCACACAAGCAGAAGTATTACTAACATGATCTTTAAGAATTCATTTTGCCTTAGGATATCCACTCTATTAGGCTATTTATGTGCATATAAATTCAGCAAGATAGCTGCTTAAAATTAGATTGTTTTTGCTTTAACGTTACTATGTCAAAATAGCCTCATAACTTTGACAAAAGGCAAGTTGTATGCTGCCTGCAATTACGATGAAGCTAAACTGACTTTAAGTGGAGGAGATTATAACTGACTTTTCATGTTAGGTGAAACTATTTTTTGAAGTGCTCGAGGCTTACAAATACTGAGGTCTATTACTTTCTACATGCTGATTTACATATAGGCAATGAACCTTAAATGTATAAATAATTTATTCTTGGTAAAATCAGCATCTCATTCTGAACGTTTACCTCAAAAGGAAATTAAATACCTAATATTTTGCTGCAAGCAGTAATGGTTGCAGCAAATGTTATAGGTATCAAGGTGTATTGAGATTTTAAAAACTGTGGTTTCAAAACCACAAACTTTTTGTCATATCATTCCAAGGGTTTAAAGTCCTGAAAGTAATGCAGCGTAGTCCCTCCCCTACCTGTTGCTGTACACTGCTGATCAGCTGACTGAAAGAAGGTTTCTACAGCTCTCCCGTTCTTATAAAGAAGATAAATATTGTTTGGAATATTTCTGGTCCCTGGTCCCAAAAAGCCCAAACAATCCTCCTGTTGAGACGAAAGGAATGCCACCAATTACACAATTATACCTAATCCATATCTCAAAGTTTGCTCTACTGTCCCCTCGTCTGTAACGCCTCTGTGACATCAATTTCTTCATCTGTATCTGCCTCAGATGTTCACGTGCAGCTGAGAGTTTTGTGACCATGCTGGATGTGTACTCCAACGGAAACAAAACAAGTCCAATTCAAAGGTTAGCATATAACAAAACAATTTACGAGCTAAAGATGTTCTGTTCAGACATGAAGTTCAAATCATACACAAGCCAATGCCTAGCTGCTGTCAGCAGTTCACAAAGATCTACTGGCACATAAGCTTAAAAAGATTACTTTCTTCTGCATCATAATTTCTTTTAAAATTTGCACTTCTTGGGCATGGTGGTGGTGCAGGGGTAAAGCGCACAGCCCATGTACGGAGGTACATGGGCTGTGCGCTTTACCCCTGTACATGGGCTTCAGACCTAGACGTGGTCAAGAAGGGTTTAATTAAAAAATATATATTTTTTGGTTATTTGTTTTACTGAGTAAAACACTTCGATATTTTGATGATTTAAGAATGTATATTCCTTAAACCACAACTGTCCCCTTCTCTTGTTTCTAGACAACATAAAAACTACTTACTCTCCAGCCTCCTGCTGTCACCACTGCCCTGTTATCATTTCCATTTGTCTCTCGTTCCAGGCTTTTTCTACTACTTTTGTCTTCAGCCAGCATGTACCTGACTGCTGTCATCTGGAAATTATATGATATGATGCATTGATGGCAAAGGAACTCTTCTGAGTCTCAGGAAATTTTCAGGCAGCTTGCAAAATCTTACCTCATTTGCCAAGACTGGGCCGAAGTCAAACCCCAAATGAGGCCATAGCTTCAAACTTAAGTGTCTGTATCTGGGAACTAAACATAACATATTGATTAGAGGAGCACTCTGGGGGCACTACACAGCCTGGAAGGTATAGTGCTGCTCATAATGTCTGTGTAAGTTATTTTAAGGGCTTGTTTCTTTAGGGAGAATGCAAGCAAAGCAAATAGTACAAAAAATAATCAAAAAGGATAAAAGGTCAGGGATTGAAATATTCTTGTCAATGGCCCAAGGAAATGTTTTTACTATGCAAATAAAGTAATTCATGCAAATTAAACCAACCCTGGTAGTACATGGATTCATTTATAATTTTGTCAAATCCCAGAAATATAGCTTCAGAACAGTTTGCAGCTACATGAAGAGCTTCCCAACTCACTGTAGAAAAGGTTAACTAAACATTTTTAATACCGCTCAGAATTTAAAAATCACAGCAAAAAATTAATAAATCAAAAGCTACTTTGATTTTTCAGGTCCAGTCCCTTTTTAGAGGAAGTACATTTCCCATACCAACCTTAGGCCAAAAATTTATATATAATTTTTCTCTCTCTTCTGGTTGTCTGAAAAAATGTGGAGCTGATGATGTCACTTGGTGCTTATGGTGTAAGTTAGGTTTTCCTTACCAAAATTTGCTTTACATCAGACACTCATATTCATATAAACCCAATGCTATCTATCATCTCGTATTATAAGCTTGTCAGAAAACTACATAACAGCCAAAACACTGAGTTCCTCGAAATCAAGGCTAAAAAGCCACCTGTTTGGAGTTGCCTTTGATTAAAAATAACTGGAATATTGATCAATATATTTGATGTTTGTTTGCCTGATGATTTTGTTGATGCCATTTGACAAAATGTAATGTTTATTGCTTGTTTCATAATTGGTTACTGTATTGTGTTTTAATGGTGTAAAGCACTTTGAATATCCTTGTTGCTGAGATGTGCTACACAAATAAACTTGACTTGACTTGAGTTGACTTAAGTTATTACTCCTAACTAAAAGCCTAACTCTAACAAAAACAGCCTGTTTCATCCAAATTCTAATGATATAAGTTACTCATGGAGGGGACATAAGATATTACTGTATGTAATTAAAATTAATCTGAGGTTACATCCTCCTACAGAGCTGCCATGCACAGATCAAATTAAACTGCTTTGTTGAATGTGAGCCTCGGTAAGCACTACTAGCTGTATGATTTCCATTAGAGACTATCACCTTTAATAGCCACCCTGGCAGCTGAATTCCTTGATACGTTCATCGTGTAGCGACACGCATTAAAGTAAAGACAATCATCCTAAGAGACAAGTGCCAGTGACCCTGTTAAACAAACACACTTCTGCCCGTGTAGACAATTACATCATTTGTTCCATGCATGGGTTTTTATTAAAGCACGGCAGGAAGTATGGGCCAATGGGCTGGTAGATGGGCAAAATATAACACAAAAGAGAAAGCCAGACGCTCTGTCGCCAGTGGGAAGGGGAATATTTTATCCCGTAAGAGTTGGCTCATCTCCCCATGGACACCTGTTGCCATAGTAACTAGAGCTGGGAGTTTGGTCGGTTTGGCTGGTTTGTTGGACTCGGGAAGGGTCAGCACAGGCTATGCAAGTTTCCAACCATGAAATGGTTGACCCCGCCTCCTCCACACTTTAACTCATCCTAACATGTGAGCCTGGAGGAACTTCTGCTCTTCATGCATTCATTAATACCAAGGTCACTTACTGATTTTCATACACAACTT
Source organism: Anableps anableps (assembly GCA_014839685.1). Lineage (NCBI taxonomy): Eukaryota > Metazoa > Chordata > Actinopteri > Cyprinodontiformes > Anablepidae > Anableps > Anableps anableps. The sequence continues at coordinate 21,388,060 of CM026076.1, forward strand.
GGAAATATGAACCGGCTCCTGATATATATATATATATATATATATATATATATATATATATATATATATATATATATATATATATATATATATATATATATATATAGATAGATAGATAGATAGATAGATAGATAGATATATAATCCAAATTATACAGAATGCTCTTTTGTTCCAACTCACTCGGACTCTGACCTACCTGCATCTATCTTAATTCATGAATTCAAATGTTCTTTCACCCACTAGACCATGCATCACCTCATCTCACCTTTTATCTTTTTATTATTCCACTCAAGCACAAATTTGGAGCTACTTCCTATTTCTTGCCTCACCTAAACACACATTTTTCATTTTGACATGCTATCTTACAAGCTTTCAAATGTGTGTAATCCACCATCTGTCCTGTCCTTTCTCAGTCTCCTCTCTATAATCTATCAGGCTGACTATTCAAATTGCCAGTCTGATGGACCACCTACTCACCACTGCGAATCGCTCTGAGCTGGGGCTTTGACATGTGAAAGAGCAGAGGCAGTAACCCTTGACATTCGACACATTCTGGGTCTTGCAGCACACTTAGCTGAAGTGTTGTGAAAACTCACACTGCTGATGGGCAGCATTTGATAAGTTGGGAACAATACTAGACACATATTCCTACTGTGACGGACTTGAAGTCTTTTACAGTGGGACTGCATGTTTCAGAGAATGTGTGTGTTCAAGTTATATCATGTTTCACCTTGGCAACATGTGGACATTCAACACAGACTTGTATGGAAATGTTTTAAGGTGTCTGTGAAAACTCACTCTTGACAGTGGCCGTCCTGGTGCAGTTGTAGAGAATAGCCAGCTCCCCAAACACCTTTCCTGGCCCCATAGTGCAGAGCTTCAAGCTTTCCTTTGTCACCTCCACCTTGCCATCTGAAAAAGGCACAGAAATGCAAAAAAGAAAAAAAAAAACCATTTATAGTAATGCTGTTTAGTTCACACATTTGATTAGCCAAGTTTGACGCGAGGTGCAGCTGTTTGAAAATCCCCTTTCATTACTGACATTCCTCCCACTTGAATATCATGTACAGAGTTTAGGCTTACTGGATGCTACAGGTAGCCATTTGGATGTCAGCTGATTAATCTCCAGTATTTGTGATGTGTACATTCAGTTTGAGGTTGTTTCACATGAATAATCTAGTTTAGTGTACAGTAAGCTACATACCTCATTGCTATTGAAAAATGCCTACATTGACATAAGATGTTGATTTGGTCCACTTTTCCACTGTAGCATGAGAAAACCTAATGTTCCAAAATAGTTTAGTGACAGCTGGAATTCCTTTTACTGTCCTTTGAGTTCTGTTTTTGTGTCACTTTTTAAAGTTGTCTACAGAACATTGCATTGTGCACTTAGTTCAGCACATAAACATCCTACATGTGCTTACTTATAGAACAACACTATTTGTGCATACTGTATATTTCTAGTATGAAAACAGATACCATTCACCCCTGGTCAAGATCTAAATCTAATCTTTGGTAATTCTTGAAAATTGCTTCCTATACAAATTATTTGCACTTTAAATATTTTTAATGTTTATTTTTATTATTGTGTATTTGTCTTGTCCACTTTGAAGTGTGCTGGTGCCTTTCTTGGTCAGGTCACTCCTGTGAAAAAAGGTCTTGATCTCAATGAGGGTTTTTTATCTGGTTATACAAAGGTTTAATGAATAATAAAATATAAATAAAAAACTTGAGTTTTTATGATTTTACAAAGAATGAGGGAACTATGGTTTCATAAGGGCCAAAGCAGTTAGAGACATCCCCCAAAAGACTCAATATTGTAACTGCAGTGAAAGGAGAGTTCTACAAACAACTGACTCAATCAAACTATTTCAACTAAAACTGTTGCCTGGCATGCTGAATACAGATGGATGGCAAAGTTTTAGGTTTTTATATGTTTAAAACCTTAAGCTGTGCATACTTTTTCTTCACTTTATAATTATGCACCACTTTGTGTTGATATATCACATAAATCTCAATAAAGTATATTGAAATTTGTGATTTTTTAATGTGATAAAATCTAAAAATGTTTCAAGCCAATTAATACTTTTTGCACTGCATTTTGTGCCCATCCATTTACCATTACTAACTGCCTATTTCTCTTATGGAAATATAGAAATGAATATTTATAGAAAAAGCTTAAACCTGGCCTATAATTTAACATCACATTTTTATTTTTCTTAAGATTTTAAGTAACGTCCTTTTTCATATTGATGTTAGTTGTAATCCCCATTTGTGAAATAGACTTTAACCTAATAGGGATTACATTTGTTAACCTCCAAAAAATGTCTGAATATTTTCCTGGAAGCTCAGCATTTCAGGACCTTAGGTCTGATTCAAAGAGCACAACAGTTACAAAGAAAGTCTTTAAGTGTGTCACCATCTCACCAGATGCCTTCCTGCAGCTCGCACTGTTCTTATTTAACAGCCCTATTTCCAATAAGAAAATTTCTGTAGCATTAAGATGAAAATGAGAAAGAACAAAAAATCTTTCTATCTAAGCCATTAATAAATTTCAACACTAGCACTTCTGTTATCAGCTGAAGTATTAAAACAAGTTTCTAACATTTACCTAGTGACTAGCTGTTCACATATCAGTTCAAAAGTCTGAGCTTTAAAATAGCTATACTTCAACCTTCAACAACCTGTGAGAACCTAAACATAAAGTAAAATACAACAATTGAGGAAATCTGCTTCCTCTATTCTTAGCTCTTTTGGAAAAAACCGATGCTAATAACATCAACTCTTGAGCGTGCTCTGGGTTTTCTTAGGTAAAAAAAGAGACACCTCATTCTCATTTTATAGACACAAAATATTTCAAAAACTGAATATAGTTGAAATAGGTGTAAAATCAGTTCAATCTTACAAAGCACAAAAGATTATACTTGTGTGCTTAATTAAATACAAGACTTAGGCCTAAAGGAAACCTATTTACTATGGGCTGAATCTAGGGGAACGAGCTTAATCTTAAAACTGATATCCCACTTTCTTTCTGCAAAAAAATTAAAATAAACTTGTAAGTGTGCATATTTCAGAATAGGGTAAATATTTTAAAATAGCTATTTATCATCTTAAAATCACTCACCCTAACCATATTTGCATAGATACCCGATTTAATTTCAAGCAACTATTAAGTATGATCAACAGTTTGCTAGAACAAAATTAAGTGGTTGAGGTTTAATGTTTATCTCTGGCTACTACCAAGACAGACATGTAGAAGGGCCAATTGTTTCATCATGTCCAGGATTATTAGCACACCAAGCAAACTGCAGGGAGGCTGCTATGGAACCAGTCAAACACACAGCCTTGTCTTAGCTACATTTTAACATGTTGTATGTGTAATTGTAGCTGTAAGTAATCTATTTTGTTATCGAAGGGATGAACATAAGCAAGAAAAAGGCAGTGGTTAGGTGCCTGTTTTATTTTCTGGATCACTTCTGGTTATCAGTTCTGAGGCCCAGCCTCAATCTCTATGCACACTATGCTTCTTTGGTCAATCAGATGAAGTTCTCCACAATGTGTCCATAATCCCCCAAACACATACATTATAGTGATAGGAACCAAAACGAAGCAAACAGAGAGAGAGAGATTTCTGAGACCCATGAATGACTACCACAAAACTGCACACTGTTCAGGTTGGCAACCCCACTGCCCTCTACAAACCCAGGATGCACATAATGTGGTTGTTTTAGTCATCCATCTCTCAAACTACCACATTATGTGCATCCTTGCTTTGTCACCCAGCTGTCTCCTCAGCAGTTGGCCATGTGGCTCCTCCTCAAAACAAGCTGTTATTAGTTTTCCATACAAATTGAAGGCTTATTTCAGTCTATTATTAGCTCACCCACTCCCCCAAAAAATAGCTAATTCATTTGAGAGTAAGAAAGGTGCTGTGAAATTTTGTGCTGCATGTCGAGCTGTGGCCCAGCCTATCGTCTTCAATGCTAATGTTCACCTTTATGGTGACAATACAGTCATTATTATTATTATTTTAGCTTCACACAAGAAAGCTTCACACATTCAAAATGTTTTCAGTTCCTAATAAAAAAAATTACTCTGTGACTTAAAACTTGTTTTGAATGCAGATAAAGCTATAAAAGCTTTACTTTCATATTAAAGACAAAAGTTAAGAACCTATCACTACTTTGCTAGGTTGATAGACAATGCAAAAAGATGTTGGGATGTTGCCCTCTTCACACTCACAACCTCTACATTCTTAAAAGTCTAGAGCGGCCAGATTGAACTAGGTAGCAGAGTTTTTAATGTGTTGCTCCATCTGCTTGGAATCCATCTTCATACTCCAGGAGCCAGTCTCTCATAACATTTCAACAGGTTTTTAAATGACTTGGAAATAAATACATCTTGTTGTAGACACTTTTAAAACTTGTGCTTACTTTTACTGAACCTTTTTAAAATTTGAAATTATTTGTAATACTGTTTCTATGTTAATGTTCTGTTTCCAAATGTAACATTTTTCAGCATTACTGCCTTAACTGTTTAACAAGAGTAAAAATAATTTCCTACAGCTAAAAATACTGTACTGCAGGGGTGTCCAAAGTGCAGCCCTGGGGTCATTTGTGGCCCCTGAACGGACACACGGCTGCAATACAAAAATGGTACAAACTTGGTTTTCCTGCTCAAGGTTGGAGGTTGATGCAATTAAAAAATATATCTTAGAGTTAAATTTTCCATGCCTCTTGAAAAAGATACAAATTAAAGTTTTCTAAACATGGAAGGCACAACACAAAGTACTCATCTTTTATCAACCATGCTTTTTGCTTTTAATTCAATGTCATAGTAATCAGAACTACAAATATCCAGAGACTTTTACTCAAGAGCAGACTTCCAAGGATCCTTTTAGTAAACTCAGCTAAATAAAGCAAGAGTTTTTGAAGAATGAGCAGCCAACATCCTGTTCTTGTTGCTGAGAAAAAACACAAAAAAATCCCAGACAAAGATAATAGAAAAACAACTCACATCAGGATATTGTTTGCAGATTTTTTGTCTGTTTTTTCTTTAAACAAGGCAAACCTGCAAGATTTTATATTTCAGATCTACAATGATTTACAGCTCCCTTTTCCATGGAAATCAGACTTATTTATTTTAATAAATACAGTGGCTTGCAAAAGTATTCATACCCCTTTTACTCCACTTTTCTACATTTTGTCACATTACAACCACAAACAAACATATTTCATTGGAATTTTATGTGAAAGACTAACAAAAAGTGGTATACAATTGGGAAGTAGAAAAAAATTATATATTATTCAAACATTTTTACAAATAAAAAACTAAAAAATAACTTGTAACTTGATGGTTTTGGCCCATGTGGGAAAAAGTTCAGATACCTCTGCCCTGCTGCCATCTATTGACAGTTATTTTGTGTTTTGTATGACAATGTATTGTAGATTGGTAAAGAAAAATACAAGCTTACTTTGGAAAGCTAACAGAAAACAGTAAGAAAAACTCTGCGCAGACTGCGAATCATTAAATAAAATCCAGAAAGAGGTCAGCAGTGACAAAAATGATGGTTTTGGAAAGCTCGCTGACTGCAGGCTTCAAGGGAATTGGCATGAACAGAAATAATCACAATGTTAATATATTGAAATTTCACAAATGATCTGTTTGTTTGTTGTTGTTTTTTTTAACTGACTCTCGGTGGTTCACACACACCCCCACTGCACTTCCCCTGACAAAAACACACACGCTCACAGGGTTCGGCTCATTTCCTGTTTTTGCATCTAATAATACCTGCTTTATCATGCTACTTTGTTATTCAGTCAAACCCAAAATTCACCAGAAATTTAACTCTCACATGCTGAAGCCTCATTCAAATTAAAGCACATGCAAAACCAAATCAACACATTATGCAAACAAGCTGATATGACAGTACAGTGCGTAGACTGTCATCACTGAATGTGATGTCAAAAAGCAAACAAGAAATGCAATATGAAGAAAATAACATGCACTACCTGTGTAAAATGTTCACTGCTATTATGTTATCATTGTCAGTGAACATCACCATGTCTTCTTCCCTCGAGGCTGTGTGAATAGGTTTAATGGTTGATCATTTCAATGCGAGTCACAGTGTGCCTCACATAGCGGGACATCGGACCACACCTCAGAGCAGACTTTTCTTTGGCTCAAAATCAGATGATTTTCTGGCTGGATTTCTGATTCAACAGCCTAACTCTGTCTCACACCACTGGTGAAGACTTGTCATCTCTATCAGTAGGGGTTTGAGTTCTCTTCTGGGATGAAGGATCTCTTGACCCAATTATGAATCATTCATATACAGAATTTTGTCTTGTTGACAAAACCTCATTTCGTTCCAGAAAATGTGAGGTGCACAGTATTTATAAATTAAAGTTACTTTTGAGAAAAGGAGGCCAAACATTAATTTTCCAACCAAAACATGAGACTGTGTAAAGACAAGCATTTTTAAAGTCAGGGAGCAAGACACCATTTATCACCATCGTGGCCTTCCTTTTACTATATTTCTCTAAGAGCATAAAGTAAACAGGGAAACAGGATGTTGGGGAGTTCAAATCTCAGAGGATATAACACAACCAGCATCCCATCATGATTGACCATAATTTTCTGGCAGAGTTCAGGGGTCATATTACCAAACACTGTAATTTTTTTTTTTTTTTATTTGACCAATGCAAGAAAAAGCAGAACAAGCACAGCATCTTTTTATCCTGCTTCAGCAACCAAAAATGGAGTCATTACCACTGAAGATTTTTGGTGGTACAGCACTTAAGTTTACACTTGTGACTTCAGGTCTGCAATAAAAAACAAACAAGCTACACTCTGCACTCTACACTCTGTTACACACTCAATGGTTCAGAGCAGTTAGAGCCACAGTAAAATACCAGACTGAAGCTGAAAGCCAAGTGTTGGGTTTAGCGCATATGATATATTCAATGGGCACTGAAATGAGTTTGATAAATTGAAAGGTTTACAGAAAAAAATCTGAATCTTTTCTTTATTAGGAAAAAATGATGCTGTTCATACTCTGAGATGAATAGGTCCTAGCTCTGAGCAAATGTTTGAGAATCTATCTATCTATCTATCTATCTATCTATCTATCTATCTATCTATCTATGCTGCTTACCCTTATACTGTGTTCATTTTTGACTCTGATAAGGACGCGGATGATGTCAAAAGGTTAGTCTATGTTGAGTTTGCTCTAAAGTTGAACATTGATCTATTGTCCTCTGTGATGTGAGTTTGATTCCTGTCAGTTGTGAAGAACCTGGCTCTGCCACTGTTCACTGGTAAAATAATTTTTCTTCAACATTGATAAGCTCATCTCATTCTCACTGAATTAATAATTAGTCAAAATGGTCAACATTTGCATCAAGGTTGGGTGACAATTAAAATCTGTTCAAATAATTAAAATTTAAAAACTTAAATCACTTGGATCACAAGGCTGTGACAAAAACAAGGACAAGACATTGCTTGGCATTTTTACACACCTCCCTCCAGTTTGAAACAGAATAAATCCTTAAGTTTAAGACAATACCAATGCAAACTTGAGCCATGGGCAAGAGCAAACAAAGACGATAAGCAGCTCAAAGAAGCATTGACAATTTAAGAGTTTTTTAATTAGAGGAAAATGAGAATGATGTCTGTGGAGTTCAAAGCACTGCTGAAAAAAACAAACACGTTGTTTCAGCAAGCATCTGTGAGTGCGTCAGTGGACTAACAGATAGCATAGCTGCAGGATGTTGCACACCAAGGAGAAGCAAAGCTTCAGTAGAGTGCCTCTGAAGAAGTTTAAGGACATTACTTTTTTTTTTTACTTAAAACTTTGAATGCTGATGATAAAATATTCATTAACCACGAGGAGTTAACTCAACCCTGTAACCCAAAGGGCTGCATCAATAGACTGCCCTTTTGTCCTTGATTTCTTCAAATAATACATATGTGTTGCATGTCAGAGTTCTTCCATGCATTTACTTCAGTTATATCATTGTGCAGCAAGAATTATCTGGTCAAGGGTTTTTTCCATCTGACATATTAGTGTCTGACCTCTTTATTTGAAAAAAGCAGGATCAAGTCTTAGCTATTCTCACAGCATATTGGTAAACAACTGCTTAAAGAATTCAGAAAATCTCAAGAAAAGGAACTGATACTGAAAACAACGGAAAATGTTAGAAACCTATTTGAACCTCTGAAGAGTTTTGACTGCACCAATCTACTGTTAGACAGATTGTGTTCAAATGGGTAGAATTCAGGACAACTCCCACCCTCCCCAAGAGTGATTGACCATCAACAACCTTTTGAAATGACAGGTCATTTCAAAAGATTGACACACTGAGAGATTGCCTAGCAACCCAGGATAACCATTAATGGACCAGATATTTTTCTCAATTCAGTGACTATAAAACTGTATCATCACAAGAACTCTGAACAATAATAGTGGGCATTTTAGTGCTATAAGAGAAAGCAAGTTTGTTGACCATCTTGTAGAGGTGTTCAACAGTCAAATGCTTGTTTCAATGTTTTGTAGATGGGAAAGTCTGTAGGAAAACAAAATACTTTTTCTTGCTTCAGACACATGATCGTCAAAAGGAGTATATTATTATTTTAGTTATAAGAGATGCTCTAGAGATGTTAATAAGCCTCAGAATGAAGCTTAACAGACTTCAGAACTCAGCAGTAGTTAAAAAAGCTTCTACCTTGAACTATGTAGGTAAGATGATCTGAGAAACTACGGCATCCAGTGAAAAAATGGCTTTCTAATAATGTAGTTTAACAGGGCTTTATGTTGTGATCTTAATCTACTTACTCATGAGCAGAGACGTTTCAGAAGGTTTGTATCTGAAAGTGAAAAAAATAACATCCAAAAGCTCAATAGCATATGCATTTATTGTGAAAATTTTCAAAAAGGTATGATGTTTACTGTTTCTAAACAGTATTTAAAAGCTTTTTTTGTGATTGGCACTATTAGCTAATTGTATCTGCAATTTCCCTATGAGTTTTCTAGATTTTAAATACCTGCACTTTGTGTCAAAGTCTTACAGCAGGCTGCCAACATTTTCAAATCCTTTATGCTATGTAATTGAAAATGTAATGTAGCTAAACTTTCCCTGTTTTAGGACAGTTAGGATTAAAATAATTATTTCTATGTTCTAAATGCCAAAATAATGAGCATACAAGGTCTTCAGAGAATTTGTTTTAAGATGATGCCATTTATTTTTTTAAGCACACCAGTCGCTCTGCATCAAAACACCCTGTTTATATAATGCAGCCATCCCTGTACTTCACAGTTGGGATGGTGTTCTTAAGTTTGCAAGCTTCCCCTGTTTTTCTCCACATGATGACAGTCATTATGGCCAAACACTTAATTCCAGTTTCTTAAGACTACAGGACATATCTCCAAAAATTAAGGTTTATGTACCTGTAAGTATTTGCAAACTATACTCTGTCTTTTCTATGTTGCTTCTGGAATAATCGCTTTTTCTTTTCTGAGTGGCGTTTCAACCCATGGCCGTAGCACTCGTTTCCTCTTGGATAATAGCACCCTCTTACCAGCTTCAGCTACCATTTTCACATTTTTCTTCTGGGGTTGATTTGTGCATTTTGCACTAAATGATGTTCATCTCAGGGGTCAAAAAGCCCTTCTCCTTTATAAACAATATGGTGGCTAAACATTACCATGTTGTACATACATGTGTATAATTGTTTGAACAGCTTAATGAGGAAAATTGATTAATATGCTATTTTTAGCATATTAAAAATAGCTTTTTTAATCTTCTGTCAAACATGCAAAAACCTATGGGCAAAACCCTCACTTTTACATTGTGTTTTGTCAAAAAGCAGCAGAGCAGCTAAGAACCTCTCTGTAAATCAGACCAGAGAGTACACCAGCTGCCGTCAAACTGTCTCTCTTAATGTAAGCTACAAAAAAGGGGGGCAAAAGGTGGGAGTAGGGGGTGAGTGCCACAAGAGGAGTGGGGTGAAAGACGCAAGAAGGCAGACTTGAAGAGAGGACAATAAGAACACTGGAACAACAGGTGAGGGAAGACACTGTCGGTCAGGTACACCTGATGCTACAGGTATACACAGCTAAATATCTCATCATTGAAGTTGAGAGAACTTCACATCTTTTTCATCTCAACTGAGGAGCATTCCTGCAGAGCTCCATGCTGCCAGCACTGAGGAAAATTGCACTGCAGCTATGCAGAGAGAGCAAGAAAGACCTAAAGCCCATATTCAGTGACTTGTCAAAAGAAAGGAAAGGACAGCTGGTTTCATCCTCTTTACATCATTGTACCTCAGAGACAGTGATTTAACACAAATTTGCTGTAGCTCTTCAGGTCTTTCTTTCAAGGCTGCTCATCTTCACACATAAAGTTAGTTCCATTCTGTGGAAGTGATAGGACATGTGGGGGAAGATATCACAGCTGTCCACTTGTCTGTGGTTTCTCTTTCTCTCTCTCTGCTTCCATCAAAACATTACAAAAGGCCTGATGCCATGCCTGCTGCTCTACTTCCCATCAAACTCTGATTATGGCTGTTGTGTCGACAAGTTGATTGGTTGGCTAAGCAGGGGGGCAACTGAAAATGATAATTTTATATTCACGCATTAAAATGCAGCCTTGTAATTAGCATCTAACAATCTTATGTGCCGCATTCCTTCTATGCAAATTTGATTTGCCAGTTTAAAGAGCTTTAACATCAGTAAACACATTAATATGGCAACTTAAGAACAAAAGTGCCTCCTTAATTTTAGCATCCACTCAATTCGAGTATCTTGCTGTGTCACTACAGAAATGAGAGGGAATTTAAGGTACAATATAACTCACTTTTTGATGCTCTGATATTTTGTATTACCTCAATACAAAATATCTTATTCACTTCTGATACTCATTTATTTTATTACATTGAGAAATTTGCCCTTTGTTTTTCCTGAAATGAGCTGAATCCTCCATAATTATCCAGTAATCTTGTGGAAAATTAGATTGAAAATGAATGTTTTATGCAGATTTCTAAATGGATGCCATGAGTGTTGGGTCGGGGGGGAGTGTTCTACAACTGAGGAGCTAGTTGAGGCATAAATACTGGAGCAACTGAATGCAAAGATGACAACATAAATTACTAAAGTGTCACAACAAAACAAGCGATGTTATCCTAAGATGAGAATAATTAACTGGTATTCTGCATGTTATGGCTTCAGCACAGACACTCTCAGCTATTTTACAACACAGAAAAGATGTTCAGAATAAGTGAGAAGTCGAGATGGTTTATTGATAATGTTAACTGACTTTTTTACAATTATGGTAACAATGCAGCAGAACCAAACCAAGGTTTATTAACTGTGTATTAAAAACCAAAATGAAAAATAAGTCAATTTCAAATTTGTTTTAAAACATACAGTTGTTTTAACAGAATTTTTATTGATGAAAAATATTGCTTGATTTCACAAATGTAAATAATCTTCAGTCTCTTCTCTTTTCAAAGGTCTTGTGGCCCTATTTTTTTTCCCTCAGTGATAATTGTGGACTTTAGAGAGGATGCAATTCCAGTAAGGAGAATGGCAAAACTCCAACAATTTTTTCTAACCTCAATGGATGCCTTAGATGGAAAAACAAAAAGGACAGCCTTCACTGCCAGCCTTTCGAGCACCTCTTTGTGTCTCTCAGTGAAACACATTAGAAATAACAATAGGACCACAAAGGTAAACATCATAAGATGTACAGAGCAGTAAAGAAAGAAAGAGAGCTGAAAAGGGAAAAGAACAGTGGTGCAATGGTACAAAAACTTGATTAAATTGTCCTTTCTACTTCCAGTCTTCTGTGGATAGAGGAACAGTTTGAAGTGTTAGTATCTTTATTCACAGTTATTGATCATTACCTGAGTAAAAAAAAATAGTAGCAATATCTAGAGATGAAGAAGAGCAAGAGAGGAACAGGTGTTTTTTTTTTAGTCTTGATTCATTTTGTGCTTAAATCTTGATGAAAAGGCAGCACAATGCCAAGATTTAAGAGACCTTCCACGAGTCCACAAATAATGTTTTCTTGGAAGCTTGTGTCTTATTAGGGTGGGCTTTATCAAGTTAGCTTTGGCATGATTTTAGTCTCTTTATTGTCATGAGAAATAATTGTAGTGTGTAAAACAACTGCCCCATGGCCATTAAAAGCAGTAACATATGGCCACTACATTTATACCTTTATTGTAGATCTTCTTGCTATGGCTTCATCTTCTTCTTTATCAATTTAAATCAATTGCAGTTGGGTGTGAACTTTTGCCTTTGGCAAAAAGGTCCATTTGCAGACCAGTGCTTGCATTGCTCTATAGTATGCACTAATGTAAAATGAACATATGCCATAATAAAAGGAAGTCATATTTCAGGGATTTTTTTCTCAAATCAAAAAATAAAAGAAAACCCATTAAAGTCTGAAGTATTTCCTTCAGATAATGAAAAAGAAAAATGATCTCCATTTTGATTGCATTTGCTCTTTATGTCCACATGCAATCAGAATTTAAGGTGAGAAAAACTGTTGAAGCAAGTTGGAAAACTAGTGAATTTTGCTAGTTGTTGAGGTCCTAACTAATAACACTGACATTTTTCCCCAAATTGATACTCCTCTTCTTATCAAAAAACAAACTTTCTGAATGAATGAATGAAAATACTGTTAATGTCATCATTTGGGTCTGACGAAGACCCAAATGCAGAGACGAGGATGGTAGGAACATGGTGAATAAAGAACTTTAATAGCAAAACTCATGAGACAGAAACGTAAGCTGAAAAAGTTAATGACTGGGATGAAAGAGCAATAGATCTCAAAGAAAACAGAAGTTAGAATTGCTTTGGACAATATTTAGATCATAGCTACTGCTTTAGACACAACAAGGATCCACTACTTTTCAGTGTTGATGTCTTTAATGTTGATATCGCCCCCTATTGGTACATGCTCTGGACAGCAATGCCATAGACTGTCGGTAGTTTTTAGTATTTTTTTAACAGAAAAAGAAATCTGCGTATGTAGGCTTATGTTTGAGTGTAGACAATCATAAATACAGTACACATTCCTGGCACTTCACCTGCAAGCTGCTGGTAAAAACTTGATGGAAAATGAGAAGCCCAACACACTAATCTCTGGAATTAGTCAATCTTTGTCCAAGATTTTGAACTCACTGAATTAGTGAAAAGTCACTGGGATCAAGGTTCAACACCAGGGAACGATTATCATTCCAAATGCAGCAACTGTCCTAATAATCTACCCAAAATTTGCTGAAATATTTCAGCAAATATGCCAAAACTAGGCTCTTTTATTAATTCTTGAATAGAGAGTACATTCTTCCACTCAACTTACATATACAACACACACACAAATGATTTATAACAGAACAGAGAAAACTCCCCAGGGTGAAGTATTTGACAGAGACAATCAAAGTTTAAAAAAAGATCAAAGAGATGAATTTCAACAAAAGGGGAACTAATAAGAAAAAGGCTCAAGTGAGAGAGGAGAAACTCAAATAGGACCCTCTTCAAAAAGAAGTGTAAAACCTGACTCCAGAGACATTTATTGATGAAACTAGCCTTTACAAGCTCACTGAAATATGGATTTCTCCACCAGGAGAGTCACTGAAAACAAGAAATACCTTCGGTTATACACAAAAACTTCATATTTATACACTTCCAGTAAAATGCTGTTTAAAGCGAGAGTTGTTAATATTTTTTCTTTTGTGCACAGTTGTGCACAGCATGTGCACATATATTGTGTCTGTGGTATGGTTTGCTTGTCTTGCAGTGCAGGCAAGGATTCGTCTGTGACTGTAAAAGAACAGATTACTTCTCTGCCGTCTTGTATCCTTGGTCTGAACCTCTGCAAACACAGCTTATCCAGTCACAGCAGACTCTTTATATTGCTGCCAATCTGTGAGCGACACCTCCACATACTGTACACACACACAAGCCCACAGTCGTACTCACGACAGCAGGCATATAATGCAGTACATATTTCAGTCTAAACAATGAGTGGAGTTTGAAACATTTGCATAATATTTAACTCATAAAATGCTTTTAAGCTCTTTTCTTGCCTTTTTCAGTGTCTGCCTTCCCTTCTTGGTCCTCTGCTCCTCTAATGTGATGCACACACAATGCTGTTGTCTTTCCACATGAAAAACTTGCAAAAGCAGTGCTAGGCTCAGGGATAATTAATAAATTACTCATTAATTCCTGCTCCAAGGTGTATTCATTGGCTTCTGTGGAGGGACAATGTGGATCGATTATTTCAAACAATTTAAAAAAAAAAAAAAAAACAAGGACCCCCAACTGGAAAAGAGACTAAAAGGGAAGGGAAAGAGAAAATATAGTTAGAATACAAGCAAATGCCAGAATAGAAATCAGGTAAGCTGGATGGATAGGTGAAGAGTAAGAAAGGGAATAAGACAGAATTGAAAAAGAGATGATGAGCAAGCGGAGAAGGACAGTGACAAGAGGACAGATTGGGGTCAAAGTCGGTAAGATGTGAGGAAGGAAACATCTTCAGTTTCATGCTTGGGAATTTTGAAATTATAACTTGTAGCAGTACGACTGTGTCTGTGACAATAGGAGGGAATTAAAGAGAAAAAATGACAAAAAGAACTTCTAACTGGTAGAGGCGGCAAATCAGACAAGGCACACACCAGAGAACAAGTATTTTCTCTGTGTGTTACAGACAGATGGGGCTCTGCTCACTGTAGATTGAGATTTTTGGTTTGCGATACACACTCTCAAACTATTTGCACATAAATAAGATATTAGCTGAAGTTGCATTCTTCTAAATTGACGCATTTCAGACAGTTGAGCTATTCTGTTTTTCTATAAAGCCAACAATTCTCAAAGTCAACAATCCACTTGGTGAAGTTCAAATATACCTTTATTTACTTTTCTTGCTCCCTTCCCCACTCTTTCCTCACCCTTTTTTCACTGCAGAATAAAATCATCCACTTCATATCTAAAACCTTCATAGGGTCCATGCGTGGTTACGTCACAACTACAGTCCCATCTTTAAATTAGAAAATAAATTTCCAAGATGTTGGAAAATGAACACATTCTCAGCAAGCACTCTCACAATACTGCCTCAATATGGGGCCGACAATGCCATCAATCAGCTGAGTAATAAGACTATTACTCACACAAAATCAGTGATAGGCATTTCTAACAGTCTGAGTAAGTTCATATCTATTTCTCTGTGACACTTAAAGCAGCAGCCTCAGAAAAAAAATGTCATTACACACACATTCACTTAATAACTAGATTTTACACTTTCAGCGCACAGGGGAATTTGATGCAGTGCTACTTTCATCATATTGTGACACCTTCTTTTGTGTGTACCATAATTCTAATTACAGACCCCTCCTCACCTTTTCCCCCCAAGTGGCACCTTAATGAGGCTCCACTGAGAGCTTGTGAAATTTATCATGAGAACTGACGTTAGATGAGGCTGTGTGTGACATGATGTAACTACACATATGGCAATATACAAAGGTTTGGGCACGTTTGACAAACTTGCTTTGCATACCTGTGCTTTTACAGATCTGTTTAAAGCTTTTGATTGTGTAGATGACAACCTTCTCTGACAAAGTCTGCAGCATAAAGGCTTCAGTGAGTCTGTAATAAATTGGGTTTTCAAACTTTCATCCAAGCAGAACCCAACTTTTGTCCAGTAACTATTTGGGTAGTAACTATTTACATTTACTTAGTTAAACATGTATTTCTAGGATTAGTTATACTGGACCATACTTTTTATTACTTGAGTACTTGATGCTAACTGAAAAACATAAAACAACTACTTTTTGGGATTTTCACCAAGTCTTCCATTACAAAATAATTTTACTCTGTGAGATTCTGAGTCATGTGAATTTACTGAACTTTTACTGCACTGAGTGAGAACTGCAGTTTTTGTTTTAATGAACTTCTATCAAGAATGGTTGTATGGAGAACTAGGGCAAGGAACCAAAGTGCATGCTGGTGTGAGACACAAAATGTAAAGAATAAACAAAATCCCCAAATTCCACGAAAGACCCCAAAATCAGATCAAGTCGGGGGAAAAAGATGCCACAGACTGGCAAGGAAACAGGCATGCAAGTGAAAAGCAAAAGTAGTATCTTAGAAGCAAATGATATTATGTACTCGAGAGACACTGTTAGAAAGCAATGGAGTTGATTAACAGGTAAAAGCTGAGGGAGAGAATGGAAGAGCAAAAGAAAACAAAGAATCAATATCTTAATATAAACAAAACATAAACCAACATAAGAATGCACTCACAATGAAAACACTAACTCATGAATACCATAAATTGCAACATAAAACAATAAGTCCAAAACTAAAACCTTCAAATGGAAAACCTTCCATTTGTTTTCCAGATAAACATGAGACAGATCTAAAAGCTAATGCCACATCTTACCATGGTTCAAAAGACAATTTTTTTTAAAAAGGTGTTTTGAACTTTTGCAAAAACAATTTTATGATGGAGGCACACAAATTTCTTTCTTGCCATAAGATTTATAGTGACTTTATATAAGGTATAAAAAGTAAAGACTGTAACAGTTTAAGTTTTATTGTTGAAAATAAAATCCACACTTGGCTGCTGAGCAAGACATCAGTTAGCACTCCTACCATTGGTACAGTGACCCTCTCAGCTAAGCATATGTAATTTACATTAAAGGTCTGTTTTGTATCCAACAGTAATGGACAGGGAGGATTAGATGGTTTCAGGAGAAAAATGTTCAGGTCAAATGACTAAAACACACCTCACCAAGCTGATTTCTGATTCACTGTTGACTGTTTTACAGACATACTGCTCTTAGCTTGCTAGCAATAGTTTTAAAACATCTTTACTATAATAAGAGTGATGATGATACTGAGAATGATGGGTATCCCTTCCTGTGTTTTCATGCTCTCAAAACAATGAATTCTTGCAATATATAGCAATATTGAAGTGTACAAATGACTGACTGTGCACAGCAACAAATGAGTCCAGATCCAGACCAAGTGCTGGTTCTGTCTGGACTGGTAATCAGTGGCAAAAAAGAATTCCCCAAAATACATAAACCCAATGTGCTTTTTTTATCAGTATGAGGTAAAACTGTTGGCATGGGTAAACCAGTCATTAAGGTAACAGCCTACTGTTTATGGCATAGTTAGTTAGAAAAGCCTATCAGCCACTATATAAAGAGGAGCAGACATGGTGTATTCAAAGGTGAGAAAAGTTGATTCAGAAAATAGACATTTTAAAATAAATAGGACGGGTTCATTTTTCCAACCAGCCGTGTCAATCCTGTATGTCTCGTATGTTGTGAAAAAGTACCATTAATCAAACCCAGGAATATTAAATGTCCCTACGAAACCAAATTCAAGTTCTTTGAAGAAACTTAAAAATAAACAAGCTAAGAGGCCAGTATGACAGTTCCACCCAACTCACACATAGCAGTGTGAATACAAGTGTTTTCTGCAGATCGCATGGATTTTAGGACACCATAAAAGAAACATTTAGTGACGTGATGGCCGTGAAGGAGTGTTTGACTGCCACTACAGAGACATGGCTTGAAAAGAAACAAAATGATGAACTGTGTGACAAAATTTTATTACTGTGAAGAAGAGTAGTTTTATTATTTGAAATGAAGACCTGAACTTCACTCTTTTAACAGAAAAAAATTATCTGACATGGGATGAAATAGACAGAACTGGACCTTGTTGTGAAAGAAATCTCCACAGCCCTTTGTCCACAGGAGTGGCTTTAACCTGTTCTTCCCCAGTCCACCCCAGCCAGATTCGCCTCCATTTGCAGATCCTGCGCAGTTCTTCCCTGCTTTTTGTAACCACTATAAGGGTAGTACAAGCTGTGCCAAGCCCTATATATTGGTGTACAGCATGCAAGCCATTTGATAGATATCAGACTGCATTTGTTGATTGGCCCATGAGCTATGTTACTGCATGAGCAAAGGCTGAACCTTGCAAACTCTTCAAACAACAGCATATCAACCACCGCAGTGGACCAGCGGACATGGCATCTGCAATCACAGAGCTGCTCAGTGTGGAGGAGCACACTCATGACCAACGCCTGGAGCACATGCTTCAACTTTTGGAATGACTGTGATTTTGCAGCCATGCAAGCAGCACGTCTCTCGGAAAAACGGGCACGCAATGAAGAAGTGAGAAATGGTGCAGCTCTGGTCAGCACTCTGTCGGCGCAAGTTACACTTTTGCACCAGCTGGTGTGAAACACCGGAACTACATAATATTAGTTTGGTGTGATGTGCATATTAGTCTTTGTGTGGGTTTTTCTTTTCAATAAAGTTCATGTGTGGATCTTGGTGTACATCTTCTTTTGACGGCATTACCTAAATCCAAAGGTTTAAAGGTTTTAAAGAAATAAAAGTAAAGTGCAACAATATACACAGATTTGTACATACAGCAAACTAATCAGCTAATCCGAATTGTTTTCATTGTCTTTAGGCCAACAGTGAATTTCTATGAGACAAAATGAAATATCTGGGTTTATTTGAGTCAGCCATGATAACACCCAGATGGAGGATGAGATATAACTTATTAGGCTTTAATCTTAACTACTTCACACTTTTGGTTGTTTGTCTTTAAGACAAAATGAAATATCTGGGTTTATTTGAGTCAGTAAAAACCACAACCTCAAAGTTCTCCAATTGCTGAGTGTCACTACAAACAACATAATCGGTGCGTAAACCACAGCTCCTTCACACTCACAGCCCACCCTCATTCCCACATTCCTCCCCAAATTCATGCCCACAATAATAAGAAACAGACTTTAGCTTTCTTTTACTGGCTCCTGTTAAATCCAGAAGAGAATTTAAGTTTTTCCTTCTCACATTTAGCGCTCTAAATAACCAAGCTCCACCATACATCAGAGATCTGATTATTTCATTAGTTCCTAACAGAGCACTTTGCTTTCAGACTGCAGGCTTACTGGTGGTTCCTAGAATCCCTAAAAGTAGAATGGGAGGCAGATCCATCAGTTATGAGGCTCCTCTCCTGAGGAACCAGCTCCCAGTTTTAGTCTGTGAAGCAGATACCCTGTCTACTTTTAGACAAGGCTTAAAACTTTCCTTTTTGATAAAGCCTATACTTAAAACAGTGATGTTTGCCCAGTCGAGAGGGGGAGTAGGGAGAGTGTATGGCCTGATCTGCCAGGATGGGTAATACAGTCTAGAAAGATGGTTCTTCCTGACTCTGCCTCTTTCATGGCCCATTCCAAAGGGCTTAGGTTATCCTGAGCCATCTCTGTTGTTATGTTGCCATAAGCTTAGGCTGCTGGAGGACAAACTGACAACTGTTTGTCACTTTATTCTTCTACTACTTTCCAACTTGCATTATTTGATGTGATTTCAACTGTTAACTTTTTATTTTCTCTCAGTTTTTTTTCTCTCCATACAAGCTAAATCTGGTCTGGCGTTCTGTTTTGGCTGTGGTACCTTCCTGAAGGAGGGCATTGGGTGAGATACTGTTGCCAACAATTAAATGTGTCCCTCTCCTGCTATTAACTTTTTACTTTTCACTAACATAGAAAGTACTCCTACATCAGTTCTTCTGTTTCTTCTTGTGCATTCTGCTCTGTCTTTTCAAACCCCCAGTCAGTTGTGGCAGATGGCCGCTTGCACTGAGCCAGGTTCTGCTGGAGGTTTCTTCTTGTTAAAGGGGAGAGTTTCCTCTTCACTGTCACTCCATGCATGCTCGGTATGAGGGATTGCTGTAACGTCAACAACACAATGCAAGCAATTGTCTATGGTCGCTACATGCTCATCCAGGAGGAGTGAATGCTGCAAGTCAATGACTCGATGCAATCTCCTGAGTTTCCTTAGACAGAAACTTTTTAAACTAATTTGAATAATAAACTGAGCTAAACTGAACTATTTGATAACTAGGATCAATTGGAATTGAAATTACTTCTTTTTTTTTTTTTGTAAAGTGCCTTGAGACAACATTTGCTGTGAATGCTGCGATATGAATAAACTGAAATGAAAAAATTGAATTGACTGCTATTGCAGACAGAACTATCTTGGCTAGAACCAAAACAGACAAAATCAAAATTAAAATCCCAATAGGGATTACCCTTACTCTACGCTTTATACAGCTGGCAAAAACTCCAGTCACTCCAGGTACTTTCTCTGGCATCTAATTGAAAGGATCATAAGAACATTGCATTGAAAATGTAATACGTTTTTTAAACCCTGGTAAATCCTAATACCAGAAACCTATTACCTGCTGAATTTTCTTTTTTTAAAAATGACGGTTTTTCAAATCTGATCCCTTTCAATTGGTACTTCTTTTAAAGATTTTTTTTAATTTATTGATGACTTCAAATGGTTGATGAAGATCTTAATGAAGACCTTGGCAATACCTCTTAACACTGAAATGTCTTACAGAACTTTTCAAGATGCATCCTCACTTGTTATGTCCAAAACTTACATAAATAAATAAAACTAATAATTCTCAGAAGGTTTCACTTGCAACACTGCATTTTTAAGATGAAATTGACTTCTCCTTTCTTGCTTAGACAAACCCAAACAAATTCAAGACAGCGTCATTCATACAGCCTAGTCCAGTTCCAAGTAATTTTATATTTAGTTACCCAAGATGCCTTTTAAGCAGACTTTTTGAGTCTGAGTCCCTGCAGAGAGTTACGCTTCATTATTAATTTGATTGGCTGCTGTAAAATGTAACGCCTGTCATGTCAGTTTCTGCTACATGCTGAGTTCTGAGGGCCCAATAAAACCAAAATTTGTGAGCCTCAACATTTCACTTTGCAGAGTCTATCCACCCCAAGAAGCTACTTTGACAGCAAGTGCAGCATCTATTCGCAGTCTGCATAAGTTAAGTTGCCAGGCAACAATGCACTGCAATCTGTTTGGGAGCTCACGTTTCTGTAACCAAGTAAATTCTTCGTTTTCACACCACCTTATGAATATGCAACTATGACACAAAAAATTAACTTGACAGTTTAATGGCAGTAGGTACTTTCCTTCAAGAGTACTGTTAAATGTATGACAGATACTCATCTGTACTCATACATACTCGTAGTGCATGTAATTTGCTTTACACACTGTGTTCTTGCACACTTTTGGACATGAGTCACACACAGGTGCCTCTAGTGATTTTATCTCCAGACAGCAGAGGGGTCTACCTTCTTTACTCTGCTACACCAGGCACATAAAGCAGCCTTCTGAGAACTCCTACAGCCTTTAGCACAGAAGAGGTCCTTCAACCTGGAACAGCTGTCAGAATCTCAGGCAAAAACAATAATGCTGTCTCCTATGAATTTTGTGGGGAAATTGGTGAATTTACACCTGCTGTTGGACTTATTCATCCTTCACTAAGATTATCATTTTTGACCTCCAGGTGCTTGTTAGATTAAGGATTTAAGAGATAAAATAAATATATATAACAGACACAGAAAACTGATTCCATGTCATGTTTTCAAAATGCTGCTAGTGAATTAGAGGAGAAGGTGGTAAGAAGGCGATAAGGTGCTTGTAGAAGCTAAAGGGGATTATCACAGTCTGAAGTGCCCCCACAATTATTGGCATCCCTGGTAAAGATATGTAAAAAGAAAACTTAAAATAAATTAATTTTTCATTAAACCAGAATCTCACTATGAAATAGAAAATAACAGGGAACTTCAGGGATTTTCTTTTACCTGCCCCACAACCCTCCTCACGATGCTTAGTGGCTGGATTCATGTTTAAAATCTCCTGGAAATGTAAAAAGTTCATCAGTGTGTGAATGGGTGAATGACTGAATGGGTCCTCTGGACTTGATAAAGCACTATACAAGTACAGGCCATTTACAGACAGAAAAGGCTTTTTAGCTTGAGTTTTAGTTGACTTTTAGTAATTAAGACAAATTATTCTAAGTTTAAGCTTAGGTTGAGGTAAATTTATCTGTAGCTTTGCTGTGTTTTTACCTTGAGTTTTTATTAATTTTAAAGAATTTTATTTACTTGTTTTTGTCTATTATGGTAATTTATTAAATCTAATACCAGTTGTTAAAGTAGATCGTTTTCAAACACTATTATTTATTCTGATTAGTGATTACCTTTTTTTTACCGGTCTTATCAGGATTGATGCTTCCTCGAATTTTTAGGTCTACCTCTAGACTATCATAATTAACACAATTCAAATTCGTCATAGCTCAAAGCCAGCCTCAGTTAAGAAGACATTTCTGTTTGCATCCCTCCATGCTTAGCTTAGTTTCTGGTCTTGTGATGATCCACACACATCTGCCTTACTTGAATGGCATGTTCTCTTGCCTTTCCCTTTTTGAAAGCCGATTGGGAGAAATTGAATTCTCTGGCAGGTCATATTTGCAGGGAAACAGGAAGTGATTAATTACCAATAAATGTTTCTCAGAATAGAATTTTAAAAATTGCTTCACTTAAATTAATCATAGGAATTGTTCAAGATGCTATAACTGGGGCATCAGATATTATATAAAAACATATTTCTTAACATGATTTTCTTGGGCTGCATGTTGGTGTAGTTGGCAACACTGTTGCCTTACAGTAAAGAAGGTCAAATCCCAGCCTTGGTTCTTTCTCCAGGTAGTTTCCATGTTCTCACTCTGCATGCGTAGGGTTGCTCTGGGAACTCCAGCTTCCTCCCACAGTCGAAAAACAGGACTGCCATGGTTAACTGGTTTCTAAATTGCCTTTTTTTTTCTTAATTTTTCAGCAAGACATTATGCAGCTGCAATAGCAACATTGAATTAAGGTTTATAAGAATTTTTCACTGGTGAAGATTTGTAAATTAAATATTAAAGTTTATTAAACAATATAAAGAACAATGTGTGTTTTCCCCCCCACATGGTTGCTCATTTGATGCGTAAAATCTGAAGAACTGATGTCATGCTTTTACTGAGTCAAACACGCAGGGTGCCACTGTTAGTAAACAGAGCAGTTCGTTGTTATTCTGTGGTTTATCTCTGAAGCAGTAAGGGAGCAGACTGCCAAGAGACGCTCAGTTTAAGCCTTAAAACAGCAAATTGACATTCGTTTCTGTCACATTGAAGCATTGAAAATATCATTTAAGCCTTACTTGAAACACTACATTTGTCTTTTGTAGCAGCAGGTCAATAAAATAATTGGAATTCAATCTAATTTGTGTCAAGAACTTGTCAAATCCTGGGTGTAGAACTGAATTCCCAGAACACCTCCACCTGAGTGAATTGGTCTGCAGTTGGTCTGAATATAGTAGGCTGTCAAAGAAGCTACCAATGTACCGTGAACATTCCAGCTTTGGAGTTGACTTTTTGTAAAGCCTCATTCTTTACATTTCACTGCTTTCTTTCTCCTCCCTGCTGACTTATAGTCTACAGCTTCCAATAAGAAAAAATTATGTCTCAAAAAAATAAAAAAATGAAATGAAATATCCAACTATGCAGATTTGGTGGGGGGCTTTCTGCTTCTGTTCACTTGTCAGAGAAAATGTAAAACATTTAATAAAAACCCGTGATGGGAAAATTGACAAAAATAAATGTAACATGTGGAGAGCAATACTTTTCCATCATAGCAACAGGATGTGGCAGAATAAATGAAAATTTTATCCAGATTTTATTGCTGTGAACAAATTTTCAGCACTATGATGAAATGACAAAATCAATAAATGTTAACAAGTCCTTGATAAAAATGGTATAAACATAATAGTGGAAATGAAGGGTCGAAAGATTAAATTTAAAGATTAGGTTTAAAAACATGAACAAAATTCTTTTTAAACTGCCTTGGATACAAATTTCCAAATACCACATTTATGTGATCATCTAATAATTCATATAAAATAACGGAAGTGTTGTTGAATTTTTCCTTGATATTTTTAGGATCATAACAGTGCTTAGGAACTTGTAATCCATGAACTTCTATTTTATTGAATTCACACAGAGGCTCACTTAACTCTGCCACTCTTCAAAATGGGAAAGAAAAGAGAACATGCAATTGAAGTAAGGCACGTGTGTGTTGATCCTTAAGACAGTCAGAAAATGGCTGCAAAGAAATAACTGCACACCTTAACCTGCCCATATGAGTCAGCACAATAATTAGAGAGTCTTCCTAAGAGTGAGTAAGATGATAAGGGAGGTAAGAACATCTTTAAGGCTCACCTTTAGAGAACTTCAGCAAAGAGTGGCATCTCAGGGTCATTAACAACCCCATAACAACCATTAGAGACAAATATGTGCAGTTAACCAAATACTACCAAGGTTGTACCTGGAACAATGTGCTCTGATCAAATGAAAATTAGATTTTCATTATATATATATATATATATATATATATATATATATATATATATATATATATATATATATATATATATATATATATATATATATATGTATGGGCAAACACCTTGTGCCCACTATTAACACTATGAAGTATTCAGGAGTAGGGGAGAATCTGTTATGTTGTGGGCTAAAAGCCCTATCTCTAAGATTTCAAATGGTGTGGCATGGACTCCTTGAAATACTAGAACATTTTGGCATCTGCAAAATAACTACGACTGGGTATTATTTCAGTGTGTTAATAGGACAAAAATGCAAAAAATATGGCTAATTTAACAGAAATGATTGGCCAGATGTTTTTACACATGAAAAAGTGTAAAAACTTGCTTTTACAACCAGTGCAGGATTCTTTATCTTTTTGTTAAATAAATCGTCTTTAACTGAGAACTACACAATCCGTTATTCAATTTAAATAAGCATTATTGGCATGCCAAAAACACAAATTTTTACTTTTATGTATGACATGCTTCCTATTCTATTCACTGAAGGAATCAAATTTTTAAAGTTAGCTGCAGAAAATAAACAACAGAGTATATCTGATAACTGTTACCCAAACGTGTCATGTTTCTGCAATACTGGTATTTGTTTTAGAAAACACATTTTCATTGGATTTAGCTGCATAACTGCTTTAAAGGAAATTGAGGGGGTTTCACTGTGCATAAAATACTTGTTCGTAATTGGATGTGATTATACTAGTCATTATCATCATCATTAGCCACCTGGATGTGTCTTTGGGGATGACATTGCCAATCAAAAACCAATCCCATCTCGGTGGAAATGTGAGCCTTTGTCTCAGCTGTAATCAGTATTTTAAAAAGGACAGATGCTGGTAACGGCCCAATGGATGCAGCTAAAATACAGCAGACTTTTATTTCAGCAGCTAATGGTTAGCATGCTCCTTTAGCATAACGACAAGCGAGTACCAGTAGACTTTCACTGTTTTGTTTGATCTTCAGGTATCTGGTGAATCTGAAATTCAAGAATGGAGGGTAAGATTAAGAGTTCTTCCAGTATTACTGAATTACTGCTGCCTCTACATTATTGGACCCCTGGGGAAGATGTGTAAAAACGTAAAAAAAAACTGGTCCTTTATTGCAGTGTAATAATGCCACAGTGACAAGAAATGTTGCACTTATCTAACAAGCTTTGGAGATATTTCAATTCAGTTTTTTGTTTTAAGAAAATTTGAATATTACATAACATTAACAAAATAAAGGGTTTTTTAATACAGAAATGCCAGCCTACTCAAAAATGCTCATGTACTGTACTATATATGCACTCAGTACCTAATCAAGGCTCCTTTTGCATGAATAACTGCATCAATGGGACATGTCATGGGGGAAATCACTCTGTGGCTCTGCTGATGTGTTAAAGATGCCCAGGTTGCTTTAATAGTTGCCTTTAGCTCACCTGGGTTCTTGGATCTGTTGTCCTTCACCTTCCTTATGTCATTGCTCTATAGATTCTCTATTGGAGTCTGGCCATTTTGCTTACCACTCAAGCACAATGTTACCAACGTCACTAAAGCAGGTATTTTTACCTTTAGCAGTGTGGGTCACTGCTAAGTCCTACTGAAAATTGAAATTAGAATCTCCATAAAGCTGCTCAACTAAAGGAAAACATGAAGTTGTCTGAAATTTCCATTAAGACTGCTGCACTTACTGTTGCATTGAGAAATCACAAACCCATGAATATTATGGATGCAGCACTCTGTGAACAGTCAGCTTCCACAGCAAAGATCTCTTGTCGCGTAACTTCCTTCAGGACATTGTAAATGATAATGTCTGCTGAACATTGGTTGTGTCAGCCACAGTATAAGATTTTTACATAACTGAATTTAGGGTTTTTATTTGCTGTAAACAATAATAACCAAAGTTAAAAGAAATAAATGTGTGAAATGTGTTCATTTCATTTAAAACTTATTATAAAAGTTTTAAATAAAATACTTCATATACATATATATATATATATATATATATATATATATATATATATATATATATATATATAAGTGACAGATGTGACAGAAGTGACAGGAAGCATGTAGATTCAAACAAAGGTATAAAAATAGAAAAAATAGAATACTCAAATTCAAGGAAATCTACAACTGAGTAGGATCTGGGTAAGATCATTTTAAAAAAATTACAAAATGTACACATACGTTTGTGCACAAATAAACCCACACTATTTATTAAAAAAAATGGAAAAACTGCAAATAACAGCAGGAATGTAAACAATTATTGAGTTTGTTGGGACCAGTGATATTTATATAGTCTAACAACTGCTGGGAGAAAGGATCTGCGATGGTGCCCTTTAGCGTACCTAGGATGCAGCTATATGTTTTGAAGGAACTCTCCAGTTCTCCAAAAGTTTTATGCATGGGGTAGGGTGGGATGAGATTTAAAAGTAAGACATAAATTACAAAAATGCTTCTGTTGAATGTGTTTTATAGAAAAGTATTCTTAAGAAGTGGCACCAATAGCTTTGTTAAAGCAATTTTTTTAATGGGGATTTTTTTTTTTTTTTTTTTTTTTTTTTTTTTTTTACTAAATAAGGAAAGCCTACTCTAACGTGTTTTCACACCTTATAGTCCAGTAGACTTAGTTTGACTGAGGACCAAAATTGCAAGGTGGTTACATTTTCACCTGGTGCAGCTGTTTCACACTGTGTCAAACAAACCAAACCCTTTAAGCAACCTGTTCACCCCCTTGCCTGTGGTGGCACTGCACCAAAAATCACTAAAGGGAAATGACATAAAAACCTCTGAACAAGGTCCTCAGTGCAACTTCCTTCTGCATGAAATCTAAACAAAAATGGAGCAGTGTCAGATTTTAGCTGTTGTAGGTTTTCTCTTTTGTCTATGGCAAATGTGCCAAACAGTCTTTAATGATGGGCTCAACAAGAGCCATTTCTCCCACTAGCACTAGACATGCATGTTTATTTTGATTGTATTTACCCAGAATGCTCTGAGCCTTATTCCGCTTCCTGCTTTTCAATTCAATTCAATTCAATTCAGTTTATTTATATAGCACCAATTCATAACAAATGTCATCTCGAGGCACTTTAGAAAAAAAACTACTACTACTTTTGGAGTAGTCTCCGGTCCACTTGGTATTCACATATGCATTTGAAATGTGCAAGAGTTCACTTCAACCAAGCCAAGACCTAGGTTTCTAGGCGGACCAGAGTTCACTTTTTTGGTCGGCATCAGACTTCAATTGTGCATTCACAAACAAACAAGAGTTTAATTAAAGTGGACTACACAGGGCTAGTGTGAATGCACGCTAAGTAAAGGTTGAATTTTCCCTGTGAGATGATGTTGATGTAATGAAAGATGAATTTATTTCAACTATGGTATAATCATGTCAGGAGTTGCTGATACTTCTTTATGCCACACATGTTCCCTCCACTAAATTTTCCATGAACATTCTTGGAACCAGCACTCCATTAACAGCCAGCTTCTTTATTAATTTTTTCTGGCTGACCCTCCTTAAAGAGGATGTCAGGGATAGTCAGCTGGACTAGTAGCAACTGTCTTCCCTGTGATTGGGTTGGCAATAACATGTCCTATTTTTATACATCTTTACCCAGGGTACCAATAAGTGTGGAGAGCGCTGGTGCTCCAACAAACTTAGATTGGATTTAGATTACACAGATTTAGATTAGATGATCACAAAGACAGAATAATTTTAGAGTAATAATTTCAAACACCACTCATGTTAGCAGTTTTATTGTACCTTTTGTTGGGTAAATTTAGCCATGCCATAGATGCTATGTGACAGATAATGAACCATTGACTCCATAACTAGACATTATTGGTTATCATACCAATAAATGACACAACTGCCTCAGCGCTGCTCATTTCATTTGCGAGGAAAATGACGTACAGTGTTCAGATGGTGCAGCTGCGTGTTTGACAGGCAGACATCCTGTCAGCATGTATTTAAGAGACTTTAAAGACCTTGATACAATGTCAACCACCTCTGGGCTTTGAATGTTCTTTGGATTTGTTTAATGCAAAGCAAGGCTGGGGACAGTTAGTCAAAACGGCAAACAGAGCACACAGGAAAAACAGAGGAAAACAAAGCCTAACAGAGAGAGGAACAAAAAAGGCTTTGTGGCAGTCCAAGACAAAGGATAATGTTCAGTGAAGATAAATATCCCAAACCCACCCTGGGGATTTTGAAATAAAAAACAATTAACCAAACAATTAACACAAAGTGGAAAATGACCACAGCTGAATGTGAAGCCCTTTTTCCAGCTACATTACAGTTCAGTATTCTATCTCTGTCGAAGATGAAACCACAAAGCCCCTCTACAATTATTTCACTTGCAGATTTGAATCATTCTTTTCTCTCTTTCTGTTGCGCTCGGTAGGAACTAATTCATCATGCTAGTGTGACACTTGTTCATTGGTGACCTAGCATGACAAGTCACCTCTGCCACAGTCATCTCCTTCATCATGGGGAAAGATTGAAATACACTGACAACAGATCCAAAGCCCTGATACTGATGCATGGGCCATCTATGCAAAGTGTTTCTTTTTGATGATTTCAGCCACATTTCCCCAGATGTAATTAACAATGATGTTGTTTCTTATGGCTTTTAGAGGGAGGGCCCAAACATAAAAATTCAATTTCTCATTTTGTTACAGTGCCCAACACTTTCGTATTTGCCAATATTCCATATCAGGTCGCATGTGTTCAATCCACAGAAGGGTTTTGTGTGGGATTTGCATAAACTGTTTGCATATTTGACTTCTCTCTGGGATTGGCAGATAAGGTACCTTTTTCCAGAGGTATTGGGAACAAGGCTAAATGTGAACAAAAGTACATGGTGTACTTTTAGCAAATACTCTGACTGTAAATCATTTAAGTACTACAAAGTGACCATAAAATGCACTTACATGTTCTGTACAGTGTCCCTCTGAGTGTTATACATTTTAAGACACTCACTGTTCACATTAATGTGTACCTACAACAACTTGAAAAGTATTCAAATCCCTTGAACCTTTTCACATTTTATCACATTACAACCACAAACTCCCATCTATTATAGTATTCCAGACCCCACAGCTTATAGCTGTCCACAGGTTCTCCCACCAAAAATGTGGAGCTCCACTGAAGTTACCATGGGCCCCTATGACCCATGGTAGCTCTAGTAGAACAACTCTGGTTGTGCTTAAGATTAAATTAAACACAGATAGAATCTATTCACGAATTAGGTGACTTTTGAAGGCAATTGGTCGCACTGGATTTTATAAACATGTATCATATTAAAAAGGGCTGAGTACACATAAAGGCCACACTTCAGATTTTTATTTGTAAAAATTTGAAAAAAATATTAGTCCAATTTCACTTCATCTGTATGTATTTGTGTTGGCATTTTATACAAAATCCAAATAAATTACATTAAAATTTGAGGTTTTAATGGGAAAAAATGTGACAAGATTCATAGGGGTGGTAATACTTTTGCAAGGCACTGCATGTTTAACTCGCAGCTGGCTGCACACAAACAGTTCCTGGTTTCTCATTGCTTGACTCCTTCTTTGCAACAAATCTATTTTAACAAGGTCTGTCTGAATCAGCCCATCAAAGAAATAGGTTCCCAATAACAGATGCAACAATCAATTGTCATGACTGATTCTTCTAAATAAAATATCAACCTTTAAATGCCACTGCCTCCACACCAACCAACAAGGCAGAGTTCTCATTTGCCTTTGTCTCCCTCACTGTCTCTGAGTTTCATCACAACCTAAGCTTATTTTTAAGTAACTTAACAGTAAGTCACACATTCTGTATTGCTATGGTTTTATTTGCATTACATTTGCATAGAACTATATGGGCTAATTTTTTTTAGTGTATGTCACAAAGTGAGCCAAATCTGACTTCAAAAAAGCAAATCAAAAAGTAAAAAATTATTTTCAGCATGTTACAATAGGGAATTCTGTTTCCTTCCAAGACGCTAGAGCAGGAAAAAAGGAAAGAAAGACCACACTCGATCACCCTTAGACAATTCATTAAGTTTTCACTTTCAGGTCGTAACTGGCTTGTAAGGGCTTTGGTGAATTTAAAAGCTTTCTAAAACATACTGATTTTGAATTAATAATCAGCAGCATTAAGCACAAGATACATGGCACAATTAAAACATAATGGAAAAAGAATTCCTGCAAAAAGAAAAAGATTTGAATGGTCTGGAAGGCAAAAACATAAAACCTTGAAAGATTAATACTCAAAGATTTTTTTAAGAAAACAAATAAATAAATCAAAATCTCTGTATGATGACCTAAGACCTTTATGAATAGTTAGTTGATTCTAAAGTGCATGTGCACTGTTCTTGTATGCAGTGACACCTGAACTGTAACACTTGATCAGTCAACTCGACAAAACATTTTCTGAATGTATGTAATGTAAGAGTAGAGAACGACTGGTGTTGACTTGTTCTAAACTGAAAAACTGGAATTCTGGCAGCATTCGGGTAGCGGTTGTAATTTCTGTCCAGCATTGTTACTCTGTTGCACTAACACTCATTCTTGAGCCTGAAATACTTTCATCAGAACAGCTTATTGGCAAGATGTGCTGTGGCTGTGTGAACAGTGGCAACAGTGAAGAGAAACTGCTAAGGGTCTCAATTTTCTACACATAATCAGTCCATGTTTTCCTCACTTGGTTACCACCAAATCTTAAGTATCAGTCAAACACCTGTGGTCACAAAATGCTTTAAAATGCTGGTATTGTGTAATAGGAAAGACTTTTTTGCAGACTGTAAAGATCTAGACTAACACCTCCTCCAGATATCTGACTGTTTGAGAATATTTTGTAGCCTACAAATACATCAGTCCTGAAGAAAGCTCAGCTGCACCTTCACCTGGCGTGGGTACAAAGGAGGAATAATCTGGAGCAGAGGCTGTTGATGACCTTCAATGGCTCAACAATTGAAACTGTACTGATATACACTATTACTGTGTGGCACATTGGCTATACAGTGGCAGACAAGAAGAGACTATAGAAAGTGATAAGATCAGCTGAAAAGACTATAGGCTGTCCTTTACCCCCTCTGGATGAAACTGCAACCTGTTGATGAATGCACAGATCTAAGAGAATCATCACAGACCACTTCCATCAAAGCCACCATCTGTTCAGCCAACTGTCCTCGAGAAGGAGGGATAGGAGTACAAAAAGAGAAACAAACACAGTGGGAAACTGCTTCTGTCCACGAGCCAAAAGAACACTAATCTTATCTTAAGTGCACTGCAGTAAGGTTTTTGTTAAAGATTTCTCCAAGAACTTCGTTTTTTACAATCCATAAAGTTTTCCATTTGAAGGTATAACATCACTTTAACATTAAAGATACATCTAAAAAAAATAGAATATTGTGAAAGTAACTTTTTTTTGTCACTCATTACAGAAAGTGAACATTATGCACAGTGAAATATTTAAAGCTTTTATTTCTTGTAATCTTGATTATGACTTATAGATAATGAAAACACTCTAATCAGCAAATGAACTCAAAATATGTGCAAAGGTTTCCTGAGTGTCTAACTTGTGTCTCAGTCTGGGTCAGTATGCGCCGCCATCATGGGGAAGACTGCTGACTGGACAAATATCAAGTGGACAGCTATTGACACCCTCCACAAGGAGAGTACACCATAAAAAGTCAAAGTGGAAGGAAAAAGTGTGGTAGAAAAAGGTGCATAAGCAACAGGGATAAGCACAGTCTTGAGAAAATTGTCAAGTAAAATCCATTCAAGGATTTCGGGGAGCCTCACAAGGAATTGACTGAGCTGGAGTCACTATACACACAGAATCCTAATATAACATTGCCCAAAATGGGCTACAAGCATCTTACCAGGGCTAAGGAGAAAAAGAACTGGACTGTTGCACAATGGTCCAGAGTTCAGTTTTCAGATGAAAGTAAATTCTAGATTTCATTTGGAAAACATGGTCCCAGGGTCTGGAGGAAGAGCAGAGAGGCACAGAATCCACAGTGTTTGAAGTCCAGTGTGAAATTTCTAAAGTCAATGGTGGTTTGGGGTGCCATGTCATCTGCTGGTGTTGGTCCACTTAGTTTCTGAAGTCCACAGTCAATGCAGGATCTACCAGGAAATTCTAGAGCACTTCTGACAAGCTGTATGGAGGTACTGATTTTATTTTCTGGTAGGACTTGGCACCTACTCACAGTGCCAAAGGTACCAATGCTGGTTCAGTGACCATGGTGATGTTGTGCTTGATGACTAGCAAACTCCCCTGACCTGAACTCCATAGGGAACATATGAGGTATTGTCAAGAGGAAGATGAGAGACACCAGACTCAACAATGCAGATGGCCTGAAGGCCTCTATAAAAGCAACCTGGGCTCCCATTACTTCTCAGATACTGTAATTTATGCAAAAGGAGGACTGGCCAAGTATAGAATGCATAGAAATAAACATACTTGTCAGAAGCCTGACATTTCTGTCAGCAATATGATGTTCTCAGGCTTGTCAGCTTATCAGACCATGAGACATGTCTAAAAAAATAAAGTCTTTTCCCAAGAGTGCATTCACAAGCTGTAAACTTGTTTTTATATATATTTTTATTTTGGAGTAATGACCTCTCTGAGTGACCTTACAGCCTTTGTTCCCATTTCTGCCCAGGACTCATTTCACTCTGGATAACGAAACTTTCTTATTAACTTCTGTGAGCCTTTTCACAGTGTTTTGCATTTGTTTTGGGGTTGATATACAAATTTACCCAAAAATATTTTCATCTGTGAGACAGAACGCATCTCCTTCCTGAAAACAGGTATTACAAATTGAGTTTAGTCAGGGGCTGATGATATCGATCTTTTAAAAACGAATACCTTCTTTCTGTTAATTATTTTTGGTATATCCATGCAGGGGAAAAGTTTAGGGAGAGTAGTTATTGAATTATTTAATAACTCAATCTGTGGATGTTGTTAGACATTTTGTATTGAATGCGTACAACAACTGCTTTTGGTGGGTGTGCAGAACTCCTGCTTCTTCCTTAACATGAACCTCTCCTACATTTTGGGTAAAGGTGAAAGTGTAGAAGCTTACTTCCTCATTTACTTTGTTTCCACAATAAAATGATACATTTCTATTAAGTGATTAAATTAGAATTTCTTTTAATAAGGACAGTGCACACTAATCAACATATCAGCAGTGTGCCAATATTTTTATGCCTTATTTACCACAACAGTTAAATTTAATCAGCAGTCCTAATCAGGATTTTTAGGTCAGCTGTCTCAGAAAGATTAACACATATTTTAGTATTTTTGGCATTTTTAAGCAAAAACATATCTAGACTATAAATAATCTTAGAGAAATAATACCAGCTTGTTACAATTTCATCATTTCACTTGGAAGAGGTAAAAAAAATGATTCCATCAAAATCCAGTCCACCATGAAAACCAAAATCTGCACATAAGATGGGATGGCTTTAACAAAAAACAAAAAGATCAAATGAAGTTTCCTATTTAAACTTCCTCAGAACTCTGCAAGATTGAGTCTGGTCACCTTAGAAAATGACTAAGTAAGATAGAGGTTGTTGCCTACTATTTGATCTTGCATGAAAAACTTGTGTTTTGCATTAGGCTTCTCACTTTTTACAAAAAAATCTTATTTGAAAGTGTTAGGAGTGAAACTGTAAAAACTCCGCTAAGTGAGTCACAGTAACACAAACTTCAGTGCTGGGTGCTCAATCTTATTTTATGTCTCCATGTCTCCAAGTTCTTCACCCCATAACAATCTATTACATTTACCAGCCATTGACTAAGACATTTTTCATTGAGGTCAAATCTATTGTCAGGGACAAAGACTCAATGACCATTTAACTGCAGCAGATCAAGTCAACAATCATGGGGCAAAACTGCCCTTTCAGTGTCCAAATAGACATTATGCTGTTTTGCCATGTATTATTGGTTTATGGCACATATCACAAAGAAATTTCAAAAATTAATGAGCAAGTGGGTGCTCATCATACAAAGTAAAATCAGAAAAACATAGGTGAATTATATATGATGAGACACAGCCCTTGAATATTTCATTTCATTGTCATGTTTGTCAAGCAGATGCATTTAAAAACAGAAAAAAGACCTCCAAATCCTAGTTTGACTTTTTTAAAGAGTATGTGCACACTTCTACACAATCTTAAGACTCAGTCTGCTTCTTACATCTTTGCTTTTGTTTGTTTGTTTAAACCAATTAGGATCTCAAGATGCCTTATTTACTTCAGCAAAAGTGTTATTTTACCTTCCATGACATACACTAGCGAGCCCACGTCGCCTTCCTTAATGATGCAGCTATCCTTCCCATACTCCACAGGATACATGCAGTCCACAATCTCCTGGATCTGTGACAACTCCAAGTTCTTCATGAAGTCATTGTCCAAAATGGCTTCTTTGATCAGATCCTTGGACCTGCAAAACAAAGTGAGAACAAAAAATGTTTGAGAGATAGGTTATGCTGCCTCACAAAAGCATTAATGTGACATTAGTTTTCTCACACTTTGACATCTTACAACCCAAAACTTCAATGTATTTTATCAGAATTTTATGTAATAGACCAAAACAGAAGCATCCTCAAACTATAGTGCTGCCACCACCATGTTTCACTCCAGGAATGGTGTGTTTAGGGTAACGTGGAATGTTTTTCACCACACAGTGTTTTGCATGTTCATTAAAAAGTTTGATTTTGGTCTTATTTGACCAAACCACCTTCTCCAACATGTTGACCCAGGCTATTGGCCATGCAAGGTAACAGTTGTCCTGACAAGCAGATTTTTTTTTTTCTCCTGTGCAGTGGATCTCTGAATTTCCTCTAGAGTTATCATGAGCCTATTGGCTCCTTCTGTAATTAAGGCTCTCCTTGTCCGGTTGGGTCAGTTTTGATGGGCACCTACAGTATGTCTTGGTAGGCTTGGAGTTTTGATATACTCTGCACTCTGACACTGGATCAAACAGTCGTCACTGAGATGTTCAAAACTTGGGATATTATTTTATCGCCAAATCCTACTTTAAACATTTCTACAACTTTATCCCTGACCAGTCTACTTTGTTTCTTAGTATTCATTATGCTTTGTGTTCCCTAACAAACCTCAGTGGCCTTCACAGAACATCTGCATTTGTACTGAGACTCAATTACACAAAAGTGATGTCTGAAGGTAATTGTTTGCATTGGTTTTTATTTAGAGGTAACTGAAAAAGGTGCTGTATGCATACACATTCCACAGTTTTTAGACTTTTGATGGCAAAATATGTTGGAAACCATGTCTCCTTTCCTTTCAACTGTACAATTACACACCTTTTTCGGCGACCACAAAAAATCCCAATAAAATGTATTGAAATTTTGCATTAGCAACATAACAAAACAGGAAAAAGGTAAAGGGTTATGAACACTTTTGCAAAACACTATAACAGATTCATATGACCATGATTATAAAGATCTAATTAGCACAATTTAGTACAAAAACCTTGGCTCAATTAAAATATTCTCAAGGACATTGACCTGTTCAACATGTAGCTTTCTTTCATTAGGTAATGACTGTAAAATCAAAGAGCATAGCTGCTTCTCAAAAGCAAACCCTCATTAGACATCAACATAAAACTTTTTTAACCCCTTTCAAATGCAAGATAATAAATGGCTAAATCCAAGCCTGAAGGTAGAAAATTCATAGGATTCAGGATGCACGGCTGAAAGCTAAATTAGCCTTCAGACTGCAGAGGCATGGCTTCTCCATCAGTTTTATCCAATCAATTCGCAAATATGGAAGAAAATTAACTTTAAAACTAACATGCAGCTGTGTGAACAGTTTGTCTGAAAAGTTAAAAGGAAAGCAGGGTAAATGTATGGCAGCAACATAATGAAAGGGTAAATTATCATTGAAATCAGAGAGTACACAGTAAATGGCGCTTATCTTGCTGAGGGGAGATACTTCTTCATAAAGAATGTCCGTGCTGACAGTAGGTGAATGCAAGCCAGGTGCAATGAAATATAAAACCTCAAAGGAAACGCCGGTCTGATCTTCTCCAATTGAAAGAGGTGAAGAGAGATGAGATGACGAGGTGAGTGGGGATCGCTCATTCATTGAAGTATGTCATAACCAGCGTCGGAGCTGCTCAGTTGAGCGACGCATGGCTGCTTCTGACAGCATGTGGCCTAAATGAATGAGTTTAATAATTAGTATCTGTGTTAATCCAGAGATGAGACCACTCCCACAGAGACAGGAAGCCTTTCTACCCTAAAAACATAGATAAACGCCACCTATCCAGTGTGTGTGTAAATTAATAAAGAATGTGGACTTCATATTGCTTTTTTTAGCTTCATGGCCTTTATGCGTCCATTGTTTAGGCCGATCATGGATCACTTATAGCTAAAAGGGCAAACAACCTGGAAGACATTTATAAAGCAGCCCTCCACGAAATACCAGTCATCGGCAGAAACCCCACAGCTACGCAAACAGAACGTCAAGCTACCATATCAGCAGTGCCCAGATTTATTTCCAGTCCTGTACTGAGCTCAGAGTCTGTGTTTTTAAAACAAACTCCTCTGCACATTCATGTGTTTATGATCTTGTGGTTTATAGGCACCGTTTTCTCATCATGTTGCACTTTTAAGGTAAAAAGAACCTGCTTGTCCATTCTGAGAATGTAAGCTTTGAAATCGGTCAACTTTTTTCTATTAGACCAAGAAACGATATTTCAAGAGTGTCGCTCACTAAGCAGTACCCCTGGCAAAGATGTGTAAAAAGCCTTAAAACACATACATGTCTCACTGCAGAAACATAATCTCCCACTAAAAAATGTAGAAAAATCTAAATTTTAATTTTAATTTCAGTTGATTTCTTTAGTTGTAAAACAGAATATGTCCAAAAAATTATTTTTTTAATGTACATTTTATTGTCTCACTTTGCTATGGCTTAATAAAGTAGAAACAAGAGTCTACATATTGACAATCATCTGGAACAAAAAACAATTTAACTGTAACATATTTTTCCAAAGCCACTGCTGTCCAAAATAAACAACTGCTCTTCATATTTGTATTTATCTGAAATATGATTTTTTTGTATATTCATCTAAATGGACTTATGTTTCTACTTTGCTTACATTCATCTGCTAGACTATTACATAATTTTATTCCAGAGAATGGAATGCATATTCATTTTAAAGTTGTGCTCACAGCATTTTTTAGATTCAGTTCCCCTCCATCAATCTCTGAAAACAATTTCTTTATTTTACTTAGAAGTATTAAATTTGCTTCAAAAGCTAAAACTTTTAAGTGGGTCAAAAAGCAAAAAAAACAGAAGAAATCTGTAAGGGGGCAAATACTTTTTCACAGCACAGTAGAGGACTGCTACTACTGCTATACCTGGATGACCCCAAAAGACTCATTAGATATCTTTAGCCTGTCCTTGAAAGGATGATCATGCAGCTGCAAGAAATTTAATAAGAAAGGACTGATGTGTTCCAGGTGTTTTATATTCTCACTCCTCAATCTTTGTTAAAACCTTTGTCCTTTTTTGGCAGACAGGGAAGATTGCTTGGATTTAATCTTGAAACTTCCTATTAAATTTTCAGGAGTAAACTTTAATAAAAAAAAAAAAAACAGCTTTTTCAGCTCTGATAACACTGGCCAGGATGGTGATGCTTAAAATAGTTTTAATTTCATGCTGTTGTAGACTCATGATGAAACGAACTAAATTACCCAGAACCAGCTGTAAAGCTTTTCTTTTTCTTTTTTTTTTTTTTTTTCAGAACTGACCTCCAGTGGTCTGGAAACAAGTCTTGTTGACTCTGTTTCTGTTATATTTCCACCCGTGAGACCTCCAGCCTGGCGGTCCTGATTGCAGCCATTGTTGAGCAAACCTCTTCCAACCAGATCCTATAAAAACATCTGCCTCCCTCTTCTTTGTGAGAATGACATATTTGCTTTCATCTACCAGTAAAGTTTAGGCTGAGCAAGTTCAGTCTTCCTTAAAAGGAGAAAATATGCTCTTTAAAAAGCAAAAAAAAGAAAATCAGTGGGATAGGCTGACAGAAATGAGACAGGCAAAGAGCGATATATGGATAACGTATGAGTAAAGAATGCTCCATCAGCCTCATAAAGAAGATGAAGTGCCTAAAAAGTGGAGGAAAAACACAAACATTTAGCCAAATGCAACAGGCATTATCACTGGACTACTAAAACAGCAAAAACATGATGAAAACAAAATGCACCTGCTTTTGCTTGTGAGTTACACTTGCATTGCTTGCCATTTTGTTAGTTGGGTACTTTTAAAATCAATGCTAGCAAAGTCTCTTACATAGAAGAATGAAAAAAAATATTTAGAGTAATGCTTGTCAAAATTTCATCCAATAGTGAGTTTCTCAAACAGAAATGTCTTAACAAAACTGACATGTTGATGCTTAACTGCTAGGAGATTACTTTGTCTTTTTCAAGAAAGACATGATCACAAAGGCAGTAAATTATACAAAAAACAATTGCAACAGTATTAAAAGAAACTACATACAAAAAACAATCTTTCAGCATAAGCAAGAGAACAGCCAAGCCATGTGCAAAACAACAGAAGTATTAATGTCAAAAACAATCACTTTGACTGACTGAACTCTTATCTTTAATCTATTAAAATAAAAGGAACGTGATTTAAACTGCCTGAGATCATAGTCGACTTATTTTCCCTTGATCTGTTCTGATTGGTGAGTGGCAAGTCAAAAACAAAACAAAAAATATATTTTTTTAAGTATACATCAAATGTGTCAAAACTAAGAACTCCCACCATTTTCAATCTATACACTCAATCAACAACAAATGCTTTGATACACAGTTTTTGAGTTTCACAAAAATGTGTTAAAAGTGAGGAATGTACCCTTTGATGCACGAAGGAGGGAAATCTTGTAATTCCTTCATTTCCTGTCAGATTCAAAGTACCTTCTCGATCAATGAACCTGCAGCATTTTTCCTCTTTTATGCTTTATAGTTAAACATAAAACCAGTCAAAATTGGAATCCCCCTGAAGAAACCCATATATTAGTATTTGGCCAGTATAAGCCCTATTGGTGCATCTCTAGATACAATGGACATAAATTTATTCAAAGTAACCAGTTCTTACAGTTTAAGGTCCTTTAGCACATTACTATAGGAAACAAGTGCTGCACATTTCAATGCCTTTTTTCTAATTTTGTTCAGACTCTTCAAACAAACATTTGTGAAACATTTGTAGATAGTATCACATGTGGTACTGACATAAACACACACATAAGAAAGAAGTTAGAGGTTTATATATGCAAAGCATCAAATGGAAAATTCTGCAGATAAACAGTATTACAACACAAAGCATAATTAAAGAACCTTGTTAAATACTGGTCACAAATAATTATTAGAGTTTCCTGTTTTCATTTTAAAGCTTTGGCACTATATGTATGTGTTTGAGAATTTAGAGTATTGGGAACTTTTTGCATTTAGCACCAATTTAAGCTTTTCTCAACTGAAAATGAACTGAGTGACATTAAAGACAGAATGAAAAAGTTTGAATTACTGATGGAAAGGAACAACAGATATTTGTGTTATCTGCATACAGATGAAACTTTGCATTGAAAAAATTATCTTAAAGATTATTTAAATACATAGTGAACAGCAGGAGCCCTAATACTGAGTCCTGAGGAGCTCATTTGGATAGTGGGAGAAAGGAGGAAAAGAATACTAAGCAGTCTGAAATCGAGCTGACAAATCATTTGAAAAACCAGTTTACAGATCTTGCTGTTATTCCAGTATGATTGTTATTAACACAAGTGATGTAAATAGAAATTAGAAATTAGAGCTGTCATCAGAATGATTAAACTCTTAGCAAGGTTTTTCCACAGTTTGTTTCAATTAAATCCTAATATGTTCTTCTATTCATTGATGGTCAAGCAGCGGCAGTTCTTGCAAGAATGGCACCATGGGTGGGCCTCCTAATAACCACACTTTTGATACTTCTTTCTGCTTCTCTCACTCTGTCTTTTTGGTTTTCACAAAAACAATAAAAGCTTTCAAATAAACTGAAACTGTGCTATAAAGAATTTTAGATTCTGTGTAGGTTATTCAAACTCAGGTTTGGCTGGTTTATGTATTTTACATTTTGTCTAGGTTCTTGTGCTGCTCACCCCCAAGTAAAATGGCGCCAAGGGTATTGACCCATGTTGCTCACATGATAAGTTGGCATTGTAGTGAAGTACTGAGTGAAGCAGTCAGGGAACCTTCAACATGCAGCACAGTCCTCCATGCTTTGGATATTTAGCCAAGCTTAAAGTCATTGTCTCACTAAACGTCTGTAATTTTTTTTGAATGGATACACATGTGTACTCATACATTAAAAGGCTCTGAGTGAAGAGTAATTATCATAATGAAACGGTCACTTAAGTGTTTTCTCCATCTGCCATTCTGAACCACTGTCCAGGATCAGACTGATATAAAAATAGAAAGTTGAAGAGAAAAGAGTCGGTTTGTGTTTTCACAGCACAGAGCTGACAAGTGTGACAAAGACTAATAGCTTTTTGGTGTTCTAACAAATAACACATTTTATCTTTTAATCTACTTTAATTATATCTTTGCAGGTTTGTTTGAGGCCATGTCAGCATCTGACACACATTCTCTCGTTCCAGAATTTGATTGCTTTTTCCCCCTCTCTTGCAGCTTCACATTTGAAAGTAAAAAGTTATTTAAATACTGTGTGCTTGAAGTATGAAGAGAGCTCTTCCTGTCCACCTTCCATCAGGAAGTGCATAGCTCAACATAGGCTGAAACCACACACACAGCTGGATTATTCAGACCTCTTTTTGGAGCGGAGCAAGGGACACAGTTTGCTTGAGAGTTTGAGAAGAATGAGATCTCTAGACTAAACACGCACAGGGATGCTATTAAACTGCCTGTCACACAGTCCGAATTTGTATAAAACAGACGCTGGTACATTAAACAGAGCTGCTGCCATTATCTATCTAAAGCAATTATTCCAGGTTTGGTCAATTCATTTTACTGCGTATGGTTTTAATGTAGGGAATTTGATCGTTTTGCTTCAAAAAAAATATTCCCTTTTTTCTTTCAACTTCCCTATTTATGGGTAAAATAGTTGCAATGTTACATCTGTGCATGAGTGCGATGAGTTTGTGCGTGCACGTCCCTCTATGCATGTCGGTTCCTGTGTGCGCTACAGGTGAAGCACCTGCTACGCCACACGCAACATTACGCACAAGAATCCCACAGGTGGAGGGGGAAAGGGGGAAAGCACATAAACAGAGCGCGAATTTGTAGCATGATTATTATTAGGAGTATAAGTACATTCTGAACACCTACTGTGGACTTTTGGCGTAGAAAGGCAGGGTGACATGGCTGAGATCCTGGATGTCGAAGGCGGTGGGTTCGGCCGAGATCGCCTGTCTCTTGGTCCGCTGCTGCTCCTGCAGCTCGGTCTGCTTGTGGACCTGCTGGGTCGCCGGCTTGATGATGGAGCGATATTTGTCCAATTCGTTCTGCAATCTCTGTATGAGCTCATCTTTCTGGTCGAGCTCCAGCTCCAGCTCGTCGATGAGCGCGTCCCTTTGGCGCAGCTCCTCGATCTTCTCCTGGAGCGCGTACTGGAGGTCGCGCAGTGTGCCCATTTCAGTGCGACTTTCCTACAAGTTTACAGAAACGTGTTCACCCGAATCTTTGTCCTCTCTCCTCTGCCAAGCTGTGCGCAAACTTTATCCGGCATGAACAGCCCGAGAGGATACAGCTCCTGTCTCCACTGAGGGGGGTGGGGGGAGTCCTCGGTTCCAGGCAGATGCTGAGCATTTAATGGTTGCCGGCGTAGTTGGGGCTTTCCCTGTATTGCCATAAAATATGTCAATCGCAATTGCGCAAAGTTTCCTCCTCTGTCTCTCGCTCCTTCTCCCTCCCTCGACGATGTGACATTTGAGGACCGTCCTCACCGAGTGCGTCAAGCTGCAACCCGGAGAGAGCGCATGGCGAGAAGGGCGCCTACAGGAATCTGTGGCACAGTGCAGTTTGATACACCAGAGAGAGCGGCGCTTTGTCTCACATGAATAATGAAGTCAGTGAGAAAGCCACAATTCGGTCATCATACCTCAGCAACTGCCCCGAGGCCGCCGAGTTGCAAAAACATGAGTCTTAATGGAAGCTGGAGGTGATGGAAAACTTAATGAGCCAATGTGCTGAAATGAGCAGCTACTTCTGCCTGTGTTGTGTTTGTCTGCTTGTATTTGTCAAAAATTGGAAAATATCTGTAACTGGTCCCAATGCTGAATATCTCAACTCAAGTGATGAATATTAAAGCATACAAATAATGTGATTTATGGAAACCGATGCTTCAGCTGCCACCATGCAAATATTATGTTGTGACAACTGGAGCAAATAAAAGGTGCTGGAAGCAAGAGGCAAGGAGCATCCTCAACACACCTCAACACACCTCATCTAATCTAATGTGGTGTGCACTCTGAACGCTGCTGGTATCTGTCCACATGTTCCCAATGAGTCATCTGGAGAAAGAATTTGGCCCCGTGTGAGCTGGACAAATTTGGAAAGAGAATAAACTGCCAAGGACAATCTGATAGGATGGGGTGGAGGGTTTACTCAGGGTAAAAACAGCAATTACTGCTGGGAGGTGAGAGCTGACAGGTATGGCGCTGAGAAAACTAAAGCTGAGGGGAAAGAGATTTCCCTGGCTGTGTGGGATACGCCGGTGTGAATAAGGCATATTTTTTCTGACACAAGGCATGTAAACAATTCAGATCGGAGACAGATGGCGGAAAGAAAGGTCACATCTGCCCTCTTGTGGTGATTTAAATGAGCAACCACGAAAGGCAGGAAAATGGCAAATCTACAGTCTGGTGGCAAAAATAAAATTAAATAATACAAACTTTAGATGAAATTAAATAATATAAAATAAGATGAAAACTGACTATGAAATAAAAATAAGTTATTATGAATGTAATAATAATGCCAGCCACACTAAATCTGCTTGTGAACTTCATTTAGTATTTGTAGAAAAAATTTGCCATCCTGTTATAACCAGGGGAAACCTGAAAACAATAAAGTGATATACCTTTAGCCTGGTAGCAGAAAAAACATTAAAGAAAAACTTAATACAGCATAAATGAAACAACTATGTACATAATGTCCACCATATTTAACCACAACATAGCTATGAATAAGCTTTGGAAATATTGACTTCATCGAGCATTAGTGGGGAAAATAGGTCAGCCTGTATGAATCAGGGGAAACAAGAAAAAAAAGTGGTGTATCTTTAGCCTGGTGGTGAAAATACTTTCAAATAAATGTTTTAAAATATGATTATATTAACTTCAAGATAGAACAAAATAAAAATGTTTAAGAACATGAGGCCAACCATCTGTGAATATTGAGAGATGTTAGCATATGCTGCTTGTAAAGTATTGACTTAGGACATCTAACATTTGCACTAAGAACATGTCAGACTGTGATAAAAGAAATTGTTCAAAAGATGGGAATTCCAAAAAACAAATGTGTGAAGCTTAAAAATGACATCAATATCAAACTATAAAGAGTTCCAAAGCTGCTGCCAGACTCCAGAGTTTAAATGAAAGCCTTTTGTAGAAGCATCTGTGAGGAACATCTGTTCAACGAGCTGCACACTAGGCTGTCTTGTTAAATTAGCAGATAGTTTGCATGTATTCTCCCAAAAGCTTCGTTTCTTTGTACTTGTCCACAAATAGAACAGCACAGTGTTATAATTAATACAACAGCTGCTTGCTGTTATACTATTTAAAATATATTTTATCCTTGTCAGTTGAAGAAGGTACAAAACTTCAGAAGCAGCAAAGTTGACTTCCTTTATCAGGAAGCATACATCTGCCTTCAGGCCCTTTAAGTTCTGTTTTGCATCCCTGCATCCAACCCCGCGTGAGAAGGCCCTCCTACCATCCTTCAAAGCTCCTCTGCGCTTTAAATTTCACCTCTCCAGCCACCCAGCTCAGCCCTTTTCCTATACAGATCAATAGAAATAGGATCTGTATCTCCATGCTGCTGAAACCTGAGAAAGCATGCAGGGGCGGTCCGCCGGCTCCACGGTGCCACGTCCTGACTCTTAATAGGGGGGGGAGAATGAGGGAGGAGGTCACACACTATTTCTGACCCTGTGCCGGTGCTCATCCTCCTTCCAGACACAGCAGGAGACATTATCTTTGCATACATGTTCATTACACACAAT
Source organism: Anableps anableps (assembly GCA_014839685.1). Lineage (NCBI taxonomy): Eukaryota > Metazoa > Chordata > Actinopteri > Cyprinodontiformes > Anablepidae > Anableps > Anableps anableps. The sequence continues at coordinate 21,432,618 of CM026076.1, forward strand.
TAACCTGTTTGTTCACTGGAAAGCCATCTGAGCATTTCCTGTGACTCATCTGCTCACTGATTTAAAATGGGGAATAGACTAAAGAAAGATTCCAGCTGGTTACAGGCCAATAGATAGATAGATAGATAGATAGATAGATAGATAGATAGATAGATAGATAGATAGATTGTAATGAGCATTTCATCTGCTAATGAGCACAGTGTGGACTTTCCCTGCATGTTCTTTATTGATGCAAATCAAGTTTGGAAATTGTCTAGCCACTTCAATCAAATTAACTTTAATGTCTGTGGCACAGTGTCAAGAGAGCCATGCTTCTTCTGAGTGTGCAGTATGTGTGAGACAGGTCAAAATGACAAGTCAGTTGTGACGTTGACAGATTTAAAAGATGAAGACTGTCAAACTTTTCTTTGTGATTAGACCTGAAAGACAGAGTGAATGGAGGTGATGTAAGCTACAAGATGGTGATGACCTCAGCCTCATGAAACCCCTCAAAATAAGACCATGTGAATCTAAAACGAGCGCCTGAAGGTGATGAAGGAAGCATATGGTCAAACAAAGCGCTTTCTAATGGAGTATTAAATATCCTCAGACATGCACTTTGGGTCCTCAGCGTCCAGCTACTAAAAGCCAATAATGCACAGCACTTCCTCCAGTCTGCGTCCTTTGGGACCGGAGTGATGGATCTGATCAATTAGGAAGCTCTTTCAGAAGCTGCGTCATTCACCCTAAGAATGAAAGTGCTCGTCCATTCATGACAAAGCTCCAAAGCGCCCATTTTTCTTAAATAAGGGCTCGGAAAGTTTTTTTTTTATTATTATAAATATTTGGTAGGGGGAGGGGGAGAGTGAACTCCAAACTAACTTGTGTGTAAATAGGTATGATCAATATTCACACTGAGGCACTGTTAAAAGCTTTTACATTGATTTTCTTTCATGGAAAATATTTGATTTTGCCCATGCGTAGAAAAAAAATCGTTCAGATATAAAATATGGAACACCCATGAAGCACATGTCACGGTGGGAAGTGTCACTTACCAGTCAGATTTTGGATATTTCCGAAACGTCTGCCTGGACAGGTCCTGGTGCGTCTGGGGCTCCGCGGAGATGCCCTGCGCCCTGCGGGTCCGGGGCCCGATAAGTTGCGCGCTCGGCAGGACGGACTGGCATTTGTGCAGTTTTCTCTTCAGCTCATGGATCTCGTCCTCTCGGTCCGCCAGCCGCTGCTCCAAGTCCCGTATCCTCTCCTCCTTCAGCAGCAGGATCTTGGCAAAGTCATCCTCCAGCTCGCTCATGCTGAAATCCGCGTTAAACTTCTCCAAGATAATAAAACTCCAGCAACTCGGGCAGATCGCCACCAATCTCCGCTCCCGTTGTTTGATCTCTGATACGGCGATGTGATGCTCCGACAGTCCTCTTCCTCTGGCAGCTTGTTTATACCAGAGCAGAAGAGCAAAGCGGGCGTTTAAAGCCGAGGAGCGGCCGATTCATGGAGACTGTCCGCCAAGTCTCCAGGGAGCTGCTGCTGCTGGTGAGCCTTCATTGAGAAAGCAATTACAGCAGATCTTCTTCCCAGCAGGCCGTCGAACTTGGCACTGAAGAGCCGAGACAACTCCTGTAGTTCAGCAACACACCACGCAGGAAGCACCCCCAACCACAGACGCCTCCGCCGTCCCTACTCCTGCTGCTACTGCCTTGCTGTGCAGTATTCCTTTACCGTGTATGTGCGCATACCTTTTGGGCTACAATAGCGCACACATCACCTCCCTGACCCTCCCGATTGCAAAAAAGCAAAAATCAATTGTTCCGCTCTCATGGTCACGTCACAGGACAGAAAACTGGGCTTCAGTCTGTTTGTAAACAGAAATCAGAAGCGAAAGTAATTTCCCTACATGGCCAATGCAATTAGATTTACCTGCGGTTTGAATTATGTTTTTAGTGAAGTGACTTTCTTTTATTATAATCTTTAGATACATCTGTTTTGTTGTTGTTTGTTTGTGTTTCTTTTTAAACACATTTTACTAAAAGGTTACAAGTTACAGCCTCTTCAAAATTATGGAAAGGTTGGGAAATAAAAAGCCCCAAGCTTCAAGACCTGTGCCTGCCAAAGGTTATATTGGCCTCTAAGCAGGGTTTCATTTGGGGGGACACTTCCAGCTAATCCCATCATAATTATAAGGAGGGGAAGGAGGATCTGATGCAATGTAACAACAAACTTGGGCATCAGTGCATAATGCAGTGATAGTAAACTCTCCAGCTCCAGTTTAAGTCCATAAAATGAAAATTTGCATGGTCATTTATCCAGTGAGAACCAGAGAGTAAGGTGAAACCTTTGTCTGAAAGCAGTTGCTTGGACACCTAACAAACTGGCACCCTACATAGGGATTTAAAAGTCCTCTATGGTTAGCCCAATCTACCTGTAATTCATAACAGTTGGTAATGACAATCTGGGACAAAGACTTTAATTTGAAATGTTCAATTTCTGGCAGCATTCAGCTAGGTGTTGCAATTTCTGCTCTGAATCTGACCAGCATTGTTATTCTTATGCGTACAGACATGAGTCAGCACAATCCTTATAACAATTCTGGCCCCAAAATAGCTTGCTTTATATTAGGAAACCATGCATTGGTTGTAGTAGTCTCATTTTTCTTCACATAATCGGTCTGTCTTTTACTGGTGAGGTTTTAACTGCACTGTAGTGTTAAAACCTCTGAGGACATCTTTACAACATTTAAACTCTGAGTAATTCTGCAGTGTGTTTGCTCAGACCATGCTTGGCCCAGTCATTTGAAGGTAATGGTACACCCTGGGAGGTTGAAGGGAGGTAAAGTTAAAATACTGATATACAATCAGACTGCAGCTGCAGGCAAACGTTTTCCATTTCATTCAAGGATTCTGAACAACACCAGCAATCAACTTGATAGTCTGTCTGTTGACAGACTATCATATCACTAACTGTGGTATGAGCTGTGCTGTGCCCTCATCCCTCAGCTTCGAGTGGTTGCTTCTCTGAAATCTAAGAATCTGTTTTTTTATTCTAATCCAAATTAGTGTTACCAACAGAAAGACTGTCTTTAATTAGTGGAGACAAATCTGTTCACCAACAGCTTCTGCATAGGATGACCCTTGCAGCAAAAGTGCTCACTGCATCCTTTTTCCAGGTTCCTAGTAAGTGCTCAGCCATCCGTTTAGCATGTACACATTAAGAAAGTCATTTTTATTAGAAAAGAACTGTCTGTTCTCTGCTTACACGCATTGACAGTTTATGGTTTCACATACAATGGAAAATCATCCATATTTGGACATTTTAAGCATACAACTTAAAATGTCTTATCCATGTTGCAAAACAATGGAAAAGCTAATTAATGATTGTTGTGTGATTCAGTTTTGTGTTATTATTTGTATGTTTTCTTGCTTTAGAATATGATGATATTTGGTCTTTGATGTTCTGGTTTGATCTACTTACAAACAGTAATAGAGCTTAATATGGTACCCTAAAATTACCATTGAAATATAACTCTGTTAGTACAACATTTAAATTATTAGGTTTTCTTCAGTGTGAATAAATTGGCGATTGGTCAACTTCCCTTTTGTAGTAAACAAAATGTTTTGTTCCTATGTACTTAATTATTTTAATCAATTATAGAGATAGGTAATAATAAAGAAAATTAAATTTGATCATATCTAATTTTCTGAAGTTTATATATTACATCAGATTTACATTTGTTTTGGTTGTTATCCCTATTTGGGCTGGTTATTGTTTATGAAGTTTGATATGTTATGGCCCAAAATCAAACCATAATAACTCTCTAACATTAATAATACTAGCTGGAGTTATATGACCACATTTCCATACAGTACACTATAACTGTACAAAATGACTTCTAAATCACCAAATGTCAAAGCAGGTACGAAACGCCATCAAGGTGATATGCACGGTTGGTACATTTTCCAAATGGCTTGATTTCATATCTGGAAAATCTGGTTACAAAACAACCAAAACTACAAAGGTGCGAAGTGGCAAAATGACCAGGACCTGTATCAGCCAGGTAGTTTTTTAATATCTGTCCTAATAAATTCAAATCCTGCTTGCCTCCAGGCCAGCAGGGGGCCCTAAGCAGTTGCACAGTTTGATCAAAACTGTTGCCCAAACTTAAGCAAGTTTAAAACAAAATAGATGATCTTGCTGCAAAATTTGGAAGTGTAATGTAAGAATCCATCACAATGTAAATGAATGTCACTGCATTGTTATTTAATGTATTACACCAGTTTTGTGGCAACAGTGTTTCTCTAATCTTGCCTATTGATCATCATCACACTCATTATAATATTAATAACTGAACAATATTATATGCACCATTTTTTACCCCTCCAACTAAATCTGTTGCCAGTGAATGAATACACTGAGGAAAGGGAGGGCTCAAGGGTGCGAGACGGATGTTTCATTAAGATTCTGAGTTAAAAATAGAGTGAACAGATCCTCACTTTGCTGGTGGAGTTCTACAGATTTTCACCCTTGTCTACTGCTTTGCATTTCCCTAAAACCACCTATTCATTTTTTTAGATAAGTGCCTGTTACTGAAATGCATGGAGCATGGATTTGTTTGCAGTGTTATGCTACAGCATTTCCTCTTTATGTACATCTGTGGGATGCATACCACCATTATAGCTGGTTGATCAGTGCTTTCATAAACATTAGAACATTTTACAGGTTGTCACATTACAACCACCAAGTTCTATGTATTTTTTAGGGTTTTATGATGGACCAACACAAAGTTGTGCATTTTTGTGAAGTGGAAGGAAAATGATTGATGGAAAAGTTCAGGAGGAGTGAATACTTTCAAGACACCGCGTCAACTCTCACCTCAAAAGAGAGGCCCCTGAAAGTCCCCTAAAGTCCTCCTTTGCTGGCTCCACTGAGAGTTGCAGTGACTCTCATTGGGATCCTTAATGAGTTATTATGAGTAGTTGAATACAAACAGTACAGAAAGACAGACAAGGACAAAGGCTCTCTATTATCAATAAAGAAGAACAGTCATAGATTAATTATGTATGCAGCAGACACTGTGTCCATTATGATGGTGGTAAATTAAGTGTCGCCTTTTGTCACTCTGTCCATATCAATTTGAGTGACAACCTATTCAGAAAAAAAGGCATTCATGCATTAGGACAAAATGATGCAGTACATCATCAATCAGGATTTTCATTAACATGTCTTTGAGCTTATACTCTAACACTGACGCCTGAGAAGGGTCGTTATATTGTCACCATGACTATATCAGCATCATCTGCCTGAAACGTTATCTCCACACTGGACTATTTCCATGTTTACACAGAGTGAGTAATGCTGAATTACCAGTTTCTGCATCTGTTGTCCAAGCGCTTGCATGGGTCATCTCCCATGGATGTTGCAGGTCAGGTAATGGACAGCAAGTTGACCTCACGGCACCCGGAGATAGATGTTCTGACTGCGCCCGAGACTTCGGGCATCACAGAGTTCATGTTGCCGTGCAGAAACGAAGCATCCATGTGTGGTCTCCACAGCTTTTCCAAGAGCCTGGACACATAGAAAAGAAAAATGCTATGCCCCCTCGTTTGCCTCAGGGTCAGATCATCTTACAAAAGATAGCAGGGCAGACATTAGTCACTGTTTTTTCTGTAATACACTCTCACACACAGAGAGAGAAGAGGATCAAGGAGAGAAGTTTCCTGGGTATACCCAGACATATGCTTGCACATCATTATCACTCACACCCACTCTTGCATACAAAGATTTATGTAACTAATCACAAAGCAAAACAATCCCTGTAGATACAAACATAATCATGCCAGCAGCCTGGATGAAAAAATTAGAAGGGATTTTTTTGGGGTATGGAGGTCGCATCATTATGTTATTGCAGGTTCTGTGAATCTTTTCCCATGCCTATCCTGAATGCCCCCATCCCACAAAAGGTGACATCAAGTCTGGGACAAAAGTGATACGACACGACAGATGCGCTTCCAACGAGCTCTGTCTTTGAGCTTCCCGAGTCCCGGCATGCATCAAAGCATATCCTGCACTTTCACACCAATATCATGCGTTAGCTTTGCATTGCATACAGTGGATGTATTCTCACATTGTAACATGAGCTTCTGATTGATCGCTCAGCTCACAGAGGAGATAGATAGAAGTAGAGTTCAGGAAATTGACTTAGCCAACACAATAATGATACTTCCTTCCTGTCTTCCTGCATTAGAATCATCAAAATCAGATACTGTGCATGAGGAGAAGGTGTATTTCTTGTTTATTCTTTGATTTTCCTTTGCAACGTTTAAACCTTAGGCTGAATGGTCATTAACAAAAAAATAATCTTGTCAGACCTCATTTCCTGGGCTGAGTAAAAGAGTGGCTCAACCTTCTTAATATAGTTTAAACTATATTAAGATGTTCAAAATACAAAAAGTTATGTGACTTGTGCTTGTGATGAACAACTTTACTGAAAGAGACAAACCTATGAGAATCAATCCTCATCTTTTAAAATTTCTGAGCCATTGTTATATGTTTTGTTGACATCCCCCCCCACTGCTCTCATCAACATCATGAGGCTATTTTTACCTAGAAAGCATAGATAAACCCAAAAGCCCCAAACTGCTGATACAACTACACTGATTTTTCTCACAGCTAAGAGTCAGAGCTTATAAGAAAACGAGCCTATGACAAAGGGCCGTAAGTGTACCTAAATGTATGTTTAATATGCAAACAAGTCACTTTACAGAGCCACTATCATACATGAGCTTAAAGGCATAGTTTAAAATTTTAAAGTGAGGTTCTTTTAAAAGGTAGTTTGCAGTTACCATTTTATCTACAGCAAATACAGTGTTGGAAAAAGCTTTTCTCCCCCTTAAAAATTTCTTCTTTCTGCTTTTTTTGTAATACTTTACCATTCCAAATCATAATACCAATTTCTTTAAAGTTTAAAGTCACATCACAGCATCTCAGTTCAGTTTCTGTCTAGACTTTCACTAACATCCCAAAATGTAATGAAATAATAACTGAATAAAGTTACACCCACCTAAATTATTCATACTTCTGGCAGATCTAGATTTAAAGTAATTCGATCAAGAAGTAAGTAGGAAATGTGATGGGTCTTGTGTGTGTTCCTGACGCAGGGAAACAAATTCTGTCAGGGAAAACTACCTTGGCACGACACTTGCAATAGTACATTTGTGACTGGTTCTAATGCATTTTGAATTGAAACACTTAAAACACACAATGCATAAGTTCAAGTGAGAAATAATTTTTCATAAGAAAAATGGCTTGAATGTATTGGAATTTTTAGTTTGAAATGTTCATAAAATGTTTAGTCCTAAAAATGTCTTCTAAATTACATTTTAGTTTATTTCATTTATCTGAAGATGTTTAAATTTCACCTCATAGTAGATCTTTAAACCATTTTCCAGTAATTCTGCTTCAAATAAAGAGCTTTATGTTTACATGATTGTTGATTAATTATTTACAGGTCAGTATTACCTTGTATTACCTTGATTTGACAGTGATTTAAAAAAAAAAAAAAAAAAAAAAAAAAGTGAACCTGTGAAACTGCTGTTAAATATTGCTATGTGGTCGAAAATTTGGGTGCAACTTTTGTGCTGGTGTGTCTAAGAAAAAAAATTATGAAAAACAGAGCCCTGTTTTAGATGTTGTTTACAGGTTCTTTTGTAACCTCCTTGTTACATTGTTGCACTCTTAAAGAAATTTCTGTCACCATAGTTTCATGTTTTCTCTGAGCATAAAGGCTTTTTGAGTGATTCACTAGAATCTCAAACCCTTCTTTTTTTTTTCTCTGATAAAAAAAATGTTTCTTTTGGAAATAGCTCTGTAACCATTTCAAGACTTATAGATGAGTGATTTTGTTTCTCATTTGATCTTGAATTTCTTTAGATCAGGGCAGGATGGGTTCCTCTTTGAGATCTCCTGGCCTACTTCATGTTGTTTGACAGGTTCTGTCTGTCTTTAACATCTTAAAACAACTCCGGTCTCAAAAACATCCTGGCAGTTTATAGGAGCGCTGTGCTATTAGACCTTTAATTAATTATTGCATTAAGTGGATTTTTACAGAGAAGGCAACTAATGTTTAACCAAAGAAATGGAGGTGTGAGATGTTCCATGAGTGTTTATGTTTTGGTTTTCTTTTGTGTTTATTTTCTGAGGGCTGTTTCACAAAACCAGAATGGCAGATTAAGCCAGGATTTTTCCAGATATCCTGGCTAAATTAAGCCTGGACTCTGTTTCACAAAAGCAGCAGCACTTAAGTTACCATGATGATTTACCCTGTCTAGCTATCCTGCTCTAGACCAGCATAACAGCCAGGCATCCTGGTGCCTTGTCTGTTCAGTCAGCGGTCACAACACCCATCAGAAACCAATGTGTTTTGTCAGTGATTCTGTTTTCTTATCTATTTTAGTCTTTTTTATCGGTCTGCATTAAAATACCACCAATTCATTTTGGTTTTCAGTCAATACTATTATTATGTTAGAATATACCATTATCAATTTTATAATTATCCATGTGGGCATTGTTAAAGTTCAATTGTGTTTCTGAAGACTGCTTTTCTAAGTTTGACAGAATGGCCTTTAATAGACTAGTCCATGTGTTGAGGGGATTAGAGAAATCGCTGATAAAGAAGCAAGGTATTGTAATCAAGTCAGGCCATATAATTTGAAGCATGCAAGCCTGACCGAATAATGGCAGCGGAGGAAGTGAACGAAGCCGTTCAGTCCGTGTTGACCACGCTTCCAGATATTGAATTAACACCAACTTTCTCGTTCGGCTTGGCACTTCTCTCTTTGCAGTGGAGGATGGTTGTGTACCGCCTAGGGAATTTCCGGTAAGCTTCATAGCGTTGAACTGGCGCATTGCATACGTCACGGACAAACATTAGCGATTGGCAGTGAGATCTGCTGTGAGCCCCTCCAAACATTTAGAGTATTTTCAATCATTTTTACCTTGCCAAAGTAGAAATTTCTTTTTTCTACTGCTCTGATCACATAGGCTCAAATATGCAAATTAGTAGCTAGAAGTCGCTAGATGATCATCTAGCGACTTCTAGCTACTTTTCTTGCTGAGGAATTGGCAACAGTGTGCAAATCCCCGCCTGGTGGCGAGTCTCGAGTTGAAATGGCGAACCGAGTGTGACCATGGCGAGCATTGATTGATGTCGTTACTCAGTTTTCCAAATATGTGATTTATTTGCAACGTGGACATAAAGTAGAATAGTTCTCCTCTGCTTTGACCACTTGCGACGGTATGGTGTTGAATGGACGACTGACTGCGGTGCGTAGGAAACGGGAGAGGCCCAAGGCAGCTCTCGCTGCTTGCACGGGACAGACAGGCTGCTGCAGAGCGTTGTCGCTATAAAAGTTTCCAACAACACAGGGGATTGCCAGATTTTTCACTTATTGGCTTTTTGAAGAGTTGCTACAGGGTCTGAGAAGTCGATAAATATAGCGACAAAGTGGAAAACTTGACGACGGTGCTTCTTTCGTCCTGATCATAGCCCCGCTTACTTCCTCCATTCACCCCCCCCCCCCCACTTTGGCGTCTCTTGGCTCTGCTCACTTTGGTGGAATTTTTCAAAAATTTCCGGGGGGTTAGTTACACTTTAACCTAAAATAACTTTAGCTTCGGCATGTAATTAAACAAATGGACAGTTTAAGTCACACCATATTTAAAACAAGTACTCATTTACATCATAAACAGAGATTGTGCCTCTATCAAGGGGGCTGCTAATAAGATAATTTAATGGTGAGTGAAGTGTATGGATGAGGCTGTATGAGTAAAAATACTTCTCTTTAATAGTATTTACAAAAAAAGTAAGGCAACAATGTAACATACTGACTATTACAGGCATAATGATTAGCTTTTTTGCATTTTGATATAAGCTTGAATAAATATTTAGGATAGACACCAGCCAAATTTAGACGTAGTTTTTTTCCAATATTCTGTCATTGTCGTTCTGCTCTTAATGAAGTTACACAAGTAAAATAAGCAGATACTAGCTGGTTATTTTGCCACACTGTGCCATTGTCCAGCGTGCAGTTAGAAGCTTTACAGACATTCTGCTCTAAGCTTATCAGGTATAGTTTTAAATTAGCATTTCCCCTGTAGGGGTGGTGGCTGGTGCTTCCTTTCACACTATAATGCTGCTATTTTTGCTAAGTTTATCTTTCTTCTGAGTGAGGCAAGATAATGGGAGACTTGTTTCAGCCAGCTGACCATCAGGTTGAAGGAGTGTGTGGGGGAGGGCCAGTGCTGTAATGCTCTGTGCTTTAGACTGTTATTGGAAAAAAGTCTCACTCAAGCAGTTTTCCAGGATTTTCAGATATAGGAATAGAATAACTGAAAAATGTTAGTTTCATTTTTTACCTCATTTGAGTTTACATATTAATCTGAACTTCTTTCAGATTGACCAGTATATTGCTTTGAAAGAAAAAGATGAAAAAAAAAACAAAACAATGTTCTAATTGTGCTTTACCTGATCACACAGACAGTAATCTCAGAGTTGCTTCGAGTACGACTAAAGGAAACACTGGCATATTGATGTGAAGGCGACATGACAGTGAGAGTGAGAATAGGTGCAGCGTCTGCCATGACAGGAACAACAAATGTGTTTGTGAGGTGAAGAGAGGGTCAGGGTTCACTGGCTGGAATGCTGTGCCCCCACTGTCTCTCAGGTGTGCTCTGCCATCGACGCAATTAATGTTTCAGACTTCTGCGTCATGGATGGTGGGATATACTCATCACATTTCTAAATGCAGGTTTATAAAGCAAAAACATTCCTGATTGGGAGTTGCGTATATTGCTTGTCGAAAGGCGGCAAAAAAAATAGAAGAAAATAGTGATTTGTTACAGTGTTGTTGTTTTGCTGTCAGAGGAGTTGGATCATAAAACACTTCACTGTGGCATTTACAAGGTCATGAGAGAACAAAGTTGTCTGGTAAGATAACAGACTCTGAATCTGTTCTGCTACAAGGCTGAAGTTAGCCAGTTTGCTACCATGATGAAATTCTCAGCCTAAAAATGGGGGAATGGGGTCTTTTAAGTGGCATCTTCTATTAACAACATGTCAACTGAGATAAAAATAAACATTTTCTTTCACATAAATGGTGTCTCATAATAATGAAGCAGCATACAAAAACCTAAGCTAAAAAAAAGACTCATTTTTGTTTGTCATAGTCTTAAATTGTTAGAAACATTTTGACTAATGTGAAACTATCTGTAGATACATTTATCGCTTATTATCAACATGTTTCAAGAATTTTGCTACAAGAATTCAGTTGACTCAAAAGCAGCAGTTAGAGCTTGTCAAACAAATGTTATTATTAGAATCTCCATGTTATAATACAAAAAAAAAAACAAAACAAAACATTCTTCTTTTTTATGAGTTTCTGTTTCTGAGATGAGATTCAGACGTTTTGAGTGCTCCATCCTGAATCCCCAGTCTGGCCTGAATACTTAACTGGTAAAAAATGTCACAGGGTGAGTCTGATGCTTATTTTTCCATGGAGATGTGCCAAACCCAACTAAGACCACAGAAATGCTTACCTGGACTACAAAGAGGGTGTTTCAGGTAGTTCAAGAGCTAAATACTTTGTGGGCAAGAAGAGCTTTACTTCAGGTTGGCAACTCCATAGACATTTTACTTTCACAAAAAAGGTAAATAAGACACTCTAAAGGTAAAGGTAAAACTCCTTAAAACTAATATTTAATGTCCCCTTCTTTATCCTGACATGTTAGACCCATAGAAACAATTAATTTTTAAACTGTCTTGACCTCAAATTTTCAGAAAAAAGTCAAAAACTCCAACAGCACTGTCTTATTTGTCTACTAGTTTTCCAAAATGGGAGGCTATAATTTACAATGCTATCCACATTTATTGCAATACCTGATAAAGATGAGCAGAAAACAAAAAAATGAATCTGTTTCTTATTGTCGAATCATCATCCCAATAGAACTATTTTTTGCAATTTTCTAAAAGTGAGCTTTAAATATAATGTCCTCTTGTCTTTCCTATTTTGAAAGGTGGCTAAGCAACATATGCCCCTACATCACATTATATGTATACCCCAAGGAATAGAAAGTAATGAAGCACTCCTCCACACTCAGGTAAACTTAAAAAATAAAGCACATATTTTACAGTGTTGTACAGCAGTGGTCATACCCTTTATTTTCTCCACATTATGGAAAAGGGGAATAGCTGACAGCAGGGAGACCAACACCAGGGGCTTCATGTTCTTTTTGGCTAAAAAAAAAATCCAGAGATTAACCTATGTACTGACAGGTGCCAAGTGTGTGATGGGACGATGTAAAGAGTACTTTGGAGAGCTGATGAATGAGAAAAATGAAAGAGAAGCAGAAGAGATGACTGTTGTGGATCAGGAAGTAGCTGAGATATAAGTGTATAACAGGGTGCCAAGAGAAGAGCTGTGGTATTGCATGATAAGGTCTGGAGTGGCAGAGAAGCATGTTTGAGTGGTGCAGGATATGCATGAGAACTATGAGACAGCAGTGAGGTGTCCTGTAGGAGTGACAGAGGAGTTCAAGGTGGAGGTATGACTGCATCAAGGATTGCCTCTAAAGAGCCCTGCATGGTCAGGCTAATGTGCAAAAATCGACATTCATTCTTGCTGTTGCTTTTCCAGTTGTGTAATTGGTAAGAATACCATGGTCAAGTTTGTTTATGCGAGAAAGTGCTTGAACAGCAATGTTATCTAGCTCAGACTACTTAACTTCTAGAAACTGTTTTTTCAGCCAGAAAGTAAGATGGATAGATTTGAGGAGCTGTTGTCCAAGGTCGTGAGAAAGTATATACATCTGTGTGACTATTCCAGATCAGCCAAGATTCACAAATGGTGAGAAACTCCTGGATGGAAAGAGCAGAGACATTGTCCACAGAGGAAATTTTCCAGTTCATCCATCATTATTTTCTCCTCCTCCAAACTTGTGAACTCAAAAGTCATTCCTTTCTTCCATGATCGCTGAGCTTACTGTACTGTTGTAAACCACACCTGTATACGTCAAAGCAGCATGACGTATACTGCAGTGGGAGGGGTTTCACAGGAGCTTGGCAAGGTGAGTCTTGTGGACCTTGAAGAGTGTACGCAAAAACGAACGTCTTGCAACCATGTGACCAGTGTCGACTGTTTGACTTCTACCTGACCAATCTGGGCCCTTAGGCCCCTTCTTGTTTGCTTTAGAGATGGGCTGGGCTGACAGATGAGGTTAGACAGGAGTCTCCATGGACTATTATGTTTGCAGATGACATTGTGATCTGCAGTGAGAGCAGGACGCAGGTAGAAGAAAAGCAAAGGTGAAACTTTGTACTGGAAAAGAGAGGAATGAAAATAAGTCGCAGCAAGACAAATTACATGTGTGTAAATGAGAGGGGCACAAGTGAAACAGTAATGTTACAGGGAGTAGAATAAAGAAGGTAGAGGACTTTAAGTACTTAGGAGTGAACAGTGCAGAACAGCAGAGTGCAGGCCTGGATTGGCTAATCAGGAGGTTCTGGACAAATCCTGGTGGGCCAGTCTGACATTTGGGCAACAAGGGCCGATTTTATCTTTTTTAAATTATTATTAATGTTATTTTATTTATTTATTTTTTTATCAGGCCAGTGTGCAGTCATGGCACTGGGTTGATTATGTACACTACTACTGCTGTCACTTGTCTGCGTTAATTGTGGTGTTTTGTGTTGAAAAGCAGTATAAGTTGTAATGACTGTGACCACTTGGTGGTCACAGTCATTAAACAGATGCAGCTAAACGTGCAAAAATTGGCAGTTCTTCCATAGAAACAAGTTCGTCGTTACTTCAAATGAGGACAATGAATTAGGTAAGGCAAACCACTGTTCAATCAAGTCAATGAATTGTGTGGCGTCATGGCGTATAACATAACGTTGCATAATTTAAATATTTTTATGATATGATGAACCACAACTGTCTTATAGTCTGAAGAAAGATACAGCACCAAGCAGCCATGAGCCCATAAGTCCAGAGTGGACAGGTAGGATTTCTCATTCAGGGAATATTATTAGAATTAATATAATGAAGAATATAGTGTAGAACTGCTTTTTGTGAAAAGTGGCCTAAGATGCAAAATGATTCAGCTCATTACAACTGAATTGAATTGATCAGAGGACTTTGAAAAAATGAGATTTCTGCTGAGAATTATGACTTTTTAAAAAAGTGTGATTTATTCTCATGTCTTTTGACAATGATCCTGTAATAAACAAAGCTGCAGACACCAGTTCACTGCTCAGGCATATGTTGTTGTTTTAGGATTGTTTCTTTAAAACTGCTCTTATGCAGAGGAGAAAAGGATAATAGGGTCTGGGGCTGTAACAATTCATTGAATTATTCGAGGACCTCGATTTTTAAAATTTCTCAAGGCTTCGATAAATTATGTTTTACTATTTAGCGCACTGTGTTTCGGATGGATGATTATTTGTGTTGCGCAACACTCTCACTTCCGCCAATGAGCTGTTGACGAATGCTAAGTGCAATTAGCAGCTATGGGGGAAGATAGTGATAGACAGAAAGAAGAGCCGCCAAAAGAGACACAGCTCAATGCATGTACCGCAAAATGGAGTTAGCATCTCACAATAGCACGTCCTAAATGCTGCAACACCTCAGCAGGAAACAGAGTTTAGGTCAGAAATATAAAGTCCAACCCGACCCGCCCAAGCCTGTAAATATTGTGTCCCAACCTGATCCAACCCGACTAATTGACTCCAGAGGCTTGAGCCCGAAGTAAACCAAACAAATTATTTTAAAATACTGCAGTTTAAAATACTTCCAGACAGCTGTCTTTGTTCTCTGCGGGCTTAGTGTAATTTTCCCCGGTTTAGCTTTTGTTTAATATCTCCCAGCTTCATTTTGTTGCTTGTTGTACTTGACGTGAAAAAAAATAATAATAAAAAATAGATTAGAAATATCTATTTTATGAAAAAAAGTTGTTCATACTTCAAACTTGAGACTGAAAGTGAAGTGTAATATAAAAGGCAGCGTTTACTAATGCCTCAATTTAATTTAGCTTTTTAATTTTTAAAGGTTGATGTGAAATGTTTTATTTCTCATCTGTTTTTGTACTTGAAGTGTTTTTTCCATTCTTCAAACTTAACATTAAAAGTGATGTGTGAATTGTTTTGTATTTTAAGCTATAAAATGTTTTCTTATTAAAATGGATCCGAATTGTTTTACTAGTATTTTCTCTTTCATACATTTCTTTTACTAGCTTAAGTAGCTAATACAGAAGGAGGACATTTTTTATTTGATTACTTGAATAATCATCAAAATAATCGATAGATTACTCAAATAATCGTTTACAGCAGCGCTAATAGGGTCATTAGAAAGTTGTGTCATACTGTGAATAACAAACTTGCAGAGAACAGCCAATATTTTTTTAATCAATAGGATCAGATGTCCATGAACACTAATTTGCTTGACATTTCATATTGTAGAAAGGGGAATTCTAATGTTGTAGAGAATAGTGTTGGAGATTTGCCCTCTAAGTGATGTTCTTACATTTGTGGAGTCTAAGTTGTGATGGAACCATTTCCTTGAAGAAGAGATTATAGTGTTATAAGAAAGTGCAACCCTTTTTTAATGTGATATTTAATATTTTTATTTACTCTTTTATTTTTAAGGTTCGAATATCTCTGAAAACTCATTTGAACAAAATATAGATTTTGATATTGTTGAAAAGGATGTGCTGTAAAGAATATAGTTTGAGATGTGCACCCCTGCTGAAATAAATTTACATTGTAAAGCAACCCTTACATGCACTGAATTGGGAATAGTTTAGAAAAATGCGCAGAATTGCAAGGCTTTACAGAACAGCGCGTTATTGTGGACTTAACATGTAAGCTTATAATTACATGATTTTAATAATGATATGTCTGAAGCATGAAACTCCAGGGCTAAAAATGAGTCCCACTCCGGCCCTGGTGGAAAGTATGGAAAAGAGGTAAAGAAGAGTGTGCAAGCAGGTTGGAATGGGTGGAGAAAGGTATCAGGTGTGATGTGTGCTAAAAGAATATCACCAAGAATGGTAGGCAACGGTGTACAAGACAGTAGCGATACCACTCATGTATGATGTACAGACAGTGCCAATGAGGAAAAGACCATAGGCAGAACTGAAGGTTGTAGAACTCAAGATGTTGAGGTTGACTTTGGGAGTGATGAGGATGGATAGGATCAGGAATGAGTACATCAGAGGGACAGCTCATGTTACTGTTTTGGAAATATATTCAGAGATACCAAATTGAAAATTATTATATCAGTGTGAGGATGCTGAGCTTGGAGCCACCAGACAAGAGGCCAAGAGGAAGGAGATTTATGGATATGGTGAAAGAGGATATGAAGTTAGTTGACCCATGAGAACTTGTGACTGTAATTAAACTTTTGTGGCCCATACACAAAATTCTCACTGGAGTCAACAACTAACACTGCACAGTGGCTAAAAACACCTCCACCTCCACCATGTGGAAGCATGGTGGAGGCAGCAATATGATATGGGGATACTTTTTTCTTTTATCAGTGATAGGAAGCTTGTCTATTAGAGGGTGCAAAAGACTTGAGAGTGAGGCAAAGCTTCATTTTCTAGCGTTTTCCAGCACTTTTCCTGTGATGACCCTAAACATATAGCCAGAGCTACACTGGAATTATTTAAATCAAATCATATTCATATGTTAGAATGGCCTGATGAATAGCCGGACCTATATCCACTTCAGAATCAACGACTTGAAACTTGCTGTTCAATAATGCTCTCCATCCAGTCTGACTGAGAATAAGCTATTTCACTCTAGAGATGTGCAAAGCTGTTAGAGACATACCCCAAAAAACTTGCAGCTGGAATCACAGTGAGTGGTGGGTCTTCAATGTACTGTCTCAAAGGAGCGAAATACAAATGCTTTTGACACTTTCTGATTTTTACTTATTTATTTTTTAGTTTGAAAATATGTCCTTGCCCTTCACAGTTATGTACTATTTTGACAAATTATCACATAAAATTCCATTGAAATACACTGATGTTTGAAAATGTAATCTGACACAATATAAAAAAAACTTGATGGAATATAGATATAGTTGTAAGGCACTGCATGTCACTAATTAATGTACATTGCATGGTGCAAAAGAATTTACCTGAATTCCAAATGTGTCTTTATCAATAAACAGCCTCGGTGCTTGATGGACATAAGAGAGGACACATGCTATACAAAGAGGACATAAAAAATAGACAGACAGCAACTGTCATGAGTCCTTGTTCCTCACCCCATCATTCCTCTGAAGGCACTCGAGACAACTGAACTGTGTCAGCTTTTTTTTTGTTGTGGAAAAAAAAAAAAAACGCTTTCTGTGTTCACTTACATGGATTAGGATTAGATTTTCATTCTTCAGGTTGTCAGCCATAACAACAGCATGTCTTCACACTGGAGTGTCTGCCTCTGCGTCATCAAGAACCGCTGGGAAAACAGTGGCGATGTTATGATTGCTGAAATAAATTAACAGCTTTCTTTTGAGGTCTCTGCCTGTGTTTCATTTTAACTGCAACAAGGATTGCAGAAGTTGCTTACAGGTTATGTCTACAAGTGTAATTAAATGTCGGTTGCACTTGTAAATGTGTTTAAGAAAGGACTAAATTCCTCTTGGATTGTTTAGACATATTTATTAACGGGGTGAGACTCGCCTGTGGTGAGTTTAAACCGTTACGTAAGGTATGGAGAATCCTCCTGTCTTCCTCTGTAAACTGCCGCACTAAAGCAACAAAGTAATTTATGATAAAAGTGGAATGTAACACTAGTTCTTTGTGGAATAAAATGACCCTGCTGACATTAACTAATATTAGTTCACACAAACAAATAGTTTCTCTCTATTTCAACCTGGGTGTTTGGGTAGGTCTCAGCATGTTTGAAAAGGTTGTTCCCTGCAACACACTTTACTTGAGAAACAGCCAGAGAGGCTCAGCAGTGAAGACTTTTTTCCTAGAATTAGAAAACCTATAGCAGTGTTAGCTAGTTTGTGCCCAGAGAAGCCACTTGTTCTTGTGTGATAAGCTGGAAACACACCTGAGTGATGAGTCATTTTATCGAAGAGCTGGGACCAACTAACGTGCTATTATCAGGCTGTTTGGGAAGAATGTGTTTAATGGAGGCTTGTTGGAGGCAGAGCACGCTCCTCCTTGGGTCTAAACCATATGGAGGCTATGTGTCAGGGTTTCAGGCCAAAAAAATCAGAGGCTTCTTCTGAAAGAAATCTGGGGCTGTGGGCACAAAACATCAACACCGGCTGCTTATTCTGCTGTGGGATTCAAGGCAATCAAGCAAATAGGAGCCGAACAAACTTGACACGGTACAAACTATTAACACTACACATTGATTGTCAGGCGCATGCTGTTTGAGCCTCAAATGATTTCCTTTTGAATATATTTGCATTTAGTCTTTAACAGCTCAATAACTTTAAGCCCAAAGAGAACACTTGAGAAGGTCTGGATTTTAAAAATAAAGTTAGCAGAGCAGCAATGTTACAAAAGCTGGTCTTTGAATTCTCAACTAAGGCTACGTTCACACAGCAGCTCTTGATGCTCAATTAGGTTTTTTTGCTGAAATCCCCTTTTCTTTTTCTATTATTTTTGCATGGTCATTCCTACTATTAATTAAATGTGACTGCAATCAGACTTCTATATGAGTGGTTTATGACCTCAAAGTGACCCAATTTGCTCCTTCTGGCTTGTTCTAGTGCAGAGTTATGATGCATGTCTCACATTAATGACGTAAAAATCGGATAAAATGCGACATGACCGTTCTGAGTGCAGATGCTTTGAAAACTATCTGATACGTATTCCATTTAGAACTACATATCGAAGAGGCAGAAATCGGATTTTTTTTTGGGGGGGGGGTTGAATAAATCAGAATTGAGCCGTTCAGACTGCCATGAAAAAGTCAGACATTGGTCGCATATGGGCACAAAAAAAAAAAAAAAAAAAAAAAAAAAAAAATTTGAATCACATTTGCCCGGTGTGTAAATGTTTTTCCATCTTTAATGTGACATCTGTCCTGTACAATCATGCTGAAAACCAAACAGATCTGTTGAAAAATGTAAAAACTAATGAGCAGTAACAGCCTGGTTGCATAGGCGTGTACACTATAAAACAAAATACCTTGCTGAACCACATTTTGACTCTGATTCAGCATCCCATATGCTGGCTTCGTACTATTTACTCACTCTGTCTTGCAAGAGTTCCCTAAGTCTACTACGTTGTGCACACTGTCCTCATGTGACCACACAATTTTGTCGAACTTAATTTTGGACTTTGGTTCAGCGATCCCAAAACTTTAATTGAAGTCCTTCTTTGTTTTGTATTTGGATATATGGTGGGACTATGCTGCCACCGACCTGTTTCACCGTTGTCATGGAGTTAATTCTGTGAAACCTTCAGTTTCAACTACAAATTATTCATCAGGAGGCAGTTGATTAAAATGTATATTTCAATAAATCCACGATACGATGAGCTCAATAATGATTTGAACCAATGTTCTAATGTGTAGAAGTCAAATAAATCAGGTC
This sequence comes from Anableps anableps, assembly GCA_014839685.1. Taxonomy (NCBI): domain Eukaryota; kingdom Metazoa; phylum Chordata; class Actinopteri; order Cyprinodontiformes; family Anablepidae; genus Anableps; species Anableps anableps. Next base: position 21,452,219 of record CM026076.1, read on the forward strand.
AGTAATTACTATGGCAACTTCACCTCTGAGGATTCATATACTTTGGGCCTTTTGTATAGTGTTATTAGTATTTTGAGTTAAATCTGTATTTGTAAAAACTATTCCAAAAACAATAGTAAGGTGTTGTCAGCAGTCAGACTAATAAAAATCTAATTGCTAGGCTAATTAATCATCAACCTTCTTGTAACAGCTAATGCAAATGTGATTTAATGCTGCACAAAAAAATCCTAAAAGAATCTGTAGAGGATAAAAGAACATCTAAAAATAACTGACTCCTGAGGAATGAAGGCTTATAAATAATTTCAATTTTTGTCTTTTTTAATTTATTAGATAACACCCCATCAATAATGCTGCAAAACAGTCTTTCATGATAAACATAACAAAGCAAAATAAAGACTTTTTTTTTATTATTATTTATGATAATTATGCCTCTTTGTTGTCACAAAATTCCTATTATGAAATAAAAAGAATAGTTAAACAACACCTGAGAAACAAAAATGTTTCCTTTAACCACACTCTTGAACACAAATGGGTTGAATTGTCCTCCACTAGCCTGTATGCATTATGAATGAGCTGGAGGTGAGCTGAGATTTAGGCTAATGGCCATGTCAGAAAGAGGTCATCACAGGCCTTCAGCAAGATAAAAGGTTCTCTCTGCTCTCCATACGTCGCTCTGGAAATGTTCCTGTGTTACATCAAAGCTCTCTGGGATGCGTTGAGTGCATTCTCTGAATATCTGGTAATCCAAACCTGGCTTGGTCTTTAAAGCAAACGTCTCCTTTGCCAACGGGAACATTGCATCATAACATCAGTAATCTGGTTCTTCTACTTTTACTTCTAGCAAAGGCAAAGTTATGTTAAATTTAATCGTAAAAGCAAAAAAATGAATGAATGAGTAATAAATAAATGAATAAAAATAAATTAAAAAACAGTCCAGTTTACCTGTCATAGTATTATTTTTTATCACAATAGATACATATATTTAAAAAAAAAAAATTAAGATATGGTAAAACTACATTAAGGTGGTCTGGATTAAAAATATATTTAGGATTTAATAGTTAAACATGACTGGCAATAAATATAAAGAGTTTATCATTTCCCTATGATTTGCAAAAGCAAAGATAAGTGTTTTGTTTCGCATCACAGAGCGCCACAGAAAATCATTTCTGCCTGTGGCCATCAGACTTTACAATGCCCAATCTAATTTTTCTCTCAACTCATTTATAGATCTATTTACAGATTAACATATTTCCATGTACATGCTTGTTATTTTATTTATTTATTTATTATTTATTTATTATTATATACATTCAGTCATTTAAATTACTTACAACATCATATATATATATATATATATATATATATATATATATATATATATATATATATATATATATATATATATATATATATATATATATATATAATATATATATATATATATATATACTATATCTATATATATATCTATCTATATATATATATATCTATATATATATATATATATATATATGTATGTATGTGAAAAGTTTCAAGAGGTTTGAAGATTTTTGCAAAGCACTGTATGTACAGTTGCATACAGACTCTTATATGCCATTGCCACATGCCTGTGTGTGCAGGATTCTCAGCAAACTAAAAGCAAACTTGACACAACACAAAGAGAAAGATAACATAAAGCGTCTGGAGCTAGCTTGGGACAACAGTAGCTCTTGCGAAAGCATCTAAAGATAGACACAGGCTGTGATATGAACTGCAGTAAATAGAAATGATGTTGAGCACTTGGAGAGAAAGGGTCATGAGGTGCTGTAGTTCAGGCTCCTGCAGTTATATTGCTTTTCAGCCTTTACAGAGATCAACTCCTCCCATGATACTGTGACCTAAAGACCTGTTTCCATGGAGTGTAGTTTTTCACTTCAGATTTCTGTGGTTATTTATTTGATGTTCTGTGCAGCTGTTGGTTAGAAAGTACTTCTTCATAAAAAAAAAAAAACAAACAAACAAAAAAAAAACTCTCCTTCCAACATGGTCTTGCACCTTAAAAGGCCTCTGCACATTCCTGACTCAGCTGGACATTCAACAGGCCACCACTTGCAGCACATGTCAATAGAATCTGCAGGTTACCAACCCCCAACCCTCTCCAATGCAAAACCAGTTACCGTCATCCTGAACTGGAAGGTGCAGTAAAAACAAGGCTCAGACTCACTTACGAAACCGGTTATTAAATACTGTCAGGTCATAAATGAAAGAAACAGCGGAGGCAAGGAAAACTAGTTTTGAAAGATGAGCTTAAAATGAAAAATCTGACAACGGACTAAACAGAACCTGCTGTACTAAACAGCTAACAGTAAAGCAAAGATATTGGAAAAAGTGAAGATAAGTTAAAGCACCAAATGAGAGACAGATGTGTCTGACTGACTTTAGCCCATAGCTGTGATGAGTGACGTGTGTGTGTGTGTGTGTGTGTGTGTGTGTGTGTGTGTGTGTGTGCGCTCACAGTGGGAACAGAGAAGCCTGGTGTCCTGTCTTCATCTGTCACTTTCTGAGGCTGCACAGTGTGGGAAACATGCCCACACTGAGGCTTTTGTCACATCTGCTATTTTTATAAACCCATCAGAAATTCTTTTGTTTTTCTCTGGGGCTTTGTCTCACTCTTACTTAGATTAGTTTAAGTCGGTGCATTATGGCCATTGAGAGCTTGAGTGCTTTTCTAAGTTCTTTTTTAGAAAACGTGGAGCGACTGATAAAAAAAAATAACATCATTAATTTTGTTAGAAACCAATCTGCTTTGATGTTTGATTTAAGAATCCATCCTTCAGCAAGAAGGAGCTGTCTCACTGTTGATTCTGTGCAAATGTAATTTAAAGATTTGCATATCAAAGACAGCAGTGCTAGATCTTATGAGCTTGCTCCTCTTGGGTTTGTTGTTGATTTGGGTTGCGTTGCAGTTGCCTGGTAGCCAGTGTCAGCTTCTTCAGGAATCATTTACAATCAACGTCACATGGCGCCAAAGGGGCGAACTGGCCAGGCCTCCATTGGAAGCTCCTCAATAAATTAATTATAACAATTCAACTGGTCATTTCTATATAAAGCATTTGTTTATGTAAGATATAATAATGGAAACAATGAGACATTATTTCCCTTATGAATATCTAAAACACAAGCTCTTATAAAACAAATGGTATAAAAAATGAGTCAAACAGTTTCTCCACAGATTTTCTGTACAATTGAGGACAAGAGACTGGCGAGGCTGCTACTTTTTCTTTATTTACCTCTTTATTGCCTCTGTGATGCTGGACTTCTCATCCATGATTCCTCATCTGAGTGAAGAAGGTTTACATCCAGGATTTTCACAGTTTTCTGGTCTGGGCCATTTGTGTCCATGTTAACACAATCGCAAGATGGAAATACATCAGCAATAACGTCAGTACTTTTGATACCGATCTAAAGTGGAGTAAAAGTATGTTTTCTAATAAGGTGAATATAGGGAAGCTGCCCAGTAGTGTTAAGAGAAAATAGCCTGCAAGTATAATGCTTCCACCTCCATGCTTGAGTTTCAGGCTGGTATTCTTTGGGTCATACTCAGCTTTTCTGCTCCTCTTAACACAGTGAATCAAACTGATACCAAATAGCTTGATTTTGATCTTATCTGGTTACGTAATTGTACTCCTAAATTTTATCTGTATCAAATAGATGTTGAATAGCAAACTTAAGAAAAGCCTCTATGTGTAGTTGTGGTAATCCTTCAGTGTTTTATCTTCATGTCAGCAGCTGTCTCTATATTACCAAACCTCTTGCTGATGGTTTTGTACATTCCAGCCTTCTGATTTACTATCTTGTTCCTAATGTCTTTTGAGATCTTTTTGGTCCTACGCATGGCAGTGGAGAGGCGGCAAATGAAAAAAATGATTCTGTAGACAGTCTGTGCTTCACACACATATGGGAATGAGATCAGGATTACCTGTAATGGATTAACTGGCTCACTGATTGCATTCTGTGCAACTCATATACACTCGACCTTTCTGTCAAAGCCAGGGTTGGTGCTGGGTTGGAGGAAATCCAGTGCTTATTACTCTGTCATGAAATACAGTTTTTAACTTTAATGCAATAACTTTCACATGTACTTTCATGTGTCACTGTCAGTTTATTTATATAGCACATAAAAGCAACAGATGTTGACCAAGGTGCTGCACAATTCAATTAAATAAAACAAGATAACAACAATAAGAACAAGAAAAATATATTTAAAAGTAAAGTTAAAACTAAAACAAATATACTCCATAACTATCATTATAAAAGAAACTCAAACTTTGTTTGAATCAAACGCCAAAGAATAAAAATGGGTCTTGAGCTAAGATTTAAGAGTCTCGACAGTCTCATCAGTCCGTACAGGAAAAGGTAAACCGTTCCAGAGTTTATGAGCACAAATTGCAAAAGCCCGATCACTTCTGAACATCTAAGAGAAACTGGTTGGTTGACCAAAGTGCTCTTACTGGAGAGTGGATGTTAAGAAGATCACAGAGACATGATGGGACCAAACCTTTTAAAATTTTAAAAACAAGCAATAAAATCTTAAAATTAAGTCTAAAACAAACAGGAAGCCAGTGAAGAGAAGCTTCACCGGAAATATGTGGTCTCGTTTTTAGTACCTGTTAAAAGACGAGCTGCTGCATATGATATTCTGTTTTTTTCTTTCTGTTAAAAGAAAAAATGCTCATAAATAGTTAATTTCTCTGTAGCACACCTAACTTATGAAAATAGCAGAGGATTATATAATTATATGTACTGCAATACTCATTCAGGTAAGACAATGTCTGCACATGCAGTGTAAAAATCCAACCATGTTTGATGGATGAGAGTATATCAGCATTCACAAGTGAAGGAGAGAAAACATTGGAGGATGACTCAGCCTGAAAGGCCTTTGGGAGATATTTGGCAGAAAGTCAGGCATGGCTGCTGGGAAACAATCAGTTTTTATGTTCCAGGTGTGATTGTTCTTCATTTGCATGTACCGCTGTCAATCAGAGGTTAAAACCTCCAAAATGGGAGCCCTCTACAGGATCATTAAGGCAAGCGGCATTACTCTGTGTTTAAAGTAGATATTAGAGAGAAACATATGTTAAATCTCTATCTGAGGTTTATTATTTACTCACGAAAAACATGTGAGAAAATCTGGTCTTCAAGCCACTTCTGAAAAATGCATAAGTAAGTAATTGATTTTTAAATGTTTGACAACTTGAAGGTTGTTTGATGGAATAAAATTTATTTAGATGAATTTTGCTATTTTTCTAAACTACAACTCTGAATCCTACAAAGCTGGATGTTATCCAATGATTTGCTCAGGAACCAAACATGCAGGGTGGGATCCCTATTTGCTGCAACAGCCTCAGCTGCACTCTCTATATTTGGTCATTATTTTGTCTTGAGTAATTTTGCAGCCCGCTGAGCAAACATGACAGTCACACACACAGGGTTGCATAAGAGTCTGCTCTTTGCTGACATTTCCCCTTTCACCTGCATTCAGTCCAAATGCCATCCCAAAGATAAAAAAGCTCCAGTGTCGTCTTAGTTCAAAGACAAATTCCCTCCCTCTGCAGCTGTTAGAGCCTTTTGGAGCTGGAAAATGATCCACATGTAGGAGTGAGGCGGACTCAATGTAAAGCATCACAACAAAAGCTGTTGCAAAGCATCATCACGTGTGCTTCATGCCAACGCACAGAGAATATTAAAAGGGGTAAACAGAACTGAAGAGGGAGGGCTGCCATTGAAAGACAATTCAATTGTCTGCTTTACTTCAAAGTCTGCAGCCTGACATTACTGAAGGGAGATTGAAAATCTGCTTAGGCTCAGACTCAATACACCTGGAAACAAGAATATTTGATTTAGAAAACAAAAAACAATACATTTTACATTGAGAAATCACTGAGGCTTGAAATGATGAAGAAGTTTTATATATATATATATATATATATATATATATATATATATATATATATATATATATATATATATATATATATATATATATGGTATGATGAATATTAAGGTAGTGAAACAGGTTTGATAATGACACCCCTACACTGACTGTGTGATTTTTGCACAAATATAACAGTAAGTGTTAAGGTGTTCATTAGTGAGTTTTAGAGGTACTGGTTGGTTGCTTTTCACACTTTTGAAAAGCAACAGAGCATTTTAACACCTTGAACTAGGTCGCCCCCAGCACTTATACCACCATGGTAAACCATAACAGGTGAATGTTTTCAATGGAAAAGCTCCATCAACCTGTATGCTATACCTCCACGCAGCAAATAAAGCAAATGGATAGTAAACATTCAGCATATTCATAAATCACTAGTTGTGGGGAGTAAAATGAGAGCTTAAGGTAAATAAATATAAAAAAATCCTGTGGTGCTAAACAAGTGCAATCTCTTATTTTTTTTTACTTATAACTAAACAATACATGATGCCATCATTGAAGTTATAGTTGTTGTTTTATTTTTGCTCTCCTGCCCACTTCAGCTAGCTAGTTGAATTTTATGATGTGGACAAAATAAACCCTTAGTACAGCCAAAATGAAAGACTTTAAGTCAAGTCAAGTTTATAGCACATTTCAGCAACAAGGCAATTCAAAGTACATGATGAGAACATAACACAATAAACAACAACAAAAAACATTACATCACAGTGGTAAAATAAAGAGACGTAATAAAAAGTTGTAATCCAGACTAGAATTAATCTATATTCCAGTTAGTAATCATCAAAGGCAACTCTTAGCAAATTAGTTTTTTGTCTTGATTTAAAGGAACTCAGTGTTTTGCCTGTTTTGCAGTTTTCTGAAAGTTTGTTTGAGATTAGTGGTGCATAGAAACTGAATGCTGCTTCTCCAGGCTTGGTTCTGGTTCTGGGGATGCAGAGTAGACTAGAACCAGAAGACCTGAGTGGTCTGGAAAGTTGATACAACAGATCTTTAATATAAGCCATTCAGTGATTTATAAACTAACAGAAGTATTTTAAAGTCTGTTCTCTGAGCTACAGGGAGCCAGTGGAAGGACTTTAGAACTGGGGCGATGTGCTCTATCTTCCTGGTTTTAGTGAGAACATGAGCAGCAGCATTTTGGATCAGCTGCAGCTGTCTGATTGACTTTTTAGGCAGACCTGTAAAGACACTGTTGCAGTAATCAGTGCAACTAAAAAGAAACGCATGGATGAGATTCTCTAGATCTTGTTGAGACATTAGTCCTTTGATCCTGGAAATGTTCTTCAGGTGATAGAAGGCTGACTTTGTAATTGTCTGTATGTGTCTCTGAAGGTTCAGGTCTGAGTCCATCACTACACCCAGATTTCGGACCTCATCAGTAGTTTCTTCCTGTGATAGCTGAAGCTGGTCTTCAAACTGATGTACTACCATCGTGTTTATATGAATGTCATCTGCAGCTGTATTGCTCTGATATGAAATGGAAAAAGGGATTATACAGTTAAACCATCATATTTCTTTTTAATTAAAACAATTTGTGTGTGTGTGTGTGTGTGTGTGTGTGTGTGTGTGTGTGTGTGTGTGTGTGTGTGTGTAAAGCGTATATTTTGTATAAAGCAAAATATTGCTGTTAATCTTTGAGGGGGTAATGTTACATAGGCACCGCATAAAGTTATGAATCTTTCATCTAACTACTTCCAGCCTTATCCACAAGCTGGAGTTGACTTTGGTGTCTGCTCAGCAGCCAGAGATCAGTGTGTTGGTTCAAGTGTGACGCATCAAAATCATGCTTCAAGGTGGAGTGACAACATGACTGTGATGTCCGCTTTGCCAGCAATGGTGTCAACAGATGGCACAGAAACAGTTCTATCAGTCATCAGACTATCCCCTCAGTTTGAGTGAGCTGACATTTTGACATGTTGCATCACACGTCATTTTTTAAGACAGCTGTGCTTGGCAAAAAGCAGTGCAAGATTACTGATGGCAGGGTTAGGATAAGAATAGAGAGTTCCCCTACTTAACAGCAGAGACCTGTGTAATCAGGCTTGAAGAGAGACCCCAAACACTGAAAATCACCACCTTGTGATATTGGCTGTAGTGGCTGCCAGTCACTGAATCATCTCTCTAGTGTTAGCTGGAGTGAAACTGCTGTGCAATTCCAAGCAGCCAGAGCCTTCAGGGGAGTGCTGGCACAACTGACAGAGCGTGGCAAGATGAGCAAGCTCTGGAGCGAGGATAAACTCAATAGGGTGGTGGAGTAGGTGGGCGGCTGGTGATGCAGCCACCTCTTTAAGTCCCAATCATTTTGTGACCTCTGGAGATGCAGTGAAAGCCTCATGGTGAAGCATTGTGTCTTACCATCACTGAAAATGTGTGTGATGAAAATGACTGCTATTATTACAGCTGTGATTGGCTTCAGCCTCTGTACTCACATTCATTCAGAACTTTGAGTTCCTCGATTATGTCCCATCTCCAGGGGGAAAGCTTGAAATGAAAGTGCGGGAGGGTAAAAGCTTCTTTGCTACATGTGGCCTGGCCATGGATGTTTGGATGCGTTACACATAGAAGGACTAAGCAGTTCATGTTTAAAGGGCATTTTACAACTTTTCCTTTTCAACCGTGTTCAGGCTTGTAGATCATGGTAATTATATTTGTTAACAAGTAAAAAGCAAGAAGGAAAAATCAAATTTACTTTTGGATTCCCACAACTGGGGCATCAGTGCATAACAAAATGTCAAAAGTGATATCAGATCAAATTTGATAATTTTATTCATTTGATTTGATGAAGTAAAGATTTATGTACTGATTTAATCAGTGACAAAGAGGACAGCAGAAATGTTGTCTTAGAGCAATAGCTTGGAAACTTTCCAAACCGGCACCCCATGGAGGGATTTAACAGGACTTGGTCGTTCTGTCAGAGACCAGTCTGCCTCTAATACCCCACAGATACTTTCATGTGATTCGCAGACATTTGCAGACATTTACCACTGAAAGGTAAAAAAAAGGAAAATACTGCTTTTAAAGAAAACATTTTTTTAATACCCAAAAACAACAGGTTTGGCTGTGTGCCCCCTGCTCAAGTTATCAGTAGTAGCTTCAGAATAAGCTGTGCTGTGTTTGTTGTCTTAAATCCAATATTCAAATTATTTTATATTCCTGAGGCTATAAGTGTTCCTAGCAGAGAGTCCCCTTCATCTGTTTCCTATATGATCTTTGAGGCAAAGGTGTTCACTCCATCCTTTGTCCTGTGACACCAATAGGTGGCCTCTCGTTCAGTGGACATAAAAGAGGGGTTTTTGTCCTTTTTGTCTAGAAAGGAGTCTGTTCTGTCATTACAGTGAGAAATTTTCCAAACTGTGCTTTTACAGATGCTTTACTATCATACATCATCTTGTTTTGATGTACACAACTCAAAATGCTCTTTTTGCTTCACCAAACTGTGCTTTCAAACATTTTGAAGAAGCATTGAAAAGGCTGATTATGATTTATCCATGTTTAATACTTTCAAGATGTATGTGTTTTCTGGCTCTAAAGTATAAAAATACATGTACTTTAACCTTACATAGCAGTCATGTGTATTTGTCTTTTGTCATTAGCTATCACTGAGAAAAGCATTGCAGTGTAACACAATATTGTGCACACGGTGGCAGTTTTATTAGCCAAATCTCCTCTTTCTCATACCACTCACTTTCTGAGCTAACCATTAATAGACAATAGACTATTTCCACTTCAACAACATTATCTCCCCCAACTAAGTATGGTATTAGGGTGAAGGACCACAGCACTACTGAGAATAGAACAGAATTTTCTTCTAAACCCATGAATCAGACAGATGTTGCTTCTGGCACTATGTTGTATTGAAAGAGGGAAAGTTCCTCTTAACTAAAAGATATTGAAACATGATACTGTCATGTTAATGTGAAAATAATTTCCATACACACTGAAGGACAGTGAGTAGAGGTTTTCTTTAGTAACGTGACAGATGTAGCATCGAGAGTAGCCAGATTGGAGAACAGGCTGCTGCAGTCTGGATGCCAGAGCGTTGCATTCTTTGTCATGTTTTCACAGTATTCATTCTTTAATGAATACTGTGTAAAGTGATTTACAGCATAAAATTTAAACAGTAAACTCCCCAAGACAAAAGTCAGCACTACGAACTCCACATTTCACTGCTAACTACATTGAGAGTATCACTTTGGCCTACTTAGTGAAGTCCACTAAAGCATGAATATGTTTACATCACAAACCTCCTCCTCCCTCATTTCAGTTTGTATGGTAGTAGTGTGTGGGAGTTTGGCTGGACAGGCCAGCCCTGTCTCTCTGGGCTGCCAGCTAAGTCTCGAGTGGGCTGCGGAGCTAGCTCAAAATAAATATGTGCCCCCTTTCAACCAAGAAATTATCAGGACTTCTTTCTCTTTTGGCAGGAATCTGCACAATCCTCCACTTAAACCTTCAAGCAAAAGTTTCCTCACCGACCGAGGTCATGATCTAAATAGTTGTATTTGGGTCTTCCACACCCCAAGAGGTTGCTATGGTCGGAATTCACAATGATCACCCAGCAACAGGTCGAATTGTGACAATTTAAAAGACCAAATACAGGACATTGCTAGATTAGCTGAGTGAAACTGGGGTAGCTTTTGACTTTTGTGAAAAAAATTACAAGAAAACAGCTTTTCACCAAATTACATCGAGTTTTAACGAAGTATTTAAATAACATTGTGTTGATGCTTCATTTATTTGTATTTCCATTTCTAAAGAGAAATGTTAGAATATCTAAAATGAAATGTACACATTCTCAGACATTTTTAGTTCTCTTTTTTGACATTTTAGCTTTTTGTTTATTTTAAACTTAAATAATCACTTTGTAAGGATGGAGAACGCTAATCGCCATACACATGTAAGTAGCACATAGAAGCATAGAAACAAAAAAAAAAAAAAAAACAACAACCTAATCATCGCAATTAGATGTTCATTTTCTAGTCCAGTGGTGCCCAAAATCACCCAGTTGACAGTACTATTTTTTTTTATCAAATTAAAAATGCAAAATAACTGTACAGTGAATTATTTTCTTTTTTTTCTGTTTAGCAATAAATGAAACATGCAACATTTTAATGAAACAAAGTAGAAAACATCAAATTATTGTGGACTGGACAAAAACAATTGCACAAAGAAACATGACAAATAAAAGAAAAAACCTTGTGTTATTTCTAACATTTGCCATTTGAGAAAACATAAATTTGTCATTGAAAATCTCCTCCTAAAATTACAAATACTGCCCATCTCCATTTGCTGAAGGGCCAAACAATCCTCTTATTAAATTTACTACACTGATGTTTTCTTCTCTCCGGAATCCAACTCTACTCCCTGGCAGCTGTATTTGTATTTATTGCCAGCTTGTTTTTTGACAAGTACTTTTGACACATTTTTGTACTCCTTATAAGTTGGAAATACGTCAAGAATGGATATTTCTCTCAGTTGAATCAGTCTTTAAAATACAGAATCTAGATTTTGTGTTCCTCCAATTCAAAGCACTTTGAGAAACTATTTATCATAAAAATATAACCTTTGTTTGTAGGTTCTTTAATTTAAATACATAATTTATAGATTGATTAAAAGATGCCAAATGTTGACTCAAATGACAATGAGACAGTGAAACATGATGACTATATCAAAGCGAAGCAAAATAATCACTTAAATTACAGGCCTTTTACAGTCAATAAAGGATTACAGTCCAAAAAAAGTTTGTTCCTGTTTCCAAATAATAATTTTTAAGTTGAAGCAGGCATCTGTACCAGCACGGGGAACATTAAGAAAGGGGCGGCCAGATGTAGGCCACTAATAATGTCCCCAGTGGCACACCTAAAGCAAAAGACATAGGAGAATTTTATTTTGCTGTCTACATATATAGGCATAGTTCAGGGGCTGAGAGTTGGATCAGGAGTCCATTCAAAGGTGAAGTGCTGTGAAAGATAAAAACTTGATAATATCTGCTCATCAAAAAAGTTTTAACATCAAAATAACCTGAGTAAATACAAAAACTATAGTTTCCAAATGATGTTTTCATTTACAAACCGAAAGAAGCTAACGGTTGGTGATAACTGACAATCAGCCATCTCCATTACTGTGGCTCACTCTTCTTTGTAGAATTGTTTGAATTTCTCCCTTTTTTCAGCATGAACAGTCTGTTTAACATCATGCCATATCCCCTTAAACAGGTTTAACTCTGGGCTTTGATTAGGCCACTCCTAAACCTTCTTTTTGAGGTGCAAGGTGCAACTCTACTAAATGAGATTAACCAATTGAAGTGACTCAATGTCTCCATCTACTGGCTATTTGTAGATCTCTTACATCATTTTTTTTTTTTCAGCACTTTGCAAGTATGGGATGTATTTCAACTCTACAAAATCAGTTAATGTGTTTCCCAATGATTTTTTTTTTTTTTTAATGAAAATCTAACTTCTCAATTCTGTTTAAAAATTTTACTTGGTTGCGCAAAGGAACCAATTCATTCTAAAAAAAATCGGACACAAAATTCAACCTCAGCCGGAATTTAAAACGACTGTCTCTAAATGCAACAACAAAGACAAAAAGTCAGTGAATAAAATTGAGATTTTTGAGATCACCAATATGGCAATAATTTATTCAAAGAGCCTTACTGAAAAATGTGTGGAAAGTGATGCATTCTCCCTCAGAAAATATACTGAAATAATCTCTTCATTTGTTCTTTGAGAAGCTTTCCTGGAAATGTAGGGCATTTTTCAAATGAAACCCATTAAATGTCAATGATGTAATTTGCCCTTTTGAACATTTAGAAAATATAGTTTGTGTTTATTTACATTATATATTGTATTCTAAATTCTGTACACAAAAGCAGAAATATGTTGGGTCACCTCATGTCTTGGTATTTTCACACTGGATAGAACTCATATTCATCAATGCTGAAAAACAAGAAAAGCTGTACATTTTTCCAAATGTTTTTTTTCCCCAGAAACTATTTAATGTCACCCTGAGATCCCCCTCACAGTTATATATTGATCGTATCTGGTGTTTATCTTATCTAGATTTGTTGTTTTCTCAAAAATTTCAAATAAATCCATTTCAAAACAGTAAAATAAAAACACAAAAAAAAACTGTTGTGTAAGAAACTGACAGTAATCTGATAATAAAACAAATACTTTATTGTAAAATGTTTTACTCAAAAACATTCCAAATAGATCCTTTACCTTACCATATCTTACAAATATCTGGCTTACACACACAAAAAAAAACGTGTAAAGTGGGTAAGAACTTTACAGATAGAAATGCAAACTTAACGTTGATTTCTTGGAGACAAAAACATAAAAACAAAAACTTGATTGGCGAATTAAATATAGCTTTCATCTTAGTCCAAACACTGAAACTAAATTAGACAGCTGTTTGGATTAAATGGCATCTGAAGTGAAAAATATGGCCACAATGTCAGGGGGAGGCTGGTTCTCTTTAAAAGCTAAGAAAATATTAATAAAAGTGAAATGATTTCGACTCCACTGCAATCTGAAATATTAATACTCCTGCTGGTTTCGCTTTTAAAAACAAGGGTCATTTCTTCACCAAGAACTTACGCAAACTATTATTCATACTTGTTTGAAATTTGCCTCATCTAAAGATTAGTGCACATCTTTGTCATCAAAGCCACTGAATACAATTTGAAACTAAAGTTCTGCAGCATGATTTAAGTTTTCCCTTACACATAAAAGTGTAATACTCTTGAAAGTTCAGTCTGGTACACAAAGAAAAATTAACTATAATACACGATTTGGATGGATATGGACACATTTTCACATTCACAAAAAAAAAAAACAACAAAAAACAAAAAAACAAAAACTAACAGACATTTACGATTAAATAAATCATCAGTTCTGTGCAGCAGCGATGTAAGATTGTTCCCCACAAACAAGCTCCAGAGGATTGTTGATGCACCTGTCTTCAAACTGCAGGACAGCAGCTTGAAAACCAAAACAATGACACATACATATAAACTAAGCTCAAACTTAACAAGGATATATTCAGAAACTTTGCCCAAAGCTTCATTGTTCTGTGTTGCTTTAAAAGGTTTCAGCGTCTGCATGCTGACGATCTGATTTGAAACCGAGACTCCGTGTGGGGAACAAAGGAGGGGCTCAGCTGCAAGGATGCACAAGACATGTCCGGATCCAGAAAAAACAGCTCTTATCTCTGCACCTGGGAGATATCTGTTATCGGATGGCCAATTAGGAAGCGGTGATTCTCAGATAACTTTGTCTAAGAAATTAGCAACTGTGATCTGGCTTTGAATGAGGCTCATGCTGGTTAAAGACTGACTGGTAAAAAAAAAAAAAAAAAAAAAAAAAAAAAAAAATGTTCTAAACTTAAAACACAGTTAACAGTCACGTTTTCTGTTACATGGATGTGGTAAAGTATTAGTTTACAAACAGCATATTGAAATCACTGCACTTATATTTGGGAAGATCGATCTTCTGGTAAGGCTAAGCGTCTGTTTTTGTTTTATACATTCATAAGAACAGGACTTGCAGTGGGGTGGGGGGGTTGATGCTGCAACAGGGTGGGGTTGTGGGGGGTTATGACAACAACACATGTTGTAGTTCAACCGTTTGACAATCAGGCTAAGGAAGGCACTGGGTTTGTGTCATACCACATGAAATTCTTATGCTCTCCATTATCCATCTTGAAAAAGATAAAAATCTAAAAAATTTTTAGCTGGAGATCATCTCGCTATTGAAAAATAAAGTTTGACATATTTAGAAAAAATATCATCTGCACCTTTGATTTCAGCAAGGAGAGTTTACCAAAAGTATGCTGCTATAAAAAAAAAAAAAAAAAAAAAAAAAAAAAAAATAAAAAAAAAATGCTTATGGAATTTTGGTTCGCAAATATGCATCCGGTTGATGCTGACTGCACTAGACATCTAGAAACAAGAAATTATTGATGCTTTTGTGTTGAGAAAAAAATTGAGCTTTATAAGTTCTTTGAAATGGTAGATCTGCTAACACTAGCAGAAATGTTTGTGACCCATTCAGTTGAAGTAAAAACAAATAAATTAGTGTGCTTACAAATACTTGCAGAAATGAAAAAGGACAACAGAAGGAAAAAAAAAAAAAAAAAAGTCTAGACGGTCACAGTGCTACCCATTTCGACCAGAGACTCCTGTTAGTAAAGGGTGAAAGGGACAGCGCTACATCGAACGGTGCCATCTTCCACAGATTAATAAAAAAATAGCACTTGTTTAAGTCATAGTCCTCGCATGCTTCGGCTCGACGGGGGTCATCATTGGATGTCCAGCCGGTTATACTTCACGCCACGGCTCCAGTGCAACGGGCGCACCGAAAGAGGCAGCTGGTAATTCCGAGGAACTGTGCCGTTCACGTTCTCTTCGAAATACTGGAAGAGTTTGTACCACCACACCCGTGACAACAGGTTGCTCTGTGAGGTCTCCTTCAGCGACTGGAACAGACAAACACGGAGGCCGTCAATGGAGTCACAGAACATCTGATGTATGTCTGTTCTGAACTAATTATCCCTCACAGAACAACTGAGTGAGATTAAATCACACACACACACACACACACACACTTTCTATCTTCAGGAAGCTGAGTTGTGTTGCACTAGATTTTATTTGAAGTCTTGGAGTGGGATGCCACATTTGTCATGTATTTTCTTTTTAAAACAAAATGCTGACATCATCCTTTTAATTCCACTTTACAGCTATACTCTACTTTGTGTTCGTCTGTTATGTAAATTAAACTGATCAGGAGTACCGTGTGAACTCACCTGCTGGTTAGCCATCGTGTGGTACCACCAGAAGAGGCGTGTGGTGATAAAGTATGCCACAACCACGTCCACAGTGTAGTGGTCGTGGGCCAGAAGGATGCAGAAAATCCCAATGGCGCTCAGTGCCAGGCAAAACCAGTGGTACCACCAAAAGCGCCTGGGGGAATCTAAAAGGGACACGGATCAAACTCAGTGCATTAATGCCACACCAAAGGAATTTTCTCAGTTATTCAGCAGCAGAATAATAATAAATATTAGTATTCGTTAATTAATCATTTAATCGGCTATTTCATGTTTGCACATGCTATTGGGCTGCATATGGTATTGTAATAGAATAAATTATGCCAAAAGTTCAACTAGTATAATGCGACACCACATTGGCAATTTCACTCTGAGCCGTTTTGCTTTTTAACCACTAGATGTCAGATCTGCATCAAGTAGATTAATGGAGACACGTGCTCGCTGGACAAGAACTGCAGCACGTTTTTAGTAAACTGTACAGGAAAAGACAGCATTCAACACCAGAACTGAAGGAGAAACATAATAATCTACAAAATATCAAGAAGTTTCTTCAAATTCTGAAGCTTTCTTCCACAAAGACAGCTTGAGGTGCAAAAAACATGAGCAGCCAAAACCACACACAGCATTATACAATGAAAAGCCTTATGTGGAGCAACTCAGTGTCACAGCCTCAAGTGTGGTTACATAAACCATGCAGTCTTAACACACGGAAACCAATCTCGCAAGGAGTGTATTGATGGTGCAGCACTTCCGCTCCATCTTTGTTGCTTCTACACTTCCTCATGAAATCTGCTGCCAAAGCAAAGTCAAACTAAAACCACAAGGATCACTTGAGACAGTGTAAACATATGCAAAACATACAAACAACAGCCTATCAAACGTCATCTAATTATGAGCGATGATATTTAACACACAAGTCTGACAGGTAGATTGTGACGCAGGATTTCTAAAACAAGCTGTATGTATCAGTAATTATATTAGTAATGGCTACTTCTTCAGTATAAAACAGAGGTCAAAGGTGGCTGAGAGACTAAATGTCCTCTATCCTATCAGTCCTGACTATTGCATAGACGCAAAGGAGCTTACATTCTTTGATGAAGAGGAACGTGAGCGTCAACATGACAGTGTGGCCGCTATAAAGATAATCTCCACACATGGTGTGGGAGCCTGTGATGGAGAGGCCCCCACCGGCGATCATTTTCATTATTCTCCTCATCTGTGCCTCCCAGTTCCCGAGAAGCTGAAACAGACAAAAATCACACATTAAAACATTAGCGAAAGGGGGAAAAACAGCCTATGAGGACATAATGGTTGAAAACAAAAGGTTTCATTTCACTTTCTATGGATTAAATGACGACATCTCTTTTTCAAAAACATTTCTCAACAAAAGTTGCAGGGTGCTTTATATGCAAAGACTTACAATCTATGTATTTCTTAGAATATCTTCCAATTCCAACAAAACTATGACAAAAGTTTGAGTTAATAATGTATTTTTAAAAAGTTTCCAGCCAAAGAAGAATCTTTTTTTTCCTAGGAATTGACCTTCTAACATCTGCTATGAAGAACAAAGTTGTGCAATCTTCTTAAAAGCAGAAAACTCTGAAGGAAAAAAAAAAAAAGCTATGGCTTTAGGGATATGGATGAAGTATTTGATTTCAGTGATAAAACACGTGGTTCATATCTTCATCCTTTCCTTTCCCAAACTTTAAAAACATTCATTTCAGAACCGGAATTGAACCTTAGTAACATTTCCAGGTTAGTTTTATGTTTCCCAAATAGACAGTGCTTTAAACTCATATTGAACATGATTCGGTTTCTAGCAGCAAATGTACAGTTTAAAAAAAAACAAAACACCCACTGTCTTTTCTTTTCATAGTAATATTCGACAGTCCCTTAGAAAAGTGTTCAAACCGCTAAACTTTTGCTAAACAAATGTGAAAAATCACACACAGTTTTTAAATTTTATCTGATAAACCAACACAAAGTAGTGCATAATATTAAAGCTGAAAGAAATGATACATGGCTTTCTATGTTAACTTTATAAAAAAAAAAAAAAAAAAAATCATCTGACCTGAATTTGTATTCAGTCCCAATTAATTGGAAACCCCTTAATAAAATCGTCTGCTGTCAGAAGTCACCCAGTTAAAAATAAATAAATAAATAAATAGTCTCTGTGTGTTTAGATAAGTATATGTCTTAAAATGGCCCAGTTAAAGTCCTGACATAAATCCAATTGAGAATGTGTGGGAAAACCTGAAATTGTTCTCCACCTAGTCTCACTGAGCTTGAGACATTTTGCACAGAAGAGGCAACAGTTTTAGTCCACAGATGTGCGGAGCTGGTAGAGATCTACCCCAAAAGACCTGCAGCTAGGGACTGACGGGGGTTAAATATAAACGCACACCTCAATTTTAAGCTTTTGATTTGCAAAATAAATTAAAACCCCAATTTCACTGTTATGCACCGCTTTTTGGTGATCTTTCACATAAAATTCCAATCAAAAAGAGCAAGGTTTCAATTCAAATTCAAAATTCCAAAATATTTTATTTATCCCAAATGGAAATTAAATGTTGATGTAATTCATTTAGTCAAGGAGTTATTATAGATGGTGATAGATGGTTTATGACTGTAACGTGACGAAATGTGGCAAGGTTCAAAGGGTATGAACATTGCTTCAAGGCATTATGTAAATAACGGTAAATAATACTCTAAACTTGTAAAAAGGTACAATCAAGCAATCAGAAAACCATACAGAGCTTGCAAATATGAGCATTTGAATGAATTATATAATCAAAACCTAGTTAAGCAACAGCTCAAAGGTCTGTGGATGGTAAATGCTTAAAAGAAAGTTTTCTGTGACCAAGTGTTTATAAGATATTTAGTTTTCTTGTCTTGCTAAACCCATACAGCACATTTGCATTTAATTTGAGACACACAAACATGTAGATATTCTACCTTTGGTGAGCATTTAAAATGCATCCCAGGAACCGGAAGAGTAGTGATATACATTGTAATACATCGGTAGAGATAGAGTGTTCCCACAATGAAAAAGAACCTCCTGCCGATAATTGATCTGTGAAGAAAAAGAAAAGCAAAATCATTAACATTGCGTCACACTTAGCTAAGAACAGACACTGGTCAGTATTAAGGTAAAGCAGTTATGGCTGCAAAAGCACAAAGATTTTCCTTCACACCACTCCTGCGGTTTAAAGTTCTTTTAAGGAGGTCTCAGTGAACTTGTCGAAGTGATCTCCACCTATAAGGAGCATGGAGGAACACAGTGCTACCCCGTCTGTTGCTGCGCACAACAGGCCTAAAGAAGCCCCCGATCCTCTTAACACATCTTTACGAAAAAACACAAACTGACTGAAAATAATTCCTGTACTGAAAAATGTGGAGAATCATAATGTAGAAACTAGGGACCCACACTCTTTTCAAGGTAACGGTGTTTTGAAACTACAAGTGCTCTATGTATTAAGCAGGTCAAAATCCCAGTCTTAAAATTCATAGTTTTTTCAACACATTCTGAACATTTGGGAAACATTTACCAAGTCGGGCGTTATCATTTGTATGCTGCAGATCCTTGAAGAAAACAACGCCAAACTCGGCTTCCAATTAAGGATTATTTCACAGTTTTTGATTTTATTTTTTTATCTAGACAAAGATAAGCTCTAATCTCTAATCAAAAAAATCTACAGGAGTTATTACGTAAAGTCAAAATGATCAATAAGTAGTGGTCAATCAATGATATTATCTAAATATAAATTATGTAGAAGCCATTTATTTTTTATAATTTCTCATTTTTATTATAAATAAGGTAACAAAGAATAAAGTTTGACACTCAGTTTTCTCTTTTCTGTACTTGAAGACTTATCACTTTTTCCCCCTGTTCAAGACTGTGTAGGAACCCCATCTAAGATAGCTGTACGGAAATCAAAGCAGATAACAGTTATAACATTTTTACAACTATAATACTCAATGTGTTATATTTTTTGCAGCAGTAGGAATAACTGTGACTTTCCTGTTTGAATTAAAAGCAACTAGATCATGTTATGTATTTTTGTTTTATTTTGTGTAAATACTGTGAAACCGTGGGATGTTAAACTCATACAGGCCCCCCGCCTAGTTTAGAGGCATAAAGGACAGGCCTAAATGCAAACCCGTAGTCCGTACCTGTGCTTGAGAAGAATCCATTGTATTAGCCACAGCCCCACCAGCAGCATGCCATTAATCTCACAGATGGAGAAAGCCCATTCACGCCTGTCAAACAGGTCGAAGAACTTATCAGGCAGTGGAGGAGTATGCTCCTTCGGAGGAACTCTTTCATGGACCACTGAAATGACGACACTGGTGGTGACGAAGCAGATTACGGCATAGATGAATGCTATGCCTGTCTTCCCCCACTCTGTAGGGAATGGGGAGCGAGCAGGTTCTATTGTTGGCATAGGAATGTGGATCATCTCCCGCTCAAAGTCTTTCCTCCCCAGCGTGCCATTCCTCTGAGGCTTACTAGTTCCATTGGGTATTCCCCCTACGTGCCCATTTGCATGACCATTTTTATGATCCTCGATATGGGTCTCTATCCGGAGTATCTCCATCCGCTCCAACAGCTGCTCTCCGCCGTCAGGTGACACCCGTGAGAGGGGAGGCACCTTAAAATCTGCCTTGGTAAGCCTGAGCAGAGCAGGGCCGTCTGTTTGGCGGAGGACATGTACGTACTCTGGCATACCCTCTTTGCTCAACCATTCAGAAACATCTTCTGCTGACCAAGTCTCCACTTTCTTCATCTTGGCCAGCGGTTGATGGCGAGGATTAGGAGAGTCCTCGGATCAGAGGGCAAGGTTTACAGGACGACTGGCTGTCTATGAGGCAGCAGTAAGACATCTGCAGTTTGGACACATGGTGCGTCTTTCATCCAGAGGGAGTCCAGGTTCCTCTTGATATCTTAAAGAGAAGGAAGGCACCTGAGTATCTCAGGAACAGGTGGAGCAGACGGATTTCTTCACCTCAACAGCTTTTTCAACACAGCTCTGGGAAAAGAAGGACAAATATCTGTGCATTAACTTTTAGTGACAAAAATAATAGTTTTAATTCACTAATAAGTGACATACAAGATGCATAATGCAGACAAGTAACAGATACTTTTAAAATTGCACCAATTATTCAGTCAATTTTCCTGAAAAAAAAAAAAAAAAAAAAAAAAAAAAAAAAATAATAATAATAATAATAATAATAATCTGACCTATTCATTAAATGCATCAAAAGTAATGTAATCCACTTTAATGTGATTTTTCTGAGATAAAGGTTCTAGGGAACTATACTTTGATGCAAAAATTAGGATGAGCTGGTTTTCTCCAAACAACTTTGCGTGATCAACATCCCATCTGCAGCAGTACTACTGTGCTTTTTTGAGCTGCATGCATCAGCCAAGTTCATTGATCGGCTCCGTCTGAGAAACAGTTTCAAAACAAACATGGTAGACAAAGCATCAGCATCAAAGAAGCCTGGTTATAAAAGGTTCCCAGAGTTGTCTAAGGCCAAAGTTCGAAAGTATGGGTGTACCTCGATGTGGAGAGTTTGCATTCTCTCTATGGTTTTGTGCTCTGAAATTCTTTGTCTGCCACATTGTCCACTGAATGTCAATGAATTACTTCGATAAATGTCTGAGGAAACATTTAGACCCATGTTTGATTAACACACTGCCTGTGTGTTTAGGTACAAATTTTTGCACCCAACTAGATCGATTTTATTTCAGCTCATTGTCATGACATTTAAAAGTGTACTAAACGGCAATATCTAAATGCATCTAATTCAAACTATACGCACCTGATTGAAATTTTTCTTCAGTTCAGTCTCATCATATTTGACATTCACATCGCAACATGATGAATATTATTTTGAAATACATTCTTTTTTTTGTTTGTTTTTTTCGCATAGTGGAGGTGGATGATTTTATATAGATTTTACATTTATTTTGTCATTATGTGCTTAAATTTAAAGTATTTGTTTAAATTCTATTACATGGAATTCAATAAACGTAAATGAAGTAAACAAAACTAGTTTTTGATATTAAGAGGAGAATTTGATGTTTAAATTAGTCAATTATTCTAAAAATTAGTCATTAGATTACTCAGAAGGAAAAATAAAATAGTCATTAGGATACTGGGCCTCCTAAACTATTTTTAAATAGATGTTACACAGACTTAAGAAGCCATCAACTACTAAGCTGATTCACTCAGACAGATACCAAAGATAAGGACGTGCTAATGGTAAGCAAGTGTCTGATTTTATATACACAAATGAAGAAATAAGAGAATTAGAGGAGGAAATGAACTGAGACGCATCTTTAAAAAGAACCATAATCGAGTCAAAATGTGAGGTCAGCCAAGATTAATGGAGAGGATGTGCAGGATCTTCTTAGGAAATCTGAGGAAACTGAACAAAAAAAAGGAATTTCTTGGAAAAACACTATATGACAAATAAAAAAAAAAGCACAGTAAAGAGATATGCATTATTTATCTAGATAGTAATGGTTTAAAAACTACTTTGTTGTCCAACAAGCTTCGGCTGCGAGCTGTACAGACCAGCTGAATCATGTGAGTACACTTGTCTTCATTTGTGGCGCCGGGCAACCTTCGCCATTCTTTTAAGATTTATTAACAAAGTAAGCTACAATGTGTTTTAACTGCTGCCAATCATGCAGAAATAGCTACTATTTCTGCATGATTTTTTTTTTTTTAACAACCATATTGTTAAAATTCTGGATAAACTTTGGTCACAACTGGCTTTTTTATATTTAAATCTCTTAGCTTATTTTCATCACCTCCAAAAACACTATTTTATATTAGTGTATTGTTTTAACTATAAACTTTCACATTTATTACATACAACAACATAAAATAAACACTATGATAAAAGTATGACATTTATGTATAAAACATGCCCCCTTAAGCAGGACATTTGGATGGCATACTTACCAACTGTACTATTTACAAGCTTGTCTGGTTTAAACTGGGCAGATTTAGATTTTAAAGTTATCTACACAGTTAAATGTGATTAAAACAGGGTGTTTAAGTATCTTGAGGGGGTGTTCTTGAATGAGGGAAAAATGGAGCAGGAGAACGACAGGCGGATGGATGGATGGATGGACGGACAGACGGAGCAAAGTTGATTTGGTCAGCAACACAAATCCTACATGTTAAGAGATGCAGGCACTAGGCCTGTCAACATAACAAATTTTGCTAAACGATAAATTGTCCCTGTAATTATTGCGATAAACGATTTCCAGTAATATATTCATAACAGCATAGTAATGCAAGTTCGGCCTCTCAAAGACCAATAAACTTTAATTTTGTACAAAACACTCCACACTGGAACTGGAAGATATTTTAAATATCCAAAATAAAACACAACAACCGAAAGCAATAAATAAAACAGAAATAAAAAAAAAAAACACCCACACAACTGAAACCACAAATAAAATGGATTATGAAGTAAACAAAATTGCACTTCAAAAAATATCATTCATCAGAATGGAAATTATCGAGCTCATTTTAACTGATCATGCGATTAATTCATTCATTGCTTTTTGCGACAGGCTTCGCAGGCACAGTGTTAAAATGAAACGTGGGTGTGAGCTGTTGAAGACGTTTAGGAGAAAATCTTGTAAACTGACAAAATGTCTACCTTGAGAGTGCATTCAGCAACTTCAAAGCCAAACTTGTGGTGGCATTTTTGGTCTTCTCCTTCTGCACGGCATGTGGACTGTTGTGCCTCAAAACAAAACCCAGAGCCTGCAAATTCCTGTTTCATGTTGTTGAAATAGAAATATTCTCATACTTTAGAACACTTCAGACATAAAGAAAGTTAAAAAAAAATGTATTAAATTCAAACTTAAACATTTTTTTCCATAGGAAGCTGCATTTATCAATTAGGTCTTTAACTCTGTTTTTACATGGTAATATAAGGCGCTTCATGATTTCAAACAGGAAAGATCCATTATTTTTGCACTGCTGTTTTATAAAACCTGAGGGGAAAGGAAGCGTTCAGCAAGACAAAGTTATTAAACCTAAATTATACTCGCATCCATTACAATATGTGGCATCAAGGTAAAACTAAATAGTTTGCTTAAGTGATTTTAAATGAGACCAAACACAAAATTATTTTTGATCCATAATCAGTCCGTTCTACTAGAGTCAAAACAAAACAGAACGTTAAAAATCCTTCATTGTGAAACATTAAAATCCCACCAACTCTTTTTACAGTATGCTTTCGCCCACTCAAAACTCCAGGCAACAGCTGTAGACATAGAAATGAAGTGGGACATCTGTTGCATATCATTCACTTGTTTACAGACTGCGATGTCAGGGGTAGACACAGGGTGCGCCTTGCTCATGTGCGGGGCTGTGTGGTTGTGGGGGAGGTGATGATGAGCTGAAAGCGAGCTCTGATCTGCTGCAATAGGAGGTGGAAATCAGGTGCATAAGATGGAAACCGACTGGTGGAAGGGTCCTATAAATCAGAAAGATTGGAGCTGAGCATTAGATCAGCCCCACTCCTGTCAAAAAAGGCAGTGATCCAACAGTCATGCCTCTGCACAGCCGAGTCTGACCAGGCCCAAAGCAGCTAAATACACTGGCAAGCTGGATAGTTGGCAGAACAAACTGCACACGAGCACCTGATCTCGCCTCGTTTCCGCTTAGAGGTCTGTTCAGTCGGGACAGTTTAGTTTCTACAACTCCAACTGCATCTGGCATTGGATTCAGAGCAAAGTCACATCATACAGCTAATGTATTACATAACCACCAAAGGATGAAAAATAAAGCATATAAACTGGAGTGGCTGGGACTTCAAATAGTATCATGTGGAAACTCTGTTTCTGAACTCAGAGGTGAAAGAGTGAAGATAAAGAAAACAGGTGACAGCTATCTATGACTTCAAACTTTTACCACATCATAGATTAGCTGTCACTGAGTCAGCTGTGAGAACGACCTTTGGTCTATGAATTAGCTTAAAGCTGGTTGCTCATAAATAATCTCCTTCAAATGAATAGGAAAAAATGAAAAAAAAAAAAAAAAAAAAAAAAAAAAAAAAAAAAAAACAGACCAATTCTGAACCAAGAAACAACTTTGACTTTAAAGAAATAAATAAGACATTCGGGTACTGTGTTCCAAAAATTAAAACATCTACGATTTTTGTGATTTGTAACGAAATATAAAATTTTGTATATCCAGACTGAAGAATAATCTATATAAGGGGGAGAGCCGGTGCCTTACTGTTGAGAACTAGACATAAAAAAAACAAAACAAGACAATACCAGTTAGAAAAAAAAAAAAAACACTATTGGCTACATCTTAAAGCAATATGATGTGACATATGTTTCAGTCTGATTCAAAGTATCATCTCTCGGTCTGGATCAAGGCATTTTTGCAATTAAAGAAAGACTATCCATGTGTCATGTGACCTGGACTGCATCCTGACAGTAGAGAGAGCGGCTGAAACGCATGTCGTTTTTTTTTTTGTTTTTTTTTTCTTTTTTTTATGACATTAAAAGCAGAACACTGAGTTTATGGAATACAATTAACTGGAACTTTTATGAGCCAAATTATTACAGGAATATTATACAAAAAAGTACTGTTATCTTTTATTGGCCTTGCTATAAACATACATGTATTAAGTTACACAAGACTCATGAGCTTTTTATTAACAGCAATTTACCACCATAATCAATGAAAATACTTAACAGCAATGAAAAAGAAACTAAATGGTAAGCTATCTATGACAGACAGAAGGAAGTCTACCCATGTAGTAAAATTTGAAAGAAGATATGACTGAATCACTATATGAAGGTTTTAGCTTCTACCTGTTGCTATGTGCTGTTTAAATAAACCACACAAAGGAGGAGGCTTATAAAGAACAGAGATCTACTGTTATATGTTTACACTGAATACTAAGTTCTTCTTGCATCACTGATATTATTCATTGGACCTAGATGTTTACACTACTGAAGGAAGTCGCTGTTTTCTGCCCCTCTCCAACCTCACTGCAAAAAGGTACAAGCCTCAGAATCAACAAAGCAAACATGAAGGATAAAAATCGGATCCCTAAGGGCTTTGAAGACCAAAATCAGTTGCCAAACAATGAATGTTAATAGTGGTTAAAGTCAGAACATACTACTCTTATTTCTATTTTTATATAATGTTGGAACAGATAAACGTTTTTGTTGCTCTGTCTGAGAGTTTTTACTGTGTTCATGACGATAAGCCTCTTTAATCGTAAACAAAACAAGCAAGGGCCAAAACAGATCAGTCAGGTTTTGACATAATTTAGACAAAGCATCACATTTTCCTTATTTCTTATATTCTAAAGTTAAAAAGTCATTTAGGATTTAAAATATGATGCATAAAACAGGCAGCAAGGATATTACTAACACTATTAACTAGCAGATAACTGATTGGCACTATAACTGAAAATATTACGCACATTTAACAAGCACAGTTGCATAGTTGGAAATATCACCAAATGGAAATAACTAGAAAAGATCTGAAAACTTCCTTATCGATATTATTAATGGAGCTTTAATGTTTAAAAGAACAGATGAGGTTTGCTACTTTATCCAGTAAATTCTCTTCTGCTTAAAGTTTGGTGGGGCTGAGAGGACAGCGAGGACGGGATGGTCGGTAAGCACAAGCCGCCCCATGACATCACCAGAAAAAGACTCCACTCAAGAGCAATGATCCATCAGTCTGACAGTAAAATAAACACACCATATCTACCCTCGGTTTAGTGGTTGGACTGGGACTGGCCAGCCTTGATCCAGTTCAATATAGAGTCAATAAAAACGGCTGAAATCAGAGTTGCCCCGCTACAAGCACCACCTATTTTATTCCTAAAATACCTGACCTCAATTTTGAGCTCAAAGTGGCACATCAGTCACAGTTATGTGTTCCAAAATCTCCTTCCATAGATTCATCAGATCAAGCACACTGACCCCCTGAGACACGGAAAACTGTTTATCACCCCCACCTCAACCTTTAATTTCAGCCTCCTGCTTCATTATCAGTTTCATGGCTAACAGTTCTTCCATCTTTTGACTCAGAAAAGCAAATGATTTTATGGACAAGTTAATAAGTCTTGTAAAATGTTTGCAGCCAAGCTATGTATATATACAGTACAGTTTAAAAGTTGAAGCAACTTTTAAGCATTTTCAAACTTCCATCACCTCACTACAGTGAGAAATTACAAAACATCAAATTTAAATCCAAACATTTTCAAGGGATTCAGCCCCCCCAGGAAGTTGCAACGTTGCGATTGCAACTATTAACACATATTCACTCATCATTTGCAATTTTTTGCGCAGACTTGCATTTTTCACCGGTCACTGCAACTTTTCCGCAAATCTCACTGTCCTCTTACATGTCCACTTTTAATGTGTTTTCCAGGGCATCCGGGGGCAATTTCATTGATTGATTAAAATGTCTGGGTTTTAAACTGACTGGCGAGATGCATGGAATCAGACAGCTTTTCTGTTATTTGACGTGCTCCCCGAACTGCTGCCTAGTGGGTGTCTTGGAGCGAACGGTGGCGAAGTGCATGGCGTGGCGGATGGAGCGGAGATGCATGCAGATAGACAGAACACAACGGGTTGCGCTCCAGCAATGCAGCTGATGTTTACAAAGTGCAAGCGTAGTTTTACGAACGAACCGCAAAATAAATTTTCTTCATACCGTCTGGGTCGCGGCAAATAGGTGGCGGAGTGCCCCATCACTACTCCCCCACCACTCATACACCATCTTCACCCCAAACGCGACCCCACTCCTAACTCATCTTCTCCTTCCCTAAATAAAAGCAACTTTTTTATATATACACAATTCATCAGGTACAATAACTTTTTTAGGGTGCTAGTTCAAGAAGGTACAGCAATTTCAACTTTCTTGTAAGACAATGTTATGGCAAAAGCTTAAAGAGATTCTTAACTTTTCCCGCAACTTTTTGAAAAAGGTGCCGCAAAATCAGTAATAACAGACCGCAACAATCACAAAACAACATCCTGGAGGGAGTGACAATTTAAAATTCAAGACAGTGCATCTGCTGCTGCACACTGCCAGGAGGTAGCTTGAAAGAAGGCTCCAAGTTGTTTAGACTCGCTTACTAGAAAAATGAATCCAGAAGTTTGAAATATTTATGAATGAGAAAAATACAGACCTTCAAGATGTAAAAACTACAAGAGTGGCACCCTTCACTCTCACTAAGGTAACATTCTGAGCCTAAGCAGCATGTCTGTGAAGCTGCTGACAACAGAATGGCAACCAGAGAGGATAGTCTGCTCAAGTAACCTCCTAATATCTGCTTATTAACCACCTTAGTCATGGTGGTTGCTATAGGACTGCTATAAGAGTTCTGCTGTCTCACTGAGACAGCAGAAGTTGCAGTGAAACTGTTAATTTATAAGCAAAACCAAGTGATTTGGGGGTTAGTTACACTTTAAGTCTATATATCAAACTTAAGTAATTTTAACTGAAATCAACATAATATTTTAGCAGCAATAATTGTTGCTTTTCTGATTTAAATGAAAGCAACTTATTCATTTTAAAACATACACATTAAAACAGTTTTTGCATAACCACCAAAGTAACAGTTTTTATAGCATGACAATCTCAGAGCTCAATGCTTACTTTATACCTTGTAATGACCAGACTGATTAGGTCAACTTAATACATAGTAGCTGATGAATAGTTTTGGTGGTGTCCTGGTACTGAACCCTGAGAGAAAAAAAAAAAAAAAAAAAAAAAAAAAAAAAGCTAATAGACAAGCCCAGTTTATTCTTGTCTGGGTATCTGGAGCGGACACATTTACACATAATCATAGACAATCAACTATCAATTTCTGTCACAGAAAAGGCTCACACATATGATATTCCTTTTACAGGAACCTGTTCTGAAAACAAATAGGCCAGTTGTCCTCTTCGTACCTGATGTTCTGAGCTCTTGTCCTTTTCTTTTTCTGCTCAGCCTTTGAAAAAGAAGTATCCACTTTCCAATTTTTATTTTATACTGCGACACAGACATTGGGTAAATCACACACTCTCACCTATATCTATTTACACCTGGTATACAAATACTGCATACGTGGAGAATATGAGGTCAATATTGACATAACTGGGCTAGCCAGGTTTATGTGAAAGACAATATGGTTACAAATTAACTCTGTATTTTCCTGTGACTTACATAGTAGCTCAGTCATAGTTCTAGAATGACAAAATGTGGTTGCAGCAAGGCTGTGGAAGTCACCCAGAAAATTCAGAGAAATGTAAAGTCACTTTGTAAAGCCAATTCTTAGGGGAAAAAAAAAAAAAACACTGATGATATTGTTTAAAGATTCAAAATGGCTCTGTGATCAGTGGGTTATATAATTTAGTGCAACTGTTGAACAACATACTTGGAATGCGTCAGGTTTTTTTTCAAACTAAAGGATCTTAAAGCTAAACAAATCTGCTTGTAGCTTCTCAGTTATACATCCTCAGCAGCTGGTAAAGTGCATGTTCATATTTTCTGTTCTTCTCTTCAAATTTTTTGCTTCATCCATGTCAAAATGTCTACAAATGAAATGTGTTTCTTGAAAAGATTTTGAAGCGACAGTTCACCATTTGCAACCAAATGACACGATTCTTTAACAACTTAGCCGTGGGTCTGTTTAAAGAAGAAATTTGGCACTCATTCATAGTTAAAGCCTGTTTTATAAGGTCACAGTGACACCAACCACTGTCAAGAACAGCTTCTTAAAATAAAATGAAATTTAAAAAAACAAAAAAAAAAAAAAAAAAAAAAAAAAAAAAAACTGTTGTTGAGAACAAGGAAGTGTTTATTTCAGGAGTATTCAACTTGAGGTTTAACTTGAGCAGCACATCACAAATTATCTCATTATCTGTGGCCCTTAGCAACTGGTTTATGTGTTCAGCAGTTCTTTGAGAAACCTACACACCTCCTGGCCATTTCTGCTAAATAAAGGTTACGATTAAAAACCTTGAAGGACACCTAAACGCTCTTATATTGGATAAGCCTAGAGGACAGTATTGATTGTTTAATTAGTATCAGTAGATTAGTAGTAATTTGCCCAACAATTCAAGGCAACAGATTGTTATAAGATGATAACCTTGACTTGAAAAAACAACGATCATGAAGATTTCTAACAAAAATTTCTCTAATCTAGTTGCTTTCATTTAAAATGGCTTGCCAGCTATCTTTGAGTAGAGTTGTCATAATTGTGTACCGTTGATCGTTATCATGAAAAAACATAAATTATCTGATAAGAAATAGTCATCCTGATATAACAATAAACTCTTAATTGTTTGCAAACTTTTGAGAAAACCTGGGATTGATACTTTTGCTGTCTGAAACTTTTTACACCATTGGTTTGATGAAAGCTTAAGTGTGAATGAAGCTATGGACAGAAAGTTAAAGCTGGTTATTCTTCCTCTCCTGTGTTACAGGTCAATGAAAGAATTTAGTCCAAGTGTCAACATAAGTGTCATTGCGATCTTATCCCATTATTTAAACACTTCTGTTCTTATCTTTCATCACAATGAAGAGACAGAAACGGTACCATTAGATGAGGTTTACAGTAACACAAGCTACACAACAATTACACAACAATATGCTGATTAATTAATAGAATAAGGGGCTTTTTCATTTCAACACACAACAAGCACCATAAAAACAAGGATGCCAAAAACCGGACCATCTAATGAGAAAAATATCCCTGTAGCTTTCTCAGAAACTTCAGGATGTCAGACCCTTAAAAGCCTCAGAGGAATAATAGATTCCTCCTCCCACCATTCAGCTGTATGCTGCTTCAACACGTCGGAAAATATAACTAGGATGGCACTCAAGGGACCTATCAGCAGGAAATAATTAGGCAGCAGTGGATTATTTAGCGCCCAGTTTATCACATGAGCAATCTAAAACATGGAGGTTTGTCTTTGACAGCTTCACAATGATGTTGTACGAGGCTCAGTTTCCAATGAATCTTTCAGGAATCTGATAATGGGCTGTGAAATCTACAAAACACTTGACAACATTTGCTTTAATGCACCTAATTTACGTTAAATCATCTGCCATGTCTTAATAATCCAATAAAGGTTTACGTAATTAAAAGAAAAATTATGGTTGCTAACAAAACCTTTTTTTTTTTTTAGTTCTGAATTTCATTAACCAGATTCTATGCATGAAGATTAAAAAGAACCTTCTCACATTCTTAAGCTGTACAAAAGTCTTTCTTCCAGAATGAGGCAAGAACATTAAGAGCTGATTCATTATCAAGTGTTGTAATACCTCAATACTCAGTGACTAACTTGCATGCGCTTTTAAATTCTCCTCCCATCAAGGTCTTCCAAATGTATAAACTCTCAATTTCTCCTGAAGCATTAACCTGGATCAAAATGATTCAGACAAGTACAACAGAATGAAATCTAAAACCACAGAGAAAATTATTCTGCACATTATCTTGCACAGACATGTTCATTTTTAAAAACTTGTCTATGAAAACAGAAGTTGGGTACATGAATCATTCTCAGACTGTTAAAAGACTATTGTTTCAAACAAACCATTTGACCACAAATTCTCAAACGAGCTAATGAAACACTCAGCAGACTCAGGCAGGGCGATGGTAAAATGTGTGTTCCTGTGACAAGGCCTCAAAAAGCTATCACAAACCAGAGATCTGACTCCAGCAACACAGAGGACGGATGCAGGGTGTGGTGTCCTTCAATTGGCTGTTTGATTTCCTGTCCTCTCATGCGTTGAGCTGTCCTTGAACAAGCATACACAACACCAAGTTTCACTTTGTTAATGCAATCCATTCCAGTCAAATCCAGAACTGCACAGCTACTGTGTAAATATAAGCTACTTTTCATGATTTTGTGTGAACGAGTTAATGGGAAAAAGTAAAGCCTGGTTAAACAGCCTTCTAAGGTTAAATATTAGCGGTCCTTGATTTGTTGAATTTACTTTTGTTGTTCTTTAAAAGGCATCAACAAACACTAAGGTTGTCAACATATACTTAAACTAAAATGTTTAGACTTTTTCAACAAAATGTCCTTTGACAGGTTCACAAACTCTTATGTCAATATGGCATCATGTTAAAGGGGCAGTATTATGTAAAATCGACTTTTTTGAGCTTTACATCATGTTATAATGTTATTTTCTCATCAAAACCATACCAGGAATGTTGCTTTGATTTTGTCATGCATATTTGAGAAATCCTTTAATCTCCCTTGGCAGCCATTCTGCTGTGCAAAACGCCTGAGTTGACCCAGTTCCGCCTCACAGAGCACCCCTCCCCCCACAACTCCCCCACTCAGCTCCTTTAGACTAGCCAGCAGCAATTAGCAAACACCTGGTGGTACTGTGCATCTCCTGAGCTCATTATACAAGCTACTTCTCAGGGCAACACTGGTAAAAGTGTTGTTAAAGGGTTAATAGAGGAGCAATGTTGTGATGACTTCCTGAAGGCAGAATTTCAGAAAGAACAAGACTTTCTTAAAGAGAAAGGGGCCCAATTTCAAGACGTTAAATTACTAAGTCAAATTGCTTTTAGGTCATATTGGATATATACGGCATTTTTATAACAACTGAAGGTAACACAATTAATTGATTGTGGTATAAAATGATTCTATATGGCTGGAAAACACATAATACCGCCCCTTTAAGTTTCGGATTCTAAAAAAAAAAAAAAAAAAAAAAAATCAGGAAAACGCAAAGGGAAAATACCCGGCTCAGGTTTAAACAGGTTAGACAACAGAGCAGGACTATCAACAAGCTGGCCATCAGCTCAACTTGTGCTTCCATTCTTTAACTCCTTCTTAGAAAGAATTAATTCAAGTTTCTCAAGAAACGTTATAATCCGATATAGAACAACCTCACATTCAATTATCAATTTTTTTTTTGTACTAAACACACATTAAGTCAGTGCAGCTTTTCTGCATACTCATACTAGGCTGTCTATGTAAAATTGATGGTCTGGCTCTCCAACTCATTAATTGAATTTAATCTCATATACTCACATGAATTCATTCAAAAAACTGACATAAAAGCCTCAAAGCCCTATTTTCCTTCCACTCCAAAAGCAGTTGTAGGCAACAAAAATAAAACTGGGACAACATGTGACTAGCAGTAATGCTACATGTGTCTCTAATGATAGCGGAAGTAGCATGGAAGCCTCAGGTTTGTTGGAGGAAGAGTCTTGCTTAAATCATCTCTAATCAGGGATTAATCATAAAAAGATCACAGCCATTAGGGCTGCAAAAACAACTTGCAATGCTGCTTGAGTTCTGAGGATCAATCATACTGGCTATGTAAAATTAATTTTTAATCCAGACAAATAAGCATTTGGATCCAG
Organism: Anableps anableps; assembly: GCA_014839685.1. Lineage (NCBI taxonomy): Eukaryota > Metazoa > Chordata > Actinopteri > Cyprinodontiformes > Anablepidae > Anableps > Anableps anableps. Next base: position 21,485,412 of record CM026076.1, read on the forward strand.
ATGAGCCCATTAGCTTTAAAATGTCAATTTGTTTTGAACTTTAACTGAATTACAGGAAAAGAATGGAGCACATTGCCATCTGTAAACAATCTAAAAAAAAAAGCAGCAGGATCTGGTCTGGATGCCATGCTTTCATGATGAAAGCTGGTATTCAAAACAGAAAAGTAACAACTATTCCTACTGCTGCTAATCTAAAACAAAGACCTATGGATTATTTAACCTATTTAAACCATGTTACCTATACAAAATGTATTTTAAAACAAAACCAGACACTCACAAGATTTAGTAGTTTCCAAGTATGTATTGCACAGAATATCTCAAAGCCATATTATTTTGTTTTTACAAACTCACATAAGAAAGAGCTAAGACTCTAAAAACATTTATTCTGTACTTTCAACTTACTTCTGTAGACAGACTTACGCACACACACAGGAAGCATTTGTGAGAATCAGTGTCTTGCCCCAGGACGCTTCAACACGTGGACTGGAGAAGCACACAAATATGTAAACCATGCAAGGCAGGGGCCACAATGCAAGAGAAATTACAAAACAAAAACACTACACCTCGCTCAGCGTTATAAGGTGATTGAATGCCAATAGACTATGTGACTAAGGAAGACCTGTTAAAAACAAACAACAACAAAAAAAAACCCAGCTGTTCTTTTTCCCTTCGTACAAGTTAGTGTTTGGTCAAAACAGCTGCTGTCAACTGACACAGTTTTCCAGAGCTGAATCACACAGTGTACAGACAGCTCATTGTTTCCATTAAAACTGCTGCTGGGCCACACTTGTCCAGCGTGCCCCTTTCACTTCCTCGCTCGCTAGGAGTCTGACATGATTTGGGCCGGCAACACTACTTTCCGCGCAGCAACGCTGGATAGAGTGACAACAATAACCCCCTTTTAACATTTCGCCCTCTTGACACCGACTGCCTCGCTCGCGCGCAGTTTGTGCATATAAAGATTTGCTTTCTCACCACTTTCTCCACTGCACAGACATCTCTCTGTTGCTTTAAACAACCGTCTCCTTCAGCTGATCTGCCTTTGTCGATCTGTATGGGATTTCTCTTGGAAGTAAATACTGACATCAGGTTATTTTAATAAAGATCCAACAACTATTTTGTTTAAACACATCTATAATCACTTTCCCCCTCTTTCTCCTCAAAAGAGGAAAGGGTGTGTTCAGAGCTGTGGGTGAAAAACTGCTTTATCAAATTTACTGTTTTTTTTTTTTTTTTTTTTAAAATCTAGAACTAATATTATTGGTTAAAGTAATAGTTCGTAATCTTTAAGTGAGGTGCCGGTAAAGTGTTATAAGCAGTAGGTCCCTCCCATAGCATCTTGATGTAGTATAAATCAAGATTAGTTGGTCCTGGAAGCTGAAGCTAAAAGCTGGTGTGAGAGGAGCCAAGACCAAACTAGACACCTACCACCTTAAAATAAGTCCAATCAGAAAAACAAAGTAGTTTACGCAAATGCCATTTTTTTTAATCTCTTCAGGTTTCATGTTTGCACTACCACCATCCTATGTTAATCTCCTGTACAAATCATCACTGGCTGTTCAGTTAACAACCGCCCAAAGCAAACATGAAAACGGTTTAAAGGATCATAAAATACCATCTGCATAAACCTGAGTTGTTTTAGGTTGTAGACGTCTGCTTTTGTTGGGCCCCTCTCGGACGAGCCGTTAGCCTAGATTTATGCTGAATGTGGAGGCCAACAGAGATGTCTACTTCAGATGAGATATTAACTACTTCTAACCAGAGATACATCAATCAGGCTTCTCCTGGCCAGGTTCTCTTCAAAGTCTGACCACTCAGTTCCTCGGCTTTTGTTTTCCTCTTCCTTAAGAACGATAATACATGACAAAGAAAGCAATGTGCTGCAGCTACTTTTTTTTTACAGAGGAAGTAGTTTTTAATTCAACAAAAATTAAAGGAATTACAACATCATCCTCATTTAGCCATTAAAATATATGTCCCTAAACTTTATGTGATTTTTATTTAACTCAAAAATGTGCATCAAAGCACATGGTGTTGACTGATGCACTTCGACAACCAAAAAAGTTGGAGTTCTGAGGCTTGATGCATTTAATGAAAAGGAAAAATAATTCTGATTATTCAGTATTTGACCTGCTAATCACCAATCAGAGCCACCCAAGAAAACACTTTGTGATTTCGGTTTCTGGTCTCTTGATTGGTGTATCTCAAGATTTAACTGAAATCTTGTTCGAAATTACTAAAATTTCTATTAATACTTGATGCGTCTTTTTTATATGTTATATATTTGCATTTCATTTCCTTCTGCTAAATAAGCACACAATGCTAGCCTAGCAATATCAAAGTACACAAAGTTATTAAAGGGGACATATTATGCTTCCTTGAACAAGTTAGGATAGGTCTGTGGGATATATAAAACATGTTCATGACATTTTTTGCACAAAATCATTCTGAAATAATAAGATTTCACCTCCTCAGTTCTACCTATTTTGAGCTCCTTTCAGAATGTGCTGTTTTAGACCCAAGTCACTATTACGCAAATAAGCTGCTGCTGTCCACGCCCCCAAGCAAGTGTTTACGCTCGAACTTTATACACAAGAAAACTGTTGCAAACAGATGCACAATTGTACAACCAAAGAGGAAATGGAGTCTCCTGCACAATCATCAAGGATGCAGCAAACAGTTTCTAAAAGGTAAGTCATGTTTAATCAGCAGTTTTGAAACAAACAGTAGGGACAGAACTTTCCTTCAGTCAAAGTCTGTTGGCTAATCCTTCCATGTACTGTCGGTAGTTAGTTTTCAAAAGAGTCCATCGTGAAGTGATTCGCGCAAACTACGTTTTTCTTCGGTAACGTGGCTGGGACACCACTAACAGACCCACCAGTGGATGCGAGCATTTGCTCCATCAGAACTTTGTCAGCAAATGTCTTTACATCTCCCCTTTAGTGCATTAACTCTTTTTCAGAAAAGTCAAAACCACATCAAGCGAGTGTATTTTTTTTGTTCTTCAAAACTGAGGACGTCATTTCGAACATTGGCGTTTTCATCAACTTTTTCTAATGCAATACTTCAAGATGTGCATAAAAACGTTGATAGGAACACAGTACAAAATTAAAATGAAGCCACGTAGCTCTGTTCTTCATGACTGGGAGAATGCATGGGCATATGTTGTTCATTACAGCTGACAATAAAACACTTTTCCAGCAGCCATTGTACAGCACATACAGTGGTAAAACCAGCCAACCAAATATGCTTGTTTTGGAATAATGAAGTGAGTAGAGCTCTGCTTGGGTTGATGAGGAGCTGGGCTCAGCTGGGGTTGCTAGGTAACGGGGCAGTGCCTGCTCATTGTGACTTAATAATCTGGACGTTTTTGAAATGGCTCGTTTTCCACTCACCAATTAAACATTTACTGATTGCCAGAAAATGGCTGGATGGATTTTTTTAAACACTTGGACTGTTTCAAGAAGCAGTAGAGACTCAAACGGAAGTACAAAAAAATGCAGAAAGAGAATTTTGCAAAATAGGTTCCCTTTAATAAAAATAATTTACCAAGGTACCTACCAGATCAATATGTGTTTGTTTCCCAGTTTCAGCCTTAAAACAATACACTAATTATGATTCAGGCTTTTGTAATTTTTCATAAAACGATCAATTCTGCAATGTTAATTATGTATTTATTATTATTATTTATTGTCCTTAAATAGTTTCACATTAGCAAATATTTAAGTGGTTTATTTGAGACCCTAGTTGGATAGTCTTGTACTGCCACTAATGCCTTGGGAGGGCATGGTTACAGAACTTGATCCTGAATTTAGAGACCAAGTTCCTAAAGCTCACAGTGAGTAGAAAAAATATCACAACAATGAAAGAAAAAGAGAAGACTGAGGAAAACTTGGGTTAATCAGAATCAGACCAATGTCAACATAATACTAAGAACTCACATGGGGACTGCATGTTTTCTTAAGCTCACACAGCCCTGCACTGTGGTCTGTCGACCACCTACAAACTTGTCCTGGGAGGCTGGGGGTTCCTACTGAAGTAAAATGAGTGAGACAAAGAGCTGAGCTATAAATACATTTAAAAGAAAGGCTGCTTTACATATTCAGGTGTTACAGTTGCTCAAACAAATTACCTTGGCAAACAATCCTAGTGCAGGTCTACAGTCTATTTCATTCTTTTTTTCTTCACATGTGGGATGATTTTTCATTTGGGAAACTTTTACTTTTTTTTTTTTTTTTTTTTTTTTTAAATCAAAGGTAACATAATAAAGAGCTAAAGTATGCTGCTATCATTAAGTCTGGAGCTGATGGTTTTGTTCCAGCCACTGGATTTGTAATTACAGCACTGGCTGTTCTGTTCCCTCAAAAGCAGCTTCTTATTTACTATCACATCAACAAGTTTCAAGATCCTCCCTTAATAACATAAATTAAATATAGTACACCCCAAACTCAATGAGTTCTCTTTATTTACTTCTTGGCAGAGGTGGGGTACAACATAAACTTTTGATCCCAATACACTGATTTACCTGAATGTGAGTAAAATTACATCAGTCTGTTAGTTTGTTTTTCAACAGTCTATACAGGAGAAAATAAACTGATTTAAAACTAGAGCACATGGGCTTTTAAGCAGAGCAAAAACCAGTATCCATGTTAAAAGTGCTAAAAATAATATGAGTTATGTTTTGAGTTTTGGCCTTTTGGTTTAATAAAGGCATTTTAGAAGTCAAATTACATTGATTTCAGCATTCATTAAAGAACAGTTGAACAATGAACAATGTACAACTTACAAGTAAATCTCAAAAAATTTAAACATTACTTAAAAGTGCAATATTTCTTGCCAGTCATCTCAGAAAGTGAAACGTTAATTTTACAGAGATTCATTACACCTAGAGTAAAATATTTCAAACTTCTATTTTTTGCAATTTTAATGATTATGGCTTACAGGTAAAGAAAACCCAAAATTCAGTGTCTCAGAAAATTAGAATATCGTATTTGACCAATCAAAAACAAATATTTTAAGCACGAATGTCAGGCTTCTTAAAAGTATGTACATTTCTATGAATTCAGTACTTGGTTGGGCCTCTTCTTGCATTAATTACTGCATCAGTGCATCATGGCATAGAGGTGATCAGCCTGTGGCACTGTGTCGGTGTGGTGGAAGCCCAGATTGCTTTGATAGGTGCCTTCACGTCATCTGCCTTGTTGGGCCTGGTGTCTCTCAGCTTCCTCTTGACAACAGCCCAGAGATTTTCTATGGGGTTCAGGTCAGGGGAGTTTGCTGGCCAATCGAGAACAAGGTCACTGAAGCAGCTTTTGGTACCTTTGGCAGTGTGGGCAGGTGCAAAGTCCTGCTGGAAAATAAAATCAGCATCTCTGCTTGTCAGCAGAGGGAAGCATGAAGGGCTCTAGAATTTCCTGGTAGACACTGGATTGACTATGAACTTCAGAAAACACAGTGGACCAACGCCAGCAGATGACATGGCACCCCAAACCATCACTGACTGTGGAAACTTCACACTGGACTTCAAGCAATGGGGATTCTGTGCTTCTCAACTCTGGGACCTTGATTTTCAAATTAGATGCAAAATCATCTGAAAACATGACTCTGGACCACTGCATAACAGTCCAGTTCCTTTCCTCCTTTGCCCAGGTAAGACGCTTCTGACGTTGCTTCTGGTTCAGGAGTGACTTGACATGGGGAATGCAACATTTGTAGCCCATATCTAATATTCAACTATGTGCGGTGGCTCTTCTGGAATGGATTTCGCTTGACAATCCTCTTCGATTCTCCCTGATGCTGTTGCACCCTTTCCTACCACACTTCTTTCTTCCTCTCAAGTTTCTGTTAATATGCTTGGATACAGAACTCTGTGAACAAGTTTCTTCAGCAATGACCTTTTGTGGCTTACCCTCCTCGTGAAGGATGACTGTCTTCTGGACATCGATCAAGTCAGCAGTCGTCCCCATAATTGTGTAGCCTACTGACCCAGAGTGAGAGACCGTTTAAAGGCTCAGGAAACCTTTACAGGTGTTTTGAGTTAATTAGCTGGTTAGGGTGTGGCACCATGAATTTCCATTGATGACCTTTTTCACAGTGTTCTAATTTTCTGAGACACTGAATTTTCTGAGACACTGAATTTTGGGTTTTCATAATCTGTAAACCGTAATTATCGAAATTACAACAAAAATGTTTGGAATATATCACTCTATGTGATGATTCTATATAATATATGAGTTTCTCTTTCTAAGATGACTGGCACGAAATATTGTGCTTTTACACAATATTCTAATATTTTGAGATGTACAAGTAGGCCAATATTTGTGGTAAATATTCTACTTGGGGTCAAAACCTAAAGTAATTCAAGGTGCATAAATTACTACAATTGTGATTTGAAAATACAGAAATTTTCTCAATTTTAACTTACAAACATGATCTCCGTATTAATGAGGTCATAAAAATTACATATAAAAATAATATTAAGAGAGCAAAAATCACTTGTGAGATGTTCCAAATGACTAGAGATTGGAACAGGCACATTTTCATTAATTCATTACAATAAGATTTTCCCCCTGTACATGTTATCCGATGTGCTTAATTTAGTTTAATATCAAAAAAGATTAGGGGCAAATGTTTTGATGTATAAATGGACAATCTCATCGTTTTATCTTCTATAAAATTCAAATTGCTACAAAAGAATCTAATAGCACATATTCCCCCCCCCATTTTCATGTGTTATAATCATTAGAAAGACAAAACAAAACAAAAAAATTGGCTTTAGCACATCAGACCTTTCTGGGTCCAGAAAGTGATCAGTGAATCTCCAAATTAAAAAAAAACAAAAAACAAAAAAACAGGATAAATTGGTTTGATGAATACATTCAACATGTAAACATTTTTAAATCTAATATTCATCCACAGAAGTGCCTTATTAAAGACTGAAATAGTCATATTTAATACCTGAATGATAACAATAATGTTAGTACTTTCTTAACCCATAATCTAACTTATTTCTTTCTTTCTCTTTCTGAAGTGACAATGCAAGCTTTGTTCACGTGAATCAGTCACTTCCACAAAATACACACCTGTAAGATTCTGAAACCCACAGTCAGTAGATCTGTAAAACACAGATCCACTTCACGCTCACGCATCGGACGTGGTTGCACTGTGGGGTTTTAAGGGCTTATGTTCTCATCCTCCTAAAAATAGATGGCAAAGCTCGCGTCTTGAAGACCACAGTTAGCATGTTAGCTGTAATACAGTCTATCCAGACTCACTGCGAGATTTGGGAGTATATGTGCTAGCGACCTAACCATTAACTATCATGCCAGAAAAATCATATTTCAACGTGAAAGCGTCAGTTTAGTCAAGGTAAAGCTCGGGCTGTGGCCTCTCTTAAATCCCCCTGGATCGGGATTAGTAATGATAACCAGGAATGGGTTTTTTTTCGGCAGCTGTTGAAATGTTTCTGCCCCAAGGCCAATGAGGCGCACTGGTTAGTTAAGGCGGCCCCTGCCTGTAAATCTAATGCCTAATGCTCAGTTAAACGATAAAAAAGGCTTAGCGTTTGACACAATACACGCTGTCCAAGAGTTTGTGCTATACAGTAGTTATAGCAATAACTAACAGCTACCTCGACACGACTTGTCTTCTAAACCAGCCCCCCCTCGCCTGCCCCTCACACAACGCAAAAATAAAGCTCACAGGATAGCTGCTGTTTTTCTTTCCGGCGAGGAGAGTGACGGGTTTTTGGCTAATATTATCTTACCTTTGCAGTTTCGAAAAGCTAATCAAAACGTCCAGGCTCCTAACGAACTGTGATAAGGAGCCTCCTCTGTTAAGTCTGTTTTCATGGGTAGGCGGTTTGAAGAAGGCGTCATCCCTGCTGCGTTCACGTCCTGCCGAAATGTTGGATTCGCCTTATACTTTACAACTCAAAGTGTCATGTCACGCAAATCCAGGGACGCAAATTACTTCCAATCTATATGACACGGCAGCAGAAATTACAACCCTCAATATATTTCTATGTTTTTTTTTTGTTTATTAGAACACTAATGTACATTTTAAAATTCCGTCAATAGATTACAAGTGGAGGGTTTGAAGCTGACTGGAGCCACCTACTGGTGCACGTTTGAAATATTTACACCCGACAATCTTTTATCTATCCGTTTTAAAAAGTTTAAACTTTTCCTGTTTTAGTTTAGTTAGGATGATCAAAACATTTGCTAATTGACAGAATAACAGGACATTTCCTTAGTATTTGATGGAATTACCCTTGTAACTAACTTATGGCAGAAGTGGGTAGAGTATTCAAAAATGTTACTCCAAGTAAGAATTGCACTACTTCAGCATATTTTTACTCAAGTACAAGTGAAACGTAGTCATCCAAGAAATTACTCAAGTAAAAGTAAAAAAAGTATTTCGCAAAAAAGGCTACTTAAGAACTGAGTAATTAATCATAACATCTGATTTAATATTTAAAAATGATGTAATCAGATGGACAAAAACATAAAGCTATGTGAGAGTTCAGGATTTTTAAAGACTAAAATGAAAGAAAAAAAAACAATACAAATAACAAATTACAAAATAAAAAAATTAAGCAGAAGAAATCTGAAAGAATCTGTGCTGTGAAATGTATCGGTCACTTCTGCAGCAGCCAACATCTTCATAAGGTCTTTTGCATTTGCTCTAGGATGGATTTTGCACCAAAACATTTATCTGTGTGGCACAGATTTACTTCCTGAATGGTATGATGACTGAACATCCCTATAGTGTTTATGTTGAAAACATATTTTCAGCCATCAGGAAATTGTAGAGAAGGATGAATCAGACTTGGAGAAGTAAACAACTTTGATATCTTGCTGGATTTGTTAAGACTTTTTTTAAGTATTGTCTTAAAATACATTCATAGCTGTGCTTTCAGTTAACTCAAATACTGTGAAATGTCTGATTACACTGCATGATATCTCAGCACTTTTTCAAACTGCTTAAGGTTATAGTAATCTACTGTATGTAAACTTCTGAATTTAAATATTAAGAATAAATTCTAATTTTTCTGCCATTTAACAAATAATTGTTATCTATCTATCTATCTATCTATCTATCTATCTATCTATCTATCTATCTATCTATCTATAATAATTTTGGTAATCCTGACCTAAAAGGGTTTAGTCTGATTTATTGTCAGTGAGGAATAAAGATTTTGTTTTTATTCTTCTTTATAGTTCGCTAGCATCCCATAATCATGCAAACTGTAATGAATTATTTAGATAAAAGAAAGAAAAAAGCAAGAAAAAACTTGCTTTACTGTCATTTCATGTTCCATTTATAATGAAAATTACTGTTTGTTTCCCTAACGTACAACAAACATTCATATTTTGCCCTTTTACAGACCTTCAGCTGAGTCTTGGAGGCACTGGGTGTAACACAAATCATAAATTAAACACGGAGCTAATAACATCAAGACAGCCCAACTTGGCATTACAATAATCTATTTTTCTACTAGCTCGGGGCTTTACAAACAGAAGGGAAGCAATAAACTTCAGGGTTTCCAAGGCCAAAAAAAACAAACAAAAAAAAAAAACACATCCCTTTTGGCTGGAAAACAAAATTATCTCTTATCTGACAAAACAATAAGTACAATTCCTGAGCTCCCTGGCTGGCCACAAAACAGGGGAAAAGTTAGTTAAATGAGAATGGTGGAGAACCCCTGCCAAACTTTCCATCTAAGCAAGCTTTCTTCAATAGAAAAGTTCACCAAAGACCAGAAAGATCAAATCAGACTTGCTGAAACACTTGATACACAGGGTTAAGGTCAGCGTCAACTACATCACAAAAATGCCTAGGGGGAAAGGGCATGGCACTGGATTACTGAAGCTTTTATGCAGTCCACTGATGAGGAGGAAGTGATTCCAGGTGTGCATCATGGCGTGACAGCAGGATCTGCAAACAAAGAAAAATGGAGAAAACATCCTCTACTAAGAGTACCCCAAGAGATCAGCGGATGTAACATGTCCCAACCCCCTTCCTGCTTCTGGTATGGATGGTAGATTCATCTAAAGATGCTTGTAAATGGACACTCCCAACCTCCTTTAAACCTGTTTGCCACTCTCACATAAAGTTCACATATTGTACTCAAATTTACACCCCCAGCTCCCTCTCTCACCAATCCCGCACTCATGCACCAGCACACTGCATGCACGTTTAACACATTCTCAAACCCATTCATATTCTATTTCTATTAATATTCATTATTGTGAATAAGTAGGGTCCTGGAGGGTGTATGGGAGTTCGCCCGACCAGTCTACATGTGCATTGTGGACTTGGAGAAGGTGTTTGACCGTGTCTCTCAGAAAATCCTGTTGGCTGTACTCTTGGAGCATGGGGTACCAGGCCCTTTGGGCTACTGGTGTCAGAGCTTGGTCCACATTGCCGGGAGTAAGTCGGGCTCGTTTCCGCCAAGCTTGCTCTTTGTCAAATATTCTGTTCATAATCTCTGTGGACAGAACTTCTAGGCACAGCCAAAGTGTTGAGGGGATCCGTTTTGGTGGCCTTAGGATTGCGTCACTGCTTTTTGGAGATAATGTTTTCCTATTGGCTTCATCAGATTGTGATCTCCAGCTTTTGCTTGAGCACTTCACAGCTGATGACGATCAGTGCCTCTGAAGCCGAGATCATGGCCTTGAGCCGGAAAAGGGTAGAGTGCCTTCTCCAGGTTGGGGAAGAGGTCCTGCCTAAAGTGGAGGAGTTCAAATATCTTGGACCCTTCCTCACGAATGAGGAGAAAATGGAGCAGGAGATCGATAGGCAGATTGGTGCTGCATCTGCAGTGATGCAGGTGCTGTACCAATCTGTTGTGGTGAAGAGAGAGCTGAGTCAAAAGGCAAAGCTCTTGATTTACTGGTCGATCTACATTCCTACCCTCATCTATGGTCATGAGCTTTGAGTAGTGACCAAAAGAACAAGATTGTGGATACAAGCGGCCAAAATGAGTTTCCTCCATAAAGTGTCTAGACTCTCCCTTAGAGATAGGGTGAAGGATAGGAAGCTCAGACATCCAGGGGGGACTCAGAATAGTGCCACTGCTTCTCCATGTTGATGAGCACGTTGAGGTCGCTTGGTAAGGATGCCTCCTGGACGCCTCCCTGGTGAGGTGTTCCGGGCACGTTCCACCAGGAGGAAACCCAAAGGAAGTCCCAGGACATGCTGGAGAGACTATGTTTCTCGGATGTCCTGGGAATACCTTGGGATTCCCCCAAAGGAGCTGGCCCAAGTGCCTGGAGAGAGGGAAGTCAGGGTCTCTCTGCTTAGGCTGCTGCCCCTGCGACCCAACCCTAGATAAGTGGAAGAAAATGGATGGATGGATGGATGGATGGAAGAATGGCCATCTTGTACAAAAACAAATACTACAGCAATCCTTTGGAACTCCTTTTTTTCATCCTTTTGAAATCCTAATGTTGATAAAAGATTAGTTTGGCTGTTGCAAAGAGCAACAGATGGGATGGATGGATAGATGGATGGATACTTAGGCTTTGTCAGACTATTTTCAGATGTTGATTGGGGAAAAGTTCCACATTTAGATAGCACAGTATCACTATTTAGACAAGACCGCCAAGACACCTTGAATCTGTAGTTGTCATGCCAGGGCACTATATTTGCTAATGCATGCTAAAATCATAGGGAACTGTGATTTTAGCATGTCGTCAAAACACGCATGCAATTTGACCCTTAACCTCCACCTCATCCTGCAGTTGTTTGTTCTTCGCATATGTGCTTTCACATTCTGAGACCTGATTTCAAAAAGTGCTGGTGTCAGAGACTCTGATCACTGGTGACATGTAAACGAGTGGCTGGATCCCAACAAAAATGTTAAGTTTTCAAAAATAGCTCAGTGTAAATGGGGCCTTATACTGTGTTTAATTTCCCTCCAAGATTGTAACTGGCAACAGTCTCAGCTTACCCATTTTCTACTGCAAGTTGGAAAAATAGTATGCTTTGCCAACTGATGTTCTTGGTGACAAAGCTACCTAGGATTCACAATACAAACCGTTGCTGGTTTATATCTAGAGCTATTGTGCTTTCAAAAACTGCAAATCTTGTTTAAGCAGTTTTGTTTCTGTTTTCCTGCAGCTATCAATGAGTTTAAATGCAGGCCAGCCATGTTGGATTTTTAAGTCAGGGCTGGTGAGAAATCTCAGATTTTTTGCAACACTTGGAATTTTTACTTCAGGGGGATTTCTTATCAGTTTTCCAACTTGGAATATGGTTATACCAATTAAAGCCACTATGTAAACCAAACATGCAGTGTCATTTGGCTGTGGCTGTTTTTTTGTTGTCTTTGTTTGACAAAGAAAATAGAAAAAAGTCCTGGTCCTGTTGTACAACTGTGAGTATGGCGTTCTTAGTATTTAGTGCTGAATGAGCTGGTTATATTTTAGAATTGGGTGTCTTTCCCAGCACTCATTGAGCAAGAGGTGGGCTAAACATTTGTATTTAATGGTACTGAGACATTGTATTGACTCCCATTCATTTGGGAGACCTATGCTGTATATGCCTTTGTGCTTACCCTGATCCCTAACACTTAAAATGATGTTCAACCACATTAAGTCATTGAGCTTTATTCCCCATATGTCCAATGGATTTATACTGGGTAAGTTAACATACTAGAAATGGTTCTAAAGAGTTAACATGAACAAACACATACACAGGGCAATTTAGTGTCACCATGCCTTCCATGAATGGACTTGGAGACCAAGCCAGAGTACTTGGAGAAAACCCAGACATCCACGTGGAAAACATAGAAACTCCAGACAGAAAGACTCCAGCTAAGATTATAAACTAGGACCTTGTTGCCATGAAATGACAGCATGACATTGTGCAGGATTTGGTTAGGACAGCAGAGAATAAGTAATGAGTAACAACTTGTCTTCAATATAAATCTATTTTTAGTAACAGTTTGGTGAAGAAACCAAAGAAAAAATCTCAAACTTTGCTTTCCTTAAAGCCAGATTGTACAAAAACAAATACTACAACAATCCTTTGGAACTCCTTTTTTTCATCCTTTTGAAATCCTAATGTTGATAAAAGACTAGAATGGCTGTTGCAAAGAGCAACAGATGGGATGTGCTTATTCCACAATTCCACTCATTTTAATGATACAATTTGATAAAACATGATTGAAGGACTGGTAACTATCTTAAATAGCTGAACTGTTTGTGTTAATAACACTATCAGCTTTAACTTACAGTATACATAACTCCTGAGAGGAACATATATTATTTTATATCTTTGTATCATACATCATTATTGTTATATTATATTATTTTCATATTATGTATTCTGGGTAATATGTGAGAGCCTGGAACCCACACTAAGCACAACGATTTAACAAATATAAAAGTATTTATGCTGATGTATGAGTATGAGTAATTGGAGGTATTTTTTTTATTAAAAATAATTTCAGGGGGAAAATGGTAATATAAAAAAATATAAACTATTGTGTTATTATACAAATTACTATATGAAACAAATGCTGTATAAGTTATTAATTATATTGTACTCTGATGCAATATAAGATTTAAAAAAATCATCAAACTTGATTTTGTAGGAGCATTTCATTTTTCTACACTTTATGTATTTGAATAAATGTTTTACATGTAAGTAATGTAAAATATACAAACCCATTTACTAAAAAGAATATTATTAAAAAGTTATAGATTAATGACACACAGACTAATGTTTTTAAGTTTTTTATTTTGGTAATTTTGATGATTTTCCTCTTATATCTAATGAAAACAAAACATTTAAGATTAGAATATTAGATCAGACCAATACAAAAGATATTTTTTAATACAAAATGTGGGCTTTATGAAAAGTATGTTTGACACCTGCTTAAAGGTTGTTATTTTTAAAAGGTACTTTTAATCTGACAAACGAGCCTTATTGGAATGCGTATTCTAATTTGTTGACTGTAATTAGTGAATGAAATGTAAAAATAAGTGCAAGATAATTCACCAGTTTCAACAAATATGGGAATTATTTCAATAATATGTCACAATTTATGATGCAATAACATAAAAACAAATAACTAGAGATAAAACAGAAGGAAAACCTTTTCGTTAATCTTTCTCCTGTATTTATGCATCATGTTTTATGCAACAGCAGTGATGATTTGGAGCTCATTATTATTAGACTCCCAAGGTCGATTTGAAACAAAAATAATATCTCAGCATTGAAGTATAATTACAAAGTCTAATGCTGAAGTTCATGAATACTTACAATAACTGATGTACTGAATGATAAAATGCAGAAACAGAAGAACCCAAACTGAGAAAATGAGCGTTGAATAACATATGCCGAGAAAATATCTTGAAACAGACAGGATGTTTACAGCTTGCCTATAATTGAGAAGGGAATCAGCGGCTTATTATTAGTGTGGAGTTAAAAGTCAGAACACAGCAGAAGTGAGACCACGATTCATGGATTTTCCAGAGACAAACCACAGAGACTAAAATTCAAAAGCTTCTTGGAAAAAGAGCATCAGTTACAACTCCCTGCCAAACTAATGCGTGTTGTTTTACTTCCCATTTTTACAGATTTCTTTTTAGTTCCACTGTAAATGTCTACATAGAGCTAAACATATTTGCCTAGTTTCTATTAGGAAATAAAAGTAAACAAACTGGACTGGACTTTGCTCAGTCCATCAAACAGATGCTTTTGTTATCAGAGAACAGCTTTTAGGTCTCCTAACAGACGCATAATGATGTTTTTTCTTTTTTACTGGTTTATAATTTTGTGCTGTGTTCAGCATCATGTGACACTTAAGGATGAAGAAAGCATACCTCTCATTGCAAAGTATTTCAGCACTAAAGGGAGGTATGAGGAAGTGAACCCATACCTCAGACAGGACATACTCGCTGTAAACAGATCCACCTTGCAGCCTCCATCTTTGCAGTGTCGGGAAATCCATCTAACAGCCATCATAAGACACGGGACGAGATATCCAGCAGCCAAAAACATCAGGGATATGCAGAAACTACACAACATCGTCCTGAATAATTTCACAGGTGAGCAGAGCTGGCTAAGTGAAATCCTGACCCAGTGGACGATGTGGTACACCGAGGACATGGACGGCCGACTGGTCCAGAAAGGCGTGAAGGACCTGAAGCATCTGGCCGTCAGGCTGTCAAAGATGTTCCCCTCCATGATCTCCGAGGAGAAGCTCCGAGGCGGACTCATCAAGTTCATAACCAGCTCCAAGCACAGATGTGTGAACAGCACGCTGTCCTTCAAAGCAGGGCTGACAGAGATGTGGGCCATCAGAGGTATCAGCATGATAATAAGACAGCAGTATGGTTTCTTCAATCCAGCCAACTTTCTCAGTATAACCTGAGGCTTTTTTTTCCACGCAGATGTGGAGTTTGGCCATGAAGTAAATGATGCTCTAATGAGGTTCTTTGAACATTGCATCCGGTTTGTGAAGGAAATTGATAAAAATTCATCAGCTGTAATAGAGGTGGAAATGTTCAAGCAAGGGCTTGAGATGATAAAGGTCCAGAAGAAGATTGCAGAGCATCTGGGAGTCCCATCCAGTTTAATCACAAATGGTTGTATCCACCTTTTAATGTGTTGCATTCACCATGTTCATTTACTTTTAATTTCAATTACACCTTAACTGTTTTCCTTGATTAATCCATGATTCCTTGTGCTCTGTGTGTTTTCATCTGTCAGTTTTTTATGAGCTTGTTCACATTAGTTGGGGCTTCCTTCTCAGTTATCTCCTAAATTACTATCATTAACTATAAAAGGATAAAAGAAATGTCAGCGCAATGTCTATCTTGGCAGCAGATCCAACTGGAGCTCTGTTAAACACAACTGCAAGATATGCTGCCACAGAAGCACATTTTCACTGTCTGCATTCTTCAACAAAGGAAGCGTCATTCGGCAAATCATGCTCAATGAAATAAAGCATATTTCAATACTTATCTCTTATTTGAAACAAGACTGTACCCAATTTGAATATTTAGATTTTTTTTTTTTTAAATTTATTAATGTTTTAATAAGGCTGTTCCTACTGATGTGTATGAGTACACTGGTGTGTACTCCCTTTTGTGATATAGATCTGGTAATGTTACAATGGTCTTAACTATGTTACATTGTGCATGTTCAATATTTATCTTTAAAATCTAAGCCCTGCGTGGGAGTTGCACATTAGAAAACTACTATATAATAAATGCAGAACATCAGATGTCACTACTTTTTGCCCACTATGTTTTACTGCATTGTCTCTGATAAATATGTAAATACATAAATCTCAGTCGGTGTCATACAGTTATAGATTAAGACCAGCAGACACATTGCTCAATAGTATAATAGCAATAATTGCATGTCTAAAAAGAACTGTTTCCTGTTTGAGGCTTTTTGAATTGTAATTTAGAAACTTCCTCTTTTGGACTTTGTTTTACATTATTGTTTGCATATCCTATGTAACTGGCTTCCTTTGCATTTCACGTACAGATTTGGCCGAGGCAGCGTTTTTCTTGTGCACTTATGAATTTGCTGTCAAGGCAGTAAACTCCCCCTGGTGTCTGCTCTTTGATGAGGATGATGCAAAGGTTGGAATCTTACTGTGTAGTTACATTTCCAATTACATTAATCTAATTTGGTTACAGCTATAGACCTTGAATGTCTTCCTTGAACTGATGATAGGAAATCTTAACAAAATTTGAATGGATAGTTTGATGTTTCTGTGAGCCCTGAGATGGATGTATGGATGGATGAAATTTTGTGAACGTTTTACCTGTTTTATTGCCTTGCGCAAGTATTCCCAAGAGCTATTTTACATCTTGTCACATTACCATTAACACCAGTGTATTTTATTGAGATTTTATATGACTCAAAGTAGTGCATAACTGTTAAGTAATCAGAAGAGAACACTTTTTTAACAAAATGTACTAAAGCGAGGCATGCTTATGTAGTCAGCTCCCTTTACACCTTTAATTGTGGCACTAAAATCCAGTGTCACAGCTTGCCTTCAGAAGACACCTAATTTTAATAATATCATTTGGAAGAAGATGTTCTGATCAGATAAGACCAAAACTAAACAACCTAGTCTATATGCTAGATGTGGTGGAAAACTGCTACTGCACATCACCCTGAAAACAACATCCTAACGGTGTCACATGGTGGTAGCATCGTCATCGTTATAATGATCACGGTAATGATTTCCTGGGGGAAATCAGGGACAATCAGGCTAGTCAAACTTGATGGAAGATGGATGGAGCTGACTGGGAACACCTGGAAGAAATCTCCGAGAGGCTGCAAATAAGCAAAGATTGGAGCAGAAATTCACCAACAAGCAAGCGTACGATACTAACCACACAGCCAGAGCAATGATGGGATAATTAAGAATCCATGACTTGAAAATCCCATACAATTTGATTGACCCAGAACTATTATGCAAAGAAGAATGGGCTAAATCTGTAGCTGTGTTAAGATGACCTAGTTTGAACCTTAAATGACTTGCAGCAGTAATTGCAGCGAAAGGTGGTTCTGGAAAATATTTACTCAGGTAGCCAAATAAAAATCCACACCACACTTTCCAGATTTTTATTTGTAAAATACAACAAAATTTCTAGATTTGGCATGCCAAAATGTAAAAAGTTCAAGGGGGTCAAACACCTTTGAAAAATGATTGCAATTTATAAGACTCTGCACTCTTTCTTCAGTGTATAAACTACATGTGTTCTTTCTGCTTCAACAGGTTATGGAATATGCAAGTGACCTGAGGGAGTTCTGGAAAAGAGGCTACGGTCATGACATCAACAGCAAGTCAAGCTGCATCCTCTTTCATGACCTGTTCAGTCGACTGGACAAGGCAGCCAGTGACAACACGTGAGTGGATGTTTGATCACCTACAGTCAAGGAGTCAGCTCTTTTTTAATGGTTGCTGGTATTCACAGACACTTTTTGTCCTCTCATGTAATCTAAACACATTTTCACGGTTGCATGTGTATCCTGTGTGCTTCAGGTTACATCAGCAGGTCAGTGAAGCGGTGACTGTCCAGATCGGCCACGCAGACACCCTGCTACCATTGCTCACCCTTCTGGGCTTCTTTAAAGACGCAGTCCCCCTGACATCGACCAACTACGCCTCACAGACTCAACGCTCTTTCCGCACCAGCCACATGTTGCCTTACGCTGCCAATTTCCTCCTGGTGTTGTATGACTGTGGAGAAGAAGGCATCAGACTGCAACCTCTGCTAAACGAGAAGCCTTTGACCTTCCCTGGTCTGACTGACCAGCAGGCCTCTATGCCACTATATGAAGATGTCCGAAAGCACTACAGAGATCTGCTCAACGGGTGCGACTTTGAAACTGAATGCCAACTACTCAAAAATCCTGCTGAAGTTTAGGACTTAAATACGCTGTCTTTATTTCCTTTCAGTAAAAAAAGTAAAAGTAAAAATCTGTTGAAATTAATCGGTCGGAACCAAACTGGGAAGAATGGAGTAATGACTTAATCTAAAAGTACTTTTTTGTTATATGTTCCTCTCAGTGCATACCAAAAACACTGATACAGAAGTCATAGTTAATTAGTTATGGGAGGTATTATTGTGCTTTATGATTAAATAAAATATTGCGAACTGTAAATAAAATAATGTAAGTCATCCTTCAGAACTGATTTCTGTTTTTGAGAATTATTCAGGATTCTATTTACATACATTAATACATAGTTTAACGTTGCCTATCGAGTTCTACATGATGCTTGAACAATCTAAAACTACAAAAGTGCATCATCTGTATCATGGATCTGTGTCATCTGGATTTTTACACAAGCAAAGCACTTGTTTTTCTTTCAGTGTAAAAATGTTTAGGATCTGTGGAAAGATTTAAAACATTGATTGTTTTTTGAAAATCATGATATCCCTGAGATCACCAAAGAAATCATATTGTTTAGTTGCTTTATGGACATTTGAATATTGATATTGCAATGTGTTCAGACAATATTTCATTTAAAAGTTGTCCCACTCAGTCTCCATAAAGAGCTAAATTACAATTTTTCTATTGATGTTTTAAATTATGTTTCTACAGCTTTAAAAGCATTTTTACAATGTTGCATTTTAACTTTTATTCCTTTTAGTAATTTTGTCCCACCACCCAAAAATAACTTAATAACAACCAATAATGCACCTGCCAATAACATATACATTTTGGACATTTAAAATGTAAAAGAACAATTTATGTAATAATTTACCAATCATGTAAAAAAAAAGTTTAAAACCAATGACATAATAAAAATTTGCAACTAACATAATAATTTATTAAATTAAAATTATTTGAAAAAATTACAGCTGTAGCCATTTAATGTAACAATACACAAATAAGATTGAGTTTCTTGTCAATGAAAGATTTTTAGCAGATGTTTTGAAATTTGCCTGTCAAAAATAGGCAAATAGGATGCCATGGTCTAGCATGCATTCATCAAGGATAAGTACAAGTCAGTATTGATCAATTCAGGGATTTCTTAAACTACTGCTTAGTCGAATAATTCAGGAGGAAAATAGGAGTGATGTGACCTAAGTGTTTGCTCAGCCCATCAATCCATCCATCCATCTGTCTATCTGTCCATCGCCTATGGACGCTTATCCTTGCAGGGTCATGGGGGTCATTGGGCGAAGGCCGGGGTACACCCTGGAAATGTTCCCAGTCCATGAAAGAGCAACATAGAAACACACATACATGTACACACTCATACCTAATGGCCATTTAGAGAGATAAATGAACCTAACAGTCATGTTTTTAGACAGTGGGCCTGTACAGTGAGAGGAAGCAAACAAACACCAGGCAGAACAAGTCCAGGCTAGAATTTAAACCCAAGATCTTCTTGTAAGCCTATAATGCTAACCACCATGCATCTTGTCTGCTTTCTTTTGGATTAAGGTTAGAAACCCAGTTTATCTTCTTGCCCTGTGGCATTCTTATCTGAGTCTGTCTTAAATACATTTTGAACTCTTGAAATTCAAGTGCTGTCGTGTTTTCTCTTCAAGCAGAGTCTTTAACCAGCGCTCTAGCATAAGAAGGGGCTCTCTCAGGGCGTCGTTCATGCAAGGACCGCCTCTGCATGTCACTTCACTTTCCACAGTCTGATTGGCTGGTTAATACCACATGAATAACGTGACACATTTCGGGTCTGAGCAAACCGAAGCGAGATCATGACGAGCTTTCTATGCAAAATCCTTTATTTTACCACCATAACCGGCTTTTCCTGGTGTTTTCGTGACGACGTGAGTCCAGAGGAAAACCCAAACATACCGCTCATCGCCAAGTATTTCGGTACGAAAGGAAGGTATGAGGAAGTGAACCCTTACCTGATCCAGGACATACTCGCTGTAAACAGATCCACCTTGCAACCTCCGTCTCCGCAATGTCGCGAAATCCATCTGACGGCCATCATAAGACACGGGACGCGATATCCGACGGCCAAAAACGTGAAGAACATGCTGAAAGTTTACGAGGTGGTGCAGAGCAACGCCCGTGGGAAACAGAGCTGGCTGGATGAGATTCTGACCCAGTGGACGATGTGGTACACAACCGAGGACATGGACGGCCGACTGGTCCAGAAAGGCGTGAAGGACCTGAAGCATCTGGCCGTCAGGCTGTCAAAGATGTTCCCCTCCATGATCTCCGAGGAGAAGCTTCCGAGGCGGACTCATCAAGTTCATAACACAGCTCAAGCACAGATGTGTGAACAGCACGCTGTCCTTCAAAGCAGGGCTGACAGAGATGTGGGCCATCAGAGGTATCAGCATGATAATAAGACAGCAGTTTGATGTTCCTGCAGGATCCGTGTTCTTATGGTTTTTTTCCGTGCAGATATGGAGTTTGAGCATGAAGTGAACGATGCTCTCATGAGGTTCTTTGACAAGTGCACCAAGTTTCTGAATGAAGTTGACAACAACCCTTCAGCTTTGACAGAAATGGACAAGTTCACTCAGGGGCCAGAGATGAAGAGGGTCCAGGAGAAGGTCGCTGACCGTCTGGAGGTCCCATATCATCTCATCACATATGGTCAGTTGTAAAAGATTTGAGGCAAACAGAAAGAAATGCTCATTTGATTTCATCTTAATCTAAAACCAGAAGGGTGTTCTGGTCTATTACATTGCCTTCCATTTGTGTTTGGGAAATGTTTATTAAAGGCACATTTTAAAAACAAAGCTAAAATCTACATCGTAACAGTTTGGATTTAAATTTGCATGATCAGTTCTCCACTTTTGCTGCCTGGCTACTAAAGCAGCTTTGGTAAAAGGCCAGGTTTATAAAATATAAATGTATTAATATCACAAACATCTCAGTAGCAAGTAATGCTATAGTTGTTTTGTAAGAATGTCTTTTTAACCATCAAATTTTAAGATGCAACATGCCAACAGCTCTAACAGAGACCACGTAAAGTCGACTAATGTAACATTTACCGCCTAACAGTCAATAATCAACCAGTTTTCCCAGTATGGGCGCTGATTGAGGATCAACAAGTCAAGGACAGAAATCAAATTGTTTAAATGCTCTAAATCCCTGAAAAATTAACAAGTTCCATCAAAGTCTCCAGTCGAATCAATTAACATCGTGTTCTGTTTCTTTTAATGTCAGATAAAGGTTTAAGACACATTTTGATTTTCAGAACTGTTAACCTTGCGATCTTTTTAACAACTAGCACTTTCAAATAACCTTTATTATTCAAAATCAGGGTCGAACCTAGAAAACTGGAAATCAGTATCAATATAATAGAAAATTATAAGCGGAACATCTCTACTTTTTAGACAGTAACATCTTCTCAACCATAATCGATACCCTCATACAGGGATAGAAGGTAACAAAAAGCATGTAGTCATATATCATTCTGACATTAAATATAATGTAAAATATACTTACACTTTATTGAAGCATTACATCCACTTTTTGTTTGATGGAACTAAGGACTGTTTGTGACACATATTAGCATAAAGTTGTGTTTATATCCATTTTATAGTTACATTTTGTTTTGTAATAAAATGTAGTTATGTGAAGTGGAACTAATATGGCCGCACTTTAGCTTTTTAGGTCCGCACACAATATTATAGCCAAGAACATGAATTTAATTCTTTTTTTTTTAATTTAGTGAAAAGAGCATAGTGTGGTGCACATCACATAATTAACTTTTTTGAGGATTTCCTTAGAAATGTCTCAGTTTCGAACATATAGCTGTATGGATTTCTTATTTTAAGTGTAACTTTTTTGCACATCCAAACTGAGGTAACACTTTATAATATGTAACATATTATAAAGTGGCACAGAGTTGCATCATTTCCAGTGTAAACAGGATCTGTTTGTCTTGTAAAGTGCCCTGAGATGACATTGGTTGTGAATTGGCATTATATATATTGAACTTAATTGAATATAAAAGAGTATTTACAATATGTCAGCAATCATTCATCGGGTACCATTTTGATTTTATGTTTTACATTTAAAAGGTCGTCAGATAGTGACGTACAGAATTTTACTGTGCATATTTAAACAGTAGGTGGTGCTGTTTCCTAATGCAAAGTTTCCAAGCCTTAACCGTCTCAATTCCATTTTCTCCAGAAGGTTACTGTCAATTAAAGTGTTTGTATAAAAAGGGACAAAATATGTGTGCATGTTTAAAGAGCAAACCGGCAGCATCAAACCCTCTGACCAACCATCTATCCAGAAATACCCAACGACGAGGTGTCAGCCCAGTTACAGGCAAAAGTCCAAAGATGGAAGTTATGTATAAATTATGACAACCTCATTGATTTTTTTTCTACTGTATTTGCTACCTTTTATATTGCATGGATGCATGTATAATATTGCACAGTATAATATTATATGTAATATTACATATCAACTGTTTATAATAGTGTTTTTACATAAATATGTTTGCACTTTTACTCAAGAAAGGATCTTTTTTCACTCTGAAAGTCAACTTTTTTTTGTTCTGCTGGACTTGGACCAGTGGGGTCAGGTCCAGCAGAATCAAAAACAAACCAGCTAGGATAACCTCTGACCCCCTAACCCTTGACCTTGTAGCAGGAAGGGGCAGTAAACATGTTACGTGAACTGTTACGTGATAAAATTGTACATGTATGTTTGGCTTGTGCCAAATGTTTTTGGGCTTGATGAAATGTTATGAAGTTGGGCTTACAGCAAATAGATAACTAAATCCCAAGGATGATTGCAATGTGCAAAAACGTAACAGAAGGAGAAAAAAGGTAGATAAATTTTTTTTAAAAAGTACCTTGTGCTGAGCGGGATGGTTACAGAGTAAAATATGGAACATAAAATCACACTTGTAGATTTCCAAAATTCTTCAGCAAGGAATCTGAATTAAATGATGGATCTTTTTAACATTCAGATGCACTATGATACATGTGGTGAATCACATATATTAAAGTTGTATTTTTTCCTGCAGATATGGTGGAAGCTGCCTTCTACCTATGTGCTTATGAGCTTGCCATCAAGACGGTGAACTCCCCGTGGTGCCACCTTTTTGATGAGATCGATGCACAGGTACAGTTTCACTTGCATGCCTTCAAACTGCTGGTAATACAGAGATTTAAAGACCATCAAATAAGATTCAGATGGTATGCTGAGCTTGTTGCTGACGCGCTGCATTCAGAGTTGTATTCAGGTCAGTTCATCTCCCCTGTGCGAGGTGTGACCAGCAGCACGGCCTGTCTGTTTCCACAACTGACTGATTTGGTTCACACTTGTCTCTCTATTTTTTGCCACAACAGAGAAATATCACTGAAATGAAATGGCCACTTTTTATTCACCAACTTGAAAAACATTTTAAAACACTATAACTTTAAGGCTTGGACTTTTTCAGTAAATGTTTTTTTTTTTTTAAATTTCATACTTACTCTGTTTTTTTTATATCATAACTGATAAGTTAAGTATTTATAGTCATGGATATGTCATATTTTTCCAGCCAAACAGATGTTGCTTGTAAACGTTAAAAAACAAATGGCAAAAATTCTCTAAAAGAAAAAACTTACAGACTGATGGGTACAATACGCCCAAATACCTAAAGCATCATAATGCACAAAATTTCAGTAAAAATATTTTTGAAATTCTAAGCTATTTTTGTTGCCAACCTCCAAGAAAACTTAAACTTAAATGTTTGTTGTTTTTTTCTGTCACCATTTCTTTAAAAACAAGCACTTTGTACTACATGAAAACCCTTTTTGTTAGAAGACCTGGGTAGCCATCTTAGACTTCATCTTCAACTAGAAGGTAGCAGGATTCAGCAGATTTATTAGAAAAGTGCCAACTTTGTTGAAAGAGTTATACATCTTAGAAACCCACTGTCAAATTGAGTATGTGTAGTGTGATAGGGCTAGTTAGCTGTTCCATGTTGCTAATAAAATAAAACATTCATCTTTGTAGTCAGAAAACACCCAATGCCTTACAAATAAAACTTAAAAAAAATTGTTCATTTGGATTTCTGACAATTTGCACCACATTTAATCTTTCACACAAACAACTCAATGGTAACTCCCCTAGTAAGCATGTTGTCATAGTGTTTTTATACACAAACTGCAGAGACGGAAATTGTTATTATACTTTAGTGCATGGAGTAGTAAGCCTGATCATAGTGGACATCCAGTAGCAGATCCCACTGGTTTTCAAACTTGAAACTAGACCTTCAAGGCATTGTTATATCATAGTTTTGATCAAGAGGTAAATGAAACAAAACATTTGGTGAACAAGTTGCTGCAAGTATCTCCACACTATTTGTACCTCAGCTTGAGAAACGTGGTGTTGAAAGAGTTCTTCAGAATTTAAATGTAAATTTATCATGAGTAGGACCGTGAGAAAAAGATAGATTTGGTAGAGAAATTGCCCCTAAAATCTTTTATAAAAATTTAAAAAACTAGTTTTACTATAGGGACTAGTACATTCACCTCAGACCCTGTTACATGATTGTTACATGAATTCTTTCCATGCAATAACTCTTATCATCTTTAAATCTGTAAATAAAAATGTGCAACATTTTTCATAGTCAGGTGACAACCTTCAGACAAAGGCTTCCTCTGATTTTCCGCACTGATAGTCCATCCAAAAATATCCCACCAGAAATAATAACCTCCATCTTACAAGCAGGCCCGTAATGCTCAGTTGGACTTGCACAATCACCCATCTCCAATCAGGCAGCACGCTCTGTATTCATGCATGTCCTAATTTCTTTTTTCTAATCTGGTCTAACAGGTTATGGAGTATGCACTCGATCTGAAGCAGTTCTGGAAAAGAGCCTATGGATACGACATCAACAGCAAATCGAGCTGCATTCTGTTTCACGACGTGTTCAGTCGTCTGGACAAAGCGGTCAATGAGCACAAGTGAGTGAAAGCTGGCAGAGGCTGCCATGGTTAACTGCTTTTACATTTATGGGTAAAATAAAGTATTTCATTTCTAAATACTTATATACATTTCTTACTCTTTGGCAAAGAGTCCTTCTATCCATTTGTTTCCACTTTGACTTAAAACCTGCTTAAAGGATTGGATTCGCCCATGGAAAGAAACATCCCTGCGGTCTTTAGAGGAAGTTGATTTTCTCTGCCTTCTCTTGCAGTGTGATTGTTATTATAGGCAGGGGAGGGCTGATGGACTTTGGATATGGTGCCCTGACAGCAGCCTTGTGTTTAAACATCAGCCTGGTCTTGAATTATGACTTTTAGCAGCAGGTCCTCTCTCTTGTTCTGATCAGTCACTGCTCTTGACAGTAGCATAAGCGTTAAGTCCTCCTACAGGAAAGTGAAATCAAGCAAGATGACCGGCTACACCCAAGTTTCACTGGGCTCAAAAAGGGAAAATTCCTGTCAGAAAGCTATGACTGTTGAGACACCACCCATATATCCAGCTGGGACATCTTAAAGACTTTGGGGCCAACAAAAAGGCGTTTTCCCTCTAAATTAAATGTCTTTCTGAATTGGTATATTGTAAGACAGATACTACCTTTTACTGTAGATACCACTGTATGAATTTTATGGGTATTTCTAGCAGTTTTTGAACATCCAGTGACTGACATTTTTTTCAATTTCCTCTGTGCAAAATAGCTCAAGCTCAGTCAGATTGGATGGAGAGCCCCAAGAACATCAATTTTGAAGTCTTGCTACAGATTTTGATTTGGAGTAAGGTTGAACTATTCTAGCACATGAATATGCTTTGGTTTAAACCCTTCCACTGTAGCCCTGGATGTGTTATTTATATGTATTCCAGTTATCTCTGACCAGCTTCCCTGACCTGACTGAAGAAATGATGTTGCCACTACTATACTTCTCTTTAGAGATGTTGTGCTTGGGGTGAGCCCCTGGGGTACTGCCACACCGTGTTTTTTAGCTGAACAGAGCACCTTCTTCTAATTGCTTAGTAAGTAACGGCTTGCGTCAATGGGAACTTTTTCTGGTTTTGTTTCTACTTTGGCTTTCTTCTTACCACTGCGCCACAAAAGGCCAGATTTGTGGACACTAATTGCTGTCCTGTTGAACTCAAGAGATAGCCTGTTATAGAATTGTAGGGCTCTGATAGGGTTTGAATTAAAGTATACTCAGGTGAACTCCATTTACTCACTGGGTATTTCTGATTAACATAATTGGGTGCACTGGATCTTATTAAAGGGGTATCAGAGTAAAGAGGGATAAATACAAATGCACACATATTTTTTAGATGTTTATCTGTAAATCAAAAGCATTGAAAAGCATGAATCATTTTCCTTGCACTTTACAGGTATCCACTACTTTGTGTTGGCTTAACATAAACGATACATTAAGGTTTGTGCTTGTAATGTGAAAAAAATATGGAAATGTTACAGATGCAAATAGTTATGCAAGACCCTGTAAAGTCAGAAATTTTGTAAAACATAAACAGTTCTAAGGGAAATATTTAAAACATAACACCACGCTGGAGAACATAGATCGACTAAAAACTAAACAAGTGTTTGCTTTGAGATATATCCGTACAGTCCTCTTAAATCTCTTTCGATGTTTGATTTGGCCAAGTCGATTCAGAATATATTATTTGAAGTCTACCATCTCATGGTTGTTTGTTAGCATTTGACTGTGAGTTTTCTAAAGATAAAAATGCTTTTTAAAGTTTAAATATTCAGCTCCAGTTCTCAAACCTTTTACCACTGTAATAAATACAAAGTTCTCCAAATACCACCATCTTCACTGAAATTTAAAACAGCTTTGGAGCAGGACTTTAAAAAAAAAACAAATAAAAACTCATTTATTAACCACAGGCACTGCTTGATTGGTTTATAGGGTCAGCTTAATTATGCCTTTCATTGTTTATAGTTTCAAAAATTAAGACAACATCTCTACAAGTTTTCTACCAACCCAGACCTCAAAATCCAATATGGTTGCCTTTTATAAAACTTAGCGATACCTGCGAGAAGAACAGTTTGTCTGCAGCTTTAAGGATTTGTATCTCATTACATCATTCACATATAACACTACTATTCAGTCTGTTTCAGTGAATGTTTGATAGTAAAAAAAAAAAAAAAATGCAGAGACATATGAGATTACTAGTTTGTATTCCAAATAATAATAATTAATGGTCATTGAGCAGTCAGGTTAAATTTTCTCCTGAGTACCACTAGGGTCAGCAGTGGTGCTTTTACCACAATTTGAGAACTATGGTTCATTTTCAAGCAAAGCTGATTCTGTTTCTTCCAGTTCTGGTCAGGAGGTGACTGAAGCTGTGACAGTCCAGGTTGGACACGCAGAGACCCTCCTGCCCCTCCTCACCCTTCTGGGCTTCTTCAAGGACAGTGAAACTCTGACATCCACCAACTACGCCTCACAGACACAGCGCTCTTTCCGCACCAGCCGTATGCTACCATATGCTGCTAACCTTGTCCTGGTTCTGTTCGACTGTGGAGGTGGGGACATCAGACTGCAGCCTCTCATCAATGAGCAGCCAGTCGCCTTCCCAGGTTTGGCTGACCGGCAGGAGTCCATGCCGCTCTACGAGGACATCAAAAGACAGTACGCAGACCTGCTCAGGGGGTGTGACTTTGAGACTGTGTGTGAGCTGTTTAAAAACGGCGCTGAGCTTTAAGGACCAAAGAGGTTTTATTGGCTTTAATCTGTTTTCTTTGCATAATGGAGTGAACAGTTTCAGATGACAACATATTGTTTTTAATGCTTTTAAAATGTAAAGCATTAATGCCTCACTGTTAGCTGACGATTGCACACGGAACAAAAATATCAAAGATGTTTCGTTTTGTTTGATAATGATTGAATTGTTGTCTTTGAAACTTTCCAAAGGTGATTTTGCTAAGAGTTGGACGTTGTTTAATTTAAACAAGTTCGTTCAATTTTTTTAGGGTTCGTTCGATTTTTGATTAATGAAAGAAGATTTATGTAACAAAAATATGTTTTCAGATTTTTTGGGGTTTGATCAACATACTGCATTCAGTGCTGTAAAAAAAATGTTTGCAGTTCTGTTTTTGGTTACACTTATATGTTTCAGACCATCAAATAAATTTTGATATATGCCAAAGATACATAAAGCGGTTTTCCAGTAATGATTTCATTTAGTAATTGACAAAAGGTTTTCAAACAACCCTGCTCTTGTGTGGAAAAGGTAATTGCTAAAAATAAAGCAGCAACAGCTACCATCAAGCTCTTCTTTGCAAAACGAGATGTAGACCCAGAGGTACCGTATATCCCCCACTGACCTGGGAATACCGTGGGATCCCCAGAATGAGCTTGATCGTGCTGCTGTGGGGAAAAACATCTTGATGTCAGTCTTGCACCTATTATCCCCACATTATCAGGTAATGTGACATGGATGGGTGGATGGATGGAATTCAGTGAACGTTTTACTTGTTCTATTACTTTAACGATCATGTTGACCTCCTCCGTAATATTATGCAAGTTATTATTAGTGAGTACAATATGTGGCACTTTGATTTAGACTTTAATTTAATTTATTTGAATATAATTTATATACATAATACAGCATTGAATACTGCATGGTGGAGGTATTTGGGTTAAAATAGGTCCATTGATAATCAGATCAGATCTAGGTCTCATTCTCTAAAAACCAGTGATATTTAAAATGTTATTCAGTAGAATATTATTTCAAATACAGTCTTTACATTTTTTTTTCCTTTTCTATTGCATTAACATTACACTCAAATATATCCTTTGTAATCTTTATCATTTTTTGGTTCATAATGTGTAATTATTAGCTTTATTTTACCTTCAAAACTTTTTCTTTATTTGTAGATTAACAAAAATATATGGAAAGGGATATGACCATTTTTTTTCTTTCTGCAAATATGGTGAAAGCTGCGCTCTACTTGTTTGCGTGTAAGTTGAACATCAAGAATGTAAACTGGCTTTGGCGTTACCTCTTTTGAAAGGTTGACAAACAGAACCAGTCCTGTCTACACATTGTTAGATGCCCTTTATACATTTGCATGCACAACAGAAAAAAAAAAAAAAAAAAAAAAACCGTTTTACCCTGAGGGTTTGAAACATTTGTTTGGCACCAACCTCAGCAATAAAGTTTCCATCCTTTAGATGTTTGATCCTACCCAAACACAGTCACAAGGTATGCTCCATGACAGAAGACTCTCCTTTATCTCCCCACCTTGCCAACCATCCAAACTCCACGCTGCCCAACACACACAGACCCAGTGCAGCCCATTCTGTACATTTTTGCTATGTAACTTATTGGAAATTTCAAGATGTTTTTCATCTGTTTGTTAGGTAAAAAGCTGTGAATCAAAATTTTAAAATCAACCACAGCACACACACACACACACACACACACACACACACACACACTGCGAATGATTTCCCCTCACATTTTGTTTTATTTTACTTGAAAACTGCTCATTTCAGTGGTAAATCTATAATATTGACTTTTTTTTTTTTTTTTTTTTTTTTTTATTTGAGCATTGATATTGAATGGATGTTACACCAACATGGCAAAAAATATAAAATGCCAATCTAGATTCATGTTTATACATACACAAGGTTACGTAAACACAAAAATTAGTTAGAAGTATTGGAAATGTCAAGACGTATATTGTCAGATCAGTAGAAAAAAATTCTCATCACACAGGCTGTCTTTTAAGCCAGAATATAGGGGAAATATCAGCAAAAATAATTCTGATCTGGATATACTGTAGCTTGTGAAATCATTTGTTTTTCGATAAATAAAGTATTTATTTATTTAGTAAACAGAGATAAAAAAGGCCTTTTGTCTCTGCCAATCAGTTAAACAACTGCTGACGTCTAAATTGTGGTCCAATGAGTTATGACGAATGAAATAAAGCCAAAGCAATTTTGGAAAGGAGGTAATACGAAAGCCACATAAAGTAAATACATTCCCGATCTATTCCATGATGCGTTCAGTTAACTTGATTAACCAGTCAAAGACAACAAGTGAGTAATAGGTAACTACTGCAACAATACATTTTTTGTTTTTTTTTATTATGTATTAAAAATAGTATGTGTTACTTATATATACAGCTGTGCTTGAACATTAGCAGTGCAACATCACTGAGCAGAGCAGTCATTGTTTTTTGGTCAATTTAAGGACAAGGGCAAATGTTATACATGCTGCTTATAGAGTATTTCAACCTGGAGAGACTCACACAGACAGAGAAAGCTGTGATTATAGAATTTAATGAACATGAATGTATTTAGTTTCTGACCCCGGGAGAAGACATGAGTGCTGGGAACTGCAATACACATGAAAGAGCAGCTTGAGATGCAGTTGATTTACGTCTTCTCCCGGCGGCCCGGACACTGGTGGCGGAGGTCAAAAGAAGAAGGAGCTTAAAAGAGCCAAGATTGGGGGTGGAGACAAGGTGGACAAGGTGAAGCTCAGCTGGTGAGCAGATGATGTAGGAACAACAAGGCGTGGTCTGGAGCTGATGGCTGTGTGGGGCGAGACGCAGCAACTGGACGATGCAGGTGAGGCTGAGGACAGTCTTCCAGTTTGAATTTATGCCTAAGCTCCATTTGTTCTAAAAATAGGTAATTAATTCAGAAGAAAAATTGACTTCTTGGGTCAAAAAACCAAATCAAAGCCACAGTACAGTGTAAAGCATGGTAGCTCAGGCATCTTGCTACAGGGATATCTCTCATATTGTGTTTCCGAGCCTATATACCCTGCCTCTCACCAAATGACTACTGGAGATAAGCACCAGCTCCCCCATAACCCTGCAAAGATAAGCAGGTATAGAAAATGGATGGAGGCTCTGACACAGTTTTCAGAAACAGCTGTTATTGAAACAAATATCAATAAAAAATATGTCTACAGTAAACGATTGAGCTTGGCAACAAAAATGCAGACATTTTTGTCTTTTTTTTCAGAACAGCTTTATTCATTTTTCTTCCCACCTTGATTACAAATTAGATGTTATTTCTTTATGTTTTCCTTTGGAATACAAGTGTAGTCTTAATGTATTTGTGTGAATGGAAACAAAATACTTCGCCAGATTTTGAGATTTACTTAACACACTGCGATTACTTTGCACACAACTGTATATGTTATACTTTCATTTGTATTTTAGTCTTAAAAGCTGCCGAGCATTTATTTGAGAAATGTTGCTGGACTAATTTCAGAAGTTTTTGTAATCTCATGATCACTATAACACAGTAACTCATTCATCCTGAGAGGTTTTTGCCTCGAATTTGAAAGCCTGTGGAACTTTGCAGTAAAGATGTTTAAGATCAGTTATGAGTGCTTTATGTATTTACTTGTATTTTTTTAACAGACAATCACTAAAAGATGTAAGGAACATTACATCATTGTGGAAGTCCTTTCATGTTTTATTGATAGGGACCCAACACAGTGAAGAGGAGGAAACGATGGGTGGGTGGGGTAGAATATAGAGTCTGAACAAATGAAAGACACAAGAAAAAAAAAAGAAAACCAAGAAAGCAAAAGGGATCAAAAGGTCCCTCTGCTGGTCCCAGACATGGAGCAGGAACCATCAGGAGCCTTAGGGAGGAGGAAAGAGCAGGAAGCAACCAGTGTGCATGGCAGAAACGTCACAAGAGGATAGGGGAGGTTATGTTTGGAATGGGATTATATTGGTGTGGAACAGCTCACAGGTACCACTATCAGAGGGTGACAGAGGTAGGGTGAGTAAATAAACACAAAAAGGGAAACACAAAGAACACAGAAACAACCAGGACATGAAAGAATATGAACACAAGAATCCACCCCCCAAAAAAACACACGAGAACAATGAACAATGCAAAGTCAAAAGTGACAAGACTCAGAACAGAGTGACAAAACAAAGCTCTACAGCTTGAAAGAGTAAAGTTGACAAGAGAATTAATGATTCAGAGAATTATGAATCAAATGAATAATCCATTAATTATGTGAATCTTAGCTGTAAGGTAAAATATTCCCATATAGAAATTAAGAATCATGAGGTAAGTGGGCAACTTGACAAAGAGCACTGGTGTGGACCCATGTGTTTTGTTTCATGAAGTCAAACAAATCACATACCTCATAACTAAGTTCTTTGAACTTTTTGGCTTTATATTTTTGCAAAAACAAAAATTAAGTTGTGGTAAATTTTAAGCATCTTTTGCATTAGTTAATGAAAGAGAAAAGAAGAGAAGAGAAGAGAAGACAAAAAAATCACTTGTGACCCATTGCAACACCTTGAATAGTTTCGTATTTGCCAGTTGTATTGCAGATTTGCTGCTGTGCTCGATAATTCTATTATAGCTAAAATATATTTTGAAAAGCCTTTTGTTGTAGTTATAAATGTGTTAGTAGTTATTTATATATGTGTTACCAAAATTTAACTTACACAGACAAAATACATCCATTTACAAGTGGTTTCCAAACAAGGTTCTTATGAATGACCTAAAGCCATCCCAGTAGTAAGCAATGGTGTCATTAGCCTCTTTCACCAAACTGGAAAAGCTCCTTCATGGTCATTTATGAATAATCATTTAAGGTGTCCTGTCCTACACAAGTATAAGCTTTAAAAAAGATTAAGGTGGCATAGAAGAATCAAAAGCAGAGTAATTTTGAAAAATCTGGTGAGTACAATTAGCTTAATGATTAGCGGTAAGAGGGAGAAAATTAACTGGGAGAGAAATGGCAATAAATACTACAAGGGGACAGAGGGGACCCTGATAAAAATGGACCTGCAGTTTTATTTAAGAAGATTTTGCCTGTCATAGTATCTGATTTAATTCAGATAACAAACGCATCCCTCTTGTCAGGTGTTTTCCCCAGGACTTAAAAACAACCACTGTTGAAAAAGAACTTTCTTGACAAGTTGCTATTGCAAAATCATAGGCCAATCTCAAATCTTTCATTTTTCAGTTAGGTTTTTGAAATAGCCGTGTTTCAACAGTTAAATACCTTCATAACAATGACCAACAAACTTCCAGAAAACTGCAAAAACACTGAAACCACAAGTTCCTTTAAGGGGAAAGTATTATGTGTTTTCCAGTCACATAGAACCATTTTATAGCACAATCAAGTAACTATATTACCTTCCATTGTTACAAAAATGCTGTATACATCAAATTTGACTCAAAAGAAATTTGACTTCATAATTTACCACCTTGAAATTGGGCCTCTGTCTCTTTAAGAAAATCCTGCTCTTTCTGAAACTCCACCCTCAGGAAGTCATCACAACAGCTAACCCTTTAACAAGTTTTTACCAGCAGGGCACTGAGAAGTAGCTCGTATAATGAACTCAATAGATGCGCATTTCCACCAGGTATTTGCTAATTGCTGCTGACTAGTCTGAAGGAGCTCAATAGGGAAGTTGCGGGGGAGGGGTGCTCTGTGAGGCAGAAGCTCGGAAGCTTAGAAACTGCAGCTCCTCGGAGGAGGGCCATCCAGGTGTTTTGCACAACTGCGTCTCAGCCACGGAAGATTGAAGGATTTCTCAAACATGCATGAAAGAATCAAGGCAACACTCCAGGTATGTTTTTGATGAGGGAATAACATTATAACATGATGTAAAGCTCAAAAGGGTCAATTTTACATAATACTGCCTTTTTAAATCAAGACCAAAAAACCCATTTATTTAGAGTTGCCTTTGGTTAATAAGAATTGGAACATCATTAGTTTCTGTCTGTAGTCCAACTTTTCTTTCCTTTATCAAGCCATTGCAATGTACTCCTTTTTTTATTTATTTATGCTGTTTTAAGTTTTCATCATGTAAAGCACTTTGAATTGCCTTGTTGCTGAAATGTGCTATACAGATGCATTGCTCTTGCCTTGCCTCACAGAGAACAATGAGTTACCCCTAACCAAACAGATGAAACTGAAAAGTCCTACATATCATGACAACAGTGATTGTCAGACAACTTCTATTCTAAAATGATATACATATCAGTGGTCTGCAGCAGCTCATTTTTTTTTTTTTTTTTTTTTTTTTTTTTTTTTTTCCATTTTAAGGTTTCACAGCTACTAAAGGAAATACCCTAGGCTGAAGCCCCTGGATCTGTTCTGTCTCAGCACACTTCACCAAAACGTTTGTGTTAATGGGAAGATATGATCTACGATGCCTCAGTGTTCCACTTGTTGTACATTCACAGATTATATTCTGCATGCCTTAGTTGTAACAAATTGTCTCTTGTTCTGGTACTGCCCCTTTCTGTCATTTTGAACCAGTTTGCTTATTCTCCTCTGACATCAACAAGCCATTTTTATCCACATAACTGTTGCTCACTGGATATTTGGATCCTTTTGAAACCAAGAGATGGTTGTGCATGAATATTCCAGTAGATCAACAGAATACATTTTAAAATTCTGCTATTGGTCTATAAAGCACTAATTTGCATTTAAACGTTTGTTTGATATATTAAGATCTGTTTTTAAGCAAAAAGTAAAGGGTGTTGTTATTCTATTTTGTCTTTCATTTGATATCGTGTAAAGCTCTTTTGATAGCCTTGTGTATATAAATTTGTGTGTATACATTTGTCTTGCTTAATTCTTAGATGTGAAAATTGTCGTCTTATTTCAGATCAGTTATTCTGTCAGACATACACTTAAAAAAAAACAAAAACGTGAAAATATATTTTATTAGGACATATTGGTTAAAGTGTGATGGTACTGCCAGAACATTCTCTTCCTTTGAGAGGTATTAGTTTGTTCTTTAATATAAATACCTCAGTTAGGTATTAACTTCATTTTATGTGAACGACTTGATAACTACGACCTAATGAGGCGCTCATGAACAAACTGTTTTACCAGGAAACAGTTTAGATTGTTGCCATTTTGTACTACAATCCATCTGGACAGCAGAACTGTATCAAACCATGGCACTTTCCTCCCTTTTTACATTAGATTTTCATTGCCAAGCTGCCAATTATGCAAATACATTAGACGTCGGAGGATGAGGGAGGTGCCAGGGGCAGGGCAAGCCGACTGCTACGTGTCTTGAAAGTGATTTTTAAAAAGCCTCCCCCGGTTTAAAGGCAGCAGTGAAAAGTTTAGCGGTAAGAACTTTGCGAAGTGCCGACCATCCACACCCTGCGGCCGCCTTTCTGTGTGTGAAGCGGTTCTTCAACCCCAGTGTCCAGCTGTCCGTCGGCGGTGCGAAATGTCCGGAGTGAAAAAGCTTCGTACGGTAAGTAGATCGAGATAACGGCGAGAGAAAAGCTGAGGAAAAACGATTTATTGCCATGGAAACCAGAAAAAAAAAAAATGTTCTGTCCCAAGGGCGGATAAGTCTTGTAAGACGCCCAGGACTCAGGAAAATATGCGTCAAGTAACTTCATCGTAGACTGACCATCGGAAATGCTCTCTTTCCCCGTGCTCTGTCTGCAGTCCGATCATCGCAAAATTAGCGGATTTCACTTTTTCCTTCTCTTGTTTTAACACTTGGATGTTCATTTTAAAAACTTGCTTTCTGCAAAGCCGCTTTCGCTCTCTGTGCGTCCTACTTCATAGCCAGGTGTGATGGCCACAGCCTTGCCTTTGACTCTGAATAGACCAGTTGTAGTCGGAACATATCCCTGTCAATCTGGCCCACCGCTAACATTGGGTGTCTTGTGAAGGGAGAGAAAGAAGCCACTGTGGAACTGTGCGCAGGAATGTTGCCGAACATGCCGCATGTTGGGGGTCAGAAAGGCATGATCAGATGCAAATAAAACATGCTCATGCATTTTATGTATCCACAGATCTTATGTGTATGCTGTGAGAACTTTTCTGCTAAACTGATCTGACACAGGCATTTAATGTGATGGAGTTTGTAATTTGCTGTAGTTCCTTTAACTGACTGAGTCACTTTTCATGGGAAATTGTGACACAGTTGATTTCTGAAACATTAACGGATAAACGCTGAATTTGTGCGAACAGGTAACACTAATAGGAACTTTAAGAGGGTAATTTTCACTGTTTGCTAAACAAAAACAATAAAACCTTCAATTGTAAAATTCATAAGAAACAACAAACTGAGGGGATAATTGTGCAAACATGTCTGTATTTATATTAATATTCTTGTCTCATCCTCATGCCTTGAACTCTGACTGACTATAGGCGTTAAAAAAAAAAAAAAAAAAAAAAAAAAAAAAAAAAAAAAAAAAAAAAAAAAAAAACTAGCTACGGAAGCCCAGAAAGACAAGTGGGGAAAAAAAGTCCAAGAACTCATTTTCTTAGTCTCACTAAATAATTTATGTTTTCATTACCTTTAAAATGTTAGAATGAAGAATAACATTTAAAATTTCTGAAATAAAATCTAAGATTTTATTCTTATTATTTATGAAGACTAGAAAAAGTATTGTATCAATAAAACAAACTACTGCTTTTTGAACTAAACTACTGATTGGGAAAATTGTATAAATGGAAAAAAAAATATGGACAGATTTTGTTTATAAAAACTTGATTGTGAGAAGAAAGATAAAACTTCTGTTAAGACTTAGAAATTGGGGAAAAAAAGAGAAAAAAAAAACAACTTAGTAAGATAGTCTTAGTTGACCCATTATATATGTATCTCTTAACTTAAGAGCGTTAAGAATATTTTACTGTTCTTACCCCCAAGATAAAGCAAGGCTAGTGAAGCAGTACATGTTCAGTTGTTTGGCATTTATCTCTTTATGTGGTCAAAAAAAAGTACAGTATTACTTCTCAGCTGGCTCTCATAGAGGTGATATGGCTCTCAGAGTGATAGAGAATAGACAAAACAAAGTTATGGCATCCCCCTGAGTGAAGCACTCTCTGAAAGTCCTTCAGTGTTTATCAGTGCTGATTTCATCTAAGAGAGAATGCAGTTGGAACTTAAAGTAAGAGGAATAGATATGTACTGTGTACGTGAGACAGATAATCACTAAAGTCATTGTTTGGGGATTATAAGGTAATAATACCAATATCTGACAGCATTTTGAAAACTCTTCCCATATCCTTCAACAGAAACACTCTGGGATTTGTGACGTGTCAGAGGAATGGATTTTCAGACTCAGTGCTGTGTTTGTATGTGAAAAGAGGCTCTGTTAACACATCTCAGATGAGCAGTGAGGGCCTGTCAGGGAAGAGCAGGGCGGAGTGTGGTGGACTGTTTGAGCACTGGATGGAAGAGTTGTAGGGCCGTGGATGTTGGAAAGAAGGGAGACTTGGTGCTGAGGGCTGACCATGTGGGGACGAGCCATACCACATCATCTCTGGGCAGAAAGCAGCACACTGGACACATTGTGCCACCAGTCTCGGTTCCCTCCCTCCATCCTGTCTGCTTTTGGCTTTCCTTCCTTACTCCACCCGTCTGCAAGAAAGAGCGACTTTATTTATCCACACTTTATCTATCATTGTCTTTCAGTTGAGCACGTTAAACAAGTCTTACTATGCTCTGTCACTGAGCATGGAACTATGAAACTGGTACTGTCATGCAGATAAATATCACTGCACAGCTATGTGCATTAAACCCAGTGAAAAAATGCTGTCTGGTTAGTTTTTTTTCATTGTTTCTGCAGCTCTTTCAGGTCTGAGACAGGTCCTGATTGATTTAAGATAAAAAATATAGAGAATATTACACAAAGTAATGTTGAAAGACTCTTATCCGCAAAACCAAATTAATCTTCCTCTTTGTGTCTGGTTTTCCATTTTAGGACCTCACCAGGTCAACCAACGTGGTCTACCAGGCACACCATGTCAGTCGGAACAAGAGAGGGCAGGTTGTGGGCACTAGGGGGGGCTTCAGAGGCTGTACCATCTGGCTCACAGGTTAATTTATGTATAGACCCCCCTCTTGCTTACTATTTATCTCTTTTACTTCAAATTAATGTACATTCTGTTAACAATCCCTATTAGGTTTGTCTGGTGCTGGAAAGACGACTCTTAGTTTTGCCTTAGAAGAGTATCTTGTATCCCACGCCATTCCATGCTATTCACTGGATGGAGACAACATTCGCCATGGCCTAAACAAGAATCTGGGCTTTTCTGATGAAGACCGGGAGGAGAACATACGACGTGTGGCTGAAGTGGCAAAACTTTTTGCTGACGCTGGTCTTGTTTGTATTACCAGTTTCATCTCACCTTTCACCAAGGTCAGAAAAAATTTTGGTCTGTTGTTACATGCTGAAAACCTTATGCAACTGCTAGATTTATTCTAAACTTAAAGTTCCATGAAAGAGAATGGGGGAACCTCAACACAATGTGGTCTAAATACAGCAAATACTTTCTCAGAAGGTTACCTTTTCAAGTCAAATCAATTTATTTATAAAGTACATTTAAAAACAAGAGCTTACCAAAGTGCTGGTAATTTCCAGAACTTGCTTGTTTTTTTTCAGAGCCTATGGTATACTTTTCTAGAGCTTACCAGTTATTTTTCAGAACTTATCACATACCTCCCTTTAACTTTCATGGAACTTATTGGTTACTTATCTGGAATTTACTTGTTACTTCCATGAAACTTAACCCGGAAATTTTCTTGAAAGTACCCCAGTATAAATTACCCCATAATACAGCTTGGCTTCTGAAAATAACCAGCAAGCGCCATGAAAGTTGCTGGAAAGTTTCATTTAAGTTCTGGGAAAGTTCCTGGTAAGTTCTAGGAACATAACCTGTTACAATTCACCTCATAATACAGCACATTTCCTGAAAGTACCCAGTAGGTTCCAAGAAAGTAGCCACTAAGCTTCATAAATGTTTCAGGAAAGTAACCAATAACTAGATGAAGGTTCCTCTTAAGTAACCAATAAGTTCCCAGAAAGTACCTGGTAAGTTTTGGCAAAGTACCCCGCTTTAAGTCACTGCATGATAAACCCCATTTCCTGAAAGTACTCAGGAAGGTCCAGAAGTGTTCCCACTTGTGTGCTGTAAGTTCTGGGAAAGTAACCATATGGAAAGTTTCATAGAAGTTCAACAACATTTATTGGAAAATTCCAGAAATAATTTCCTTAAGTTTTGTGAAAGTTACAGTAAAGTAAATGGTACATTCTGGAAAGTATCTTCTTAGTTCTGGGAGATTACAAGCTGTCTTATGTAATGCTACTAACAACGTTAAAAACCATTTCAGCTATTGCTCTGCACATGCAGGTTCTGGCTAATGGCTACTGAATAAACTTTTGTAACTGGGAGTTATTAAAGGTTACATGTTAATAAATGTTGATGCTTTCATCCACAGGACCGTAATGAGGCGAGGAAGGTCCACGAGAGTGCTGGGCTAAAGTTTTTTGAAGTTTTCGTCCATGCTTCTCTTGAAGTGTGTGAGAGCCGGGATGTGAAAGGGCTTTATAAGAAGGCCCGTGCTGGAGAAATTAAAGGTCCGTTTAGCATTCCTTTCTGCCAGCGTCAACCTTAGAACCTCTCCATCAGACCACTAGTACCCACAACCCTGTTTATTTCAACTACCTTTTCAGTGGTTTGACATATTTTCCCAGGTTTTACCGGGATTGACTCAGAGTACGAACGACCAGAGGCGCCGGAGCTTGTTCTTAAAACCGGAGAGCTCACTGTGAACGAATGCATTCATCAGCTGCTGGAGCTCCTCAAGGATCAGGTAGGTGGGATAAGCAAGAGTCTTGAGCTTGTAGTGAACACTCACCTGTGGATAGTGTATGGGTCTCCTTCAGGGTCAGTTTACATTTTCATCCTCCAAAAAAAGCTACTGTAAGTATACATTTCTCTCAGGTATGACGTGGCCAAGGACCCACCATAAGCACACTGAAAAACAATGTATATCCCAGTTTAAACAAGTGCTTCTGGATGATACAAAGCAAATTAAATAGAACTAAGGAGGGGTTACTATATGTCAGGCAGCTCTGAAAACTGAAGGATTTGAAAATTCAAGACATGAAGACACTCATGATGATCTCGACTGACCCCTTAAGGACGACTTTTATATGTTTTAAGCCAAAGATGGGAACTTTGTGATGCGTTTTATATAATGCTTGTTTAACAGAACATGAAACAGGAAAATGAGTGGTCGGGTATTTGAGTTACAAACAGTGGATATGTGAAATGAATATAAGGTGTGGCAAGAATAAAGAAACAAAGGCTCACACAAAGGGTCACTATTTAGTTCAACAAACAACCTATATTTTGTGCCTGATTAGTTTTACTGTGTTGAATTAAACTTTCCTCAAATGCAAAGTGCAGTGTATGTTTATCTTGTGAAAGTCTTGTAAACTATGCAGGTTGCTTGAAAGCCAAAATATATTTGTGAATGTGAAATTTAGGCAGTATTTCATTAGACTTTCTGAAGAACTTTTTGTAGTCATTTTCAGTCTCGTGCTTAACCATTTTCAGTGAAGTCATTATTTTGTTTTTTAAGCCACATAACTTAAGAATCATTTAGATATAAAAAGGTGATAAACTCAAAGGATGAAGCCCTGTTGTGATGATACATCGGCAATTTATGAAATGTATTTTAAATCTGGTATTTAGTCAGTAGCAGCTTGTCACAATTTCAAGACACAATTTCTTAGTTGAATCTAAAAATATAACAAATATAAAATAATTTGACATGGTCTTTTCGGGGTGTGACGGTATAGCCAATAAATAACCAGAATAAAATGAATATGCAATATTACATTTAAACAAATCCACACTTTTTAGTCTTCAGAAATAAAGGTATCACAAATCACAAAGTATGTTTTAAACAATGTTACTTTCCAGGTTTGATTATAT
This sequence comes from Anableps anableps, assembly GCA_014839685.1. NCBI lineage: Eukaryota > Metazoa > Chordata > Actinopteri > Cyprinodontiformes > Anablepidae > Anableps > Anableps anableps. Next base: position 21,526,539 of record CM026076.1, read on the forward strand.
ATTGAGATTAATGGTCCATTGAGATTATTCGGGTCAATTGGAGGGAAAATGGTAGCATTATTTTTTGTGGATGTCTTTCTTTTTCTTTACAGAATAAAGTTTTGATATCAAAAATTTAAAGTCAAAATACTTAGAATAAAGTGGAAATAATGTCTTAAAGAAAAGACAAGTTGCTGTAATTGCTGTGTTCTTTCCAAGCAGCTTTGGCATGCATCAGGAAAGCCTCCATGATGACTAAGAACGTGCATCCACAGATTTTTGCTGAAAGAGAACACATTTTCTTCCACATTTTCTCCTCCTCTAAAGTGTAAAGTTACTAGCTACAGTGCATGGCTGTTGCAGGTCTTTGCACCATTGTCACTTTGACTTTATATCGCATAATCAAAATCATATTAATCAATTTGATTTGATTTTGTCATCATTTTGGCTTTAATCCTAAAATGGCTAGGCAACAAAAATACTTTGACCTATTTTTATATTAGAATAAAGGTTTCATAAAATTGAAGCTGTTTTTTAAAAGATTTTCTGTTCACAGTAGAATTATCCGGTTCAGGTTTGAAAAGTCTAAACATTTAATTATGTGAGCAAAGAGGATTACATAGATGCCACACTGATTTTAAAAACTATAATAGAGCCCTTTAGTTCAGCACTGATTCAAAGCTCTGAAGCAGACGCCTATGTTAGCATTGTTAGCAGCTAATGGTTAGCCAGTCACTGTATTCTAATGCTGCCTCACAAAAAACCTTAAAAGTGGTAAAGGTTATTTCTATGGTTATGTAACAGAGTATCGTTGGACAGTCCAAAGTCAAGTCTGCATGAGTCAACTCTCAACTCAACAGAGCAACTCAAGAACTACTTCCTTTCTTATTTCAAAATATGGGTCTCAAGCATTGATACAGGGAGCCAAGCTGGATATAAATGTGTCAATGGACCATTAATAATAGCTTACATTTGCTTCATAAGACAAAGTCATACACCAACTGGGTAGAGCTTTGCTGGATAGGCTTACCTATTAGTTTGAAATATTTTGCCATTTTAATATCACAAGATCTTTTTGAGCTCTTGTATTTTTTTATTAATTTGTTAGCTAAAATCTTGTCATATGAATTCCATTGAAGCATTACACATCTCTCAGGTCTCAGGTCGGTTACTTTTTCCCCATTTGTCAAAAGTATGACTTTCAGATTTTTGCCGTAGAGTTTTAGGCCTGAGATGATTTCCTTTGTTTCACCTCCTTCATTTTTAAGCACACTGCACAATATGTTGTCATGCTCAGGTTCAAGGATAAGACGAAATGAGTAAACGAACAACCAAAGTTCAAAGGAGGATTTTGCAAGACGTCTGGAAAATCCAGCAGAATTATTATTCAATTCAATTAATGTTCAACAGATAATCCATATCATGTCATCATCAAGCTGAATACATTTAACTTTTTCTCTGCAGTTACAAAGTTTTTAAAGGTAACTTTTCACCCATTTGAAGTGATCAGAGATCAGCAAGAGTCTGAATGTTACTTGATCCCACAAACACTCCCCTCAGCGGAAGAATAATCCTGCAGCAGTGTCACTTGCGCTAAAAGCGCTCCAAAGCTTCTTGTCCATAACTCTTAAACGCGCAGCCATTAGCTTTCAGATAGCGTCCAGATCAGAGGTGATACTCTGACAGAAAGTTTTCTTATATTGATTATATTATTGATTGATTTAGTGACCTCTGTGATGTTCTCTATGAGTAAAGCAGAAATTGTCTGTGTATCTGTCAGAATAACGGATGGTCGTCAGATTTTTTTTCCGTCACCATTTAAAAATCCCCTTCAAACACAAAAAATATAAGGCTATTGCGACCCCTGATGATGTGAATGTAATGTGTAACGCAATACATTATAGAAATGTAGCGCAGTAGAAAGTACAAATACTTGATGTAAATGTAGTGGAGTAAAAGTCAAATGTACCCACGATTAAATCGACTTAAGTAACATACAGATACATGAAAAATGTACCAAAGTACAGTAACAAAGTACTTGTACTTTGTTACATCCCACCACTGGTTGCTATGATGAACAGTTGAAAAGTCAAATAGAATAGGTAAAAGAAGATGTGAATATTTCTATAATTTGTTAAATGCTGATTCTTGTTTCTTAGGAGAAGTCTGACCTGCATACATGCACACAATTCAAATAGACGTGCTTGAATTTTATCAACCTTGATTCTCCTGCCTGGGCACCAGCTTTGCTGGTTGATAAGTTACTGATAAAGTAAACATGTAAACACATGAGACTGATACAGCCATATCACTGAGGCAGGAGTTGATTTGACAAAATTACTGCTTGGTCATTGTGACAAACCCATTTTATCAGTTTGCTGTATCACATGAATATCATTGTGAGTAATCTTGCTTTGTAGATTTACTGGGTAAAAATGTCTGTTTTATCTGTAAAATTTGGTAGGAACATATTTGAATGCATAAATATGAGTCTGTACAGGGCCACTGAAGAGGATTGAATGGCCATAGAAAATGGGTGACTGGGTGAAATAAAAGCTCTGCTCAGATCTGGCATTGACAAGGCTGATCCAGTTACAGGTTGACAGCTTTGAGCACAAGAGTTCACACAAAACATTTATTAAAATCCAATTTGAGTAATCAGGTCTCAGTTGTCTGTTCTACATGCAAATTAAAACCTTGGTCAACACATAGTGGGTTTATCAACTGTTTAACTAACAGCAAGTCAGCCGTTTAGTCTTTTGAACTATATTCACACAGTTCACATTCACCAGAGAAACATTTTATTAACTACTACAGAAATCTTGATAAGCTTAATTATGCAGCCTTACAGAGGCAATAGTAGAAGAATAAAAGAGAATACAATGATTTATGACTTTACGGAAACTGAAGGTTGTAAACTGTCAAACTGTGCCTCAATAAAACACCACACAGCTAACTGGCAGCTGTCCACTGTTCAATTACTGCGAGATTTAAAAAAAGAAGAAACAACCTTTTAATGTCAGACAACATTTTTATCATCAAATAAATTTGGATGAGAAATATAATAACAATACAAGTATAACCTGTCAATTTTAACTGTATAACCAGTTCCTAAACAAACACACTGTAGAGAAAACTTAGAGAGCATGCTGGTAATACACTGATCCACACAATCCAAACAGAGTGGTCGGCCCAGGACAGACGATAGTCCTAGGTCTAAACGGACCCTCATAGATTCATGTTCTGAGGCTTTTTAACGCTACACCCAAAAAAAACGTCAGGTGAAAAAAAAAAAAAAAAAAAAAAAAAAAAAGTACAAATCTAAGTACATTTTGTTTCTTAAAGCAAGTACTAATGCAAGAATGCTTGATTCATCAAGAAAACATGTACTTGCATAGATCAAGTGGTTGGTATTAATGTCTCAGGCAAGAAGTGTCAGTCTTGGTCTCTGTCAATTCCCCTAATGAAATGTCATTCTGGTTCTTCTGGTAGCGAGAACATTATCTTAATTATGTACAATAAATACTAAATATGTAAATATGTACCATGACTCACCTTCCCCTGTTCCCCTGGGTGGCTCCTAGGCTGCTGTACCAGAGGCCTGGGAACCTGAGGATTCTTCGCTGTATCTTTGCTGTTGCTAGGACTGTGTTCTTCTGGACTGAAGTCTTCAGTGTTTTTCCTGATACTTGTTGGAGCCACTTCTGCAGAGTGGGGGTTTCTTCTCCGAGTGCTACAGTAACCACGGGCACTACGGTTGCCTTCACATGCCAGGCTCTCTGTAGCTCTTCCCTGACCCCTTTCACAAAAGACATGGAAATATCAAAAAGGCACATTATTCCTGCCTGTGTTTTGTGAAAGGGAAAAACAGATTGGACAGATCCAACCAGGAGGAAGCTAAAGATCAGGTTGATGGCAAAAGGGCCTTTCAGTCTTTTTACATAGCGTTAGCTGGAGTGTCAATAAGTGTTGAAGGAAATGTACCACTGCAGCCAAGCACAGAAACAGGATAGAAAGCAGATATCCAAAGAAACAACAATTAAAAGCTCATTTAAGCATGCTCTGCAACATTTTATCGAGGAAGATTTATCTGCCAGGTTGGACTACCCAGATAACATAAGATATTCTCTCTGAGTTGTAAACCCAGCAAAATATTTCTGGAGCAAACTCTTGGAACTGAACTTTAGCCTGTTTTAAAGCTAAAAACTATGTCAGTGAAAAGTAAGGTTGAGTTTATGGAAGTTATAAGCAGGGTGTTGTCAGCAGCAAACAAGAGGGGCCCTGATTTGTAGCTGTCAGAGGAAATCAGATGTTGGAACCACTCAGTAACTCAATACCAGTGGGGAGCTTGATGAAGGAGTAATGTATAAAAATGTTTTAAAACTGAACAGGAAGTAAAGAAACCAGATTAGAGACAGATGGAACTACAAGTCTACAATTGTTATTACAATTGCATTGTTAATATAACAGGCTTTAGAAATGTGATAAGAATTCAGATGACATGTACAAGATAGTTTATTAGTAGGGAGGAGATAAGATAAAAAAATGTCACTGAACATTTCATTATACACTTTCTCTAAAGTTTGGTGCTCACACCTGTTGGTGTGCTGAACTGAAATGATTTTAAAGCAAATCATTTTTAATGGTAAAAAAAAAGGGAGATAGAAAGAAGAATAAGAAGTCTTTATGATCTACAGATAACCATGATACAACTTACGCTGAATGTACATTTCATGAGGTCCGCGTGAAAAAAAAAAAGCCCAGATCTTCTGACATCTGTTTCAAATGATGAAAAACATGCAAACTTTCGCTGATTCATGATTCTCCCTCTTTCTCCCTGCACTGTCTGTAGAACATCGTACCAAGCGAGATCATGGAGGAGGTGAATGAGCTCTTTGTCCCAGAGAACAAGCTGAATCTTGCCATAGCCGAAGCAAGCACACTACCCACCATCAGCATCACCAAGGTGATTCATATCTGCAGTGAATAGGCTTTTTTGTTGCTGACAAAGTTCTCCTGCATCTTCTGTCAACTGAATTTTTTAAGTAGCTGCTTTCTTCCAGGTGTGTTAGAGATGTTACGAAGAAGGAGTGGACATTTTTTCTAGACATCTTTTTACAGACTCTTCAGGGTTCGTGTCTGATAATAATGTTAATGGTGAACTGTTCTCCATCCTCAGCTGGATCTACAGTGGGTCCAGGTCTTAGCTGAAGGCTGGGCAAGTCCTCTAAAGGGCTTCATGAGGGAAAGAGAGTTCCTCCAGGTCCTGCACTTTGGGAACCTGCTGGATGGTGAGAGATAACCACACTCATCATTCTTCTTAATGTTCATGTTCCTCAGTCAAGGAAGCAGCATTACATGTGCATGCAAATATATTTGTGGTCAGCTTAGAAACACTACGTAACCTAAAATGTAACTACTATTTAAATCAATGCATTAATAGAAATGTGTTTTTTGATTTATGTCTGCTCATGATGTGTGGAGCTCTAAGGAAGAGAGTCTAATTCTTTTTCAACTCAAAAGTCCTCTGCTTGCTCACAGTTATCAACGGTTTATCTAAAAAACATGCACATTTACATTGAGATTCTCTCAACTTCAGAATTTGCTTGTATGTCAAGCTTTTTCATCTGTTGCTTTCTTTAAAATGTCAGTACAAAATACTACACATAATGTTGTGCCCAGAATAGTGCCACATTTACCCAAAAAGTGGGTAGAAATGACAAAGACCTGTTTATCTTGAGTATTTGTTTTGTGTGTCTTTTTTCTTTTAATGGATTTCTATCTATTGATGTATTCTAACACACCTCCGGGGCTTTCACAGGACAGCTACACTTTGTTTTATTTCAGGGTTTCAGAGTAAAGGAGGCTGAGAGTAGGCTATAATAAGGTTGACCTGTTCCTCTTGTGCATTATTTTCTTCTCTGTTTCAGGCGGTGCCATTAACATGTCGGTTCCCATCGTGCTGCCTGTGAGCAGCGAGACCAAGCAGGAGCTGGACGGCTGTGTAGCCGTAGCTCTGGAGTACCAGGGCTCCCGTGTGGCTATCCTCAGGAACCCTGAGTTCTACGCACATCGCAAGGAGGAACGCTGCGCCAGACAGTGGGGCACCACATGTCCTCAGCACCCACACATTAAGGTGATCAGATTGTGATTTCCAACCTACGATATTTGTCTCCTTACAGATGTTACAGATGTCTCCTACCTTTGATTTTTTTTTTTTTTTTTTTTTTTTTTTTTTTTGTCACATTTAGATATTTTAGATCATCAAAGGAATTGTAATACAAGACAAAGATAGCCTGGATACAACTTCACTGATTAAGGGAAAAAAAACTATCCAAAACAACCTTGCCCTATTGGAAAAGATGTTTGCCCTCTAAACCTAAACTGGCTCTGCAACCCTTGACTCGCCATCAAGTGTTTGTCTCAAAAAATAAATAAATAAATAAAACATGGAGGAATTTTGGCCAATTTTTCTTCTGAAATTTTTAATTCAGATCAAATTTAAAGAGTTTTTGACCATGAATAGCCTGTTCAAAGTCAGGCCACACATTCCAATTGAATTTAACTCTGGAGTTTGACAGAATCACTCCAAAGTGAGTTTGTTGGGGTTTTTTGCCATTTAAATGTGAACTTGCGTATGTGTTTGCTCATCATCCTGCTACATAACGCAAGTGAGCTTGAGCTTATCTCCTTCAGGATTTATGATTCTGCCCATTAGGCCAGGTCCTCCAGGACCTGCAGCACCAAAGCAGCCCCAGAAAATCACCCTACTACCACCACCATGTTAGACTATCAGTAACATATTCTTTTTCTAAAATGCTGTGCTAACTTTACACCAGATATAACAGAATCCACACACCTTCCAAAAAGTTCCAGATTCAAACTGGGGAGCTTCTCTCAGTGAGGCAGTAGCAGCTAACCACTGTTCTGCTGTACTTTACATTGAATGTGTTTTTATTGTGCAGATGGTTATGGAAGGAGGTGACTGGCTAGTGGGCGGCAACCTGGAGGTGTTGGAGCGGATCAAATGGAACGATGGACTGGATCAGTACCGGCTCACTCCTAAGGAGCTCAAGCAAAAGTTCAAAGACATGCAAGCAGGTTGAAAAGTCTAAATTATTGTCCTGGATTATAAATCCGTGAGCAGAACATTGCATATAATCCATTGCTAGCAAACCCCAGACTCACAACCAAGTGTACATGGGGGGGGAATGTATTTAGAGTACCCTTGACAGTTTTCAACACCCCTGGTAGAGTTGTGTAAAAACACCTAAACAAAATCCTTTGTGCAGAATAATGTTGAAAAATCAAACCTTTAATTTGAGTATATTTACTGAGTATATATATAAAAAATCCTATGTTGAAAAGAATTCCTGTAAATAAATAATTCCTTTTCTGCACAATTCTTATAAAAATCTAACTGAAGGGCTTCTTGGCTGCATACTTTAACTGTGAGAGTGTCAATGAGCCTTTGATTTTTAATAGATCTTCCTGTTTCTCTTGAGTCTTGAGTCCTCAAAATTGGAAAAACAAAAGAACACGGCTTTCAAGTAGAACCCAGCTTTATTTTGCCAACACCCACAGTGGGCAAGATGGCAAGGGTGGTTAAAAAAAAAAAAAAAAAAAAATCTCCAAAGCGCCCTGTTAAAGAAAAGCAGCAAAAAGAGGCATCTTCAAGTTATCAAGTATCCAGAACAGTTTATTTTCAGGTTTTTGGACACCTCTGTACCAGACAGGCCAATAAGTGTGGAAGGCATTGCATACAACTTTTTTTTTTTTTAATTTCAGAAATCCAAGTTTGTTCCCTTTCCTTTCAGAAAAAACAGTGGAGCAGATCAAAAAGTGAAATGGTAAATTTAAAGCTGCATGATCACCTCTGATGTGTGAGGTTCTGCATCATCATAAAGTAATGGTGAAATAATTACTCCACAATGGGATGAAATAATTACAGTCTGGTTATCACCGTGAGATGTATGGGGGGCTAAAAATTGTTTGATATAATAATTTTTGGGCAGTTTTAGGGAGAATTTGTGGTAATGTGGTTTATTACAAGTGAAAGCATGTTTTTCTGGGTCTTGGTTTATACTGAGAGTATGTCTTTATATTTCTGCCTTTTAGTAAGCATCTAAAAGAAAGATCAAAATCATCAAAGTCTTTGGATGGTTTCTAACCCCTACAGCATGTTAAACTGCATCCTTTTACAGCTTTACAAGAGCAACCAACAAGCTACAGTAACATTTCTGGAGTTACCTTTATTTAACTGGATTTGTTCATAGTAATAAAATGTCAGCCTCTAATTGTAACAGCAACGCAGTGTGAAGCTGAATTTATGACCACAGTCCATATGAGTCATTTAAAAGGCATGATTAGCATGTTTGCTGTGACTTTTATTAATATGCTCAATAATCTTTAAATATATTGACTCCTAGACCTTTTTTTTGTTTGTTTGTTTGTTTTTGTTTTTTTGTTTTTCCTTAGATGCAATTTTCGCGTTCCAGCTGCGCAACCCAGTTCACAACGGTCACGCCCTCCTCATGCAGGACACCAAGCGGCGTCTCCTCGATCGGGGTTATAAAAACCCAGTCCTCCTTCTCCACCCTCTCGGGGGTTGGACCAAAGACGATGACGTGCCTCTGAGCTGGAGGATGAGGCAGCACGCTGCCGTCCTGGAGGAAGGGGTCCTGGATCCGTCCACCACCATCGTCGCCATCTTCCCCTCACCGATGATGTACGCTGGACCTACAGAGGTGAGGAGTGATGGTTCAGCCAGAGGTTATTATCAGTCACTGAATCCATGTGTGACTCAGTAACAGTCTGGATGTCTTCCAGGTGCAATGGCACTGCAGAGCCAGAATGATTGCTGGTGCAAACTTTTACATCGTTGGCCGCGACCCAGCTGGCATGCCTCATCCTGTGACAAAGCAGGATTTGTATGAACCCACACATGGAGGAAAGGTTCTCACCATGGCCCCCGGCCTCACCTCTGTGGAGATCATTCCCTTCAGAGTTGCTGCTTACAACAAGACCAAGAAGGCAATGGACTTCTACAGCCCCGAGTGGTGAGCAAAGAAAGATTTACCTTTATTGAACAGTGCCTCTCAAAAATATTCACACCACTTGAACTTGTTCACATTTTGTCATGAAGCAAACACAAACTTAATGTTTTTTATTGGGATTTTTTTGTGATAGGACAAACACAATTTAGTGTATGGAAGTGAAATGGAGGGAAAATGATTCATGATCTTTGATTTTCTTTAAAAAAAAAAAAAATAAATAAAAAATATATATATATATATATATATATAAAAAAAAAAATAAAAAAAATTCCCTTCTCACCCTCCACGGGTGGTCTTTCTCAACCTCTGAGCTCGGGTCCTCTACCAGAGGCCTGGGAGCTTGAGGGTTCTGCGTAGTATCTTGGCTGTGCCGAGAACTGCGCATTTCTGGACTGAGATGTCTGATGTTGTTCCTGGGATCTGTTTTAGCCACTGCTCCAGTTTGGGGGTGACTGCCCCGAGGGCCCCGATGACCACAGGCACCACTGTGGTCTTCACCTTCCAGGCCTTCTCCAGTTCCTCTCTGAGGCCCTGGTATTTCTCCAGTTTCTCGTGTTCCTTTTTCCTGATGTTGCAATCGCTTGGTATTGCTACATCCACCACAACGGCTTTCCTCTGTTGTTTATCCACCACCACGATGTCCGGTTGGTTCGCCATTACCATTTTGTCTGTCTGGATCTGGAAGTCCCACAGGATCTTAGCTCGGTCATTCTCCACCACCTTTGGGGGTGTGCCCCACTTAGATCTCGGGGCTTCCAGTCCATATCCTGCACAGATGTTTCTGTACACTATGCCCGCCACTTGGTTATGACGTTCCATGTACGCTTTCCCTGCCAGCATCTTGCACCCTGCTGTTATGTGTTGGACTGTCTCAGGGGCCTCCTTGCACAATCTACACCTTGGATCTTGTCTGGTATGGTAGATCTGAGCCTCTATTGCTCTGGTGTTTAGGGCCTGTTCCTGTGCAGCCAGGATGAGTGCCTCTGTGCTGTCCTTGAGTCCAGCTTTTTCCAGCCATTGGTAGGATTTCCTGATATCAGCCACTTCAGTTATTTGTCGGTGGTACATCCCATGTAGGGGCTTATCCTCCCATGATGGTTCCTCCAGCACCTCATCCTCTGGTCCCCATTGTTTGAGACATTCGCTGAGCACATCGTCGGTTGAGGCTTTGACCTTGATGTATTTATGGATCTTGGATGTTTCATCCTGGACAGTGGCTCTCACACTCACTAGTCCTCTGCCTCCATCCTTACGGCTCGCGTATAGTCTCAGGATGCTGGATTTAGGGTGGAACCCTCCATGCATGGTTAGTAGTTTCCGAGTTTTAACATCCATGGTCTTTATCTCTTCCTTTGGCCAGCTTATTATTCCTGCAGGGTATCTGATTACTGGCAAGGCATAGCTGTTTATCGCACGGATCTTGTTCTTGCCGTTGAGCTGGCTTCTCAGGACTTGCCTTACTCGTTGGAGGTATTTGGCCGTGGCTCCTTTCCTTGTGACCTCATCGAGGCTGCCATTTGCTTGTGGTATTCCCAGGTACTTGTAACTGTCCTCAATGTCTGCTATTGTTCCCTCTGGGAGTGAGACCCCTTCTGTGTGGATGACCTTCCCTCTCTGTGTAACCATCCGACCACACTTCTCTAGTCCGAATGACATCCCAATGTCAGTGCTGTAGATCCTGGTGGTGTGGATCAGTGAGTCGATGTCTCGTTTGCTCTTAGCGTACAGCTTGATGTCATCCATGTAGAGGAGGTGACTGATGGTGGCTCCGTTCTTGAGTCGGTATCCCTCAGCCAAGTCATCAACAAGACTGGCTACGGATATATATATATATATATATATATATATATATATATATATATATATAGATATATATATATATATATATATATATATATATATATATATATATATATATATATATACTGACAAATGTGGCCTGCAGCTATATTCAGCTTCCTGAGTCAATAGTTTATAGAACAGATGTCTTAACATGCAGTCTTTCAGGGTTAATGTCCTGCAACTGTTAGATGCATCTCTGTCCCAACACTCCTTAATCAAATGAGTGGCTCATTAGCAGGCTTTTGGCATGCTTAGGAAGTAATTGAGCCATTTGATTTTGGCAATTTTTTCTAGAATTGCCCTGTGTTTGGTTCCATCCATCTTCCTGTGAACTCTAACCACCTACCCTGTTTCTGCTGTAGAAAAGTTTTCCAGTATCATGTTGCTGCCACCACTGCATTCATGGTGAGGATGGTGTTCAGTGTGACGTGCAGTGTTAGTCTTCTGCCACACTTGTTTTTGTCTTCATCTTACCGGAACACCTTCCTCTATGTTTGCTGTGTTTCCCACATAACTTGCATGAAATTGCAAACATGACTTCCTAATGGCTTTCTTGTGCTTCTTGGTCTCCGTGATGCTGTTTGTGCTTTCATATTCTCTGACAAATCTCTTAGGTCTTCACAGAGCAGCTGGATTTATACTGAGATTAAATTACAAACAGGTGGATTGTTTTACTGATTAGGTGACTTGTAAAAGCAGTTGGTTGCACTGAATTTTATTGAAATGAATATAGATTCATGCTATGAGCTTTTCAGATTGGTATTTCTATAAGCAATGTCCTTCCACTTTACAACCATGCGTTATTTTTAGTTGGTCCATCCCATAACCTCTCAAAAATACATTAAAGCTTGAGGTTGTCAGGAGACAGAATATGAAAATGTTCAACGGGTATGAATACCTTTGCAGGAAACTGTAAATCGTAGTCTCAAGATTAGTCAAATCATCCATCAGTTTTTATTTCTAATCTAATAATTCTGATTTCTAATGACGTGCGGTTCTTTAATTTCTCAGTCATGCAGATTTCGAGTTCATCTCTGGAACCAAGATGAGGAACTTGGCTCGGAGTGGAGAGAACCCTCCTGACGGCTTCATGGCCCCCAAAGCCTGGAAGGTGCTGGTGGAGTACTACTCTTCTGTTCAGAAGAACAACTAATGATTTCTTTGTCCACGCTCAAATTAGAAAGTTTGTTCTTATCTGGGGCATAGAATATCGCACACTTGTTCCTTCTGGGCGTATTTTAGCTGGGGTACATTTCTAAAAACAATGAGAAAGAGGTTTTTTGGTTTGTTTTATTTTGATGTTTTAAAGAAGTTAAATGATATTTACATTCCCATAAAAGTGTACCAGTTTATAAATCCATTATGTCCTTAAATGCATATTAACTTAAGCTATATATTTTAATAAATGAAAGGCAACATGAGAATCTGTTTTATTTCTTTTTATATATATATATATATATATATATATATATATATATATATATATATATATATATATATATATATATATAAATAAGTTTAGAAGTACATGCCAAGAATGGGAAATTATGTTTTAATATTTACATATCTGAAGGAAACAGGAATTTTAAAAAAGTAGATTTTAGATTTGCAACATTTAACATGACTGTTATACCAATGTCTATCAAGTTATTTGTTATGATCTGAATGTAGTTTTGTCACTGCATACAACGTCTAACTGTCTAATGTGTATGGCTGTTTTTATAATGTGAAAAGTGCCTTTTTCCTGTCATGTCATTCAAAAAACTGTAACTTTTCATTCTTGCTGGTGTTTAACTGTAGTTTATTTGAGTATGGCATTATGATGTGTATTCATGAGATAAAGTCTTAGTTATAAACAAAGAGTGTTTGACATCTAATAATAAAAAGAAATAGTTTTTATGAATCACCGATAGACCCCTGTTAATGGAACATTGTGTATTTTATCATAAAAGAGATACCTCAGTATTCTGTTGTCTGTGTGCTACTGGTTATGCAACATGCTTTGCAGTAATGTTTGTCTGTACAAAGTGCACACTGTTGGTACAAGATTAAAGTGAATCACATTTAAGGCATGCATAGGAAAAGTTGCAATGCTGCTATCTGCTGGTGAAGGCTGGTGCATGAATAAATGCATGCAAATGCATGGATTTCTTGCACCATCTAATCCATATTTGTTGTAAGAAACACGACCTTGACTGTAAACGGCATAGCTAAATCCTTTATAACAGATTAAAGAGATCCACAGACGCCTTAAAAATAAAAAATTTGCTGCCAGGCAAACTTGAAGGGATGATTATTTTTCCAGTCAATTAAGGTGTCAGGTATTCTTTTTCTACGAGACTGGTGTTCCACTATGAGGAGAGCTGCTTTCCACTGTAAGAGGCAGACTCTTAAATAGCTTTACATTGGATTACATCATTTAATCTATGTTCCAGTCACTTCCTTTTACCTGTTAATCTGCTGAACTGCATCTTCAATAATTTGTGAAATCTTGGATCCAACACATCAGGACAGTTTTCATGTTAAGTCCATCCACCTTTTATATAAATATTATTTCACAGTGTCCCATTTTCAGTATCACTGGTGTGAAAAGTCCTGGGATGCTTCCCACAAGTAATAGTTTGCTGGAATTTGGGTCCAGTTGTCCTGAAGCAACTGGTGCTACACATCTTTTCTGCATAAGTATTGTCCTCAAACCACTTCATAGGAATGGTGCAAGGCTGCCATCTTCTGGTGAAGGATCATGTGTGACTAAAATTGTGAAAAGAGCAGTCAGGTTTGCAAACTCAATCAGTACACTCATCGCCTCAACTTTAAGATGCAAATGCATGGATTTCTTACCGCACCTAATCCATATTTGTTGTGAAAAACACGGCTTGACTGTAAACGATTTAACTAAATGCTTTATAACAGATGAAGGAGATCCACAACCATCTTAAAAATAAAACACTTACTGCTAGGTGAAGGGATTGAATAATTTTACCAGTCAATTAAGCTGTCAGGTAAGCTCATTTCTACAAGACGAGTGTTCCTCTATGAGGAAAGCTGTGGTCCATTGTAAGAGGCAAACTCTTAAATAGCTTTACATTGGATCACATCATTTAATCTGTTCCAGTCAGCTCAATTTTACCTGTTACAGATAATCTACTAAACTGCATCTTCAATACTTTGTGAAATCTTCAGACTGGATCCAACACATCACAACATTTTTCTTGTTAAATTCATCCAGTATTTCTTAATAAAGCGACAAAATTGAACTTTTTAAATTTAGTTTACGTTTAGTGTCAGTAATTGGTAGAATTGCCGTTCAAACTGTGTCACTTGAGTCAGATGATTTGGGTTGCTTCCTTGAACAGGTTTGGATAGGTTTATGGCCTATAAAAAAACATGTTCATTACATTTTTTGCACAAAATCATTCTTAGATAATGAGATTTCAGTCTGGTCAGTTCTGCCTATTTTGAGCTCCTTTCAGAATGAGCTGTTTTAGGACCTCTTGTCCCTTTAAATCCAAAAAAGCTACTGCTGGCCACGCCCCCCAACTCAACCTTTACACTCGCATGTGAAAATGGCTGCAAACAGATGTGCAATTATACAAACCTGCATCTTTGATCCTGAATCAGACCCAAAAGCAGAAGAAGTAGAGCCTCCTGCACAACCAGCAAGAATGCAGCAAGTCGTTTCTGAACAGTAAGTCTACAACAAAACACTTGTCTTTTCCAGCAGCCATTGTACAGCGCAAACAGCTGTAAAACCAGCTGACTAATTGTGGTTGAACTCTGCTTGGGTTGCTAGGTGAGGGGCTGGGCAAGGCTGGGGTTGCTAGGTAATAGCGCAGTGCCCCTGTGACTTAACATTTGGAAGGTTTTTGAAATGGCTCGTTTTCCAGACACCAAAAAACATAAACTTACTGCCAAAAAATGGCTGGGTGTTTTTTTTTAAACGCTTGAGCTGTTTTTAGAAGCAGTTGAGACCCAATTGAAAGTATAAAAATGTGAAAAATATGAAGCTCTAACTTCCTGGCTGATGTCTTGACATATTGTTCATATATTCTTTCCTTGTGATGCCATTTATTTATTTTGTGAAGTGCACCATTCCCTTCTATAACAAAACACCCAGACAACTTGATGCTGCCATCCCCATAGCTCACAGTTGGGTGGTGTTCTAAGGGTTACAAGCATCCCCTTTTTTTCTCTTCAAATGTAATTATGGTTATTGTGAGACAACACATCAATTGTAGTTTAATGAGACCACAGGACATGTCTTCAACATAGGGCCATGCAAAGACCTTTGGAGGGGCAGGTGTTCAACATTAAAAAGGGGCACTGCTTTAATGACTAAAATAGCTCAGAGGGGATAACTACACAGTTTTTCTGTTAGCACCTCTGAGAGATTTAGATTTGTAAGTTGGAGAGATAAATTATATTCATAAGATCATGTCCTAAGCAACTACTTGGCAACATTGGACATTTGATTGCACTGAGTAAGATCACAAAAATGTGTAAATTGAATAAAACTATATTCAGTTTCCAAAAATATGTTACGTATTTTCAGACATATTTAAATTAACTATACAATTTTGTATTGGTTAAGTTTTTAGGTTCTAAAAATAAAATGTTTTTCAAAGGGGTGATTTGATTCCATTAGTACTATTAAGGCAAATTCTACCAATAACAGTTTTTAACCTAACTCTAAAGTTTTTGATTTTTTTAAAAAATATATATCTTCTGTAAGAAGTTTCATATTTTTGTTTCAGTGAAAAGAGACATCAGTAATTTGAATAAATGCTTTATATAAATGATGAGGCTTCTTGGAATTAGTCCTGATTAAGGAAATTCAAACACTAATCTGAAGGACTCCTACTGATAAAATCCTGATCAAGACATGTCTAGAGGTTTCTAAACAGCGATGATCAAAAGAGAAATGAGAATAAGAATTCAAGTGTTAAAGATTAAAGATTCAAATTTTACAGCTGTTAAAAAAATTAACATATTATTTACATTCCAAGTTTTTTTTTTACATATCTGTTAAAACCATATGTAACCATAACCATGTTATACTGTTACCACATAGTGGTAACAGTATAACATGAGGCTGATAATCTGCGGAAAAATCAAGCTCCTCTGCTATCTCTCTGTGGTCTGACTGCCATCTGCAGAAATGCACCACTCCCGATCAGAAACACAAATCAGAGCCTGGAGGACTGTCTTAGTCAATCACACTCAATCACACCATGCTAATGGTGGAAAAAACAACTTACTGTTACAGGAAAACTGTTTATCCACTGTCATCGGTGGTCATGCTAACTACCCTGAGCATTCACGGCAGGCTCTGGTGAGGGGAGTTTGCTGTAGCGTAGCAGAGAGCAAGGGGGAGAGTGTGAGCAGCGCGTACACAAGCGTGTTTGACCCTTCTCCTGGCTCTGATTAGAACCACAGGAAGGAGGCAGAGGAGCTCGATTTTTTCACAGATTATTTGTCTCATGTTGAGGTGGCTCGGGCATCTGGTTAGGATGCCTGCTGGACACCTCCCTGATTAGGTGTTTTAGGCATGACCCAGCAGGAGGAGACACAGGGGAAGACCTGGGACATGCGAGAGAGGCTATGTTTCTCAGCTAGCCTGGAATCGCCTTGGGATTCCCCTGGAGGAGCTGGCCCAAGTGGCTGGGGAGAGGGAGGTCTGGGACTCCTTGCTTCGGCTGCTGCCCCAGTGAGCTGATTTTGGATAAGCGGAAGACAATGGATGGATGGATGTTATACTGTCACAACATAGTGACAGCTTTAACAAATATGTAAAAAACATATTGTTTATAAACATTACATACTGCAGCTTTTATTATAACTGTAATAAACTATAATATTATTTTTGTGAAACCATATTTTGCTATTTTTTCTATAATTATGCCTACACATGCACTCATTAGAATATTAGAATATTGCTTAAAAATGCAAAATTTCTTGCCAGTCATCTCAGTAAGTGAAACGTTCATTTAATAGAGATTTATTACACCTAGAGTAAAATATTTCAAACTTCTATTTTTTGCAATTTTAATGATTATGGCTTACAGGTAAAGGAAACCCAAAATTCAGTGTCTCAGAAAATTAGAATATCGTATTTGACCAATCAAAAACAAATGTTTTAAGCACGAATGTCAGGCTTCTTAAAAGTATGTATATTTCTATGAATTCAGTACTTGGTTGGGCCTCCTCTTGCATTAATTACTGAATCAATGCACCATGGCATAGAGGTGATCAGCCTGTGGCACTGTGTCGGTGTGGTGGAAGCCCAGATTGCTTTGACCAACACCAGATGACATGGCACCCCAAACCATCACTGACTGTGGAAACTTCACACTGGACTTCAAGCAATGGGGATTCTGTGCTTCTCAACTCTGGGACCTTGATTTTCAAATTAGATGCAAAATCATCTGAAAACATGACTCTGGACCACTGCATAACAGTCCAGTTCCTTTCCTCCTTTGCCCAGGTAAGACGCTTCTGACGTTGTTTCTGGTTCAGGAGTGACTTGACATGGGGAATGCAACATTTGTAGCCCATATCTAATATTCAATTATGTGCGGTGGCTCTTCTGGAATGGCTTTTGCTTGACAATCCTCTCAAGGCTTCGATTCTCCCTGATGCTGTTGCACCCTTTCCTACCACACTTCTTTCTTCCTCTCAAGTTTCTGTTAATATGCTTGGATACAGAACTCTGTGAACAACAAGTTTCTTCAGCAATGACCTTTTGTGGCTTACCCTCCTCGTGAAGGATGACTGGACATCAGTCGAATCAGCAGTCTTTCCCATATTTGTGTAGTCTATTGACCCAGAGTGAGAGACCATTTAAAGGTTCAAGAAACCTTTACAGGTGTTTTGAGTTAATGAGCTGATTAGGGTGTGGCACCATGAATTTCCAATAATTACCTTCTTCACAGTTTTCTCATTTAAAAACTAAAGACTCTAAGATATGAGTTTCACTTACTGAGTCACTTACTGACTATGTTATATTCTAACATATCTATCTAGCTACCTGATGGATGAAATCATTTTCAAGACGATGACGTGACGATTTAAATTAGATATAAGTAGAAAATAGATAGGAAATCGATATAAAATCTTATATGACAGAAGCATTTGAAATTACGTTTGTTGTTGTTTTTTTTTTTTTTTTTTTACCCCCCCCCCGCCCCCATTAAAAAGTGTTTTAAAATGTTTTTATGAAACAAGATTTCGGATCACTCTTTTTAACTTTGCTGAAGCATATGTGTGGTAGTCGTACTATAATTAACTGCTTTTTAGATTATTTCAAGAGCGTAGTGTAACATCACATTTCCTGGCATAAATTGAAAAACTAAAACTGTTTTACAATGTGCAAACACGATAAATGTATTTTCATTGACTAGTTACAATAACATGATCTATAGTGCAAACTGACAGTTAAAACCGCAAGAAGTGACATTATGTTGGAAACTTCCCTAATTACACTCACACGTGACCATTTTGACAGAAGGGAGCGATGCGGACACACTTTTATCCTTCCGCCAGACGCACAAAAAAATAACTCTTCGACGCATTTTTTTTTTATTTTGTAGATGTAAACAGTTGGTAAATAAAGGCTGGGAATATTGTTTAAATCAACACTTAATGATTTTAGGCTTACTGGTTCTTAATTATTCATTGGGACTATATAGTAAAGGCGGCAGAGTACACATTGTAAAATCCAAGCCTGCTCTAGCTTCTTTTTTTCCTTCGGTTGGAGGCCATGATGGGAGCCTGAGAGTTCAGCTGGAGCGAGAAAAGAAGATGATTCCCCGGGACGAAACTGTCAAATCAGTACGGGCGGATTTCTGATCGTTGTATAGTCTATATACATCTGAGGTGGAGCCTGTCACTTTTTAATTTTTTTTTCTCAAATGTGTTCTTGGCAATCAGTCGATGACAATGTTGAATCGTTAGGAGGTTTTTGGATCGAAAAAGGAGGTAGCATTAGCTGCGCTAGCTGGCTACGTCTCAGTGACTGGATACTGGTTTTGAGAGCCGGTGAGTTCTCTAACCTCATCGCCTGGAACACGTCGGAAATCTTACAAGTTTCCCCCGAGGATAACTGCATGTATTTTATCCGGGATCGTTTGTACGACGAATCGCAGGATTGGGAAAGTCGGGCCTGCGCCGAGGAGCGGAGCAAGGCCCGTCTTTATGGTCCAGAGGAAGCCTTTCTAATCCCACCGACAGCCACTGCTCTGCGCGAGGACCTGCAAAATTCAGCAGCCAGCGACCGGGAGGACTGACTGCGACGTTAGCGACCAGACGCAGAATACTAAATAAACCTGTTTTAACCCCCCACCTCCCCATATATACTCTTTATCACCTGCTACAATGGCTGCGATTATAAAAGAAATGGTCAGTCGGAACAAAAGGAGATACCAGGAGGACGGTTTCGACTTGGACTTAACATGTATCCTTCCATGTTCTCTACAGTGTTTCGATGCATTGGTTTGTAGCGAGGCTTTGTTGTATTTATTTGCAGAAACGGGGCCAGAAACGTCAGCGGAGGAACGTGAGGTTGGTGAGCTTCCTTGCTACCCAAGTTAGCTGTCGGCTAGTTGCTTTGCTGTCACCCAGCATGTTTGAAAGACGCTGGATCTGTCAAAGCAGCTCGCAGAAATGTCACAAGAATATTTACCTCGGAAATTCCCCCCTTTTTAGCCGGACTATTGTGCATGTGCTGTAATGCGTAACAGGGCTCTTTATTTGTTTTTACTTGGAACACGCAGTTTACTAGCAGAGAGATGATTTTAAGAGTGTCAGATTATTGTTGGTGTTTTTAATCGTTTTATTAACTGATCGTTGGATGCTCAAGGCAGTTATGTTGCTCCTGGTAGCAGTTGCAAAATGCATGAATCTTTGTTATTCTGGTTTATTGTGGCGGGGTTGCACTTATTAATGAGAATTTAGAATCTTTCCTCTCAGAGAATGAAAGAGTTCAGTAAATCACGATCCGTTACGGTTTCTTCTTAAAAAGATCACATGTATACTTTTAAGATGCTTGACATTTCAGGTCACTACAGGAGTCCTGTCTTAAATGACCATTTATTGTAGTTGATCTGATTCACTGTTACAGTATGCCTTGCTGTTAAGGTAGGCCTCTTGCTTATTTGGCTGGTGATTAAACTAGATTAACATCTGATCTGGTACACGGTTGCCAGTTAGATTAATAATTTAATGTCTGACATTGGATAGAGCAGGCCATTATTAAACTATAGCTCTGATGAGATGGAACTACTTATGAGCTGATGGCACAACTAGGAGTAAAAAAAAACTCTGATTTTTAAACCAGATTCAAGTTTATTGTAGTTATTACCATTGCAAAGATGTAGGTCAAATCTATTGTTTAGATCCTCATGAGAATTTCTTTTCTTTTCTTTTTTTTTTTTTTTTTGGTCTTTTAATCTGATGCTGAAATGCATCCAGAAAAGTGTGTTTGGGCAAATCCAGGTTAAAAATGAAAGCCTCATACAGCCAACAGGGCTTCAAGAGATGAAAAATTAACAAGCCCCAGTTTTTAAGGACATAGTGTGCTGCAGAACTCATCATTGTGTTGTTAGCTTGAGCACAGCACCGATGCATGTTTTTATTAGAGATGCGCCGATCAGGGTTTCCTTGGTTGATGTGGAGATTTGTGAGGCCAGTTGCAGTTTTTATTTATTTATTTCCCATACGGTTGTACAATCTATCAAACTGTGCACGAGGTTCTAGAGTTGACTGTTTTGAACCCAACAGCAAATTAATGAATTATAAGATGATTTGCATTTATCCTTAAAAGTCCTATCTGATTTATCTTAAACTCAAAAAAAAAAAAAAAAAAAAAAAAAAAAGTACATCAAAGGACATGCTCCCAAATATGGTGCAGTTTCTCAGTTTTGATGCGTTTAAGAAGTAGAAAAGAAAAATCAGATTTTGTTCAGTATTTGACCTGCCACTCATGGGAAAATTGGCCAAATCTGATCTCTCTGATTCAGTGTATTTCTAGTTTTATGTGTGAGGGGAAATTTGATTTCTTTGTGCTTTGATTCAGCCGCGGTGCTGTATTTGGAAACTGGCCGTGCCATCAGTCATGTGATGTCTGTGTTACCATACATTGCTGCACTGGGTCAGATGTCTTATCACCTGGTTTCATAATGTGGTAAATCTAATGTGTCTTTCAGGGCGGGCAGGACTCTGCGGTGTGCCTCTCTGTGC
Organism: Anableps anableps; assembly: GCA_014839685.1. Classification (NCBI taxonomy): domain Eukaryota; kingdom Metazoa; phylum Chordata; class Actinopteri; order Cyprinodontiformes; family Anablepidae; genus Anableps; species Anableps anableps. Next base: position 21,547,652 of record CM026076.1, read on the forward strand.
CTTGATGCAGGTGTTAAAGCAAGGGGGCGGGACCCGCTACTCGAAAGGGACATCTATCTTTTGCTTCAGGTCTCCCCCTTGTTTAGATGTGGGTACTTTCAAGTTGCTTCGTTTTATCATTTTTGGCATGGTGTCTAAAAACAATACGGGCTCTCTCTGCAGTTATGTAATGCAGTATCACAGTTCTGGGAATTGCCCTTAAAATAGAGTTGCCGGTGATCTTGTATCAGCGTTGCTGTCTGAGTGCACTCTCTCTCTCTCTTTCTCTCTCTCTCTTTCTCTCTCTCTCTCTCTCAACCCACCACTTCTGCTTTTTTTTTTTTTTTTTTTTTTTTTTTTTTTTTTTTTTTTGCTCTTTTTCTTTTACTACTCCCACTCCAACTCTTCCTCCTTGTGCTTTGCCCCCTTTCCTGTCCTCCCCACCTCCTCTGTTAATGCTCTGTGCTTCCATCTCTCCCTTTACCCAATGATCCTCTACCTCTTTGCTCGAAGTTGTGGATTTGGTGTATGCATAGAGCTCAGGCAAGGGTGGCTTTAAAGAAAAGGCGTGCCTAAAGCAGCAGATTTTGTCTTTTCTTTTCTTTTTTTTTTTTTTTTTTTTCTACTGGAGCTTACATTGGGGTCCAGTGTATGCATTTCTTCCCAGCTGTAGAAACCAAGCCCCCTATGTCTTGGTCTGAGGCTCTCGTGGGAGTTTTGGATTTTTTAAAAAAATTTTTTAGCGCTGAAGGCTCATTAACTGGGTTAAAAAAACAGAATTCAGATCTTAATTAGGTCTTTGAGGCCTTAATGTACAGGATTATGGCACATTTGAAATATGCAAGTATCACAAGTAGGTAGGTGTAGGATGGTTGCAAGTACTACCAAGGTTTTGAAAGAGGACAGTTTCAAAACTGCAGAAATGTTGTCATACTTGTGACCTGAGTTTAATCTGGCTGTACGCAGCATATCGCTGCACACTGTCTGTCAGCTGACTGAAAGGTGGCTAGTCTACTTTTCCCTCGCAAACAGGAAGGCTAAATTTGTCTGGACGTATTTGTCTGAAGCTTCTTCTTAAACTACTGGAAATATTGAAATTGCAGTGTTCCCGTTCTGAACTCCGGTTGTGTACATGTGCACATGCCAAGTGTAACCATGAAAAGGGCTGTCCTTGTTTTGTTTTTGTTTGGGTTATTTTTTTTTTTTTTTTTTTTTTTGCATGTGCAGGTACTTGTCTGTGAGCACCAGCAGCTTATTTTGCAAATGCCGTCAGATGTGCGTCTCAAATTTGTCTGACCAATTTAAAGACAATTTGGGAAGAAAAAAAAAAAAAAAGAACAATTTTTCTGTTTTGACACCTTGGCTTAGAGAGTGTAAGAAATGGCGCTCTTTTAGTTAGTGGTTACAGTGTGAAATCCTGCAGCTTATGGCGATGAGCAGATTTCAGTTGCAGGTAGGCGTTGCAACTGAGGTTCGAAGACATGCACGCCAACTAAATCACTCTTTTCACTGCAACATGACAACATTTTGCCTTTAGAAACGCTCCATGATGTCATGCCGTAAAGCAGAATCTGGCGTTCGCATCAGCAAAATGCCGCTTGCTGCTAAATTCCCGCCGTTACACAAAGCACATTTGTTTGAATCTTTTTTTTTTTTTTTTTTTTTTTTTTTTTTTAATTAAATCTACCTGCGTGACGTCATGATGCTCGCACCCAGCCTCGCGGATATTCAACCGAAACCTCCCCGGATCGAAACCGATAAGCCGCACATTCGAACCCATCCCGATTTACAACTTTTGCGCTCTAAAAATAAGCGGCAGGTCAAGGAGCGGAGACTCTCGGTGCCACCCACATGTGGGGCCTGGCTGTGGCAGGAGCTCTGTTGCTCCTGTCCTCTCCGCCTCTCACTGTCAAGGCCATCTGCCGCGAGATGCAAATGTACAGCCGTGCACACCGATCGACGCCTTTCCCCTGCGTCCCCGTCCTTCCATACCAGCAGCGATAACCTCAAATTGACATTGACTGAAACTTTAATAAGATCTGCTGCTCATCTTCCTGTTAAGAGGGAAGGAAAAACCGCTGGTGTTGTAGCTGTAGGCAGCCACTTCTTCATGCGTTTCTGTGCTGTGGACAGTGTGTGTGGTTTTTTTTTTTGGTTTTTTTTTTCCTTAAGCCATGCTGAACAGATATCTACCCAAACATTATTGCTATGGGGTTTCCAGCGGAGAGACTCGAAGGCGTGTACAGAAACAATATAGATGATGTAGTACGGTGAGTGACGCTTTGCACCTCGTTTGATGATGTCCGTTTGATAAATGAATTACATTTTAAGCTTATTGTGCTTCCTGTTTTTCCATCCTTTGCACAGGTTTTTGGATTCAAAGCATAAAAACCATTACAAAATCTACAACCTGTGAGTGCTCCCCCGTACTGTTTGTCTCTCATCCAGCTTGTGTTTACTTCGAAACTTCCTCTGCGTGGTGGCTAACTGCAGTTTGTTTCTTCCCATTTCAGCTGCGCAGAAAGACACTACGATGCTGCCAAATTTAACTGCAGAGGTAGGCTGCTTAATCTCAGCATTGTTGAACTGAAAAGCGCTAAAAGTGTTGCCCGTTCTCACGCTCACCGTTCTCCGCCTCTCCTGTTTGTCACCCGTTTCGTTCCAACTTTGCGTGGGCCCGTCATGCATCAGTTGCACAGTACCCCTTTGAGGACCACAACCCGCCTCAGCTGGAGCTGATTAAGCCTTTCTGCGAAGATCTGGATCAGTGGCTCAGCGAGGACGACAATCACGTGGCGGCCATCCACTGCAAGGCCGGCAAGGGCCGCACCGGAGTGATGATCTGCGCCTATCTCCTCCATCGCGGCAAATTCACGAAGGCCCAAGATGCGCTCGACTTCTACGGAGAGGTCAGGACACGGGACAGGAAGGTGAGAGCCGAGGCTAAATGTGTGGGGGTTTGCTCCGCTCTGACTGGAAAACCGCGGGGTTTGATTTGTATCTGCGTACTTTACTCCCTGTTCAACTTGCTAAGTTTTGATTCCCTTCATACGTCCATGTTTCATTCCCTTTTTCCAAATGTCTTACTTTCCTTTTTGTAGTTTCAGTCTTTTTTTTTTTTTTTTTTTTTTTGTCCTTTCTTCACCCCTTGTCTTTCTTTCCTTTCTTTGTGTCCTTCCTTAGTTGTATACTTCTTTCCGTTTGTAATTCTGCCACCCTTCTGTTCTTCCTTTCTTTCTCCTTTTGGCTTTCTGTTCTTCCACCCTTGCGTCCTTTCTCATTTATTTTCTCCGTGCCCTTTATCCCTCTTTGTTCTTCCTTCCATCCTAACTTCTTTCCTTTCTTCTGGGCCTCCTCCTTTCCTTTTGTTGTGTCCTTACGCCCTTTCTTCTGGTCATTGTGTCTTTCTTGTCTTCTCCTTTCCTTCCTTCTTTGTGTCCCTTTTTCATTCCGTGTTCACCCTCCCTTTCTTCTCTTCCCCTTTCTTCTTTCCTTGTCTCCTTTTTTTCTGTCCTTCCTAATTTCTTCCCTTGTGTTCATCCTTCTTTCCCTGTATTGTCCCTTCTGTCATTCCTTGTTCTGCTCTGTCTTCCCTTTGTTCCTTCTTTATTCATCCCTTCCCCTCTCTCTCTCTCTCTCTCTCTCTCTCTCTCTCTCTCTCTCTCTCTCTCTCTCTCTCTCTCTCTCTTCCTTCTTTCTATTTTAAAATTAGTTTGAAGGCCGGAGAACTCTGGGAAGTTGTGTTTGGAGAAGCATCTTGTTTAACATGAGAAAATATGCAGGAACCCTGTCATAATCTGGGCCGTGTGGAGCTGAGAAATTTACGCTCGCTGCTTCTCCAAAATCCCAAATTCATATATATTTCAGCATGAATCGTGATAAGAAGCAAACCTTTTAACAAACTTGGGAATCTTCATTGACTGTCCTGGACAGTCCTTTTTAAGTGTTGTTGTACGCTTTCTAACAAGTACTTGGGATCCTCTAAGGTGATCATGGCGCTTGAGATGCAGGTTGCTCGTTGGGACATTTCCCCAGCATCTAACGCCACATCTCCAAACATTACCTGTGTTGCAGGGGGTCACCATCCCGAGCCAGCGTCGATACGTGTACTATTACAACTACCTGTTAAAGAACCAGCTGGAGTACAAGCCGGTGGCGCTGCTGTTCCACAAGATGGTCTTCGAGACTCTCCCCATGTTCAGCGGGGGCACCTGCAGTGAGTCAAGTTCATGTTCAAATTCAGCTCCGAGCTAGGGCGTAGGCATGCACGCTGGAGTTCAGACCGGAACGAGAGCGAATCAGACGTAGGGCTCAGCCACGCTGCGGTGTAGCGCCGTGGAGGAGAGCAGGGCATCCTGCTGTCCTGTGCGCCAGTGTTAGAAAAAATGAACTGTGGATCAAACTGGTTGCGTTATTAGCAACTTAGTATTGATTTAACTCTTTCTTCGACTGTTTACAACGAGGTCAACATCTTGCCCAGATGCTTTAGCGTCTGCTGATTCCGAGCTTTTTAACCTGTAAGCTTTGAAACAGTCGTGGCTTTAAAGCTGCAAAAAGTTTGTTTTTTTTTTTTTTTTCCCGTCAAACCAAATCCTGCAGTGTGACGTCCTAATATGACGGCAGAGGAATTTTCATGAAGTTTTCTCGGGCTGTATTGAGAATAGAATAATGCAGTGCTGCCCCTCCCACACCTGCTGCTGCTCATTGCCATTCAGCTGGCTGAAACACTGCTAAAAAAAAAATTTTTTTCTTGCTTGAAAGACAGAAAGTGTTTGGAACTATATATGGCAAAAAAAAAAACCACAACAGAAAGCATTGGCATGGAAACTAAAGCTTGCTTCAAAACTGCAGAAAAGATATTGATAATAGTAAATATTCTACATTATGTAACATAAAAAGTCATAGTATAGTAAAACTGGCATATTATTTATTTAGAACTGTATAACAAAAATAAGAATAATGTAATCTGTTTTAACAATTTTGCTTCACTATGAATAAATTGTTGCTTTTCTGGTTTTAAGTAATTCATTTGCACTAATTAATTTTAATTATGTTATAAATTTTTCTTTAAAAACCAGTGCAAATAATGTAAAAAGGTTTTCAGAGCAGCTGATGCCTGCTTGTGTTCTTGTCTTTTGGCTTTCTATGCACAGTTTTAGGAGGAATTAAAGTGTGCACTGGGGAAGTAAACGCCACTGGTCACAAATAAATGAAGCCCTCACATTAGCAAGAGCAGCTGTGCTTTACTCCTGATACACCCGGAAGTGTCTCAAAGTTGGAAGAGGAATAAAAACGTTTTTGTCGCCTATTGAATTTTTTTTTTTTTTGCATACAATAGCAGACCGATCACGTCTTAATAAGTTAGTTATCAGTCTGTGGCAGTTATCTGTATTGACACATCATTGCGTGTTTGCTCTGAGCCCAGAGTGACATGGTTGTTGTAAAACTGTGCGTCTATGCTCACATTTACACCTGTTTCAGTAACGAAGTCAAACTCCTCCTAATCTGTTTTTAAATGCGACATTTTCTATAATTTGGATTTTTTTTTATTTTTTATTTTTATTTTTTTTTACTGTTTCCGCTGTTAAGTAACACTTTATGCTCTCAAGAGGATGTTTATTTAAAAAAAAAAAAAAAAAAAAAAAAAAAAATCCAATAATTCAGCCTATGTGCTCAAACGTGAGTCACTCAATGCTGAGCTCCCTTTGTATCTAAATTTGTTTGTTTTGATGCTGTTGGTCAGAATAAAGACACTCTTCCTCCTTCATGTTTGTGGCTTTCTCGCCTTAACATCGGAACCTGCTCTGAGGCCTTGACTTTATTAATCCATCTCTTTCCTGCTTATTCTCCATTTTTTTGTTGTTGTTGTTGTTGTTTTTTTTTTTTGTTGTATTTTTTTTTTGTTTTTTTGTTTTTTTTTTTTTATGTCTTATGGTTACAAAAAAAAGTGAAAGCCCTATTCTGAAAAACTTCCCTAATAGTGCAGTGTTTTGTTTTTTTTTTGTCTCTACAGTACTGAAAGAAGTTTAATAATTCTATTACAAATAGCTCAAAATTGCTCACCAAACACACATCTGATATTTTATGGTTTTATTGTAGTTATATTAAGTTCCCCCTTTCTTGCTTCCCCTTTGTGAATCTCACCCGACTGCTGTCTTTTCAGAAGTATAAGGCACACGCCTCCTGTATAGCCACATGCTGTATGTTTAGGAAAAGTTACCCTGATGCAAACATGTGAATATTTGTGTCGAGCTCTTGTGTTCATGCCTGCTGTGCTGTGAAGCCCCTGACCAGCCAGCCAGGCCCTGCTTGTGATAATTTCCTTCTTTCTCTCTAAGGGGACAGTACCGTTAAAAACAGGAGCGAGCCGACCCCTCAGGGCTTCAAGAAAGGGAATTGGCATTGGGGTAAATGAGCCTTTCATCTATTATTATTATTATTATTATTATTATTTCACTCATTTGCTTTTATATGGCCCCAGAGATCCGCCAGGCAGAAGCAGTCTAAGGTAGACATGTTGCCTGGCAGGGATAGAAAAGCTTAAGAGGCAAATAAAAATCCTCTCCAACACCACCCCCCACCCTGACAGGAATCAGAGAGGGTGAAATTGGTCAAAGTGCAAAGTGTTGCTCTCATCTAAAACTAAACTATATCTGTCAGAATCGGGTTCTATGTCTCTTATTCTGGGTCTTTCTTTCTTTTCTTCTTCTTTTTTTTTTTTTTTTTTTTTTTTTTTGGTATAACATTTTGTGGGCTGTTACTTACCTTTCTCCTCTCTAGTTTTTTTTTTTTTTTTTTTTTTTTTTTTTTTTTACATTAAACTGTCACTTGTTGGATTCACTGGGTGGGGGGAGGTGGTGGTGTGCTGTGTCTTTTGTCCAGCTTGTGTAATAACAGTGGTAATGTCCTGATTCACTCCCTGCTCCCCCACCCCCTGCCATCTCTCACGTCATCCTCTCTTGTTGCTTTGTCTCAAATTTTTTTTTTTTTTTTTTTTTTTTTTTTTTTTAAATTTTCCAATCATATATCTCCCCCCTCATCCCTCTGGCAACATCACCGCTCTTTTCGCAGATCCACAGTTTGTTGTCTACCAGCTAAAGGTGAAGATCCACACGTCGAACCCCGCTCACACCAGAAGGGAGGACAAGCACATGATTTTCGAATTCCCCCAGCCGCTGCCCGTTTGTGGCGACATCAAAGTGGAGTTCTTCCACAAGCAGAATAAGATGATGAAGAAGGTTTGTTTTTTGTTTGTTTTTTAAATGTATTCTGCACATTCGAAGCTTGAAAAATGATCAGAGTACCAGAAGTTTGGTATTCATCAACTCTCTCCTCATGGTCTTTTGGAAAACTTTTGGAAGTTTATCCTTTTTTTAAGAAGCATAAGGAGAGAGAAATGAGTAAAAACCAAGATTTGTGGCTAATTTTCAGCTATTAACGCTTTAACTGATTACTGTTTTAGAACTATAACAACATTCAAAATATTGATTTGTAGCCTTCCTGTAGCCTTTCAATCAATATTTATATTAAGGTTACATGATAAAAGTGTGAAAGAGCTGGAAAACAGGGTTTTACTATTTTAAAACTTAATTTGGCGTTGACATTTTAAGCTGTCTTTAGGATCCTAAATTAGCAGTTAGTGTAGTTGGTAAAGGTGTAACAAGAAACGCCATAAAACACCATATCTCTCGTCAAAGTGAACCATGTCTTACAAAGCTCAGTGCAGTTGAAGCTTTATTTCTAAGTAAGACAGGAAGATGCGCTTGAGTTGTTAAGATGTATGACAAAGTCAGCTAGTAATTTATGCACATCAGGCTGGGTGACTGCACTCTAAGGCTCAATGAACCTTCCACCATGTTGCAAGTTTTGCAAGCATGACAGTTGCCTGAACTTTAGCTGCTAACGATGCTAATCTTCCCAGTCGCTTTAGAGCTTCCTATTGGCTCTCGCTGAAGGGCAGTTTCATCATTTTTAGGGAACCTGGAATGCAGTTTTTAGCATTCGAACCTTTAAAATGGGACGAAACTTCATATAGACAAGTCAAACCTGGTCTGACTTACTCTACACTCATTTTTATGATGCAGTTTGATTTGGGAGAACGGTGACAAGTCTGTGTGTATTCACCCGAGGATACACATCCTGAACTCAGATTTCGAAAAGCTTGCCAGCATTTTCAAATTCACCATGTTCTATTTTAAAGCTGAAAAAATGAAACGGAGCAAGTTTGCTGTCCATACGTTCAGGATTCCTGGTATCTGCTGAAGTTTGCTCCTGGTTAATTGACTTTTTATTTTTTGAACTTGACAAATTTCCAGCAGTTGGGTGTGAACTGACGTGTTGCTCCAGTGGTACATTGAAAATGGCTAAAGTCTAACTGTAGCTTTGAATAACTTCTTGAACACCGAAGAGTGCTGTCGGTACGGCCTGCTACGTTCACTGGTCAGCTGTTGTAAGATTTCCAACCAACCAGACAAGCTAAAAACCGGTAGAGGCCACCGACCAATTTCTCCTTACATCTCTCCAAAAAAATTTCGGATTCACCTGTTATTCTTTGTTGGTGTCGTCATCTTTCTCTTCCGCCAGGACAAAATGTTCCACTTCTGGGTGAACACGTTCTTCATCCCGGGACCAGACGAGAGCGGGGAAAAGATGGAGAACGGGGCAGTGAACAACGTCGACAGCCAACAGGGAGGACCGGGCCTGGGCCTGGGCCAGGGCCAGCCACAGAGCGCCGAGAACAGGGACGGCTGCAGGGAAGGCGACAGGGACTACCTCATCCTGACGCTCACAAAGAACGATTTAGACAAGGCTAATAAAGATAAAGCCAACCGCTACTTCTCACCAAACTTCAAGGTAAGCGGGGATGAGTTTATTGTATGCAAATCCGCGGAAGAATTTACCCAGTTTAACTGAAGTTGCTTTTGATTTCCAGGTGAAGTTGTATTTTACAAAAACCGTGGAGGAGCCTTCAAATTCCGAGGCTAGCACTTCGACGTCCGTCACCCCAGACGTTAGCGACAATGAGCCAGACCATTATCGATACTCTGACACCACTGACTCTGATCCGGAAAATGAACCTTTTGATGAAGAGCAACACACGCAAATCACAAAAGTGTGAACTCTTTTAAAGCAGGAAAAGAAGAAATTATACACCTGAATTAAAAAAAAAAAAAAAAAAAAAAAAAAAAAAAAATATGGAGTAAAGTTGAATATAAAATAAAAAGAAGAACCTTTGTCCCTTTCCCTCCCCCAGACGGCAATAGAATATCATGTCGAATGCCAATTTTAGGGAAAAAAAAAAAAAAAAAAAAAAAAAAAAAGATAAATATCCTGACCAATATATTGTTTCTGTTTTTATTATTTTTCTTTTTTTTTTTTTTTTTTTTTTTTTTTTTTTTTTTTTTTTTTTTTTTTTTCTTTCTTTTTGGCACGGCAATGTACCATGTGCGAGGTATTGACACTGTTGCCCCGTGGGAAAAGGTGCTGTAGCTATAAAGATGTGTTTATATATATATACATACATATATGTATATACATATATATACATGCATATATAAACAAACTTTTTTTTTGTGTCAAAGACAATGGAAAGAGTACCACAATCAGGAGATGGGAGTTGAAGTGTGGGAGAAGTTGGAATGAAATACTAGAATTAGAACTATGCTGCTCCTTCTCCTGTCTAAACCAAGGCCAGTGCTGCAGTCACTTTGTTTCACTCCCTCTCTTCTCCTCCCTCCCTCCTTCCTCGCCTTTTTTTTCCCCCTCCTCTCATCTTTTGCTCTTCCCTCCTATCCTCCTTCCTTATATTCCTTTACTGTGAATGCTTCTTGTGCTCTTTGCAGGCTGTCTCATGTGACTTTTGGCCTTTGTGCAGTGCAAACTGCATGCAGGCAGTGGGTTGGGGGTGGGGGGTTGGGGGTGGTCGTGGGGGGTTTGCGAAGAGGCTGTGATGATGTCTAAAGCATTGCCATTCCTGTTCCCACTGTGTATACGTTAAATTATGCAGAACAAGGCATCCCATGTAATTGTTAATGTTTTTTTTATCCTAAGATAATAAAAATATAATACACAAAACAGCAGGGAGACCGGAAAGTGTTTGCAGTAATGTCAACACTACCTTTTTTTTTTTCTTTTTTTTTTTTTTTTGCATGTATTGGAATTGGTCCTTCCCAAATAAATGTATGCAAAGTTGTCATTTTTCTACAGAATCTAGCATTAAGATGCGTCTTCTGCCTGGAGTTCCCCAGTGTTTTAAGTCATGTTTAGAAAGCACCTCTGCAGATTTATGTCATTTTCTCTCCTTGCAGCTCCCTGCTTATGAAAATGGATGCGGTTGATTTGCGCTGCTCTGAAACATTTTGCCGTCCAACTGATCATTGCGAGCAACAACACCCAGGCTGCGTAGTCTAAATGTTAACGTGGGTAAGTTGGAACATGTGCAACAAGTCTGGGAGGAAAATGAGCACCGGTGAGGGGAAATATGCTGTAAAGCAGGTTGTCGTTGCAGCTGTTTGAGGCGCGCTCGCAGTAACTTCCTGCTTTAAAAGGTCAGGGCTGCAAATAGTCAGGACCCAAGGTGGGGAACTGATGGAAGGATTGTTATTTAAAGTTCAAGTGAAGGGTTTGTTTGGTCTGTATTACTAAGCTGTACTGGAAGTTGTGTGGGGTTTTTTTTTGTTGTTTTTGTTTTAAAATTCCAATTTGAATCTTTTTTTTTTTTTTTTTTTTTTTTACAAATATTTTTGAGCTGAAATAAGTTTGACCTCATGCTAAACTGAGAGGATTGCATGCAAAGTGGACCCTGCTGGTTGATCGAGGCGATCTTTGTGGAATGGAGAAAAGGAAGTAAAGTCTATCCAGCCCGGGAGGGAGGAGAATCCTCGGGTAGGCGAGCTGGCTCTGCTTGCAGCCTGGCGCGACGAGCAGAATGAAAGAGTAACAGGATTAACAAACATGTCTGTGTGATGGGAGACTGAGACCATGGAGAAAGCATGGCCCAAAGCCTTCTGATAATAAAATAAAGTATGAATTAAACCTATACATTAAAAAAAAAAAACAAAACAAAACAAAAAAAAAACTTTCACCCCTTGAGGCTGCTGGCACATAATCCCACCCTCCCCCCACCCTTCCCACCCTCTGCCTCTATTAAGGCGGCTCAGTCCTCGGCCCAGTTCGAGTTGATAGAGACATCAAAGCCAACCAACACAGTGTCAAATGAGACAGGCAGCAAGTCGCAGGGGCCCGGCTGTAATTGGCTGAACTGAGAAGGAGGGTAAGACTTTGGTAGATTAATAATGAATGTGCTGTGCTGGGCTCAGGGAGGGAGAGGCCTCTGCTCTCCACAGGCAGATGTGCCAGAGTTTCAGAGCCGATGTGTTCTTCCTCATCACATACAGAAACTCCACAGCAGCAGAAGTTTTAAACACTTTCATGTCTGGACTTCTGGCTGCTTTAAAACGGGTTATGTCTTAGGAAATGTGACCGTGCACATATTTGTACACTTCTTTCTTATTTGTAGTTCTGATTAGCTCAGGAAAGTAAGACACACCTAGCTGTTCTAAAGTATGTAATAAAAACTAGCAGAACCAGACAATAGAAAAATGTTTTTCATTCAGTTGCAAGCTGTTGATATGGGCGATGTGGCTCCCTGCCTAAGGCACCATTAAACTAAGGGTGGCACGAGTGCAAAATGAACATAAGTTGTCTTACTTTCACAACTGTACACAGACTGGTCAAAGTTGGACTAAATTATTGTGCACTTTTAACAACAGTCAACTGTCACATTTAGAGAAAGACAAGCTGGGAATAGTACAAATTTGTAAATGTTTTCTCATAAGTCTTCATTACAGTTATGTGATAGTTTGATTGTTTGCAAAGTGAACTGCCATCACATTCACTTAAGATTAACAATTTTTTTCAGACATGACTGTTACACGTTTTTACATTTATTAGAGGAGATGAGAATTTGGTAATAAGCCTAATCAGATTCCATGGAAAAGTTGTGCCGATGCATCCAGAACTTCAATCCTTGGTAAAAAATATTTAAAATATGGAATCAATACAGCTGGAGGATGTTCAGTAAATTTTATCCTTTTATAGGGGAGACCAGGGTTGATGGTAACACAACGCGAGTTGTAACACCATCAGCTCCACCAGCTAGAGAACACACAGAAGTTATGTGATTCTTCCAGTGTTTAGCTATTCCTTCCCAAACCCCACATGGTGAAGTTCAGGGCTGAATGCTGGTGTGTTCCAATTTTATTGAGGGGAAAAAAAACAGATTCAGAGGTAAGAAAGTAATTTTTTTGACCAAAGGTAAACCTTGTTTGGTACCTTACACAGACACAGCTAGAATCATATGACTGTCCGTTGGGAATATAGCTTTTCAAGCAAAATGTGGTGCATTTGTCCTCAGCTAATTTCAAAGCACAATGCTAATACAGCTAGCTAAACAACGGCTGACAGATGTGGGGTGGGTTGTAACACAGTTTTCCAACCCACCACTTATGTATTCAAAAATGCAAAAGACAAACGATTTTACTTTTACATTTTATTAATTTCAAAAAGTATGGCATTAGTCAAGAAAGTGATGCATGTCATTGTGGATCCATTGACCTTTTATCTGTAACTTATTCACAGCAGGCTCATTTCCACATCAAATAAAAATGACCAAAGTTACTCCAGAATTTAAAGCTGGGAACAAACATCTTTTCAGGCCAGTATCATTACTTTGCGAGTTTTCTTAAATCCTGGAAACACTGGTCACCCAAAGACTTGATGCCTTCATCAATAAGCACAACATATTAACAGATTGTCAGTATGGTTTTACAGAGAACTGATCAACATCAATGACATTAATGCACATAAGTAAAGAAATCAGAAATGACATGGACAACATAAATGTCTGTCATTGACTTCATTTTGAATCAGATCAATATGTTTTATAGAGAACATGCATAATGTTAAAGTTTGTTCATGTACCCTCTTTCTTGCACACACACACATGCAGAAGTTCAACAGAGGGTATGTTTGGGTCATAAAGAGTGAGTGACATTGTTCTGGGTTGTTCAATTTCTAAAAGACACTTGTAAAATGGAATCTGCAGTTTGGCCTCTAATTTTGCTTTTTTTTTTTTTTTTTTTTTTTTTTTGTTTTTAGTCTTATGGTTACAACTCACTTCAACATGTGTTACAACCTACCCCACTGCTGGGGTAGGTTATCTCCAAAAATCAAGGAGTTGAATATGTTAAAGCAAAAAGTGTTACAATCATCCCCAGTCTCCCTATTACATACCTAAAAATGTGTTTAGATATACTTTTTAACCTTTTTTTTTTTTTTTTTTTTTTTTTTTTTTTTGGTTCAAGAAGAGAAAAGAAATATGGAATATTTTATTAGCAAAAAAAAGGGGGGGGGTCTGTACTTTCTTTCACCTCATCTGGCTTTTTATTGTGTTGCCTTTTCGTGTCTGCTTGTAAATTTCACAATAAATTATTAATTGTGCTGAAATCTGGACTGTTTGCAGACCATGCCATGGGGCTCATCTATTTTTTTTCACAAGAAATGTTTTACCACTCTTCTTTGGTGGCAGTATATGTTATCCAGACAAATTACTTCATCAAATAGCTTTCTTCTGGCTAATGGAATGAGAAACAGACCTAAATATTTATTGTAGATGTGCATTTCCTGAAGAGACCATCCTGTGAGTGTAGTGATAATGTATTTTACTTCTTTAACCTCAGCTTTTTAGCCTTTTGGTCTTTTACACCAACTAATTTTTAAAAGTTTGATGCTATCATTCCCTGCTGCTCACTTCCTCTGAGAAATTTCCCAAAAATCCATATGATTTTCTCTAAAAATCAAGATTCAAAAAGAGGACAAAGCTTTTCTGTTACTGACGGTTCAGCCTAACGTTTTGTCAGGTTGCTACAGGGCTTTATTCACTGGGCAACCACCCAGTGAATAAAGCTCTTTTGGCTGTGTTTTTATCACCTGCATTCAATTTACATATTGGTATAAACCGTCCAAACATGGAGCGCTTTCTCATAAAAGTTATTTTGATAAGTCACTGACAGAAAAGCACCGATGATGCAAATAATTTTTGAGTCAGTTTCAATTCGGCTGGTTCACCTCATTTGTCTATCTTGTGTCTCCTCATCTGCTCTGTTCTTCCATCTGTGGTCTCTGATGTTCGCGAAAATATACTACGGGAGATTTCTTAGTTTCCAAAATAATTAAACTACATTAAAACATGATGTTTTTATACAAGAGGATCCTGTAAAGATACCTCTTGTAATATTAAACTAACACCAGGTTAAGAAGCCTGCTTCAAAGCAACAGTGTCTCACTGATGGTTGTTACTTTTCCTTTCCTCTACTCCTAGTTTCTGCCTTCGTCCTTTCTGCTCGTGTCTCCGGTAGCGAGGTCTAAGATGCCGCAGAGGAATTTAAGGATGTGCAATTAGGGAAATGAGATAAGAGGAGCATCTCTGTAAGCTTTGACACAGAGCAAGAAAGCAAAAGAATCCTGAAGTGACCTTGTCTGAATCAGACCCAAAAATACTCTGGTTAATAAATTTGTGGTTTTGGTGCTGAAAAGTCCAAATTACTGGATATACATCTGCAAGTCTCGTGGCTTGTGTTTGATCTCGATCTCAGTCAGATTGGATGGAGAGCATTTCAACAGCAATTTTAAAGTGTTATCACAGATTCTTAGTATGATTTAGGTCTGGACTTTCTCTGGACCATTCTAACATAATGTCTAACCATGCTATTACATCTCCAGCTATATTTTCAGGGCAATTGTCTATTTAGAAGATGAATATTTGCTCCTGTCTTTTGCAGCACATTTCATACTTTGAGCCAAAAATATATACATGTTGGTCTCACCTGACCAGAGAGCACTCGAAATAACTTAAATGCAAAACGCAAACCTCTCTCTTAAACAACAGCTCTCATCCTGATACCCTTCTGTGAAGGCCAAATTTATATAAATAAATAACACAACTAGTGGATGTGTTGTCAGCAGATTCTCCGTGGATCCCAGCAGCTCCTCCAGAGTCACCATGGCTCTCTGGCGGCTCAGATTAATCCTCGCTGTACTCGGATTAGGTGGATGGCCAGTGTCGTAGTAGGTTTTCAGTTGTGCCCTGCTCTTTCTATTTCTACAGCAGAGCTCAGTGAGATGTTCAAAGCCTAGAATAAATGTTTTATAACCTATAACCTAACCCTGTTTTAAACACAACTGCACAACTCTACACAGCTATATCTCTGTCCTTCTGTTTGTTCACTAATGTTTTCTGACAAACCTCTGCGGCTTTCACAAAACAGTTGCGTTTACACTGAGATTGAATTAGACACAGGTGGAGACCGTTTGCTCTTTGAAGGCAACTGGCTACGCTGGTTTTTTTTTTTTGTTTTTTTTTTAAGGGTATCCGAGTGAAGGGGGGCTATTACAAATGCATTCCATACCTTTCAGATTTTCATTTGGCAAAAATAAAATAAAATACATTGGCGGTTGTGATTGTTACGTGACAAAGACCTTCGTATACATTTTAATGCATGCTCAATCTATCATAAACTTTAAGGAATAAAGTCTGATTTGACGTTGCTGTAGATCTCATTAAATATTACGCTGCTGCTTTTGAAGTGAATATCTCTCCGGTTTATTTGAGATCCATGTTTTACTGCTAAACTCAGCAATAGTTCAAAGGTAACCAAAAACTTCAGCAGACGTTTCAGTGAACTTTAAAGTCTCATTGTGGTTTTAAGCCAGAACTACTCAACTGTAATAGTTGTCAGTTTAACATAATGTAGCTTTGGCTCCTTCTAAAGGTCAGAGAATATGCCTTACATTGTGACGTCTTTCTTGCCTATGAATGGAGAACGTTTCACATTATTTCTTGTTATTTCTTCTTAAAGGCATAATTTTCTTGATTCAGGCGTGAATCCTCATTCATGGTCAGCGTGTAAGACTACTTTGTAAAAGAAAAGCAATAACACCAAAATACAAAGAGATTTAAGCACAGTATTATGGCCAAATGAGGTGATGTTGATGGTGGTGGGTCAGTTTGGCCTACAAACAGAAGATAAGCCGTGGCTGGTAACCCCATTTCCCCTTCCATCTGTTGGTAGCGGTTGTAGAACATGGCTGCACTCACCAGGAGATGGCAACCCACCCTGACTGACCTCCACCCCACCCCTGAGTCCTGTCTCCCTGGCTCACTGCACAGCTGTGTTGTGTTTGGATTAGGCCAAGAATAAAACAGGAAGTAAAAATTAAACAAAGCTTACACACACACACACACACACACACACACACACACACACATATGCTCTGTAAAGTTACCAAAGACTCAGCAACAGCACTAGTGACAGCCTGTGGAGAGGAAAAAAAAAAAAAAAAAAAAAAAGCACACCCCCACACATGTGGACCAGGACGTTCACAGATATGCACAGTATATATACACCAGGGCAGCAAGAAAGTCAGGCTCTGCCTCCAACACACTAACACGAGCCCAGGCAGGACCACAGGCATATCATTTCTCTGTGCCCACACATATGATCTTTTTACATGCTAACTGCTCTCCTCCTCTTCATGGTGGTCTGCTGCAGCCACCGCTGAGGGAAAACTCACTCCTACTTGCCAGTGTAATGATCCTAATATGAGTGTATTTTAATCGTAAGTCGACGGGCAAACATTGCAGTGGATATAAAAAGTGAACACACCCGTGTCAAGTTATGTGATATAAAACTTTAACATAAACATTCTTAAAAATACCACATGATAAGGCGCTATGATTTAGTTGCATGAGTGAGTCCACCCTTAAACTAATACTTTGTTGAAGCACCTTTTGATTTCTTTTCAGCATTTAGTCTCCTGGAGTTCAAACCTGCTGTTAGTTATGCTAAATCCGATTAACAATGTTCAGCTAGTAGTATTTTCATGATATCTTGCATACTTTAGTTACAAATTATCAAATGAATCTCATTCACCAAAGTTATCAGTCAGGAGAACAATGCAAAAAAAATAAATAAATAAATAAATAAAAAATTAAAAAATCAACATCATATGCAGCATGGTACAGTGAAGACAGTCATCAATAATTGGAAAAAAAACAGATAACAGTGACGTTACTAACACTGGACATTTCTGCAATACTGAAAAAGGACAGAAACTGGTCAAGAAGGCTTTTAAGAAGCCAACAGTAACACTGAAGGAGCTGCAGGTAATTCTTCCAGGTTTTCTTCTACATGTGATAACAATCGTCTGTCTTCTCCATAGCTCTCGGATAAGGAGTCAGGTGGCAAAACATAAGTCCTTTCTTCCTAAGAAAACATCGAGGCCTGGCAAATATTTCCCAAAACCTCATGGGAGAATGTGTTATGGTCTGATGGAGCTAAACTGGAACTCGTGCCACAATTGCAAAACATATGGTGGCACAAAAACAACACTGTGAATCACCAGAACACCATACCCACAATGAAACATGGTGGTGGCAGCAGCATGCTGTGGGATTACTGTTCTGCAGACAGAAATTTGGTTATTGTTGAACGACATTATAGCCTATTCAAAATACCTGTCAGTCTCAAACCAAAACACTCAAGTGTTCTAGAAAGAGTCCAAATATACATTCATGTCCAAAGAATGGATTCACCGGAAGAAAATGAGAGTTATTTGAATAGCCGGAGTCCAAAACTAAGTCTGACAATATTGCGGGGTTACCTGAAGAGGGCTGTAGGTGAGATATGGCCTCCCAATCCAATAGATGTGAAAAAATAAATTATTAGCTGAAGGGTGTGACTGCTTATGAAACCATTTCATTTCATTTTCTAATTTTATTACAACTCCAGTTTTTTTTTTTATTTTCTCCCTAAAAGATTTGTTTGTTTTTTGTAATGAATTTTACAAGATATATGTCAAAATAAAATGATTTATGATTGTCAAAAAGTTTTTACACCTCAGAAGTCTGTCATTGTGGCTAAACTGTCAACAGTCCACAGGACTGAATGAGAAAAGGTTAACAGAAGTAGCTTTGATTATCATGCAAGCTGGTTTCCTTCTTGTATATTTACAGATGCAATCCAGTCCTGATTTTCTTCGAGGGAGATTGAAACATTCAAAAATAAGAATGGCTTTAATCTGCTTGTCTTTTACGTTTTTGGGCAAGAAGTTTCTTTGATGATGTCTTTAGCTTCTTCCACCTAAAGAAGCTAGAGATGTTATAGAACAAATTTAAAGCTGCAGTATGTAATTTTATGAAAATATGTTTTTTTACATATTTGTTGAAATTATCATTATGTCATGACAGTATAAGACAGAAAATCTGTGAAAAAAATCAAGCTTCTCTGCCTTCTCCCAGTGCTCCCAGTACTAACTGCAGAAATCCACCACTCAGTCCGAAACAATTAATCAGAGCCAGGAGGAGGGTCTTAGCGCTGTCACTTATACCTGCTGCTCACATACTCCCTCTCGCTCCCTACTATGCTACCACTGGTTCACTACAACATAGCCTGCCACCAGTGCTGAGGCTAGTTAGCATGGCCACTGATGACGGCGGATTAATAGTTTTCCTGGAATGGTAAGTTGTTTCTTCACCATTAGCAGGTGGAGGAGCTCGATCTTTACATAGATTCTGTCTCATATCATACTGTCACAACATGGTGACAGTTTTAACAAATATCCAAAAAACATATTTTTGTAAAAGTTACATACTACAGCTTTAAAGGGGCAGTATTGTGTAAAATTGACTTTTTGAGCTTTACATCATGTTATAATGTTATTCCCTTATCAAAAACATACCTGGAGTGTTGACTTGATTCTTTCATGCATATTTGAGAAATCCTTTAATCTCCCGTGGCAACCATTCTGCTGTGCAAAATGCTCGGGTTTACCCAGCTCAGCCTTCGAAGTGTAGCTGCAGTTTCTAAGCTTCCTCCTCACAGAGCATCCCTCCCCCGTGACTTCCCCACTCAGCTCCTTCAGACTAGCCAGCAGCAATTAGCAAACAGCTGGTGGAACTGTACATCTGCTGAGCTCATTATACAAGCTATTTCTCACTGAAACACTGATAAAAACGTTGTTAAAGGGTTAACAGAGGAGCGCTGGTATGGTGACTTCCTGAAGACAGAGTTTCAGAAAGAGCAGGAGTTTTTAAAAGAGACAGAAGCCTAATTTCAAGATGTTAAATTACAAAGTCCAATTTCTTTTGAGTCATATTTGATATATACAGCATTTTTGTAACATCTGATGTTAACATATTTGATTGTGCTATAAAATGGCATTATGTGCCTGGAAAATACATAATACTGCCCATTTAAATTTAGAATCCTGTAGCAGTCTGCTGGCTCAAATCCTCTGGAGTTTCTCTGTTTTGTGTGTGCGTGTGAATTTACAGAAATAGCCTGGCTATGGTGCATGTGAACTGCAGCAAATGAGGAAATGGAATTGGGAAGGAGAAGGAGGAGATGTTTGGAAACACAAAGCTGTGTGTCGAGTCAGCTTGGCTGGCGATACCATGAAGCTCATGGAAATCCATCAAAGTGCTTCTCGTCATGAGTTGGACCCACACTTAATGATTGTACGGTAAAGGTTTTCACAATATTTTTACTGTCAAGACCTGAGTCACTTAATGAGTCACACCAGCTCTCCATCTCTTTTGTGTGGGATGGAGAGATTTTGTTGACATGGATATGCCAACTTTGTTTTGTCAGTCTCTGTGAGAGAGAAGCACATGGAAACACTTACTGTACTGTTGACCCCTCCTTTTCCTCAACATACACACATGTCCAAACACTTTCTGTATGATCAATGAAGAGCACATATGAGTCCATTGTATAGACTGAAAGCCAACATGCGGTGCTCGAGGCAGGGGAAGAAAAAAAACATGGAGGAAGCATATCAAGCTTCAGTTTGAGGTTTTACATAAATGCAGCCAATGCAGCACAGGCTCTCACACTTCTTCAGGAGGAACTGAGCACTGAGATGTTCTCCAGTGACAACCACCACAGGGCTTTTATGTATCTCTATGTGAATTTCTGCGCACCTGAAAATCCATGTTCATATGCCAAAGTCTGCACATTTATCAGACTTTACTTTGACAGGTTCTGTTCTCCACCTGACTTTTTACCCTGAAATTTTAGAGCCAACATAATCCTTCCCTCGAGCCTCCTCCTCTTCAATGCCTTCCCCTCTTTTTCCCTCTCTCTCCATCTAGTGTCATCGTGAGGGTAATATGAGGCATATGGCTGCTGATGACAGTCCCTAATCCTCGTGCTGATAACTGATAGTTACCCACGTGCTCCTCATCCCCATCTCATCCCTTTATACCAAGAACAAGAGAGGAAGACGCGAGTGCGTCTGCTGATACTCCCCGTTGAGCCTTCAAGTCTCTGCCGCGCTCAGCTGAGAATCATTATCTGAAATGACTAATGTGAGAAGGGCTGATGGACAAGGCAGATATTAGTGTTTGTGCTGGAGTCAAACTTGTTTTAGACTCACAGTTTCAGAAAGCAGAAGTTGCTTCAGGGTTTTAGAGAGTGTGAGATGTGCCAAATAAAAAGGAAACATGGTACATTTTGAGAGTGTTCAAGGGATTGCATCAGATTTCTTACTCACTTGTTCCCGTTGCTTTATTAGGGTTGAGATTTATTTAGTAATAAATAAACACCCAACAATACGCCCACAGACAGAGGTGACTGCCAACATTAAACCTTTGGTCTTCCAGTCATTTACAACCAAGTTTATCAGCACATATTTATCCCATCATATCAATGCAGAGGATAAAGACATATTGTTAAAGATTTTGATCACCAAAGCCTATAAATAAGAGCTGGTTTTGGTCACTCTGACAGTTATTACTAAGAGGAAACAGTTCAGATGTTTTGACATTAGCATTTTGAATAAAAAGCTTAATATAATCCCTCTAGGGAATATTATTGTATTTAGTTAAGATAAGATATAACATCTTAGTATGAATCAAACAAAATAAGTTCACCAACAACAAAACAACCAAAAACATCTAAACTGTAGGGCCAAATAGTGACAGAACCTATACAAAAACATTACACTTTCTACCTTGATATCTCTTAACTTATTACCTCCCTTGAATGCATTTTTAAAGCCTAGTAAGTACTTAATTAGGTATTACAATTCCCTAGTAATATAATATAAAGTGTTTTGAGGCCACCCACCCACATTTTGACTACTCTTTCAGATTGGCGCTGAACTGAATTCTAACCGTAACAAAAAAAAAAAAAAAAAAAAGAAAAAAAAAAAGAAAAAGAAACATGAAGTCCACTCATCTGTCTCTTTATTAGGAAACTTTACTAGTACTGGGTTGGGTTGCTCTCAGAAGGGGCTCTACTCTTCATGGTATAAATTCAACAAGATGTCCGAAACATTCCTAAGAGATCTTGGTCGATATCAACATGATAGCATCACACAGTTGCTATAGATTTGTCTCCTGCACATCCACGATGCAAATCTCCAATTCCACCACATCCCAGACGGCTCTATTTGATTGAGATCTGGTGACTGTAAGGTCATTGAAGTACAGTGAACTGTGGCATTTAAACAATGCTCATTTGATGCAAAGGGACCCAGAAATAAACCCCACATCATTTCTCCACCAACACCAACCTGAAACTTTGATACAGATAGGACTGATTCATCCTTTCATGTAATCCACATTTAACGCTGCAATATGTAACTTTGCACCGCTCCCGACCTAAACCAACCAATCAGACCCAGGAGGAAGGTCAGTCAACTTCATTTACCGCTGCTAAATGTGCTAATAGCGGAGAAACATGGTAGCTAGCCTGAGTGCAGCACCAATCAGACAGTGATTGACAGCGCTTAGACCCGCCTCCTGGCTCTGATTAATTGTTTCTAGATAGCAATGGGAGCACTGGGAGAAGGCTCAATTTTTTCACAAATCTGTCTCATACCATTCTGTTACGACATAGTGACAGTTTCAACAAACATGTCGAACAATATTCGTGATAAAAGTTACATACTGCAGCATTAAGTCTGACCCTAGAATAGGAAGGTTGCATCTATTTAATTTTACTGAGACTTTCTCAATTGGAGCCTCAGTTTTTTGCTCTTAGCTCACGTAAGGGGCGCTCGGTGTGGTCATCTGCTGCTTTAGCACTTCTACTGTAAGGTTTGATGTGTTGTACATACAGAGATGGGATTTTGCATACTTTGCTGCAAATGTAAAACCAGAGCACATGTTGTCGATCAGGCGAAGAAGGCAAAGCAATGACTCTACAATCAATAAAAAGTTACAACATTTATTACAATAACAAAGGATATAATAAATATATTAAAAGTCCTGCAGCTAAGAGTCCTTTAAAAACCCCAAAATTCCAAGCTAAGAATCCAGGCACATCGTCTTCGGCACATATAGATGATTAAAAGCACTGAACTGCGGCCACTTGATTGGCTGATGTGCTATTTGGGTTAATAGCCAATTGAACAGGCATACCTAATAAAGTGACTGGTGAGGGTATTTAAAAAATATATATTGATATTATTGCACAAAAAGTACTTTAAGTCAGCTACGATATGTGGAGAGGCCACACAAGGCTTAAGAAGCAAAGAGATGAGTTATTAGTCTTGATTTCTTCCAAAATTTCTAATACATCTAAATACAAATTCACAGTGACTAGATCCAGTTGAAAAATTACATAGTAGGGGTCTTTCATTAACGTACTGTCATAAAACTTCCAGAATTAAAAAGTGCCCTCCATCTCACAAGAGTAATACATTCAAAAATCACTCAGTGATTCTGGGATTTGCCACCACAGTATCTATCAAAAGTTTGCTAACATTAGCTGCTATTAGGCATTGAAGCCATTAAGACTGTAGAAACAAAACCCCTGAGTGTACTGGGGTGAGCAATTTACTGTAGGTTTTATTGCTTATGAGTTTCATTTCTCATTTGAAACAGAAAGAATGTGTCAAGTCATTTTCTTTTTTCAGTGTTGCTTTAGAAAGAGTGAGACAGGATATTGGCCTCACACCAGAGGGTTCAGTTTGTCCAGATATAAGGCAAAAAGAGGAAGTATAGAACTTCTCATTTTTGTTGCTTAGTCTGTTTAGTTTGCTTCAAAAAAGATAGATAGATAGATAGATAGATAGATAGATAGATAGATAGATAGATAGATAGATAGATAGATAGATAGATAGATAGATAGATAGATAGATAGATAGATAGATATGTATATGTAGTGATACCTTTTGATGAAATGTATCAGTACTTTTAACTGCCTGGAACATTTTCAGCATGTAAATAATTGCTGTTAGCTAAAATAAGCAATCTTTTACGAATTTTGTGTTGACTGTTTTCAATAAGTTTTGACTTTTTCATTCATCGTATCAATCATCATAGCAAAATGGAAACTCAAGAACATATAATACACAAATTCACAGATTTCTATCAGTAGAGAAAAAGGGAATCCAGCCAAGTACAATGAGACATAACTTTAAAATGGAGAAATTATAGAATAGTGTGAACCTTCTCAGCAGTGGCGGACTTACTTCAGTTACTCCAAGAATGCATCAGTGTTGGCAGTTTGGAAGCTGCCAACATCTACGTTTTTTGAAGGTGTGTATCGTGGTACTTATGGAGTAAAATTAACAACAACAATATTTCAAAAAATATATATTCATACCAAAAGTCAAATATAGCGGCAATAGCATGAGGGTTTGGGGCTGCTTTGCTTTTTGTGACCTTAAGATGAACCATATGCAGCAAAAAAATAATTCAATGACCATCAATAAGCCAATCTTTGAACTGTCCAAAAAACAAACAAAAAAACCTACACAAAATGAAGGTTTTGGGATGTTGTGGTTAAAATGTAGACTCAAATCAAAATAAGGTGCTGTGGCATGACGATAAACAGGCCACAGCACCTCTGATGTGGCTAAATTAAAACTGTCCTGCAAAGAAGACTGTGCCAAAATAATTCCCAAGTAATGCAAAGTAGACATTATCAGAAATCACACAAGCTTGATGACAATTGTTGCTGTCAAGGATGGTACAACCAATTACTAGGTTTAAGAGGCAATTTATTTTTCACATGGGGCCAAAATGGTTTATTTCCCCTTTTAAATGAAATTATCATTTGAAAACTATATATTTGCTTTACGCTGGATATCTTTGTCTGATTTTAAAACTTGTTTGTTGATAGGTTTATAAGTGTCTCAAAAAAACATAGGGGAAAATTGTTGAGGACAGATGCTTTTTCACAAGCATGTATGAGCGAAGCTTTGGGAGCTAATTTGATATATATTCAGATTTCCACTTTGTAAGCGTTACACTAGGAAAGTCATTATCATTTAGTCGAAATACTAATGAAAGGTAGTATTTGCAAAACAGTTAAAAAAAACAACAACAGCGTATTAGGGTCAGGCTAAGAAAATAAATAAATAAATAAAAGTACAAGAATAATATTGCAAGAATAAACTCGTATGACAGTGAAGTCGAAATAATAACCAGAATAAAGTCATAATATTGCGAGAATAGTCGTATGAGATTAAAGTCGAAATAATACGAAATATAGTCATAATATTTCGAGAATAAAGTTGTAATTTACCAGAATAAAGTCATACTTATCCGAAAAATAGTCATTATATTACAAGAATAAAGTCGCAATATTATGAGAATTCCGACACCAAAAAGCAGTCTTAACAAATGCAACTGGTCAAATGTTATGTCAAATGAGTCCAGATTGTAGTGTGGAGCTGGCAGAACTCTGAAAATAGCTGTAATGATCTCTGACATTATTTTTAGGCCTGTACAGTAAGGTCATGGATTATGATGTCATCATAAATTGTGACTTGAGCCTGGCTAATTGGGGGTCTCATATTATATTAAAGTTGCAGTATGTAACTTTTACTATTGCCATCTAAACAAACGCACCGCTCCCGACCAAAAAACAACCAATCAGGACCAGGAGGAAGGTCATAGCGCTGTCAATCATTTTTGTGTATGTCCCCCTAAATGTGCTAATGGTGGAGAAACAACTTACCTTCCCAGGAAAACTATTGATCCGCCTTTATCGGTGGCTGTGCTAACTAGCCTTAGCATTCGTGGCAGGTTACGTTGTTATGATCCAGGTCCAGCATAGCAGGGAGCAAGGGGAAGCGTGTAAGCGCCAGGTACACAAGGATGATTGACAGCGCTATGACCCGCCTCCTGGCTCTGATTGGTTGTTTCTGACTGAGTGGCGTATTTCTGCAGTTCGAACTGGGAGCATTGGGAGAAGGCAGAGGAGCTTGATTTTTTTTCTCACAGATTATCTGTCTTATATTATACTGTCACAACATAATAATAATTTTAACAAAAAAAAAAAAAAAAAAAAAAAAAAAAAAAAAAAAAAAAAAAAAAAAAAAAGAAGAAACATTTTTCATAAAAGTTACATACTGCAGCTTTAAATGAAAGATGACTGTAGAGGTGGCAGAAATATTAAAAACTATTTTGAGCCCCCTCCCCTGTCCAACAAGGCACTTGGAATCATTTTAATCGTTTACCTTTTCACTAAATGATTACACTGGGTTTACATATTTAAACGACAGCACGTAGGCATTTAATGCGATGGTCTGTTAAATAGTGTTCAGCGTCAAATACAAAAAATACATTATATTTTCTCAGTCAATACGATCGTAATAAAGAAGCCGTGAAGTTTACAATGTCGGATGTATCAGTGTTTACGCAGTTTACGTAAATACTCTTCTTCTCGCTGGTCTTCAAGACGTACATGCAGATAAATCCATGTTATCGCCCCCTGCGGTCACAGATTATGATAGGTCGCAGAATTTGGTGTAACCGTGCTCGCCGAAGTTTAACTAATCTTGATCACCATCCACATTATTTCCCGAGAAACAACAAAAGCTCTTTGAACGGCACACAGATATAACCATCTATCGCCTTCCAGTCGACCACTGCCAGAAAGCTCCTCTTCAACAAAAGAAGCAATTTCTTCCAAGTCCGTGTGGTTCTTTCTTCGAAGAAAGAAAACCACAGTGCAGCACTGTTTCTTGCACAATTGTTTCAAATTCCTGCTACTGATAATAATCTGTTGATGTGTTAACAGATTAAAGGCCCCGACATACTTCTTCCGAAGGGCCGAAATCGGCTCTCACTGACGTGAAAGCGCGACGAAAATTGCGTCATTTTGTTCGCAGGGAGCCATCCGCCTGCCGAACTCCGCACCAGGCCTGGGTCAAACTATTTCGACATGGCTCTGTGCGAAGTGTTGTCTGATTGGTCAGAAGTTTGTTTCCGTGTTTTATGCAGAAATGCGCTCGGACAGCAGTGTATTTTTTCTGCAACTTGTGTGCTTTCACTATCCGTTTGTTTTTATCTCCAGGAGACATGAATACTTTTGAGGAACCTTTATCTGACGCAGTGAGGAATTATGTACATTTGTACGATTAACTACTATAATAATAAGAGTGGCAAATGGTTAATAACTCCTGGTTGGAAATTGTAACACTGTTGTCCACGGAGGAGGCTGTGTGCACAAAAGTGTGGCGCTCTCTCTGTTAATTTTCTTAAAAGCAAAACAGAGGAGACAGGGAGGGGGAACCCCGGCGGGTAGGGGTGTGAAAACACTGAAAATATATTGTAGTTCCTGAGCTATAGCAGTTTCTTTTTTGTTGTTGTTTATTAATATAATACTAAATATAAATTGCTAGAAATTTGTGTGGGTTTCTGCTTGCTGACCCACTTTATATCCCTGTGTATGCTACATTAACAGGGCTATCAAGAAACCATTGATTTAGCCCTGTGCTGGTTAAGAAAAAAAAAAAAAAAAAAAAGATATCAGTTAACCAGCACTACTTTATGTTTTTGTAAAGTAAAAAACATAACTGGAAATTTCAGTAGATTTTGTTTCTAGATTTATTGCCATGTTTATGCTAAGCGAGGCTGACAAGAGCCAATTCAAACAGTTCATCTGCTGAATAAGAATTAAAACAGTCATAAAAACAACAATGGCCAGTTCCTAAACTCTGCTTTAATTTCCTTAAACCTGGCCATCCAGTGTTGTTTCTATCATTATGCTAAGATAGGCTAACACAAAAACATTCACACAACTGTGTTTGATAGGAAATCAGTAAAAACTGATTTAAAAATGCTCTAAAATATCAAGTGGCAATTCTGTCGGTTTGTCCGTTTTACCACCCTGTTTACACTAACAAGAAATTTTTCCCTTAACTGGATGTTTTGGATAAGAAAATTGTAGTCACAGATAGCATGGACTGGAGATTTTTTTTCCTGATAATATCCAAGTTACACTTCAGACAAACATCAAATGTAAACCAAAAGATTTTTTTTTCTCAAATCTGTTTCGGAGAATGGTATGCATTTATTTAAACTGTCTGACATACCTGTAAACTTTTCATCTACAAATGTTTATCAGTAAAGCTTTTTTTTTTTTTTTTTTTTTTTTTTTTTCTTTTTTTTTTTTTTTTTTCAAAATACTGGACTGTGGCTGTGGAGAAGCAGTGGAAATTCCTGGTGTGCGTATGTGCATATTTGTACAAACAAGCGACATATTTTCTGGAGGCCTAGTGGATGTCAGTCACGGCAGTGGGTAAGTGTGGTCCATCCTCTCATTTAGAGCCTGCCAGTCAGCAAGCTACTCAACCAGCTCTGAAACCAGCCAGCCAGAGCTTTTTAAAGGGCCTCTGATTTGACAGAATCCCAAGGGGGGGGAGGAGAAGAGGGGGGATTAGGATTAGCATCTGTTTCCCCTCAAACAGTTGGAGAAGATACGCTACAGCTACACCACGCTGATGGCAAATTAATTGATGAATAGAACATGCGTGTGTCGTCTCAGATAATGGGCTGAAGCTCCCTGTTTCTTAAATTGCGAGCAATGTGTCCTTTTCATGAACCCGGCCGTGTGGATTTACTGTCACATATACGTACTGAGTGGCAGAGAGGGGAGATAGAAGCATATTGTGGCCGTGAGAAAGGTTCAAACATCGCTTTAATCTGAGAGCACAAAGCCAGCTACAGATTATGGCTCTGCCTCTCAAGTGATTCTGCTGGAGATCCGGTTTAGATGACCCCTGCTAACACCCTCAGAGACAACGGATTTTACCCCAAACAAATACTGATAGCAGCCATCAACTGAGAACACACACAGCAAGCACGCATGCTTGATTCACATCCATGGCATGTACATTGGCTTTACTCCCCACATCTAAAAACACACACATAGTGTGGCAAATGCTCACAGCCACAGACGATAACAAATAAACACACAGGCTTATGTCAGTTTCACTTGTATCCACTTCAGGTTATTAAGGGAGACGTACAAGGTCTACTGCATAGCTAACAGGTTTTGTGGTAAAAATTCTCACTCTTTGACACCATGAGTGAAAACGATACTGCTGTGATTTTAAAGAGCTGTCCCAAAATAAGAGGAACATGAAGCTTAAAGGAGCAGAGGTAGGTAGCTCACATCTTTTGTATCATTTCTCTGAAACCAAAGCACCAGCCTCACAATTACAGTGCTATGAAAAAATATGTCCCTTTACACTTTACTATTATAATCAAAAAAAATTTAATATTACACAAAGATAACCTGAGTAAACACAATGTTCACTTTTTAAAAGATGAGTTTGTTTGATAAAAGGGAAATTAACCGAGCTCTATTCAATCACCCTCCCCCTTGTTAAATCATAAATTAATTGTGATCAACCCCATTTCTTGTAAATGAGTGGATGTGCCAAATCTTTCTCCAGCAGAACAGAAACAAAACTGAAATTATTATCTTTGAACAGGAAGATCTTAATGAAGAGTCAGCACACATCTTCAGTTATTACGGCTTGAAACTAGTGATCAGGTCCAAAATCTGGGTGCAATGATGGATTCAGACCTGAACCATCAGAGACATGTAAAGACAATTACAAAGTCAGCCTTCTATCACCTGATGAACATTGACTGATATATTTAATGTATATTTGCTTGATGATTTTGATGATGGCATTTGACAAAATGTAATACTTCTTGCTGGTTTTACAACTGGTTATTGTATTATGTTTTTATGGTGTAAAGCACTTTGAACTGCCTTGTTGCTGAAATGTGCTATACAAATAAACTTGAACACTGAGAAAACATAGAACAACAGTTTTCCTTGGAGTGGCCTGCCAACCAAAATTATACCAAGAGCACATCGATGACTCATCTTAGAGGTCAGCAAAGAACCAAGAGCAGAATCAGAAGCTGTAAAGTCCTCACTTCCTTCCAGTAAGGTCATTGTTTACTGTTCAACAATGAGAGTGTGACTGGGCAAAATGGCATCTATGCCAGAGTGGCAGGGCAAAAATCACTCCTGGGCTAAAAACCCCAGTAATTGCCCTGGCTCACGTTTGCCTAAAAAACATCTTGATGACTTCCAAGACTTTGGGGAAAATGTTTTGTGGATTGATGAGACAGAAAGCATGTGCCTTTTAACATCTGACATAAAACCAAACAGCATTCCAGAAAATGTTGAAAACAGGTCATTCGTGATTGAAAACCCTTGAATGTGGCTTAAATTAAAAAAAATGCTGGAAACAGTGGTGGAGCCAGAGAATTTTCAAAGGGATGGCCAGGCTGGGACTGTTGCTCACTCAGGGGTGACCAACAACTGATCAGTGCCTGAGTCACTTTGGAGCACAACATCTGTATTTTTAAATAATTCACTAAAAACAGAAAATATTTTCTTGAATTGAATAAATATATGCCTATATTCATAAATATATGCTATGTCAGCCTATATTACTGCTGCCACCAACTGTTTTGGAGGGGAACTGTTTATTCTGGAGCTGTGCTCTGCTGGTGAGTTACCTCCCCATGGTAACCAATCACTTGGCAGGGTTGGCTGCAGAGGTGGCCAATGACCCCCTGGCTGCAAAGAAGAGTGGGCCAAAATTCCCGCGCAGTAATGTAAAAGACTATTTACCAATAATTGCAAACACTTGAAGCTAGTTGTTGTTGCCACGGGTGTCATAACAAATTATTAGGTTTAAAGAGCAATTTCTTTTTCACATAGGGCCAGGTTGGTTTGGATAGCATTTATTCACTTAATAAAACTATCATTTGAAGACTGTTTCTTGTATTTACTTGGGTTTTCTTTGACTTATGTAAAAAAATATTTTGATGATCTGAAACATTTAAACATGACATGGAAACAAAAAGGTAGAAAATCTGTAAGTAGGCAAGTACATTTTCCCAGCCCTGTACCTCCCAGAGAGTTAATTGCTAGTCTTCTCTAATACTTATAAAAACAGTCAGGGGCCACAATGTAGGTTTTCAGAGCTCAGTTCTACCCCAGTCTGGTGTTCCTTGCACATATGAAGTAGTTCATCTCCCAAGACTCAATGGTTCTGTATAATTTACAATATTTTTCTTTCAGAAAAAAGTCATGCATTCATTTTTAATGTGACAAATGAATTATGTAAATTTGCATCCACATTAAACAAAGACTAAACCTTTGGTAAAGAGAGGCATGCGTGGTGCTAGAAGTGGATGATTGGAGAAAGCAAAATTTAGAACAGGAAAAAAGGTAAAGAAGTGGAGCGAATTTAAAGGGGCTTCACCAAGATTCTCTTGAGAACTGAGGGATGAGTCAGAAAGGAGATGTCAGTGTCAAGCAAAATTATGAAGGCAGGAGACACCGAAGAAACAGAGCTACATTCTGTTTGAACTACACCCTTGTATCTGAACTGAGAGAGCTCAATTATTACAGTGTACAGTGCTGGAGAAAAGTATATGTCATCTCAAGTTTCCTCTGGTTCTGATTTTTTCCTCACACTTTTGTCTTAGCTCATCAGATTCATTTTAATTTCAGACAGAGGTAAAAGAGAATACGTTTAGAAAAGCTGTCTTCAAATAATTATTTCATTCGTAAAGGGATAAAGCTATCGAAACGCACATGTTGCTGTGTAAAACATAATTACCACCTAACTGGTTTGCCACCTTTACTGCCATTAACTATTTGCAGAAACTGCTGATGAGTCACTAATATCCCTGTGGGGGAATTTTGGCCCAATTTTACAGAATTGTTTTCATTGAACCACATTGGAGAATTTTTGACTATGAATGTCATCTTAATTTAATTTGTCCAGACTTTGACTAGGCCACTAGCCTTTATTTTGCTCAGAGGTGGACTTGCTGGTGTGCTGGAGCTCAATGTCATGATCTGATTGCTAAACATTCTCCTTTAGGATTTTCTGGTATTGAGAGTGGAATTCATGGTTCCATTAATTACAATGACAATTGTCAACATAATATTCTATTTTGTGAAATGCTGTTAGTTTATGCCAGATTAAAAAAAAAAAAAAAGTCTCACCGCTATCCATAATAATTTCCCTAAAGTCTTGAGGACAATCAGTATGTTGAAACAGGCCTTTGTGTTGTTTTTGGTCAGCACTGGTTTTGATCTCACAATTCTCCTATAGATATCATTTTCTCCAACTCTCTTCTTTTATGACTCATGAGAAACAATTTTGACAGAGACAACTGAGGTCTGCAATGGTTTAGATGTTTTGGGTTCTTTTGTGGCCTCCTGGATAAATCGTCAATGCACTCCTGGAGTAATTTTGTTTGGTTGGCAACCCTGGAAATGTTCATCAGGGCATGATTTGAAGCCTTTTAGCTCACTTTTTGTTGTCATACAGGTTATATTTCAAGGATTTCTTGATTCAGGACTTGGAGTGCTTAGGTCTGGATGTGAGTAGTGAGGTAGTTACATTTTCACATAGGGCAAGGTTGATTTGGATTGCTTTTTCCCTTAATAAACAATGGTCATTTGAAAACTACTTTTTATATTTACTGCTTATCTTTATATACAAATTTGTTTGATGGTCTGAAAAATTTAAGTGTGTCAAAGAAGCAATTTGGGGGCTCAAATTAATTGGTTTGTCCCCCTCTGCACAAAGGCCTTTTGGGTTTTCATGAAAAGCACATCTGTGTACTTTCTTCATCTTTTATTGTACAGTTGCAAGCCTTAACCACTTGAACCACATGGAAAATGTCCCCACACCCTCAAATAACGGTTACGTTGGTTAACGTGTGTTGTGTTGAAGGCAGCAAGAAAGAGTGAGTGCACACCCTGGTGCTTCCTGTCGACATATAAAAGGCCGATGGCTTGGGTGTGCATGTGAACACAAGCACCAATACATTATAATGTATGTGTGTGCAGAATGGCTCTTAACATATGATGAAGAAACAAATCCTTAACATGATACTCTGCTGCTCAAGGAGGTACATTTAGAGTTGTGCATGTAACACTCCAGCTACTTGTACTGATTGTGTGAACTCTGGTGCAAATAAAACAAAACAGAATGCCAAACGTTAAAAAAAAAAAAAAAAAAAAAAGGTCCAGATTTGTCCAAATTTAATGGACCAAATGACATAAGTGATGACTTATGCAAAGTTAAAGACATAAACAAACCCGTCCCATGCCATAATAAAACCCAAATCACCTTCAACCATGACAGAAAGGGTCTATCAGGAAGAAAATGACAAATTGCTGAGGTTTTATGCTTGTTCATTTCCACTGTGATTTTGAGAGAGAAAGGGAGGGGAAGGGAGCGAAAGAGAGAGAGAGAGAGAGAAAGTATGTGCATGTCAATGTAAAACTGAGACAAGAAAGAGCACCTATCTGTACTTGAACGCTCATCACTACCACAAATAAGTGAGCATGATTCATCACTTCCTTCCTATTAAGCATGAATAGTGCAAGAGCAGAGGATGTAAACCAAACACTGCCGTTCAGAACACCGTGCTCTACACCCCTCTGCATGCATGCAGGCCTTCCATATATACATCACAACTTATACTGTGATGTGTGTGGGCATGTAAGTGCACTTTCGGATCGTCATGAGACAAATGTGGCTCCGCTGGCTTGTATTTGTCTTCATGTGAACTTGCAGAATTAGACTTCAAATGAAAAAGGAAAAAAAAAAAAAAAAAACCTCTTAAAAAGCCCTGCTCTCGACCTCTGGTGCCATCTGCCAGTGACAGGGCAGAAATGCAAATCAGATCCAGAAACCATGCTTGCTCCTTTCATTGGAGCAGCCTACAGAAATAAACTGGGTCAGACAGACCAGCAACCAGCTGTGTGTGTGTATAATAAGGCACATGCGCCTCTCTTTGTGTGGAGAGACAGCTATATATATATATATATATATATATATATATATATATATATATATATATATATATATATATGTGTGTGTGGAGGGGGGGGGGTTGAGTTAGCACCAAGGGTTCCTAATGTTCTTATTTGAGATACGGAACCGTTTCCAGTAGTGTAACGTAAAGACAAACCGGCAGCCCGGCCACTCAGAGCTCTTTTCAGGATGTGAGGCCACAGAGGCACTCCTGTGCTACGTGACTGGCCAAAGGAGCTGAGTGACAAATAAAGGCTCTTATCTGAGGCTGAAATTAGACCACAGCCAGGGCGCAACTGATAGGGAGCGTATTAAACTCTCAACAAAAAAAAAAAATAAAAAAAAAATAAAAAAATCTGAACCTCCTGGGAGGGTGATGCAACGCAGAGGCAACGCTGGCGTAATGCAGACAGATGCGTCCCCCTCTCTCATATTGCTGCGATGCGTCTGAATTATGAATGAGGCCCCATGCATCTTGTCAATGCAAGAAAGAAAAGGGGCTTCTTCTTCACTCGATGCTCACTATATACTGTTTGTTTTCTTTAATGCTTCACTCTTTAATGCAGCCTGCCTCGGTCTCTGCTGGCTGAGAGGAAAGGCTTAAGCCAAAAGGTTCACAAAGAAACAAGAGGCATTTGTGCATCTCTATATCTCTGTCTAACTGCAGCCAGACTGAGCAGATTATCTGTAAGTGCACAGCTAAGACAATAAACAGCTGATTGGCATTACTTTTAACGGCTGATTTCTTTGCACATTAAACACTTGATATATGAGTTTAAAGGTTGCAGAAGCAAAAGGGCATGACGCGTTCTGAAATCATTCATTAAATGTGCTGCATGCATTTTCATTACCGCACACTGCATCCTATCTTTAGATTTTAGTCTGGTGATGTCAGAATAGGAATCTGGATTAAACGCAGGCCTGTCAAGTCTCTTCTCTTCTATGTGATAAACATGAAGCAATTTGAGCTGAATAATAAATGACTGCACGTCTTTCAGTATCATTTCAAACACGGGTCTATTCTATTTATAGACAGCTCAAACATTTCCTTCTCCAGCGAACTTTCTCTGTTTTCTTTCTTTCTTCCTCCCTCCAACTGATTTCAGGCACAGATTGTTAATCCAGTCACAAGGGAGGGCCAATGATTCTCATTTCCTGCAGTTTGGTCCTCTTTAACAAAATGACTCCCCACTCCTTGAATTCTCTGAAGTTCCTTTGAGAAATCTGCAGCTGCCTGTATGTGTCTCTGTCTTTCTCTTGTTTGCATGCACAGATCATTGTGTTCGTACACCGGTTCAGTGTGCAGAGTGAGGCCATGTGAGCGTAGGGCATGAAGTTAGACAGAAAAGTGACTAGAGATGAAAAGGTTAATATTTTCCAGGCTTGTGGGTGGGAGGTGATAGCTTTGTTCATGCCGTGTGGGTAGTTTATGTGTGTGTGTGTTTCTTTTCACATTTATGAGTATTTTCTATGTGGGTGAATGAGAAAACTTTTATGTAAAGCATTGGTATGTTCTCAGACAGTAAATTATTTAATTTAAGTAAGCGTGATAGGAGATGTATTGTTAGTATGTTAATTGTAGGAACTCTTATAAAATGTTCTACCAGCTCCCTCTTGAAAAAGAGAAGAAAAATCTCAACAACGCTTTTACCTGGGATAAAAAAAACTGTAAAATATTACATAAATTTTACAAATTATGTAATATTTCAGTCCAGGCTTGACTAGGCTCTATACTGTGGCATTCAAACTGATCTCAATCCAAAGTGAACCTAATTCCAAAGATCATTGAAAATGGTCTGTTTTCTGTTATCATAAAAAAAGACCATGGTGATTTTTGACAAGGCTCATGTGGCTTTCTGCCCAGGGTGACATGGCTGAGGGGTGCTTAGGGGTGGTTGATTACAATGCTATGCTATTCTATGCTATCCTGTGCTGTGCTGTGCTATGCTATGCTATTCTATAGGGGTGTGCCAAAAAATCAATTTACATAAGAATCCCAATTTTCATTTACTATGATTCAGAATTGATTTAAAATGTCCCATTTATCCGACGTGGTGAGGAATTATGTAAATTTTTTATGATTCTTTACTAAATATCTACAAAGACTGTCAAATGGCCAATAACTTCTGGATGGTGATTGTAATGCCGTTGTCCACGGAGGAGACTGTCTGCAGAAATGTGTGGCGCTTTCTCCGTGACCGCTTTGTAAAAACAAAGGATGCAGGGAGGGACTAATTCC
Organism: Anableps anableps; assembly: GCA_014839685.1. NCBI lineage: Eukaryota > Metazoa > Chordata > Actinopteri > Cyprinodontiformes > Anablepidae > Anableps > Anableps anableps. Next base: position 21,583,047 of record CM026076.1, read on the forward strand.
ATCTTGACATGGATTAATGTTTAAAATTTAAAATGTGAAAAAGACACTTTAATGTCTCCATTTGTCATTCTGCCTTGCAAAGCAGACTGGAGTAGATCCTGAGGATCCTTTGCACACCTATAGATTGAAGCAGAAATCATTATGAATCATAGTTTTGAATCAAAAATCCATTTTGAATCAAATTGTGGCCCCAAAAATTGGAATTGAATCGAATCGAATCGAATCGAATCGAATCGTGAGATAGTAAAAGACTCTCATGCTGTACTATACCAGATATACATTAAAGGGAATTTCAGTGTTTTAAAGGCTCTTGACTGAATTGACACCTGTAGTACTAAGTCTAGAATATATTAATAGGTCAAAACTTAATTGGATAATTCTACATTACACAGAGGTTCTTTAACACACAGTATAAATTTAATGAACCTCTCATGCTGTACTTTAAGTTAACATACAAATAAGCAATGGAAAACTCATGTAGGGTACAGCTGACAGATAATTTCTGTATTTGTGTGTGTCCTGAGTTCTTGTGCCATACCCTGATAGAATAGTGCCCTGGGCAATCAGCCCATGTCAAAAAGTGCCTCTGGACAGATCTTACACCGGGGCCTAAAATCTTCAGCCTTTTTGTTGATTGTGGGATTGATTTCCCTTTTTTTTTTTTTTTTTTTTTTTTTTACATAATTTTCATGAATTTTGACTTAAGAAGGTGAGAAATAAAGAAGCAGTTTTATTCCTTTTCTTTTCTTTTTTTTTTTTTTTTTTTGACATTCCCTGCATTTAACTAATTATCAGCCCATTGCCTGACCATATTCACAGGAATGTGTTTCGTTTGTTAAACCACTAAATTCTCACTTATGAATCATCCAGGCTAAACTGAAGTGATTCGTCAGTGCTTTGTCTGAACATAATCACCAACTTTGCAGAGAAACGTGATCTTTGTGCACGTTGTTACCCACAATCTCCAAGAAAGACAATTTCCTTTCACATTTATTTGGTTAAATTTTTCAGAAATACCAAAGATAACCAGTGTAATTGGCAAAAATATATATTTTAGCACCAATAATGCGATCTGAAAGAGCTGTTAGCTGAGAACCAGACAGATGGTCAGTGCAGCTCCTATCATCATGCTGTGTAAAGGTGTAGAAAGCAAGTTTCTTTAAACCAAGTTGACATATTATCATGGCTGTAACCTTTCTACATCCATTTCTTATCCATTTCTCACCTTTCAAGAAATCTAATCCCAGAACTGACTATTTATCATTGATATTAATGCTACAGAAAGTTTTTGTAATATCAAAGCACTGATAACTTTGGTGATTACTTTCCACCATTGTTATTCTTCCACACTTTAAAGTTTAGGAGGCATTAGGCTTACGGAAATGGCAGCTGGCCATAGAAATAAGAGAGCGGTTGTTTGTAGGGGAATTTCCGAATGTCCTTTTATATTCTGTTTAATATGAGTCGGATCAACTCTGCTTGAGGGCAAAGAGGACAGGTAAAATATAGGACATGCAGGGTTTGCATCGGTCCGGCCTCGCCTGCAGGCTCAGCTCAGTCTCCTCCTGCTGCTGTTCTGTTCTGATTGGGCCCTAACTGGATGCTTCCAACAACTGTCCTGATAAATCCAGCTCTGAGGGGTTTTTAGCTGGCATTATTCTTCTTTTTCCTCTGGAAACAAGACACCCCAATCTACAGTCTTCACCATTGTCTTCCCACCAGGCAGCCCAGTGAGTGAATGCTTGTGGCCAAATCCCCCCACTCTTTCAATGCGCAGACACAGGCTCCGCTGCCCACATATGCTCTGGGCTCTAATTAGACAGACCGCTGGACGTGTTGCTGGGGGAAATCTCTCTGAAAAGACTTATCATCAAGTGGCAGCTTTACAGATTTACGTCTTTTCATCGTGTTTACGTGCAAGTGTGTAAGCTTGTGCCCAGGGATGGAAAGACAGGGAGATACAGCAGTTGTGTTCGCAGATGCTGAGCAAAACACACTCCATAAAGCTAACATACAGTATGCCACACAGAGATACTTAGGACTGTGCACAACATGTTGCACAACACTGCTCCTGGTGCGCTTACAGAGTGAACCAAACGCGTCAGATCTTGTGAACTTACTGAGCTTTCCCATGAGACCTGCGTCATCAGCAGCAAGGTTATTTCCTGTAGTTGAAGCATGACTCTCTTCCTGTTCTCCGTTAGAAGAAGTGTCAAGTCTACCTTCCTAGTCCTACTTTCTTTCACATTGGGTACAGTTTACAAACTACACAAGACATTAGTAACTTATAAAATAAAATAATACATACATATTTTTTATATACTAGTTCTTTCAACAAAGTTGGCTTTCTATAATAGCATCCAGTGCTTATAATAACTGCCTGCAGGCTTTGGTTTTGTGCTTGAAAAGCTCCAGTCAAATTCAAAGCAGTTCAACCTCAAGTGAATAAGAGTGAAATAGGAAGTACTCTTTCACAACGTGCATGAAATTCCAAATTGACAAATGCATAAAGGGAGATGCTGCAGTGAGTGCAAATTGTGACAATGATGTTGATGTAAAACAATTTATGTGCAAAAAACATGTTGCTTGTTTTTTTTTTTGTTTGTTTGTTTGTTTTTTGGGGGGGTGGTTTGTTTCTTGAGCTAACACAATTGTGAACTAATTAGAAAAAAGACAGGGAGCATTGTAACTGAGGCTGACTAAATCTGTTCAGGAAACAGCATTAATAAACTTCAGCATGAAGACAGCAGCAGGAGTCCCTTGCTTTTTTTTTTTTTTCAAAGAGAAGATCTCTTCATCATCTGGATCCCTAAAGGTTGCTTTGCAACACGGCTCCTTTCCAGCAGCTTCCTCCTGACAACAAAATCATTCTATTCTTTTTTACTCAGTTTTTTTTACTCTCCTCTCCATCTCAGAGGAACCATTACTTTGCCTTTAGTCTCTGTTTGACCTCAGGCCGATAGGTGGAGCACATTGGCTGTGGTTAAGACAGTGGTTTTGCCTCTTTTTGGGCTTGTCACGGTACAGCAGCATTCGAGGATGCTGAGCAAAACATACTTTCATGTTTTTAGCGTGACCTATTGGTAAGAGTTGGATATTCCACTCATGTTGTATTATCAATTCTAAAACATGTTTTGTTGTTGTTGTTGTTGTTGTTGCACAGATACTATGAGCCCTATTTGTGGAGAGTGCCAGAGTTAAGCTAGCTTCTTCTACTGTATGACTTGCATTCTCTTTAGGTTGCTGCCAGGAATATCTGATGTTGCCACATCTATTTAAGAGAATGTTTAAATAATTCATGACCATTTTTCTTGTCAATGTTGACAAGCCATCTTTTTCCAAATGTAGCCAAACAAGCCCAAAGCATGATACTACCTCCATCTTTGTGTTTTTGTTTGTTTGTTTTTTTTAAGAAAAAAAAAGCTAGGATGCATTTCTTCAGCTTCCCTTCTTCAAACAATATTATTTCTTCAAACACTCTGTGGGTGGTAAGATGTTTCACATGCTTTTATGTGGAAAACATTTTTGTCTTATATGCTTCATCACCATTCTTGTTGACATTTTAGGATTTCAAATGGTGCTTTTGGTCATATCAGTGAAAACAGTTCATTCTACTAGATCCATAAACTTTTAAGCTGTGCACCATTTCCTTTGGTTTGTATTGTACTCTGCACAATATGATGTATTCATCATACATCATCATGTATTCATTCATACAGTGATGTATTCTCCCTTTGGGTGCTTCATATTAAACATGCACCAGTTCATTTGTGGGTAATTTTTTATACTCTACCCAAACTTTTCTGAGGGAAATGTGGTCATATGACTCTAGGAGGTTGCTTCAAGTTACAGTATTTTGATTCAGTCTGGGGTCATATTTTGTCATGTTTCATAAGAGTCAACTCCATTTTTAGGAAATTCCTTGTAAAGACACTGCTTCTTTGTCTGACATGGGGAAAAAAAAAACCAAAAAACAAAAAACCAGCCAAGATATCAGGAAGATACTTGTGGAGTTCATGAGGTATGGTTGAACAAAACCAAAAGACCTTGTGAAGGTGCTGGCTGAAGCTGGTAAGAGAGAGTCATTATCCACAGTGGAACGAGTCCTATACCTACACTGGCTGAAAGGCCACTCACCGAGGGAGAAGCCATTATTCCAAAAGCAACATAAAAAAGTCGGATTACCGTTTGAAAATGCTAAAGTGGAACTGTTTGGCCTTAATGACCATCGCCACATTTGAAGGAAAAAGGGGACAAGCCTAAGAACATCATCCCAACTGTGACGTAAGGAGGTGGCAGCATCATGCTGTGGGGATGTCTTGCTGCAAGATGGACTGGTGCTTTTCGAAAAATAAATGGCATCAAAATGAAAGAACATTATATGGTATATTATCGAAGCAACACAGTAAGACAATGGCCAGCAAGCTTGAAGCTTGGGGTATTATTAGATCTTACAAATAGACCATGAATAAAAGCATACAACCAAACCACCGGTTTTTCCAGGACAGAAGTCACATAAGTCAAAAAAGGTGTCATGAAGAGGAAAAAAACATACATAAGTTGCTTTGGACTATAAGTCGCAGGACTGGCCAAACTATGAAAAAAACTGCGACTTTTAGTCCAGAAAATAAAGGAGTTACAAACTCAGTGTTTGGAATTGCTATCATAAGGCCCTGATCTCAGTTCCAAAGAGACTTTGTGGGCAGAGCTGAAAAGCTGTTGTTAGCAAGGCAGCTTATAAACCTGACTCATTCAAACCAGTTCTGTCAGGAGGAATAGGCCAAACCAGCAATTTATTTGATACCTAAAAGCTTTGACCAAAGTCGTACAAAAAAAGTAACTCTCCCAAAAGTAAGGCAATGTATGAAAACTGCTGAATTTAAATGTTTATAAGAAGCTTTAAAAAAAATTCTCCCTATGCTGGGTTTAAACAAATAAAATAATTGTGGTAATTCTGCATGACATAAAACGTGAAAAGTTTAGTCCTATTAAATGTTAGACAGTGAGAAAAAAGATTGAGTTACTTTTTAACAATGTATGTAAAATATCTGATTTTTTAGAATATATATTTAAAAATGTCTGGTTTCAAATGTACATTGTTTTTTGGAGTGTGAAATTCAAGTAGCAAAAGGACTAAGTAGCAATACGTAACCTACCACAGTCCTCATTGTACATAACATACATTCTGCAAGTGAGTGTAAAATAAAGTTTGTAAAAACTGCTATGACACTAGTAAGACTGTAGTTCTTTAAACATGCCAGGACCACTTTTACTATTTTCCATCCATCCAACTTTCTTCCTTTGTTGCTGCTCCTTTGGAAAAAAGAAAACTATATGACAATTTTCTAATAACACCTGGGAGGGTTCCTTTGTGCTCTGTAAGATGGCTTCATGGTCAGTGATGGCAGTGGAACTGATACACATGCAAAAACATGGAAATCCTACATAAAGTTACAGCTCAACAAATAAATTGTCCACTAAATTCATCACTCCATTCCAAATACTATTATAAATCATTTAAACACGCTGATCCAATATTCATTAATACAATATTAATTTAAAAAAAAATTGAACTATGATTACGCAAAACTCTCTTGTGTTTGTATAGTAATACAACAACTTTTGCTTCTCTGCCACTCCTTTAGCATTTCAACATATGCTGTTCAAAGCTACAATTTTCTTCTAAGGCTTCCTTCACAAGAGAAACCATCTCTGGTTTTAATTCCTGTGATCTTTCAAATCCTACCGCCTTTTCAGCAACAATGAAACCAAAGCGCCACACCACCACCTAGTGGTGGACGTGGTATGGAGCGTCTGAAGACATCGGAACTATACTTCATTACTTTGTTATACAACAAAGCGATTATTTATCATCTGATTACAATGCATTTTTACAAAAAAAAAATATATATATCTTTTTTTTTCTTTTTTTAACACATTCGTGTGTTTTAAGGTCAAAGATCAGAGCGTCAACAGCAAAACATAAATATTTTGTATATATAACAAAAATGTTGGTTGTTTTCACATTTGTCAGCCCAAACCTGTATACAAATTTTTCTATATCCTGTCCAGGAGAGCATGAAATTCTGACGATCATTAGCTGTTTTTCAGGGTGTATAAGCTTACTTCAGAGAATATTTTACAACTTTATTTGTGTAGTTTTTCACGTACAAAACTACAGGGTGCCACCAGGGACATTACTAAGAATTAACTTCCTGATACACATGAAAATAAACTCTGTAAACCTCCATAATCTTGAATAGGCTTTATGTTTTGAGGACAGAAGCAGGGACATTCAGTCTGAGGTCTTGGGAAAAACCAGGCTGTGGATGGGTCATTCGGGACTTTCCAAAACACTTCAACTTACTGTTAGTTATAATATAACAACTCTCAGAAACGCACAGCAAGCCACAAGCCACTCATTTTATACTTTTAACTGGAAAATATCATACAATTTACACACACAAAAAAAAAAAACAAAACACGCCCGTATCTCTATGTTGTCATAAGAAACAAAGACTCTTAAGAGACAAAAAAAAAAAAAAAAAAAAAAAAAATGAAGCATCGTTTAAAAAAAAAAAAAAAAAAAAGGGCCGTCTTTAGAAAAAGGAAAGTTAGAAAAAACAGATGACGACACAAAACGGAAGTTTGCGTTCATTTATGTGTAGAGAGAAACGATGTCTTCTTTCAGCAAGATCTCCGTGGGTCTCATTTTATTTTGTGTTTTTGCGTTTTCAAAGTAAGTAAAGCAACATTTCTACACAGAGGCATTGTTTTCGTGAACCCGTTAACTGTTTTCAGCGTGTTATATGCGGCGTGTGTTCAGTGACTTTGACAGGCTGTTGTGACAGCAATGACTTGATGTAATGCCTACAAAGGATTAAAATGAGGTTTAATAGCGATTAATAGTTGGGTTTAAGGGAAGGAGCGAGGCTTTACCATAGAAGATTGTAGAATTGTTTCCACTGATCTTTGTCTAAGAAAGGTGTGGTTCGTCGAGACACAGTCAAGAAAAAAAAAAAAAAAAAAAAAAAAGTCGGGCAAGTTCACCTTGACATTCGAGTTTTAAATTTGGTTACTATTGTAATCTGTTGGTAAAACAGGACGTATTCAAACGAACGGCATTAAAAACAAAACACTTGTTTGAGATGCATGTTTTAAGGGGTGAATGGAAAGGAAATCAATGGCAGTTGTACTTTCTTTTTCAGCCTTTCTGCCTCCTCAGTCTCGACCAAACCAGAAATTCGACTTTCCTTTCAAAAACTGTTTCGTGTCAAAAGGCAACAATGTCAAGATGGAACCTACGAACATGAAGGCAGAACCTGTTGTCGGTGTGCAGCTGGTATGTTTTATTCTTTTATTTTTTATTATTGTCTTTGAAAACATTTGATCCTGAGAAAGGTGGTGCAGCCTTTGGGGAACATCTGCCAAAAACAAACAAACAAACAAACAACAATGTACCCAGTTAAATAGTTGTGCATTGTTTATTCTCATTTTCCGTCAGCAGAAGTGGCCACCTCTCATATGAGTGTAAGTGAATCTGATTGGAAGCTAATGATTTGGGCCAGAATCAGCTTTTGATGTTTAATATGGCTTGTTGCCCAGAGCCCCACTGTGTCAGGGGGTGGCTAAAGCTCTTAATTTAAAATAAATAAATAAATAAATAAAATATCTATCTATCTATCTATCTATCACTGTGATGGTGTGAGTGCCCTCTCGTGTTGTGTGCAGTGTAAGCACTGTAAAAAAATATATATGGAGGTACATCGGTGATCACGAATGAGTTCTTTTTTTTTTTGTAATGCATTTGATCAAATATATATATATTTTTTTTACCCATTATTTTACTGGTAAACTGATTAAACCTGGCTTTAATTATTCTACACTACAGGTTCACTCAGGCCACCATTCATGCAAGAAAAACCAGGCTGTGAATTAATGCAGCAGTTTAATCCAACAAGAACTGGAGAAGCATCGTTCAGTTGGTCTTCTGTCTATTAATATACTGCATATATGTACTGTGTATTTTGGAATATTTCATAGGTCAGATTTAGGTTATCAAACAAGCAAAAAAAAAAAAAAAAAAAAAAAAACAACAACATGTACATAAATGACATATAAAAATGGAAACAAAACAAGCCTGTTACATAAGATCACAGTAAGGTTTGACTCCCTTGCAGAATACATTTTAATGACACTGAGGTATAGTTAAACCTTTTCAAAAGCATTTGATGTCAGAAATACTGACAGGGCAGCATTCATCTGTGATAAAACATATTTTTAGGCCTAATTTGTATTCAAAGTTTTGTTGAGGACTCAACAAAAATAAAATCAAGATCTAATGTGACCAAAAATGGAGAAAATCAACTGAGAATGCGGTTACTTTACATGAGACTGAGTTTACAGACGGAATGAGTGAACTCGGTTTGTGAAAAATGTTTTAAAATATCACAAAAAGCTGTGTGATTCAGTTCACCACATTACTAAGTTTCCCCTTTACTCAGGCTGCGAGCAAAAAAAAGAGATTTTTATGATTATATAAAAAGATTCACAATAAAGGTAAATGGAACAATAATAGTCCACCCCTAGTCTATGAGATCTTTCTTTTTTTTAATCTTGTCTTACAACAGCATCCAGGCTTCTCAAACCTTTTGAATATTTTGCCATAATTACTACTACATGCTTTAATGTACTTTATTGGGATTTTATATGACAGATCAACACAAAGTAATGCATAACTATGAGCTGAAAGGAAAATGACACATGGTTTTGAAATGTTTTACACATCAAAATCTGAAAAGTGTGACGTCCATTTGTATTCACACTCCTTTATTCTTAAATCAAATTCAGTGCAACCATTTGCCTTTCATCACAGTGATAAGTTTGTTTCTTGTTTTCTCTGATTTATGTTTATTTAAACTGCAGGTCAGCAAGTGAAAGAGCACTGCACTACAGTTCCAAACGATGGAAAATGTGAATTGTGTGAAAAGGGGACCTATAACAGCGAAGCCAATTCTAGGGAGTTTTGTGACTTCTGCACATCCTGTGACCATGAAAACGGTACAAACCTAGCAGGAGGGTTTTAGTTTTTTCTTTCCTCACAGCTAACGCTAATGAAGTCTGCGCGGCCATCCCTTTTTCTGCACACACTTTGTCCTTGCATGGAATGTATCATGCTGGTACACACCAAGATGTCAAATTTAAACAAGTTTTTACAGCAGTTTGTTTTGCTTTATTATCAAAAGTATTATTTGTTTGCAAACACAAAACAAATCACACTCTTATCACATGTACCCACCAGCATTAAAATGGCTGGTTGAGACTGAACAAAATCAAGTTTTAATTTTAATTCTGTCACAGAGGATAATTTTCTCTGTTAAGGACATGATCTCACTCTATCTTTGATTAGATATTTTTCCTGTAGAAAGTCTCATATCTGTTTATGTTTCCTAATTTACTTTTAAAAATCGGATCAAGATAGCTTTGTAATATTGTAATAATGAAATATCAACAGGCATGTCATGTCTTGAGTACCTTGATTTGCACCATTTGCACATTGTAATTGCTGAATTTTTTTTTTTTTTTTTTTGTTATATAGTTTATATTTATGTGACATAATACAGAAGTATGAGCTGCTTTTAAGTAAATATTGGGGTAAACTAAAACAAATGCAGTAAACTAAAGCAAGTGTGAAAAGTTCTTATATCAGTTACAACTTTGTTTTGTTCTTTCAGCTAATTTAGAAGAAGAAGAACCCTGCACCCCTCTCAAAGACACAAAGTGTAGATGTAAGAAAGATCACTACTGCCCCGGTGATGGAACAGCCTGTAAAATCTGCTTTGCCTGTGAAACGTAAGCTTGCCTCTGTCCGAGCTTTACGCTCAACCATTTAAAACACTTTGTTTTTATTAAGAGTCTTGTTAGATCGCGCTACATTTGTCGGGATGTGCTGGGCAACCTTTCTGGTTTACGGAGCTCAGAAAAGTCTTCAAAGGAACCCCGACTCATACGAGCCTTTGGATTTAGTTTGAATACCTTGTGCTTTGGCAAAATTATTGTTGCATTTAAAAGTCTCCAGATGAATTTGATTTTCCTGCTTATGGTTTTGAATTGGAATAGCCTCTGTCTCTGCACCGTATTGCTTACCAAACACATAGTTCACAGGAAATGCAGCCCTGTTGTTGCTGCTTACAGCTGCTGTTTGTTTAATCTGTATGAGATTAGAGCTCAGTAATTAACCTTCTGGACTTGAAAACAGAATGGTAGATAATCATAAACATTGTTAAATGCATGTTAACATTAGTTGAAGATTTGTATAGAATATATTTTATATTACAACATGCAATGCAACAATATAAAATTATTTAATAATTTCTGATAAAGCTACAAATAAATCATTAAAGAAATGGTAAAATAAAACATAAAATATCTAAAATATACATTAAAATCTTTCATTATCCTGCACAGTTACCAACTTGCTGTATTTCATCTGAAATTTACAATCGAAACCAGCAGCACCTTGTGATGAATCAATATCATCACTGTTGCATGCAGAAAACATGTAAGATACATAAAAATGCATGTGTCAAAAGCAGCATAAATATACTCATCTTCGGGCCAATATGAGACTCTGACTGTGAAAACCCTGCATAAAAATGTACGGTTTCGGGGTCTCACATTAGGAGATCTCACATTAAAGGTCTCACATTACTCAAAAATTTAAAACAATAATGCAGAACAAAATGTAATTGCTTTTGACTAGCTAAATGAACGGAAAAGTTGCAAGTATTCCTACTGCTGCTAGAATAATATACCCTGTCGTTTGTTAATATTATAGATTTCATAACACTTTTAAGCGTTATTTTGATTCATAGACTTAGAAAAATAAGTGAAAATCTTTCTTCTAACGTAGAAAAGTATAGCAGCCTTCTTACGGCTAGGGGACCCGGAGTGCACAGCAACAGGTGGTGGAGGGGCAACACAGCACCACTTTCTGTATTATACAGCCAGAGAAATAACAGTTCCTTCAGCACTTTCTCTTTTATCTCATCAAAATAAATTTAATCCATAGGAACAGAATGAAGAAATCTTTGTTTAAACTGCAACTTCTTAAAATTTTAGTGTACCTTGCCCCTGGTAAGCAGCCCATGCCTAGTACACACATAAATTAAGTCCAGGCTCTGTAGTTCAGATATGCTGATAACTTTGAATATATTTAGAAAAAGTGAACATTTTTTAATGATTTTTTTTATTAATAGAAAAACATTGTAGGAGAAAATTAAAACATGTATATTTGGGGTTCTCTTTACGATAACTTCAGCCACTTGAACTTGCACATTTGATTAAAAAAAAACTGACTTGGTCTACCACTTTCTTTAAGATGTGAGGCCACCGGCGTTAAGAAGCCCTGTTCAGCCACCAATAATACAGTTTGCAATGAAGAAAGTAAAGGTATGCTGTTGTTAAACTAATTTTACAACAACACATTCAAATTGATTTATTAAATTTACTTTGATTTCATTTATGAACAGGAATGTTGTGAAAGTGTTTATGATACAACTGTCATGTTTTCCTTTTAAGGTTTAGGAGGTGGTGCAGTTGCTGCCATTGTAATTACAGTTTTGGCTGTTGTTGCTGTTGTGAATGGAATAGTGTTCAGAAAGAGAATATGCGGTAAGCATCCCTATCACTAAATACATGCATACTAGAGAGCATCAGATGTTAATTTTGGTTTTCAGTAAAACCATCTTATATTGTATATGTATATACAATATGTTTTTATTTTCTTTTACTATTTCTAAAGAGCTTTTTAAATCCAGGCCAGACCGATTAACCTCTCTTCAACCTGCGGTAGGTTCATCTTCCTCATCGCTTTTATGTTTTAATATCCAAGGCTTCTGTGTCGTGTTTTCTAGTTTCACCTAAAACGCAAAGTTTTAAACATTTGTCTGTCTCTTCTTTAATCTTAATCAAGCTGACCCTTTATGTAGGAGGGACAGGTTTGTTGTACTCACTACTGTGATTGTGTGAGTTTTGTTTAATTGCAAAGTGCTTCTGTTGTTCTAAACTAAAAAAAATTAACATATAGTATCTCTATACTTCACAGGATGACCCACTTCTTCCAGGTAAGACAGAATATGTCTCTCTGCATAATCAATAAAACCGCTGCGTGTATTTTCCTTGGTTGTTCTGATTCATGTCTTTCCTGTCTTTCATGCCAGTGGAGATGGAGCCGCACATGGAAAATGTTGCACAAATACTCGGATGGAGGGATATGATGGCAATAGCACGAAGTAGTCAGATGTCAAACGCCATTGACAATGTAAAGTTCAACCATCCTAATGATAGTGAGACATGGACTGAAGAATTACTGAGACAATGGGTGGAGAAGACAGGCAGGCTTGCTTCAGTGGAGCTGATCAAGACCCTTCAAAAAAGAAACAAGAACAACAAAGCAGACAAAATCAGGGAAATACTGTATGGAAGCAACTCTCCTACACAAAGTAGTTCTGCCTAAACAGGTCTAAATATTTTTAAATGTTCCTGCTGTTGGTAAAATAATTGCATGGATTATTTTTTGCACAATCTGACACGTACATGATGGAACTCAAACTTTTTAAACAGATTTTACAAGCTCAGAATGCTTTTTTAAGTCTTTATATGAACTTTTAAAAAGACTTTTTAAAATTAGGGGATCTACTTCCGCAATGTTAAGTCCTGGGACATCTGACTCAAAGAAAACACTTGTTTTCTATTTTTTTTTTTTCTTTCCTGAGTTAGTTTCTGTTGACTTTCTGTTAAATATGTGAAAAAATGAAAATCTTCATACGGGCTCACTCTATATGCACTGAATGTATAAAAAAACAAGCATCAGTTCAAAGATGTTCATCCATATAAGAGGTCAAAAAATATTTAGCCGTTATACCGTTGAATGAATTTAAACTGTTTTTAAATGAACATTCAGCAGATAAGGCTTTAATAGTGTTGTATAAATTTTATTTTGGCTTTTTGTACTCCTTGAAACAGGGTACACAATACAAATGTGATCTTCTTTTGTCATATTATTGCTCTTTTTAATTTCTAGACTTTTTTTTTAGATTTTCTTTTAAAGATGGTAAAAATCACCAATCCACTTAAATAATGGGAAAAAAAATTCAAGTGGACATCATGCATCATTTGCAATATTTTGCTTAATAAAAGCAAATATAAGGGATAAAAAGTTTAGTTGTTTTGATGCTGCAGATATAAAGAATATTACATAAAGCCTTGGGTTACTAATATAAAAGTCGAATGAGTGTAATGCAACTAACATTGTGTACCGATTTCTCTGGAAAGCAAGTAGTTGCACACAATCCATGTAGACGCTGAGGATGTTCACTTGACAAAGCTCCAAGGCAAAACAAATCAAAATCTCAAATATCTGGCAGCTCAAAAACCTCTTGTTTCAGACTAGAAGCCTTGTTTTGTCAGCCTAACATTCACTGAGTAATTTTTCAATAGATTTGCTTATAACTGTCACTATACATGAGTCATTTTGTCATTTTGGTTTTTTTAGTGCCAAGAACAACACTGTTTTTTTTGTTGATTTTTAAAAAAAAACAAAAACAAAAAAAAAAAAACAATGCAGTTGGGTGTGTTAATAGTCAAGATGGAGATATGAATGATGGAGAAATCATATTAAAAATTTGTAAAATATGTGGCAAAATTATATTTCATTAATCTCCCTCATTTTATATATATATATATATATATATATATATATATATATATATCAAAGTCTTGGCCCATGTTTTCCATCTGAGTGGACTTCTGAATAAACTTGAAAAAGAAAATGAGTGATTTTATCAATTCTGCCTGATAGGAATACAGACACTGAATAAATAAGCAAAAGCAGAAATAGAGTATATATTTTTTAAAAGCCTTAAAGCTGAATTAGTTCATATACTCACCCTATATAGACTACAATAGATTCTGCTTCACTTTGACCCTTACTGGGAAGAGGCAGCTTGAGCTTCAGACTGCAACACATTTCCAGTATAATTTTGGTTCTCATGCTATTACATCAAAGCTGTTAATCTCAGTGTCTCAAATATCAAAACAGCCTTCATCAAACCTTAAATCTGCAATTAGTAATTTGCATTTAATTGGTCCTTTAAAGCCCATCAGCAAACAGTAGTTGCAGAAAAGTCAGTGTTGCTTCCAGTTTGTGTTTTCTTCCTATGGTGCAACAAAGTTAACATCAAGTATAGAGCATTTTGAAAATAAAGCTCCTACACAGAGGATGAAGGACACATATTTTAAGCATAGGACATAATTGAAATATTGGTGATGAAAATGAGTATTTTGTTGAGTGGATGGTTGTCTAATAACCAAGTGTTCAGACTTGTGGTTTTAACCTGAAAGCATTTCAGTTCAGTTCAACAGGTATGTCCAGCCTGGGTTATTTATACTAATCCACCACTTCCACTTCTTCATCCATGATGGAAATAGTGTTTGACATTTTGCTGCCCTTAAATCATCTATGTTTTGTTCACATTAAAGATGAGATGATTGTTCCTACACCATGCGACAAAGCAGTCCACCACCTCTCTGCACCCAGTCTCTTGTCAAACAGCTGCATAGTCATGCAACCCTTTCTCCAGATGACAGCAGTCTGATATGGTCTGAAAGTCTGAGCTATACAGAGTGAAAAGAAATGGTGGGAGTACAGTCCCCTGTGGTGCTCCTGACACACAACCCTTCAAACTGTGGGCTGTTTGGTCAGGTAGCCATCCATCCATCCAGAAGATTGTTGAAGCATCCACCGGTGTCTTCTTGAGTTTCTGACATAGTAAATGAGGCAAATAGCAGCCTTGACAGAGATATGCTCTTTCCAAGTATCTTGCCCCCTGCCCCTTTATTTAATTTTATTCAGTGCTGAAGCTCCACCTTCTGGTTCAGAGACACTTCATTTTCAGTAAAACCACAAACTAGTTATTGTATATGTTGGTGTAAAGTTGATAGGTCATATGATTTTAAAATTTTCAACCCAGCACATTAAGTTTATATAGGCTATTTTAGCTGGTAAGAGTATCTCAAAATTACAGAGGATAATGTTTTAGGATATTGGAAGGGTTAACGTGTTGCTTTAACAAAATATGAGTATGAAGATGTGAAGAGAAATATACCGAGGCTACTTTTTTTTAAGCATAGTTGCAATTGTGCAGTTATTGAGTAAGATGTGGACTCAAATTAGCCTTGTTACAGCTCAGAAACCCCTAGTTTGGGGCGCAGCAGTGAAAGCAAGGCGGTCTTTTTTTAACATGGGTGGAGCGCACAGTCAGGAAATGTTGAGAAGAGGAGGCTGAGTGAGAGAAACTTTCCCCGAGTTGTTCGCATGGACGCAGCTGCTTTCACCGGATGAACTTTATCAACATGGACTTCCACCAGAAGAGCACGCAGGTAGGTTTGACAACTCCGTTTTTTTTTTTTAACAAACTTACCCGCTTCTCTAAAACCTTTACTTTTGCTGAAAGTCGGTTTGGGGATGCTGAAACATGATGTCCAAATTATGTAAGACCTTTTCCCGGGAGTATTTGAGCTGCCCTCTGTTGTTGTAAAACTCCATTTACAGTTTCTGGAGGCACAAAGGTTCGTTTGTTCGCCGTCCAGGCTCTGGGGTGACTCATTTAGTCTGGAAAAATGTTTGTCTGCGCGCCACATTTAACCTTTTATTTAGTTGCTGAGGCAACAGAGGTGGAGCCGCCAACTGCCACGATTACGTCACTGTACTTGCACGGTTTCGTTACATCTTTGTGAAAAAACGTTATTGTAATTATTCAAAAACGTATTCTAAAGGATAATAAGAACAGTTACTTGGTTACATTATTAATGTCTAATAATTCAAAGACAATAATACATTCAGGGTATTAAAGCAGGAAAGTTAATTTATCTCAGTAATTCAGTTGTAATAGAAAAATGTATAGTATATGCTCTGGATACATGGTTGAGGCTCCGTTTGCTTGAATTATTGCATCAATGCAATGTGGCACGGAGGTGATCTGCTGAGGTTTTAATAAAGCCCAGGTTGCCTTACTAGGGGCTGTCAGCTCCTCTGGATTGTTGGCTTTGGCGCCTATCATCTCCCTTTTGACAATAGTCCATAGAGTCTGTAGGGGGGTTTAGGTCAGGGGAGTTTGCTGACCAATCATGCAAAGTGACACTGTGGTAATTAATCTAGTCCTGCTTAAAAAATGAAATCAGAATTGCCTTGAAGCTTTTTAGAACATGGAAACATGAAGTGCTTGATATATCCCAGTGGACCAACACCAGCAGCAGACATGGCTCTGCAAATCATCACTGACTCGAAACTTCACACTGGACCTCGAGCAACTTGGTTTCTGTCCCTCCCACTTTTACCTCAGACTCAGACATCTTGATTTTAAATTGAATTGTGAAAGTTACTTCCATCTAAAAAGAAGACTTTGAACCACTGAGCAGCTGTTCAGTCATTTTCCTTAGCCCAGGTAAGCTGCATCTCTGATCCAGAAGTGGCTTACCACAATGAATGACAGTCGTAGCCCTTGGGTACATCTGTATGTGGTGGGTCTTAAAGTTGTGACTCCAGCTGCAGTCCACACTCTGTGAATTCCCCTTAAACTCTTGAATGTGTTTTGCAGTGATCCATGTTGGCTATAAGCCTTTTTTCCCACCACCCATTTCCATTACACCCATTTTTAAAATGTATTTTGCTTGGATACAACACTTTGAACTTTTGTGGCTTACTCTCCTTTTGGAGGGTGTCCATAACTGCCTCCCATACGACTGTCATGTCATCAACATTTACCTACATTTCTGTAATAAAAATAATTGTTTTTCTTATGTTGTTCAAATTTTCTGAAAAACTGAGATTTTGGATTTAATACCAGTTATCAGCAAAATTACAAAATCAAGTACTTGAAATACATTACTGTGAATAATGAATCCATTCTGTATATAGTTTTCACTTTTTGAATTAAATTACTGAAATAAATCTATTCTTATTTGTAGAAATATACCTGTATATTCCCAAGATCAAAATCATTTGAAGAGATTTGTCCGTGATATGTAAATTAAAGTGGTCAGTTAAATATGCAGTAGAATGCCAGCTGAATTATTATTATTATTTTTAATTGACCACATTATGCCGATACTGTCTTACTTTGCAAACATATGATAACCTTTGTTCAAGTGAGGATAAATAATAACCCATGTGTATATTTAGCCACCTGTTTTTAACACAGTGTTTCCTGTATTGTTGAGAAAAAGTGTTCTGGTTTGCAGCCCTCGAAAGGAGCTAGCACTCCTTCACAATTAACATTTGATGCTGTGGCGTGTATTTGTACTCAGCCCCCTTTACTCTAATACCCCTAAATCAAAACCAGTCGAACTTATTGCCCCTAGAGGTCACCTAATTAGTGAATAAAGTCCACATCTGCTTAATCTTGGTATAAACAGAGCTCACCTGTGAAGGCCTGAAGTTTGTTGGAAAAGTTTGGACAACAGACACAAAACACATATGAAATAAAGTTGTTGAGAAGTTTAGCACAGAGTTTGGACATAAAATGCACAACTACAAACCTACGATATGGTCATCTGCCTAAACTGATTGTTTGGGCAAAGAGAGCATCAGGTGACTCTGCAGAGGTCCACAGCTCATGTGTGAGCTTAGGAAAACTATAAATTTTGTACTCTACAAATCTAGCCTTTATGAGAGCTAGCAAAGAAGAAAGGGACCTATGAAGCCCTGTTTGTAGTTAGCAACAAGCCCTTTAGGATACACATGTAGAAAAAGTTTCCCTGGCCAAATGAGACCAAAACTTTAAATGTTTGGCTTGTATGCAAAACACTAGGTGTGATGGAAAGGAACTCTGTCTAACACCCTGACCGCACCATTCTCATGGTGAAACGTGGCAGTAGCAGCATCATACTTTTGCGGTGCTTTTCTTCAGCAGGGACAGGGCAGACTGCCTGGAGTTAATGGAAGACGCATGATGCTAAGAACAGGCCACTCATGGGTGAAAACCTCTTAGATGCTGCAAAAGACTTGAGATTGGGATGGAGGTTCACCTTCCATCAGGACAACAGCCCTAAAGATACAGCCAGAGCTACACTGGACTGGATTAGATTAAAGCATATTCATGTGTTAGAATGGCAAGATCTGAAAAAGTTTGAGGAGTGTGAATACTTTTGTAAGGCAATGTATGTCCATGTTTTTATAATTCTAGTTGTTTCCCTTCCCCCCTCCTCTGAAGTCACAACCAAGCAAGGATTAGAAGGCTGCTAAAAATATGAACCTCCCCCCAGAACAATTTGAATAAGATTTTTTTTTTTCTCTGCTGGTTTACATCTTGGCCAAAGCAGCCCACCTTGTTCTGTTACAAAATGTCATTTACAGTTTACGACTTATCAAAGATAAGCAGCTAAACTTATTTTTTGTGGTATGTTTTTGTAGCAGTGGCTAAACAAAACTTATCTAAGGGCCTCTTGTCGGACTCACTGTTTGTTTTGATGCAAGTGTTGGAAATCTTTCTGGTGAGCAAGTCAGAGTAAAAACCTCATGGGTTTCTGTGGATTCAGACGCCATTAATGCTGCCATTTTAATGCCTCGGTCTGACAAGTAACAGCTCATGAAACGTTCACTTCCCTTTTCTAGTGCACCAAAGATAGTCTCAAGTTGAACATTTTATCACTTTATGACATTATGGGGCTGTAAGATTGGACAATTCCTTCTAGAATATATCTGCAGGGACTTTGCTTTCAAATGTCGACAAGTTGATGAACATTTTTTTTGCATAACAAGGGCATTTTGAACATATATTCTGCACTCATGTAACATGATATCTTAGGGTTAACTAATATTTGAAGCTTCTGAACTGAAAGGAATTATGTAATATCAAGATAAACCATCAATGTGGATGTTTACAACAAGGGAATAAATGCAGTTGTGAGGGGGTGACATTTTTCTAAAAGGCTTAATCTTTCTACCTTGCTTTCGCTGAGTGTGATAGTGGATGAGTGCGTCACTCAGTACACAGCGTCTGTATTTAGTCGTACAGTCTGTGCTTCCTGCAGTGGGTGGAGAACTTTCTAGAAATAACTCCATTATAAATTTGTATTGTCTTATATTTGTGTGAACTTTTACTAAAAGTACTATTTATGTTTCTGTTTCAGGATGTGATCTACAGCTGGCTTGACGTCTGCTTGGTGTCTGATCGTGTATGTTAAACTGGTAATTCAAGATGCAAGGGGCCATTGGACGTGTTTGCATGGTGGTGGCTGCTGCCATACTGAACCACCCCTTCCTGTTTCCCCATGAAAACACCACTCTGCCGGAGCAAGATGAGGATCTCGTGGCTCGTATGCGGGAGCACGAGATGAGGCTGGAGATGGAGCAAGCCAGACTGGAGAAAGAGCTTGAGCAGCTGGAGGAACCCCCCTCGGATGAAGGTTTCACTTGGTACTTTTGGAGCGCCGTGTCTTTCGTGATATTCATCGCCATCGAGATGTGCAGAGTAGATCTTGCTGAAGATGAAATTTGTCCAGTAGAGGACGAAGATGTAATATCTGAGACCGGGTCCGCCCCACCCAGGATGATGGATAAGAATTCCCTGAGGAACTTCTGTGACAAATGCACCTACACCTCGTCCCATGATAACTGGAGGGTGAGGGAGTTTGTGGAGGGTTTTGCTGACGACCTGCTAGAGTCACTCCGGAGGATTTGTGACAGGGAGGTGGACATGGAAGTTGGTGATTTCATAGGTGTAGGAAGCATGTTTGAGTCTTGGAAGGTGTGCAAGCCTCTAATGTGTGACCTTTTAGTGCCTTTCTCACCTCCAGATCCTCACTCCTTCCAGTACCATCTGTGGTGCAGCTCCTCCAGTGACATACCACCAGACATGCAGGGTTGTGGCACCATAAAGGTAACCATGTTTGGGGAGGATGAGGAGGGCTGCCTCTGTGGTTCTGCCAACCTGGGGGAGGATATGCTTTGTCTGTTACATAAGAATAAGGTGGTCAAGGTGAACCGCAGCCCAGATGAACTGCTGTGCTCCAACAGTACACATTTCTTAACCAAAGATCAAGTCATGAGGTGGTTTCAGATCTCCGTCACCAAAGCGTGGGGGCGCATCTCCCATAAATATGACTTTGAGGTCACTTTTCGGAGCCTGGATGCTGTTGGTGCTCTGAAGATCCGATTCCGCTTTGGAAAAGTCGTCGTACTGAACCTCATCCCCGTGGTTCAACTGGAAGACACGGACGCTTATTTTGTTTCACACTTTCCATCGAATCGCAACGGTTTCCCAGACCCATACTGGCCTCTCTCCTTAGCCGTCTACGAGAGAAATTTGCTGAAATATTTTGCTAAGCGACTACCACAAAATTCTTGCCACTTGCACTGCCTGCAGGTCGCTACTTTCCTGCACAGAAAGCAGTCCAGTCTGACGGGAGAATCTGCTCTCACGAGCTACCACATCAAGACCACTGTGGTGCACTTGCTGCTCAGCACCAAGACCACTGCTTGGGGCGCAGCCAGTTTAGAGCAAAGGCTTCAGGATGTGTTCAGCTTCTTGCAGAGGAGCTTGCGTGAGAAGAGACTCTACCACGCTCTGATTGGGAACAGTAAAGTGCCTGAGGACATTCAGGTTCCTGAGAGATTCCGCAAAGCAGAGCCCGTCAATCTGTTCCGGTCACTGGTGCTGCAGAGGGAGCTTTATGCAGCAACCGTTAGGCACTTCCAGGAAATGCTGAGAAATGCACCTGTGCTTATAGAAGAGTATACACCTCATTTATCAAATGGAAGTTTACACCACCACCTGGAAGACAGCTTGTAAGCAGAGATGGATTTTGATATGGGCGATGGTTATGAGAATATTTGCCCACAAAATAGTTACTGATTCTCTGCTTTTTACCTCCACTTAAGCCAAAACATGATTCATACCTCTGGCAGATTTTTTTTTTTTTTAAAGTAATCTTTTAATTTACCACAGTATTTAATTTGATTGAGACTCTGTGGAGGGAGCTAACGGATCAGGGTGATGGCAGGGAGGCCGTCCAACATCAAAGACCTGAGCTCATCACAAGACAAATCAGCACAAATACCAGTGAAAGCATGCACAAAGCTGGTCAGCAGTTATAAGGGTTTGATTGCTGCAATGCCAAATAAGATTTTAAGAAAGATATATTTTCATGAAATATTAAAGTTTTACATTAAAATTGATATTCCTTTTGCAATGTTTAAAATAGTTTGAGATATTGACCTTATTTCTTCTAAGAAAACAACTTTTTGGTCAAATGCAAATTTTAAATCTAATTCTCCCAGAGGTGTGACTAATTTTAGACTCAACTGGAACATTTAAAAATATTTTAGTTACTAGTTGAGATAACTTACATGTTGGAAGAAGAAAGAAAATAGTGTTTTGCAGAAAGATCTTTACAGCAAAAGGAGGGGTGCTGGTCACTCTTAGCTGTTTTATTTATAAGTGTTAATGATTAACATTTAAATGCAGTTACAACAGTTGCGTCAAATTTTCTAAATGTGTTTAGTGGTTTTGTAGCTGCTACTCTTTAGTCATAAAAGTTAACCAGTGTAACCAATACATTGTTAAAGATTTAGTGCTCGTAATTTAACGGGCTGACAAGAACATTTTGTTGATTGCTCATAACTAGCTAATCTAAAGGCAGCTGATACTTTTCCCTTTAAAGAACAGTCATTTTTATTGTGACGCACGAGTTGTTTTTGTTGTTCGATATCTGCAGTTTGTTTAAATATACATGCAAAAAACTGAATTTAACCAGAGACAAAAAAAAAAAAAAAAAAAAAAAAAATTATAAAAAAAAAAAAAAAATGCAATTTTGACTTGATCAGAAACTCTTTCAGTTGAAGGAATACAAATTTATTTACTTTGTGACAATTACAAATCTCCAACAACAGAATGCGTCCAACATATCAAGTACAGAGGATGTTAAATGGACAGAGTCTGATGACAGATCTGACTTGTGGTCTGAATAGAAATGGACGGATGAACAGCTGTGTATTTTACAGGCCATAGTCATAGTCGGGCTTCCCTTCTGCAACGCTCTTGTAGAAGGCTTTGTAGGAGTCCGAGCTGAACATGGTGTTTTTAACAGCTGGATCCTCCAGCATGCGCTCAGTCCACTTCTTCAGCTCAGGAGTGTGGCCCATGCAGCTGAGAAGACAAAGGGAATAAAATGATTCAAAGCAGAACATTTCACAGGGACAGTTTTTGGTTCCATTTGTTCAAATACTGTACTTGCCAATCACTGCATTGAGTAATATAGCGATAGTTGTTTTGTTTTTTCAGGATTTATAAGCACTTCAGTCTTATGTCTGGGTTTGCATTTACTTGTTAGATCCCTTCTGACAACCCTTCAAATCCACTGAAGGGTTGTAATCATTCAACAAAGTTGAATGATTACTTCTAAGAAAATGTTATGCTCCTTTAATTTTCAATATATATATTTTTTTAAACCAAAAATGCCAACTGTCAATCTGTTTTTTTTTTTTGTAGTTTTGTACATATCCCGTTACCTGAAGTATCTTAATGATTTCCAAAAATAAAGTTATATATTTATTAAATGGTGCACAAGAGTGTTACTCACTGCGTCATCTCTAAGATCTCAATCCTCTCAAAAAATGGCCACATCATGTAGTCGATCATTGTGATGGTGTCACCTTCAAAGAACTTTGTCTTTTTCTTCTCCAAGTGCTGAAAACAATTACCATAATCAGTGTTGTGTAGAGTAAAAAACAAAACAAACAAACAAACAAACAAAAAAAAACAACTACTTATTCAACCGACCTCATTCAGTTTAGCAAACTTCTCTTTCAGCTCGGCTTCCAGTCCGGAGATATCCTCTCCATTCCTTCTTGCTGCTGGGATCTTATAGAAGTAAGGTATTACCTACAGAAAAGCAGCAGCATTTCTTTGGTTATTGAAAACATCAGACCTAATCAAAAGCTAAAGGGTTTTAATGTAACATTTGCATGCAATATACCTTTGAAAAATTCTCTAGGAGCATTCTTTGTTGGGCTTTTCCAAAAGGAGAGGATGGAAGTAGTTTCTTCTCAGGATACACTTCATCCAGGTACTCACAGGTGATGGGAGACTCGCATATGACTTCACCAGCTGGTGTCTCCAGTGTAGGCACAAGACCGAGAGGGTTCTTTTCAAGAAACCAGTCGGGTTTCTCTTTCAAGTGGATGTTGATGGTGTCATATCTTACATAAAAAAAAAAAAAAAATAGAATTGGGTTCTGAAGGTAGCGGAAAAAAAAATATTAATTTATGAACAAATTTCTGATAAGAATAATAGCTTGTTTTGTTTGTTTTTACTTGATCCCTTTGGCGTTCAGCACCAATCTGGTCCTTTGAGCAAAAGGACAGAATCTCATGCTGTAGAGACGTAGCCGGTCTTTGGGAACAGGACCAGGTGCAGGGCTTCCTGAAGTCAACCAGAAGAAGGTTAATGTTTTTTCATGACAAAAATGAAACAAGACAAATATGATGACTCCAGTGTACTACTATTAATATGTATTGCCTATGTAAATCCTCTTCTGACAATGTAGTATTTAAAAATTTATGTTTTTCCTTAAATTCTCAACCATCATTTTTTTTTAACCTTTCAATTAACCTGAAAAATCAGATTTACAATATAAGCTTAATTACACTTTAGAGTTTACTGAGAACAGGTAGTGGCACTATAATACTTGAGTACATTTTTACTTTGCAATGGCTACTTCTCTGTCTTAAAGCTGTAGCACAATCACTTGTGCTTTGAAAAAGTATTAAGTTTATTTGTATAGCACATTTCGGCAGCAAGGCAGTTCAAAGTGCTTTGCATCATAAAAACATCAAGCAAATATACATCAAAATCATCAAACAAATATAATGATCAATGTTCCACTTACTACTCATCAAAGGCAGCTCTAAGCAGGTGGGTTTTTAACCTCGATTTAAAGGAACTCAGTGTGCCAGCTGCTTTGCAGTTTTCTGGGAGTTGTTTCCAGATTTGTGGTGCATAAAAACAGAATGCTGCTTCTCCATGTTTGGTTCCCACTTTCAGATTTCTGCTTTTGCATTATTGTCAGATTTTTACATTTCAGTTACGTCAGTTAAATCCAGATATTTATTTTTCCCTTAATTTTAAAATGCCATTTACCTACATGCTCAGATTAAAACTTTGATACAAAGAATTTATGAGGCACTAATGAGAAAAAAAAACAAAAAAAAACAAAAAACCTGTTTTCTCACATGAAGAAGAAGCTCAAACGGGTGGGAAAATACTTCTATCGTGTAACAGATAGTTTACGAGTTGGAGCGAAGAGGTCACATAACAGGGACCACAATGACTTTGCAGATTTACTCCCATCATTAGTTCTGCCTGAGAATGTCAAGTAACACTGACACTTCAGGGGTGGTTAAAAATAAGGAAATGAATTCTTGGGAGGGAAAAAAATGGGACGATCTTCCGCGGAAATAGAAAAAAAAGTAACTAAAAAGACAGAACGCAAGACACTATGACTATGTTGACTTGTCTGGATGTATCTTACCTTTTGCGAAGCATTTTTCAGTAGCCATGGTTTTCCTGAGGACTGGGACGGAACGTGTTTGACCAGAGATAGTAGAGTATACGGCACAGCACATAAACTTCTTTACTTAGTGCGCCACTTCCGGCATGGCGTGGGTGCGTCAGAAAAGCCGGAGCCAATAGAATAGGGCATAAATGAAAAGTTACTCAGCTTTTTGCCGCATAGCTATTTCTATCGGCTTTTATTTGAAGTTATTTTTTCAATGCAAGCAAAAACCAATAAGAGGTATTACAAAATAAGTAGAAGAAGAAGAAAAAGGGGTTTCCTCCGAAATCTTGTTCCTCCAAATAAAAAAAAAACAACAACTTTTTTTTAAAGCAATTGTTCTGTTTCAGGAATCTTTCAGAGCGTTAAATGATATTCTTCGGAGTACTTATGACAATATGTACTTATTGATGATAAACTGAGCTTCTGACGCCCAGGTAAAGTCAATGAAAAAACAAACAAAAAAAACAAACAAACAAACAAACAAACAAACAAAAAAAAAAACCCGACACCAGTGTACACACTATTATCGGAAAATATCCCACATTTAATGTTAGTCCTGTTTTTATGAACGTGTTATATTCTTATTTTATTGAGCTCATTCTTATCTGTTGGCCTTGATCACTTTCAGTCAGGAGGAATTAGAAATGTTTGCAGGGCATTGCCACTGATGTCAGACTGATTAATTCCAGCATGTGATGACTCTACTGACCCCACTTTTCTGTGCTGAAAGATTGTTCATCTAATGAGGGCATGTCTTTGAGGATGGGTGGAAGTAAACTTATTTAATTCACATGTCCCTCTTGTGGTTTTTCAGTCTGTTATTCCTTAACAAGCCCCAGCGGTGAATCATTAACTTGATTTTTGCCTTTATCCATGGCACTTTTGGAAGGTTTTCCAACTCTGTTTCCAACAAGTGTTTTTTTTTTTGTTTTTTTTTTAACTCTGTATAGGAATGGAGAGATGTCGTAAATGTGTGATCTTCTTTCCCACAAAGATTGCATCTCATGGGATCAGGGTAATGTTCTTTACTTTTTCAGTTAGTGCAGTGCACCCTCTTGCATTCTGGAAAAAATGTCATGCTCTGTCCAGATTCCATCTTTATCTTGAAACTCCACGCCCTGTTTCACCACACAGGTCTGTATGTCTTCATTTTCCACTTGTTCAGAATAGATGACTACTGTGACTGCTTGTATTATTCTAATTTAATTCTCATTTAATTTCCCTTTGGGATAAACAAACTATTATTGAATTGGAGCTCTCTCTTAGGCAGTGGTATCGTCACAATGTTGCACAAGACAAATTTAGTATATTTGATTCTTGTGAAAGTGTTGAAGCAGGTCTCAAACGGGATATTTGTGGAAAAGACTACCTCAAAGTTTTTCTTCCTGGTAGTCTGAAGATTAACGTCAGCCTACATTGGACTGAAGCCAAGTTCCAAATAATATTCCTACTGAACTATATTAAAATCATGTCAAAGTCTTCGAGAAGTTCAAAGTACCCTGTGTTACTCCTGAAGTACACATCATATTAACAGTAAAACTGAGATGAAAGGCTCTATTTTTTCCTCACTGGAAATTAAATTTTTCTGGTCTTTTTGGTCAATTTTCTTTTTCTGAAAAAAAGATATTAAAAGTTTGTGAACCACTGTCCTGAAACAATCCCTTTGGTGTTCAGGTTTATGAATTAGCTCTAGGTTTGTGCTTACACATTCACTGTCAGGAATACAGAGCCAATTTTCAGCTTTCATATCCCC
Organism: Anableps anableps; assembly: GCA_014839685.1. Lineage (NCBI taxonomy): Eukaryota > Metazoa > Chordata > Actinopteri > Cyprinodontiformes > Anablepidae > Anableps > Anableps anableps. The sequence goes on from CM026076.1 coordinate 21,609,418, forward strand.
TCAATAACTACAGGAATACATTTTGTGTTTATTGTGTGCAAATTAATGGGTGGTTTAAAAATATAACCTAAATTAATTGAATATTAAAAGCTGCATTATGATACTATGTAGAGTATTTGTCAGACAGGCATATTTGAATAATATTGTGCATGCATATATTGGATTTGAAGTCCAGCAGAGTTTAAGAGCTTCACTGTTTAAAAATGCTATGCTTTGACAATTCGATGGTTTTTTTTTTTTTTAAACCTTTTAAACAAATAATTTTCAATAAAAAAGTGGTTCATTTTATTTAAAGGTAAACCAAAGCTTCACATGCAGTTCTTTTACCACCAGATTCTTGCCTGTATATGAGTCTCAGTAGATCATCTGTCTCTTTGCAGCACACTCTTTGTGCAAATTGGTTTGAAAGCATTTCTGAGTCTTGGAGGAAACAAAAGCTTCTTGTGAGTGACCTTAGTGTTTCACGACTTTTACCCATATCATCTGTTGCACAGCTACATGCCTCAAATCACATAAAGCTTTGGGGAAATAATAATGATCAGCAATGGGGAAACTAAGGAGGTCTCTTTGTCTAATAAAAAAGTCACAGGGATAAGATTTTAGGTGAATGAGAAAGTTATTTAAGTTGGTGATAATAAATGTATTTTTACGGCACTATCTGCCATCTTTAGTCCCAACAAGTTAAAGTACGCAGTGATAAAAATAAACTAAAACCAATTTAATGCAACAATAATATTGGAAAAACATCTGGACAAAATTCCCATTCATATTTTAAAACTTAGGAAATATTGAACAAGAATTGAAGTTGTATATTGTTCAAACCTGATACCTACATTTGAACCTTTAAATCTTATGGCAGGCAATAAGAGTGCAACTGTTAAATTTTTAAAAAAAAAAAAAAAAAAAAAAAAAAAAAAAAAACCAGCAGGACACTATTCATTTTCACATTTTATTTTCATATTTTTTGACATAGATATCCCACATCTAATTGTATAAAGAAATTTTGAACCAACAACCTATTTCATAAAATTGACTCTTACATGACCAGTAAAGAGAAGATACAATAAAAAGAGATTAAAAATCGTCCATATGACAGAAATAGAAAACATGAAAATGCAGCTATGAGGCTTTGATTATTTGTTTTCTACAGGCCATAGTCATAGTCAGGTTTTCCATCCTGGTAGCCACTGAAAAAGGCTTTGTGATGGTCTGTGCTATGTATGGTGGCTTTAACGGCTGGGTCCTTCAGCATGCACTCAGTCCACTTCTTCAGCTCAGGTGTGTGGTCCAGGCAGCTGAAAAGATAAGGGATAGATATTTATTTTTAGAATAAAAACCAAGGCCTTATTGGTGCTATTGATGTAGATGTTCTGATTACTATGACGAGGTACTGTGATATCCTCTGATTTCATGACTGACTTTTTGCTGTACTTCTTATTGGTATAGTTTATTGCCAATAAATGATCTGAAAACTTTTTAATCAAGAATCCAAAAAAACTCCTCAAAAGTAACCAAAGAGAGTATTACTCACTGTTGCACTCCAAACATCCCCAGCCTCTCAAAGAATGGCCACATCATGTAGTCAATTAGGGTTATAGTATCACCACCAAAGAATGTTGTCTTCCTTTTCACCAAGTGCTGAAAAAAAAAAAATACATTAAACACTGCAGTGTAGAAAAAAATAATAAAAAAAACCCCAAAACAATTGTGATAAGACGTTCAGGAGCAAAAGGTCATTTAGGGCAGTGTTCGCAAAAACATGTTGGACAGTTTTATATTACTGGCGTATTTTAATATTGTCTGATGAAAAACTTAAAACATCGGACATGTGGACCGACCTGCTTCTCCTCTAACCTTGAGAATATATATTCATCAAAAATTTCTTTTTAAAAAAATCAGTGATTTTTTTTTTTTTTTTAATTCCAACAGATCATTGTAGCAGTATTTACAAGACCGATACAAGTGTGACCTCAGAACACTTTTATTAGCAATGAATACCTACATCAGATTACAGTTCAAACTGTAGGAAGTTATTATAAAGCTTTACTCAAAAAAGACACTGAAATCACAAGTACAGTAGCCCTCCAGTTTCCTACAACTGGTCTCAATGTCCTGTTCATCAAAGGTCTCACAATCTGCATCATCATCATCAGAATCATTACTGTCTGGCATATCACCTTCCCCTTCAGAAGTTGTAACCATAACAGCAGCAGTTGTAATTTATTGTATCTATAAAATTCTTATCTATCATGTTCAAAGTACAGTGTAAAATATGCAAATGTCAGAGGTCACTGTCATACCCACTAGTAAATAAGATACAAATCTGCAGCAGTTATTTATTTTTGTAACTGGAAACAATGAGAAAGTGTTTTGGAGTCATTTTTGGAATCTGAAGCACCAATGTCCACAGAGAAGGCATTTTTACATCTCCATGGACAGAGATGGTTTTGACCGCTAAAGGAGCACACAGCCAAAACTGACTGCATCACCTGAAATGTGCCGCTGACCACATGGACAAATCAAAAGCCTTCTGATGAAAGACTATATGGTCAGACAAGACAAAGACTGAGATGTAGCGCAACAATGACAAGAAGCATGTTGGAGGAGTCAAGATGAGACCTTTTAACCTAACAATCCTTCACAAACTGTCCAGCAGGGTGGTGTCGGCAGTGGTACTGGGACACTGTCCAAGTAGATGAAATAATGAAGAGAGCTGCCTTCAAATTCATCTCAAATCAACAGCTGGATGGTTAAATTTAGACACAATGAACAGGACAATGATACCAAATACAACAAACTCAATTTTATTGAAAATCTGTGGATAGTGCTAAAAACATCAATCAATCAATCTTGTTAAGAATAGTACTCAAGCACTTTATCAAATTAAACTGAAATAAATTCACTCTTGTGCAGCTATTTTTTTGTTTTAGGAACCCATTAAAGAAAAATTCAGACAAATTATTATTAGCCCCAAATTAGCATGAACAGAATTAACCATTTGACATTTCCCCCCAGAAGATATTACAACTTACTTCATTTAAATTGGTAAACTTCTCTTTCAGCTCAGCTTCTAATCCTGACACATCTTCACCCTTTTTTCTTGCTGAAGAGATCTTGAAGAGGTGTGGTATTATCTTCAGAAGACAAGAGTCATTTCTCTCAAGAAAAACATTCAGTATTCAAATGGAATGAACACCAAAGATTTACATAATGTTCTTCATAACAAACCTTGGAAAAATGCTCCAGCATCATTCTTTGTTGGGCTTTCCCAAAAGGAGTTGCTGGAAGCAGCCTCTTCTCAGGGTACAGTTCATCCAGATACTCACAGGTGATATTAGACTCATACACCACTTCACCAGCAGCTGTCTCTATAGCAGGCACCAGACCTTGAGGGTTCTTCTCAAGGAACCAGTCAGGTTTCTGTTTCAAGTGGATGTTGATGGTTTCAAACCTAAAAAATACCAAAAACACTTAAAAGTAAGGACAAACCGTATTTCAGGCTTTGCTATAAGGTTTCTTATATTGAGGAAAACAGTATTTTTATTTACTTGATCCCTTTGGCGTGCAACACCAATCTGGTTCTTTGGGCAAAAGGACAGAATCTCATGCTGTAGAGACGCACTCGGTCTTGCGGCACGGGACCAGGTGCAGGACTTCCTGTTTTAAATTTAAATGTAATAATGAGACTATGTTGATTTGTATTTTCAGTATAACAAAACAGACATTTTTTACATTGTCTTTTGTCACTGTAATGTTGAATCTCTTCCAATTCAAAACACAGGGCTTTCTGCTCTACATCTTTCTGAAAAGTGCTCACTTCTGTAAAAGACACAGTTGCAGTACATTACCCTGTGATAAATTAAGAAGATAATATTTTAGGCCTGCTAATAATAATGGTCATTATATAATTTAGAGCAGACACAACCCTGTTAAAATGCCTGTTTTTTGAGAGTTAAAAGATTAAAAAAAAATAAAATAAAATCTGAACCTATAATCTGTAAAACTCAATTGAAAAACAAACTGAAATCTTTTTTTTTTTTTGGGGGGGGGGAGGGGTAACAAAAGTAATCAAAGTGGTTTAAAAGAAGTGTACACTGTCTGAGGATGTGACTATGTTCAGGATTACACTGAAACATACACATTACACTGAAACTTAATTAAAAGCCTGTGATTAACTCCAAACAAAGTTAAGCTTTCAAGTAGGGTTTCCTGACATTTTTTTAGTCCTTTCTCACATCAAATGTTGTGGTGTGTGGGAGCCTTTGAGTTTCCAAAGGATCTCAAAGTTCAAAAGTATCAATCAGGACAAGGTTACAAAAGAATTTCAAAGGCATGTGATATACCAAGGAACACAGCAAAGTCATCATAATGGGGACAAAATATGGTGCAATGGTGACAATACCGGGAACTAATGAAAAGACGAACAGCAAAACCAGTCTGGGGGGTTCCCAATAGCCCTATTGTAGTATTGTAGTTATAGCAAGAATTTCTGGCAAGCATTGCCACTGTTGTAAGATGTAGGACATGTTACAACAGTTTCCTGCGTTCTTCCTATGTCTGGGCTATAGGGTAGGGTGGCAAGATGACAGTGTTTTCTTGCAAAGAAAAAAACATTCAATCCGGGCAACATTCAGAAAACAACAAACAAGACTGTCTCCCAAGACCCTATAGTAGAATAAGTTGAAATCTGACAAAAGCAAGATTCAACTTCCTGAATTTAAAAAAAAAAAAAGTTTACTGCAAAAATCCCCCCAAAAAACCCCCACACACATACTCCATATTACCACAGGCACCTGATTATGTCCTAAAATGGCGGAGCAAAGTTGAGAAATATCCCCCCCGTAAGCATATGTTCACATGTTGCTGCTTCAGACCTGTAGGTCCTGGCAGTCTCCCCCTAAATCACACAATGTAGCACAACGATTTCTGTTGTATTTTACCTGATTTATGGTGAGGGTGAGAGAGATGCAGCACTATTTTATATCTTAAGCTGATTCAGATCAATTTACCATTGTTCCCCCATAACTGACAGGACAGATCAGACAGAGATGATGCAAGTTTTACTTTCAAATCAGACTGCAGCACGTCGAATGAGCAGGTATGAGCCAACTTGGAGAAGGGGGAGGGTAGGTTTGCCAGATTGCAGGGAATAATTGGATTTTTGAAAGTCAGGGAAGCATGGTGGTGGCTGCATCATGCTTTTGGGCTGTTTTTCTTTAACTAGACTTGGAGCTTTTGTCTTGTTGGAGGGAATTACTAACCGTTCCAAATACCAGTCTGATGTCAAACCTGAAGTTAAGGATTAATTTTATCTTTCAGTAAAACAATGGCCCAAAGTATACATTCAAATCAACAAAAAAATTGCCCCAGCAGAAGTGAGTCAAAGGTTTGGAACGGCCCAACCAGGGCCCAGACCTACGTGTCATTGAAAATCTCTGTGGTGATCAGAAAAAGGCTGTGCACAGGATATGACCTGTCAGTGTGAAAGATTTTGATCATTCTTGCAAAGGAGAGTAAAAAAAATATTGCTAAGTCAAGATGTGCCACACTGATAAACTTCTATCTAAACAGAAAAGTATTGTAATGAAATGATAAAAGGTGCATCAACAAAATCAGGTGAATTCAGGCTTGTTGGAACAGTAGTTAATTTGAGATGAGACATCAAGTTTATTACTGAAATCTAAAGATAAGATAAATTATGTCCTTTAGATGGATTTTAACATAAGGTTGTAAAGTCTATATGAGTAATGCTCTGTTAAGATTAATGATATGAAAAGAGCTATAATATAATAGTATATTAATCTAGTACGAATAGCCCAGTTTGCTAGCAATCAGAATGGTGTCAATAGAAATGTTATTCCAGTAACTTATAGTAGTATTGTAGTGTTATTTTACATAAGTAAGACTAATGGATGTAGGTGTGTCCTCAGCTTGTACACACTAGTTTTTGTAAATTATTCTTTAGTATGTTTTAAAGTATATAAAAATAATACCATCATGGAGAGAAAGTCACATTGAAGAAGGATGTTTAACAGACAGTAAATGTTAAAAAAGCAGTTTCTCAATTCTGTGAACACGTTGCAAATGCTTTTGTACATTCATATAAGTGATTATGTACAATTCTCTGCTTTTTTTGGTACATTTTCAGTTGCTTATGTCATGTTAATGAAAATGTATTATATGAGTCTCTGTTGGATAGTCTCAACCGCCATAACATTTAAGCATAAGTTCATCTTATAAGTCTTAACATCCCAAATGCTTGAACAAGTTGTCATAATATGTCAAGCATATTTCTATACATTTCCATTAGACTTTTTCTTTTGAATCTGTCTTGAATTGGTACATTGATCCCAGGTGAATCCTGAGTTTCACCAATGAAAGTAAATGTATGAAGCATTAGATTAACCAATGATCAACCAGTTTTCTGAAATAGCTCAAAGGTGCATCTCATGAACCATCAACCGGCAAGTATATAGTGTATATAGCCAGATCACAACACGATGTTACATTTCTGACAATGGAACAACAAGGATTTCGACAGGGTCAACAGCCAGAGAAAAGAAGAGAAAGAGGAAAGAGGCTGTGGCGGAGGAGTTAGCAGGCAAAACAGAGGAAGAGGCAGAGGACATATTATGCCAGTTTCCATCGCTCCAACATCGTAAGGCAATGGTTTGTGACCCACAACAAGATGCTGATGGAGTTCCTCTCACCCGACTTATCATTCCTCAACCCTATAGAGGAATTTTCCTCAGCATGGAGTTGGAAAGTACAGGAAGATTGCACTTCAATTCCTACAGCACTGCATGTATTGTTTTCCTTAACAAGATTGTCTTATGTTCCCATTTCTTTTGGGGTTTTTTTCCTTTGTGCTCTGCACTGCTGTCTTTTCCTTTCTGTATCACAATGACATGGTCTGTCAACAAATTACAGCAAAATCACAAATGTGAATCTTGTCCAGTCTCTTGCCATTGATCTCCCACAATTACACTTTACAATACGTGTCATCAAAACTTTCACCATAGTTTCCATTAGAACATCCTTCAAGATTACACTGCTATATTGACAACATGACTAAGCAATTTGACTCTTATCTGAATACAATGAAATAAATGCTTGTCATACTGAGGCACTGGCATGTTCATTGACACAGATATTTGCTTTTGAGAGATGAACTAAGGGTTTTGAGAAAGAGACTGCTTTTGGTGTTTTGAACGAACTGTTTTGAGAAATGCACCTACTGTTTCGCAAATTTCGAGAATGATTCGAGTGATGCACCAAAGCGACTGAGAAAAACTGTAAAATAATAGAACTCAACTGCAGTAGCCACCGTTTGACCTGAGGAGGCCAGCACTGAGACGGTTTTTGGCAAAAAAAAAAAAATAATGTGTAACTAAGTAAATTTATACGAAAATGTAAAAACTGGCACAGAAACATGAAGATAGAACCCGAAATAACCCATTTAGACCGTTTATTAAAAAAAAAAAAAAAAAAAAAAAAAGTTTATACACTTTAAGTATAAGATACACTTTGAATTTTTCCAGTGTCAGAAATAAACTTTAGCACATGGATAAGTGAAAATCGTCTTCTCTCTCTCTCTTTCTAGTTTTTAGATATCTGTTCTTTTATTCAAAAGAGGCCGACTTCATCCAGTTTCCCCTTTTGAGTGTAATATTACAGCATTCATTTATTCAACCATTCATTCAATTCACTCTTTAGACGTGAGATACATATAAACTACAATAATCTACCCTTTTAAACTAGATATTTCCTGTTGCTATTAAAAAAAAAAAAGCTACGCGGCTGCTTTACAATAGTCTAATGTATTAAACATAGAAATAAATCTGAACCTTACCTACGGCAAAGCATTTTTCGGTGGACATAGCTGCGGTATAACCTGCTAAAATTGTTACATGGAACCAAACACACGGAGCTGATCACAGAAACTGCGCTCCTTTATTTGCAGAGCTACTTCCGGGGAGGAGACGCCAGTCAATGAGGTCGAAATATGTTTTTTTTTTTTTTTTTTTTTTTTAGAAAAAAATAAAATAAAAAAAGACTCTGTCCGCTTTTCTTTTGTATTCTCTTTGTGAGTTAGAAAGCTTATCGCTTTGACAGTTCATTATTCACACAGGTGCATTTCTGTAAAATGCCATATCATTAAAAATATTGTAGCAATTCATTCATAAAGTGTTGCATGTTAGGGATTTATTTTTGCTTATTGTCTATTGTTAATTTAAGGCAAACGAATCCCTATTTAACTGCGTTTTTTCTGCTCAATATCTTTAGTCACTGGAAGTAATAGAAAGGTCACAATGACTCTGCACTTTGACCAAAACACACGCCCATTTACAGTCTGGAAGACTGCTGAATAAACTACAATGTGACTCAGCATTTTTTTCTTACATTAATGATTGTAGATGAGGATGAAGATACATGCAGATCCAAAATGGGAATGATAAAACATGTCTCTATAATGATATGTTAGCATTTATATTAAATTACATGATGCAAACTAATGCATGGTTCTTTGTTCTGTGTTTCTCTGTGTTGCACTGTGATGGCTACATGTCCATGCAGAACAGACTAGACAAGACTAGACTAGAACAGAACAGAATAGAAATATCCTTTATTGTCCCCTCAGTGGAGAAATACACGTTTGTCAGTAGCAAAGTAACAGGCAAAGGGAGGCATGCAGATAGTAATAATAAAAAATAATAACATAAAAGACCATACGGTTACTAAGCAGTTATGGATGGATGGATGGTGCAGAGCAGTTGCTGTCTAAGTATGGTGTGCCCCTTATTAGACATTAAATGTGCCATTGTTGTCAAAGAGAGTACTGCCACCACAGCAATAAATCTCTTCAGCTATTTCAGTTTCTCAAAGTCTATAGCTAGGCTATGTGGATTTTTGTTTCATCTGACCACAAACAAAAGACCACAAGTCTTTGTCTTTGCCCAGATCACATTTTGCAAAGGACAAATGTGCATTTATGGGAATTACTCAGAGAACTGACTTCCTTCTTGGTCTGCACCCACGGAATCCAGTAGTATGCAGTCTCCATTGGACTCTCTGGGTTGAGATATGGCCACCGACATGACTATCTACTGGATGGCCTTGGTGGCAATCCTTCTTTTTCACTTTTGCTGGTGAAGGTGTCCCTTTTTACTCCCTAGCAGACACTTTGAATTTTCCACAGTGTCAGACTTCTTATATTTTTATTGATAATATCTAAGAAAACACCATGCTGCCAGAGCAAGAGTCAGACAGTATGAAGAAAGACTGGAAACTGGAGAAAGAGCGCCCACAGCTAGACTCCAAACAGGAGGGAACTATCTTGGACAAAGGCTCTACTTGGTGTATTGATCCACCCTATTTTTTGTGGTATTCTTTGCTAAAGCATTTGCTGAAAGGAACTCTGGCCACTAGACAGTGATGATGTAATATATGTTTCCCACCCAGGATGACGGTACTGGGCAAGAACACCCAGAAGAACCTTTGTGACAAATACACATATACTTCAGCCCATGAAAGATGGAGGGTGAGAGAGTTGCTCAGGGTTTTTTCAGGTGACCTGCTAGTGTGACGGGGTGTACACCTTTCACCTCCTTACTCCTTTTACTGCCGTTTTGTTTTGTAGATATATACACACACCTCACTTATTGAATAGAAGTGTGCACCACACCCTGTAGGAAGATTTGAAGGCCTGCCACTCCCAAGATTACGTATTTATTCAGAAGTCAGAGTTAGAAATACAGATGATTGTCTGCATCTGCAACAGTTATTTTAACTGTTGCTAAAATGGTGGGGTTTTTGTGGTTTTGCTGTAACTGCTTCCTTTGGTGCTTAAAATTAACCAGATTAAAAAAAAAAAAAAAAAAAAAAAAAAGACTAGCATCTACTGCTAATACCAGATATGCACACACTGTAAAGCTTGTGGTAGAATACCTAAACCTATGTCATACATTTTAAAATGCAGCTCCACCAAATTTTAGAATTTGTATGTAAACTTCTGAATTGCAGAAAGTTTTTAGAAAACAATTCTAACTGTTATTATTCTGGCTTTTAGTAATCAGAAATATTCTGGTAAAGCTGACTGACCTAAAACATGAAAGGTTGAGTCTGATTTAATGTCAGACAGAAAAAAAAAAAACAAAAGTTAAGTGCCTTTTGTACAGCATGTGTACAGGTCTAGTTTCAAGCAGGGACAAAAATTCCATTTCATTTTTTGGGGGGGTAATAAACAGGAAAATTTCAGAGAGTAATTTCTGGGGGATAGTTTTCTGCCCCTTTCTTTCCTGCTCCTTTGCAACTTGCCTTGTAGGGTTGAGCCCTCAGCTTGTTAAATAATGTTATTAAAAGTAACAATAGTAGTTACAGCATTGTTCTATATAAGTCCATATTCTACCTATGTTCAGGTTTTTCTATGTTCAACCAGCCATTTCAACAATGGTATCAGGTGGAAGGTGGCAATGGTTCACCTTTGATTACATCTGACAGAATTTATTTGCACCCTGCTCTAATTTCCACTAAGGTCCACCAAAGTAGCTTCACAAGAAATTGAAGCTCAACAAGGAACAACCTTCAAGAATAATCCAACATCAAACTACGCTTCAAAAATATACATTTACTGTAGTGTCACACAAAAATTCAACAAGAATTTACAATTTGCCACAAAAAATGGCAACTTAGAAATGCACAGTGCTTATACTTTTAAATTACAAATTGTAACTTACCTATGAATAAAATGTTTTAACCATCCATTCATTAATTTGTGAAAACCTGAACTACAGTGTGTCAACCACACTGAAACATTTCCACCACACAGAAGATAAACTTCTTTACAATATTATACATCTAAATAACAGAGTTCTTCTTGTTTCAAAACACTGACAAACTGACTTAAAATTCAATACCTCTGTCTGATTGGCTTGACTTTGCCAAATGAAGCCATTACAAAACATTTTCATCAGTATTTCATTCCTTTCCTAGTGACAGCATTATCAAAATGTCTTCATATTACTGTGGTCTTTTCCCAAAGAAGCAGAAAAAATGTTTAGTTTCAAGTTTTTAAACAATGAAAACTGAACAATTTTTTTTTTACTTTAAAATCAGATATCTGTCAATCTGAACATCTGAGTCATTTGACGCCAGCCTACAAAAAATAATCAAAACTCCAAGACTCTGACCTCAAACTAAAAATATACATTTCAAAATCTGGATTCCTCTAGAAACAAATCTAAAATGTCTGTAAAATATGAATTAGGCTTTTACCTGACATTAACATCCTGACAGATGGTTTTGAAAAATCTGTCCTTTTTATTTCCTCTCCTCTTTTCCCTCATCTATTGTTTTCAGTCCTCAGTGATCTCTTTTTTCTCCTGTCTTCCTCTCTTTTCCCTCCTTATTCTCCTCTCTCCACTCTTCTATCTTCCTCTTTTTCCTACCCCTGTCTTCTTGTATCCTCTTGTCCCCTGTCACTGCTGCTATATCACTCATTTCAGCTTGTTGACCATCATAAGCTGGGCTATTAGCTTAACCAGAATGCTGATTTAAAAATGTCTCTTTTTCATGTTCCAACCTTGCGCTCCTTGAACAAGTGCTGATAAATGACTTACTGGCTTTTACACATTGGAGCAGTTTCCTTAGTAAGGCTGTTGCTGCTCAATGAAACGTGGAGCTGCAGACTAGAGAGGAGCTGCTGGTAGCCACACCCGCTGGAAAATGGCTGGCAGACCAAACCAATTAGAGGAATGGGGGGCGGGGGGTGTCATAATTTTGTAATAATTAAGAAATGCATTTTATGTTTATAATTTGCATCACTTGAGTTGTGCTTTTATTTAAAAGATATTATATTACTATTTATTTTAAAAATTGTGTTAAATTATTTATTTTTTGGTGGGGGTGGGGGGGTCACATTCCCCCTGTCCCCCCTCTGCAGAATTTCCGCCAAAGATTTCAACTGCAATTTTTTAATAACATGAAACCTCAAAATCTTACATTTAACACCAGAACCCCCCAAAACCCAGTACAGCAGTGGCTTGTTTAGTTGAGAAAACTTAACAGTCTAATTCCAGTTAAACAAACTGTTTAAACAAACTGTGTTTGAGAGTGAGTCCCTTTTCAATCTTGCCTTGTTTAGGCTTTAGGTCTTTACAGGTCATTTTAAACACACACAAAAAGATCAAATTCAGAGCAGAAACCTCATGGATTTATTGCTTTAATTCACATAAAGTTAATTTTGACAAAATTTGTTGAAAACTGTTTCCTTCAAAAAATAACTGTTAGAAGGCCTGACTCATGATATGAATAGAGACATTTCCCCCCCCCACAATTAGTTGTTTTCTACAGGCCATAGTCATAGTCTGGTTTCTCGACAGCGTATCCCTTGAAGAAGCCTTTGTGGGATTCCACGCTGTGGATTGTGGCTTTAACAGCCGGATCCTCCAGCATACGGTCTCTCCACTTCTTGAGCTCAGGTGTGTTGTCAAGAAAGCTAAAGTGACAAAGAGGAGAAGCAGTCAGTTATTTGAAAGCACATTAACATTCAGTTTGGTTGATATATTGCTCATATTTATATCATGCTTTAGGATTTGGGTCAATTTTTCCTTGTAAATTCTCCAAACTTCATGATCTCATTATGCTTAGAATGATAGCTGACTTCATAAAAAAAGCAACTTGCAAGCTGTAGTACCTGGTAACATGTCCAAGCCCAAGTAAAGAGTTACTGTATAATTTCAGCTATTAATTTATAAAGCAATTTATCCTGAAGAAACCTTTCTTCTAATGAATGTTAAATGCATGAGTTTTAAAACTATACTACAACTGAAATCAAACTTCTCCTTTCATTAATAACAAAAGAGAATTGACACACAGAATCTAATGAGTATTTGCTGTTTCTGTGATATTCCATGTTTTTATGTTTGCCTTTTTCATTACACAGTTTATTCGGGTAGTTTATAACAACAACAACAACAACAATAACAGAAACAGAAAAGTCCAATCAAAGTATTAGCGCTCACGGTTGCAGGTCACCCATCTCAATCCTCTCAAAAAATGGCCACATCATGTAGTCGATCATTGTGATGGCATCACCATCAAAGAACTTTGTCTTTTTCTTCACCAAGTGCTGAAAACAAAAAGATATGATAAGAATTAGTGTTGTACAGACCTATTTTTGGTCTTATACATCACAGGTTTTAGCTCAAGAATTCATCATACTTTGTGTGATGGCTGAAGTGAAAAAAAAAGTAAAGCTTTGCTATTTACCTCATCCAGCTTGGTCAAAGACACTTTCAGCTCAGCTTCCAGTCCTGAGACATCTTCACCTTTTAACCTCCGTACTGGAATCTTGTAGAAGTGTACCTCCACCTACAGAAATGTTTGGGTTTTTTTAGAGGTCCATGCATCTACACCAAACCCCTAAGATTTGGATTAAACCTTTTTCCACATAACATACCTTGGAAAAATGCTGCAGCATCATTCTTTGTCGGGCTTTACCGAAAGGTGTGGAGGGAAGCATCTTTTTTTCTGGATATGCTTCATCCAGGTACTCACATGTGATTGGAGATTCATATATCACCTCACCAGCTGGTGTCTCCAGTGTAGGCACCATACCAAGAGGGTTCTTCTCAAGGAACCAGTCCGGTTTGTTTCTCAAGTGGATGTTGATGGTGTCAAATCTGGAAAACACAAAAAATGGTTCTCCAGTTCCTCAAAGAAATAATTAAAGGTCTTTCAAATGTTTATCAGGAACAGTCTTGTTGCCAGTGGATGATATTATGTAAAGCAGTATTACTTGATCCCTTTGGCGTGCAGCACTAGCCTGGTCCTCTGAGCATAAGGACAGAATCTCATGCTGTAGAGACGTATGCGGTCTTTGGGGACTGGGCCAGGTTCAGGGGTTCCTGAATTTGATTAAAAAAAAAGTTTGTAAATTTATGTAGTTAATACATTTATATAACCATAACTTGAGTAAGTACTGATAAACACATTAAGATAAGTTTACACCGCCTTGCAAAAGTGCTTACATTCATTGAATATTTTCACTTTTTTCCCCCCAATTGGAAACCACAAACATAATGTATTATGAGATTTTATGAGCGAGACCATTATGGAGTGGGCCAGAAATATGAAACACAAATTAAACATCATTTGATGTTCACCATCAATCTCCATCCAGTATGACTCAGCTTAACTTATTTTGCACAAGAGAAGGCACAGAAGTTTCAGTCCCAAGCTGTACATAAATTGGAAAGTTCTAAGTCAAAGCATTAGCAGGAAGGATTCTATAGAGTATTGACTCCGGGAGTTGACTACATATACATGTCACACTCTTCATTCTTTTTTATGCATACACTATAATGTATTAGTCCCTATGGGGTCAGTAATATGTTATTATTGACCCCATAGGGAAATTTGTCCTGCAGTCAGGTGAAAACAAGGAAACCATAGTCACAATCATTCTACAGTGGTGAGGCAAAATACACACAATCATGAACAACATTTGTCTTCCACTTCATAGATATAGGCCACTTTTTGTTGATCTATGACATAAAATATCAATAAGATATATTAAAGTCTGTAGTTGTAAAATTATCAAGTTGTGGGAAAATGCTACATTTTCAATTAATTGTATACCATTTAGACTAAGATTTAATTTTACAGTGTAAAACACAAAGTGCATCATTACTGATTAGTATAGAGACCATGATATTTCCACATTTGGTGATTTTGAGATTGCATTTATTGGGGAAAAATTTAAACACCCATCCATGCAAAGTTCATATGCACAGTTATACATTAATCTACCCTGGTATCTGTAAAGATGACTCATTACTAACAATAATCCCTTGTAAAGCAGTGTAACAAACTTTATTAATGACACTTCTTTGTCAATATCAACTGGACTTTGGAGTTTCACTGGATACATTCTATGCAACTAATGACCTACTATCTACCATACTCTTAAATATACTTATTTTTCTGACAACAGTGTTATCTAACATACTTTAGCATAATGCAATCCATTAATGTAGGAAAAAAAGCAAAATTACGAATAAACAAATAAATACTTTTCCTACTTCAGCAACCAGAGTATTATTATTATTATTTATTTATACATTATTATTATTATTATTATTATTATTATTATTATTATTATTATTATTAATTTATTTATTTATTTATTTATTTATTTATTTTTCAAAAAAAAAAGAAAAAGAAAAAAAACTTAAAGTCTTACCTTTGGTGACACTCTTTTCACTGGACATGTTTACACTTATGTAGAAACTTGCTGCAGCAGTGTATCAGGAGATGAACTGCGAAAGGCTTCTTTGAGAGGTGGCTTTGTTTGTATGCTACTTCCGGGGGCAGGTGTGTCTTGCAGCAGTTCTCACTCTAGTTCTCGCGTGTTGTCCAATCCAAAAACAACATGGATCATGAAGGAGTGTTTTGTAATTGGCTGAAGCTACAGCCAGGCCTTTCGAACGTTTAGTGGTTGCTATGGATACCAAGCCACTTGCCTTCCTTTAAATTCGTTTTCAAAAAAGAAAAATCCGAACTGTAATAGCATTTCATCGTATTCTTGCAATAAAATGAAGAAAGTTGGAAGCTTAGAAATAAGGTAAATTTCTTCTTTACGTTTATGTTCTTTTATTTCTGTTTCATTCTTGAAAAACGGCCTGTTTGCCGCTGTGTTCAGCATTGCGTTATTACTTTCCTGCTTGCCCCCCTCCCCCGTTGCTAGCTGGATTCAAGGATTTGCAAGAGACGATATCGAGTTTGTGGATGATAAAACCGTGTGTTACACGTGTGGGAATCATATCTGCTTCCTGAACCTGGAGACAAAAGCCCAAAGCCTGTTTCAGAGTCCTGGCAGAGGTGTCGGAGCGCTGACAGCGTGCGGCACAAGTCGAGCGTTTGCCGTCTCTGAGAGAAAACTGTCTCCATCTATATTTGTGTACAGTTTTCCGGAATTAAATCTGAAGAGTGAACTGAAAGGTAGTTAGTTTTAGCGATATGTTGTTCTAAAATGCAATCCATGTTGTGAACACAAGTGTTTATTTACAGGAAATGCACAACTGAACTATACATCTTTGACATTAAGTGATGGAGGCCCTTATTTGGGCGCCTGCTCCTCGTTCCCTGAACACTCCATCACAGTGTGGTAAGAAACCAAATTTTTCACATTGTCAGCTGAAAGCCACAAACGTCTTTTGGGATATGTGTGATAGACCAACAATGCCATAGCTGGAAAGTAGAAGGGAAATTATATGGTTTTTAAAATGATTATTGTTTGATTCAAATCTGAAAATTGTGGCATGGATTGGTATTCTAAGTCAATACTTGCAGAGACACATTTTATGGCAATTACATTTGCATTGTCCTTCAGGGGTTGTGTTGCTGCCACATCTAGATATTAAAGTTCAATTCTTCTTTGCCTTATTGCTCAAGATCAGTCAAACTGAATCACCAACATTTCTGAACAGCAATTTTAAAGCATTGCATCAGATTCTAATTTGGTTTTAGCTCTGCACCATGAGTGGGCTTTTCGAATGCATGCGTATGTTTTCATCCACCAGGGGTTGATAAGGGAGGGACACATCTAAAATAATGCAGGACCCTGGTGTTGGTACTGGAACAGATGACACACATCGTGCCTCACATTAACATTATCACCTGTGGGGTTCACCTGATTGTTTAGCAGCAGCAAAAATAAATTAACTGAAAACAGCCATCACTTATTATAACAGAGGGCTATACAGAGCTTTATATCATGTTATAATGTTATTCCCTCATCAAAAACAGAGGGTTGCTTTGACTTGTTCATGCATGTTTAAAGAATCCTTGAATATCCATTCGGAGGTGCCTAAACGCTTGTTCATACAAAGCTCTTCCTTGGAGCAACGGTCTAAAAGCCAAGCTTTTGCCCCACAGTCTACCCCTCTCCCACACCTCCCTCACACAGCCCCACTAGATGAGCAGCAGCAGCAGCAGCAGCAGTTAGCAAACACCTGGTGGACCTCCGCATCTGCTCAATTTATCATACAAACAACTTTTTCAGTCCAGTGCTCCCAAGAACGGTTAATGGAGTAGCATTGTTGTGATGGTGTGCTGAAAGCAAGTGTTGGAAAGAGTAAGAGCTTCTTAAAGAGACAGAGGCCAATTTCAAGCCATCAGATTTCTTTAAAGTCATATTTTATATATACAGCATTTTCATAACAATTAAATTTAACATAGTTACTTGATTGTGCTATAAAATGGCACTATGTGCTTGGAAAATACATAATTCCCCCCCTTAAATAAATATCAAGGGCAGTCAAAACCGCAAATATAAAACAGAAGAACTTTTCCAGAAAGAACAATGGAAACTTAAACTTGCCTTTCTGACTAGATTCTCTCTTGCTGCTGAAGAAAAAGCATCCCCACAGCATGATGCTGCCATCACCATGTGGGGATTGTGTATACAGGGCGATGTGCAGTGTTGGTTTTCCTCCACACGAAGCAGTTTGCATTTGGGCTGTAAAGTCCCATACTTTGTTCCATGTGTTTGCTGCTTTCTGTACGTGGCGTTTAGCAAACATATCGCTTCATTTCAAAAATGGCTTCCTTTTTGCCACTCCATAATGGCCAGATTTGTAGACTAACCAACTATTAGTTTTCCTATCAACAGATTCTCCCACCTGAGCTTTGAATCTCTGCAGCTCCTCCAAGCTCAGCATGAGTTTCTTGGCTTCTTCTCTGATTGATGCTTTTCTTGACTCTCAATTTAGATGGACAGCCATGTCTTGATATGTTTGCAGTTTTGCCATACTCTTTCCATTTTCTTGATGATGGATCAAACGGTGCTCCATGAGCTACTTAACCCTACTTCAAACTTCTCCACAACATCCCTGACTGGGCTGCTGTGTCTCAAATGGACCTCTGGGGCATTCACAAAGCAGCTATATTTTGCTGAAATTAAACTGAACACAGGTGGATCCTATTTACTAATTAGGTGACTTTAGAAGGCAGTTGGCTGCCCCGGATTTTCTCTCAGGATATCACTGTAAAAGGCGCTGAATGCTTATTGAAAAGGGATGGTGGTGCAGTTTTTAGTGTTTTTGCCTTGCCGCATGGAGGTCCTGGGTTCAAATTCTGGCTTGTGGTCTTTCTGCTTGGAATGTCCATGTTCTCCCCATTGATGCATAGGTTCTCTTTGGGTTCTCTGGTTTCCTCCCACTTTTCAAAAGAATGACTATGTTTCTGGGTTACTCTAAATTTTCCTTAGGTATGAGTTTGTGGATGTATGGTTGTTTGTTCTGTGTGTCTCTACTGCCCTGTGATAAGCTGGTGACCCAGGGTGTACCACACCTTTTGGTCTGGATTAATGGATGTATGGGTGGGTGGATGGTGAAAACGATTAAATATTTTCCTTCCACTTTACAATCACGTGTCACTTTGTTTTGGTCTATCAATTAAAATCCTACCAGGCATTCAAGTTTGTGGTTTAACATACAATAATGAGATACGAGGGAATGAACACCTTATACACTTTAATGTTTATTCCAATTAGGCATTTATAGTAATTCTGACTGTATGCAGGAACTGGGAAAAGGCTCAGGTGATGTGTACACAGTCACAACCTGGACCGGATGTCATTTCTTTGAAGTTCAACCCCATGAACTGGCTCCAGCTTTGTGCTTTGAGCACCACAACCCTCACTGTGTGGAATGTAGAAAGGTGTGGGCATTTCCATTGGATGAAACCAAGGTAAAAAACACAAACTCCACAGTAAAACTGCGAACTGTGCCTATTAGTGGATAGCTCACGAATATAACCAACATCATTTAAAGGTAAAATAACAAATGTATTCATAGGTGAAGGGAGTAATTGTACAGGAAAGTTGTCAAGAAGAAATGTTATGTTGTGATTTACATGTGTAGATTTATTTTTGTCATGTTGCAGCGTAATAGAGCTTCTGGCATCCAATGGTTCCTCTTCAGAGAAACTCCCTCCCACTTCCACAAAGATCCCAAACTCTTTTATTCCAGAGATGAATCAGCCCGCCATTTCGGAGCTATCCGAGAAGAATCCTTTTAGCTATGAAGTATTTCCCCATTGTTAACAGAAACTAAACATTCAATTATACCAGTTCAACCAGTTGTATAGTAAACTTTATCCAAACAAAAAGACAAAATGTTAACTGCAAGTCAACTTGTCTTTTTACAGTCTTTGCTGTCTACTAGAGCCACATTAACACCATCTGCCGTGTGCTGGGCAGCCACATCACAACTTTATGTGGGCTGTGTTGAAGGCTATCTCCTTGTTGTTGACATAGAGAACCTCTCTGTTTCAGTCCTTTTCAACCCTGCAGGTAAGCTAAAGTGAACACAGCGACATAGGTCATAACAAACACTCCTGTTACTTGTTTAAGTTGAATATTTTCCTTTTTCTTTTGCTTTTAGCTGATGATGCCATTCTTGAACTCAAAAACTTCTACTTTCAAGCTTTAACCCTTAGTAGCAATGGTCTTATTGCAGTCGGCAAGGTATGCAGTATGAGCACTACAGGCTTTTGGCATTTTTAAATAAAAGTGCTTTAAATATTTCAATGTGTTGCAGGAGGGTGTGGTACACTGTCTGCAGATCAGAAGGACTCAGACCAGCATCACACAGACCTGGCAGTTAGATAGACCCGTTTCAGCTGCAATGGTCTCCCCTGACAATGGCACATTACTTCTCTCTGCCAATACAGTAAGCACCTAAATGTGCTTTAGTGTACACATGGTATTCCATCAAGCAGTTACATGTTACCTAAATGTGAATATGGTCAATCCTAAGGGGCAGATCTATCTGCTGAACCCAGGCAACTCAGACCAGATCGAGAAGGTCCTGGATGTTCTCAGCGGCAGCTTTTTGACAGCTGCTTTGTTGCACACAGACAAGAACATTTGTGTGGTAAAGCGTTTATGTTGCTCATAAATCACATTGTCCGGTAATAGTCTATTTAGCTGTGAGCTGTTGTGTTTACTTTTCTACTGACTGCAGTCGTTAAGGGAAGGTGGAGTTCTGGAGCTGTGGTCTTCCAATGGCAGCAGCCTCGGTTCCCTGCCCCTACAAACAGAGGTAAGATTGACATGTGAAACCAATGTTTCTACAAGCATGGTAAAATGACTGTCAAAATGTAATCTATTGGAACAGAATTAAAGGATAACAGTGTAACAAGATAATTTGCGTCTGTTTAGGTGACAAGCCTTGCCTGCTGTCCCATTGCACATTACGCAGCTGTTGGAACAGCTTCAGGAAAAGTCCTCTTCATTGACTTGAACAGTGAGACGCAGCTTCGCCTGGTGCATGAGGTTTATCTGTACCACAGTGCTGTGGCTCATCTAGTGCAAGTATCCTCTATTATTGCAAGAGCATTGACTTTCAGATGTCTCATGACACATTTGTGCATTAAAACTAAGAGAGAAACTTTTAGTTTTGTGTCAAGAAACTGAATCCAAGATGTTGTTTTACAGTTTTGATCAAGAAGGGCACTACCTTCTCTGCAGTGGATCGGATTTACATCTGTATGTACTTGATGCAAGGCCATCAACAATGTTTTCAGTCATAGGATTCATTGGTAGGAACTTTTTTATGAACACTGAGGCCAAAATTAATGAGCTTTATTACAAAATATCCTGCATGTGATTTTTTTCCAGATGTACCAGACTGCGTTTTGTCACTTTCCACTCAATGCCTCAGCAGTAGTGAGAAAGTGAATGTTCTTGTACTGTGCGCTTCACAAGAGGATGAAAAGAATGATGGTAGCTTGCTGATGGTGTTCTCGCTACCTTTGAAGAACATTGCAGGTAAAAAAAACCCCACATTGGTTAAATACAAGCTGCAGTAAAATAAAAACAAACAAACAAACAAAATGATCTTGTCTCTTTCACATAAATTCATGGGGCCATAAGACAATAAACAGATTTCAAATAAGGTTAAGCTATGTTCACTATGTGGAATGAGTAAATAAAGTACGAAGCAGATAAATCATGCCAACACCAGCTGATTAATCATCTCATTAGAAATGTGTGGGGGTGATTGATCAAATCTTGAAGGAAACTGTCTCTGCCCTTTGCTGTCTTTGTGTAAAACCTTGAGGGCTGGTCTCGGTTTTAAAAAAAACCAACTACCTAACAGATTGATCACCATGACTTGCTGATTTCAAAAACACCCTTGTTTTTGAGCCAGTTAAACCACTCAGTGACACAGCAAGTTTAAGCTTAGTACCAGAGCAATGACTCGCAATAAATATGGTTCAGAATAAATGAACATGGCTTATCTTTATTACTAAAGCTGATAAATCTGATGTGCTTCTGCTGACCTTTAGGTCCTGATTGTGTGGACCGCAATGGTTGTCTGTACATTGTTGAAGTGTTCAGATACATAGTGCCAATTCCACTGACTTCCTGTGCTCTTGGGGTCAATGAGGTCTTTGCTTATTGCCACAGACAAAAAACCCTTCAGCGATTTCAGCTACCCAAGGTTTGATCCCAAATTATGTTTTCCTGGTTTCTTTGTCCTCATACATCCTAAAGTTAGGCATGACTCCTTACACTAATTGGAATTAAACTATTTTCTTGACCCTTTTTTGTGAACTCAGGGCACAGGTGGTCTCTCCAGCCAACAGGTGGTCCAGCTGAACCTAAAGGAAGAAGTGAAAGGTCACCTGCTCGGCCCTGTCTCTCTCCTTCTGTCTCCTGACTGCATGTGGCTAGCCTCCATAGGACGAGATGGCTCACTACGTATTAGATCAACTTCCTCTGTTGTAAGTGGTAATTTTGTTTGTATTTTATGTCATCATCTACAGTTCATAAATTATTCATACCTCTTGACTTGTTCACATTTTGCTGTGCTACAGTCAATATATCTTGTTGCAATTTTATTTGTTAGGCCACCACAAAGTGATGCAAAATTGTGAAGCATAAGGGAAATGATACATGGGTTTTAAATTTTCTTTACAAATTAAAGTCTAAAAGTCTGGTATGCATTTGTATTCAGCCCCCCTAACTCTGATACACCCTGAATCACAATCAGTGCAACCAACTGCCTTTAGAAGTTCAAAATTAGTCAGTAGAGTCCAACTGTGTGTAATTTAATCTCAGAATAAATACAGCTGTTCTGTAAAGGCCTTAGAGGTTTGTTAGAAAACAAATGGCATCATGAACGTGAAGGAACTCACCACAGATCAGGGATAGAATTCTGGAGAAAGTGGTTTAGTTATGAAATCCCGATCTTTGAAAATCTCACAGACCTGTTTTGTTCAATCCATAATCCAAAAATAAACAAAGTATGCACATTTGCAAACCTGCCAAGACAAAGCTATCCTCCCAAACTGACCAAGCAAGAAGAAGTATTATTAAGAGAAGTGATAAATAGCCTTGAAAGAGCTGCATAGATCACAGCTTAGATGGACTCTACAAATCTGGTCTTTGTGGAAAGTGCAAAAAATAAAAAAAACCATTGTTGAAAGAATCCATATAAAGTACCCTTTTGAAGTTTGCCACAGGCCAAGTATTGGACACAACAAACATGTAGAAGAACATTGACTTGTAAGACGAAACCAAAGCTGACTTTTGGCCTACATGCACAAGACTGTGTGATGGAAAACATTGCCTATAATCTTCCACAAATCAATCCCATGGTGACACAGGTGGTGCCACAGTGGTGGCAGCATTATGCTGTGGGGATTCCGAAGAGACAATGAAGCTATTTACAGTTGCTGGGAAGATTAATGGAGCTTATGAAGGAAACCTGTTAGAGGCTGCCAGAGACTTGAGGCTAGTTTCGAGTTAAAAACTTGAATCCAGCTGAGAATCTATGACACTGCTGAAAATTGATGTTTACAGACACTCTCAATCATGTCTGACTGAGCTAGTCCTATATACATTTCAGTCTCTAGTTATGCAAAGGTGGTGAAGGGATACCCTTAAAAGCTTGAAGAAAAATATAATTCTAAGATGTTTCGACATAGGGAGGCTGAACACAAATCCACATCACGTTCATATTTTTAGTTGTAGAAAAATTAAGACTTTGACTTCACATCAAAGTATTATTTTGTGCAAGGCTATTAAATAAACTTTTAATGTCAATATATTTACAATAATCTGTAATCACATTGTTTTTGGGGGGCTTAAATGTTATAAAACATTATAAAGTTAATTATAAAGTTATTACTATTGCAAAGTACCACAGGTATATTATATAACACTGCTGATGTGCCTGTAGGAGGACTACTGTGAGCTGTGGTGTCATTCATGCTGCCTCGGTGGAATTCGGACGGTGTCCTTCTCTCAAGATGGTCAAACACTCGTCACTACTGGCTTTAAAGATGGCTCTCTCCTCTGCATTAACTTCAGGTAAAGCGTCACCCAGTTCACATATTCACTTTGAGTACAACTTTGAACAGGAGAGGGAGCCCTTGCTTGCGTGAGTATGTCACACCTGCAGTTTGATGTAGCTTTTAATAAACTGTGCTTTTTCCATCTGTGGTGTGGAACAGCAGTAAATAAAAATGACTTAAGGTTCAGTGGGTGGTATTCTGAGGTTATAAAGAAATTATGAGCCTAAGCTGTAGAAAAACAAAGACTTACTGTAGTAAAAGTCACATTCTAGCTCTGAAAACATCCCACTCACATTCCACATCTCCCTGCTCTGTCCACTCCCACACACATTAGTTTCAGATATCAAAACGTTGTCACCATAAGTTCTGTTTTTAATATTTTAGTGATATTTTAGGTTTTTGTTTTTATGGTCCTCTTGTTGGTTCACCAAGCTTCTGATTTTCTGTAACATTTGAATTTGAAAACATGCTTTTTAATGTTTGTTTATTTTTTTTTCCCATACAAGAAAAACCTCTCTGTGAACATGATACAAATATAACTAAGTTAAAATGATGCATGTTTTATGAATTTAATAACTACTAAATCATTCATGAAAATGTTTTCAATAAAATTTGGATTTCATTATTTTTAAAAAATATTTTATCATACTAATTATGTAATAAGGTATTAATAAATTATACTGTGTGCTGTGACATTGTGTCCCGGCTGTCCCACTGTAACCAATAGGAAAATTCAATTGCCTAAGCACCGTTTGACCAAAAGAGGCCATCGCTGAGATGATTTTTGGCAAAATATTACTGAAATAAACTAATTTACATGAAAATGTAAACATTTGCACAGAAACATGAAGATAGAACCCCAAATAACCTATCGAGACAGTTTATCAGCAAAAAAAAGTTGATTTGTGGGTTAGTTACACCCTAAACTGTTGTTTTATTGACAATTAATTGCTCTACCACGCTACAATAAAGAAAATTAAATAAGTATCATGTGAACTCATGTCTGAGCTGAATGAAAATTAAACTAATGTGATAATGTTGCATTACTGAAACTACATTAATATACTAATTTGCTTATTTATTTTCCAAACCTTCATACAGAGCTGTAGATGCATATGATAAAAAGGGTAAGAGGTTTTCCCAGTACCGCCAGGCCATGTCCATGGAGACTGCATTCAATTCTGAAAACCCCATCCTGATTACGTTGCCTGAGTGGGACCAGGAGACTCCTGTTAGCTGCAAGAAAACAGAGGAAACTGAGGTAGAACTATTGTTATAATGAGCTTTACTGTGTTATAGTCCTTTTTTCCTTCAAAGTATAATTTAGTATTAAGTTCATCTTTAATTTCAATTCTACATAGTAGTATTTAGTATAATACTCTAGCTTTATCAGTTATTTTTTCTGCACTACTAATAATAATATGTAATGTGCCTAATCATATTAAAATATTTATAACCAAATTTACTTCTAATGTATTATTTATACTGTACAGGTCAGCTCTGCAACATCGATTGATGTGACAGAGCAAGATGAGAGTTACCTTCCCATTGCTTCAAGCCCCACGTGGTTTGAAAGCAGACAAGAAGAAGTGAGTGACAAGCTATTATCTTTGTGGTTATGGAAGGGTTGTAGATAATGTTAGAATATGTTTCGATGTTTATCTTGTTTCATAATATTCCAGGTGGTGGGTTACGAAAGGACCCTGCTCCACCTGACTGTGAAAGTAACTTCAGAAAGAGCAGTTAATGTTGGCACTGAGTTGTATGTTGCAGCTGTTTGATTTATCATTGCTTACAGAGGGGGAGGAACAAGTAATTACAGCGGCATTAAGCAGATGTTTGCAGATGTTTGCACCTATGGGCACCTTTCCACATGAGAAAGGCTTGGCATAAAGATAAACTGATAATAAACATGTGGGAGGTCTCTCCAACACCACATGTGGGAAAGGTGGAAGAGAAAGCTCTTTCTTGCTTTATTTGCAGAACAGTTTTACATTCATGTTTACCTTTATATTTAAACAGATTGTGAAGGAAGACAACAAACAGTATACAGAAACAAAGAAAAACCTGAGAGAAACCATCAAAGAGTTGCGTGAGACTGTAAGTGGGCTTTTTATTATTTGTTTGGAATTACAGTTTGTACCCACACTTCAAGAAATACTCAACAGGAAAAAAAATAATGCAGACAAATATATAAAACTGTCAGTATTCCTTAAAAAAACAACTTTCAGATTAAAGAAAGACTTCCCAATGATTATATCACACTCATTTTGCTAATCATATACGCTTCCATAACGGTTGACAAACAACAGCAACAA
Organism: Anableps anableps; assembly: GCA_014839685.1. Lineage (NCBI taxonomy): Eukaryota > Metazoa > Chordata > Actinopteri > Cyprinodontiformes > Anablepidae > Anableps > Anableps anableps. The sequence goes on from CM026076.1 coordinate 21,635,106, forward strand.
ACGCTAAAGCAGTCAATACATGTGTAGATCAATCTAATTTAAATTAAAAAACATTTTCATGAGCAAATATAAAAGGCAACAACTACTTTCCACTCAAGTCTTTTTACTCATTACCATTTAACTTCATAATTGATATTAAAATATTGATGTTACCTTTTAAGGGATTCTTGGTCAAGCTCCTGACCAAATCTCTGACCTGTTAAAGGCTTTTAAACCAGCTCCTCACCTTTGACTCTGAGCTAACTAGAGACCACTGTTGGTTTGTCAGATCTGTTTTAAAATCTGCGTAGAGCTGTCCTCTCAAGCAGTCACACGTCGACTGTGGAATGCACTTTGTCTTTAAGCTGTACTCTTCACTGCTGTTAAAAAAAAAAACACAGCTAAAGACTGTTTATTTAGATATGCTTTTAGTTAACTTTATTTTTTACATTTTTCGCTTAGTTTTATCCATCTATTATTATTAACCACTTTATGATGTTTGCCATTGAAATATGCCTTATAAAAAACTTTACATATTTACAAGGCTAACAGGGATGCACCAATCAGGCTTTTTCTGCCTTTTGCCAATTTTCACTTTTCTTTATGGTTTAAACTGCAGTTTCCTATTCAGGGTGATTTTTTTTTTTTTTTTTTTTTTTTTTTTTTTTTTTTTTTTTACTTTATTCTCATGACTATACCACTAAATGAGCTGCAGGTTATTTGATAGAAGTTGTAGTTTTATATTCAATAGCCTATTGATGCCTCCAACAGAGAATTACAAGATTATCTAAATCATTTCATCAAAGCATGTCCCAAACCTTTATCTGATTTTTATTCAGTTCAGTAAAGTGCATCTAAGTAAATGATGTTGGTTTATGTGATAACAAACCAAAAATGACATTCACAGACATTTAATGAAAAGGGAAAAATATGCCAGATTTTCCTGTATCTGACCTGCCAACGAATGCTCAGATCAAGTGAAAACTGGCAGATTCTGAACTGAACTCTGAACTCTGAACCGATGTAATGGTGTATCTCTACTGACTGCTTTTTAATTGATCACACAATCTCCATTTGAACTGAATTCTTCTCTAAGACATGTGAAAAATGTGGGTTTTTTTTATTGGTGCTCAGATTCAGAAAATGCTCCGTGAGAATGAAAGCCTCCCAGAAGAGCAGTTTAACTTAAATGTGGAGGAGCAGAAGAGACTGGACACCATGGTGGAGCAGGAAGCTGAGAGGGTATTGCAAGCTTAAGTCAACATTAGTGCCATCGATCTTGAATTATCCCTTAAAATGACCTTTAATGTTGCTCCATTTCACAGGTGAGGGCTGAAATTGAGCAGGAGATTATAGAGAAGTGTTACCTCCGAGATGTCATGAAGAGAGAACGCTGGGATTCTATGATGATCAAACCCCGGACCATCAGGGTAAGGTGGCTCAGAAGCGAGCTATAAATAAATAAGACATTTCTTTTTTAGATTAGTTAGCTCTGAAATATGTGTTGCTGTCACTTACAGGCGTTCCACTCGGAAATGGCTGTGAAGAACTATCCCCTCAAAGAGCGAACAGAGAAGGAGTTGGAGGAGATTCGCAGGGTTCACAATATGAGGAAGATTGAAAAGGCTGCATGCAAAGTAAATAAAACTGAGGTTTAGATTCTGATTGACGAAGCAAAGTTATGCACATGTGATGAGTTAAAAGTAATTAGATCCATGTTTACTGTTGTGGGTGTGAAGCTGGAATGCAGCAATGTGATGTTTTCTGAAAGCACTTGTAGGGAAACTTCAATTTTTTTTTTTTTATCTTTATTTCATTCTGGAAATCTTTTTTAGGACAAAACCATTTAACTCTAAACAAGTTTACCTTGTAAAAAACTATTGGTTGTTTTAAATCACAGTCCTTCCTCTGAACTTTCCCCGCTGCAGCCTTTATGAAATACTTGAACACATGCCAGTCCAGTGCTGTTGAAATGTTTTTAGATTTATAGCTGTGTGGCTGAAAGCAAGCTGCTGCAATAATTTTCTCAACTGCTATATTCTTTGGATATAGTTTATAATCTTCTGGCCACAGATTCAGCGCTCATGTTTTGCTCCACCATTTGTTGTCCCCGCAACTTCAACCTGCAGCTGAGAGACCTGAAGAAAAATAGCAGCGAACAGGAGGAAGAGCAGGACGAGGAAGGCCATGAGGCAGAGAATACTGCCCTGAATGGAAGCATCTCGGCTCAGTTAGGATATACCAGTCCTTGCATCTACAACCAGTTCAGCCTGCAAACTGTCGAACAGAGGATCAACCAGATAATATTGTTTCAGGTGGGAACCTGTCGAATCCCTGCAAAAGGCTGATTATTATTATTATCATTCAGATTCTGAAGTGCTTTCCAAAACCAGTGCTAAAAACACATACTCTCAGCAAAAAGGACTCCTATTCACTTACAGGTGATACAGATATTTAATTTAGCTGTTTAAAAAGACAGTCTTTTTTTTCTGTCTGGCAACAATTCACACTACTTTTTAACTGTTTTAAGTCCATTAGGGTAACCAAACTTATTTACTTATGCTTAGGGACAGAATACCGAGTTTTTTAGCTTTCCATACATTTCTTTGTATTTGGTAGAACTGCCTTTTAAACTGTGTGACTTCAGCCAGATTGTTTGGGTATCCTACCTCAATATATTTGGCTCATTCCTGTAGACAGAACTGGTGTAACTAAGTGTGGTTTATAAGCCTTATTGTTCAGGCACACCTTTCAGCTCCACAAGAATTGGCTTTGTTCTCCAGCCACTTTATAAGTAGTTGGGTGGTATGCTTGGGTCATTGCCTATTTGGAAGACCAATTTGAACCCAGGATTTAAATTCCTGGCTGGTGTCTTTTTTTTTCTTTATTATGTCACATAGTATTATTTCATCATGATGCTCTATCTATTTTGTGAAATGCACCAGTCACTCCTTTAACACAAATCCACACGAGATGTTGCCACCCCTGTTTTTCACTGCTGTGATGTTGTTCACAGGTTTCCAGGCTTTTTGCTTTTTCACACACATCACAGGACAGGTTTCCTAAAAATTACATCTTGCATTTGAAAAAAATGCAGTCTGCCTTTTTATGTGGCTTGTGAAGTAATGGCTTCCTCCACTCTGAGTGGCTTTGTAGTCCATGTTGGTTAAGGATTTGTTTACCAGCGTCACCCAGCATCTTCACATGGTGTTTTTCTTTTGTTCTGTGGTTAATATATATTTTTTTTCAAAACATGTTGATCTCTGGAAAAGAAGAACCCACCTCCTTCCTGAACTGTATGATTGGACAGTCACTTGTTATTCATACAGAATATTTAAATATCTGGTTTCAACAATAAGCCAGGGGTGCAGATTCAGTTTGTTATTGTTATTGTCCCCCTCCTAGTTATTAAGAAATTCTTTCTGTCACCTCTGAATGCAGGATTTGATTTATAGTATCAAGATGGCTTTCAACTCAGACTTCGAAGCCTTGCTCAAGCGGAAACTACAAGAGCTCAAACGTCTGCAGGACAGGAACAAAAACATCAGAGAGGTCATGCAGAAGCTGAACGTAAAGCAGACACTTTGGGAACCCAGCCTGACCGACAACGAGTGGCCAGAGAGGGTGCTCATCGTGGACGACTCTGAGGTCACTGTCCTCATGAAATGTCCTAGCAGTGGTTCATGTAAAGTTCAACCAAGCATGAATGAATGTGGAAATGCTCTGTGGTTTGTTTGTTTGTTCTTGTGCTGAGATGTGAGCTAGTATGTAATTATCATCATGAGATATTGCCTTTGTCCCACTTTAGATTAAAGCAGAGAAATACCTCACCCCAGAGCAAAGAGAACAGGAGGAGAGGGAGAGGCTGGAGAAGGAGAGCCGCCTGACTGCACAAGTATGCTGTCATGATGAACATTTCAGTTTTTTTTTTTTTTTTTTTTTACTAATTCTCTGCCATTATTTATGAATTGCTCACTTTTATCCACATTGTTCAAATTAGCAGTTTCAGGTGACAGCTGTCTCTGTGCGATTTCAAAATCTAAAAAGTATGGAAAATGTAATGATTAAAAGGTCAGTTAAGCCCTGCTTATGGATGTTTGTTCTTCTGTTGCAGAGTGATGACAGCAGAGAAAGAGCTCTGGATGACATGATGGAGGGAGTCCTTGAAGTGAAAAAAATTGACATTTTAAAAGTGGTAAAAATATAAATATTCTGTTCATATAATGACATTTAAACTGAATGATAAATCAATCTAAATCATATCCTGTCAGATAACATGTGCTTTTTTTCCCCATTATGTAACGTCTTCACTGGTTTGATCAGTTAATTTAGAAAACATTGGAGAATTAATTGAATGTTTAATAGAGATGCACTTACAATGGTTAAGAGTTTGACCATCAAACTGTCACTGAACATTTGAGGAAAATATGTAAATCTTATTTATTCGTTTATTTTTTTTTACCGTTTCTTTAAATTTCTTAAACTTTAAAACAAAACATCTCATTGTGGGTATAAACATAGCATTTAGATTGAAACTGACTGAAATATATGTTGAACAACCAAGAGGCAAACCTGCATTAATATCTTTAACTTTAAACATGTCAAGTTTCTCTGCAGCAGCAGTGAAGAACCACATTCTAAACAACATCCTTCTAATTATTTTGCAAAAAACTGTTCAATTGTTTTAAAAGTTTTTACCCAAATTGTTTCTTTTAGGCAGTGTCAGCAGAATCAGACCAAACAGCATGAGTACCCCATAGTTTCTTTTGATTTTACTCCACAGGAAATACCTCCTCCTGAGTTTGTTGTTACCAAAGCTGACATTCAGTGGAGCGAAGAGGAGAAAAAAACCTACAAAGAATATGAAAAGAATGTGAAAGATCTCAATGAGGAAAAGGAGAAATATAAACGGGTAATAAAAAAAATGTGCATATAGCTCTGTTTATGCTTTTTAATATTTTATTACCATCATTTTAGTCAAGGTTAGTGTTAAGCATTTGTAAACTCTGGTTTTGCAGGGATTGGAAATTGAGATAAAGAAGCTGCAGGAATCCATCAAAGATGCAACAGAAAAGTTTGACGAATCCCTCACAAAGTTGTTTGAAAAAAAATTAACAAGCACGCTTGCTATATATCAGGTAATGTACTTTGCCTTGCAAAAGTACTGCTACACCTTAAACTTTTTCACATTTTCTCACCATTGCAACCACAAGCATCAGTGCATTTGATCCAAATGTTATGTGTTATGTCCAATGCCAGGTGGTGCATTACTTTAATGTGGAAGTGGAACATGGTTATTTAACCTTTTACGATTGAAATCTGAAAAGTGTGGCGTGCTTATGTATTAAACCTTTTAAGCAAAATCCAGTGCAACCAACTGCTTTAAAAACTCAGCTAAATCGTAAATATTCCTCGAGTGATGTACGTGCACATGATATAAAGTGTTCAGTCTTGTTCTAATTTGTTTCATATTATTTTGGGCGTGTTTAACAGGAAGAGCTGAAGATCACCTACCTTGCTGATTCAGTGCACACAGTTGACGAGATGAACAATCAAGAGCAGGACCTCAAGCTCAAACTTGAACAACTGTTGGCGAACAAGGTTGAAAATTTTGGACATACTAATGCTGCAGGAATTTGTTATTTGCCCTCGCTAGATTCAATTTGTGGAAATTGGCGTGTGTTCCAGTACAACGCCTTACCATCTTAAAACATAATTTGACAAAGTGATGTGAAGCAACAGGTACATGTCAGGCTGACAAGTCAGACTTGTAACCTTTTTAGGAACTTACTTTTTTCTCACAGATGAAAACAGAGAAAGACTTGATGAGATATGAAGATGAGGTGGAACAGTTTCAGTACTTGTATGAGAACGTTGTAGCTGACGACAAAGTAAGCACACTGATAAAATACTCAAAAAAACATGACTTGTGTAAGGGATAAACATGATTTTATTTCATCGTCCAAAGCTGCTCGACAATGAATTCAGGAAGGGGTTTGCTGATCAACCAAAGCACGTGACGGATCAACTTTACAAACTGTTCAAACGTAGACCCAGGTTTGTGACCATCTCCATGCAACAGTTGTCTAATGCAGGTTGTCTTTAAAGCTCAGATTGTCACGACTGTTTCCAGGGTTCAAAGGTTGAGGGCCCAGACTGAACACGCCTCCAACTTGTTTAAGCAGCATGGTCCGAATAGCTTCCAGGCTCCTGATGGACTCAGCCAAATGCTCACAGCCATGGCAGAGATGGATGCTCCAGAAAACATGCCAAAAGGACTGAGCCCGTTCATCTGGGAGAAATTTTGTGTTGTCCGCAAAGCAAAAGTCGAGAGTGAACATAGGGTAATTCTAAGAGGTTTAAAAATTAGAAAAGCAAACAGAAACATGTATCAGTCATCTATGTGCATTCATTTTACATTTCAGGGATGCATTTAGGTATCTGTATTTTCTTCCCTGATAGTATGTTTAGCTCTTTGCTTACTCTTTTACAGATGAAAATGAAAGCTTTGAATCTTGCTGAAATGCAGGCATTCCTCCATAGAAGGAGCGATGAAGATAATGCTTGCCTAGAAGAAATCGAGCTGCATTTTGAAGCACTCCAGAGGTAGGACTCTAACTTCTGACTGGACAACCTATTTTAATTAGGTAAAACAATAAAAAATACTCCAACTATTTTTTAAGTGTCCGGTCATAGCCACTTATGCAAACACTATGGTGGGTCTGGTTACCTTGCAGTGTCAGTGGCGATTTGCTCTGCAGTATAGAAAGGGGAAAATGAGTTATTCCTGTTGTACAAATAGCAGTACTGAAATACTGGTTCAGGCAGGTTTTTGGACAACTCTTGAGACTTATTGAAACACAAAGACTGCAAAGGACAGAGAAGAAAAAACCATGTAGAACCAAATAGATAACAACAACCACAACAGAAAAATGGGGGAAAAAAAATAACAGGACACAAAGAATCAACAATCTGGAATTGCATTCATTTCCTGTTAAGTATTTAGTCAAAATACTTGAAATGCTCAAAATGCATAAAGACAGGAAATGACAGAAAGGTTGTTGATGATGCTATTGTGGTTTCTGGTCTCTCGTTTCTGCAGCTTGAGGAGCAAGAGGAACCAGCATCTCATGAACACTACGGTCCAGGTTGTACTGCCACAGGGACAAGTGGAGACGTCCACTGCAGACTGGACAGCTGAAACAGCTGAGACTGACTTCATCGTTCTCCACAAAAGCGTGATAGACAACCTCAAAGACAACATTAGGGTCTGTCTTTACCTCCAAACACCTTTATGATACATTTTCATATAAAAAAGGGGGAAAGAAACATTTTTTGTTTTAAAACGCAACACTACAATTTTCATTTTGCCAAGAAACACCAAAATTACACCACACGTCATGGTCATAATGACTGTTTATCAAATTATTATTGTCTGTATTATCAGAGGCTTGCAGAGCAGAACATAGCCTCCATGGAGGCACGCAGAGAAGTCCGTAAGGACATAATCCAGCTGGAGTGGGAGCACCGGGTGATGAACAAGAAGATAGAGGACTTAAATGACAAGAAGAAAGACATGAAGATGCTTCGACTCTCAAAGGAGGATATGAAAGTAATCTAGTTTGTAATCATAACTCTGCTTCTGAATTTCAGGAGAACTATGATTTGCTCTCTGACGATTACTGGAATTTTTCTGACGTGTTATATAATTAACATATAATTGTCAGAGGTTTTCAGAAGATTCAGTATCAGGTCTAAATATTAATATAAATGAAAAAAGTCTGTGTATGGGGCAAAACGTTAATCCAGTGTGCATGTCTGGCCAAATTCCTCCCTGTGTTATTGAGGCAGGTATTTTGGTTTTGGCACAGTGAGATATTTTGCAAGCAGAAAATTGTTACCATCTCCCAGCACAGATGGATTGTCTTTTATAGAAAACTCACACCCTCTTCCAGCAGCCTCCCCACCCTTTTTGTTCTTTTCAGCATTTAAACCTCTTATCCAAGAAGTTGCGTCTGGACAGAGGCTTTTGCTGTATTTTCTTTTTGTCACTCTGATTTCTTTCCATTTAGTTAGATCCTCAAATTTTAAGCAAGAAATTCTTGACATGTCTTTTTTGATAAGAATTTAAACCAGGAAAATGTAGTTTAATTAAATTCAGGCCAAACCACTAACAGGATAATAGTTTTCTCTAGAATAGTCTGTTTACCCTTACTGTGCTGTAAAACAATAGATTTTACTTGACGTTTTAAACCTGGTTTCGTTTTTGAAAAACAGATCAACTAACTTATCCGTTATACTTTTAACAAAGCATTGCATATGAGTTTCCTGGTTTTAATGCCAGCTTCTTTTGGCAGTGGCAGTAGGTTCATGTAGCTCTGCTGCGGTTAGCTTCCTGACATTGTTAAAGCCCATAAAACCAAGGAAGAAAGCTGTGAATATAAATAAATCCATTCTTGTGATTTAAAAATATTTCCTGATACAGGGTTTGGGACATTGGTTGGGAGAATTTTTCAATCAAAGACACCGTTTGTAGTTCATTTATACACTTTAACCGTCCCTTTTTTTCCAGTGTCTCGGCAAGAAGGATCAGAACGCTTACATGTTGGAGAAAATTATTATGTTGGAGAAAAGTATTGCTTTTATGAAACAGGTAACACAACTTGAAAATGATTTAACTCAACTTTTAAAGTTTTAATCTCAAAAGCCAGCAACATCTAGTGTTCTTATCTGTGAAATAACGCATGTCATGACCAATTTCAGACCCATAAGAGGAGCATTCATCAGCGAATGAAAAAGTTGAAACGGATAAACAAAAAGATGGCAAAGATAGAACAGAGCACTGCTGATTTTGAGAAGGAGCTTCCTTACTTGCAGGTTACTGTGTCAGAGCTGAGACACATCTACGAAGCTGCAGGTAATAAAAAAAAAAAAAAAAAAAACAAACAAAAAAAAAAACAGATCTACAGGTCCATCTCAATAATTTAGAATCTTTTCGAATCATCGAAAAGTTAATTAATTTCAGGATTTCGATTAAAAAAGTCAAACTAATTATATGGATTCATTACACACAGTGACAGATCTCAAGCCTTTATTTCTGTTAAGTTAGAAGATTATGACTTAAAGCTAATGAATACACATATATCAGGTTCCCAGAAAATGTAAATATTGTGTACCATTTAAAGAAAGGAGAGATTTTAATACAGAAACGTCTGCCGACAGAAGTATGACCACTTGCTGCACAGCATTTGCAGCAAGTGGTCAATACTTTCTGCATTAATGCAGTGCGACATGGAGGCAATCAGCCTGTGGCTCTGCTGAGGTGTTAAGGAAGTTCAGGTTGTTTTAGTAGATTGAATTGTTCTTGGCAGAGTTGGGAAAAAAAAGGGGGAGCAAATACCAAATTCTCACCAACTGTAGAACCTTCGTACTGGACATGCAAGAAACTTAGATTCTGTGCCTCTCCACTTTTCCTCCACACTTTGAGACCATTTCCAAATGAAAGGCAACATTTACTTTCATCTGAAAAGAGGACTTTGGACCTTAAAGTACAGTCCAGTCCTCTTTCTTCTTTGTCCACATGAAATGGTTCTCATCACTTTGATTCAAGATTGGCACAGCACAAGGAATGTGACAGCTGGAGCTCATGTACCAGAAACCTGTGTGTGTGACTTGACCTCTCAGTCTTATCAGTTTTTATCTTCGACACAACTTTCCAGCCAGTATTTTTAACCATGATCTTTTGCCTTGCCATAGTTGGGGTGGGTGTCAAAGTTGCTGGACAAATGTCAGGTCAGAAGTCTTACCTATGACTGTGTAGTTCCTAACTTTGCCATATTAGGACATATCTGTATTAAAAGTATGTTTTTATTGGTCTTATGTAACCTTGGAATTTCCTGAATTTTTGGTTTTCATTAGCTATAAACCATAATCATCAATTAATCAAGTTAGCAAAAATAAATGCTTGAAACGTATAAATCTGTGTGTAAGGAATCTATAAAATATGTAAATTTTAGTTTTTGAACCAAGTTAGTGAAATCAATAGATTTTTCATGATATGCTAACTTACCGAGATGACCTGTAATTATTTACTCTGCAAAAGGTAGTTTCTTCCTATTTCAGCTTTTAATTAAGGCTCTTTTGGTGTTTTAGATACAGAGGAGAATGAGGCAAAGGAAAGAGAAGAGCGCTATCAGGAGATCATTCATAGGCGCGACCTGGCGGACCTTGCCAGGGCTCAGTCAGAGGAACTGGACATCCTCTGGAACGAAGTTGAGCGTCTGGAAAGGAGGAATTTTCCCTCACTTGATCAGATGAAATACAACTAATGAACAACAAATTTATTTATACATTTCGTTGCTAATTAACAGAATATTTGATGTATTTCTGCTGTGAACATGAACAAACACTAAAAATAAGATGAATTGTGTTAACTCCTTTGTGGTGTCCTTGTTGGACTTCAGATACTTCTTCTGGTATTATGTAGCGAAGTCCCCCTCTGCACGATCAAAGCACAGAATGCTGTCATCCAGACCGAAGAGGTCAATGAGCTCCGAAAGGTCAGCCTTTCTTCCCTCTGTGGGGAACTCTGACTGGAGTTCGTACAGAGCAGCCTGAGCACAACTCCGCCACTTGTCAATCAACGTTTGGAGCTGTGTCAAATCATTCTGAGGAGAAGGACACACACATCATACATTGCCTTTATCAATCAAAAGTAATCACAAATAAAACTGGTTAAAGATATTTGATTATTTAACTGATACCTTGCTTCTGTACATTTTCACCATCTTGAGTCGGCGCAGAGTCTCCGTTTTCTCCTTCACCTCCTTCCTCAGCTGCAGTGCTAAATCTTCTGAGGAGACGTGCGATGCTTGAGGAGCAAGTGCAGGCAACTTCTCACTTCCCAGCTTCACGCGAGTCCTGTTTGCATCCACCCTGTGGACAATGGCAGCCCCCTGGGAGTCTGCTGAAACTTGCTGGCCATCCTCCTCTTCCTCCTCGTTGTCAACACAAAGGCGTTTGGCCACAGAGAGGGGTGAGATGAAGGAGCGCCGTGTTCTCTTCAGCCTCTCCCTTAGGGAGGCACTCAGTCCAGAATGATGCTGAGGAGTGGCAGTGGGAATCACATCAAACAATCCAGGTAAATGATAATTGATGTGCAAGCATGTGTAAAAGCAAGTACAGGGTTTGTATACACATACTTTTATGTCGAAATGTCACACTTCTAGATTTATTTTCCACAGATTTGGAGGTATGGGACAAATGGAAGCATAGATGAACAAACAGATGGGGGAAGGTATAAATTAATGTATCCATAGAAGGATGGGTCGTTAATGGAAACATGGACACATAGATAGATAGATCTGAAACAAAATGCATTCTTGTTTTCCATACTTATCCAGGCCTGAAAAACACACCTATAATTAAATCTTTACTTTTTCAGACTTTAAGAGACTGAAACCGTTTGTGGTTTCCAGGTTGCGTCACGGGCTGGATTTTAGGCAACAGTGATGCACTTCATACAAGTCGGCAATACTCACCTTCTCTTCTTTAAACTCAGAGGGGCTTGACTCGACTGAATAACAAGGTGGTTGTTTGGCTGCTTTAGGTGTGATCTCCATCGGTCAAAATCACTTTGATTCATGTAAAAACCGTCGCCGATGCGGTAACACAAATCAGCTGCGCCTGCAACGTTAAGTTAGCGAGTAAAAGCTTTTGTCAAAAGTCCTAATATAAACAACGGAATAATACTTTCTTCTAAACACCCGCCGAAGACAACTCTGTTTTTCCGTATTTTTGTGGCGTACTGCCTTTAACGTGGGTGATTGGATAGAATTTGATTACGCTCAGCCGAACAGCATCTTGGGAGTTGTATTTTACTTTAACAATCATTGAAGCGTCTTGGAAATTCCATCTTTTAGCGGTTATTCTTAGATATTTGTTGTATTTACATGTCTTAATCATTTCTAAATTGAATTGAGAGAAGTTACTGCTGCTTTTCTGTTATTTGTTACCGTCCAGAAGGCAAAATAGCCTAAATGAGAAATTGCCAAATATGAGTTTTAGGGCTTTTTAGCCACTAAAATCTGTTTCCTTTAAGATTCAGACAGATCTTAGACCAAATCCACGCAACATGATTATTAGATCTTAGTCGTGTTCAGCTCTCCTTTTATCCTTTTTTTTTTTTTTTTGCACTGGTGCCACTTGTCCAATATTTAGGTCTTGTCGATTTTTTTCGTGCCTCCTTTACCACTAAGATGTTCAACAGTATAAAACATTTAAGAAAAAATGTTATTAACTGGAAAGTTGTTCTGCTCTGTCACTTTAAAAACATACAAGGTACAAAAAACAAACAAACAAACAAACAACAACAAAAAAAAACGTAAAAGACTAAATTTGATCAACCTCAACTAGAGATTTTGCCTCTGGAAAGGTACTTAGATATGAATATTTATATTGACTATATTCTGTACATAAACAAAAATTATGTGATGAAGTGGCACTATAAATAAATTTAATTAGTTTGAAAGTTGAAAAGTTGATAAAAATTGAAATTTTTCACTATTGTAAAAGCACCCAAATTAGATTTGTGGGATTTGCATAAAATAGATGATTATTATTAGTAAAAGCTTTCAGACAAACAAATAATGCATGTGGTTTCTTCACTGCAGCTCCATTAAAATTAGAATCGTTACAGAATGCCTCAGTAGATCACTGTTTTGTTTAAATATGAGGTCAGTGTTAAACAGACCTGTTCTTGAGGGATAAACAGAGGAACTCTGGCAGCTAAGCCAAGCCAAAAGTGATTTATCTGGGCTTGCAGACATGCCTGGTCCATGTTGACCTTGTTGCTGGGGATGAGTCACTTTGTGATTCACCTCTTCTCATTTGCTGATTCATGTCCTTTAAGAGACTTATTTATAAACTGCTAAAAGTAATTCAGAAGTCTTTTCACACTTGCACATGAAACTCTGTCTGTTGCCATGAGCAGTATAATAATGTTAAATAAGAGGCTGCCTGAACATGATTGTCAGTATTTGGAAATGTGATATTACACACCCTGAGGAAATGGGGTTTTTTTTTTTTTTTTTTTTTTTTTTTTTTACATTTTATATGGATGAATCTTGCAGGGCTGAGGGTTGGAAATAATTACAATGTGTAAGTCAAGGCTCTTGTGTGTGCTTTTTTTTCTATCACGCAGAGCAGATAAAATACTTTGCCTGCTCCCCAGCAAGATACATGAAGCAACTGGTGTGAGTTTATAGAATCTAGAGGCTATGTAAGACCCAGAGCGAGTCAAATCTTTCAACAAACACACAAATGGATACTTATAAGTTAATACGTTTGCACAAGCTATTAACTCTTGTCAATGTTTATACAGCTTAGTGTTCGGGAAACTACCTTTAAGTTGAACAAAATGTTAGAGAATAAAAGATCCAGTTTTCATGGCTCACTTTTCAGTCCTACTCAGTTTTTGTTTTGCTGAAAATCTGTTTTGTGTTTTGAGTTACTTTGATTTCCAGTCAATGTGCTGCATTGTCTGCTTAAGATCTCCCTGTAATTTGATGTGACTCATCTGTTAACACTTTCTTATACAGAAACAGCAAAATTACCTGACGAGGCAGCACCGTCTTAGATGGTGATGTTTTTAGTGTGGCACCTTCAGGAAAACACAGATGTAGTGAGCCAGAAACGTTTTAGGCTATTTGGAGTTTGTTGTAACTGATATTTTTTTCACAGCAGACATGTTGACATGCCACTGATGAAAAAAGGACAGGTGTCATTAATGAAATGAAATAACTAAAAGTTCCTGTCAATGGGGAGCTCCTCCACAAATAGCTTCCTTTGCTTCTCTTGATAGATGGGAAAGGTCTGCCGTTGAAACGAGCTTTAAATTTAGACTAAAGGTAATTTTGAAATAGCTGTTTGACATTCATCCTCATAATTGTTGTGCCATCTGGATAAATACAGACTCTGTTTTTTTTTTTTTTTTTTGATAAAAATTAGTCTGATTTAATGGTTATAGAATAATGTGATCACATTGAGCCATAGATTTAAACTTGCACTTCTTTTACATGTTTTCAGTTCACATAAATAAAGCACAAGTGCTATTTTGTGCTCAAACTGTTTAGATCAGTGTGTAATAGGAAGAGCATTAATATTGTTTAACTTTTAGCAAATCTGTTGGTTGTTTTCACCTCATGCAATCTGTTAAATGTCATAAAAGAGCTTGAAAATGGCACTGTTTGCATAACTTAAGAGCGCTCAAAGGCCTGCCTGACAATAGATCGATATGACAACCCAAAAGTAGCGGAGAACACAGCCACAAGTTCCCGATGAGTGATGGTAACGTTTGAAATGCTAAACTAGGGCATCAGTACATAACACAATGTCCACCCGAGACAAAAGTCATGATAGCAAAGTCTCCAGGTGTAATTTGAGTTCATGAAGTGAACATTATATGGCAGTTTATCTAGTGATGAGGAGGGAGTCAGGAGAACTGCTGTCTAAGAGCAGTAGTTTGGAGAACTAACAGACCGGCATCCTATAGAAGATTTTAAAAGCACTTTGTAGAGAGCCCAATCTACCTATGGTTCCTCTCAACACATGCAACAGTAATTAATGATTCAACATGATCTGAAGGAAACTTTATGGGTTTTTATCTGATACACTTTATGCTCACAAACAACAGCTTCAGTGATCTTGTAGGTCTGGTTTTTTACTTTCTGCTCAAAGTCTCTGTCCTAGCTAGGAAGAACGGTGTTGTTGTGTCCTTTTCTCTCAGGTTTTTGGTGTTCAGTCCCTAAAACCCAATATTCCAATTATTTTTGATCCTAAAGCAAAAGGTGTTTCAATCAATGAAATGGTTTTTCGTGAATGAGGAGACATCCCTCCTCTTCACCTACTTTGTTTCACAGAGCTCATCCACATATCCTGCACAGATGGTTGTTGTTGCAAAGGTAAAAATTCTCAAAGGTATTTTATTATATAGAAAATAATCAATATCCTATGTACAACAACAGTCCATCAGGAGGATCCAAATAAGTCCTTTTCCATATATGGCTTTAAGAGGGATGGCGACAAAGGCTCTTTAGTTCTCAAAAAGTACTTTTAAAGTAACTAATCTACTTTAAAAAAACTAGGAAATAATGTGAAATATAATTTACTTATTTTTCACACTTTTAATATTCACATGTTATATCACTGAAATATGATGGTCAGCCCTTTAAATGTGTTAAATTATATCAGATAGACATGAACATCAAAGACAGTCCTCTGAACTTAGCAACAATATATTTAAGTTTTTCTTGTCAGATAAAGTGACAGTTTTGTCTCGAGACAGATAGAAAACTGTGACTGATAAAGGTCCTCTCTCCAGAATGTGCCTGCTCTTTCTCTGAGCCAAGTATCCAGTGCCCCACTGGAATGTTTTTATTACAGTTGAGTGGTTTAAAAGTTCAGCTCAGAGCAAAGTATAATATCCTGGAAAACCTGGACACAGTCATCATTTCTGTAGATATTTTAAAAGGGCCAAGATTCACATTACCATAAAATGATCTTTTTTTGCTTTTTTGTC
This sequence comes from Anableps anableps, assembly GCA_014839685.1. Lineage (NCBI taxonomy): Eukaryota > Metazoa > Chordata > Actinopteri > Cyprinodontiformes > Anablepidae > Anableps > Anableps anableps. The sequence goes on from CM026076.1 coordinate 21,650,662, forward strand.
AACTGTATAAGACATGCCTTGGGCAATTCAGCAAATCAGCAACAATTTATTTATAACCACAAAAATAAATGACAGGGTAAACATAAATATCAAAATCAGTATGGGTGTCAAGTCCACAATAAAAAATAGAGGCTTTTTGTACCACTTGGGTAACAATGAAGAATGTGACATTATAATGGATTTACCATGTTTAGGTCTTTTGTTGAATCTGTGGAAAATGCTGCTGTCCTGCTCTACAAAAATACTGAAGCCTTATCCTGTAAAGGTCTTTCTCACAGAAAGGAGTGTATCTGAAAAAAGGAGTCACTGCCCTGGCATATCCACTTTTTCCTTTTTTTCCACCATCCTGGAATTTGTTGCTTTCTGCTAAGGATCTGGCATTGTCCAAACTCACACATGGATGTGAGCAGAGCAGCTCCTCTCCATGGGACCATTTGTTTTCAATCATTTGAGCAGATTAGAGTCTTACTGGCTCTGAGTCATGCTTGGTGGGTGGATTTCTTCGCTGGGTGTGGTGGGTGAAGGGAACCTGTGGACGTTTGTGGCTGCCACTGGAGGAATAAGGCATCTAATTTGGTGCCAAATGGCATAAATGTAAATTAGCAGATTGGGAATGTGTATTGTGATTATAGAGTTAAAAACAGCGCTTGTGTCCTCTCATTTGGGAATGCGCATGCAGTTCATGCTGCAGCTTCTGAAGAATATCATAACTGTCACATGAACAGTATCAGACGTCCCTATCAGAGCTGTAAACAGGAAGACGGTTCCTGCAAAATCTACAAAGCGAAAAGCTTGCACTTAAAGTGACAGTGACTTGTGAAAGTATTCACACCCCTTGAACTTACCCACATTTTATTACAGCCACAAACTTCCATGTGGTTTTCTGGAACTTTATGTGACAGAGCAACGCAAAGAATAATAAGAACAAATAATTGTGAAGTGGACGGAAACTGAATTCTCTGCAAAAATAATCTGGAAAGTATGGCATGTATTTGTGTTCAGCGCCCTTTACTGAGAAAGAAAACAACTGCAATTGAATGCCTTCAGAGGTCAGCTGATGAGTAAATGTAATAATAACTTTCTGAGAATTGATGATTGTTTAAAGTCAGCATTTTCTGAGTGTTGTTTTTAAGCTTTGCCTTTATGCAGAGAGAAATTCACTGAAAATAACATCCGAAACTCCCAGAGTCTCAGTTATCACATTAGGTTTCTCACAAGATCCTATGTCATTGAGAGGGGTAGTATGAGCTCGAGAAGAATTATTCAGTTCCCTTTTATCTTATCCAAAAAAAATTAGGTGAAAGCAGAAGGAGTCATTACTTTAAAAAAAAAAAACAAAAAACCCAGTGTGTACAAAATCCTTTTTGGCATTTCTTTGACATTTATCTACAAATTTGTTAGTAAACTTACCACAAAAAGTAAGAAAATGTGTTGTGTGTAAATGTGTAAATCTTATGTTTAGAGAGCTTGTTTATTTCCCTTTAAAAGACTCCACATTTGTAAGGAAAATGCATTTGTGGGTTGAGCTGCAGAGTTGAGAATGAAGGTTACGCCCATGAAAACCTTGCCAAATCCTCTCTGCCAGTACTAAACGGCTTGACTCAGGCACACATTGGTCTGTAATAAATAAAAGTACTTAAAAAAGTGACTGAATTAAGAGATCCTCCTAAAAGTCCTCTAACATACAGCTGTTCTGTGAAGGCATTAGAAGTTTAGTGAACAAACATTAGAGAACTAACAGCATCATGAAGAGCTGGGAACTGAGTAGACATGTCAGAGATAACAGGAAGTAGTTTAAAGCAGGGTTGGGTTATACCACAATATCCAAAGCTTTGATCATTTTGGAGAAGCAATGCAGTGGTGGCATCATGCTGTTGGATGCTTTTCTTTAGTGAGGCCGGGGAAGGTGATCAAAAGTGGTGGAAGGATAGATGCCGCTTCAAAATAAGTCAAGTCAAGTCAAGTTTACTTGTATACTACATTTCAGCAGCAAGGCAGTTCAAAGGGTTTTACAACATCAATCAAGCATACAGCAGAATCATCAAAACATCAAAATCATTTAACAAAATCATCAAAATTATCTAGCAAATACACATGAAAATCATCAAAATCATCGGCAGAAACATTGATCAATGATCAACTTACTTTATTTAACTGATTTACACTCAAACTTCCACCCTTTGGAAAACCAAGCTCATCTTACCTTGGATTTGTTTGCAGATTTATGGTCCAGTCTACTAATCAAAGGCAACTCTAAACAGGTGGGTTTTCAGCCTTGATTTAAAGGAATTTAGTGTTTTGCGGTTTTCTGGAAGTTTGTTCCAGATTAGCGGGGCATAAAAACTGAAGGCTGCTTCTCCATTTTTGGTTCTGGGGATGCAGAGCAGACCAGATCCACAAGACCTGAGTGGTTTGGAAGGTTGATACAACGACAACAGGTCTTTAATGTATTTTGGTGCTAAGCCGTTCAGTGATTTATAAACTAACAGAAGTATTTTAAAGTCTACAGTAGTACTTAAAGCACTTATAGTACTTAAATAGTGTGTCATTCTGAAGGAAAACCTGTTGGAGGCTGCAAAAGATGGAGGTTCACCTTCCAACAAGACAACTGCCCCAGATGTTTAACCAGAGCTCCAAAGGAATGATTTAGATCAAAGTTGTTGATGGTGCAGTCCAAAAGTTCAAAGTTCAGACCTGAGCTTGAGCTATTTTAAAAAGAAGAATGTTACAAAAAAAAGTCTCTCGATCTGCGCACTAACTTGCAAGGAAAGATGCTTCCACAATGTTTTCAGATTAAAGTCTGTATCTTATCCAATCCACTTCATAAATGTGTTGTACTTTATGTAAAGTCCAGTTAAAACACATTGAAGTTTGATTGTGAATGCTTATGGCAAGTCACTCCTTGTTACCAAGCCATGTTTGGGTTCTGATTTTTACGCTCCAACTGACTGCGCATGTTGTAAAATACTCAGCTATACGTACTCTGAAGCCATAGCTTTTGGAACAAAAGTTCAGTTTCTTCTTTCAATATGGGGACCAGATGTGTTGCAGCTGCAGCGGGATGGATTTACTGCCCACTGCAGATCAGCACAACCTGAAACAGTCCCCTCCCTTTCTTTTCAGAAAATCAGAGGAAAAAAGAAAAAGAAAAAATCACAACTCCCAAATCACACTTTTTTTTTTTTTTTTTTTTTTTTTTTTTTTTTTTTATTACCACCTCCGCCCAAAACTTTGCCAGTTTTAAAACTGGGAACCACAGCAGTGAAGCAGTAGCGAGAAGAGGAGGAGTTTATCTCCTTTCTTTACCCTCAGTCGACAATCTGTGTCTGCAGGGGCTGAGAATATGACAACTTAATTGCTTCTATGTGCCCCCCCCTCAGGCGCCGTTTTCTTTTTTATATTCATCTTCTCGTGCCGTCTGCCACACCTGCCTGGCAAGCTCTGATAGGCGCGGCTGGGACCTGAGCCCAAATCTGTGTTTTGACTCGCCTGGGAAAGTTGAGAGAAAAGGCACAAAAGAAACGAGGACTTTGGGGAACATCCTCGCACGCTCTGCGCGTCAGCTCCACACTGACGCGTTGTTCTTCCACAGGATAAGTCGCAGCGTCCTGAGAGGAATCTGACTGCTATAAGGAGATTGCTTGAAGGTATGGAAAATAACCTTGCAGCTGGAAGTTTTTCTGTTCTTTACTTTGTACTTTTTTTTTTTTTTTTTTTTTTTTTTAATTGTCGACGGCATATTTATGTTGGATGTACGGGTATTTTTCTTGCACCTGGCCTTGCTTGCATCTCTGCGTTAACGACTGCGCTCTGGGAGTTTGGTGACGGGCTGTCATGTTGGTTTTAGAGACTGGAATAACTTTAGCCTCTCTTTGGCTTCCTCCTGAGAAGTACTTCTCGGCTTGTTTGTTAAATCCACCAGGGGTTTTTTTGGGGATCGTTTTCTGTTACAGAACACCCCCTTTTGCTGTGCTATTCACATCCATCTAAATATATGCCGGAGGATCTGTCCAAGCTGTGGCATTAGACATCAACCCTTAATAATTGCTGCCCAGATCAGTTACAGGCTATAACAGGCGAGATGACTTTATAGAAGCTTTAATGGGATGCTAATAAGCAGTTAATTTATGGTGGGATGTATAGATATAGTTGTCATCTTCACTTGAGCAGATGAGAAAATGTATTTTTCTAGATGTTTATAACACTTACTATGAGATTGGTTGGATATAAGCATCATATGCCCCCAACAGAAATAAATATGCAGTTAAATGTCCTTATCTGCCAGGGTGTGGCCAGAGGATGGTCTTTTGAGAGCTGTGCACTGATCTGCCTGAACTACTTTGTTTCTTTGTTGTTTTAATTTCCAAAGACTCAGAAGTATTCTCTAGAGGATCCATTATAGCTTTAATGTGGCTTTCACCATTCAGATGAGAGGTAAACATGTCAGGAAAAGTTTCTTCACCGAGGGGAGTGTCTTTGAGTATATTTCAGTTAATACCACTGGAAGCTAATGTCCAAATGAAAAGAGCCACAGAAGTATTCGACTGTGGTCTTTAAAATATGATCATGCAACTGATGTGGGGGACTTTTTTTTTTTTTTTCTCCGTTTCAGACTGGATGAAATTTCAATTAATAGCTGTAAACAGGGAGCTTTGAATTCAAACCCCATTTCATTCCAGCACAACATTTTTTCTTGTTCCTCATCAAACAGTTGGTGAAATCTTATTTTCCACATTTAAGGACTAAACAGAATATGCGTGATGGTGGTCAATGTTTCTTTTCTTCTTCTGTCACCGTCTCACCAGATAAGATGGGATGGACGAGTTAACAAGGCAGATGGAGATTTCGGGAGAGAAGGGTGAGAATGTTTAATTTAATCACAAAGTGTTTAAAATTACAGATAGACAAAAAAGAAGAGCACAAAAATACACTTTTATGTGAAAAGTGAAAGTCTGTGTGATAAATCTTAGCTGAAACTTTATAAAATAAGCATTTGAAACTTGTATGAAAGTTTTTCACCTTGGTGATGGTTTTGTTTCCCTCTTTGTGAAGCCGTACTAACATCATGCATGCCTTCACTGGTTTCATCATCTCAGCATGCGAGTCGTTTTCTGGATCTTTTTCGTCAAAAGCTGCAACTAAACGTGAAAGCCAATAACATTTCAGGTCCAGCAAACATGAGTATATATACTCATATACTTAGATAGTAGATGCAGGGAGTAATCAGCTTCTCCATCTGCTTATTTTACTGTTTCTTCTGAGAGAAGGAGTCAAAATGGTGGTGTTGTTATATTCTGTTTAATGTTTTAAAGCCTGATATAAGAAAAACTGATACAATTTTAGATTTTTAAAGGTGTTTGTTGGATGATTTTAACAAAACCAAAACATCTTCTTGAAACATTGCCTGGTTTTCTCAGTTTCTCCTTTGTGCATTACATTTGATACATTAGGCTTTTTCAGTAGATCAATTTTGTCTACATTATGGAAAACACATGGCATACCTGAACAGCATTTTGTATCTGTATAAAGAATGCGTAAAGTATATTTTGCAACAGATTTACTTGATGCACCAGATTTCTGAGGAAAATATAACCTTATTTAAAGAGGTAGGTCTCAGAACTACTTGTATCAAAAATGATGCATTTCCAGGGTTTTTAGGGTTAAGGAGTACAGATAGACTATCTAACTTAAGATAAAATAAATCCCAATATACTAAGATTACAGTTCGTTTTTGAGACTCAAATCAGGCAAATTTTCAAAAGTGTAAACTTTCCTGGAAGCATAGATTTGATCAAGAACTTCAATAAGTTGACTATTAGGAATGAAATATACAATAATAAGAAATATGTAAAACATCTAGAATACATTTTAATAGTTGGATGGGATATTAGCCAACCTTAGGGCAATATCTCTGTATTTCAATCAGACAGTGCAGTAAACAGAACATAGCCAGAGAAGTGGACTCCAGTCTGCTTAAGTCAAAAAACAAAGATTTAAGTTACACTTGTGCTGTAAAACTTCAAGACTCTACTCAGACTTGTTGTCTAGAACTATAGTCTCATTAGCAATCTTTATTGAGCTAATTATTTAGGAGCCAACACCAAAGTCTTAACACTCACAAGCAACTCTAACATAAACTAACTGTGTTTTAACAAAAGAGAAGGACTAAACAGTGTGCTTTGGCTGATCGTTATAAAAATCTTTTTTTGTCTGTCAGGACTTGCATTATGCAGAAACTGCAGTCAGATTTTGTTTCCAAAGTCAAGGGATAAGAGCAGCAGCATAATGATTAGGTTTAGCCACGACTCTGAAACAGACGGAGATCCCTAAAAGGAAGGAGAGCAGGAGGACAGACGTGGAGGAGGACATAGAGGCGGCATGAAATCTAAATGGAATGAACATTATCTTTAGGTGAAGCCAGTAAAGCCTGAAGCAGAACATCCGAATGCTTTCTGACAGAAGAACTGTGTTCATAATGATTTTTTGAACCCACAAATTACATTCTATATGAGACAAATACTCATTTTGCAAAAGCATTAATTTCCTGCCTTGATGTTATAAAACCAAATCCTGACTGTAACTCGCTGGAAGCATGCGCATGGATGAGTAAGGTGTACAAAAAGGGTTGTTTGTGCATAGTACTTCTTAGAGTCATTCTGCAGGACAAGTTCTGTTTAGTGCAGTAGCATCTGCATAACAGGTCCCAGCTGTCATAGCAAAATACTGGGGAATGGAACAGCCAAACAGAGTCTCACATTCACTTTGACCCTACAGACTCTAACGAACAGCCACCTAACAAGACAGATTCTGACTTGCAGAGACAATCCACAGACAGCATATTGGAAAAAACAAAAAAACAAGTGATTGGAGGTGTGCTCATTTTGCCTTTTCTTATTCTCAATAGCTCAATCTACTCTTTGTTCCAGTGAGGATAAAAAAAAAAAAAAAAGAATAAATCACAAACGAAGACCTCTGGATCTGGTCAAATTTGGGATAGACGAACATTTTGCATCCACCACTAAAGTCGACACAAGATTTTAGATCCAGATATACAAGTTAGACAAATATATTGACTATATCACAAAATGTTTTTCTTGACCCTCAAAATTGTTCTCTCTAAATTATTTATTGTAAAACTACAGAGTCAGAGTTATTTCTTTGACTCACTCATTAGGTCTGGTAGCCAGGTCCGATTTATAGCCTTTCGTTGCGCACTTAGGTGAGTTGTGAACAAGCTTATTCATTAGGAAGTATTAAACTAGCAGTGTTAATTAATCATATACAGTAACTATCACATTTTAAATCTCTTACTGTATAATTCCATCTCGTACATTTGTCTGTTTGTTTATTTTTTGCAAACATATAGATCTTAAAGATTTTTCCTATTTGGCCTCAAAGCTGAAATAAAAAGCTCAGTCTTGATCATATTACTTAAAAATTTGCCGTTTCATAATTTTTTTGTTGTTCTTTGTGAGGATTCCGGCATTCATGGAGGGGCCCTATTGACCTGTGAGCCCTAAGCACTTTATGTAGCGTATGCCCTAGGCTTGCTCTACCCACCAGAAAACATTGACTTGTCAATTTGTTTTATAGTTTAGTGAAACTTCTTCATTACTTAGCAGTCAGGAATTTTAAGTTTGGTTCAATGATTGTAATTCATTAAGATCATAGTCTGGATTGTTAGTTATTACAACTTCAAATATATTTAAGTTCTTATGAGAAGTCATGAGTGAACTGGATAAAATAGTAGTAAGAGTATATGTACAAGTGTCAACTGTTAAAAAGAAAACAAAACATTAATGAAAAACAGTCAACTCAGGCATTTTTTGAAATATAATTTATTACATCTGTTGTTACAGAGATGAGGCCAAGAACTGTAATAAATAAAGAAGCTCAAAGTGTCTGTCCTGGACACGAAGGAACTTCAACCAACCAACCAACACAGTCATTGTTCTCATCAGTGTCTTATTTATTATCCATCTATAAAGCATTGCTAGTTATAGTTACTCTATAGTTATTCGAGGTGCTTGTTTTGATAGAATTATTGAGAAATGTGCTGCTGCCTGGACTAGAGCCCGGCATCAGTCTGGAAAACAATCAGCGCAATAACACAGGAGTTGTTAAAATAAGATAAACAATACAGAAATAGACTAAACACAATCCACACAGCGATAACTGTTTGTCTTTTCATCATTTTTGGCAGAAACTGTAACCTCCACTACTAGACTGACTTCTCTCCCACCAAGTGAGTCTGCTTTTTCTTTTGAAGTTGTTGTCAGTATAAACCCTAAGTCCAATAAAATTTTAGGGAACAATTTCTAAGGGAAGTAACCGATGAGTAACAGCTTCTTCTTGTTTTGCTGTTTGTCTTGTTGCCAGAGGGAACCAGCGGATCAAATCACAGGAATATGTCCAGCGGTGCCGGAGGGCTGGGCTTTGAGAAGAATGTCTTAACGCAGAACAGCAGTGGAACCTACTTCTCTTCATGTGAGAGCAACTTTCCACTCGTGGGCTAAGTTGTGGGAAGTTGTGGGTTTGTCTCTAAGCAAAGTTTGGGGATGTTATATTTTTAAGCCCCAGTAGAGCGGAAGATTTCTCGGTTTGTGCAAGAGAGAAACTCTAAAGAACTTCCAGGCAAAGTGGATGCAATGGCTGCTCAAAAAAACAGAAAGCAATGTTATACTGCGATTGAGTTAATTCCATTTTTAATAACCGAAATGCCACATATGAACCACTGGGAAATGGAAAGTTTTTTTTTTTTTTTTTTAACTTTTAATTGTTTACAGGACTTTTAAGTCCTGTGAACAATTACCTGACGTTTAATTCAAAGTTCTACAAAGAGTGATTTCCTACAGCATATGGACATTTGATGGCTTTGAAAAAGAAATACTTTGTAGTTTTGATTTTAATATTAGTTTCTTGTTTAGATGACAAGGCTAGTTCATCCGACTGTTTCAAAAAAATACAGCAAATAGTTTTTCAGATTTCTGCTAATTTATATAAAACAGTCTGGCACTCTCATTTATAAACTATAGCATCTTTCTTTTAATTTTGTTTTGGATGTTTGGCTAATACTAGGAAAGTTTGTTCTAAAAAGCACAGCCTTGTTGTCTGAAATGTAGCACAACAAAGTAATACAGTTGAAAATAAGCCTTCTTGTAGTGTTGATGTGCTACATTAAATTATTTTTAAGCTGATCCAAGATTGATACGAGAAGATGGGAGGAGGGATTCATTGTGTCTGTCAGCTTTTACAGAGCGCTTTACTGAAAGCTTTTACAGAAACAGAACCCCCATGACAGCACAAATACCTGGGTGTCTTGTGTGTCTGAAATTGAGCTCAGCCCCGATACTGCCACATTGAAAAAAGTGTGTCTGAACATGAGAAAATAAAACAGATTCTCGACAGAATCAACTCCTGGCATGTCCTTAAAGTATGTGCTCTGTTGCTGAATAATGCATGTGTATTGGGGTCAAGGGTGTGGAATTCACAGTGTTATACAGGATTAATTTGCTGTTCAATGTTAATTTTGCTGCGATGTCCTCCTTCATGTCTGTCAGCATGCAAAGGTGAGTGTATCTTTAATTAGTGCAGACAGCATAGGGTAGCATGAGATCTTGTCGTATCTTTATTGTGTCATTGCTGTGATATTTGATCTTCCTGTGCCACTGAAACACAAAAAAAGATACATAATAATTTGAAAGGGTTACTAACGCTGACCACAAGAAAAATCAAAGTAGAAAAAAAAAAAATCTTACACAGCTTTACAAGAAAAAAAAAACAGAATTGCAAAACACAAAAATAACATTTATGCAACTTAGTCTCAACAGGGTGTTCAGTTCTTGCCCTGTCCTTAAGCAAGTCTTCTTTCTATTTCTGTGTTCCGTCTCTCGCCGTACACAGCTCAACTCCTCCAAAGCTAGAGCTTCCTGAGGAGGAGACTTTATAAGGGAATGATCACCCAATCACAGGCAGACTTTGGATGATGTACAAGCAATGTCATATTACACAACCAAGGAAAAGGGATTCTGTTATTATTCCTAAACCACATTATTTAGACAAAAGAAGGTGAACAGCAAGTTCAATAAATCAACATTGGAAATAGAATTTTAATTTGTGATTGGAGCCATTTGCATGTAATCACTATTAAATAGGCTCACTTTTCAGAGTTTAACACATTGCTCAGTGTGAAAATGTATAACCAGCCATGGGTGATGAGAAGGAAAACCTTTTTTTGGATGTACCACTTTGAGATCATTAAGGCATTCATATTTTGGACATCCTGAAAAGCCACCTGCATGGTGTGAAGTGTTTTTATGACTAGCGTTTGATCCATCACAGATAATTTGAAGGCACTTGGAGGCAGGCAGTTTTCAGGTTTTCTGTACAGTATGTATAGTATTTTAAATGTAAGCTCTGCTAATGTGTACCTAAGTACTTAGTTACTTCTTTGCTTCACCTAGCTCTTTCATATTCTAGGTGTTTTAATAAAAAAAAAAAAGGTATTTATTTATTGTCTCTCCAGCCTCTATAGGTGTGACAAGTAACTACAGCTCCTCCTCAGGAATCTACCTCGGAGGAGATTCCTCAGGAGGAGGTGAAGGAGGTGGAAGCTACATAGATGGAGAGGGTTATGGGAGTGGAGGAGGAGGAAGAGGAGGAGGCGGCAGTGGAAGCACTTATCTCGTGAGCTCCGTGACAAAGGTGCGGTCCAGCTCGTCGGGCGGTGCCAGGAGAGCTCAGACTGCTGGGTCATCAGTAGGGCTGTCACCAGGTTTCCGGGAGAGGAAGACCATAGCCAGCCGTTCGGGAGGCTACGACGGTAGGATCCTGCTAAAACAAGTTGCCATCAGAGTTGGCCACAAACGAAAACAAAAACATGAGGGAAACTGGCACAGCTCTGGTGGGCTCTAACTGTTTATGTCTATTCTACATTTATGTCTTGGTTTTAGGGAGTTCCAGTGCTAATTCTTCCCCAGAATTCCCACGCAAAGACTATGGGAACTACTGTAAGAGAGAATTAAGTATAGGATCAAATACTTTGTGATTGCACAGATGTGTTTTTGATGTTACCTTTCATTTTCCTTTTTAGGCTCCAGTGCCACAAGAGGGAGGAGCGAAAGCAGAGGTATTCAGAAGTTTTTTCCCCATTATTATTTACGCTCCATCTGACTAAATTGTCTTGGCTTGCATTTTTCATTAAATCAGGATTCCTTTGTCTATTGTGTGTTGTGATTTTTTCTTCCAGAGAGTGAGATCAGAGCCAGATTACAAAGTGCCTCCCCATCTGCCGGAAGATGTAAGACCACTGGAGACACTGATCCTTTGGCAGTTGTTATGCAATTCCTCATAAAGCACAAAAAAGTTTTCTGAGAGTCCTTTCAAAGAAATGAATTGACGTTAAATGATTTCTCATGCTAGATTTTTGTTTTTGAGTTATGTCACTGTCAAATGTTTTGGCTCAAAAACTCTGCATATCACGAAGTCACATTCCACCTCTCACAGGCCTTGAAGTTTCTATTAGTCACATGTGTGTAATTAGGTTTTCGAACTGAACAACAGTAGGGGTGAGGCTGAAACATTAATAGCCACAACTTGGTTTGCACTAAGACAATGTGGGGAAAAAGTAAAAGGGCCAGATTACAGTAGCAGAAATGGTAGAAATGAGTCACTCCTATTCTTGAGGCAAAATAGTGAAGAGGAAAAATCCTACTTATTGCTCCCCCTGTTGATTAAAGTCAGTAACTACTGTTATTCAATCAATATTATATAACAATAATTCAGTGCCACCTTTGCCCTCCTAAAATGGGTCTCCTCATTGTGGTAGAAGAAGTGCTTTTCCTTAAGTTACACAGCATGGCAAAATGATTATAAAAGTGAAAAGTAGTACTTCTAGTATTATTATTCTTGATAAAAATTATTACCACTCATTTGTTCATTTTGTTTTGTGCAGATACATTGAGCATATTTTGAAGCTTGGTTTTCTTTTGGAAAGAAACAGCTATTTAACAAAACTTAGCTTGGTTGAACTGGCTTCTCCTGAAGCTATATGGCTACCTTATTCCTCAATGTTATCCCTGAGCAGCTGATTTTGAAGTTTTTATTAGGTCAGCTGGATTTTGAACACAAACAACGAAAAAGTGGTAAATAAGAGAGAAAATCACATAAATTACCAAAAACAAATGCAGTCTTAAAAATACCCCGAGCACTGAATTTTATTGTAAATAAATAAACAATGAAAATTATTTTCAGGCAATGAAATTGTATAAAGACAGAAAGACCAATACTAATAAAGCACGTTTTACTCTTCAGCCTTTGAACCTGAGACCTTTATGCAGGTAGATTAGTGCCTCAGAGGTTTATTTATTCATAGATTTTCTTCTGACTTATATTTGATAAAAACAAAATGATATATTTGCAAAATAAGTTGTCATTTCCATAAATCTAACTTCCCAAAGGAGTTAGATTTACGGTTCTTTCAGCAGTTATGTTTCTACTGACACAGATTTGTTGTTTGAGGTGACTTTTTTTGACACAATTTTTATGGCTGTGGTGTGTTAGGGGCAGAGCTGGAAGACGTGAAGAAGCTGCTGAAGGGACGCTCTAGCAGTGTCAGTCCTACCCGCTCCTCTGCTTCAGTCACCCTGCCAGTACCTAAAAAGGCCAGTGTGGAGACCAAGACCGTCTCAGTGGCCACTCAGTCAGGTATATTCTATTACTAGTGCTACAAATATGCATGTGCTGTACATTCATAGACACTTTGTCTCTGACCCAGATGGTTTAATTCCTATTTGTCCCACTACCACTGCCAAGCATCTTGCTGTTTAAAGACCAGGCATGCTTGTCCTTGTGTGATCTAAAAACATGACTTTAATGACAGGTAGAAGGAATAACTTACTCTAGCAGTGTGACAAAAAACATTATATGTTGATAAAAAAAAAATTTTTTTGTCCATTTTGTAGCAATTGAAATATAACATTTGAATGTATTATAAACATTTTCAACTATGTTTTATTGAAATGATTATGACATTTAAGAAAAAAATGTTACAGTAAACTTAATCAAAAAGTTGATTAGTTTATTTATGGGCAAGATCACTGTTTGATGGACAGTATCTCTGTGCATCACACAAAGGAGAGGAAAAAAAAACCTTAATTCAATGTTTAGCATTAAATGAGTGGATGAAGAACAATTTAACAGAAAAATGGCATCTGCAGCAAAGTTCATTTAAAGTTGGGTTATGTTTAATTTAAGGTTGCAAGCTGAATGCTGTTACTTTTAAATTAGAGAGATGGACTAATTTACAGTGTTGTTTGAGGTCTGACCTGAAGATTTTGATTTTGACTGATTGAGAATTTTTTCCCTGAAGGACCGTAACAAATTAAAGGAAAAAAGTGTGCAATAATTAGTAGTTTTTGATCTTTCAAAACATTATATAACAATTAGATTATCAATTTTTCAGCTTCAGAGCATTTGCCATGAACTTTATCTGAGTTTTACTCAACTCAAAGCAAATTGCATAGAAGTACATGCTGTCGGCTGATGCTTTTATAGATTAAAATAAATGGTCCGAGTTATTAGTTTTTTAATACATTTATTGGACAGGGAAGGAAAATGTAGATTTTTCACCTTTTTACCTGCTGATCACCAGTCAGAGCTGATTAAAAAAAATCTGATTCCAATCTCAGTTGCTGCATCTTTAATTCTGAGAACCGTTTTTGTCCTAATTCAGTTCTCTAGAGTGAAGACAACATTTTAAAGTTAGAAAACATACTGTACTGTAAAGTGATTTAGCTTTTTTAAACATGTCTTAAAGATGCAGTTCGTGTTACTAAATGATCATCTTGTGGTGTTTAATCTTATATAAGAGATACTAGCTTTAAAAAAATATGATGATAGACACTAAAAGATGGATAAAACAAATAGGGCAAGGTTCATTTCTCTAATCGTAACTTTTTTTGGTGTTTTTTCCCCAACAGCCTCAACTTTATTTGAACCTGTTGTTCAGTCAAATGGGTTCAACACCATCAATGTGTCGGGCCTCTACGACAGCCGACTAACATCCAGGCAGTGTGACACTGGTGTCCAAACAGGCCAACAAACTGTCACAGTAAAATCATGTCACTGTGATACTGGAGTCAAATCCAGCCAGTATGATGTTAGCCTGAGTTCAGGTCAGTACGATACTGGTCTGAAGTCAAGCCAGTATGATGTTTGTCTGAGTTCAGGTCAGTACGATACTGGTCTGAAATCTGGGCGGTATGATATGAGTCTGAAATCAGGGCAGTATGATACTGGTTTTAAATCTGGCCATTATGACACCAGTGGGAGATCAGGCCAGTACGACACCCTGGATTCAGCCTTTCCCACTTTCTCTTGGTCCACCTCCACGTTGCCCTCTTCTTCCTCCACAACCGTCGTGGCTGGCAACACCAGCAGCTACACCTACCAGCTTGGCCAGGTCAGCGCCAACAACATGTCAGGAGGCTCCCCGCCGCTCAGCCCTGTCCCACAACAATCTCTGTCAGGTCAGAATCATCCATCAGAGTAAAACCTAAAGTAATCTGTAGTTAAATTGTGTGGCCTTTATGTTAAATCCCAGTTTCATATAAAAATGAACAAGCAAATAAAAAAACATCTTTTTTTTTAAATTGAGTAGGGGCTGAAAAAAAGATAAAGATAAACTGCAGAAGTCTTTGATCAAGTGTGTCATGCCTGTGTTGTTTCAGAAGTTCACACTGAGAAATCAAATGTCTGCTTCTCTGTTTACAGTTTATGGCTTTCAGAATAATCTGGCTCCCACCTCTGCTGGTGTTCTCTCCACCAGTGGCGCCAATGTAACTGCTAACCTGGGAGGTACAGCTGTCTGTGCAATATCAAATATCCACCATGCTATAATAAACCAAAACAGCACTTTTATTTAGAGCGTATGTTTGATGTGACAGGGTATGGCGTCCAGAAGAACGTGTCAAATGGTGGTGCTGCCATAAGCACAGGGATCTCTACAGGCAAGCCCAGAAAAGTTTCATTGCCTTTTCACTGGATTTAAAAAATGTCAAGGAGATGTATGATTTATCCAACTGAGATGCCCTCTGAATGTGTTGCCTCTTTTTCAGCCACAAGGTCCCAAACTGATGATGCCTATAAGAGAGACTACAAATATATGGCCTCTGAAAAGGAGAATGTTCCGACCAGGAGGGAGGGAGAAATGCTCATTCTGGCAAAAGACAGTGGCAAGCAGTTTACCACCAGCAGCAGCGCTCATGTAGGAGGAGGTGAGTGGTAAATTTATGCCCCCTCCTGGAGAAAAAGATATATTTTTAATTTCTTAAGAGGAGTCATTCCACCTAATTTAAACCCAGTATCCCACTTGTTTCAGCTGAGAACCACTGAATTTAGACACATAAAGGAGATCAACAGTTCTTACATTAATGGTGTACCTGGCAAGCCCTTCTTAAGTTATCCTAATGTCAAAAAAGGGTTGAAAATTACTTTTTTCATAGAATGGTTTTATAAATCTCAAATGTTGTTTTAAAGAATCTCTTTTCAGTGTAAAAAAAATCCTGTTCAGGTTAGGCCAATCTGTATATTCTGTATTTTGAGCTAGAAATTACCCAATATAGCTTGGAATCCTTAAAACTGTGAAATAGACCTTTAATTTAAAGGCAAAATGGAAGTTTGAATGGTATACCAGTTTTAGCCTAATTAACAGGCTGTGTTGTACCCTCATATTTTCATATAGTGCTAACATTCCCCACAAAGAAGGGGTGCCCATTGTCCCAATATGTAAGTAGGCAATAGAAAACATGTTATGACAAAGTGACACCCTGGGCGACGAGCCATACTGCCAAATCAAAAACTGCTACTGGCAGTGGTGTAATGTTATAACTGCAAACCAGATACCAACTACAGCATCATCAGCCACTTGAGCTGTACAGCAATATCTTCTTACCATGTGCTCACCACAAGGGGGCACCCAAGCTCATTGACATATTTGCACTGAGCTATTGCTTTACATTATCCTCTTTACAGGTTCACTGTCAGGAGACTCCATAAAGAAGGAGAAGCTGATTTCCAGCTACATTGACACGGGCACTCTGAAAACAGAGACAGGCAATTCATACTGTAAGCATAAATTTTACATATATTTTCAGAAATATTCAAGTTTTCATTGTAAATAGTTGAGATTCATCTGTTTTCCATCAGATGGATCATCTGGAGTTCTCATGAAAGACAAGGCAACCTATGCAGGTATATTTTCAGTAATGTTATCCATGGTATAGTAATAAGTTCATCAAAGGTTTTAGGTGTTAATTCTGAAATAAACCCCATTTGAGGCTTTACATGCAATATTATCATAGACTGAATCAAAGCTATCTTTAGCGTCTTTCTTCTTTTTAATGTTTTTTAAATTAGACAAACGTTATTTTTGATGGACTGATAGAGGATTCTTCAGTGTTTCAAAGTGAGGATTTAACTCTTCAGGTTAATCTGCTGTTTTCAGAGATTCACAGGGACAGCGGCATCTTTGGAGGAGGAGGATTCTGCTGCTGCTCTGACTCCTGCTGCTCCTGGTGGAAGTGGCTGCTGGGTTTGCTCCTCCTCTCCCTGCTTCTGCTCGGGCTCCTGTTTGGCCTTATTGCACTGGGTAAGTCTGGCTTATACAGTATTAAGTGGATTAAAGTAATAAGAGGAAAATAAATGTTTCCCTTAAGAAACTACCTTGGTCATCCTGAGGGTTTGGAGTTTCAGCACCACGAGGTGTCAAAGAGTGATCGTTTTTAGACCAGTAAAATGTGTGCTTTAGCTTTTACAAGCTGGTGAACATTATTTCACAGCTTTGTGAGACAGTACATTTAGTCCCTTTCCTGGAAATTTGATCTCTGCTTGGCTCCCTCACTTTCATGAAGTCTGGCATTCATTGTCTGTGGTGCAGCTTTGGAAATTGTTGCTTGATGACATCACATCACACAACTTATCTAACATCTCTGTACAGTGAATGAGTCAATTGTCTGGTTCCAATACTAATAAAAATATGATAAACAGACTCAGTTTTTTAAAGTAACTGTTAAGTTACTGCGTGCAGCAGATTACATCCTGATTAGCTTTCTTTCAGCAACACACTCATGTTGAAATCTACCCCATGAATATAGACTTTTTGTAAAAGACCACTTACCTTTCATTAACTTTAGGTTTGATTGTAAATTTCCTCTTTGGGTTTTAAAGCAAAATTAAGTTTGGGGGATGGGATACAATGGACACATTTTCATTTTCATGTTTTTAATTGTTCTTCAGCATCAGAGTATTCTATTGACTGAGTTATTTATACATTAAACATGCAGATTTAAGACATATCTATTTTTCATAATGGTGCTAACAAGTCAAACTTTGACTTCAGCTGCTAAACACTAAAATTTGATAGGAGGAAGGGTATAGCATAAAGGTCATTTGTGCAAAGAAACCCATCAAATTTCTTTAAAAACAAAAACAGAATATTTCATAGTATGGATGTACATTATATTACAAATATGTCATTACTGCCGTATCAGTGTGTGAAATATTTTGTTTGCAAAAGATTGTTTGTAATGAAAAATCCCTATTTGTTGACTAATATATTCCAAATCTAAGAAATTCTAACTCTCCATGACAAAAACTATTTTAAACTATTGGATGGAGTCTCACTGCCAGAGAGGGGTGGAAGCATCTTAATTATAATCAGAGAAAGTCAGGAGTGAGGAAAATATGGATTTATAGCAACTGAAGTTATCATCTTATGGCCATCACATAATTTTCTGATAATCTTGCAGCCCCTTTTCACATTATTACTGACATCATGTTGTCAATTTTCACTTTATATAGTAAACAACCATACTCTGGAGAACAGATTTCAGTCCAGTTCACAGTCAGAAATATCTATTTTCTTTATTAGTGAGTTACTGATGTTAGCTTATCAGAGTTTGGTTGTTCAGTTTTGCAATTTTCCTGTTTGTTGTTGCTGTGCTTGTTTCCTATAGTGTCTTATGCATTTCTTTTTCAGCTACATGTTCTCAGCTGTCAGACACAACACACAAATAACTCTGTGTTTATTACTTTCCATTCACTGTAAGTCCAACAGCAAGGTATCTGTCTTGATATTTATCCCCTGAGTACCAATGTATATGTCATTATCACCCTGTCTGACGTAAAGCAATACCACCTGATGCCAGAAAACACTTTTTCAAGGAAATATGTTTATAGCTGTGTTTAATTATCTGACTGTAAACTGCAGTACTGCTTTAAAATAAAGTACCAATTCTAGTTTCGGTAAATATACGTGATATAAATTATGCTGACTAAAAACCTCATAGAAGAATCTGTAAGCAAAAATACTGAATTTTACTTATCATTTGTGATTATTTCCAAATAAATTATTTGAATTATGAACTATTAGAAACTAATAACAAACATACAAATAAGCAGTATTTTGCCTGAGAAGCTTAATAAACAAAAGACACAAAGTAGTGCAGAATTGTAAAGGGGAATATAAAGAAAAAAAAAAAAAAAAACATCTGAAAAGTGTGGCATGCATTTGTTTTCAGCTCCCCTGAATCAATACTATCTTGGAACACCTTTTACTGTGTTTACACCCCACAATGTTTTTGTATGTCTGTGTCAGTTTTGCACATTCAGAGACTGAAATATTTGCTTATTTTTGTGGATTTATGTCTGGTATGGCTGCTACGATTAATTGAATTAATCGTCATTAATCGTCATTAACTGATTATTAAAATAATCGTCAACTAATTTAGTAATCGATTAATTGTTAACTGTAGTATACAGACTAAAACAGACCATTTGCTGAAAAAAGCAATACACCCGGAGCAGTAATTAGCCAAAACTGTACAAAATATATAAACATTTTGTTTTTAAGATAAAAAAAAAAAAAAAAAAAAAAAAAAAAAATTGTATGTAAATATGTTCTACCCAAAACTCCTCAAGTGGCAATTTTAGCTTCACCTGGTTCACTAACGGAAAGTTATATTATTGCATTTTAGGCAATGAAATGTTTATTTACTTTTTTTTAAAGAAGGAATTTAATTATTTGTTCATTTGACTCTTTTAATGTATTTCTAATATTGTATGAAAAAGCCTAAGAGGTTAGAAATCTGATTAAAAGATTAAAAATCTGCAGAATGCCAATTTTTTAAATCAAATTAATCGATTAATTGTCAGAATAATCAATAGCATAATCGATTACTAAAATAATCGTTACTTGCCGCCCTAATGTCTGGACTTTGACTGGAAACCAATTAATTGTCGTTCTGGCTGCATGTTTAGGGTGTTTGTCCTGCTGGAAGGTGAACCTCTGCCCCAGGTCTCAAATGTTTTTCAGCCTCTAGCAGCTGATTTGCATAATGCGTGACTGATAGTCCTGTCAAAAGTTTATCCTACCTTTGCTGTGGATCTCTTGGCTAAATACTTGGAAAATACTCTCCTTCTCTGACCTGTCAGTTTAGCTGGGCAGCTTTGGCTTGGTGTGTTTGCAAGTTGTGCCAAGTCTATTTTCAGATGATGGATTGAACAGTGCTCTGTGAGATGTTCAAAACTGTGGATAACGTTTACCTTCTCCACAACTTTCCCCTGATCTGTCTGCTGAGTTCCTTGGTTTTCATGATGGTGTTTGTCCTCTGATCTTCTCAACAAATCTCTGTTACCTTCATAGAACAGCTTGATTTAGAGTGAGGTAAATTACACACAGATGGACTTTATTTACTAATTAGGTGACTTCAGTTGGTTGCAATGGATTTTATTTTGGGGTAGAATAAAGGGGGCTGACTAAAAATTGTATTTCCTTTCACTTCACAGTTATGAATCACTTTGTGTCAGTCCATCATATAGTTAAGCTTGGGGTTATAATACTATGTCACATCATAACATTACCTCTGTTTCTGTGCACTAACAGACACTTTTATGGTTACCTTTGTCTTCTTCTCACAAGTAAATTATCTATTTAAGTGATTTAATTTTGACAGCATAAGTTACTTTTCACATCATTTTTATTTCCACAATGCTGTTTAGGGATGTAAATGTATGTGTTAAGAATTTGTGCTTCATCTATACTGAAAAATACAAATACTTTGTCAAATTAAACATAGAAAATGTTCCTTCTTTCAGCCGAGGACGTGAGGAAGCTCAAGAACCGAGTGGCCACTCTGGAAGCCGAGGCCTCAGTCGCCAATGCTCGCACTGGTCGGCAGTGGGGTTCTTCCAATGACATCAACACCTATGTGAGTGGCGGAGGAGGAGGCACCGGCACCGACAACACGCTCATCCTGGGATTCGGAGGTGGAGGTGGCTCGGACTCCAAAACACAAATCAGCACTGGTGGAGCTGGAGCTGGTGGCTCTGCTGGTCGCAATGATGTTGATGTTGGTATTGTGGGTATCGGTGGTGCTGGAGGGGCTACAGGGGCTACAGGAGCTGGAACCAGCTCCAGTGACAGCTCTGGTACCAGTTTCAGTGGGAGTGCCAGCAGTGCTGGTACCACCTCCAACGGAAGCGCTGGGAGTACTGGTACCAGTATCAACGGCGGCACCGGCAGTGATAGTACCAGTTTCAGTGGCAGTGCTAGCGCAGGAGGTACCAGTTTCAGTGGCGGCAGGGGTAGTGCTGGTACCGGTTTCAGCAGTGGCACCGGCTTTGGGACTGGCATTGGGACCGGTGGTGGTATCGGCGGTGGAACTAGAGTGAGTGGAAGATACATAGATAGCAACTTCCTCCAGATGACCATCCATCAAATGTTAAAATCAGAAATGCAGTCACAGACATTCAGAGGTAAAGCACAAACACACACTCTCCCACTTGCATACTCTGCATTCAGTTCACTGAAATCCTGTTTTCTACCTCAGCTTTCGTAGCATCCTCAGTGCAGGGAGAGAGAGGATTACCTGGACCTAAAGGTACCAATAAAACATGGTGTTTTTCACAAAACCAAATTAAGAGACCTTTTTTAAGTAGTGAGAAACCATCTGTTAAATTTGTTTGTTTGTGTTTTGCCTTTTTCAGGAGACTCTGGATTGAAAGGTAAGCAAACAAGATGTCTGTTTTCCGTCTTTTACCATTTGTTTCATTAAAGTAAAATGTTTTTTTTTTCGTATTGTACCATCAACAGGAGAACCTGGTTTCCCTGGAATTCCAGGTGTGTAGCTGTTTTCTTGGTTAACCAGCTGATTTTTACATTTTCCTTTCAAAAGTTAGTTTTCTTTCATGATGTAATTATCCTGACTTTGACTTCTGGTTTCAGGTGTGCCGGGTCCAATGGGACATGCTGGTCCTGAGGGTCCCAAAGGACAAAAAGGAAGCCAAGGTAAATAGATTGCTTCAACTCTATGGTGGTATTTATTGGTTGGTGTGGTTTGATGTCTGTATGCAAAATGTCTGATCAGGTGAGCATGGACTGGAAGGGCCACCAGGTATCAGGGGCCGCGAAGGACCACCTGGGCCTAGAGGCGACCCAGGACCTGCAGGATTTGGACTGAAAGGGGATAGAGGTATGCCTCCATTTATGCATTGTAGACCATTAATGCAATATTTCTGGCTCAGAAACAAGGGGTCTCTTCATGATATCATATGTTTGGGTTGTGCGGGTGCTCAAGGTGAACCTGGATCTGTTGGACCTGCTGGGCCCCCTGGACCAAAAGGTAAGATAAATGACAATAAACTTCCAATCCTGTAATAAAAAAAAAAAAAAAAAAAAAAAAGAGAATAAATAGATGAAGAAGATGGATGTTTATCTGTGGCATCTTTAATGTATGAACTAAAAATGCCACCAGATGGCAGTGTGGAGTCAGTTTTTTTTTTTTTTTTTTTTTTTTTTTTTTTTGGGCTGTGTTCAGAGCTGGTATTAACAGCCTTCCCATCAGTTTCAGATGAAGGTAGACCTCACTAGCCCTGACCATTCACACCTGCCATTAAAACCTGTCATGAACAATCAGATCACAATTACATGCTTTATGTGCAAATAAAACACGCAGCCATGTTAAAGAGTAAACTGTCAGATAGGCAACTAACAGGCTATCAACAGGTCTGTTGATGGTTCTTAACATCAGCAAACTGAAATACATCGTTTTTATCCCAACAACAACCTGGCTAAGATTCATCCACGTAGCACTCTGAGTTTTTCCAGCTGGAACACTTCGATGAGCTTAATGATGTAGCTTGACAGACATAATGTGAGAAAAGTAAAGGAGAATAAATAAAGTGAGACTTTCCAAAGCTCAGCATCAGCACACAGACACAAAAGACTAAAGAGTAAAACTGAGTGGTTATTCCACATATAAAGAGACTGTTTAGGGTACAAGCTGTCCTTTCATGTAGGTGCATAATAATAAATTAGAATATTGCTGAAAAGTTAATGTATTTCAGTAATTAAACTCATGAAACTGACTTATATGTAATATGGATGCATTTCAAATAGTATAAATCAGAACTTTCTGATTTTCTTCATGGTTGTGACTCACAGCAAAATACAGTTTCTCTCTTACATAAGACCAATAAAAATGATTAATAATGTAGAAATGTTAAATCACTGCCATGTAGTGACCTGCATAAACATGGAAAAGATTGCTGACCTCACACTTGTCCAGCAGAGTTGCATTTACAAATTAGTGCAGAATAGAATAGAAACTTTAATGCTAAAAACAATGAGATTTAGAAGCATATGTTCAGTAGTCATTAAAGAGGCATCAACACTTGAATATTCAAGAAACAATATGCTGGGAAACACGAATATGCTGTATTCCAACTTATCTATGGAAAATTGAGTGGAAGGAAAAAGTGAGCTAGAGAGTGGGGCACACTCACAGGGATAAATGCCACAAGCTGATCATCATACTATGTCCCAACGATATAGTAATTCATTAGCTATAAGCCATATTCATGAAAATTAACAGAAAGGAATGCTTGAAACACATCACTCTGTTTGTAATTAATCTGAGTTTCATTTTTTGAACTGATTTCTGAAATACATGAACCTTTTGATGATGTGTTTTTGCGAGATGCTGATATGACATCCTATATGATGTGGTTGGAGGAGTTATGACTCCTCCTCTCGCTCCTATTTCCTTTTGTGAAATAGATGGTACTGAACGCTACAATGCTGAAGCAAATTTTGAGACAGATTACTCTCAGTAACCCTTAAAGATAGAAAAGGCATTCACAATCTCTTTTCAGAGTAATAAAAAAATGTGTGTAACCTCAAAGCGTTAGTCATTATGTTTTAGTTCCTGTTTGATGCTGTTAAGTTTTTATAAAAGAGATGTGTAGGGTGTAGTCATAGTGATTTACATGCTGTTTGTTCATAGGTGCACAAGGAATCCAAGGGTTACATGGTCCACCTGGTCAGTTTCTTTCTTTCATGCATACACATGATTTCCAGTATAGTAGCTGAGAATGCGATTTGATATGCTCCATTCTTGGTTTCTTGCAGGTCAACCGGGTCCCCAAGGTTTCCGTGGTGAGGCAGGACTACCTGGACCAAAAGGTTGGTTTTACACAGGATTTATTCACTCACAAATAACAACGAAAGCACAGAAAATGTGTTTTTATGTTCTGTATTCTACTCATGGTGTTTCTCTCTCTCTGCAGGTGATAGAGGGCTTGCTGGATTTCAAGGCCTCAAAGGTTTGTAGCTCCCCTCCATTTTCAAAGAACACGCGAAGTCAGTGAATGTTCTGAATCAGTTTTATTAATTCTATATTATAGGTGAAACTGGTGAAAAAGGAGTCAGAGGCCTGCAAGGTGAGCACAGCCCTGTGAATTAGGCTGTTATAAACGTGGTACGGTCTGCGTGGGTTTACTGATCCAAATGTCTTACTTATCAGGTGAACCTGGTTTTCCGGGTCTGCAAGGACCAGCAGGAGAGAAAGGCTCCAAAGGATCCATGGGTGAGTCACAGGACTAACTAACTGAATTTCACATTATCTTGCTGTTCCAAACTATTTACTGGATCATCACTAATTGCTTGGAAGCAATAACATGATCATTATGTGACATCTTGTTTCATGATGCTGCAGAGAGGAGTTTGGATGCAGACGATCTTCAAGCTGACAGCAGAATGTGGATTTGTTTTCAAAATAATCACTCTTTTGCTTTTTGTCATCAGGACCTTCTGGACAAGACGGTGAAAAAGGATCAAGAGGTAAATGCCACAATATTTAAGCAGGACAGATGGGCAATTAAAATATTATTGCAGCACAATTCCACACAGAACTTTGTCTCTCAAAAAAGTCAAAAATGCAATGACCCCAGGTCATCATATATCAGTTGTTTAATTTTATGGACTTCAGGTGACCAAGGACCTCCCGGACCTCCTGGACTCAGGGGTCCTGTTGGGGCCCCTGGAGATGCTGGACCTCCAGGTAAAGTCCCTTCAATTAAAACTTTCATTGTTTGACCACATTGATATTTTCATAAATATGTTATAAAACATGTTCACATCTTCTCCCTGTAGGAACACCAGGGCTTCAAGGACCACCAGGTAGGCCTCTTTTTAAGGAAACAGCACAAAATCAAGGATTACTAATTTGGTTCTTCTTGTTTAAAGAGATGGTTTGGGATTTTTGAACTGAGGTTCTGTTAAAAGGATATAAGCACTTAATATCTCCCCAGATTCAGATTGAAAATGATGGCTAGTCCAAGAGGGGCCAAGACCAAAGGAGACTTCTGCTGCTCTAAAACAGATCCAATCTCAACAATGTCCTGGCTTTATTCTTTGAACCTTTAAACTGTCATCACATTAGCACTGGGTAGTTCACACTGGGTGGCAAAGCACTACTAGTGATTTTCTTAAGTGTCCATGTCCTGAGATGGAAAAAATAGTATATCTGGTCAGAGTAACTTCCTGATATGTAAGTAAATTGGTGTAAAAAGTAATAATATTGCAGCAGTTTCAGTGGATGCTATTTTATAGATTTGTTCCCACTGCCTATCTGCCTCTTGTGTTGGTACTCTAAACCGAAACAATTTACATGTTCCATTCTCAGTATGTGTTTCACACAGGAAGATCATTGGTGGCGCACCTCAAAGTTCCTACCGTCAATAACCATCAGGGATAAAGAATAATTTGCTTTAGCCTCGAGGACCAACTAATCTGGATTTATGGTGTATTTGATTTGTCTCAGAAGTTGGAGCTCCGAATAACTTCATACCCAAACTGAGCACATTTTAATTACAAGTTGGAAACCAGTTGAATTTATTGTTTGGTCTTGACTCAGCAATACAAGACAATAACAATGTACTTCTTTCTATTTAATGTGCTCAAATACAACAGGAAAATGTTCACAAATGGAGGTTGTACAGCACTGTGTTCCAATGGTTTAATGAAATACAGACGGTCAGAAATACCAATAAATAGTTTATATCTGAAACTATAACCAAGTTACAGTACATAGCAGCAGTCATACTGGATACTGCAGTCAGGGCTGCAGGGAACTCAGAAAAAAACTTATTTCCAAATACACAGAGGATGCAACAATTTCATGAAATTAGATAGAAAGATATTAAGTGCTTATAACCTTATCAGAACCTCTCTTAAGAAATCCATATCCATCACTGTAATGTTTTCCACATTGACAATTTTTTGTTTGTGCTGTTAGGAATTCCAGGAAATCCTGGTCAACCAGGAGCCAAAGGTACAGCTGTTGTCAACCTGTGGAGCTTTTTCTTCTATTTAATATGTTTCTTCTGTTTTCTGCTGCTCAGTGTTTGACATGTGTTTGTGTTTAAGGTGAACCGGGCCAAGCGGGACGAATCATCAATGCAGGTAAAGGAAATAATAATGAAAAAACATGTTTCAACGCATTTTATGACACGGCAGCTAAAGATGCAATGATCTCTGTCATTTCCCAGCTGGCTCAACTTCTGTTGGCATCCCAGGACCACCTGGACCTGCTGGGCCCCCTGGTCCTGCAGGTCCTCCAGGATTATCAGGTCTCACTCTTGGAAAAGTTTTTGGCATTCATTATTATAGATTTTAGAATCTGATGACTTCAGTGAATTAAAACCAGCTAATGTCATAAACTGATATCTTCAGGTCCCATTGGCCCCGCTGGTCTGCCTGGCCCACCTGGTAGGGCATTGTAGATAGTTTTTCAATTTTATTCTAAACATTTTGCTCTTAGATTGTAAGTCTGACAGATGTTGTGTTTTACTTGTCTTTGCAGGTCCTAAGGGTGACAGAGGATATAAGGGAGAGCAGGGAGAGGCTGGAATAACAGTGAGAACCAGTGAAACCATAAGTTCATCTACAGCAGAGAGTGAGTCCTTTTTCATTTTCCAACAGATGGATATCCAATTTAATCTAATGCAGAAAACACTTAAATAAATCTATGTTAAGTAAGTTTTTTTTAAACTAAAAACATTACATTCAAGTTGTAATGTTTCCAACCCCCTGGTAGTGAATGATGAATACTTAGAAGTGTCATGGTTAAACTGAGATTTAGTCGTTTACTGACGTTGCACTTTCTTTTTGTTCCACAAACTGTCATTTATTCACATGTTGCCATATTTTGACTGTAGTTTAAATTATAAGCTATACTTCAGAACACTGATGTCCAAGTTAATTATAAAAAACATATTTCTTTCAACAAGTTAACTAAGAAATGCTTTACAAAACACAATGCAAACCTTCATAGTTGGTGGAAAAACTCACACAGCAAATCACCCTGAACACACCACCCCCACTGGGAAGCATGAGGGTGGATGATGTGGGGATGCTTTTGTTCAGCTGGGACAGGAGAGCAGGTCAGAGTTGACGGGAAGATGGATGGGTGGAAGCTCACCTTCCATTATAACGCAAGCCTTTAATATATGTCAAAGTACAACAGAATGGTGTAGATCAAAGCCCAGTCAATTAAATGTCCTAGTCAAAGTCAAGACCTAAATCCAACGGAGAAGCGTTGGTAAGATTTGAACATTTATGTTCATAGATGCTTCAACTCCAATCTAACAGAGTTTGAGCCGTTTAGCAAATGTACAACGACGCCGTCTCGAGATCCTCAACGCTGACAGAGACAGACCCTGAAAGACCTCCAGCTGTAGTTGCAGGGAAAGGTGGTTCTCAGGAAGCTCAACACGAATGCGTGCCAAACTTCGAACCGTGAATCCTCTTCCTTCTACCTTACAAATGCGTGATACTTTGTGTTGGTTTAGCAGAAAAATCCCATCAACATACACAGAGCTTTGTAGTGTGTTGTGTGTTGTTTTGAAGTGTGATGAAAGAGTTACAGCAGTTTGAGTACTATTGCAAGGCACCGTAGACACTTCTTGATGTACATGTCTGATCGGGATCTGATTGAAGTCTTTACCTCTTAAATAACCTGCGTTTATGTTGCAGATAATTTACAATGTAAAAGCAAGAACCATCCCTTGTATAATTGCTACAGAGTTCAGAAAGTTTTCCTTTCCAATCTTGTCACAGATATGTGTAATGCAAAAAAGAAATCTTTAAATGTCATTGGTTTTTCTGCTTTAGGGCAGTTCGGTACTGGAGGAAGCTCATCTCTCCGTGGCTTACCTGGGCCACCAGGTCCACCTGGGCCTCCTGGACGTCCAGGTGAGAGATCAACATTTTGCAGAATCAGACAGTATCCTGAATCCTGCTGGTGATGGTTTCTGATATTTTGTGCTTTCATTAGGTGACTCAAGACAAGGACCTCCTGGACCACCAGGGCCTCCAGGGCAACCAGGCAAGTATTAGTTTCAGACATGAGTAACGGTTGTTACGTCTACACCTGTAGATGAGATGATGACATGTCAGGGTGGGATTAAATATCCATTAAGTATTGTTATGGTTGTTATTGTTAAGTATTGTTATTGTTATAGGTTATGGAAGACCAGGACCTAAAGGAGAAAAGGGAGATGTGGGTTTTTCATCCAGCTCAGGTAACAACCAAAATCTCAGCTTGTCTTTGGTCTTTGTTTATATTTAGTCTGTAGTTTGCTGTAAATTTCCAGCCTGTGGTGACAGATTTTTATCGCTGCTCTGCTTACAGGAACATTTTATCCCGGACCACCAGGTCCTCCTGGACAGCCTGGACCTAAAGGAGCAACAGGTGATCATTTTTGTAAATCTGTCTCTGTGTACTCCTGTTTTAGGTTTGCTGACACTCAATCATGTTGTCTTTATGTTAATTTAAGGTTCTCCTGGACCCCGTGGATACACAGGTACTTTCTGTAGTTTCCATTTTCACAGATCACCAAGATTTTGATGTTGGGGGCTAAAAAAAAACAGACGTGATGCTGTCACAATAACTGTCACATGTGTCTCAGGTGAACAAGGCCCACCAGGTGTTCCTGGGACCCCAGGAAGAGCAGGAAGCTCTATTACATATGGAGCAAATACGATTCCTGGACCACCAGGTCCACCAGGACCTCCTGGAGTCCCAGGATTACCTGGAGTGAAAGGTAAACCCGATGGCACCTTCAAATGCACGAATTGTCTCGTTACTTGAAGATCCAGTCAGTTTGATTCACATGATGATCACACTTGTATTGTTTTTCCTTCAAAAGGAGACACTGGAGCTCCAGGAATTCCAGGCGCATCAAGAGGTGGAGATATTCAAAAGTTTCCTCCTCAATACTTTTAATTTTTTATTTACTGAGTCAAGTGTGTTTTTAAACACCCTGACTGTCTTATCTTTCCAGGCTCAGTCTCAGTCACCTCCGGCCCTCCAGGTCCCCCAGGTCCTCCTGGTCCTCCTGGGCTGCCAGGCTCCTTTGCTTCCTCCACTGAGATGCGGCAGTATATTTCAGACTATCTGAGTAAGAGTCTTTTCCAAGAACGAGGGAGTTGGAGGACATAAGAGCAGGAGAACAAACTAATAATGTTCTTTAATTTCATCCATACAGGTAGATACAGACTGAGCAGTCTACCAGGCCCTCCAGGTCCACCTGGGCCTCCAGGACTTCCAGGAACCTTCTCAGGGTCTATAGAGGACATCTCTGCTCGCATCATTGCATACCTGCGACGTAAGAACTGATGTCAATCATATAAATGGGATCTACCTCTAGGTCACAGTTAGTTGTATGTAACCATATTTAACTTTGTAACTCCAGGTTCAGATTCAGGCTTCAGCATTGGTGTTCAGGGACCTCCAGGACCACCTGGCCCTCCTGGACCCACCTCTGGATCCCTCACTGTTAGTGCTCTCATCACCATGCTTCAGAGTGAGTATATAAACAGCTCCCTAAAAAATGTATTGACACCCCTGGTGAAGATGTGTGTTAGAAAGCCTCAAAAAGTAAATATAAATGTATTACATCAACATCTCATAGTATTTAGCATTTTAAAGGGTATTATGTAAAATCAACTTTTTGAGCTTTATATCATGTTATAATGTTATTTCCTCATCAAAAACATACCTGCAGTGTTACTTCGACTTATTCATCCATGTTTGAGAAATCCTTGAACCTCTGGTGGCAGCCATTCGGGGGTGTCTAAATGCTGGCTCTCACAAAGCGCCGCCTATTGCCACAAAGCTCCTCCTCGACACTGCAGTCCTCAGCTGAGTTTCCACCTCACAGAGCACCCCTCCCCACACCTCCCCCACACAGCCCCACCTGACCAGCGGCAGCAGCAATTAGCAAGCACCTGGTGGAAGTGCGCATCTGCTGAGCTTATCATACAAACTAGTTTTCTGTCCAACTCTCCTAAGAACGATTGTAAACGGCAGCATAGAGGAGCACTGTTACACTGATGTGCTGAAGGGGGAGTGTCAGAAAGAGTAGGAGCTTCTTAAAGAGACAGAGGCCAATTTCAAGGTGTTAAACGGTGAAGTCAGATTTCTTTTAAGTTATGTTTGATATATACAGCATCTTTTGTAACAACTTTTATAACTTTATAACCTTTTAAAAATTATAAACTTTAATCTAAATTACATTTATTACAAAGCAAAAAACTATATGAGTTTGACTGGAAATGATGAAGCAGAAAAATAAATCATTCCTATTGTGAAGTACAGTGGAGGACCTGTGATGCTGTGGGCCTGTTTCTCTTCCAGTGTACTTGGAAACCCTGTTGGAATGCATGGTATCATGAATTCTTTAAAATACAAAGGCATTTTAAATACAAATCTCGTGTCCTTCACCAGAAAACTGGAAACTGGTTATCAAGTCATCTTTCAGCAGAAGAATCATAAGAATCATCTATACCAGGGGTCCCCAACTAAAAAAGCAAGAGGTCCACTACCTCCATCATCTAAACAATCTGGGGTCCGAACATTCTTAATTAACCATCAAAACATATTTTCTTATTTCAATTTTATTTAACATTTCATTAACAATATAGATTTTATCAATTTTAGCTACTGATCAAATATTCATATGCCCATTAAATCATCTGATAAACTAAAAAGTGCAATCCAATTTAAATACCAATAACAAACAAACAAAAAAATAACAATATTATGCAATAATCTTGCAGTGAACAATCGTATTCTCGCTGTTATCAGATTGTGTTATCAGCCGTGTATCTCGCTTATACTGTCCCCTCAGTTTTTCATGTTCCTTGTCCTTCTGTCAGACACAGCTTCAGTTGAAGTATGTTTGGTTTCAAAATGTCTCTTTAGATTTCCACTCTTTGAGTCCAGCTGACTCAGAACATATGAGGCAGACTGGCCTTACACCTGACCGGGCCTCACATTAACCGAATATTTGATGGGTTTTTTTAAAACGGTGACGGAAAGATCAGAAGGCATTTTAACAGATTACACACACCTGACCGCTTTGTGCAGATATTTTCAACTTCACGCACAGAGTGCATCGCGGCGGTAACTAAAATCCATTCTTTTTAAAAAAATCCCATCTCTCATCTCTGACCTGGATGCTGAACTCATGGCATCTCTGACTGTACCAAGGAAAATGGTCAAAGTTTCCTCTTTTTAGGCTGTTGTAGGAGCAGACTATGTGCTATTCTATTGGTTGAAAGAGGTTCTACAAAGTCATCCGTTTAAACTTTGTGTATCTGCTTTGAAATGTCTAGGAGATGATGTGAGAAGATATTTGTCTGGACCACCTGGGCCACAAGGACCTCCTGGACCACCAGGGGCCTCAGGAGGACTTTCAAGCACTTACAGAATAGAGGAGATAGCCACATATGTCTTCAATATCATGAATGGTATGAACAGCTCACAGCAGAAAATACTAACCTTGGGAGGTGGTCTCAATCATTGAATTTACTATAATGTTCAGAGAGGGGGATTGCGAGAGGTCCACCAGGTCCACGAGGTCCTCCGGGTCCCCCTGGAGCTCCAGGTGCAGGAGGCTCTGGCTTCACCACAGCTACGATCGACTACTCCGCACTGATCCGAAGTAAGATTACTCTGTCAGTTTCATCCATCTTTACAGACTCAAAATGGAACCCAATCACCATCTTCATCCTATCTTCAACTACCCAGATTCAGATTTCCGCTCTTGGATCACTTCCACTGTGCAGCAAGGTCCTCCAGGTGTCCCAGGACTGCCAGGCCCTCCTGGTCCTCAGGGGCCTCCAGGGGTCTCCACAGCCACGGTCTACGGGTCAGGAGGTCGTGGTTACAGCTTGGAGGAAATTCAGCGCTACCTGCAGGGTGAGTCTGAAAGAAACTAAGAGGTGTGGTTGGTAAAGAGTTCCAGAATAACAATAATTGGTGGAACATCAGCTATTATTATTATAGATATTTTTATGAATTAAAAGTAAGCAGGAAGAAGTATATCTGAATACATTTTTATGGTCATTCATCAACAAACATACATACACTCACATAGCATACATAAACTCACCCTTACACTGTTTAATAATTATTTATATGATGTAAATAAAAACATTTCCTTTACCTCTCAGTTAAATACATTTAGATGCCATTGATTTTACCTGTTCGTAGAAACATTTCCTGAGAACAGGATTATGAAAATGTTCAACTACCGAATAACGGTTCAAATACTCATATGCATGATGCGGCGGCAACATGATATCGAGTTCACTGGCATTCATCAAAAACAATGAAAAGGTTTTTCACGATCCTAATCAAAGCCTCCTTGTTACAGGTGTGTCTCAATAAATTTAAATATCGAATTTAAATATTCTTTCAGTAATTAAACTCAGGAAGTCTTACACACCTACAGATATATTTCAGAGCGATTACAAAAGGATTTTTAATACAAAAAATGACACATCATGACCCTGTTATGACCTACACAATCATGGGGAAGACTGCTGATGTGGCAGTTGTCAAGCGGTCCGTTTACAAGGAAGGTAAGCAGCCACAGGTCATTGCTGAAGAAGCTGGCTGTTCATACCGTGCTGTATCCACCCATATTGTTGGAAAGTTGAGTGAAAGGAAAATCTGTGGAAGGAAAAGGTGAACAACAACAATAACTAAAGCCTTCAAGAGGATTGTGAAACAAAGCCCATTTGAGTTTGAGTGAGATTCATAAGGTTTGGTGCTTCAGGAACCAAGACACACACATATATTCAGGACATGGGTGGCTATCAAATCAACCTGGGCTTCCTTAGAACCTCAGTAGACCCACAGGCTGAATTACAAAAAGACTAACAAACAGTGTTTTGATAATATTCTAATTTATTGAGTGCTCTTTCAACTGATAGCATTAAATTTCTGATCCAAACATTTTGTATTTAAAATGGACAGTTTTAGAAATGCAGAGTCAGCATTATGAGACACAGTTTCTTTCCAGACTAGAACATGTTCACATTGTTGTAGCAACAAGAAATGAAGATGACGACTATATCAACTTCGTGTTTTACAATTTCTGCTACTGTAATGAACCATGTTGGTATCCTTTGCGTAACTTCATCTTGCTGTGCACTCTCTCAGGTTCTGGGTTCCGAGGTCTCCCTGGCCCCCCTGGTCCTCCAGGTCCCCAGGGACCACAGGGACCACCAGGCACTTTCTCTGGATTAGTGCCCTACAGTGGAAATCTTCCTCGGGAGAGCATCCGTGCTGAGATTCAACAGTATCTATCCAGTAAGAATCTAACAGCTCACATGCACACAAATGCTTTAATAGTAAAAGTAAGTCCATCCTTTTTCAGTTCACAAATGTATGTATTGAGATATAATTACAAATTAGCTGCTCCTCCTCAGATCTGAAACACAACCTAAGGTGGACGACACATGACTTCATTTTTTAATGAAGCAATGACTAAGTCAAAATGCAAAAATGGTGTATGACAAAATAGGTACATCTATTATTCTACCATATATGTTCAAAGAAAAAAAAAAACAAAAAAACAAAGTAAAATTCAGGAGCTGCTTGATTTATTGATCATCATAAAGATACAAAGGTTTTTAGAGTTTGTTCATTAAGAGAAATCAGGTGTTTCTCACCACAGTGCCAACGAAGAAAGATATTGGTACTGACATAGGACCTTAAGAGGACCAAACAATCCACCAACATCAAAAAGTTAAAACAAACTGCAGAAAATATGGGCTGAATATTTTTCATACATTGCGACTTGTAGATCGAGTTAAACAAACGATGGATATTACAGAGTTTAAATTTCAAACTTTTTTTTTTATACCATCTTATTTTAATGATTAGCACAGTTAGCATCCATGAGACAGCAGTCTGCATGTGTATGATTCCTCCCCTAACTGTAAGATTTCAAAAAGGCTGCCAACATTTCCACATCTAGCATTTACCGTGACACAGGTTGAAAGTTCAAAAGGATAAATAGACTAACTTTGCTGCACTCTTTACAGCCTTCCTGTTCCCTGCTAAAAGTCCTGCTCTCTCTTGCTCTCCCGCAGCCTGAAAGAACTACAAACATTTCTCAACATGTCTTACAAAACATAGCTTCCTTTTACAATGTCTTACATCTCTGTGACTCTTATGGCTTTATTTTTTTAAACTTAGTAGTACTGAAAATAACCAACTTTGAGCCTCTTGTAATAATAACTTCCCCACTAAAGTGTTGTTGTTAGCAACATCTGGAAGTGCTTACATATGGTGAGTAAACTGATTGGGGAAAAAAAAAACAAAAAACACTGAAACAACCTGAAAATTATTCGATTCCTGTGACCTGCTGAATCCTCTGTACAACTCTCATCCTCACACAAACAAACAAAACAAAGATTGATGCTAACTAAAGAATGCTTTTGTGGACGAGGACAAGTTCTGTCTGTGATAATGTTAAGAATGTGTATAAAAAGCATACCTGTGATAGGTCTTACAACATCAACTCAACTGTGTTATTCAGGTGACAGCGTTCGACGTACCATTATCGGGCCTCCAGGTCCTCAAGGTCCAAAGGGTCAGAAGGGAGAACGTGGAGAGCCTGGCTACTCCCAGAGCTACATACAGTCACAGAGTTACCAACAGGGCGATGCTCGCTACGGCTCCCACCACAGAGACGTCGATGTCAGCAAACTCACTGAGACACTCGACTACTCCAACGTTGCCATGAAAGTTACAGACTACATAAAGAGTGAGTGGACAACTGCTGCTGCCATCATTTGTCCTGCTTGGTGTCATCTCCGTGAGGGAATTGTGGAGGATATCAAGATGCTCAATCTGATTCTGTTTGACATTAAGATCAAAAAAGAGATGAGAACTTTTTCGTCTTTTACGTAAAATGAATCCAAGCCAATGTAAAACTTTTGACTTATCTTATTTGACCAAATAACTACAGTTGAAACCAAATATTTACATACACAGCATACACAATATATAAAATCTTGATTTCACTGTATGACTTTGAATCCAACTAAAATGTTCTTGTTTTAGAACAGTTAGGATTACCATGAGGATTTCTGTTTGCTAAATGCCAGAATAATAGGAGGGTTTTTTTAAGATTATTTTTTTTACTTTCTTGAAATTCAAAAGATTACATACTGTAATTGCCTTTGCATTTAGTAGAATTGCCTTTAAACTATATAATTTGGGCCAAACGTTTTGGGCTTTCTTCCAAAAGCTTCTCACAATAGTTTGCTAGAACTTTGTCCCATTCCTCCTGACAGAACTGGTATAACGAAGATAGATCTTTAGGCTGCCTCACAAACACACACCTTTTCAGCTCTGAATACACATTTTCTATGGGATTGGAAACGGGACTTTGTGATGGCCACTCAAAAACATTCTGTTGCTTTTAGAGTAATGGCTTCTTCCTTTTAGAGCGGCCTTTCAGCTCATCTTGGTACAGACCTCGTTTACCTGTGCACAATGACTCCTACCAGCCTCAGCCAGCATATTTATAACGTCTTTCGCTTTTGTTCTGGGGTAGATTTGCATACTTTGCACCAAAACACTTTTGTCTATTGGACACAGAGCCCATCTCTTTTCTGAAAGGGATAATGGCAGCACATTCCTATGATGGTTATACTTGCACATGATTGTAGCAATGGAGGAACATGGCACCTTCAGGCATCTGAAGATTGTACCCAAGGATGAACCAGACTTGTGGAGGTCCACAATTCTCTTCTTGATATTTTTTATTTTTTTTCCCCCCCATGATGTCAATATATCTGAGGTGTGCATCTATTTAACTTATATGTTGTGAATTAACCTATTAGAAGCTTACATACCCATGATGTCATCAGCTACGTCTTCTCCAAACTTTTGAAATGTATAGTGATCTTGGTGATTATAAACTTCTGACTTTTAAGAACTTAATAACATTCTCATACTGGCATTAAGCAAATGAAAATAATTAACCAACCAGAGACAGGAAAAGTTTTGTACAAACAATGAGAAAAAAAAAAAAGGTTTCTGCGTCTTTTGATACTATATAAAATGTCAGGTTTGAAATGCATGTTTTCTGCTTAACCCTTCTGCAGATCAAGGCCTGCTGCAGCAGTACATCTCTGAGGGCCCTTGGAAGACAAACGTCCGAGCAATTCAAGGGCCCCCAGGGCCCCCGGGCCCTCCAGGACCTCCTGGTTACAGCCGTGTAATTGGGTCTTATGGCAATGTCACAGCTGACCTCATGGACGTCTTTAGAAGTGAGGATGCAGTTACACTTTTCCAACATCATCAAAAACAGGAAGATATAACATGGCAACAGAAAATGACTATGTTTTGGTTTTCACACAGGATACGGCACTATTCCCGGCCCACCAGGAAGCCCAGGACCAAAGGGAGAGAAAGGGCACCCAGGACCCAAAGGAGACAAGGGTACATTTAAACAAACTTGATGCAAAAATGCTCTTTTTAAAGAGAAGCAGTTTTTTTATAAAATTAAAGTGGAGAGATTTTGTATGATCACAGGTGATCCAGGACCTCCAGGTTTACCTGGAATCCCAGCACCCTTCACTGTTCAGATTCCACACAAAGTGCAAAAGAGAGAAGCAGGTAACCTGATTGGAAACATCGGCTCGCGTCTAAAAACGAAAATGTATGTAAACAAAAATCATTAAATATCTGAACCTTTCTTCTTTTGATGCAGGTGATAAAGCGGTGAGTCGTCAAAAACGTCATCAGCGTCAAGCCACCGGTGGCTGAGCGGTCTCCTGCTGGGTGACAATATTCCAATTCAGCTTTTTTTTTTTTTCCTTTTAAGTTTTAGTTGTTAAACTGTAAAATATGCTCTTTATTGTTTCTTTTCAAGACAAGTCGGTTTGGGAAAATAAAAATGCATCTGTCTCTTTAAAAATGCTTCTTGTAGAGGTGTTAGCCTGTGGTTTTTAAAGGCTCAGACTTCACTGTTCAACTTTTGGGTGTATAATGTTTACTTTGCTTAGTTAGAAGCTCGTGTTCACTTTGTCTGGGGCAGCTTTTTCCAAGCAATAAGTAGCAGTTGCTTTTTATTTCAAACGCAGGCATCTGCTGTTTTTACTTTTTATATTTGCTGACATTTGGGGATTATATGTATCGAGGACTATAGAAATGTTGAAAA
Organism: Anableps anableps; assembly: GCA_014839685.1. NCBI lineage: Eukaryota > Metazoa > Chordata > Actinopteri > Cyprinodontiformes > Anablepidae > Anableps > Anableps anableps. The sequence goes on from CM026076.1 coordinate 21,687,532, forward strand.
GCACTTATTACACATTTGCCCCATAAAAACATTCAAAACCATTTAACCTTTAACAAAAACACAAAGCTTGATGTGAGATAGACTCATTCTCAAAGTGAGGGTCATTTTACGAAGGTTTGAGATTTACTTGAAAGGTTTTGTTGGGATAAAGAAGACAAATATGGTTGAGATGGACTCAGATGATCGGAAAGACATGACTGATTTAATTGTATATTTTTGTGTAAGAGCACTGAATTTGATATTTTCTATATGCCTTTAAGTGTTGGAGAGAGTAAATTATAAACGTGGTTGAACCTTTTGGATCAAAATATCTGAAAAGACAAAAATAAATCTATTTTTGGATTTGGGAGTCTTTGTATTTTTATGACTATTTCACAAACAGTTTCAGTCAAGTCTTCAAATAAAGAGTCAAGGTTTTATTTACAAGAAAAAAAAAAAAAGAAAAAAAAGCGAAATTTATAAAGATGCATTAAATACATTAGATCTGACATCAAAAATGCATATAATAGGAATATTTATGATGGGAGAATGATGCTTGAAAATGATGCAATTAAAAAAATGTAAAAAAAAAAAAAACAAAACTTGGATTGGATAGTGAGAACTAAGAAAAATCCAGCATTCATAAAAAAAAAAATTAGATGTTCAAGTCATCTTAGAGAAATATACCATGGAGCAGCAACATAAACTAATATAATGATGTAACATAGTACAACTGAGAGTTTCGGATGATGAGATTCATACAGTAAAAGCACTCAAGCATACAGTGAAAAGCAATTACAGCATCGAGGTACAGAAAAAGAGCGTTAGAAACCTAAACGATAAAGGCTTATCTGCAAAAAATAAAACTAAACGCAATAATTAAACAGAAACCAAAACTCTGAAACCTTACAGTCATTTGGAGTTTAGATAGGCTTCTGTGAGGCAAAGGACAAAGTCTCTAAACCTTCATGAATATTCTTTAACTCAAGTGGCGAACCAGTGCAGTTACATTCCTTTACAATTCAAACTTTACAACAAACCATTTGTTTGTGCGAATGCTGCTCCAAATAACTGATTTATTTATATTCTTTATCTGAACAGGACCGAGGTGTTTACAGCACTTTGGGAGGGGGGGGGCAATAACAGTATGTACTAAATAAATACATCAATCTGTCTCTCAAAGAGACAGAAATGCTCTTGGTAAACACAGTTTATTCTGTAGTCACACAAACACGGTACATTCTATTTTTTGGATACAGCTTTATGACACTTTTTTGATGCCCTATGACAACATTAGATGCAGTATGCACAGTAAATACGCTTTTCTTTTGACTCATCTTTCTTCCCCCAGATTTATTTTACATGCAGCCAAACAGATTTTTTTTTTCCAAATGGATTTGATCGCCAGCTGATGTGAAATGCAAGAGGGACAACCGCTTTGTTTAAGTGCAAAACATTCAAGGGGCTCTTTATTTACTGCGAGCAGTAAAATTGCAAGAAAAGGACAGGGTGGGGGGGCATGTGAGGCACTAGAGATTATTTATGCTGTTGCAGGGTGTGCTTATAATAATCTGACAAGCATGACTGATCTTAGCTAACAACCGCAAATCTTGGAAATCTTCTCATGCTCAAAAAAGTGCATATTACCAGATATTTCCCAGCAGGCTGAGAAAACATTTTTAGGTGAGGGAACGTTGTGTAGGCACATCAAGCTCACTGACTGTAGAATCAAAGCACAAATTACATTTCAAATGTTTGTTGGAGACAAAAGAAACAAAACAAAAAAAGAGCAAAAAACAAACCCCAGTTCCATCAGGAAGAAGTGGGGGAGGGGGGGGCATAAAAGTTTGACTGGAGTTTAGTTTGAGGAACAAACACGAGGCTATAAACCTGAGTTCTGCAGGTTTGGGATGGGGTAGAATTTGGATACTCGGCTTTGGGTGGTGGGGTTAAGGCATTCGGACTCCCCGCTCATCTTGAAGAAAACTTCTTGCTCCTGAAGCTTCCGCGTGAATTCATCCTCTAATGCCTGCAGGGAAGCAGCAAAAAAAAAAAAAAAAAAAAAAAAAAAAAAAAAAAAATCAGAGTCATAAAATGCAGATTCTGCTGAAAGAATCCTGTTGTGAGAATCTGGAAGAGAAATGATGTTTTATTCGACAAGGATGCGACCAATAAATATACCTTCTTCCTGGGTCTCAGCTTTTCTCTCCAGTCTTTTATCTCCTGGCTGTGCTCTTCATCCAACTCCTTCAGCTTTTGGGTCTCGTGTTCGATAAGAAGGTGGCATTTCTCATTCTGAAAATGAGGTAAGAAAACCGTGTTATCACAACAATACTCTACTTTTAAACTGGACAGTGCCCAATGTGTTGCATCTGCTCTTTTTTATCTCTGCCTTGAGCTTGAAAAGTCCGTTTTTCTATTCATCTGCAGTACTAACGCTTGCTGCAGATAAAGAAGGCGATTTCTTACATTTTTTCAGGATTTTTTCCCCCTGACTGCAGCAACATGTAGTCTCAAACAGCATTTTAAAATGCTTAATGTTGCCTTTTCATGCCATTGAACAGCTAAGGCCAACAGTGTTCGCTAACAAAGGTTGTTCAGTGGGCGACACTGCAGGAGACGAGGCTCAACAAGACGTCTCGGTAATTTAATAGCTTAGTAATTGAACCAACAGGGGCCTCAGTAGTTTGTGGGAGAACCGTACACAGTCACAGCAGCCTGGTGCGCTCTCCTCATGCTGGTCACCAGCATGGTCAGAGACTACTGTGGGATGGCATCTCATTCTTCAAGCTTCATTTGCTGCAAGTCAGCCAATTTGGTTTTGTTGGTCAATCTGGCACAAACAGAACACCTGGGCTAACACCTGTAAGTATTGCTACAACCTAGAAATAACTGACCCAGCACGCTTTTCATATTTGCATCAGAGTCAAGTGTCAGATTGAAAGAGTCTCAGTGTGACCTGCAGCTGCTGCAGCTCGCGGACGTTGGAGTCGCACTGCAGCTGGAGGTCCCTCATCTGGTTCTCGTGTTTCTGATGCTGATGGAGTCTCTCGTTCTTCTGCCTCTTCTCCTCCTGTGCAGCAAACTAGACGGACAACAGAGACGTTTCACTGGTTTATTTCAAAGAAATGTTTGTAAAAAGAAAAACAAATATGGCAAGGTGAGTTAGTGTGGCTTTAAAAAAAAAAAAAAAGATACAACTGCAGTATTTCTCCATGATATCATAAGCAGAAGTGGTAAAACATGCGGAGTGCGACTCTGCAGCGTCAGCACCTGCTTTATGCGTTCCCTCTCTTGCTCTGGGGTCATGGCTGCAGCGACAGTGATGCGGAGGCTCTTCTTGAACATGGCCATGCGAGTCTTTGCATCGCTGCGCTGGATTTTGGGCAGGCGGACCCTCTCCTGATTCTGTTTGTTCTTCAGCTCCTCTATCAAACGCTGGTTGTAGCGCTGCATCTGCTCCATCTCCTACGACGACCAAACACACACACACACACACACAAACGTTTACTTTTGAAGTATAATTGATGCGTGCGTCACTCTGTATGCGCTCCACTCTAATCCGTTACTTTTTCATGTCGTTTTAGCAGCTGATGTCTCTGCATGAAGTACTGGTCTTTCAGCTGCTGCTTGAGCAGCTGGTGCTTCTCCTGCAGGTGGCGCTCCTCCAGCTCCCACATCGCTGCCTCTCGTGCTGCGGAACACATGGGAACACACGAGAGTGTGAAGGCAAGGCTATGGATGTGTTCTGGTTAGCAAACATGTTGGGTGGTGACGCATTTCAGGACGAAAACAAAAGCAGGGGCAGAAAGTTGGACAGGCTGCAACATGTCTGCTCCTACAGAACCGGTGGATTCCCAGCTGGCTGCATGTCACCGTCTTTGTTTACATAGATTCAAGGGAAAGAGAGCATCACTGAAAGGCCCCCTGTTCACTCCGTCAGGTACAAGTAGAGCTGCTGTTAAATTACACGTGCATCTCAGTAAATCAGAATATTACTAAAAGGTTAACTTTTCTTAAAATTCAGTGTCTTGGAAATCTTAATATTACCTAAAGTCAATAAATGACGACTTAGAACAGAACTGTAAGGTTACAGCCAGATTACAGGCTGCACTATACTGGGAAAACTATACTGGGACAGTTTCCCAGGAGACAGTCAAAAAAAAAAAAACAACAAAAAAAAACACCCCTGTTACAAAAGGTCATTGCTAAAGATGCAGGCTGTTCAAAGCGATGTAGCCAATGATAATGGAAAGTCGAGTAAAAGGAAAAAGTGTGATGGGACAAGGTTATAAGCAACAGAGGTAACTGCAGCTTTGAGGGGATTGTGTTTAGGAGTTTGGGAGAGATTCACAAGACGAGGACTGTAGGTCAACCCAGGAAACTTAAGAGCACCTTATGCTTCCTTCTGATGACAGGCTCTACGGAGATGCTCATTTCATTTTTAAGCGAGACTTGACATCTGCCCACATGGTCAAAAGTACCAATATCTGGTTACATGCTTTAATAACCTAACTCCACATGAGAATCTATAGATTATCGTTGAGAGGAAGATGAGAGACACCAGAGCCGACCATGGAGATGAGCTGATCTGGCATTGAAAAATAAAACACTGTCATTGAAAAAAGAAACAGAACTTAAAGAGAATTCTTTCGTTGTCACCGCAAGTCGCCACCGCTTTGGTGTCGAGGGCCGCGGTTTCACAGGCCTTCCGTTTTTCCGATTGTCCTTAGCTTGCCGTCGAAGTGAGCTCTGATTCACATCTTTGGGATATAAAAGCTGCAGCGTAAAATGAGTGCATCATCAAAAGTTCTTCAACGTCAACGTTCCTTTTTTCAATGACAATGTTTTAGTTTTTTGATGTTTTATTTTTCAGTGTTTGATTTTACAAGGTTTTACTTTTCAATCCCAAATCTCTTTTTCATATCAATGTAAGCTCCGTATAAACTGTAATCAAATGTAGCATAAATGGAAAAGTGTGACAGAAGAGAGAAACAAAGCAGCATCTCTGTCGCCAGAAGACAGTGACGACATTCTGAGAATGCTATGAGAAAAAAAAAACTGGTTTTATACTAAGTCAGCCAGTATAAGCTGTGGAAATGCACTCGGCTTCATCGCTCCTCCTCAGCCTCCTTACCTCTCAGTAGCTGCTGTTTGTGGTTGAGGCAGTCTCGCTCAATGGTGGCTATTTCTAGTTTATGCTGCTGGATGATTTTCTTCAGAGCCCCGTCCAGCTCCTGCTGCTGCTTCTGCAGAAACTCCTGCTCCTGAGGAGCCACAGAGAAGAGGAAGAGCAGTTGAGTGGCAGCCAGGCGAGGCCATAAAGAGGGACAGCAAAGAGCCAGAAAAAAAAAACAAACAAAAACAAATGCAATGAAATGTTACGATGCAATTACAGGTCCAAGCCTCATCAAATCTAATTATAAAATATCCACTTCAAACTCAGTCCAACACAGAGCACTGCGGTGTAACATCGTCAAATGGACCCAGAGGAGGAGACAGACATTATGGATGACAATGATCCACAATGAGAGTGGAAAAGAAGTTCAGAGGAAGAACACTGACATTCTCATGGTCCAGATGTCAGCATACAGCCTGCACACTAAGGGCTGTTTTCATCATGTGATAGCAAGCCACACCTCAAAACCACAAAACGGCATGAAAATGCAATGCATTTGAATGATTGTTGGAGAATTTGGTATTTGTAATCTTTAATACGTGGTTGCAATTTGCAGTTTCTAGATTCATTGCCAATATATGATTTCATGTAATAAACTTTATATTACAGATGATCGTTTAAGCTACACTAACATTGTAATTTTAACAAGATACTGTTTAGTAATAAGCATTTGAGTTAAAAGATTAGAGATGCACAGGGAAATCAGCTGGTGAACCCAGAACAGGTCGATTTTACTCGATCAGCTGTTTGAAAACTGAAAATTTGATCTTTTCTCTGACCAGTAAATACACCTTACATCATTGCTAACAGGTAGAAACTATCTTTGTTGTGAAAATCGGTCCTATGCAAGAAAGACTCAGCTATTTGCTGTACTCTATTAGTGTTTAAAAATAAAGTCAAAAGAAGCCCAAAAGTTTTAAAAGCTATTTAAAGCACTGTATTTTCCATGTGATGTTTATTCAGGCAGCTAATTTTAAAACAGGAGGTTAGATATCAGCAAATAACTGAAAGTTGTTTCATTCTTTTAGGAAATCCTAATCTGTCCGTCTTGAGAAATGCTGGATAAGGAAATGTCACAGTAGAGGTTAGGGTCTACTTACCCCAGCCCAAAGGTGTCCAAAGCCAGTCCTCAAGGGTCGGTGTCCTGCATGGCTTAAATGCTGTCCTGATTCAACACGGCTGAGTCAAACGAACGGATCATTAAAAGGCCTCTGCAGAGCCAGGTGAGGAGGTAATTCAGCCATTTGAATCAGTTGTGCTGAAGCAGGGACACGTTATAAACCTGTGGGACACCGGCCCCTGAGGAGTGGAGTTGGGACGCCCCTGCTCTGCATGGAATACACACAGCAACAGCTGTTCATTGCTCTGATCGGTAATATTTGAAAACAAGCTCAAGACGGTTTAAAATGTCAACTCTGTAATCATATTTCCTTTTGTTCTGAAATCGCAAAAGGAAATCCTGTTTTACCTGCAGAGCTGTGTAATGCAGACTGCTCTCTCCATCTCACCCACACAGTGTGACAATGCCTCTGCTCCTAATATGAACAACCAATGATCGATCGGGACAGAATGGATTCTTAAGGCTGGCGGCATAAGTTACTGCACAACAGCAAATCAGAGCTAAACTATTAAGTTGGACACTTCACATTGTGACATTGTGCATGTGACATTTTCAGGTGCGAAAAAAACAAAACCCAGCAAAAAAACAGAAGTTAGAGAGCAACTATCTGTCTTTTAAAGAAGTACTATTTAATTGGGTTTCAGTTCTAGATACTTCTGTCCAGTAACCTGGAGGATTTTACTCGACTGCCAGCTTTTCATTGATCCTCACATCTTTTTTTGAGAAATTAAGTTTTGTTACACCATAAACATTTAATAGTTTAAACAGTCAATTTTTACATTTATCCAGACAAGAGAATAAATGTATTTATCGTTCTTAAGGAGAAATTATAGTCGGCCAACCAAATAAAACTCTAAAAATAAAATTGGTGATCGGAAATTGACCACAAAATCTCTGACTGCTGCATCTCTAGTTTTGAATTCTTTCACTTTTGCATCACCACAATACTATTTGCGCTCCAAGACAACATTTAAGTACAGAACAATTCATCATAAAGCCACTTGTTATATATTTTCCTGTTATTTTACAGTAACCCAAAAAGGCTGCTTTACAACATCCAGTATTATTGTCCAGATGACTCCCAGGCGCTGTTTAGGGAGCCTCTACATAAAACTGATCCTTGGATACAAATATGTACTCAGATAGAAGAGATCAAAAACCTGCACTACCAGCATATTAAGCTGAACACAATCCAATTTTATGAGCATGATATTAATACCACGTACATTAAACAAACCAGATGTAGAACATTTGTTGACCGGTGAAGGAAAAATACCGAGCAGGAGAGGAAGAAGGACCACTGCACAAATACAGTGATGACAACACTCAAATACAAAAAAAAAAAAAAAAAAAAAAAAACCCAAAACAAAAACATCAAAATACTACAAGCCCAACGCCGCCCATGCTTACATGTGTAGTCAAAGTACAAGTGAACTATCACAAACGATCCTGTCACTGAACTTCACACATCTAAGTATGGGCCAGAGACTGAGAGAAAGCGGGGTGGGTGGAGGAGGTGGGGGCACTTACATCCTGCATCTGAGCGTTGAAGAGTGCGCATGAGGATAACTGAAAAGACTGTATCATAACCTGGGCCACTGCCTGCGGAGGAGAGCACACAGCGCACTCGCCTTGATCACAGGGACAGACGCCACACAGCAGGCTGAGGATTTCTCTCGCACACACACACAAACACACTCGCACCAGTTCTTCCAGAGTTATGCAAGACACGGGTCTTCCACTTTGGGGATGTCAGTCAGCTTAATGCGTGGGGCACTGCTCTGGTAAATGTTAGGAGGAAGCCAATTAATTAGTTATTAAAGCACTTCTCATAATGGCATGCTTTAAAGCAGCTAATAAATTCTGAATCTTATTTGAATCCAGCATGCAAAGGAGAATCTTTTTTAAGCTACTGGCTAATGGAGCGCTATAATTGGAAATTTTTAACAGGAAAAGAAGGGCTCAGTAGCTTTGGAAGGCAAAGTTTGGAAATGGTTTTCAGCACAGATGTCTCCTGCTAAAAGCACTTCAAGTCTTCTGGTGAAGTTGGTAGATTTAGTGTTCATCAAGTAAGACCTACATGATCTCCTCTTATAAGTGTACCGTTGTATAAAATGGCAGAAGCAGGACAAACGTCCAGCAATAATGCAGTAAGTTTATGGGGTTGCTTCTTGACAATTCTACACAGGACATTTTATTCAGAACTACCAAAACTGTTATCCCAGTTTTGAACGGCAACCTATTTAGAATCCAAGCCTCAAAGTAAGTTACAATAACACTAAAATAAACTTCAAATACATTTTATGTACATTTCAATCAATCAACATGTAAAGAGCAATGATTTTTCCTTTGATTTACATACATAATTGCAGGAAATCAAGCGCAATGCCATAATGTAGTTAAATGTAAAACACCGCATTACTAAACAGCCTGCGGGGTTATGAAAACATAATTCAGCATCTATCTCAATGAAAGCACTGTAATTCAGTACTCAGGACAGTAAGCTCAGAAACTATTTCAATATAAAATGAATAAATGTACAAATTTTAAAGCTAATCTAGAGAATTAAAAAGACAACAATTACACAATACCCACTGAATTCAATATAATCAGTTACTCTGCTCAGCAATCTGCATCCTTGTCCACCTCCAGCTGAGTTAACTAAAACGTTAATGGTTAAAAGGTTAAAACTGTAGAAATAGGGAAAGTACAGTGCGCCTCACTTTTGTTGACACCCCTGTTATAGATGTGAAAAACCCCTAAAATAGATCACACTATTTAAGTTGAGAATATTTAGAGGCAAAAATGTTTTTAATAAGTTTTAACCACAACTGACAAATGTTGGTACTCCTGCTGTCGATACTTTGACAAAACCCGTTGCTGCTAAAAGGTCAGCCCTTAATGTTTGTAATTTATTTGTCTATATGTTATGGGTCATTATCCTGTTCAAAGACCCATTTTCAGTTTTTCTGGTAGTGTTCATTCAGATTTGCATTTTTCAAAGTAGTCCATGATGCTTTTCAAACATTTTCATGGAGCTTTGCACTTCAGCAAGGTTTTTAGAGCCTTTGGAAGAGAAAGTGGCCCACATCATCGCAGCTCCTCCACCGTACTTAACAGTAGGCACAGACGGTTTTCTTTTCTCCCATTGTTTTTTTGTTTTATGGGAGACCCACTGAGAGTGTTTCCTTCTCAAAGTTCATAGAGTTTCGTAAACTCCTTACGTTTGTGATGGTAGGTCAGAAAAACCTGTTATCTCACATCTATTCCAAACAAGTGGCTAGCACACACATGCCACCTAATGGTTGCTATGGAGACTTTGCAGAAACAATGTGCAAACTTATTAATCTTGTTTTCTCCAACCATGAGCTTTGGCAATGTTTTACCTCTCTTACCCTCCTCCTCACTGTGCGGTAAATGTGGATCCTCGTCCAGCCTAGTGACCTCTGGCTAAAAGAAACTCGCCTCTATGTTATGTCAAATTTACATCCCATATAAACAGACTCGTATGAATGACTAACTAGAAGTTCCCGCAAACTTTAACTTAAAAAAAATAAATTATAAATTAAAAATAAGCTTCAGTTACATTTAGATGTTTCTGAATGTGTCAGAGTGAGATTATACCACTGCAGTTCAAGATGAAGTTGCTTTACGGCTTTTTACACATCTTCACCAGGGGGTGCCAATAAATGTGGCCAGCACTTAACTAAGAATGTGATTAAAACTTAAAAAGGTAGGAAAACAGAAATTACAGATATATTGCTTGTGCACCTTAAGTCAGAAGAAGAATAAAAAGAGAGACAGCAATGATTTACCTCTGCAGTCTGGAGGAGTGACAGGTCCTCTTTTAACCGTTTCATGAGCTCTTTTCTCATGTGTTTGGGTGACTGTCCGACTTGCTGAATGGCCTACAGCATGTGAGTATGCAGAAACTAGTTGATGCTGAGTTGTTCTTAAACCCTAACAAAGCTGGTCAACAACAAAGGGAAGACATGCACGGCCCCTCTTTGAGAGAAGAATTACAGCATCCAGCCACCGACAGATTTACCATCATCATGCTAATTCCTCTCCCCCGCCGCCTCACCTTTTTTTGATTTTCATTAAACCATTTCAGAAAATTTAAGACTGAACTGCATGATATTGATGTCAAAACAAGAGTTTCACTGATGCATGCCAGAGGATGTTAGTCCCAGAAAAAGCTTCATTATGTTTGCATTTGATTAACTTCCACCACAGCCACAAGTTTGAACATCCTGTCCGACGAGATTAAAGAAAATGAGTAACTGACATGGAGTAGAGAATATGTGGCTTCAAAACAAGTTCTTTTTACATAACTAAATACAGATTACACCAAGTTCATGCAAAAATGCATAAACAGTGGATCTTAAAAGTGTACACACACCTATTAAAATGCTCGCTCGCACATACATACATACATACATACGTACGTGTGTGTGTGTGTGTATACATTTCAACTTGGAAAAATGGAAAAAAACAAAATAAACGAGCTACAATAACCTTGTTGCATAAGTTTACACACCCTTAAATACTTTGTTGATGCACGTTTTCATTTCATCTGTCCAAGTGGGATTTTTAGGACCTGTGCTCATGTCTGTCCTTTAGCTAAACAGTTGGCAGAGAGATTTGTAAATGATAAAAATAATTTCACCGTACATGGGTATCAATCAGGAGCAGAGTACAAAGAAATTCCCACAGAATTAAATCTTATATAAACAATCCTGACTCTAATCTGCCACATCCTTGTTGGAGAATGTATGATGGTCTGATGAAACCAAACTTTTGGTTCACAATTCCAAAAAGGTAAGTTTGGCATTAAAACACCACCGAGCTCTACCAGAACACCACCATGCCAAGAATGAAACATGGTGATGGCAGCATCATGCTATGAGGTAACTTTTCTAGAAATCTTTTTTTTTTTTTTTTTTTTTTTTTTTTTTTTTTTGGTGGATTAAGGTGGGTAACATTATGAACAGTTCTAAATATCTGTTTAGCTGAAAACCTTCAGTAGAAAGCTGACGATTTTCCAGCATCTAACTGAATTATTACTGTTTAAATCAAGAAAACAGATGGTTGAACCGTCTGTTTACTTGATTTAAACATTCGGATCAGTTAATTATGTCCAACCTCAGAGAGAGGTTAAATGTCTTTGTCTTTACCTCTGTAGAGTTGAGTTTGTGTTATACATGACTATATGAAAAGTGATCTGAATAAAGTTTGATTGACTGATGCCAAACAAAAAAGTATAACTTTTTCCAATTAAAAACTGTTGGAAAATGTTTAAAAAAGGCAAATCATGGTCACAATGTCATTTTAACATGGGTATGTACACTTTTTATATCAACTGTATTCAATTACTTATCTCTGTCACCAATCTGACTAAAACTCACCAAATTTTAACTAAACGTATATAAATACCATTTCTGTTGAAATATGACTAAGAATTTGTTGAAACATCTTAACATTACACTAATTATCATAGATATGTTCGATTCCATGTCAGTTACTCTGATGCAAGGCTAAGATTACTTAACCCAAAGACACCCAGCACCTTTAAAGATCTAACAATAACACTGATCATCCCATAACCAAGGCAAACTCACACACTCATAGAACAAACATGGTTAGTTCAATATACAGTTGGGTTACACGTGTAAACAACAAATGCATTTTAAAAACAAAACTACAAACACATTAAATATGCAGTGGCTTACATTTATTTGCTGAAATTTAAATAAAAAAAAAAAAAAAAAAAAAAAGCGAAGCAGCAAAATAACCAGCAAGTAATCACAAAGCACAACAGAGGCCAACCAACTTAACTGCAGTGAGAAGGAAAAAAAAAAGCTCCACAAAGCAGATCTTCAGAACTCTGAGAACATCTAAAGCACAGAGCAAAGCCTGCTAAAGAGGTAAGCAAAGGGCAGAAAACACAGCACATGACAGTCATTAAAAGGCTTTAAAAGACGAACACCCCCGAGTGACCATCTCTCAGGAGGCAACCAGAGAGTAGAGAAGCAGCAGAAACTTTGGGAACATTAAGACTGATATGCAAAAATGGATTAAGGAGCATTTAGGAGAAAGGGTAGAGCTGGTCTGTAGCAATCATCTGCGCACACACCAACAGGCAGAGCAGCTGGCCGCAGCACTCCCACAGGATTAGCACAGCAAAACACACTGAGCCGCTGTTAAGTTGAGCAACAAGAAATATTAAAAAGCTCCATATGACGTGCAGATGCCAGAAATGAGCTAATCCCTGACGCAAACTGCCATGCAGGTTCATACCTCCTTCTTCCTGTTCTTCAGCATGTTCTGGAACTTGGACAGCTCTTTGTCTTGATCCGCTTTGATGCGTTTGGCTTCGTCCCGGAGCCGGCTGGTGTGATCCTGTTCCAGTCGCTCAATCGTCTGCTTCTGCTTCTTCTCAAGGTTCTCCACTTCTTGGTCATACTGACGTTTCTTTGCCTGTCAAAGCAAATAGGAAGAGACTGTTGTAGGAATTTCTATAAAGAAAAGAAAGACAAATCCAGCACGAAAGCCTTAAATAAACATTTCAACAACTAAACATTAATACTAATATCTAAAAGGGAGGCACCTCCCGATGGCTGCAGCCTCAGACACCTGTCCTCTCATGTCTTGTGTTGTCTTTTTTTTTTTTTTTTTTTTTTTTTTTCTTGGATGGGCTGTACTGGAATGTAATCCCCCCCCCCTGGGGGACAAATAAAGGATTCTGATTCTTATCTTAAGAGTTTTCTCATTCTAAATGCTATCGATTACAACTAAAGCTACAAATTTAATGTCAAGCCTTTGATTACATTTAGTAGTTCATTTCTGAGGAGTTTGCCAAAAAAAAGGAGGGGAGGGGGGGGGAACTGAAGAAAGGAAAAAGAAACATCACACCACTTGCGGTAGAAACAAAGTGACTCACAGTAGTTTCCTGTTCAAAGCGTCGGTAGATTTGCTCTCTCTGCTGCTGCAGCTTGTTGCTCAGCTCCTGCTGGGCCCTTTGCTCCTCTTTTTGAAGAAGGCGAAGCTCTCTCAACTCCTGCCGCCTGAAGAAGCCGCACAAAATGGCTTATCAGATTAACACAACTTCACATGTGAAATGGTTACTAACATGAAAAACTGATTCATTTGCAAATAATACACACATTATTATATATATATATATATATATATATATATATATATATATATATATATAGCTTTGACTTTTCTGAAGTTTTTAAATCAGAAATTGGAGCGTCTGGGTGGGATAGACTCATCATGAAAAATTTGCCCAATCTTCTTGCTAAATTCGTTCAAGCTCAGTCAGGTTGGATGGGGAACAATTGTAAGCATCAATTTTCAAGTCTACCAGTCACTTTGACTGGCCCACTTTAACAAACTGAATATGATCTAAACCATTCTGTTGCAGCACTGGCTGCATTTTCAGAGTTGTTGTCCTGCTAGAAGCTGAACCTCCATTCAGGGTTCAAACTTATCTATACAGCAGTGATCTTATCTAGCAGTGATCAAATAGCACATAATCCAACTGTGTACGAATTAGGTGACTTCTGCGCATTGGTTGCAATGGATTTCATTAAGGGGTATCAGAGTAAAGGGGTTGAATACATATAAAAGCTACATTATTCAAATTTTTAAGTTTGAAAATGCCGAGACCCATTTTTATTTTTATTCTACTTCACAATTATGCACTACTTTGTGTTGCTTTATCACGTAAAACCCGACTAAAATAACTGAAGTTTGATTTTGTTATGTGACAAGCCCCAAAGTCAGAAATACTTTTGCAAAACAAACATACTTAGACAAGACTTGAACAGTCAAAGCGTTTATCTTTAAAAGGCAAAATCAGAGATTAATATAACATAAGGCAGCATGAATCATGGCAGATAACCCATCTGACATTTGTAAAACGTTGTGGGAGCTGTGAAATGAATGAGAGCTATTTAAGGCAGACAGGGACGTTAAACAGGTCATGTCCTAAATTTAGAGTGAACAGCGTATCAAGCAGGTTGGAAGCAGGCGTACCTCAGGAACCTCATCTCCTCACTTTTGGCGTCGTTATCCGTCACTATCTTTGACGTCGTCACACTGACCTCCACACCATCTACCATGAACTTCCGGGTCTTCTTCAGAGTCTTCTTCTGACGTTTTGACTCCTACCAAAATATTACGGATAGTTTTACAGCAAGAACAATGATTACTTAGTCACAGGGGCTGAGGAGCAGATAGCTTTACCTGCATAGATATAGAGCCCCCTTCTTTGCTCTTGGACAGGAAGCTAGAGATGGACAGATTGAGGTCAAGGCTGTTGCTATCTGCAGCAGAGCTGCTCCCAGAGTCAGAGTCTTTCTCCACATCTGACTTCATCACAGCAGGGCTTCCATGCTCCATCCTGCTTTCTGAATCGGTTTCACTCTCCTGGACAGAGATGCCATCCTGGGAGATGACCTCATCTGCATGAGCTAATTTTTCTCCATCTTCCTTAACAGAGACATCCTGACAGCTAACTCTTTGATCAGAAACTTCTGACAGGACTTTGACGTCATTGCCGACTTGACTGGATTCGCTTGGTGCTTGCTCTTCGAGTTCTTCCTCCGCTCTGCTCTCATTTTCTTGTTTTGGCTGCTCGGACTCCTCAGGGACTTCGTCTTTTGTCTTCTCCTCTGATGGATTTTCTGTGGTTCTGTTTTCTAATACAGCCTCAGTGGAAGACTCCTCCACACCAGACTTGCTGTCTATGTCTCCATTTAGTTTCCTGTCTATTAAATTTGATTGTAAATTATCGGTGTCTACATTATTAACAGTCTCATCGTTGATGTTTTCGATTCTGTCTTCTGTCACTTTGTGTTCGGCAGTCTCCTCCTCCAAGTCGCTGCTTTCTTCTTTACCGTCTGCTACTTCATCTGCTGCTGTAACTTCAGGGATTTCCCGACATTCAACTGAATCTGGAGCACCATCTTCACCTGCCTGCTGTTTATCTTCATCGAGCTTCATTTTGTCTTGGGTACTTTCCTCCTGCATGCCCATTTTCTCAGTCTCCTTCTGTTCCTCGGTTTCTTTAACTTCTAAGGGAGGCTTCTGGGAATCCACGGGTTCCTGTGGCTTTGATACTGCAGCCTCACCATTTATCTTCTCAGCTTGATCTCCATCTAGTTTAGCCTTTGCAGAATCCTGTGAAGTCAAGTCCTTGCTTGTCTCCATTAGTCCAGGGGTAAGATCCTCATTACTGGCAGAAACTTCATTGAGCTTCTCCTCCTCCATCTTGTCTACTTCGCTTGTTCCGAGCCCTTCATCAGAGAGCTTATCGCTGGTCCGGTCTTCCACAGGCTCAGCTTCGGTCTTTTCTGTAACAGATTCCAAGGTGGAGGGAGTGGGTGGGACTTTGTCCTCTTCTGAGCTGGCCATGCTGACATCTGATGGTGCTCTTTTGTGCCCAGGAACTGCCTGATGGATATAAAAACAAATGGCTATAAAATGGTTGGAAATACCACAGCTATTATTTTTTTGTCCACATTACAATTTTTTAAAAGTAAAATGATCTTTTCATGATTTCCCTGTGTGAAGCCATTGGTTTTGAGGGAAAAAAACAAACAAAAAAAAACAAACAAACAAAAAACAAAACAAAAAAAAAAAAAACAAAAAAAAAAACAGTTTTTAGACCAAAGAACAGTTCTTAACCGATTTGAATGATTTTCCACAAATTTCCTGACAGATACATCCTTCATTCAACTCTCATATCATTTACTCAGGGCTCCTATAGATTTTCCATTTCAGCATTCCATACTTTTCCAGATTTTTCCCAAAAGTTGTCAACATTGACACCAGAGTATAAAATGGTTCATAAACAAAGTGATAAAAAGTGTTAAATCTGGGTTCCCATTTTTGAGTGTGGTAAAGAGCTTTTTTTTTTTAGGTTTTTGGACAAACTTAAATCAGTTAAAATTTATAATACAAAAATCTGGGCTGGATCATTCAAGATAAAACAGAGATAATAGAGCAGCACGATATTATGAAAACATGAGCTATACGAGTAAACTTTGTGATAACTATATGACTTGCAATAAATAAAACACTGGTAATGTTTTCCAAATTGACAATTGACAAATTGACAAGTACACGGCTTTACGAAAAGAGTCGTTTCCGGCTGGGATCTGCTGTTTAGGCAATAAAACAATACAATGCAATAGCTGTAGTTTCTTCATGACTTGACCACCTTACCACCTCTTGACCTTCTGAAACCTTTTCTGCTGCATTAAACAACAAGTATTTCCAAATATTTTACAATCACAGAGAGGCTGAATGCATGATCATCAAATATGTACCTGCAGTCCAGGCTGATCTTAGGAATATGCATATTACATACAGTGATATTGTGAGAGTGATAAATTTGCAATGTATTCTGCAGCCATCACATCACTTTTCAATTACAATTTGAAAACAGTCATTTCACTAAATTAGCAAAGTAGGGATTTCCATGCTTTGGCCTCTTCACTGAACCCCATTCCAGAGCGCCCGAGTCCAGTTTAAACCCAGAACTAAAAGGATTTATTTTATTTACTATAAAAAAAAAGCAGGTAATGAAATAATTGAATTTATCAAATGAGTGTGTGTTAGTAAGTCAAAAAACAAAGTGATTAACAAAAGGGACCATAACTCATGTTGTGATTCAGCAAATTAAAAGACAAATGACATAATCTATTGAAATCATATCATAATCTATAACTATTTTATTTGTCTTTGGACTTTTGCCTTTCAAAAAAAAAAAAAAAAAAAAAAAAAAAAAAAAAAAAAAAAAAAAAAAAAAAAAAAAAAAGCATATCTTTATATTCTATAAAATGAAATAAAATATAAAGTCAGAAACCGTCAACTTTTTTTCCAATACTCGATTTTCACATTTACTTTTAGAATCAAATTTATTTCTTTTCCAGACTGCGTAGGTATCCAGTTCAATCCCAAATTTAAGATTTGCCCATTTGTGATTCATTTCCCTTCTACTGCATCTTATGCTTATGATCCCTGTTCTCATTGAAAAGTGTGAACATTTCAATGCCCATTCTGCTAAAAAATAAAATAAAATGACCCACCGCAGGAGTATCAGGTTCTTCCTCTTCCTCCTCTTCTTTGCTATCTTCGAGCTCTTCTGTGACTTCAGCTTTAGCTTCAGCTATAAGCTCTCTAAGAGGTCTGCTATCAGTCACACTGGTCACAAAAGGATGCTACATGACCAAAAGGTGACAAAAAAAGGAAGTCAACACAAAACAGGAACCTTTTTCTGCATGATGCAAATATTAGATCAGCTGACAAACTAGAGGTCTGAAAAGTAACAATGAAGATTATGCCAACCTGTAGAAGCTGTGTTGAACTCCACCTATTGTCCACATTTTTGTCCAGCGCTCTCCGCAGGAAGTCATTAAATTCTGGCGACCTGTTAAGAAATATGTGAAAATATTAGATTCCAGGCTATTTAAACACCAAATCATATCCTTTCCCTTGCAGCTTTTCAAAATGCAAATTGCGAATAAAGGAAATACTGATAAAAGATATCCTTTATCTCCAATCTATAAACATTTCAGTGCTACTTCTTTAAAAAAAAAAAAAAAATTAAAAAAAAAAAAAAAAAAAAAAAAATCAAAAATAAGCCATCTCACCAGCGAGAGGTGTGCATCAGAGTGGGAGGCTCGGACTTAGCTATTTTCAGCAACACTCTCATGGGATTCATCTCGTGGTTAGGTGGCTCGATCTGTGCCAGCTCTATGAGAGTTACCCCGAGGGACCAAATGTCGGCCTTGTAGTCGTACGGACGGTCTTTAGAAGTTTCGCACATCACAACCTCTGGAGCCATCCTGCAAAATTTAGCCAATCAGTAGATTTAGAATGGCAAAAAATAGATTTTAAAATGTTTCATGTATGCATTTAGTATGGAACTGGAAACACAAGAAGCCTAAACAATATTTAAAATTGGAGATGTCCAACATATAAGTGTCTCTAAATTGATTAATGAAGCCCTTTTCTGTTATTTCACATGCAATGCCACATCAGGAAATGAGAAAAATAATCAGAAGTAAAAAGAGGAGTGCCTTCCTATATTTAGGCTGCATGACTCACCAATATGGAGTGCCGATGAAAGAATCTCTTCTCTGTAATGAGTTGGTATTTTTAGCCGAAACACCAAAGTCAGCTGAAAGTAGAAATGAACATTGTTTTTTTTAATTCAATCAACCTTAAGCATACAGTTAAACTGCTGTAAACTGTAACTTTCTTTATGCAAACGTGCTTTGAAAAACCTCCCAATGTCAAACTATCAGCTCTACCTTAGCAGCTAGTCTTTTCCTCACACAGCTTGGAGGAAGAAAGATCTATCATCAAGTCCCTGGTGATCAGCTTGATAATTATTGTTTGCCAGGCTAACTTCATGACCCTCTGCCTACAGAACATGAATCATCAGGGAGAAAGCAGCTATGTTCGCTATAGCAGCTACATGAACACTTTACTTGTGGAAAATTATGTAACTGATTTGATGCATCACCAACTGCAGCACATCAGTGGTGTATAAACAATACATGAGAAACGCATCACTTAGTTTTCTTTGTTTCCTTTTAAATGCACAGTGAATGAATCCGTAGTTTGTACAGTGCCCTGCAGAAGCATTCACATCACTTGAACCTTTGCAACTATTTTCCATGTTATAAACACTTCAACATATATCAGCCAAACATTATGCATATTTGTGAAGCTGAAGGAAAATGATTCAGGGCATCCAACAGTTTTAAAAATAAACATTTAAAAAGTATACCGTGTGTTTGGATTCAACCAGCTTTGCACAGAGACTTAAAATTCTGCTTATTCTTCTCTGCAAAATAGCTTAAGGCTCAGTTTGTCTGGATGGAGAGCATCTGTTCACAGTCATTTTCAAGTTGTGACTCAGATTTTCAGTTGGATTTAGGTGTGGTCTGGACTCTAACTGGGCCATTTTAATAGATAAATTGATCTAAACTGTTTTATTTGTAGCTCTGGTTGTGTGTATACGGCCACTGCTCCAATCTCAAGCCTTTTGCAACCGCGAACAAGTCTTCATCCATGACTCTTCTGCATTTAGGCCCAACATCCTGTCAGCATAATGCTGCCATCACCATGTTTCACCATGGGGAGGATGTGTTCAGAGTTATGTGCAGTGTTAGTTTTACTTGCACTCTTTGCATTTTGCATATAGCCAATAAGTTACATTTAGTCTCCTCGGGCCAGAACCGCCTTCTACAAGTTTGCTGTGTCTCCTACCTGGCTTACAGCAAACTTTAGCTGACTTCTTTCATCAATGACTTTCTTCTTGCCATTCTTCCATAACAGCATTTCTGAAATCTCCATTAATAGATCCATTACTCACATTTATTTCTGAGTCATGCATCTCTGCAACTCCTCTAGAGTTACCATGGGCTTCCTAGTTATGTTTTCTTTTTGGTTTCAGACAATGGATTAAGTTGTAGATGTAAACAGGTTAGGGTATTGTTATATAATCCTCATGATCCAGTTTGCTTACTAATGAGGCCTTCACAGAATCACAGAAAAGCTGTAATAATACTGAGATTAAACTACATGTAGGTGGACTAGAGTTAATAATTAGTTGACTTTTACAAGATATTCATTTCACTTAATTTTATTTAGAGGCATCAGGGATTTGAATACAAATACTCACCACACTTTTCAAATCTTTATTTGTAAAACTTTAAGAACGAGAGTTCTTGTCCTTCTACTTTACAGTTGTGCACCTCCCTCTGTTAGTCTATCACATAAAATTGCAATAAAATGTACGGATGTTTGTAGTTGTAACATAAAATGCAAAAAAGATCAAGGGGCGTGAATATTTTTGCAAGCCTCTGCATCAGCTCACCATTTTGCACATGTCAACTGCATTTACTAAATCAAGCTGCAAAGCTTTTTACCGAGTTTTACTTCTCCGTCCAGGGATAGGAGGATGTTTCCAGCTTTCAAGTCTCTGTGGATGACCTTGTTCTCGTGAAGGTACGTCAAGGCCTCCAACGTCTGCTTACATACCACCCGGATCTGGGGCTCAGTCAGGGGTCTCTCGAGTTCTGATGATCAACAACACGCACACTCCGTAAACTGACACTAGACCATCTGCACAGATTCACATCAAATGTAATTCCTCGATGGTATCCGATGGCATATGGAGGACAAAGTCCAACCTTATGTCATCCTGTATGTATGACCGGATGCATCCAAGTCAAACCACAGAGTATAATGGCTATACATCAGATGATTGAGTGTGTTAACTGTCAGCTTTGTCATTAAAATTCTATGTAAAAACAAAGAGGGTAAGTGTTTCAAAACATGACAGAAATTATGAGCCACAGAGCTGGAACGACTATGAAACCTGAGCTACAATAATTACAGTCAGGGGAGGGAGAAAATAATTCCCACTGTGCAATAAAGAGTTGGCAGTTCTCACTTCAGGATGGTTTAAAAAAAAAAAAAAAAAAAAAAAAAAAAAAAAAAAAAAAAAAAAAAAAAAAAAAAAAAAAAAAAGAAAGAAAGAACAATTTTTCCTATTTTGTTCAGTAGATGAGGGACTTACCCAGCATGATGGCATCGACCGCACCGCCAGCACAGAACTCAATCAGAATCTGAAAAACAGGATGACCATAAGTAACAAGGTAATATAATACAACGAGGCATTCAACTCCCAGGACCGTTATTGATTGGCCAGTGATGACATTTCAGGGACCTATCAGGTACTATCAGATCACCATGAGCTCCTACTCCACATACATTTTCTGTGTTTTTTTTTTTAATCTTAGTAAAATATGCTGCTTAAATTATTGCTGCTTTACCACATTTAAAGAGTCTCTGAAGACTAAAGGCACTCCAGCAACTGTTACAACAATCAAGCAATCTAGTTGTTTGCAATCTAACATGGTGTTTAGAAACTAAAATCTCATATTTAGACTAAATTATTTAAGTCTTTTCCTTTGGATTCTTTATATATTTTAAATGTTTTTATTGAGAGAAAAATGGAACCAGAGTCAGTTTCCTTGTTTTTGTGCACAAACTTGCTGACTAAAGCTAATGCTTTTTTAATTTTGGGCTTTTTGGTTTGTTTGTTGATGACATTGACCTCAAGGATCAACCATCAACAGTTGTTTTCTTAAACTCCACATATGAAAAAGATTCCACGTTTTTAGCAAAATCCCAACATAACAGCAAGCCCTTAATTATAGAATGCAATTGCACCTAAAACTACCCAAACCTCAGATCACGGATCATCAGCAAATTTCTAAATTGTTCAGTTGTTTGCAATAAACAAATCCCACAAAAACGGCTTAGGTAGTTCGATTAAATTATTACTGCAAAGATTTTATACTGATCTAAAACCAAATCCTACTTTCAATGACTATAAGCAGATTTTTTTCAAAGGAGATCACATTTACAAACTAGGTTTGTTCTGAAGCACATCTAGTTATATCAGGGGGGTGGCTGACGTAGAACGCCTAAAATACCTGGAATGTTGATAATCACGTTTCACTTTACGCTACAAATATAGACAAGTCAAGAAAATGTCCAAAGAGTTTAGAGGAGATCATTGCCTTGCTCAAACAAGAAAAATGGGAAATGATAAAAAAAAAAAAAAAAAGAGAGAGAGAGAGCAAAGGCCCTGAATGTTCTTGGAGAAGCAACTGAAACCAAAGCGTGCACGTTTAAAGCTAAATTACCAGTGGCAATGTCCCTGGACGTGCCACACAGGGGAAGCTGTCAACAACGGCCACCAGATTCCTGAGGCTGCCCGTGGTCAAAACCCTTTGACTGACCTTTAGAAGACCTGCAGTAAGACTTGGTGTCAACATCCACAGCAAGGCACATGTAAAACGCTGAATGGCTCCTGGCCTGAACTCTAAGACTGATCCAAAAGCACAAGAAAAGTCAGCTCCAATTTGCTTACAGTTATATAAATAAACCAAAGAGGTTTTGGGATTTCGTTCTGTAGCGAGATGAGTCGAAGCTGGAACTTTTCACCCTCATGGATCAAAAGACCACCAAGGCTTTGTTCAAGAAGCAGTCCTGAAAGACATCGTGGTGGCCATCATAGATGCCTGACTAGAAATTGTTTAAAAATCTCATCTTGAAAAAGGCAGCTGCAACATAGAAACCCAGAAATACTGATGAATTTAAGGCCTCAGTCTTAGAGAAGTGGGCTAATATTCCTCAGCAACACTGCCAGAAGCTGGTCTCTGGCCATGAATTATATTAGCAGCATGTTGTCATGGCAAAGGGTGTCCTACTGCAGTTGCCGTTAAAATTTGTATTTCCAGACAAACTGCTTAAAATACTAAATGTGCTGAACTATTTAAATTGTTCTTTCTGAAAGCAAATCTGCTGAATAAAACGTACAACTGCAGGTTCATATTTTACCCTCTGACTGAGTGTATAAAAAGATGATGAGAGAAAGTTTTACAACTTCAGTCATAGGGGTTAATTTGATTAACCTAGCTCCCACTTCAACTTCATTAAGCGTTGTTTCGTGATATTTGGCAGCTTTTTGCACCAGATGGTTAATTAAAAAAAAACTAAATAAACTGAGACTGGACTTGAGCTTTGCACTCCATTTATGAATTCCAACAATGGGAAGGAAAGTGGTTAGACCTGTTTTGCATTGATCCTAATAACATCCCTCATGCCATTGCAATTTCCCTAAGCACTTCGTTACTATATGCACAACTTAAAATCTGCTAACTTAAATCCCACAGCCGAACAAAGGAATAAATCCTACATTAACTGAACGACCCAGACAAAGCAGAGGCAGTTAGGAATTAATCATGCTGCTTAAGAGACAGGCTCCAGAGACATGACCTGCATGCATCTCTGAATTATTCACAGGCACTTTCTCCAGCCACCAAAACCATTCCATTATTTTCCTATAGCTGTGGCTGGTCCACAAGGGGCAGTCACATGACACCCCCTGACAGAACGTACTTGTTCTGGGAACTCTTAGTGCTCACAGAATGAGCTCTACAGCACACATTTTCAAACTGGACTCCCAGTTCACAAACAAATAGTTGGATGAAAATATAGATCTGAAAGTAACATCAGAAAATGTCAGTATTGTGCCTTAAATGTAAATATTTTTGCAGTTCCAAATGAAGGACAAATACAAATACATTTTAATTAACAAGGATGAGCATTAAAGATCTTTAAGCTACATTTGAGGAAATACCAAGCTCCATTAAGGAGTTTCACCAGAAGGAAAGCGGTGGGAACTGTGTAACTTACCCAAAGTTTGCCTTCAAAGTAGAAAGCATCCAGCAGTTTGACAATGTGATGGTGGTTGCAGGAGGCCAGAATGTCAATCTCCACCATGTAATCTTCCAATTCATCCTCTGTCTTTGTGTCAATAACCTTAGCAGCAGCAAGGGTCCCATTCTGCTTGTTTTGAGCCTGGAAGCAACAAGAACAAAACTGTTAAAACCTGAAACATACAAAACATATAAAACAGGATTGGGATCATATTAAATGGATGCACAGGTGCATATCGAGAAATTTGAATATCATTGAAAAGGTGAATTAGTTTACTAATTCAATTCAAAAAGTTAAACCCATTTTATATGAATTCATGAAACACAGTGGTATTTTTAACTGTTTATTTCAGTTCATCTTCATGGTTATGCAATATTTGTCAGGGCTCCTTTTGCATTTATTACTTCATTATTGTGGTGTGGCATGGAGGAGATCAGCCTGTAGCTTTGCTGAAGCCCAGGTAGCAAGCCTATATTACACAATCCTCAATGACTTACTAAAAAATAATTCTGGGTTGTGTTATGCTCCAAGCCTTAATCATTATTAGTTATTAAAATAAACAAATGACACTTGAACTATGTCACTCTGTTTGGTATATCTGTACGAGTGTCATGGAGTTAAAAATTGAAAAAAGTGTCCTTTTCCCTAATATTATAATTTATTGAGATGCGCCAGTACTATTTAATGTATTTTTGAAGCTGCTTGCTGAGGAGAAGTCGAGATTTTATTGTGTAAGATTGTTAATCTACATCAGGAAATTCACATAAAAACAAATCATTTTGGAGTTGAATAAATCAGACACAAGACTATCTGTCCTGTATACCTTAAATAACACATAATCAAATTTTAAAAA
The DNA here is from genome assembly GCA_014839685.1 of Anableps anableps. Lineage (NCBI taxonomy): Eukaryota > Metazoa > Chordata > Actinopteri > Cyprinodontiformes > Anablepidae > Anableps > Anableps anableps. The sequence continues at coordinate 21,711,988 of CM026076.1, forward strand.
ATACAATAAGAGATAAATATCTTAATAGAGAAGCAGAATTCAGTCAAACCATTTACAATACACCTCATTATTTTAGGCCCCAAACACAGACAAGCCACTGTGATTTTATAAAGTCTGCTTACTTCCTCCACTTGTTTACACTCTGTTCTTTATTTCCTAGTCGGGCCAAATATCAGACTATGATTTAAGGGCCTAAACCTTCATTTCAAAGCAGAAGACGCAAAACTGACCAGGCATCCATGAACAACTGGAAGCCATTTTAAAAGTTATTTTAAGGCTAGCCTTGGATTTAATGTTTATGGATACAGACACAATGTCAGTGGAAAAAGACAAAAAAGGGAGTGTTAACATTTACCGCTGTGTCAAGCCCTATATTTACACTTTCTGACATGACATGCTCCCCGGCTCTTTCCTCTCACTCCAGCTGACGCCTGTTTGACAGACCCTTCCTATATGCAGAATCTGAGAAATACAATGAACCAGGTTTCCTTTGGTCAGCTTGAACGCAGCATTTTAACCCAACTGAATCGAGAAAACTCAGCTAAAGTCCACCAGGCTTATTTTTCTTAGTTCTGTACATAAACACTGATTCAAGTATGTGAAATGAATCACTGTGTAAACAACATTTTATGGGTAGTTTGTATTAAGCATTAAAAATGACGTCGCTCTTCAGTTCGTAAGGTACAGTCCAACATGAACTTCATGCATGCCTGAGTTAAGGACGCTTTTCTTTTCATTTGTGACTCATTTAAACAGCTGATTCACACTTTGCAAGCAGCCAGTCCCACCACGCCTAAAGCAGGCAACCATCAAAGGCCTGTGAAATAACTCTGAGGGGAATAGTGATGGGATCTGATGAAGGTAGTCCTGTACAGGGAGCACCGGGCCAAGACAAAGACTGGTTTGTTGTATATTTTATCTTAAACAGCTAAAAGTACAAAGCCCTTTGATTCCCCTTACAGTTAGCCAACCAGCTAACAAGAGTAGGAAACAAATAAAGGCAAATGAGGATTTAAATAGAACATTAACTGGATTATTTGAACACAACAGTTTCAGGAAGGAAGGAACTACATAGGCGGCACACACAGAGAAGTTGCTTCACAGTCAAAAAGGCTAAATTATTTCAGACTTCAAACACGGAATTCGTCCTATGAGCCTTGCATGGAAGTCATTTCAAAGGGGTTGTAATATCTTCCAAAGATGTAAGACAGAAAACACTCTCAGACAAAAACAACCTGGTTAAGTACCCAAGTAGAGGTCACATGTGATGTCTGGTAGACTATGTTAGTAGTAAACCCTGAAAACCAGTCTTCCATTTAAAGTGACAGCTTGTCATTTGGCTGGAATGAGATTGTCATGATACGATGAAGTGGAGATGAGTGTGATAAACTGGAATAAACCACCAACTGTTGCTGTTAGTAAAATACAATACATTGTTTTACACTCAAAATCCTCTGATCAAGTTTTTTCTGGCCAATAACAATTTTCATTATTTTTCCGCATTATTTTTTTTTTTAAAGTGTGATCCGATTATTCAGATTTTACTCTGGAGAAAGGAAAAAAAACAAACAAAAAAAAAAAAAAAAAAAAAAAAAAAAAAAAAAAAAAAAAAAACATGCAGTAGATTCTTTAATAAACTTTGTAGTTTAGAATCCAACAGAAAATCAAGACATTACAAGAATATCTCTTTTTCTTGTCTCAAAGTTTAGGTCTATAATCTTTTTCTGGTCTATAAAAAACAATCAAAATAGGAACATTAAGTGCATCTTTTTGACTGATGTGTTTATAGCCCAAAAAACATAGAAGTTCTGAGTTTTGATGTATTTAATGAAGAGTAGAAAAGTAGGACTTTTTTTTTTTTTGTATTTTACCCATCAATCACTGATCAGAGCTGATCAAGAAAAAAAATAACCTGATTCCCATCTCTGGCCTGGCGAATTTCTGATTACTGCAGCTATAACAATATTCTCCATAGAATACATTTACATTCATTTTAATTTTAATACACAGACTGCAGCAAATATTTAAAAAGTCACTAAATTTAATAATAGATTGTAAGAGCTTATTGGGCAGAACAGGGCACCTTCTTTGTGATCTATTTGTTCCTGTCTAAGGAGTAACAAATTCAGGAAGTTAATAGTTCAGGGTAACTAGCCAGGCTATCTGCTCAGGCAGCTAGTAGAGCTGCATGATATCAGGAAAATATTTAACAGTGAAACTACTGCAGAAAATTGTGATATAGAGTTTGATTAACCGATATTTTCTGAACACTTCTTTTTTTTACCTTTGCACATGGTCCTTACCGCTTTCCATGAGCTTTAGCATCTCAGCCACTAAACATATATTCTGTGTGCATTAACAGCAGTTGCAGTACATCCATCTGACTAAATTTATTAATAATTTGAAGCGCTTCAATGTGTGATTCTTGAATATATAATAGCCTACCAAATATTGTGTCCAAGCAGTCCTTTATGAGGCCGATATTGCACTGATTATTACAATTCGATGTGTTGTGTAGCTCTTGTAGCCAGTCTTCAGTCAGACATGCTACCTGTACTTTTAGAAAAAGGGATTCTTTAGCTCTCACTAAATGGCTTTATTTTTCATGACTGGAAATATTTCCAAACAGACTAATTTATCTTTGTTGTAAGTGAGGGAACCGAAACTGAGCAGCAACAGGTGGGGGAGCGGCATCTCTTCACCATTATACCCCCCATAGCTGTAGAAATTACCAGTTGCTCTGACACTTTCTCTAGAGTTCCACTATATATTGCATCCCAATATCAATGTGTAGAATATCAATATTTCAAAAGAACTTCTTTGTGCCTTAACATATTAGGTGCCATGCGTTAAAGCTCTTCTCGCCAACAACCATATGAATGTGTCACACTGTGTGAGGTGGTGTGTGCCAGATCGCACATTTTGTTGCTGCAGCAGAATCGCATCAAAATGTCCAACAGACGTATTGGTCAAACAATAAATGGACAGCAACCTGCTGGTGTTACTACTCCTACAATTAGAGTTGGACACTGAAAAAAAAAAAATAAATAAATAAATAAAAAAAAACGAAGGGAGACAGAGCAAATGAGAGTGGTAGAAGTGCTAATGGCTGGGTAAAAAGAAGACAAAAAACCCCCAGACATATCACAGTTACACTGCACAATTATCTCTGAAAATTGCTGCTACTGCTTGAGGTTTTGATTAGATGATCTTTAGTCCTGAGACTGCTGGTTTATTACACTGAATGACTTCAGACCACCGATTTTACCTCCTGGCCAGAAATCTTCCAAGATTTGGTCTAAGAAGGCCGAAAATTGCACATTGTCAACCCAGCTTTAAGCCCACACCTAATACAGCTCAAGATCATGCTGCTCAGAAAAAGTGGGGAATGCACTGTGATGGTGGAAAAGAAAGACAGTAGTGACGGACACGTGGATAAGCTGAAATACTCAATGCAATACTTCACATTAATTTTCCAATGTACACCCCTAGTGGGAATGGTATGAAAGCTTCAGCGGTTCTTTAACAGTCATGTTTTAAAACCTTTGTCCACTTTGATACTGGTATCCTGTCCCTCCCCTGCCTAGCAACAGCTAATACACAAAAAAAGAGTTAATCTTTCAAGCTTCTCCATTTGTTTGGGTGAAATAAATACAGGGCGAGAATGACAGAAACTAATACTGATTAATAAAAAAGTCAATTTAAAAGGGTGTGCCGTTACTTTACCAAACACCTGTTCTGGTTGCCTGACATTTTTCAGCTGCTGAGTCCTTTGATGTCTAGTAACTGAATGTAACGAGGTCATTCTTGAGGCAGTGTTTATTCAATGGCTATGAACCACGCCTTCCACAATCTTCAAGAAAGCACATGTCAAAGTCATGTTTATAAAAGGTAAACATGTTTTTTTGAGATTGATTTAGTCCAATAAAAACAGAGCCGTTTACCGTTTCTTCACATTTCTCTAACAGTTTAGACCTACAGCTAACTTTTGCAGAATTGATTTCATATGACATTTTTAGCAACTGGCCTTAGCTAATAATGAGACTATGGCCCGATCAAAGGCTAAGCCGATGTTGCTGCTGTATTACAGAACCACCCAGTGACTTCCATTCAACAATCAGCTGCCCGATCTAAGCGAGTCTTTATAAATGGGGCTTAAACTAGAAAGCGGATGTAACGTAACGCCTTAACTTACCTTGTACACTTTCCCAAAAGCGCCATCTCCCAGCTCACCAATAATTTCCCAAATTTCCTCCGGATTCACGTCTCTGTGTACATGTTCGTACTGCTTCTTCTTTTTATCTGGCCCCAGCTTGAATATCTTCCGAAAATTGAAGAAAGACATCTTGTTGTTTTTCAGACGTTAAACTAAAGTGCTGTGGATGCGGTGTCTTTTCTCAATCCGCCAGCAAAATGTAGCGGTCCCTCCCGTCGCGGAACTCAAACGCCTATCGGAGTAAGGGCAAGCGGGCGTGAAACAAACAGTGACAGGCCGGTGCTGTAGCCATTCAGCTGTGATAATGTCAATTATAACTTCCCTCGACGGCAGTTATTCACAATCACATCATCGATAGAAGCCGTCACAGGACGCTAGCGGAGGAGGTGAGAGATACGGATAGAGGACTTCGTCGTTCTCGAACGGAAGCGTTTCCGTTTCATACAAACTGAAATCGAAATAAACCCGAAATACAGACCATAGTTTCACATCCGAGACGACATGTTTACCGTTTAACACCACCGAGATAAAATGGACACAACAGGGACCTCATGCTTCGGTTGGCTGACCACACTGAAGTTAGCAGACTAGCATCAAGCTAGCGTACCCACTTATCAAGACTTCCGCTGTCATTTCAAACTAAAAGCTAAAAAGAACAAGAAGATAGACAATAACAGTTTAGATTTAACGCAATAAAGATAATTTGTGACATGAATATATTTGTAATTATTTTGCGAATATTTTTTTTGCTTAGTTGTGGTCTGGTGTTTCATAGCAAGAGATTGGAGTCCTTTAATTTGAAAGATCACTTCCGCGACAAAATGCCTTGTCACTATTTAACTTAACATATTTGTTGGCGGCGTCAGTTTCCTGGATCTTCTGTGCAGGAAGGTGCTCTGCTCAGCCCAACCACGCATGCTAGTTTTGTTAATGTCGTCACGAACAGAGGGAAATTGTGTATTTTTCCCCCCTCCTCACATACTCATGACCTTTTTTAACAATGTTTTATTAAGAGTCATCGGCTCAACTCATTTACAGTTGTTAGCCAATAAAAGTTTGAACTGGAGCAGACAGTTCCTTAATTAGGCTCATTTTACTTTTTGATTTAACATCTTAGTTTGTTTTATTGTTTATTGTTTGTGCATTTTAGGATGAATTTTATGACATTTTATTTATTTTATTTTCACCCTTCAATTCTTTGTTATGCCCTTTAAACTAACCGGAGCAATCTGTGTTCTTAATATATGTTGTGTGCCATACCCACATTGAAAATGCCTCTTTTGCATACATGGCCTGTGCAGTTTGAATAATTGATTAATCATACTGTTCATTAAGCTCACATTTCCGTGTTAGAATGTTTTTTTTTTTTTTTTTGTTTTGTTTTTAATTTTTATTTTTTTATTGTCTGATATAATATTCTATTTTTTAGATGTCGTGTGTGTTTTTCATTAGCCGTAAGTGGAAAATCACCATAACTAACAGAAATAAAGGCTCTAAAACACCCGTTTGTGCATAAATAATCTGTTAAATCTGTGGTAAGTTGAGTTACTAAAATAAATTAACTTTTCAATATATTCTGATAGAGTCTATAGGCCTCTCTGTTGACATCACGTAAGGTGTCTTATCACAGTTATTTTAAATGTATCCATTTGTGGGGTTTTTCTTATTTATTGATCTTTTGTTTTTTACTGACATGGTGACCAGGCTAGCCTCTTATGGGAAAGCACAGGATGACGCCTCACATTCAAGCTGCTTATCTTTATCAAAGTGTTGCTTTGCAGGGTAAAAAGTATTCATCTGTCTTGTGTTTGAGGCAATGAGGAAAGAAGTAACTGATCTCATATTAGGGTTTGGTTTCCTTTTTTGAACCTTCTATTTGAAGGCAAAGTGCTGTCACCACCTCTGGAGAAACTGCAAAATCACAAACTTAAACTGCAGGTTTCTGTAGAAAATTGTTCTGGAAAGGGATCATCAGCTAAGGTCAATGCATTTCTGCAGTGAACAGCTCAAATGTTAACCCTTTACACATAAGGGCATTTAGCAAGCATGTAAACCTAACTGAAAGCGATTAAATACACTTTAAAATGAAACATGCATAAGTGCAAACAGTTTAGGATTGAAAGTAAATGAAAATGTTAACGTTTGTTTATTTCACAGAATGTTAAAGGGCCAGTCTATTATATTAGGGTCTGCACCCTGTGGCTCAAGATCTTTCACAATGACTGCTAATGACTTTGACTAAAAATGATAAAGAACTAACCAATGTTTTTAAAAACAGATGCAATTAAAAAAATGCAGGTTTTAGCAGTTTTTCAGTGTTTTAATGGAATAATTACATTGCATTTACTCAGCAGAATGACAATAATAGTAGCAATGTTTTTTTAATCCAACTTTGCCATTAGGCTGGAAACAATGTGTTCTTTTTAATGTCACTTTCAACAAACAACATCTTAGATTTAAAAAAAGAGTTTCCATCCTCTTTTCGAAAACTTTCTTTTTTTTTTTTTTAATTTCAAAACCTAAAAATAGAGAAAAATTCTGGTTCTTCAAAAATGAAAACTTTCCTTTGGTGGATATTTATCAAAAACTATAAGCTGTCTTTTTTCAAAAGGTAGTGTAATATTTGGAGCTCTAAATGACTTTTATTTAGCTGAATTAAAGGCAAAAATGGCTCTTTGGATTGTAAGGGTTGCAGACCCCTGTGTTATATGCATTATTTATTGAGCATGCGTAATTCTTTGTGCTTGCATATTTTTCTAGCCTACTTGCATGAGCAACTGTTCCACATTTAGCCATATTTCTGTTTCATAATTAGGTAGTGAGAATCTTTAAGAGTTTGTCTATTTTCTATGTAAAAACAACTGTTTGGCAGCGTATTATGTTATATGTTTACAAAGAAAAATTGGTCAACTTTTAAAATGCAACACATTAAAGTTGTTTACGTTTAGGATGTTGCAATTTAGACTGTCTTTCTATGCTGAAAGAGACTTATATTTACATGTAGGTTACTACTTTTTTAACCTAATAATAAGAAGAAAACTTATGACTAGCCTAAGGTAAAAAACTAAACAAAAAACCTAATAGATGCTTTCATGCATCTTTTATGTTTTCAGAATATATTTATTGACAAAAAGCATCAATGTTACATGTGTAACATCAGTTGCTACTATTTACAGTTTGTCATTGAGGTTAATTAGGACTTTAGTTGGACACTGAAAAATAATACGCTGCTAAACAATGTAAACGAAAAACAACATTCACTTCAGCAAGGGTGTGACACACTGTGAAACACTAAAGCGGATGTATTTCAGAGCTATGACGGAAATGTAAATGTATCCATTTTCTCCGCACAATGTGAATGAAGTTTCAACATTAGTTAAAATTAGTAGACGCTCATTCAAGTCTCCACGAGAGGGCAGCAAAATCATTTACCACATGCAGATTGGCAATGCATTCCTGAAGAACGTGTTTTTGATTAGTACAAGAGAAAATCATTTTGAATAGCCCACTGCATTAGGTGAAGATTTTATTTTCTATCATTTGCAACACTTTGTTTTGCTTTCCTCTTATTCACAGATATAGATATATAGATTTCTATATAGATATAGATTTTTTAATCACCTTACAACCATAAATTTCAGTGTTTCACATTGGTATCCCATAGCACAGATAAACTCCAAGAAGAATATAATTGTGAAGTGGAAGAAAACAGATACATGGCTTTAAATTAATCTTGCAAATAAAAATCTCAAACTGTGTTTATATTCACCCCCATTTCTCTGATACCCCTAAATAGAACCCAGTGCAAACTATTGCCTAAAAAAAAAAAAATCACCTAATTTGTAAACAGTCCACTTGTGTGTAATTCAGTCACACTATAAATACACCTGTACTATGAGACTTGCAAAGGTTTGTTACAGAACATTACTGACGAAACAGCATCATGAAGACCACGTAACACAGCAGACAGGTCATTGGTTAAGTTGTGGAGATGTTAAAAGTTTAAAGGAGGGTTAGGTTATAAAACAATATCCCAAGCTGTCAACTTCTCACAGAGCCCCATGAGCATCCATATGAAAATAGAAAGAGTATGGCACAACTAGGGTTCGGCGATATCACGATATAAGCAACTCATATCAGTCAATATAGACAATTATCGATTAGGGTTTTTTTATATCCAAAATACTGCCAAACTGGTGACATGACCTTTCCTCTTTTATTCTTGAGCTGTTGCACTCATTTTCTCCTTTCTCTCCACCCTATTCTTTTTTATTTTTAAGCAGTTATGGGGCACGGTGGCAAACATTAAATTTTTTTCTGTACAGTGACAAAACCCACTGAATGTGGAACCAGTAACTACATATAAACAATGAAATCAAACTATCGCACTTATTTATGAACATGGACATGAAATGCGCACCGGATTGTACGTAATCAAATGTCTCGGGGTTCTGATGTTGGTCTGCAGGCTGAATACGACTGGAATTACAGGCGCCGCTTCAGCCAAAGTTTTGGAATCTTTTCTCCATTTGAAGCAATCAGAAGTCGGCATAACTCTCTAAACGAGGGGCAGCAGGAGGAAATCCCCCAGAATGCACCAGACTCGCTCCAAAGCCTCCTGTCCATAACTCTTCAAAGTGCTGTCATCTCCCGGATTGTGAGATTCAATGATTTTTATTGATGTAGGTAAGAGAAAATGATGACACAAGAACTATAAGTGTGCAATTCACAAATTGTGTCTTTAGAGTGATAAGATAAAAGCAATAGCTGTAAGATATCTAAAGTAAGTTTTATTTGTAGTTTACCACAAGTCATGTGGGGGCACCATGAACATGTGACAGAATGTACTCTAGTCAAATGAGACCAACATTCAACCTTTCAACCTACATGCAAAGTTGATCCCTCTTGTTTGAGCCAGGTTATGCTGCTTTTTGAGGGGAGTAGTTTTAGCAGCATGGTAAGAAGTTTTAACTTTCCTGGAATTTTTCACATTGAATAGCCTGCCTTTCTAAGCACGATAATTGCCTGATAGGTTTCTAAATAAGCCTGCAGACTAACCAAAGAAATTGCTGCAACCAAAAGAATGCCTTCCTAGTTAGAGAGTTTTCCAGCTGTGCAGCACAATTGCAAAAGGATTTTCTAATGATAAAGTATTTATCATTATAAAATTACAATTATAAAATTAATATTTTGGATTAGCAATCATACCAGGGCATTTCTGTCTTGATGTAAAAATGTTGTCCTTTCTTTCAGATTTTCTTAATGTGGGATTAGAATAAAAATATTGGATAAATAAAAGTTATAGACATAACAGCAGTTTAGATTTTATGCCATTTGAAATATATATATATTTTTTATAATAACATTTTTCATGTTTTAGAAATGAACACAATGGTCTACTTTTGATGAATCGGTCAGAAAAAAAATACTAAATCTTTTTAGGGAGGAAACCCAAAGGAAGACCCAAGACAGGCTGGAGGGACTATGTTTTTCGGTTGGCCAGGAAACGTCTTGGGATTCCCCTGGAGGAGCTGGCCTAAGTGGCTGGGGAGAGGGAAGTCTGGGTCTCCCTGCGTAGGCGGCTGCACCTGTGACACAACCCGACCCCAGATAACATCACAGATAATGGATGGATGGATGGATCTTTTTGGGTGGCTCAGTTTTCCCACCTCTTTAACTGAAAATTAAAAAGAAAATAATTTCAGCAAAGACAATTTAACTTTTACACTTACACAAAATAAATAAATAAAAATGATAATAAAAGACCGTAAATAAAAGGAATATCACAAAGAGAACTATCCATGGCCAGATGGTAAAAAGAGCACAGCTCTGTTTAAAATATACATGAAGATGTGGAACAACAATAAAATAGGACTTATTTCACTTACTTCATTTTGCATATATTTATATGTGTGTCTGGTAAAACTTCTTTTATTTTCTGAGTTTTGGAAACCATTGAGTTCACTGAATCACAGTCTCTATGCACCTTTGAGCTATCTTCATGCCGTTTTTAGGAAACGTAGTTTGATTGGAAAACCAAGGTCATGTTAATCCTCGTTCTTCTCTTGAGCTCAACAATTGATAAACACAGCAAAATGTTTCTGGCAGTTGTACTTGGACTACCAGGGTTCTCTCCTTTAATCATAAAGCCTCACATTTCCAGGATTAAATTACTAATGTCCAAGCTAGATCTTGAAAAACAGTGCATGGGTTCACCCAAGAAAGGAAATCTTTGTTTTGGTATACTATACCTTAACTGCAGGGAGATGGGATGTTAAGTTCTTAAAAAATACAACTCAGAAATGCAACACGGTTAAGGAGCTGTAAAAGTGTGTGTCAGTTGAAAAATAAATATAGTTTTGATCGATAATGAGACTGTTGCATTACTCAAATTGACATTATAATAACGTGGAATAAAAATATTGCAACAATGGATTTATATCTAAAGTAATGTGGCTTATTTTAGTAATATCTGCATGTAAACACAAACAACTGAGAGGCAAAGGAAGCTTATTTGTATAGTGTATTTCAGCAATAAGGCAATTCAAAGTGCTTTAGATGATGGAAGCATGAAACAACAAATAAACATTACCCTGCAGTAGCGTAATAAAGAAAAATCAAGAAAAGTTGGAATACAGACTAAAATAAACAATGTTTCAGTCAATATTAATCAAAGCTTCAGCATTTTTGCAGTTTTCTGGGATTTTGCAGACCTGTTAAGACCCTGTTGCAGTAATCGATTCAACTAAAGATAAACGTATGGATGAGTTTTTCAAGATCTTGTTCTGACATTAGTCCTTTAATTCTGGAAATGTTCTTTAGGTGATAGAAGGCCAACTTTGTCTTTATGTGTCTCTGAAGATTCAGGTCTGAGTACATCACTACACCCAGATTTCAAGCCTGTTCAGTAGTTTCTAGCTGTAATAACTGAAGCTGTACACCGACACTTTATTGCTCGTCGATAGGTCCAAAGATGATGACTTCGGTTCTGTTTCAGCTGAAGAAAGTTATGGCACCTCCACACATTGATTTGTTCTATACATCTTCTTAGTGCTTGAATGGGTTCATGGTCCCCTGGTGACATTGTAATGTAGAGCTGTGTATCATCTGCATAGTTATGGTAACTAATCTTATTACTTACTATAATCTGAGCTAGCGATAGCATGTAGATATTAAATAAGAGGGCCCTCAAGATTAAACCTTGAAAAGTTAACTGTGTTAACAGTGCTTTAGTGGAACAGTGGAAAAAGTGCTGGTACTCACCCTAATGTCATAAAAATTTGGGACAGAAACATGCATAGTATTTTTATATACATCTGGCTATCATTCCATAATCAGTAGTTTTATTGCATAGAAATGACAAAGAACAAAGCCTGTTTTAAATCAAATCCATGAGTCAAATTCAAAGTGTCTCGGAGTGCATAGTAACTAATTACTTTTACTCAGTTATGTTTACTTGAGTAACTTTTTGGGGAAAAAAAAATCACATTTAGGCATATAGTTTTATTATATCATACTTTTTACTTTTAATTGAGTGATATTAGTATGAAGTATCATTACTCTTACTGGAGAAAAACTTCTGGATAATTTACCTGTTGTGAGTTACTTCACTAAAAGAAGAACAAACATGTTTTAACCAAAAATGCATCCGATACCAGGGGCAGACTGGCATATGAGGCTACTGGGGAAATCCCCGGTAGGCCGCTGGCTTAGTGGGCCGGTGGTTCAGCCTGTGAACCACTGGCTTTCATGCACTGATTCACATTTTCTTTGCTCTGAACTGTGTTCCGTTTTTCTGTTCCTAAGTTAAGTCTCTCTGTGTGCGATAAGAGTACGCATTACGGGCTGAGAGCGAGCATGGATGCTCTTTTTTTCTTTTGCAGCCAGCTTGTGCACCTCAGAGTTGTATGCATGTATGGGGAGCATATTGATGGGGAAATACAGCTCTTACAGCACCGGAAAAAGTCCCGGCACGCACCGTGTGGTGCAAAAAAAAAAAAAAAAAGTGTCAGTACGCTAAGGGGTAAAATTTAGAAGTGGTGGTACTGCGTACCGCTGCATACTGCTGCATACCGGCCCACTTGGAGCACTGGAGATGAAGAAGTTCCTGTTCTTTAGGGAAGATTCGAAGCACTCAAAATCTGCACCAGAGTCACTTTAATAATATGGCATGGTCAACAGTGTCAAATGCTACTCTGAGGTCCAACAGTACCAGCACTGTGGTTCTTCCACAGTCTGTATTTATGTGGATATTATTGAACACTTTCACAAGGGCAGTTTCAGTGCTGTAGTGAGCATTGAAACTGGATTGAAAGACCTCAAAGCAGTTGGTCATTGTTAAGAAACTACTTAACTGCTGAAACACAGCTTTTTCAATAACGTTGCATCATGGATCAATATTAAAGCAGATTCTCAAGACTTCATTGATGAAGTTAAGGCTTGGTAACAAAAAAGTTTCTAAAGAGAGATGATGCCAAATTAGTTACAAAGTGGCTTAATGACAACTAAGTCAATGTTATGGACTGGCCATCACAAAGTCTTGAGTCTTCCATATAAAATTTGTGGGCTGAGCTGAGAAATTGTCAGGAGGAATGGGCCAAAATTTCAGCAAACTATTGGAAGAAGGTTGGGGAAGAGTACATTGGCTGACCAAACAACAATTCCACCAAAAACAAAGAATATGTAAACGTCAGAATTTCAAGAAAGTAAAATATCTATCTATCTATCTATCTATCTATCTATCTATCTATCTATCTATCTATCTATCTATCTATCTATCTATCTATCTATCTTCTGAGATTCAGCAAATGAAAATAACTTTGGTAATTCTAACTGACCTAAAACGTAACAAGTTTAGTTTGATTTAATTGAAGAAGGAAGAAAAATTAAGGTATGTGGACATTTTTTCAGCTATTTTTAACTTTTGCAATAATAATGATAAATCAGCGAGTAATGTACTTTAACTTTTGATTGGTTTTACATTTGCTTGCTGTATTATGGAAACTATAACGGACAAAAGTGAAAGAACCCCCGGCGTTTATCTGTTCACTTAAAGCTCGGTGATCTAAGTAACAAAGAAGCTGTAGTCCCGGGGTGACCTCAGTCCTTCCTGAAGAGTAGTGTGAAGTGTGTCCAGTCAGCTGAACAACATGGTCCGCCCCGTAGGCTCTGACTCCCCCCTTTGGCTCTGGACAGCAGCGGTGCAGCCCCTCTTCTGGGTGGAGAACTCTGATTACTCGCCAGTTTTATTGCATTGGATTGTTTCACAAAGACCGCCTGACATCGTCAGTTCGTGGGAGCACCCAGAACCTGGCCGTTTTTCTTCGCTTAAGTTTACTTTAATATTTGCGCAGGTTTGGACTTTTGCATCTTAGAGCTCTCTGCAGGTTTTCATGGGCAAACATCTACGCCTTTACAGTTTGTAGTTGTTTTCCTTTTAAATAAAGGCCCCTTCGGTCTGTTGAGAAGATGCAGTTCCGCACTGTCCTTGACGTTAACGTTGTGGACGTGCAGAAGAGAAGGAATCCCTCCAAACACTATGTAAGTTGTTTTCTCCAATTCTCAGCTGCGTAGCCACGTTATCACCGCTGATTCTGATCAAAGCATGCGAGATATCTTCTCCTTGGATTATGATGTCGCTCTGTTGATTCCCAACTATGTGCTGTAGCTACACTGAACGGATTTTCCATTAGAAAACATTAATAGGATTTAGTCTATATATGTTTTTCGTGCTTTGTGTGACTTTAGCGTGTGGCTTCCCACTGACATCTCATCCAAGTTTTGCGATTTTTCAGATTTTAGTACAGTACTTAAAAATACCCCCCCCTTTCCTTTAATACAAAAAAAGTAAAACAAAATTTAAAATTTAACAGATTCAACAAGAACTTGTTAAAAAAAAGTCTAAAAAAAGTTATGTTTGTCATTGTTCATTCATAAACTGAGCTTGGTAAAGTTAACGATTTCCTTCAATCGCATCTTTACCCTGATGCTAATCATAAATTACCAGCATGTTAATATATGTAATTAATGTGATGATCATTTCTTTTAGATCTTTACAAATTATCATGGGTGCCTGTTCATGTTATAAAAAAAGAAGAAGAAGAAAATAAGATCAAGCCACAAAGGATTCCAATTTTATTTGTTCATTCTTCATCCATTTAAAGCAAACTCTGGTTTGCTTCCCTCCTTAGTTGGGTTCGTTTGTGTAGATGTAAATGAAACAGTCTCACAAGGGTGTGGACCAAAATGGTTCCAAGCTCAAGAGCAGCTTGTTTATGATGTAAATGTGATCCAACCTCAATCTGACACAGCTGCTAGGTATATTCTGCAAGCTGGAAGCAAATGGGATGTAGTAGCGTAAACAAACTAATAAAAAATGGCAGCATGTCTTTGCTGTAAAGCGTAAAAACGTTCAAAGAATTTGATATACCGTTTTAGATTATTTTGCCTAAAATAACACCCAGAAACACACTAATGACATGACTAAATTCTCAATGTTTTCTACTAGCTCAGAGTACAGCGTCTCCTTTCTATATTTACACTTGGTATTCCCATCCCGGACACATCAGACCAGTAACCAGACTGGACTTTTGTACATGGCTTGTAGTGACAGGTTTGGGTTTGTTTGGAAGTTTCTTTGTGTGAAAAGTTAACAAACTCATCAACTGATTCGAACCAAAGTAAACAAATTATAGGTGTGAAGACGTCCTAAAAAAAGTAGGTGCATTTAACTGTACATTTATTCCTGGAAGACATTTATCTATCTGATTTCTTAATTGCATAACAGATTAGAATATCATGCTTTGGTTCAGGAGATCCCAAGTTTGACCCTGAAAAAAACAAAACAAAAACAGAAAAACCATTTATTTTCACCAGTTTGTGCTGTCTTGGGTAGATGCTAGTTTAAGAAGCATATATGAAGAGTACACAGTTAGCTAGAAAAATGCTTTTTCTGGGATGCTTTTTCTACAGTTTGGAGCTTTGTTGCAGCAAACACATACTGTTTGACACCTCTGTGCATTTGGATGTTACTGCAGCTCAATGGTAGGCCAGTCCCAACTTGAATAGTGCAAGTTTGTTCAAATTTTCAACTACCCTGAGTGAGATGTAAAGTATCATAAAAAAAATGATTCAGACTAATTACTTTTCCTTCCAGTGGTGTTTTGACTGCACAGATCACACTAAGATGAACCAACTTTTATTTACAAATCAGACTGTAGTCTGAACTGAGTAGGACCGAAACAACTAGAAGTTCTTATATATAATGAAGCATAATAATAATAATAATTAACAGAGACTTATCAGACTTCAAAAGTTGATCTTTTTGTTGAGTCAAAAATTGTGGTACCAAACACATAAAATTGTTCCCCTGCTGTTAAAAATAGGAGAGCTGTAGCTATGATTTGTACAGATTTGCCATGATAATTACAAATTTTCAAATCCTACATACAGCATCTTGCAAAAGTATCATAAGTCTTTAACCTTTTCACATTTTGTCACATTACAGTCACAGATTTCAACATACTCTAAGTAGTGCATGATTGTCAAATGTAAAGAAAATAATACGATTTTCAAAAGGTTTTATGAAGAAAATCTGAAAATTCTGGCATGCATTTGTATTTAGACCTCCTAAGTCAGTTTTTTTTTCTACAACCGTCTTCCACTGCAATTACAGTGGACCCCTGGTATTAGCGAGGGTTAGGGATCATAGCATTGCTAAAATCCACGAATACTTGAGACCCCTTCTAAAAATGCTTATAACTGCCTATTTTAATAGTTCAAACATAAAATACACCTTAATATGCATTAATATGCACAGTGGAAGCCGTCTTATCACTACCGGAGAAGCTAATATCTGCAGTCTTTCTTATTCCCATTTTTGCCCACATCCAATTAGTGCCAAGTAAAAGTTTGTAGTTGACAAAATGAGAGACAATTATTCAGATGAATAATGTTGCAAGGGACTGTCATACAGGTAATTGGCTTGGATGATCATTATGTTGTGTAGCAGGCTTTCAACACTTATCAACACTTATTGTCAGTTCAGTTTGTGATTTGCATAAAATTGGTTCTAAACTGCATCATTAACAACCATTGTGGAATTGCAGATATGTAACTAAAGCAGCTGCTTTAGTGTCCAGAAAGCCGCAAAAAAAAAAAAAAAAAAAAAAAAAAAAAAAAAAAAAAAAAAACCCATGTCAAAAAAGATGTGTTATGGGGAGTTAAGAATGTGCAGTGTCATTGAGCTAAGGTTAATGAATTATTTTGTTGCATATTTAATAGCTTTCATTTTATTACAAAACACCAATATTTAGATACCAAATTAAATGTACAAGAAACATTATCTCAACACATATAACAAATATAAAAAAAGTTTCCATGAGGATTAGTAGGTAACATTTCTTTTAAAATTAGACCATGATTTACGCTGGATCAAAAAGATTTATGTAAAATTTCATTGCGACATTCCCACAGCAGGAAGAGAGCTGAAAGAATAATAAAAAATGGTGAAATTTGATGAACAATGATGCATAGCAGAAAATAAACTTGATTCAGTTTCATTAATTTATTTAGTGTATTAACAGGTTTATGGTCTATTGGTACTGATTTGTAACCTGTATTCAAGGACTTGGCATGCACTGTTTTTATGGTTGTTTTGTCATGCATGCCATCTTCAAATGTCAGATTTTCTGTGCATTTTGTGTTACACTATCTAGACTTCTCAGTCTTTTTGTATCCCACCAATCCTGATCAGATATTTCATATGAATATGGAAAGTACAAAAAGCAGGCAGTGTAAGAAAGAGGATGGCTTGATGGATAGATGGATAGAAATTTTTATACAAATTTCTTGTGGTTATTCTAACTCTAAATTCCAAAATTGCTGCCATGTATAAGATGTAGTGATAGTTACTGCAGTAAATAGTCTATTGTTAGTATAGTAACCATTACTAAAACGGAGTGGTCACAGATCAGTATGTTGCATTCATTACACCCAGAAATCTGATACTCATTTAAACACTAGTTCACGTGGCATATGGGTTTATGTTCCACAGTTTGAGTGTTGTATTATTATTATTATTATTTTTTGCTGTTATTCTTTACTATAAAGTCCCTACCCTAAAAGCGGTTGTACGAATAAACTAGTTTATTACTCTTAGCAATAAATTTATCAACTAACTTACTATGGTCAAACAAAACAGAATTACAGAGTATTGGTAGCTAGCTTACTTGCTAAAAAACTAACTACTGTAAGCAGCTAGCTCACTATGGTCAAATATAACTAGCTGTCTAACTAACCATTTACCTAAATCTTTTTTTTTAAACTAAGTCTTATTCAAACTGTTTGAGTTTCCTTTAGCTCAACTGGCTTTCAAGTTTTCGCACTGCATCGCAGATTTGGGTTGTGTACTTCTTTCCACAAGAAATATAGTTCGCTGGGCAAGAATTTGTGAAGCAAAAGTAATTCCTTAATGTAACAGGGGTCATATTTATCCATTTTTCTTGAGGGAACATACCATCCTAGTGTTTTTACACCCATGTGAGAGTAAGGCTTAAGTTTCATTGCAGCCAAACACATTCCCATGTAAACATCATCAATAGGATTCAGTTGGATCAATGCAGATATTTTGTAAATGACCAAAGCTGTATAGCCTGACAGAAGGTATCCCCCACCTCCACAGTAGGGTGGGTATACGTTTTTTTCATACACCTGAAATGGAACAAAATACTTGTTCTTTGGGTCTCTTATAGGAAATGATTTTTTGAACAGATCGCCAATAAAAAGGTGCTTGCTTCCATTATTATCTTTAAGGCTTTGAAGGTATTCAGCCATGTTGTCAGTATGGGCAAAGACATCATCATCACCATTCAGCAGGAAATGGGCCTGTGGACAACGTCTGTACATCCACTCAAGGAAGAGTATCTGCTTCAAAGTGAGGTTGAAAAAGGAATCCTTAAAGTCCCATTGGAGGATGTCATTGTAATGTTGATGCTCTAACATGACAAGTTTGTTCAATTTCTCCTTCTCAAAACCTGAACCGTCAGTTCCTATAATAAAGATTCTTCGAATAATCTTTCCCTTGTATGACCTCTCTGTAGCCCAAGTCTTGCGCAGTACCTCTCTTCGCTCATAGTTCTTTGGGGAGCTTTTAATAACAAGCAAAAGAAAGACGTCTTCTGGCTCATCATCTCTTCCACATTTGTCAGGAAGGTCCAGTATTATGGGGAAAGTACGACAGTGACGATAGTAGAGAAAGTCTTGAACCATAGGGGAAAAGGAGTCAAAGCCAGAGACATTTTCGAATGTTGTGTTTCGGTCACATCTTAATGGTAAGTTTTGTGACAGATTCAACGTCCTGCTTTTCCAGTACCATTTTGAACGTGGGGAAGTTTTGTGTGAAGCATTCTGATCTTCTTCTTTTGAATATGCAAATTCCTGATGGTAGGTGTTGACAGATTGAGGGAATGAGACGTTTTGAAGCTCATTGAAATAAACAAGTACTAAAAGGGTCAACAGCACCAAAAAAGTTGTGGCACAGATGTCTGTCACTCTCAGAATTCTGAAATCAAAGAAACATAAAGTAATTACAATGGGAACTTATCAGTATCTGTGTCTCAGTAGGATGAGCAGAATTATTTCTATTTTTCTTAGTGCCTGGAAAAATGAGAGTTGTATTCTCGTTTATTCTTTTTTTTTTTTTAACTTTTGTCACATTCAGAAGTTAAAATATAGATAGATACGAAAATGTGTAATTTCAAACTAAAACTTTTTTCTTCTTTCTTTACTTCATAACAGTCTAATGAGGCATTTCAATTTGGTAAATATAGAAAGGATAACATGATTCAGTAATAGCCTCTCAGTCACAAGTGCAGTTAAAAAGAAAGCACAGACATAGTATGCTTTCCTTCTGGTTTTAAAAAGCAAAATGCAGATTTTAAGACAGGCTGCGTTGATAAGTTAGGAAGATCTCTGTAATGTCACTAAAGTACTTTTCTGTGGTCTTGATGCCACAAAGCATCATTATGAAAAAAAAATATGTAATCATATTGCAGAACAGTTTCTGTTTGGCACTCCTGATGAATAGGTGCAAACTGACAGTTCGGGTTTTGCATGTGGAAAAGCCAATAAGATAAGGATCTGCTTTTATAGTATTTCAAGTATTTTACATTTGATGCAGGGTGTCTAGTTACCCAACCTTATTCCCGTAGATAATCTTGGAACTGGACTTAATTTTTGAAAGTTTTTTTCCTACTGTTTTCAAATGTTAAGCTTCTTAAATTTTGTGGATTATTTTCACCATACAAGACATTTAAAAAAAATAATCTAACAATAAATGGTTACACTTGAACATTTTTAAACAGATTTTACAAAACCTATTTTGGATAGCTGTCATAGTTATGGTCATACCTTGGTTAGTTTTAAATAAGGTTTTGAGTCAGAAAAAGTCTTAATCTAATGATGACATTTTGGATTAAATTACTTTTTTCATTATGATGAAACATTTCAAAAGGTTTGGGCATTTCTATTCTTATTCAAAGACAGAAACAATAGCATTTTTCATTTTCAGATACAGTTTTAAATAAAAATAGAGAAGAAAAGTCAGGAAACCTATAAAGACAAACAAAAAACAGACTAGAAATAAATGTCATACTCCAGAAATAAGGGACACTCCTGATTATCAGAAAAGACATTTTAACCTGAAGTAGGAAGCATATTAAATAATTTTTATTCATAGGTTTAACTGTAGTAGGCTAATTTCCATTAGCAAAACTGTATTTACATGGGAAATTGTTTAAAAAAAACATTGAAGATAAGTTTTGAAAAAACACAAAAACCAAGCAAGTACAATATATAAATGTGCAAACTAATTTTGCAGTAATTACCTGACCATGTTGGTAGATGGTAGGTACCTGATGAATGTCTCTTTAAACAACAGTGCAGAGTTTCTCACCCAGCCAGCTTGTGGCACTGACAAGTTCCTTGCAAAATCTGATAAGACATCCCCTTCATGCACAAGTTATTTGAACCTGGGCAACAGCTCATCAAACAGGTAGAGCAGGAAAGATCGTGGATTAAATGACTGGTGAAGTTGTCAGCTGTTAATTGATCATTCATCATCATAATCTTTCATTAACTTTTCATGTACGATAGTGATACATGTATGAGTTCAAATATGATAGTGTTGATATCCAAGTAGTATGCAAATGTCTCTGGTGGGTAAGGCCACTCACACCAGGACACCTATAAAGTTCTGCTTCAACTGAGGGAAATCTGTCATTCAAAACTGATATATAAGTTAATTACAATATTAGTATGTTGAATTTCTAACTCATCACATTTTTATGCTCTCAAAATAAAAGTACTTTAACTTCAACTGTTTTAATTCACTACAATATCTTTATTTAAATTTGGGTTACCATTAAAGTATTGCAACAACAACAAATTAATAATTTTATAGTTGCTCTTACAGCTCAAGAATTGAATGACAATGTCACAGGTCTAACTGGTTAATCCAATGATAAAACACTCCACGTAACAAAAAAATTCACACAGATCAGGTCTGAAAACACCAAAACGATAGTAAAATATAAAGTAACATTTTCCATGTAAGATCCTGTATTGAAAATGGTTTTTCTTACTATTTATTTTTTTAATTTTTTTTTTTTTTATCAGTTTAGTAACATTTAAAAAATAATGAAGTAGCAAGAACAGCCAAAGAGTGAAAATAGCTGTGTATCACAAAGAAGTGCTTTAAAAACAGTGCCTTAATTGGCTCCTTGGGATAAGGTGTGTAAAATGCCCACAAATAAATTAATGATTTGCTGCAGCTGCATATTGACTAAAACCTGGAATTTTTAGAAAAATCCAAACCTTATTATAAGTTATTTTATTAAAATGGGAAATAATCCCAAGTTAAGAAATATTTGTTGTTGTTGTTTTTTTTTTTATTTTTAATTTTTTTTTACAAATCCACCCGTGCCACTATAATTAGCAGGGCTTAACATTCCTACAAGATAAATGTAACAGAATCATTTTTTTATGTTGACCAATGCATTTAGGAACTTATAATTATTCATGACTTCTTGTTTCCGTGGAATTTCAATATGACATGACACAAAGGCCCTTTGTCTCCTAGTCACTCTTTTAAATGGGAAATACTTGAGAGCATGCCATTAAAGTAAGCCACATGTGTGGTGATCTTGAAAAGGCAGGGAATGACCACAAGAACGTATAGCTTTTTGCCTAAACTTACTCATATTCTCAGTCAGAGTAATAAATAAACAATAGTTAAACCAGGTACAAAATATCTTGATGATATAGAACTGCAGCATGTTTTTTTAGTGTCAACTTATGTGACTGCGTAAAAGATCCGTTTATTCATTTTAAAACATTTTATAAATCTTTTTAATAGGTGACAACACAGGTAGAGAGTGCTACATCTTTGTACATTATTTACTTTGAATAAATCTAGTATTAAATTACTTGGGTGAGTCAAAATGAGAAGAGCAAAAATGTTATAGATAGTGCGATTATCATTGAGATGATAACGTCTGAGTTGCTGCAGATTTAGTTGACTGCACATATATGAAGCAACTATATATCCTGTTCCACCACATCCCTAAGGTTATCTGATGGATCGAGGTCTGGTAACTGTGGAGGCAATAAAAGCATAGTGAGTTCACTGTCATGTTCAAGAAACCAGTTTGAGAAGATCTTAGCCTTTTGATATAGTGTACTCCCCTGATGGGTAGACTCCAGGTCAAAATTTTTGCTCTGATCACAAATTCCAATATGGCTGCTGCACATTAACCGTGGTGATATCTGGCAGTACTAAACTCTTTATTCACACCTACAATACTTTCTATTCTATTAAAGCATACTACTCTACAGCATGTATCTGTCAACATTTTCCTAATGGGCTTGATTGCGAATGATGTCACATTTACTCATTAATATTCATGCACATACTGCGCAAAGAGACATCCTGATGACGTCTTTTCTAGATCGTTTTTGGACATCTAGTTGTACTCCCTTGAAGGACTTTGATGGCAGACAACATCTTTTTCTGACATCTACTGAATGTCTTCCATGTCTGTCAAACTGGCAAAGGTGGGGTGTCTCATGTAGGACATTTTTAAACCACGTAGGACAATTTACTTGAGTGCCTCAGATTTGTATCTATTTAATTGAGGGTATTGTAGTAACTGCTAACATTTGCATATTTTGCTCTGTACTTTCAACATTGTAGACAAGAATTTTGTACACACAATAAATTACAGCTGCTGCTGTTAGCTTCCAAAGGAGACAATGATATGCCTAACAAGTATTGCTACAATGATCTGTTGGAATAATTATAAAAAAAGAACATCAATGTGATTTTTTTTTTCAATTCACTACAATATCTTTATTTAAATTTGGATTACCATTAAAGTATTGGAACAACAACAAATTAATAATTTTATAGTTGCTCTTACAGCTCAAGAATTGAATGACAATGTCACAGGTCTAACTGGTTAATCCCATGATACAACACTCCATGTAACAAAAAAATTCACACAGATCAGGTCTGAAAACACCAAAACGATAGTAAAATATAAAGTAACATTTTCCATGTAAGATCCTGTATTGAAAATGGTTTTTCTTACTATTTATTTTAAAAAAAAATTTTTTTTTTATCAGTTTAGTAACATTTAAAAAATAATGAAGTAGCAAGAACAGCCAAAGAGTGAAAATAGCTGTGTATCACAAAGAAGTGCTTTAAAAACAGTGCCCTTATTGGCTCCTTGGGATAAGGTGTGTAAAATGCCCACAAATAAATTCATGATTTCTGCAGTTGCATATTGACTAAAACCTGGAATTTTTAGAAAAATCCAAACCTTATTATAAGTTATTTTATTAAAATGGGAAATAATCCCAAGTTAAGAAATATTTGTTGTTGTTGTTTTTTTTTATTTTTAATTTTTTTTTACAAATCCACCCGTGCCACTATAATTAGCAGGGCTTAACATTCCTACAAGATAAATGTAACAGAATCATTTTTTTATGTTGACCAATGCATTTAGGAACTTATAATTATTCATGACTTCTTGTTTCCGTGGAATTTCAATATGACATGACACAAAGGCCCTTTGTCTCCTAGTCACTCTTTTAAATGGGAAATACTTGAGAGCATGCCATTAAAGTAAGCCACATGTGTGGTGATCTTGAAAAGGCAGGGAATGACCACAAGAACGTATAGCTTTTTGCCTAAACTTACTCATATTCTCAGTCAGAGTAATAAATAAACAATAGTTAAACCAGGTACAAAATATCTTGATGATATAGAACTGCAGCATGTTTTTTTAGTGTCAACTTATGTGACTGCGTAAAAGATCCGTTTATTCATTTTAAAACATTTTATAAATCTTTTTAATAGGTGACAACACAGGTAGAGAGTGCTACATCTTTGTACATTATTTACTTTGAATAAATCTAGTATTAAATTACTTGGGTGAGTCAAAATGAGAAGAGCAAAAATGTTATAGATAGTGCGATTATCATTGAGATGATAACGTCTGAGTTGCTGCAGATTTAGTTGACTGCACATATATGAAGCAACTATATATCCTGTTCCACCACATCCCTAAGGTTATCTGATGGATCGAGGTCTGGTAACTGTGGAGGCAATAAAAGCATAGTGAGTTCACTGTCATGTTCAAGAAACCAGTTTGAGAAGATCTTAGCCTTTTGATATAGTGTACTCCCCTGATGGGTAGACTCCAGGTCAAAATTTTTGCTCTGATCACAAATTCCAATATGGCTGCTGCACATTAACCGTGGTGATATCTGGCAGTACTAAACTCTTTATTCACACCTACAATACTTTCTATTCTATTAAAGCATACTACTCTACAGCATGTATCTGTCAACATTTTCCTAATGGGCTTGATTGCGAATGATGTCACATTTACTCATTAATATTCATGCACATACTGCGCAAAGAGACATCCTGATGACGTCTTTTCTAGATCGTTTTTGGACATCTAGTTGTACTCCCTTGAAGGACTTTGATGGCAGACAACATCTTTTTCTGACATCTACTGAATGTCTTCCATGTCTGTCAAACTGGCAAAGGTGGGGTGTCTCATGTAGGACATTTTTAAACCACGTAGGACAATTTACTTGAGTGCCTCAGATTTGTATCTATTTAATTGAGGGTATTGTAGTAACTGCTAACATTTGCATATTTTGCTCTGTACTTTCAACATTGTAGACAAGAATTTTGTACACACAATAAATTACAGCTGCTGCTGTTAGCTTCCAAAGGAGACAATGATATGCCTAACAAGTATTGCTACAATGATCTGTTGGAATAATTATAAAAAAAGAACATCAATGTGATTTTTTTTTTCAATTCACTACAATATCTTTATTTAAATTTGGATTACCATTAAAGTATTGGAACAACAACAAATTAATAATTTTATAGTTGCTCTTACAGCTCAAGAATTGAATGACAATGTCACAGGTCTAACTGGTTAATCCCATGATACAACACTCCATGTAACAAAAAAATTCACACAGATCAGGTCTGAAAACACCAAAACGATAGTAAAATATAAAGTAACATTTTCCATGTAAGATCCTGTATTGAAAATGGTTTTTCTTACTATTTATTTAAAAAAAAATTTTTTTTTTTATCAGTTTAGTAACATTTAAAAAATAATGAAGTAGCAAGAACAGCCAAAGAGTGAAAATAGCTGTGTATCACAAAGAAGTGCTTTAAAAACAGTGCCCTTATTGGCTCCTTGGGATAAGGTGTGTAAAATGCCCACAAATAAATTCATGATTTCTGCAGTTGCACATTTACTCATTAACTAACCCGACAACCAAACATTTTGACTTAGCCACTTGTTGCTTTGGCATCCTTGAACTTGGACAACAAAATTGCTATATATTTGCTATATATAAACATGACTCAAACAGAATATAAAGCAGGATTGAGCCATGCTTTTATGTTGTTTGTGCCAAATTCTAACTTAATTATCTGAATGCTGCAGCTGAAATTAGGATTCATGAAAGCAGAGAACATTGTACCGGTTTGTTATTTTACAGTTTTGGTGTTCCTGTATAAATTGTGGTCTCAATTTCTGCTCTTGGCTGACAGACGTCGCAGCTGGTGTGGTCTTCTGCGGCTTTAGCCCACCTCCTTCATTGTTTGCTGTGTGATTAGATATGATATTCTACATACCTTGGTTGTGATGAGGGTTTTTTGAGCTATTTTCATGTCTCTATTTTCTTGAAACAGCCTACTCCTTATCCTCTGACCTCTGATTTTGTGCGAGGTGTTGCACCCCTCCCCTCTAACTCCCTTCACTGAGAGGTTACCACTTTTATTATCTGAAGTGCTAAGCCCCTCCCAACTAGCTTCCTACTTTGAGAGGCTAACACCTTGCCAGAATTTATAGAAAATGTATTTAGCTAGTTTATCAGTGAAGAACATTTTAAAATTACAAGAAAAAGTTGTTTTAATGAGAAAAAAGCTTCTACAGAGTTTTCAAGATCTGACGTGAGCAGCTCAGTCCTTGTGCTTATTTCTTCGAAATAGATTCAGTTGTTTGTACGATCGTCTTAAAGTCTTGATACTGATAATAATTTGATGGTGATGTGTTAAAAGATTAAGTTTTTCCTTTATCTGTAAAACTGAACCCAGGTATAACGTCACAAGATGCTCAGCATTCCTCATTCTAGTTTTTTGTTATTTTTCATGTCGGAGTTTTCATAAAATTACTACTTAATTCTCCCAATATTACAGCTTTATTCTGATAATATACAATTTTTTTCTTGTAATATTTTGACTTTATTGTCGCACAACTGTATTCTTGTAATATTATGACTTTTTTCTCGTAATCAAAAAAAAAAAAAAAAAAAAAAAAATCTTAGCCTGGCCCTTATAGTCCATCGTAGTGTTGACTTGGGAGTGCTGACATTACTCTGAACTATGGAAACCCAAGAAGTGCACTGGTGGAAAAAAAAAAAAATCCAAATTTTCGATAAATTAAATCTTTAAAAACCAAAAATCTGATTAATTGATAAAATTGATTTATTGCCCAGCCTTACCTCACCTGGTTGAGGATTTGCAAACCTTCTGAACTGAAGGAGAGATGCTATAGCTTCAGGTTTTTCTGTTGTCTGTCCTTGAGGTTTCAGTCTCAGCAAGGAGACAGGTCGAATCTTGGTTCACAACCTTTGAGAATCATGGTGAAACCCCATATGCAGAGGACGCTTGTTTCTTAGGCCAGCTGTGATTTTTCTCTTCTCCTGCTGTAGAGATCTTCTTTCCATCTTGATGCTTGGCCTTGGGTGTCCCTGGAGGATTCCACAACTTCTGATGTGAGAAGGTCCACTTTTATGTCATTCTGAGGAAGCTTGGATGTCCTTCTTTGTCCATCCTATTGCCCACTGATGCTGGTTAATTGGATAGTTTTTCTGCATTATCTTTCAATTGATCAGTCTTGCTGCATTTTTCCTCTTGCAATCCTGCCGTCATATGTGATAATGCCTTGGGTGTGAAAACTTGTTCTCTCATCCTGGAGACAGTCCTGTTCAGTTGATAACAGTTGATAACAACCTCTACTCACCTCTACTTTGTTCCTTGCTTAGCTTTCCACCTCCAAGGTTGCACTGATCTCTCACTTATAATGTAGACTTATACATCAAACATTTTCAATCATCACAATTTTATCACAGATAAACATCATTGCACATTCTTAATCCTCAAATTATTTAATGCTTAGAGCTGAACTACTTCTTGTGAAAGAAGAATTAGCACAGCAAACTCAACCACAGGCCTCATTCTGGGCTTTCAGATTAGTTTGTTCAGATAATCTTAATGTCCTTTGACTTCTGCCTGAAAACATGACAAAAATCACATGTCACTTCTCTTTTTCAAACCATTCTGTTACACCTACTTCCTCCTGCAGGTCAAAAATATGCATATTAGGATAATTGGTCTTTCTAAATTGCCCTTAGGTTTGATTGTGTGCATGCATGATTGTTTGTCCTGTGTATCTCTATGTTGCCCTGTCATGGACATGTTCAGGATGTACCCCGCCTCTCACCCAGTGATTGATGGAGATTGACACCAATGCCCAACCACAACCCCCTGTGACCCTGCACATTTAAGTAGGTATTGACAAGACCATTCTCCTAAAACCTCAGAGATAGTTTTGTGTAAAAAAAACCACAGGGGGTTTCAGGACCCCTATGATCCTGAGGGCGATGTTGCCTGGGGCTTTGGCTCCTGGATAGGGTCTCCCATGGCAAATTGGCTTCAGGAAAGGGATTAGATAAAGGGTTATGCAAAAATTTCAGTTTGTTGTCGACCCCACAAAATGGTGTGTGTGTTGAGCACCTCGTGGTTGAGACTTGGTTCCTGGGGGCTTGATCGGGCTTATCAAGAAAAAACTACAGGAAGCCCCCTCCAAGAGGTACCACCACTTGCAGGGAGGGACATTGAGGTCATGGATTATTGAAAGATTTTTTTTCTTTTTTTACTGTAATCAGTGTTGTTTTCTAACTAAATTTGTTGTGTGTTTATAAAGGGATAGAAACACTTAGGGCACAGGCAAAAATGACACTAAAATAGCTTGTATATATCTCAGTTAAAGCTCTTGTTACAGTGCATTGTTGTTATCTTACTGTTTAAAGTAGTTAAAGTGAACGCTGAGAGTTCTCTCTTGGGATTAGAAAAGTCAATGGGTCCATCAGGTTCAATTGAAGTGATTAATCTGAGAGTTTAAATCAATTGCATCATCCATCTCCTGCTGAGGGTTCCTTCCCAAAACAACTAAACATGGGGCAGAGACTTGCTCTCCTGGGAGATAAAGCCGGAAGACAGGTTTGACTGGGAAATCCCCTTGAGGAAGGAGGAGGGCAAAGACAAAAAGAACTCATCATATATGAGCTAAGCAACTGGAAATGCATGTCCGGTTTGAGAGAGGAAAGAAGCAGCTCTTTGTCTTTTGTCCCCACTGGTCAAGTGTCACTTCCTTCCAGAAACGTGGCACAGGAACTGAAAAATGGCAGTGGCAATGTACTAAGAAATCTTATTTACAAATGTTCAAAATGACAACCTTCCAGGTTTAGTTTAGTTTAGTAGAAAGAGTGTAATTCTTCCTTTGAATACTGAATAATACTCCTTCTTGTTTCACCCATGCTTTCAGTTACTTTTGCTTTGATCCAAATGAATCAAACTGTCTCATATTTTTGATAAATATTTTATGTTTTTATTTTATTTTATTTTATTTATTTTTTAAACAATTTGACCTGATAGACCCAAAAGAAACTAAACAAGCCCATTTTTGTAACCTGTTATTTCCGTGATTGTTGTAGCTGCTTTCTGTCAGTTGTATTTGTATGTTTTCTGGGTTTGATCTCTGTTTGCTGTAAAACAAGTTTGTTTTTGGGGATAATAATGTTTATTTTGATCTTAATATTGATTTTCCATTGGAAATGATGACTGCAAAATGGTATCCTGGACAACAGACTTTATAGATGTTTGAAAGCATTGGCCTTGCGCTGAGTGTGTGACTTGTTTCTCTACTGTTTTATGTAAACATTCCTCAAAGGCTTTTGTGATCTCTTTTCATAAAGTTTTTGGGAATTTTTGAAATTAATTTCCATTTGTAATGTGTGTATCCATTATGAGCTAAATGTTCTCCTCCAAATAAGTAGTGACTGTGCTAGTGGTGGTGGATTTGTTGCCCACTATTTTCCACTTGGTGAGAGAGCTGAGAGGGAATGGGTTGGAATAAGTGCTTAACACAATATTGAGTCCATTGATAACTGCTCCTCCTATATGGAATTTGCAGTACTTCCAGTATTGCTTTGTAAAATGTGTGATGTTTGCGACTGTGAACAGGTATCTAACAATGTAGATCCAATTTGTGTTTTCCCATGATGGGCTGGACATCTCCATCTATTTTATGAAGGCTTCTGTTTTTTTGTTCTGATTTTGTTCAGAAATAAAGGTCAAGAAAACTTGAGGTACCCTTTTTCTATAGTAGGTTTGACTTTTACGTAGGGGTACCAGTAAGAGAATGGCCTGAAAAGTTTTTATTTTGTATCCATATTAGATTCCTTTTAAAACAACTCAGAGCTATATATTGAAATAAACAAAGCCACAACGAGCAATGGTGGTAGCACTTTGTCCTGTAAGCAGTGGGTTGCCAGTTCGAGCCCCTGCTCTGTCCATCACTGTTATTGTGTCCCTGCGCAAGACACTTCACACTCCACAGCTTGCAGCCAAGAATTGTAGCTACACTCCAGTAGCTTGGTTGGTGAATGACTGAATGTGATGTTATGCAGATGATTTGACTAAAGTTATCTTTCAAAGCAGAAATATCTTGGCAAGATGGTTTGATGTTTCGCTTCAGTTGGCAAAAACTGACTCCCCAGATAAGCTTCATTATGTCACAGACATCTGGCAATTTTTTAAAAATTCAGGACGTGGTTATCAGACTCAGGGTTTATTAACAGGCACAATCCCTCTAAAATCTGTAGGATTTTTAAAAGGAGCCATTATCTCTATTTCATTGATTGACATCCAGAGAGGGAGAGAGGTTTTGGAAGGTTTGCACTAAATAAAATATATACAACTAACTAGACATTCAATTACCATGTGTATATTACACACACACACACACACACGCACACACACACACACGCACACACACACACACACACACACACACACACACACACACACACACAAACACACACACACACACAAACACACACACATTTTTATAATGGCATTTGATTGAGGGAGGAAATGCTCTTAGTTTTAAATAAAAACCTTTTTTAACATCAATATATAAAGCATATTAGTGTTACACACATTTTATGTTTGGACATTCACATAATATATGTTTTTTTTAACTCAAACATTTTCTGATGTACATGTCACCTTTATTGGTTTTGTAACAGTGTTTTGCTGTTTTGTCACACCTTCTCCTAAATTATTCAATGCATATGTGATATTGAAGGCTGGCCAGTTGATGTTGTCATATTTAACTGCTTCAGGTACTTTGAAATACTAAACTTTCAAGCACTATTGCTAGAGGAAAATTTTCCAAAATAAATTGTTCCGATCATTAACATGCAGCACAAGCAGGAAGCAGCGAGGCCCAAAAATCTTCTATCATTGATTTTATGATCTCATCTGATCACTCTGAGGTGTGTTTCTACTTCCTCTTATTGTTGGTATTGTTTGGTATTTGGTGTTAACTTGACTGAATGCAACTGGTGGTTTAGTAGTGATGGATGTAACTGTGGGAGTTTTTATGCAATAACGTAGCTACATAGACCTGATGTGAAATTGTGGTTAGAAGACAATCCACCAATATTACACCATTGATCCATCTTTGGAGTTAGTCATAGACCTGTAACTACTATGAACTGTATACGTGTTTGAGGAAAGACCGTGACATAGTACATTTATTGTGGAGCTGTGATCTAAAAGGGGCCTCAAAATGTTTGCATAAACCTCGATTCTTTACATGAACAAAATAAAATGCTTTTTAAAACTTGATTGAACTAAATACTGTCTAATACTATGGGTGTGGCTAACATTAAAATCATGGACACTACATGAAACACAGTGAGTAGAATTTATGCTACCCTGATGCAGATCATTTAAACATGCCTTGATCATGTCATGGTTTGTGGTTGTGGTGGAGGACCCAAATGCAGAAACAGCAGAGGCAGCGAGTATATTTGAATGTTTAATAAAAAATGATGAACAAAAACTTACAAAAACCACAGGGAATGCAGGGAGCCAGAACATAACAAAAACACAAGAATCCAGGAGTAAAAATAAAGCAGTTGACAGGGAAGGTATGGGTGAGTGACAGCAAGACAAGAAGTAGGTAACAGGAGGATCCAGTGGGGAGTGAAAGCAGGAGAGGAGTCTAAATACTGGAAGTGTGAATGCTGAAACAATAGACTGGGGCTGATTGGCTAATCATTACCAGGTGTGAGGAAAGAGAGTAGAAGGGAGACTGAGAAGAGAGAGAGAGAATGGTGAGGGAGCGTAAACAGGGGAGCAAGGAAAATGAATCTAACAGTAACGAAGAATAACTAGAGACAATGTATGAACAATAGAATAACTAAGAAAAGACTGAACTAAAGCGAAACAGAAACAAGGCTGATCTAGTCAAAATAAGAAACTAAGAAACACAGGATCAACAATTATCAAGACTAGAATCAGAAGAATCAACCCCAAGACAACCCAAACCCACCCAGGTTCTGACAGATCATGACCCTGATCCAATATTTTTGGATTGGGACATCCTTAATTTATTGCATTAGTTTATCACAATATCTCCACATCCCTTATATTCACAGAAGCATCCATGTTTGAGATGACTCGAATGATATTTCTTCACTGTTTTACAATTTATGGTCCACGGAAGACTTTTGTCAGTTAAGTAGCCACTAACAACAACTTCACTCTGTTTTCCAGTTCACAGACACACGAGTTTTCTAGATATGGTCCTCTGCCCAATAATTATTTTCTAAATACCACTATAGGAACCCCACATACTATTAGTGGTATTTGCCCTATCCCTGTTAGGTTATATCACATAGCCAGCTTGCTTTAGACAGACCATACTCTTAGAGGCTTTTGACATAATGGGAAATGTCTTTTACAGTGGCATCTATGAAGCCAAATCTTAAGCTATTTTGTAAACAATTATAAATCACCCACACTCAACTACACTGACTCAAGTATAAACTATTATTTAGGAATTTATTGAGTTAATACTTGAAATCTGTTGGGCTCTTCATTGATCCCCTGATAGTTTTCCAGAATATGACTGAATAAGGGGGATTTAATTAGTTTATTTGACCTCCAAGAACCTTTGACGTTAAGTCAGGAGGGATAAAATGGTGCCTTGTGTCTTTGGCTAAGTGTTCCTAATCAGGCTTTTTTTGTCTGTGCTTTCTTCTTTAGGTCTATCTTATCAACGTCACTTACTCAGACTCCAGTTCCCATGTCATCTACCGAAGATACAGCAAGTTTTTTGAACTGCAGGTAAGTCACACTAACAAAAATGTCTTTCACAGGTTTAATTCATAGTTGCATTGAATGTTTCTCTAAAAGTCATAAAGCTTGATGTTTTCTGTTTAGGGTTGCCTCATCTAGTGCTGCTAATTATACTCATTAAAGTCTGTGTGACCTTAAGGCCACTGATTTCTGCTCAGCTGGTGCAGATGCTTTGCTTTGTGAAAGGCCTATTTTAGGATGACTGCTTAGAAGCAAGTAAAGAGGGGAAATCCAGTCAGCAGATGCAGGAAAAAACATGACCTTAGTCAGAATGCATAATGCAACAAAGTCTAAATGAAAACTCAATATAAAGCCCTCCAGGGAAATATCTGAAACGCTTAATTTAATGCATGATACAGCTTGTTTGTTGGAAAGATAATGTGTTTAAACTTCAATGAGGCATACACAACAATAAGAGATGTATAAATCAACAGGAGCACATGCTTTAGCAGGATCATTCCCCCTAACAGACCTTGTCTCTGGCTTCTGTCTGATAACTCCTTCTTCCAGACTGAATTCCACAGTGGTGTGACTCCGATAGACTGCTTGCAGGAAACCTTTTGTTCTCCAGTCTCTTAGGCAGGAAAATTCAGCCCTGCTCTGTATGACTACAGCAGAGAATCTCTCCTGTCCATGTAAACATTAGTCAAGTCTGTGGTTTCCTGCTGTAGAGGGGAGTTTGTCTGGTGCTGGAAATCCCTGAAGAGCAACAAATGAACAGCTGTCATTACAAAATGACTGAGTGAAATGGTGTCCTTCTTGTTCTTAGATAAATAGTGTTATACATTTTCTGCAGTGGAAATGCAAACAAGACCTACATATACTGGATTAGTTTTTTTTTTTTTTTTTTCATCCAGTCCATGCAGGTCTTGTTTCCTTATGTACTTGTGGAAGTGTTTAAAGTCCATCTTATATTATCCATATTTGATTTGGTTCAACAGACAGAGTATTAGAACAGAAAAAATGTATTTTCTAAACAGTATATTTTTTTTTTTTACAAAAATACATTTAAGGTATTGTACAGTTTGAACACTACAAAGACATCTTGTAGTTATTAGGAGGAAATCAAGAGAAAGCAGAGGTACAGAAAAGGTCATGTATTTGGGTCATGAAAGTTTATCAAAGTTTATCTGCATAAAATATTTTATGCAGATGCAGTCAAGGGAAAGAAAATTTCAATGATTCTCAGTTCAGACATGGGAAAGGGAAATACATCCCATGATTCAATACCTTTTAGGACTGACTGTTAGGGAATTCTGACCCACTCGTCACAGAGCATTTGTTTATGTACAGTTATCTTTAGGCCCCACCATTATATTTTAGCTGGGTTCAGGCCTAAACTATGATTGGACCATTGCAAAACCATGAGGCCATTTGTCAGAAAGATAAAGACACATAATATTATGGTGTCAGTGAGGCTAATGTGCAGAACTAAAGATGAAATAACAAAAAAGTCTATTGTGCTTTGGTATACAGATTTGTTCATGTTAGACTCAGTGACTTCAAGGATCCATGTCTTGTGGCTGCAAATCAAGTCAAGATTATCATCCTTTCACCACTGTGCTTTACAGTTGGTAACAAGTGTTTGGGTTTATAAGCTGTATTTTGTGTTTTCCAGACATTATATTTGGTCTCTACTCTACTTGTGTAAAACAAACCTGGTGTCATATTGTTTTTAGACAATATGGTAAGCCTTCCAAACAAGTCGTGCTTGTTCAGTTTTTTTTTAATTGTTCTGTCATGAACTTTAACATTCAACATACAAAACTGTGACTTTCAGAGTGGGCATCTTTGCCGCTTATCTGTGGACTGGAAATGAACTTGGAAATTGTCTAAACCTCCAGATTGATGAACAGAAGTAATTGCTTTTCTAAGGTTGTTGCTAATGTTTTTCCTCCTTGACATTTTGCAAATAGACACCTTAATGCTCCAGACTAATAAAACTGAGAACGTCTGCTTTTATAGTGGTGATGATTAGTCATTCATCATACTGTCATTATTTCATTCATCATATTTAGCAGTATTTGCTTAGCAACACCCAGCTGCTAGTATAATCTTCCTAAATCTAATGGAAGGACAGAATATTCCCACCTCAGGTCCATGAAAACTGTAGCTTTGGCGTGGCAGGTCCCAGCCTTGCAACCAGAAGTTACTATGATGCCATCTTCTTTTTACTGTAGCTTTGTGTCTTTTGCTGATAGCCTTTTGTGGTAAAATAATACTCAAATTGACATTCATCTAAGCACATATTTCATCTGACTCAGACATTTTTTTTGCAGTATCCTGTAAAATTTATCAAGCAATCTTTTGCATGAGCAATGGAAATGTTTTATGACCTTAAAATGTTTGACGTGAGCAGGACTGCACTGGTCAGTGCGTCAAGCTTGAGGGGTCTTTCACCCTGACTCTGCTCACCTCTCCTCTGCACTGCTCACAGATCATGGTTTACAGCATTCCACGGGGGGATTGGGGAGTGTGTGAGCTGGCCTGGTTTCCTTTTGGACAGAGAGCTCTTCTAAAAACCCTTAGTCGTCATTATTTTTGGAAGGTGGAATTAAAACAAGGTCAGATTTACTCTGTCTGCATTATGATTTGTCTGACCTACATTCTTCTCACAAGTTAGGACTTTAAAAAGGTCATTTTCATAAAGGCAAGGGAAGTTTATTTGTTTTGCACCTTTCAAACACAAGGAAATGGAAAGTGCTCTTAAGGAAAAATTTTATTACAGGAAATATGTACATCAGAATGATTACAGTAAAAGCCAGGTGTTACATGAAAAAAACATCAGAAAGAAGTCATAAAATTCTTATTTAAATCAAATAAATGACTAATGATTAAAAAATAAATTCTATTCTAAGGTTGCATTTTTGGGTCTAAAAATTATGTACTCTGAATTTTTGGATTAAGTTTGGAAAAATTGTCACCATGCACTCATTAACTTAAGTGATACACATCGACTGTATGTGTCAAAAGCGGTTTAAGGAGGAGCAGCAAAAGCAAATAAGGTGCATTAGCTATGCTTGCCAGCAACAGATGGTGTCATCCATGTTACTGTTGAATATCCTTTCTGTCCCTGGATATATTTAGCTGTTAGCATCACCATCCACAATGACACTTTGAAGATACTTGGATGATATGAGTTACGACAACATTTAATTTCCCTTTGGGATAAATAAAGTGTTACTGAATTGAATCCAGCAGAGGTGAAGCTACTAATGTATGAGTAAAATGATTTGTGTGACATGGCAGAGTGTCTTTTGAATTAAAAATATGATTCTCTTTAAGGAAATCTGGGAGAGTTTTTGAAAAAAACTCTTCTGATATGGTTATGTCTTTTTTGAAGAAAATAACTATCAAGTAGGAGTCAAATAACAACTCAGAGATGCAATCAGATAGTTTTCCCACTGCAGCATTCCTCCTTACTCCCCCTGTCCCAGATTCCTCCCAGAGCACTTTCTTTGTCTGCTGAAGTTCTCAGTCTTTCTTTGTTTTAACTGCTCTCATTCTCACAGTTTAGTACAACTGCTTAACATGACAGCAATTCTTTTTTCAAAGAACCTGCTTTGCTTTCTCATGTTTGTGGAATTTTGTGTAGTAATTATATGCTGCAACTTTCAGGAGAACTTACACAAATTTTAAGGGAACAGCCTAAGAGATGTTAGGACATAATTACACTTGTCCAGCATAGGCATTTTACCTGTGGGGGCATTGCCAGTTAATACACACGTTTTATGACACACAGTGGCTTATAAAGGTGTACACACTCCCTAGTAAAAAAAACAAATTTTTGTGATGGAAAAAATGAGATCATGATAATTTGTCTTAGTTTTTTTCAAAATGTATTATGACACATAACCTGTAGATTTCAACTCAAAAAAACAAGCAAATTAGAATTATTTGCCCAGTTTACCTTGCAAAACTACACTCAAAATTTCTATTTTTTCAAAGGACATCTTTTGTCTACAACCACTCCACTAATTTTCTAGATTCTGACTCAGCCATTCCCTAACTTAAATTTTCTTTTCACAAAGTAATTTTTTTTGTTGATCCGGATGCATTCTTGCACTCATGATCTTGCTGAAAAGGTATTTGTAACTATACATAACTTTGTCAACATTGACATAGACCTAAATTTCCCCTGAAAAAAGTAAGAGCATTATATCACCCCAAAATTTTACCTTGCATATGGTGTTATTTTGGATATATGCTGTGTTTTTGTGCCAAACTTACCCTTTGAGATTGTTCAAGTTAGGTTCCATCAGACTAGAGCAAAATTTCTCGCAAGGTTTCTGAAGCCTGGCTTGGTGTTTTTTAAAATATTTTTTAAACTTTTTTATTTTTTTGTAGAGGAAAAGTCATCGATGTTCCAACATATGTATATTGGGAATATAGGAGACTGTTGTTCTATAGTTACTCCAAATATTGGTGACTGTCTTCACTGTGTCATGACATATATATATATATATATATATATATATATATATATATATATATATATATATATATATATATATATATATATATAATGCAGGATAAATTTAGCAACCTTTCCTTTTTATCCCTTGTAATAAATCTGCAAAAACAAGCAAGTTAACAAAAAGTTTGGAAGCTATTACGTGGACAGCTGAACTTCTTTTAATTTTAATCTGACTCACCCAAGAACAGTAAATGTCAAACTGAATTAAAAATGCTTCAATAAAATATGTTTTTTATTCACTAATTCTATTTTCCCATGCTAATTGTACAGGATATATGCCACATTAAAGGTCAGGAGAAACATGACATTTAAACAGGAGTGTGAACACTTTTGAGAGCCACTGCATGTGGTCATGTATTCCCAAAACAAATAAATAAAATTCAGGCGATCTTGTCATTCTAAGTTGTTAACATATAGTCACAAAAATCTGTGGGCCCATGAGAATATCAAGGCATGTCGTGGAGGCTGATTTCACCCTCATTTCTGAATAAGAACACATCCTGTGAACTTTCCTGACATACAGGGTGTGTTTAGCTACATTCAAGTGTGAAGCTGAGTGTGCAGCATTGCTTTTCAGAAAAAACAATGAAGTTGCCAATGTACTGTTATAACAAGATGTTTGCTGTAAAACTCGGTTATTTCTTTTGAATCATGAAGAAAAACTAGATGGTTTTTTATACACTTGTCAGCTTTTACCCCTTTTAGTCATTGGAGCAATAGGATCCAATTTTAGTACTGTTTGTCTGTAGGTGTGGTTAACCAATGCTTTTCTTTATGCCCTGCCCTCTGCTTTACCCCTAAACAAAATGATGACTGTCATTTTCTACACAACCCACGTCCTCCAAACTGCCCATAGTTCAGAGGAAGAAATGCTGCACCCTGCAAGAAATTTTGACATTTTGCAAAGGCAGTAGAGTAGACCAGAGAAACAAAGAACCACGAGATGGGAAACTAAACCACCTCTTTGAAGAAAAGTCTTACAAACAACTCCTACAGGCCCAGACAGGCTGGGTCCAACTTTACTCACCAAGCTGGATTCTATTTGTCCACCTGATTGTTTTTTAATCAGTTTATACTGAAACTTAGTCTTAAGGTCTCCTCCTCCTTGTATCTTAGTGTGATTCAGTTTGACACTCACACTCTGTGCTGTTAGACAGAGCACATCTGGAATAGGGCTAGGCAAAGAGCTCTAAGCCAGGACTACATCTGGATCTCAGGTCTATTTTTACTGCAGATGGCTCTCATGTGTATTCATGAAATCATTAGGGTTTATTGCCAGAACACTGGAAACACTTTTCTGATGTTTCCTTTACTTAACAACACATGCTCATCCATCCCACAAATTTGCAGCATACATGCAGACTATAGAAGTATAGTGTTGTACAAAAAGGATTTCCCTCCTTACATATTTCTCTTGCTTTTTACTTTGAGTAATTTTCCTGCTTTATAATCCAAGTGTGCAATCCAAGGTCACAAACCAATGGTTGGACACTCTCCTTCAGGATTTTCTGGTGGAAAGCAAAATTTATGGATCCATGAATTACGGCAATCAAGGGCCTAACACAGCAAAGCAGCCCCATACAATAACACTACCACCACCATATCTGACTGTTGGTATGATGGTCTTTTTTTGGAAATTCTGTTAGTCTTATCTCAGATGTAACAGAGTATACACATTCCAAAAAGATCCACAGAATATTTTCCCGCAAGTCTTCGGTATAATCAAGATGTTATAAGATTGGCCTTTGTGTTCTTTTTTGGAAAGAAGAAAAACTAAATTTTGTTTCATAATTTCATTACTTTTGTTACTTACATGTTAGTAAACTTTTAATACTTTATGCATCTGTCTGTTTAATGTATAAAAGCCCAGTTTTCTATTGTCAAGGATTTTCCCCTGTTAAGTGTGGGTAAATTAATCTCGTCTGGCTTGTAAAAGTGAAGTAAAGCTGGTTAATTCAGCAGCAAGCAGATATGTAATCATTTTTAATTCATGCAGTGTGACAACAAAGGGATGTTGAAATGTTTTAATACCCCTTTTAGAATTTCTTTCACCTGTTAAGGATCGGGTTCCTGAATAAAAGTTCAGGTGTTTTATTAGAATGTGAAACATTTTGGTATCATTGATTTCATTTTACTCTTGCAGATGCGAATCCTTGACAAATTCCCGATTGAGGGAGGCCAGAAGGATCCCAAGAAGAGAATCATTCCTTTTTTACCAGGTAATAAATGCTGCACTCAACCCCTCTACATCTGCATGTCAATAAATTGAAGTTTCATTGAAAAGGACATTTAATTTCTGTAATTTAGTTTAAAAAGTGAAACAAATATTTATGATACTAATATATTTCAAGTTTGTTTTAATTTTCATTATTATGGCTTACAGAAATTAAAGCTAAAATTCTGCCTTGGAAAATTTCAATATAGCACATGACTTATTTAAAAAAAAATATTGTTTATAAATTGTAGTTATTTTATCACCTACACTACCAAATTCAGATTTTAAAAAGTTGCGCAAGCAAGGCCCATTCAGGATTTTGATGGAGACCCAGAAGGCATGGACTGCAGCTTGAGTCAGCGCTTCAAAAGCCATCACACACTGAGATATCTAGGATATGGGCTAAGGCTGTCAAATTTCTTATGTGAAGCCACTCCTGAACCAG
The DNA here is from genome assembly GCA_014839685.1 of Anableps anableps. Classification (NCBI taxonomy): domain Eukaryota; kingdom Metazoa; phylum Chordata; class Actinopteri; order Cyprinodontiformes; family Anablepidae; genus Anableps; species Anableps anableps. The sequence continues at coordinate 21,751,434 of CM026076.1, forward strand.
AGACAAAGTCAGAAGGATATTAACTGGACTAAAGAGAAAAAGGACTGGACTGTTGCTCAGTGGTCCAATGTCTTAATTTCAGATCAGTGTAAATTTTGTATTTTATTTGGAAATGAAGGTTTCAGGGTGTGGAGGAAGAGTGGAGAGGAGCAGAATCAAAGTTACTTGAGGGCCATTGTAAAGTTTCAGCAGTCAGTAAAGATTATGGGAGACCTCTCATCTTCTGGTGAGAAGATGTTTTCATAAAATCCAAAGTAAACTCAGTTATCTACCAGGAAGATCATGAAAACTTCATGCTTCCATCTCATGACAAGCTTTCTGGAGATGCTGATTTCCTTTTTTAGCAGGACTTGGCACCTGTTCCAGAACTACCAATACCATTGCTTTAGTCACCATGTATTGCTGTGATTGGCCTGATTGGCCAGCAAACTCACCTGTCCTAGATGCTTTACAGAATCTATGGGCTATTTTCAAAGATAAGAAACACCAGTGCAAACAATGCAAATGGGCTTAAGGCCAATATTTAGGGGAGTGGTGGGGGATGGTGGCTAGTGCCTATCTGCAGTGGTCAAAACCTCCAGGATTTGGTAAACCATGGAGGTCTGTAGTCTATCACAGGGAAACACAGATCAGACAACCATGCGCACACTCCCTCTATTACATCAATTTGAGATTCCTTAACATCTCAGCAGAACAACAGGTGAATCAAGTCCATGGAGCAAAGTGTAGAGTGCAAACTTGTAAAGACTCACAGGGAGGACCCGGAAATTCAACCACACACAGAAGTACGTAAAGGAAAAACAAGTTTATTTAATATCAGGAACTGGTAGCAGCTCAGGAAGAATCGATGAAGGTCTCCACAAGGGAATCCAACGCAGTACCAGGGGCTAGACGATAATCAGGCAGAGGTTATACACGGAGAGGCAGAGAGAGCAAACTTAACTTGAGGGACAGGCAATACTCGGTGGTCGTGAAGCGGAGCTTGAGTCAGGGTCCAGAAATCCAGAACCAAAGGAATCCGTAACGGGCTTGGCAGGAGGGGAAGATCCGTGGACAGAAATGGGTCGAAGAAACACAAGAAGGCAAGGCATGAAACGCTGGATTTCTACTGGCTCGTGGCTGTCGATAATCTGGCGGGGAGGCAGGGGCTGAGAGGAGTTAAGTAGAGCAGGGCCCAGGTGGCACAGATCAGCAATCAGGCGACATAGCTGAGTTGAATGAAAACTAACAGCATGGACAGGACAGAACGTGAATCATGACAAAACTTTTAAGTAAACAGCAGTTTAATTCCTTTTTAATTGGTCTTATACAATATTGTAACTTTTCAGATAATCTAGATTTTGTGTTTTCATAAACTAAACCATAATCATCAAAATTAATATAAAACATTCTTGAAAAATATTACTGTGGGTGAAACAAATCTATAAAACATATTGATTTTTACCTATTAAATCAAATGACTGAAATAAAAACACTTTTCAGTGATATTCTAATTTATTGGGATCCACCCACAGTTCCATTGTCAGTTTTAACCATCTGTTTAACTATTTCCATTTAGAACGGCTGTTGGGCCTCCTACGTGCTTCATAGCTGTGCCCACCACACTGCATTGTTTTATCAACTATCAACTATCATACTGCAGCCAGGCAAATTAATTTGTGGCCGGCCATTTCGGTAGGAGGTTAGCAGAGAAGGATTTGTCTAATCTGATAAAGTCATCGTGGGCCAGAGCGGAGGAGAGTAGTGAAGAGATCCTTTGTTAGATAAGTCTCACAGCTCAAGTATGGTCTGTGTTGTTTTGATCACTCTGGCAGGACAACATGTGCTGAGCTGCTTTTCTGTAAGGGAACTGTTTAGTGGGATTTATGCAGCTGAAGGTCAGCACCCTGAGGTGCATTAGAGCATAGCAATGAGGGGATCTGTTTTCATTGTCAACATACTAATTAAACAGCTTTTGGGTGATAATAAAAACACACCTCATCATTAAAACTGTATGGAAGAACTATATTGATTTGGTTTTCAATTCAACAATTTTTGTTCTGTTGTTTTTTTTTCCAGGTAAAGTCTTGTTTCGCCGCAGTCACATTAGAGATGTAGCCGTCAAAAGGCTGAAGCATCTGGATAATTACTGCAAAGTAAGAATCCTATAAAACATTGTTTGTTTAATTTGTCTATACCACATTAGATACAGCCCTCAGACTTTCTTGTTTGGAAGATCCTCAAACATTTGCCAACGTATCTTCAGGGCAGGCCTCTGCTTCGTTTTTTTATTGTTTTATCTCCCTCACCAGCCTCAACAGGAAAGCAGCTTCTCTATCTGCAGTGGTCATATCCTGTCAGCAATGTAAATAAGACTCCTGTGAAAGAAATGTGGAAAACTGGGGCATGCAGGGGGTTAGGAGGAATGAATCAGCAGTTGTGGAGAAAGTACAGTAATGAGCTCAAACCTGTTCCTCTTTTAGCTATTCAACAAGTAGGACAAGTTTTAGGATTGAAAAGGAATTTGTTGTAATAGCTTCAAGCTTTCCTGTGTAAAATGCTTTCAGCTAACAAGCTTTGTTTGACTCTCAGTCGGGCTAAGATGATTGCTTCCAATAACACCTTTCATGTTTACTCCCTGTCTGGGTCCAAAGCATTCTTCTTCTCTTCTTCCATCTATTCCATTCCGTCTTCATTTCCAGCTGGTCTTCTCCTCTATCTCAGTTTACAGAAGCTATTTTCCTTCAGTTGTAGTTTAAAAAGGTTTAACTGAAATGTTACAAACCATAAGTGCTGCCAATTAAATATAGGTGTTATCTTTGCCCACAGGCTCTGATGAAACTTCCTTCTTCCATTTCGGAAAGTGAGGAGGTCCTTAAGTTTTTTGAAACCAGATCAGAGGACCTCAACCCTCCCACAGAGTGAGTCACTGGAAGTATATAACAAAAATGAGCTGATGAGCTGTTTATTGAGCATAACTTTCAGCTCTTTAATATTGCTGAGCAAAAGTATTCATTCTCCTTCAACATTTTCGCCATTTGTTTTATTACCAGCGCAGACTGTGCATTTTCAATTGTATTTTATGTGATAGGCCAACACAAAGTAGTGCATACCTGAGGTAGAAAGGAAACTGATGTAAGGTGTATAAATGTCTTTACAAATAAAAATCTGTGAAGTGTTGGGTGTATATGTATTCAGCCCCTATGACTCTGATACCCTGACGTCTAAAAAGAAATCAAGCTCACCCAACTGCTTTCTGAAGTAACCTTATTAGAGTCCAGCTGTGGGAAATTTAATCTCAGTATAAATTCAGCTGTTCTGTGAAGGCCTATTAGATTTTTTGGAGAACGGTGGTGATTAAAAAGCATCATGAAGACAAAGGGGCACAGCAGACAGTTCAGGAAAGAAGTTGTTTAGATTTTTAAAGCAATGTTGCATTTTAAACTAATATCCCAGGCTTTAAACATCTCACTCAACAATGTTCAGTCTATCATCTGAGAATGAAGGAGTAAGATTATCCACAAACCTACAAACACATGGCCTTCCACCTATACTGACAGGACATGCAAGGATAGCATTATTTAAAGAAGCAGCTAAGAGATTTATGGTAACATTGGAGAAGCTTCTGAGAGCCACAGCTCTGGTGGGGGAATTCGTTTATAACACAACTACTAGTCATGCTCTCTACAAATCTGTCCCCAAATAGAAGAGAGGGAAGAGGAGAGAAATTGCTGAACAAAATCCTCCAGAATTCATATTTGCACTTTTTCACAAGCCTTATGCATTACACAATTAATATGTGGAGGTTGTCACTCTTGTCAGATGATATCAAAAGGAAACTTTGTGGCTTGTATGCAAAATTTTATGTGTGGCATAAAATTACCATAGCACTTGAACACACCATCTCAAAGGTGAAACATGCTGCTGGCAGTATTATGCTGTGGAGATATTTTCCTGCAGCAGGGAGAGGCATATCACACTTTTTTTGTAAAAACAATTGAAACCCTGCATCATTTTTGTTCCACTTCACAATCATGTTCTAAAACAAATTTAAGTTTATGATTGTAACGGGACAAAGTTTGATAAAGTGAATACTTTTGCAAAGCACTGTAAGAGACCAAACATTGTCCTCTAGTGGGCTGTAAACACCATGCATGAGTGTGTTTGTGTGGTTCAGCAGCTTGGACATTTTTATTTGTACTGACCCCATCTTGATCCACAGGCTTCATTTTGTCTGAAATGATGGATTGATTCTGGTTCAGAGTCATCGTGTTTTATTAATAATGACGTCAGGGGGCTGACATTCGATGCCAGAACAAATGAGGAAAGATCAGCGATGTCATGCGATTCAGCAAGCTCAAATCTCAGGGCAGATAAAAGCCTCAGTCAGGTTGTTAGTCATGCTCAGTTCAAAGTCAAAGAGTGGGAGTAATTATAGTATAGGCTGACTGCAAGATTACTGTTTCTTTATGTTTTTATCTATTAAACCTTTCTTCAGTTGAATGTAGAAAATGTATGAAAATTTTCTCTCTTCAATTTCAGGACTTGTTTTAACTGAAAATAGAGTGTGAGAAACTTCTCAGCCACAACCAGGTCCACAACCTCTAACCTCGAACTCACATGCATGTTAATCCCACTTCAAAGTGGGAGCCTCCTGCAGTCTGAGACAGTCCAGCCCACCTTAAACTGGAGCTCAACCATTTAAAATGACTGCTTTATGTAAGAAGTGGTTAGGATAACAAATAAAAATATGTTTGTCATTTTGTGAAATTGCCCCATGCAAGGTGCTGTTAAAAAATATTTATAAGCATGCTTTACAATAGTGGTGATCAGTCAGAAAACACAAGTAGTTTTTCTAACACTTTTAGAAGTTGTAGAAATCAGTTTAACTTTAATCCTATCAGTGTATTAGATTCGCAATTCATAGACAGACAAACCTGTCAGCCTCAGCACATGTACACTATTGTTGTTGGATTCTGCCACCTAATGTTCACTGGTCAAAACATTCAAATAAATCAAGAGAAGTTGTTTTTATACTCATCCAACACCAGAGGGAGCTGCTTAACAAGCCAGAAAAGCAAGAATAATCTTGACTTTAATTGAAATAAATATGGTATACTTATTTTGATATGAAGCACACCTGACATATATATTTTTTTTTAATTCATGTGAACATTAATTAGGGAAAACCAAGAAAGAAATTGTTACATTTTAACCTTGACAAAACATCTGATTGTATGATATAAGATTCCATATTTTAATTTATCATTGATAAATAGTTTAAAAGAGGCTAAAAAGTTATTGTGGATGTAGTTCTGTTGCTTCAAGCCTTATGAAAAGTTGGTGGTGAAAATGGGTCTGCAGCTAAATTAACAATGCTAGATTATTTATTAATATTTAATAACATTTATTTAATGTTTCGTACTGTGGTATGAAGTTAATTTAAAACCTTTTCAACCATATTCACTGAAAGTTAATTTTAAGTGTAAAGAATTGATATAAAACAAATCTATATACCCCTCTGAAAATAGACAGTATGTTAAGGTCTGAAAAGTGCGCAATAACTTAGGTGTTCTGTTGTTTTATAAACTGTAGTGTATGTAGTCTACATTTCCAGCTGTTTTATATATATATATATATATATATATATATATATATATATATATATATATATATATATATATATATATATATATATATATATATACCCTTTAGTTCATGACAAATTTCCGCAAGGGGACAATAAAGTATATTCTATTCTATTCTATTCTATTCTATTCTAAAATGCTGGGCTTTTGTGACTTAAAAAATTATAGTGTGCTAAGTAGTTAGAGAATTTATCTTGCATTATTCAACTGAAAAACAAATAAAGTGTCATGTTTTGTGAGGTGACAGGTGGATCAAAACGCAGACAGAATATGGAAGTCTCATTATGATTTAATTGAAGTCCGAAAACACTTACAGGAAAACTCAGGGAACCACAGGGAAACACCAGAAGTCTGAGCAAGGGCTGATGCAGAGGTTGACGTAAGGATCCAGCAGTTAGTGAATGAAAAAGAAGAGCTTATATGCAGAGGAGGTTGATAACTAGGTAGAAAATCCATGGCTGATTATTGATAGGATGCAGCTGAGAGAAGAGAAAAGTAGGCTGAGGGAGAGAACGTAATTACACAGGAGGGGAAAACACTAACTGAGGAGCTGGCAAAACATAAATCTAACAGAAATAAAGAATGACCTAAACACAAGAGAATAACTAACCAAGTGAGATCTAAACATAAGAAAATAAACAGCTTGGGAGGAATAATAAAATTAAACAAGTGAGGCAGAAACAGACAAGCATAACTAAGGGAAAACACAAATAAGCAAATGATCAAAATGTAAGTACAAACAAAAACTCAAACAACCCAAGATCCTGAAATAAATCTGTTTGTGGGGAAAATGGAAGATAAGTCAATAAAAATAACTAAATGTTGGGTCAAACTGAAGGGTTCTCCCTGGTTTTGTTCTTACTGACATACTCTGTTTTATATGTTGTTTGTACCAAAATTATTCTTTTCAATTATTTTCATTTACACTTATTCAACCAAGGAATTTTTTTCCAACTGTTTTGTTTGCTTTTTCTGTGAATTTATACAAAATATATGTCACATTAAATGTGTAAAAAGTTCTGAAATTATTTTACTGGTCTCATGGATTTTACATCACAAAATCATGGCATTTTAACAGGGCTGTGTACACTTTTTAGATACTAGAAAAGTGTAGATGCTGTCTCCAGTACTGAGGTCAGTGTTCAGGGAATTAGTCACTATAAATGGTTCAAATATGTAGGATCTGATATTATGGTCTTAAAAGAGCAAGTGCCAAATTGGCATATATTGTAACTTGTAACAATGTTAGCGTGCCACTAACTCTGATATATTCTATGCATTTTTAGTACTACGATATTAATCTTATATTTATTAAGATTATGTACAAACAACTCCACTTTTACATTTTTTTATTGCAAGAATTCTAACAGTTTCGTTTAATATTCATCTTCTCACTGGCATCATCCATTCAAAACTTTACATCATGCTTTTTTAATGCAAAACCAGACTTTTTGGCATACAGTTGTGTCCATATATACCCTAACCCTAATCCTTTAGATTATTTGCATTTCCCTGTTTATAACTAAACAAAATTATGAATTAGTCCCCACATGACAACAACTAAAAAACTTGTAATAGTCGATAAGTTCTTTGTTTGTTCATGTAAAACTTTGCTGGAGTTTTAGTCTTTGCATTTGCAGCTTAGAGCTTAATTTGGCAGTAGTGTTTCAGCACTGACATCAGTGTCTGCCCATGGCCAAGATTTGCTTCAACTGTTGGCATTTTTGCCTGAGTTTACTAGGGTTGTGTGTGTTTTTGTAGCAGCGCCATTACCTCTTCACACAAAAACCCTCCATTGCACGTTTTCTTTGTGCACGTAATGTGTCTGCTTTATCACCATGATTTGCTGTTCAATTATGTCGACCTGTTGACCACAGAGCTTAGAGGTTACTCCTGCAAAGGTAAATCTGAGGTCATGCATGAGTGTCTCTGTAATTTAGTTATGTAGCAGGACAGATACATAGTTGTCGTGAAAAATGTGAGAGAGGGGCTAATATCTCACACATTCCTTTCTCGCAGGCCCACCTATGAAGAGCTAGCTGCAGTCTTGTATAAACAGAAGGTTACTCAATGCTCAAGAAGGGTTTGGATTTTTAAAGATACCGACATCTACGCAGTAAAAACAAAACTATGACTCTCTGATGCTCTGTTGGTTTGCACTTAAAACAGGCACAAAGTCTTAAAGATTTAAAAGAAACTTTTCTCCTTCCTCCTAACTGTTAGAATTAAGAAGAAAATGCACAGAGCCAGAATTGTGTGTTCTCCTCCTGGGAGGAATATATAACTCCACCTCTGAGCTTGTGCTGTGGGTCAGAAATAAGCAGAACAGGTCAAGCATTTACTTCATCCTCAGCTTTTTTCCTCCCAAGCCTCAGTTTTATCTCCACCCAACAAATGCATAATGGATTTTTGATTTTCCACTTCCATGTAAAAATTACCACTGCATGGCAGTGTTACCACAGTGTTGCTGTTAACATTGTGATGTAGACATGTAGCATAACAGTATTATTATAAAGCTTGTCATTTAAGCCTTTTGTAAATTTGAAACATATTTGCATGTCTTGTTTTCTCTTAATCCCTGAATTTCGTTTGAAGCATCATTCTTGCAATCTAAAACATTACAAATTTGAATTTGAAGTTGCACTAGTTTTTTCTCCTGATCTTTATAAATGTTCCAAATTATTCAATCTGATTTGATGTTTTGTAGGTCTATGGTTTGTCAAAGTGTATAATTTGTATGTCTATTGTAGCAGTCTCACAAATCTGAAAACAGTGAAGTTATGGGCAAAAGGTTTATCTAAACTAACATTTGTTTTCTCATTTGAAAAAAAGTATAGTATAATCATATCCTTTCTGACCAGGAGGTCACTGGTCAGAGGACAGTGACCACCTGATTTCTCAGTACAACTTTAGCTTATGGTTGGGCATTTTTATCTAAAGACATAGATATATATTTGCTGCAAATGTTAAAATAGGCTTCATTTAGCTTTTTTTTAATCTGAAAGTGCCACGAATCTTTAACTAAGGTTATGTCCGTGTTGTGCTTGCTAATGCTTACCAGTGTGGTTTAGTGATTTTGTTAAATTCCCCTTAAAGTCACATCAGATGTGCAACTACATCATCTTGCGTTTGTAAAGTTTTCTTGTTAACTGAAGATGATAAGCCCACCATTATGCTGGCAAATGTTAAGAAACTTTTATCCAACCCTTTGGTCATATCCTTGACTGGCCTTGGCTCCGGTCCTGCTGCTGGCCTCCCCAGAGAGCCAGGTGTCTGTTTCCATCTGTAACAAACCTCAGCTTCTCATCACTTTTCTCTCTGCTGCTCAGTTAACTTAATGAGGAGGAGCAGTCATCCCACACTTCCTAAAATGGTCTTGTGGTTTGAAATATTTACCTGTTTCCACCTCATCATGTATCCTCATTTATGTTTATGCGGTTTCGAAGATGAGGAGCGATCACTCAAACTGAGCTGACGACACCTTAATGAGGAACTAATTTATGCATTTGTCATGTAGTCATTTTATGTTTCTGACAAATTTTAGTAATTGCATAATAATTGCTGTATAATTCCTCTGGCACAGATGGAGAATAAATGACAGAAATAAAAAAAATGATCTTTTTTTAGATAAGTTAGTGCTGTGCATAAGCAAAGGAAGAAAATATAGTTCTATTTTTGACTTAACAGGTGCAACATTTAGAAAGAAAAGTAAGAATTAAGAGACGCTGAACTATATTTAACCAAAGTTTAAACTGTCCATCAAAAAAAAAAATCTAATCACGACCTTCCTGTCAATGGATTTGCTATTTTCAGTTACACGTGGGTTGTAGAATAAATTAGAGCACAGAGAGTGGAAATTTACCACTCTTTGACTTTGTGGGTTAAAGCACAGGGCAGGTTCTCTCACACTAATGATCTGCCTTTCAGTGTTTAGCCACAGTCTGAACTCAAGAAAGACGGCTTTCACATCCGAACATGAGTAGGACTTCACAGGCAGATATGACACTGTTGTCCAGTCAATAAATGCCGTTCTGTTAAAATGAGACAGCTGCATCGCATTTGCATCTAATATTAGAACAGATATAATGCATTTACACACAGTATACTGGCTGAAGCTTTGCTTTGGGTCTGTATTTGGCATCCTTACTGTACGACTCACCCATTTCTGTCCCACCCGGTCTCCCTCCCTTTGGTCGTGGGTCAAGTTCTTCGTGCATTCCCCACGAGGGCTTGGCTGGTAGTTGTGTGCCAACTGCACTTGTATGGTCTGCATAAAGAGGTTCAGATGTAACCAGTTGCCAGATTGATCCAGTTCTATCAATGTCCACTCACTCTGATCATGGTGCTCTGGTGTTGTTTCTTTTTCAGAGACTGCGGAGCATCTGGAAAACGGAAATCAGGTAAAAACATCTCAAACCCTTTGCCATTAATGTTTGACACTCTTCTCCCTGTGTCTATTGATAATAGGGTTTTGAGGTCACGTTGTAGATCTAGAATACTGATTTCTATTTTTTGTTTACCTTTTGCACAAAACTAACTCAATTGAAAAAGAGATGTTACTCTGTAGTATGATTTACATAACTATGTTATACTCATTAGTCTTCTTGACAAAATGTGCAAGGGGCAGTTGTTAGGGAGGCATGCCAGTAAAAAGCCTTTGCTGTGCACAAACCTAAATATAAATGGGACTTTAACCAGAACCCTGTGTTTTGATCAGAAGAGATTAAATTCAACAGACACTCCAGGTGGGTGTGCCATAAAACAAATGATAATAGAATGTGAAAAAAAACCCTTGAATCACTAGTGATAGAAGCATAGTGGAAGATCTATGAGATTGTAGGCCTTTTTTGCATGAAAGCCTTATGTATCTTTACCTTGGGTACCAATTAGTGAGTATGCCACTGTGTTTATATGAAGGTGGCTTTAATTTTTTGGGCTGAAAACCTAATTTGAACAAAAAATATACCACATACAGGTAGCGGTCATCTTGCCTCAGTGTTGCAATTTCATACTTTTCATAATTTCATGCATGAAGAATTTGGCTGGTAGCGTTAAGTTGTTTGGTACCGACTTTGCATCAGTTCCATGTTTTCACCCACTTTGACAACACAACATTTTAAAGCAATTTTCTATATTCTATTCATAGTTTGCTGTAAGGAAATGTGATTTTGTTTGCAATAAATAATATGTTGGAATAATTTTAGCTTGATCAGGGATCAAGCACAAACAATGGAGGTAGGGTGCAATATTAAACCTTGCATACATCTATATTAACTGTTAACACATATTTAATTAAATAACTGATGACAAAAATATTTTTAAGATTAACTGATGAAAAGATAATCAGCATATGTCTGGTTCTGGCATACCACTATTCATCTTTTTAGGTAAACCATTAATTATGATGTTATAGGAGTGTAATGCTAAATTGTTGTACAGTTTAGTGAATATGAGTTATTTTTTTCATAACACTTATGAAACGGTAAAGAAAACTGTGTATAGAGGCCAAGACCACCTGTTAGTGCCTTTATTTTCTCTGCCTCCATTTGCTTTTGGGTTAACTTTCTGTGTTTGTGTGTATGTGAGAGTTCAAGGAAGACAGAGAGAGTGACTCAGCTGAGCATGGGGGATATGAGCGTAGGAGGTAGGAGGAAAAGTATGAAGGCAGTTTAGTGAACAGCTGTACAGATTTTGCATGTTTGTATGCACATGCTCTTGCATGCATGCAGTCTCAGAATACCCAGATGCATTACTAAATTACACACTCTTCTGCAGTCAGATGTAGCTACTTTGGCTATCCTTTCTATAATGTGCTATGAAGGCATTTTTCATAGCTGGGCCATAAAAGTTTCAGTAGGTAAAAAGTAGAAATGACTTTTTTCTCTTTTTGTGGGTGGTGTATGCTTCAAGGAGAGGCTGTGTAGGAGTTGTCACCAAAATGAAATAAGACCCCTACCTTATTTCAGCATTCATTCCATTGCGTTGAGGCGGTACATGATGAGGGATTCCATCCACATAGAGAAATGGAAAATTTGTCTTATTTCAGCTGTGTGTGTGAGTATGTGTGTGTTCAGCCTATATTCAGCCTGTGGAGGATATCAGACTGGTGATGTTAAAATCCTTGAGCCGTTTTCCATATATTGCTTCTCACTGCTTGGCTCATACTAATTAGTGCTTAATGGTTAATGGCTAATAATGAAAGCAATGGTGAGGATTGTTATTGTGTTTTACCCACAAAAATCTAGCCTTAAGATGTTGTACTTTTTGTTCTAGCTCTTGTAATTACTTGATTTGGAAACATTCACTATCGTCCCCTTTCTGGACATTAGTGGTTTAAGAGTAATATTTCGCTTTTAAAGCAGGACAGCAGATAAAGTGAGTCTGTGGTTAGTTTTTTGCTGTACTTGCAGCTTATAGGTTCTATAATTATATGGTGCTGGGGTATCCAGAAGAGTTTCCTGAGCCCCTGCCCTGAAGAGGAGAATGTAGCTTTTCACCACAAAACTGTGAGTGGTTAGAGGTTCAGCTATGTTTACCTGGCAAGCAGAGGAAATCAGAGAATCACTAACTCAAAGCTGATAATTCACTTTCAGTTTTTAATCCCTTTGTTGCCATGACAGTGTTGTCATCACATTTATTGGTGTCAAAATTAGGGAAGTGGTCAGTATGAGATTCCTATGGTTTGATAATCTTGAGTAAAAATTGCAAGGTTTCACACTACCAAATTTAAAACAACAAAACCCCCCTCCTAAAGAACAAGACGGACAACAGTATTTCATTCGTGCTGCACAGTGGTGCAGTTGATAGTGCTGTTTCCTTGCTGCAAAAGGGTCCTTGGTTGCAATATATCAACCAAAGCTTTGCTGTACTGTGTTTGAATTTTTTTTCTCTTGCATTCATGGGTTCTCTCTGGGTACTCTGCCTTCCTCATATAGCCCAAAAAATATGCACGTTATGTATCTCTCAAAATTGCGCTCAGAGACCCTGGATAACCACGTATAAAGAATGGATGGATAGTATTATGCACAGTTATGGTTAAGACTACTTTATGGGCTATATTTAAATTAATAAATTTATCAATATTTATTTAATTGTAGCTGCTTCACAAAAAAAGCACAATTAAATTTTTAAACTAGAAAATAGATTCAGATGTTAACAGGGTTAAGCATCAGATGACCATCTGGGAAAGAAATTTCAATGTCCTCTGAGTACCCCCAAGTGTTTAGATGATCATTCACCAAATTAATGAAAAGTCAGTTTTGTTTTCTGTATTCAGCATCTGGCATGGGAAGGTTAGTACATCTTCATCAGTGCAGTGTGAGATTAAATGATTTTGTGTTAGGGTCATTGCTGCAATATTTCTGTAATAGTGGTGTACATTTGAAGTATAAATGCCTTGTGAGACTCTGGCTTCTCATGTCATGCGACTAATGAAAACACAGAAATACCAGCATTTGAGCAGTAAACTGTTTATTGTCTTGTATTATGTCTCTTGCGTTGATAAACCTTAATTCCAGAAATCACCCCATACTAAGTACGAATTATTTGGCATTTTTCAGCTGGTGAAATGAGAAATATTTTATATATATACATAGGCTTTATCTGTCTTTTTTTTTTTTTTTTTTTTTTTACAAATATCCAACAGCGGGTCTCTTTTATTGTTTCAAAGTAAAACTTGACCTGTATCAAGTTGAAACAGCCCAAGTTTACTAATACATCACAGCCATGCTACCATAGTTTTAAAGAGATGTTCTGCATCCTTTCTGGCATATAAATGAGCTGTTAGTCATGACTGCTTGTTAGCATTAATCATTGTCAGATGACAGCGACTGATGAAGAGACATGCTGTCATAACAACTGTACAGTGCTGAGGTTCAGCTTCATATCATCTTTGAAAGCATCAGGTTTTTTTAAATATATGAATGTCAAGCAAAGGTTAGATAAGCAGAAGACATTTTGAAAAAAAAAAACAAGTAGGAGAGACAAAGATTGGTGTGCTTGGGGGTGTAGTGCATGTGAAAAGCAGCTGGAGAAGAGAAGAAAGCTTACGTGGCAAGTGGGGACCATGTTGATGTACTGTCAGTTCAAGACTTGTCTTTTTTTTTTTTGCTGCAGGTCTTTGGAGAGGGCTGCAGTCTGTGTGCAGTACCGTGCATGTGCATGGGGTTGTTTCTGTGTAGACTGCATGCTTGTAGGTGGGGGCAGGGTTAATCTCCTAATGAGTCAGACACAGGGTGGGTCAAGAGGTCTGCATGTTTGTTTGTATTTGCAGATGGATGCGATTGCAAACCAGATAAGGAAGTCATTAAGGCGAGTCTTTTTTTCTAAATGGCTTTGACATCTAACTCTCTCTTCTCTTTTTCGGAACAGCTGCAGATTCTGGTTTATACTACCTTATTTAGTTTTGTTCATGCTTTTGTCACATTTCAATGTCTTTTATGTGAGGTAGCTGTTAAATAGTTTACATGCAGAAGTAACTGACAGGCTTCATTACCCCCAGTGAGTTGAAGAGAGGACCAAACCGGAAGATGATAATGAAGGAAGTCTGAACCATATCTTCCCTCAACTGTCATAGGGCATGTGATATCTCCATCAAACAAATTGGATGAGAAGGAAATGCTGACAAGAATGCAGGAGGAATATTCAGATAAAGCGTTTGGCTGAGACATGGGCACAAAACAATATTCTGGACTTTATACAGACACCACAGATAGAGGAGCTGATGCATGCAGACGTTTCCAGCTAAAAAAGGAGCAGTAAAATTGTTGTTCTTGCTGACTCCAGAATTTACTACTGTTTTTCTTTTAGTTATTAGTCACCCTCCCTACCCCCCCAAAAAAAATAAAAAATACAAACAAACTGATTAAAGTTGTGTTTGACTGAGTTTTAAACCTCAGTTTGTCAATAACAGCCTTCAAAATATGTTTTTCCAGTCATTACTTATTTATATTAGGTGCAGAGGTGACATCACACCATGTATGTGAAAGAAAGGAATCACTGTTAAACAGAGTTTTATTTTTTAAAACAAAGACAAATTAATTGGGAGTTGACATGTTTATTTGTCTTTGGTATCTTATATTAGGGAACAGCAGAGTTAGCATTGATTTGTAAACATAAGTCTCTTCATACTTCCTTATTGTTACTCTGAGATTTCTAAAAGGCTTCTAACATTTCTAAGTCCATCTCAGTTTACAACAAATAGAGGCTGAACGCTCCCAAGAATGAAACGAAGCACCGTTAGTCTTCCTTGTTTTCACTGAAGTCGGTTCCAACTTTAGTCCCTTCTCCAGGGGTGTGGCTTTAACCTGTTCTTTTTCAATCACCAGATTAGTCTCCAGACACTGTACGGTTCTTCCCTGTGTTTTGGAACCATCTCATGGGTGGTGCAAGCTGCAAGTGATTTGATTGGCAACAAACTGCATTCATCGCTTGGCCCGTGGATTTACATCAACAACATCTCTATCACCATTTTCAAATCCACGAAGAGACCATAGAAATTGGCGAGATGGCGAGCTGCAAATAGATAATTCCATGGTCATCCCTTCGTTGAATATTTATGGTGGATGAGCGAATACTGCATCAACTTGGATAGGGCAACCCGCAACAAACAAATATCCTGAGAGATTTTGGAGAAACTGGTAAAATGACATCATTGTTCCTGCCCATATTCACACGCAAACAGTGAGGAACACACTGCAAATGGAGACACACTTGGCTAGAACCGAACCAGACACTAACCGGCTGGAGTGAGACTTGAAAAAGGAGAATAGCCTTTTGTTTGCTCCTTTGACAATCGAAGTAAAGTCCCCAGCTATGGTAGACTGCTGCTTTTTGTGCCGAAAACATCAGGTATAAAGTCACCAAAACTGTAAAAGAATGAAATGAGAAAAAAGCAAAATGACTACCATCCGTCAAAGTCTACATCTGTTTTAACAATGAGCATCCAACAATATAGTTTCTTTCTTAATAACTTCTTACAGCTTATAGTCACTTCCTTTGACTGTATTTTTAAACATCTGTCTGATAATACAGTAGCTAACTTTGAGTGTTCTTCCCACATTAACAATTTCAGCACCAAAGAGAGTTGTGGTCAGTTCTAACTGGCACTTATGTGTGGTGCATTGACAGATTGAAAAAATATTGGATTTTTGAGTTGCAACTATTCAGGGTAAGTGGTCAAGCTGATTGCTTGGTGCATCTCAAAAACAGAAAAAGATGTTTGTGATTAGTAAAAAAGTATTCCATTATTTAAAGATACATTTCACTTATTAAAGATACCAGCCTAATAAAATTCTTTACAACAACTGTGGGGGAAATTTCGCTAAATCATCTTTGAAATGGTCATTGAAAGTGCATTTAATGTACTAAGCTAAAATTGCTGTAGAATTTTCATTCTCTCGTTAAAACTGAGCTCCAGCTAGGAGAAACCTCTGTCCTCCCTTAAGCCAAGACCAGACCCAATACTGGCTTCTCTGTTTCTGATAAGTGACCATTTGTCAAACCAGACTCCCACCCTGGAGGCAGAGCAGAGGGATCTCACTAAAAATAGTTTCTGGACAGAAGCAGTTTTGTATGAGAATAAGAGCTCAAATGTGTAATTTTTTTCAACATGCAGTTGCGTTGCAATCTATCATCATAAATTTTAACAAGGAATCATATTTCTAGGGTGTTTTGAAATGGGTACCAGAACATATGAGTGTTAAAATATGTTAACCCTGTATGTTTTCCTATCTACTATTACTTTATATTAACGATAAACAGAGCCACTATTCTTTTCTTCAACTCCTAGCCATGAATCACTTTGCTGCTGTTGCACAGAAATTTCTCCATTGTGGGACAGTAAAGGATAATTCTATTCTATTCTATTCTATTCTATTCTATTCTATTCTATTCTATTCTATTCCTGTTTGTGAGGAGGAATCATTGTGTATGTGGTGTGACTATTGGCAGAGTAATTTCTTTGTCTACATCATTTTCCCTTGTAATGAGCAACTTTGATTTCACAGTATTGACTATTGGTACTATCATCTCATAGTGAGACACTGAGACAGTTTAGGGAGACAAATTAAAAGGAAGAAGCAAATATTTTTTCATGTTCTGTTTTAAGACCCAGTTTGTGATGAATACTGAGCATGAGGGACAGGATTTTCCATACGTTTTCCATGTTCATGTAATTAAGCGATCAGCAGTTATTATATTGTTATGTTTTATGAAATATAGCAATGGTGTCTTAAAGCAATACAATTGACAATGATGGGTGAGTTTTAAGATCCCCAACCAGAATTCTGGCTTTGTTATGCTATTTAAAAACCCAGGTACCAGAGTTTTCAAGACACATAACAGATATCAGAGAAGGTGCGGGATAACCAAAGTTTTTCCAGAATATTTACCGATGTAGTGGTGCTCCACCCCTGCCTGTTGCTGCAAATAAATGTGTAAAATTACTATAATTACAATAATCAATATGTTATTTCAGCTGCAGCAGAAAAAAAACTAGTTTTCCACATTGAATAAAAGCTGTGATGTAGTATTTTTAGTTTTTAGTTTAAACTTACAGTGATCCATACCTAAACCAGTTTGATGCAACTTGAATCTATCTAACACTTTTTTTTAAGTAAAACTTATCAGAACTACAGTAGAAGACTGTCATACATTTGGATGATTTTGCTACTGTTTCACTTGTATTCTGTCCCCTTTTCCTTTTCAGGGGACACAGACTGATTCAGTGACAAGAGTACATCTGTACTACATTGAATTGCAGATCTGTGTCTCCTTTTTATCCAGCTGCACATCTGCTGCTGATGAGCCAAACAAAGGCATGACGCTTTGCCAGATTTTACTACTCTTAGCTAAATAATGCCTCCATAGAGGTTTTTTGGGACTTAAAATATAGAGTTAACACATAAAGGCTTCCAGGTCCTATGCAGGAAAAATGAAAAAACAAACAAAAAAAACTTAACAAGGCTTAATAGCTTTGGAATAAAACTGTAGTATAGTCTCATGGTGATGAATCATTGCAACATCCTAAATGGTTATCATCTCCGGATGGAGCTTGTGATGGAACGAGTGTTTGAGGGTGGGGATTGGATGGAATTAGGACGTTTGGGAGTGCCGGGGTGGGAGCAGGAGACAAATGTATAAAGCTGAGTGAGGACAGATAAGGAGAAAGTCGCCTAGAGGAATAAATATTGAAACTCAAGACGAAAACACTTTTTGAACTTAATGCTTCTAACATTTGAATACGCCACATTCATACAAAATGCTCAATATTTTCAGATGAATGTCAGCGTTTCTTTGTTTAGGTTTTCATTCATGCAGCTATCACAGCTGAACAATCTGGGAGTTTTATGCAATGTCTGTTATTATGTGTTAGTCTTTTTATTTTGCCATCTTAGAAATCAAAGTTTTTAGAAAATAACTGATTAAAGTTTTAAAACTTCACAAATGCTCTCCAGTTAATCACAATACTTATTTATAGTCTTTTTAAAATGGTTAGTTTCACTTGAAATTTGACTTAGGTCATGTCCAAAGCTGTTTTCACTCACGTTTTTCTCACGTATTTTCTTCTTATTCTGGCTCCGTCTTCCTGCTGTTGCAAAATATTTCATTTCCTGAATGAGGCTGAAACATCAGCTTTTGCCTTTCATTCCTGTTGACTTTGCTGACAAAGTCTTTAGTCTCTCACATCTGACCTCACATTTCCTCATTCCTAACAGTGTTAGTGAATTTTTGAGACATCTTTTAACATTTATAAAATAATGACTTATTTTTTATCTGTGTCTGTTTTGTGTGTAATTAATCTAAATTTTTTCCATTTAGTAAATTTAGTTACTGAAATTACAGAACCTTTCAACAGTACTCTCAATCTATGAATAGGACTGGAGATTTGAAATTTCACTGGGTCATTCAAACAAAAGAAAAAGCTCTGATGTAAACCATTCCATTGTATTTCTGATTGTATGTTTATGTTGTTATCCTGCTGGAAGATGAACTTCCACCCCAGTCCCAAGCCCTGTGCAGCATTTAACAGGTTTTCTTCCAGGACTGCCTTGTATTTAATTCCATTAATCTTCCCATCATCTCTGAACAGCTTCCCCAAGTCAGCTGTAGAAGAGCATCCCCATAGGATGGTGCTGCCATCAACGTTTCATTTTTTTCACTCATGTTCCCTAACATCAAAGATTTTCACAGACAAGATGTACTAATGATGGTTCGCACACAGGTAGAAGTTGGCTGCATTGGATTTTATTTAGGGGTTTAGATTAAGGAGGGCAAAAACACACCACACTTTTCAGATTTTTATATAAAAGGGTTTTGTTACATAAAATCCCAATGAAACTGACAATATACATTGAAGTTTAAGGCGTATGAATACTTTTACTAGGCACTGTAACTGCATATTCTCTACTGCTGTGGGAAAATTTATCCATCTTGGAAAAAATAAGTATTTTATTCAAAGTAAAGACAAGAAATGGTTAAATTGCCATTTAATGTCAAAAATCATGTCTTCATCATAGAAAACTTAGAATACATTTGAGATGCTTTTATATTATATGACAGTAAACTTATTGCAACATACTTTGATAAAGGACAAAAGGTACTGTCCTAAATGAGAAATAAAATATATTACATTTTATTTGAAAATTGTTAACATTTTTAGGGTTTAACAGCATGTGAGTAACAACAAAGAGATCTGTTAAGACTGAATTGTAAATAAAGCAGTTATTGTCACATTATTTATTGGAGATCAAGTAGTTTTTTTCTTTTCTGCTTCCAACTTCGTAGTGTGTCAAAACATTGTGCATAGATAAGCCATCAGAAACCACATCCTAACCACAGTAATCCAGTGTCAGACTCTTTGGCAGCTTTATCCAGAGAGATGCTGATGGAGCTGAGTTTCTCTTTCTATGGTAATAGGTCTTGTAGGTCGAGTTCTTAAATTAAAAGCAAAGTGGTACTGAGAGTTTTCTTCTTTTTACTGGAGTAAATAGATTTTAGATTTTGAAATAAAAAAAATAGTAGCAATTTTCTAAAACCAGTTTGTACCAGTTGTTCACAAACAGCCTCAGACCCATAAACTAATCATAGTAGTGTGGCAAGTGTGATGATTATTGGTTGAAGTGTGTAGCATTACTAAATGTATACATTTCCATTGTTTCACAAAAGTATTCATACTTTAACCTTTTCACATTTTGTCACATTACACACACAAACTTGGTAGAATCATGCTGTGACAATGCCTTTCTTTAATAAGAACAGGATAGTCCTGGGTTAAAGCTGCTAGAGGCACCTAAACACTTCAGATGAACCTTCTAGCAGAAAAGCATATGTAAAAATCTGCAATATGTAAAAATCTGCATCACAGTTTTACACCACTTTGTGTTGATCAATCGAATAAAACGCCAAACAGATATATTACAGCTTGTGGTTATAAGTTGACAAAATATGAAAAAGTTCAACAAGCCCATGGGCATTCTTGAACTGTATGACGATAATTCTTAACTCTCATAGTTGCAATGGGAGAATACTGTATTAGCAGTAATTTTCATAATTTATTAAGGTTTCTGAAACTTATCACAAGACATGGTGTTTCACAACCCAAAATAAGGTTCTGACACCAGCTATGAAAATAACTATAATGCCTTGCTCCAGTATTCATACCTCATGAAATTTTTCACATTTTATCATCTCACAAACTTCAATGTAATTTATTGGGATTTTATGTGATAGTGACTAGTTTAAATCACATTTATGAATATAATGATGTGCAAAAAAATTCTAGTTCATTATAGAACATTGAACATGATGGCTGTAGATGGTGTCTGCAGTGGTGTGTAGTAGCAGTATCATGGTGACAGGAATCTTTCTGTAGCAGTAGCTCCTTCTGATAGCTGCTTTGAACTTAGTGCCCACTTGAAGTTGCTCTTTTCAAACTGAACAAAATGTCAACAGGGCTGGATTTCAGCAGACAGCTGTGGGATCTGGTTTAATTCATTCAGTGATGGTTGTTTTTAAAAATAATTTATAAGTAAGTCTTCAGTGGAGTCTAGTTAATGGAACGTGACACTTGCAGATGGAGGCAAATTACTGTAATAAACAAGTTCTATGTTCTTTAAATGGCTCCACAAATCCAAACATTTGTTTCTTTTTTTTTAGAGGTCAGTTATCTTGTTTGCTTATGAACCAGAAATCTGGTGTAAGGATGGGTTTTGACCCTGCCAGGACCACAGCAACAAAGCAAATGCAAAACAGAGTCACTACTGGCGCTTATATGGTTAATTTAGCGATGTGGCGAGAAGAAATGTTCTATTGGCTGGGCTGCATGCTGGAGTCAGAGCTCTAGTGTTTCACAGAGCCACAGGTCCATCCCTCTGTGCAAAACTCCAGCCCCTTCATCTGGTTCCATTTAAGGCCCCGAGTGCCGACTCTTATGATTGGCTTGCACCACCCCCCAACTCTTCCTCCAGCTCCAGCCCCACTGAGGAGAAGGAGGCTTTTTAGCAGATGGTTTATTTTCCAAGGGAAACTATTTCTTTCTCAGAATTTTCTGTCCTGTCTTCAGTTGGCTTCAGCTCTCTGTTCTGCATCTGCTTTGCTGTTACAGTTCCTCCTAATATTGTGTTTGCATGCCTCCCTACATCTGATGACTTGGAGAAGGATACGTTCACTTCAGTAGAACAGAATGGATTTTTGCCTGTGATGGCCTGATCATTTTCTTTTTGGAGTCTTTTTCATAGAGCTTTGACACCTCTGTTGTCCCTGATGTTTGGCTAGATGGGGATGCAGCTCTATGGCTAGACTGTGGGGAAGATGCACTGAACCCTGTGAATATTGCAATTGGCTGAGCTATACAGACAGAGTGGTCTATGGCACAACGGGTGTCCAGCAGTCGTTCTCGTGGACCTATGGCTGGCAGCTGGCTGACAGCATGTTTTTTTCCATCAACACCAGGTCTGGATGCTTCGGACCCCATGCTCCTGGAACAATACGTGGTGGTGGCCAATTATGAGAAACAAGAGCCTGCAGAAATCAGTCTCCAAGCGGGTGAGCTGGTCGACGTCATTGAGAAGAGTGAGAGTGGTGAGTAATCAAAACAGAAGGCACCATGTGTTGCTACGTGTATGTCAGGCTCAGACTGACAGTTCATCAAATATTGTATGCTTTTCTAAACCATGCTTTCACCCCTTTTCTACAAATTTTACTGGTTGTTACTTAGCCCCATCTGGAGGCTTGATTTGGCTTGAAGTTTGCCCCTGTTTTCTCTTTACCACTGTTGGTTTTGGCTGGGAGCCCAAAAATTGCCTCTAGCAAGAGGAATGTCTTCCAGACTCATATTAATTATTCTGCCTCACTTTAATGGAAAGCCAGAAGGATATGCCGGGTTTACAAATGCCAGCTGCAGAGAGCCCTTAGTCAGCTGTTTAACCTCTGGAAAGAGCCCAGAGACAGAGTGAAGATGCTGTTTTAAGGTGCATATAATTCAGTTGGACAGTTGTAAATGTTTAATGAGTTGCTTGCATGCTGAAACAGCTCAAATCATTTAATTTGACAAATAAGTTGTGACATGTTTAGATTCTTGTATCTGTTTTCAATCACAACAGACACCAGTAGTTATGGTACTTCCATTTATTTTGAAAAACTAAAAAACACAACAAGAGATGCATCAATCAGAATTTTGTGGCTGATTTCCAATCTCAGGTTTTTGATAAAGCTTTGACCTGATGATATCGATTTTGAGTGAATATAATTTACTTTTAAAAGCAGAAGGAATAGCATTCAGATTGTTAGTTTTTCCTTAGCCTGTCTGCTATCATTAAATATTTATATAAGTAGAAGAGGTGAGAGACTAGTTTCTGTAAAACAAAATGATTATGGAGTTTGGATTTGAAACTGTGTTTAACAACTAACATTAGTAATTAACAAGGCAAGCATGACTAGAAGCACAGCCCTGCTGTATATTTACCAGAATAGTGGGCCCTCAGTCTGTTTTGCACCACCGACTGGTTTGTTAGTTCATGGACTGGGTGGGTAGGTGGGTGGCATCTACTCTGTGTAAAAAAAACAATATGACGGAGGGAGCTGGGGGTTGTATTTGCTTCATTTAGCTTTTCAACAGTATTGAATACAGTAACAAACTCTTTGCAGGGCCACACGCTGCTCACTCGCCTGTCTGCTATGTATCTTCACACATGTCAAGTACACCAAGAGGAACAGACAGATGTTACAAAAAGAATATCTGATTTTTCAAAATAAAACATTTTTCACATTATGATCATAAAGGAAATGGAAATGACATTAATTGTTTATTCTTTCTCTGGGGCCCAGTACAAATAGACCAAAGGATTTCTACCAGATTTCCCCAGCCACCACATTACTCGGTGGCTGGGGACTACTGCACAAGAGAACTTAGATCCTTAGCTCTAAGAGGGTTGTTAATATTCTCCAGTTCAGTTTGCTCCATGACAGACAGGGGTTGAAATCTCATAAGGATGAAAAAGAGTAACTATCTGCTATATGTCTTGCTGTCTCTCGCTCCCTCGCAGCCTGTTTATTGCTGACATGTTCCAACACATAGAAAATACAGTTTGCTTTTTAATTAGCTTCTTAAATCTCTGTACTTCTAATGAATTTATTTTTAAATGGCGAAATGACAAATACTGAAAAAAACTGAGTCTTCTTCACTCAGTAACAAGATTCACACTAAAGAGCCTTGATACTAGTGTGACCTGTTTGCTCCATGTATGATTTATTCACTTTTCTGAAAAAACCCCAAAACATTTTGGGTTTCTGACCAGGCCAGTCACCAGTTATGGCCAATCAGGCTATAAATCATCTGATTCTGGCCAACAGCTGATTTCTTGGTGCTGCTCCACAAAAATAATAAAAAAAGAACATACAAAGCTGACAAACACATATAATATCTACACTTATCAACATAAAAAAATACTCTAGACCTGGTCTAAGAACTTGCTTGACTCACTTTCTTAAAGGTAATTTCTTATACAAAGCAGAAGAGTGACTGCAGAGTCAAAGGCCTGGTAACAAGGTCTGACATTCAGCTTTAACGGTCTGCTGAGACAGTAAAACAGTAATGGGAATCATGTGTTCCTTAGAGCCAGAAAGGAGAAAAAGAGATGCAGGAAGAAACTATGACGAGAAAGACATGTTGACCTGCCTTTTCACGATGGGTGTCAGTGCCACACTGGCCCTTATGGAAGAAAGTCCTCAGAGGTGGATTACTTTGAAGTGTCACATGTCCTGCCTTAGGGTTTGTGGATTTGTTTTTCCTCTTTGCTCCAGTTGAGTTTCAGCTCTATGGGGAGCCACAGTGAGGTGGATATTCCTGCACCTTAAAGTTATTTTATCAGCGGCCTTATATGAGTTATTTCCACCATGAATTCAAACTACATGGTTTTGTGTTTTTAAGAAGAGGCCCCTTAAGGTTTGACAGTTTCTGCTCATTGCTTTGCAAACTTATAGGAGATGATCTGCCAGGATCCCATGCATTTCAATAGTTTTACAGATGATTTGCACATTGGTTGCAAGATCTGTTGGCATGTGATCTCACGATATTAAAAATACACAACAATTGTCTCCAATTTTATATTTTCTATACACTCTGAATCTTTGTTTTAGACTTTTGCTTTGAAGTTAGAAAGGAAGTAGAGTTTCAAAGGAAGTAGACAATAAAAACTTTTCTTCGGGCTGGTTGACAACACTTGTTTACAAAAGCACTGAAGAAACCGCCACCACTTTAAATCTTAATTTTCCCTTTTAATTTTTTTCCGGCAACATTTTTGGGAACTGGTGGGAAAAAGAAACGATGAACTAGTTATAAACAAGATATGTTTTTTATCACTGTCTATATTTAGTGCCCTTTCAGACCCCCCTACCAACTTTTTTTTTTTTTTTTAAATAAAATTGACTAACATTTTTAACAAAGAGACACACAGAACAATCAACCATGTACACACACACACACACACTCACTCTTAAGGGCAATTTAGATAGACCAATAACCTGACAGTCTTGTTGTTGGACTGTGTGAAGAAGCCAGAGTACAGACTGATTGTTAGCTGCTAACAAGGCTAATGTTGGCGTCTGGTTCAGTTCTAAATTGCTATTTTGCTGTTTGGATTGCATATGAGCATTTGTCATTTAAAACAGTTGTTATAATTTGTTAACTAAAAAGTTTGGGATTTTATTTTGATTTCTTACATGTAGCATAGAAAGCAAAACAGAGTACAGGGTTTTAAAGATATACTAAGGCTTTTAGACAGTTTTAATGCTTAATGATCCTTTTGCATGAATAAACACAACCTTTTTCTGCACATCATCTCTAAAATCTCCACAACTCCTGTCGTGGAAGTCAGTTGAAACCGCTCCGTTTGGCTGGGTGACATTACTCCATATCTGACTGCCAATACTAACAAGACCAAGTGTGTCCTGAGAAGATTTCAGAGCTCACTTGATTTAGCATCCACTTCCCCGTAGGATAAGTTCAAACCCTTTAATGGTCTCTGACAGATTGCTCTGTATAATACACAGCTACAATGTGCTGAATTAGGAGCACTAAAAATGTCTGCTTCATTTGATAAAATGGGTTGAAAAGATTTTCAAGCCCTGCAGATTTAAACCAGCCTGTGTCTGTGCGCTCAGTGTTTGGAATGGAAAAGTACTGCAATAATTAGTCATACACCTTAATTTAGCTTTTTACCATTTTTCCTGTTGCAACCACAACATTCAATGTATTTCACTAGAATTCAGATCAACACAAAGTAGCACTTAATTGTGAAATAGAATAATACATGATTTTCAAAATATTACACAAATAAAAATATCAGAATGCTGCATTGATATGTATTCACGCCCCTCTTCCCAAGAGTTTTTTTAAAAACAATTTTTGCAGAAGAAAGCTGCACATCTTACGACTGAAAATCTGTCTGAATCTTTTTTGCACAATAGCTCAAACTTAGACAAACTGGATGAAGTCTGTAAACATAAATTTTTAATTCTTACCACAGATTTTAAATTGCATTGAAATATTGATTTTTTTTTTTTACTAGGCCATTCTAAAACATAAATATGCTTTGATCTAAAATACTTCTTTCCCTACATCTACACAGGAGGCAAATGTTAACCATATCTGCTTTTTTACCCATATGTGCATCATGTCCATGTCCACATGTCCATCAGACTTTTCATGGCAGTCTGAATGGCCTAATTCCGATCTTTTCACTCCCAAAAAAAATCTGATTTGTGCCAGTTCCATATGTGCTACTAAATCAGATATGTATCCGACTGTTTTCAAAGTGTTTGCAGTCAGAACAGTCATGTTGCATTTTAACCAACTTTTATGTCATTGATGTGACATGCATCATAATTCTGCACCAGTAAAAGCCAGACGAGGTCAATCTGGATGTAAACAATGGCTTAAAATTATAATTATGAAAATTTTGAACTTATGAAAGAAGTCTATGTCACTGAAGTGCATCACATCACAAACCCACCACTCCTGGCTCTGACTATACATCCAAACAGACTTTTTTACAGAAGTTGCAGTCAGTACTCCACAAAAAGCCATTGCTATTAGTTGTGCTTTCTCTTTATAGCTTCCTTCATGTTACGATCTTGTGACAATACTGTCGACTTCTATCTCTGAATTACTTTAAGTCGATCAATAGACGGCAGCATCCATTATTACTTCCATAAATAGTGCGCTGCTGTGTTACATCTACGTTTTTTCTTCTGTGCATGTGCATTGTTTTGTGGTCACAAACCGTTCATACAGAAGTCTGATTGGTCGCATTTAACTGGTAGCATGAATAGCCGTGCAAAAACAACCGGATTTTAGCAAAAAAATTGAATTTGAGCATCAAGACCTGCTGTGTGAATGTAACCTTTGTAGCTTTGGCTGCATACTGATGGTTGTCATGCTGGAGGGTGAACCTCCACCTTAGTCTCAAAGCTTGCAGCTTAAGGTTTTATTTCCAGATTGCTCTTTATTTATCCCCATCTCTGTCATCTCTCTATCAACTGACCTGCTTTGCTGTTCCTATTGAAGAATAGCATTCCCATAGCCTGATACTGCCAGCACCAACACTCACCGGGGGGATGTTGTGGTAAACTTCAAACATCTCTCTTTGAAACAGGCCAGATTTCTGGAGTGCATGACTTATAGTTGCTCAGTTGCCTAATTTTCGCACCTGACCTGTGGATTGCTACAGCTTTTCCAGAGTTGTCTTGGCCTTCTTTGTTATCTTGTACAGCTTCTCAGTTTAGGTGGACAGCCATGTGTGACTCGGTTTGCAGTTGTGCTATACTCTTCTTTCCATTTATGAAGGACTGAACAGTGGTCAGTCAGATGCTGAAAGCTTGAGTTATTATTTCAAGACCTAACATTATTTAAAGGTGACTTATTTGGGTTTCTACTGCTTCTAGAAACAGTCCAAGCATTAAAAAAAAACACCAAGACATTTTCTAGCAATAAGTTGATGTTTTTTGGTGTCTGGAAAACGACCTGTTTCAAAACGTCTCGATTATTAAGTCACAATTGGCGGGGCACTGCCCTGTTACCTAGCAACCTCAGTCGAGCCCAGCCCCTCACCAAGCAAGCTTAGCTCAAGCATCTCAGCTGGTTTTCCAGATGTATGCGCTGGAAAAGAAGAAGTTGGTGAAATAGTTTGTAGTGGAGAAAATGCTGTCCTTAAACACGACTGACTATTGACAAAGCTGGTTCTCATTTTATGTTGAGGCAGCGGGGGCTGTTGTCAGCAGCTGCTGAATGTAACTAGTAAAGTAACTTGCAATCTAACTTTGTAACTTTTAAAATTAAGTCATCAATAAATTCACAAAGTTACTTTTTCAAGGAGTAATCAGTAATCAGAAATTAAGTTACTTTGTCAAGGTAACTATACCATTACTGTTCATCACATACATTCCTAATAAAATACATTCAAGGTTGTGGTTCTAATGGGAGAAACTGTGAATAAATCCAGGGGAATAAATGCTTTTGCAAACCTTTGTCAAAGGAAAGCTAACGTTTTTTTTAAAATTATTTTTCCACCATTAAAGACCTTTAACAGACATCCTGCTGTTAAAGCTACTGTACTCTAGATATTGACTGTGACTGCAACCTCATGGAGCTATCAGCTTTTTCTTACTTTGGTTAGATAACATATGGCTTTTACAGGACAGAAAATCTAGGTCAGACTTATAGGCGAGCTCAGCTTTCTCTACTTTTCCAGCCTGCTGCCCCAAGCCAAGCGAGTATTTTCCATTGCACTGGCTTGACGATGCAGTTTGTGTTGTGCTCTTTGTTTCAGTTGGAACACTTAGCTTATGCAGCTTACTGGTTTGTTGAGGTTAAAGCTGACAGAATTGCTTTAAATTCGAACTGTAAATGCTGCATGATGTCATCACCAGTTGTAACATTCAATTTCTGCAGAAAGATGCTTGTCAAACCATTATGTCACAAAGATTTGGGAAGATAAAAGTGAGCTGTAATAGAGTAGTTAGCCAAAGAATGTGTTGAATCAGCCATTTCATCTTGTAATCATGAATTGTGTCCTTGCACTTTCTGCTACACTCATAATGTATCTGCCTACATTATGAGTGGGGAGATGCTGGCTCGGCATTAGCTTTGTGCATAAAGAAACTTGGACAGAAAATGGAAAAAGTAATTTGCTGCCAAAGTTACTGGTTCAGAGAGGTTGGTTCATTATAATGGCTTAATGGATCCTCCAGGATGCCTCCTCCATTTACACTCTCTGGGAAGGATGCTGTCCAAATTCAAGCTAGCAGCTTTGCAGGTCAGTTCAAACACTTTACACTCAGCGGTTTTAAACTTTGCACCCAAATTAAAGCTGTCAGAAAAGGTAAAAAGTAGTAATTTGCACATAATTCTAGAAAAACTGGCGTAGTTGCAGACATTTTCACTCCACTTCAAGAGCAATATTAGGGATTTTGTTCTCAGTCCGCTATTAATGATTTCTTTATGTGGACATGGGGTATTATGAAATATTTCAAGTTTTAACCAAGGCCCCCTACATTTATTGTCAACCTTCTTAAAAAATGAACTCATAAGTTATAGCATATATTTGCACAAAAATTGCTGAGGTTTTACAGTGTTGAGCTCTGGAGATTTTGGTTTTATTTTACTTACTAAACTCCTGTTGTGTCAATGATAAACTTTGGTTTTCTTTTGGTTTTATTTTCTGAAGCTACTTTTGTCTGGTATTAAAATCTCCTTATTCATTTAAAACATTTAAATGTGACAAAACCAGAACAGTTCTGTTACCGGACAAGCACTTTTCTCAGATCACTGTAACAACAACACATAAAGCTGCAACTCTGGCACATTATTTTGATTTTACAATGATAGATGAGGACTGCGAGGTGATGAATTGGTTAGTACTGCTGCCTTGCAGTTATTACTTCAGTCTTAACCAGTCTGGCCTTTCATTTGGGGAGCATGTTTATTGCTAGTCCTAGTGCTTCTTTCCTCTGTCCAAAAGCATGCATTTTTGATTAATTTGCTTCTCTAAATGATAATGAACAAATTGAACTATCCAAGTATTATGTAGCACAGTTAATACTCTGGCATAAGCAATTAAACATTAAACAGGAAATATAGGACTGTGGGTAGGGAGCTAACAATCTGTAGTATTTGTTAGCTAATTTAGCACTTGCACCTTCACTTCAGTTCTTCAGAACTTAGTAGAATGACAGATATTTTGTAGTGGCGAATAGCTTCTTGTCAAAGAATGTAGAAACTGTGAACTGCTGCCACTTTGCAAATTCTCGTTTCAGTGAAACTTCAAAACTTAAACATAATGATGTTTACTCCACTTCTTCTGCGCCTGATATGCAGGAACAGAAAAAAGGCAATGACTTTGGTGTTTTTTCTTGAACCTTCAGTTTACCAGCTTGGTATTTGCAGTTTCAGCAGGAACATGTTTCCTTGTATAACAGAGGAAAAAACCTATAATTCTTGTCAACGAACCACCAAAGACATTATATGGAAAGCTTGCCAAGTGTTAAATGTCAGATTTTTCTTGTGCAGAGGTTGCCACAGCAGATGGGAGACACATTATCCAGTCAGAGCAATCCCCATCCTTCACATTCCTTCAGACTAACACAGGAAACACTAACAACCATCCAAAGAAATTAACCTTAAACTGTATTTTTAGATATGGAAAAACAAGTGGGAGGTTTAAACCAGGTATTTCAGCCTAGAAAGCAGATTTTATTTGTTGCATCTTGCAGAGGCACAACAGATTAAGCACTCAGTGTACAGAAATATATAAGTTGTAAAAGTAGTCACAGTAGTGGTCAGAAGTCAGTCAGAAGACACAAAAACAACTTCTCTGAATCAAAGGTTGGCTGACTTCTAGATGCATTTAAAAAGGCTAGGCTTTCTGATGTTGAAGGACTGCTGTGTGTGTGTGTCCCAACCTGTGGGGCCTAGAAAGCAGATGAGCCATAAGACCAAGGCTTCGTTCAGACTATGAGGGGATCCTTTCAGAGACTGTGTAGAAGTGAGGGTTGTTCCTTTCGTCAACATAGGTCTTAAAAGTCGTTTTGTGCTGTTTTTGGCCCCCACCCTTCCTTGCCCCCACCTTTCCTTGCCCCAAAGCCTCCCAGGTAACTCGAGGTGGATGAGTTAGATTGCATACCTTGCCCCTCTGTGCTTTCATTTCAGAGCTACTGCTAACAAATACAGGTACTAGAAATAAATTGACTTTTCTCCTCTACTCAACAGTGGTGTCATGTATCTGTAGTTCTGCTGAGTCTCTACATTCCTCATCATTTAAGGTCACAAAAACGGGGCTACTTCATGGTGCTGATTCTGTGTTTCTCATATTCATAGTACATGGAGGAGTAATATCTTCATAGTTCCAAATTTTGTATGGGTAAGTATAAATTAGCAAGGGTGAAGTGACATGCTGTTTTGAGCATACCGTTGTAAAGGTATTATTTGTCATATCTGAACAGCTCACATTTGTTTTGGATCTCTAAGATTTCCTGCCACCCCAAGAAAAAAATGTTACACTGATCTCATTTGTTGTGGTCAGGAATTTATTGATTATAACAACTGTATCAAATCGGTATACTTTCACCTCACAATGTATATCTGTCAGTTAAATGTACACTTGCATGAGTGGAATATACTAGAAATTAAATGAGAATCTGAATGTATTTGTTTACATGTATGATTTTAGAATCATAATTCTGAACAGTTATTTATCACTGTAGATGTCCTACCTGAACATCAATTGAACTTGATCTGTTTTTATCTATGCAGTCAACCTATGCATTGGGTTTTACTGCTGTACAACTAAATCAAATAAATATTGTTTTAAGTTGGAGTGATGTGCCACTCACTTTTTTGTGCCATACTGTCTAATAGCAAAAAGCATCTTTCAGCTTTACTTAAAATGTCAAAACCTATTATACCCTCATCACACTGCATCTGCCTTGCATCTCAGTGATGCAAGAGGATTCAGAGCTTTAGGCAGACAACGCACCAGAAATGCCTTTTTTGAAATCTGATGCTCTAGCTTAAACAATTTCATCCACAGCTAAACCAGCCTGCCACAGATTTTTGTGGATTTGTTAATATATTCCTCAGCATGAGGATCGCAACTCTGAGAAGCCAAATATATTGCACATATGCTCCACTGCTATAGGATTTATACAGGTGCTACTCAAAGGTTGAATCTTTAACCCAATACTAGCATTACTTAATCTCATGCAGCATCTCTGTCTACAATGAAGCTTGAAGGAGGTCCAACTGTGGGCACTCCAACATACTTTCAGGGTATTTCAACTAATAATCACGTGACTACTTGGAGTCACTAACAGAATGCATATACAGCGTTTACCTGTCATCCCCAAATAGCCAAAAAAATTAAAATAAAATGTTGTCATGAGAAAACTGAATTTCCTCTGTCTTGATGGAGTAGAAATTCTGCATCCTTCATCTCAATACACACAAACAAAATAAAACAGGTGCATCAAAAGTAAGATGTGTTTAGTTCCTCAACTCTCGACCTCTATAACATGTTTTTTGATCTTAAAACATGCAGGAAAAGGTAGGATTTAGTATGATTGCAACAATAAGATACGTGATTTTGTGGCAGTAAAGAAAAATATGAAAGGATTTAAGCAATTTGTAGTATTTTCTCACACACAAAAGATTAACATGGGAAGTGGATCCCTACTATTATCATCACATATTGATCTCTGAATGGACATTTGAATCTTAAGCTGTCAAACATAGATTTCATTATGGGAAACACAAACACATCTGTGTTGGATTTTAACAAGCCCAGTCTTGTACTTTCCTCTTTTCCTGATGGCTGTGTTATTCAATCTCAAATTCTCTCTCAGGTACCGGCATGTAGGGTGAGTTGATTTGAACTGAGCTGGTGCTCAGCTGTGCTGAAGTAAGTCCACTGGTGCCTGTTAAAATCCCTTAGTTCAGAAACAGCACAATTCTTTTGCAGAGAAATTGTGCTGTTCCACAATGTATCTCCATGTGGCTTTCAAAAGTCCTGTACTGCAATAGATATACACCTGAGCTCCAGATGCACAGACTGTACGTTCTGGGCATCAGGGTTTTATTGTAAGCTCTCTAAATGTCAAACTAAAAGCTGAGTTTATTGGGTTTGTTACATTTTGTTCTAGCATGTATAAAACTTGCACAGGCAAATTTAAGCTCTTCAAAGCATGCATGGGTTATAAATTAAGGTACAACTTGCCTAAAACAATCATTTTTTATTGATGCCCATGTCATGCATAACCCTGTTGTTAAAGCAGGCCATCTGGTTTCCTCCTGTCAGAGTCTATGATTTTTGGAGTTTGATCTCTGATTATGGTGTACAATTGAGGGTTGTGAATTTATCCATTGTGCTTTGCAAAGTACTAAGCCTAAATTAGTGGAGGCTACAAATGTAAACTGTGTTTAAATGTTGTGAAGCTCTTATGATTTATAATCACAGTTAGAGTAGGATGGGCCAGTATGAGATTATGACAGCATAATCAGTTTTTCTCATTGTGGTTTTTATAGAGCAATAGAAGTATAAAAAGCTGATATGTGCTGGTTAATCAGTCAAGCTATCTTCTTGGGCAGCTAGACGGATATAACAGATTTGCACTTGTAGTTTCTCAGGTATTGTTTTAAGACAGATTTAGCTTAAAGGCAATGTCCAACAGTTTACTCTAATGAGTTAGGTTGATGGGGTCTGCTGC
This sequence comes from Anableps anableps, assembly GCA_014839685.1. Lineage (NCBI taxonomy): Eukaryota > Metazoa > Chordata > Actinopteri > Cyprinodontiformes > Anablepidae > Anableps > Anableps anableps. The sequence continues at coordinate 21,784,316 of CM026076.1, forward strand.
ATCATTTCATGTAACTTATTTGTTAGTATGCTTGTTTGGTTGAAGACAGCAGAAAATACGAAGTATTACCCATACTCTTCATATGGGTAATTCCCTGGTTTGGGACCACACCCACCCGCAAATTAGCTGAAATCTGCAAATACTTAAGACCCCCTCTAAAAATGCTTACAACTGCCTATTTTATTAGTTCAAACACCAAATATACTTTAATATATATTATTACACACATTGGAAACTGTCTTAGCACTACCACAGAAACTAACATCCACGGTCTTCATTATTTTTGCTCTTGGGGCCAAGGAAATGGAAAATGACCGGCGCTCCTGGATTGGCTGCTTTGCAAACACCATCCAGTAGTGTGTCAAGTAGCATTGCAGGGTACCGTTTATTTCAAGTTCCCAATCTTCATTTTCTGTCAAATATTTCTACAAAAAAAAAAAAAAAAAAAAAAAAAAAAAAAAAAAAAAAAAAAAAAAAAAAAAAAAAAAAAAAAAGGCGACTTTTCCTCGAATAATTTGGAGCTATGCCCCACAGAAAAATTTGCGAATACATGAATCTGTGTATACAGAATCGCAAATGTTTCTTGTGAAAATGTTGGCAATTGGTATTCAATAATAAAGGGGTTTGTCCTACAGATAAAAACATATTCAATTTGAATTGTTTGAAATTGCTAAAACTGAGTGGCTAGTCTGAATCGCTGTTAGCTGTCCAACACTCAGGAAATATACTCATTTTTTAACAAACTCACTACACCAACACATTTTTTACTACAACTTAGGAATACTGTTAACTTACAGAAAGGTGATCTATCTTTAAGAGTTAGTTTCCACACCATCACTGTCCATGTTTTTTTACAACCGAAAATATTTTCTAACAACCACAAATGCCTTTCTTTTAAGCAAAGGAGAGGTGTAGTAGCTCCTTTCTGCCAGTTGACTGGCAATGTGCAGGAACAGCAGGGGAAGTGATTGCTATGAGCTACCTTTTACTCCACACAACCAAAGAAAACTCAGGTTGCACTCACTTTGGCATTTTATTGAAAAAGCTTTATGGCATAGGAATGCATGACAGAAACTTTTTGCAATGGAAACAAGTTTTTTAAAATTTTGGTCTAACTTGATACTTGTAACGATTTGATCCCTATTACAGATCTGTAATCATACTGTTGAAAAATTATTTCTTCTTTCTTTTCTTTGTAAATAAAACTTAACCAGTTTGATCCAATATTTTAACCTTTACAGTGATACGATTTGATCGCATCTTTATTAGAATCAGTCAGTTGCATTGATAGATGTAGTTGTGCAAACACTCACACGTACTCTCCTTCCAGACATTAGCTACGCTTCTGTTTTCACTCCCATCTATTTAGATTATCAGAAGCAGGGAGGGGACCGTACATAACTGCTTAATCTAATTATCATTTATCTGCTATTCCACCTTTGAGCCCCCAAATGTAGAACTTTACTCTCTCAACTCATATGAGTCACGCCATTGACTTTTTCTTTGTTGGTTTTTATTAAGGAGAGCTCATTTGACATAATTATGACATTGCGTACTGTTCCTTTTTTTCTTTTTTGATAACATTTGAAATCTTTTGGGTATTAAATAGTTTGTATTCTGAAACATTAATACTAAGGCCCTGTGGATCATACAAGCACATTTACATGTAGGTTAACAAGTTCCAGAGATCCATGCTGACTTGAGAGCGTGATTTCATCTGAAAGTTAGGATTGTGTAATTCAACAAAATTGCTGTCTTGGCAGCAGGAGACCCACAAAACAGCTGTTTCTTTTGCAATGACCTCAGTTGAGGAGCTGTAGTGCTGTTAAGAACACAAGATGTTAACCCTGTCAGATCTGAAATTGGCATCCAAAAAATGAGGATCACAACCTCTTTTTTTTTTTTTTTTTTTTTTTTTTTTTTTTTTTTTTTTTTTTTTTTTTTTTTTTTTAACCAAACTTTGTTATAATATGATGCAAGATGTTTAGAATTAAAGATGTGTTTTCTTGGAAACATAAAACTGTAAATTTACACCACATGGCTTCCTAAAGCTGTATCTCTATAAATTCATTCTGCCTGTAAATAACAACAGTAGAGCAGACCTTCTGTGAATTAATGCATGGAAAGAAAGATGTAAAGCATTTGCTTATTCTCCCTCTTTGTAATGTATAATTATAACTTGTGTGATATAAAACTGCCAAGTTCTGAAAATCATCACTTGCATAATATGCATGCGTGTTTCGGTGTATTTATTGCTTCCTTTGAGGTTCAGTGAACTCAGTCTAAGCAGTTGCCATATGGAGGGATGGTTAAATATTATAAGCCTCTTGAATCAGTAAGAGCATATATTTGCTCAGGCCTTTTAGATTAGCAGCATGTGTTTTATATCTATATGTGCTTTCAGCCTGGTGTTTCAAATAAGTCATATTCAAGAACCCAACTCTTATACTGCTTACATTTTAAGCAGGCAAAAATGACACTTTGCAGGTAAGCATCGAGACGTCTTGCTCTTTCCCCCTGTTGAGTCATTACTGTGGTTTATTTCATTTGATGTACCATAAACAGAGTTGAGTTTATGAGCTGTTAAGCGCTTGAGAGTTAATTAAATGCTTTCACTGACCTAATGAGCTATTGCAACATTTCAAAACTGCAAAGTCTAAAGTGATTTAAAGAGATGATGTCACTGTAATTAAAAAAGGGAATCAGTAATTTATTTCTTTTGATTTAAATTCTGTGGGCAGCATGTTGTGTTTTGTGTGGTTTTTAGTTTCAGTCTAATTTATTGGCATGGCATTTTGATTCAAGTCAAAGCTTTGGTTCAAAGATCAAGCCCATTACATTGCCTGTTAAGCGTCCGGCTGCTAGCCAGCAAATCCTAACAGTGTTTCTTATCTCAACCCACCTAACTGAATGGCTAACTGCTAAATAATCCTACTTTGTGGCTTTTCATATATTTTACTGTTGTTTAGCAGATGATTCATATACATCTACATGTTATGGAAATGTATGGAATTTGATTTCATTTTTTGGGTCTGGACAACTAAGGGAAGAAACTGTAAGAGAATGAAAAAATATTTGTATTTCCAGACTTAATTGCCTATCATTTCCTCTTTTGTTCCTTCTTTTTATCCTTCTTTTCTTCCTTCCATACTTCCTTGTATAATTCATTCCTTCCTTCCTCAGTTCTGTCCCTGATTGTGTCTTTTCTTTTTTTTTTTTTTTTTTTTACAAATTTTCAGTTTCTGTATTTTTAGGGATCCACATGAAAAGCATGTCCACCATAGACAGATCTTGCCTTAACTTCACAGTAAATTTTAGTATTTATTATTTTTAAAAATGCCTTACAGGACTGGGAACTCTGGAAAGTTTAGTCTGAAAAACATATGGGATTGTCACATGAAAAATGTGTAAGAACTCTGCAAGTCATTTAGACAAATAATTGTTTACATCCATGAAACAGACTACACACCAAGCTGCAAATAGGTCTGGAGATATTTTATTTGCTGTCGCCACCATTGAGAACTACATGCCTATATCTGTCAACAGAATGTCTGTGGTTCCTTTAGTTAACGGTTCAATTGGGGTGGACAGCCAAAGAGACAGGAAGTCAGTTTGATGGTTGTGTTAGTCATCAGACTTTGGAAAGGTGAAAAGCTGTTGAGTTTTTATACCAACAGCTAAATCAATCTGCTCAATAAAATGCGTCAAAATTGTACACACTTTAACTCCTGTGGGGTTACCATGGCCCTCTTGGCTCTCTGAGTTGTTGAAGATGTTCAAAGCTTGTGAGATTGTTTCAAAGCCTAACCTTGCTTTAAACTTCTTCTCAACTTTAGCCCTGACCAGTCTATTGAGTTCCTTGGTTTTTATAAGGCTGTTTGCTCACTAATGTTCTGTAACAAACATCTGAGATATTTACAGAATAGCTGTATTTATACTGACTGGACTGTACTTACTAATTAGGTGATTTCTGAGCATAATTAGTTTAATGGTTTCAGACTAAAGGGTGCTAAATAATAACGCATGGCACACTTTTCAGATTTGTGTTTTAAAAAAAGTAATGAAAAAAAAGAGGGATAATTTTAATTTCACGTTACAATTATGCTCTGTTTGGTGTTCATTTATCACATAAAATCCTATTAAAACACACTGTTGTTTGTGGTTGTAATGTGACAAAATGTGAAAAAACTCAAGGGGTATGAACACTTTTTCACAGCACAGTGCACGAGAACAGCACATTTCTTTTTTTTTACATTTTTACATTTCTACATTTATTCCTCTTTTGATGTTTCATAATTTTTTTTTATCTCCCTTCTGTTCTTCTCATAACTATTACCGATAATCATAAGCAACCACAGCGCTTCATACCATGAGACTTTCACAGAAAATTGTACGCTTGAGGTTTGGACCAGCTGTGAAAATGTCATGGAACAGTTCTGTCCTCTTTCTGGGTTGTCCACACAGCTGTCAGCCATATTGTAATCCTGTTACCACAACAAATAGTGTGTGTGTGTTTGTGTGTGCGTGTATGTTGGAGGGGGGGGCATATTAAATATAGCGCAGTTTTTTTTCTGCCAGCTTTTTCTCTTACAGGGATCTGTGAGAGTTTCCCATTCGTGGCTTGACTACACATTTATTAACTTAAACTATTCTTGTTAATCCATTTGAAGATTGATGTATTCTGGTTGACATTATTTAATAGGTGGAGCTGTTAAATTTGTTTGTTCCTCAAGTGCTGTGCAAATTTGGCATCTCATTGAATTAAATCACTAGTCTTCTGTTTTCAGGGCAGTCACAGTGTCTAACCCAACAACCAACAATACCTACCTGTCAGCTAACAAATGTCATGTCTCTATTTATATGTATTCTTTACATAGATCACTTCTACTTAATACTACTTTTTGTTTTTTTTTTAGGACCTTTAAAAGATTTAAATGTATGTACAATATCATACAACTTTAAATAAAGATAAAATGAAAATGGGAAATATGTATTAATTATTGTTTACTGACATAAGCCATGATAGAAGAACATGAAAAGGAGACAGAGTGTTATAAAACACACTAGATATATTAGTAAGAAAAATCTGGGTTGGAATTTCATCCAAAGGAATTTAAAACTCAGTTTGGCAGACATTTCTATAATTTCCTGTTCAAATGTATTCAGATGGATTTTTGGTGGTGAGGTTGTGCTTAAAGGAGCTGGTCATTTTCATCTCAATATTAATTTTCATAAAAACACACCGAGATGTCCTACCTCTTGTATTTTATTTTTCCATTTTTCCATTATATTAGGTGATTGCTAAACAATAAGATGGTAAAGTTTGCTGATGATAACGTAGTTCTTAATTATCAGTATACGACTATCTAGGAGTAAAATGTACTATAACTTTACACCCTCCTGCCACATCTGTTGCCATAAAGAACACTGAAAAGTGCAAAATGCGATTCTTAATCCGAAGCACACTGATGCTATTTGATTAAACTGTTGACAAAAAAAAACATAGATTTTTGTTTTGCAATTTTTATGTTAGATCAAAAAGCTTTCTTGTTTTTTTACCCCAGCTATTGAAACTCAGTAGTTACAAACACTATAGAGAGACACATAACCCTCTGTTCTCAGTATCAGGCATTAAATCAGACTAATCCTGTTTCTATTCGCTGAATGACAGAATAATGAGAGAGAATTTTTAAAGATTTTTTTTTTAATTTGATATTTATATGCACTAAAATTTCTATGCCTTTAAATTATTTGCTCCAGAAAAAGTCCAAATGTTGATGGCTTTGATCATAGCTTTGTAAGCTTCTGAAAGCTTATTTCACAAAATCTTAAATGGAGGTGGAACTGTAGATTTATTTTAAGGCAGCACCTCAAACACACTGCTTCCTTATGTGACATCATGGAACTTAAAGGAAATCTGTTAAGTTATCAGGTAGCAAATTAGGGACCTCCACAAGTCTGGTTCATCCTTGGGTGAAGGTGCCGTGTTCAGTATATACAAAATGAGGAATATCCAGTCATCATACTGTTCAAGTAGGAGATGGTTCTGTGTCTGTGGGATACCGTATTTTGATGTAAAATTTGTGTGTCAACCCCAGAACAGAAACAGAAGACTTCAAGAAGATGACGATTCAAAGGCAAAAGGGGGATGCAAGCTTGGGAACACCATCCCAGTTAGGAAGTAGGGGGAATGACACCACCATGTTGTGTAGATGTTTTGCTGCAGAAGCACAGATGCACTTCACAAAATTAGAGTGCATAATGAGAGGAGAATATTATGTGGAGATTTTAAAGCAAAATCTCAAGACATCAGCCAAGAAGTTAAATCTTGGGTGCATATTGGGCCTCAAAATGGACAATGACCCTAAGGAAACCATCAAATTGGTCACAAAGTGGCTCAAAAACAACAATCATTGTTTTGGAGTGGCCACCACAAAATAGAAGATTTGTGGGCAAAACTGAAAAAGTGTGTGTGAGCAAAACAGTCCACAAACCTCTGTTGCACAAGATCTCTCACAAGGAATGGACCAAAGTTCTACCAAACTAATGTGAGAAGCTTGTTGAAGAACATTTGAGCAAAGTCATGCAGTTTAAAAGGCAACTATATGATTTAATTAAGAAATGTATGTAAATTTATGAATTTGAAAGATAAAATAAAAAACTGAAGATCTTCTCTCAAAATTCTTTCATGTAGAAATAATTTTGATAATACTAACTGATCTAAAAGAGTAAAAGTTTAGTCTAATGTAAGATAGTGAAAAAAGGTTGTGTTTTTATACCATGCTATCTGGTTTCAATTATATATCATGATGTTGAGAAAACCACATTAAAATTAGTGTGTGGATGACTGTTTTTGACAGTTTTTTAAGGTACATTTCTTTAGATGATGCTCACAGTTTATTTTGCACCCTTTCTCATATTAGAAATGCTAACCAGTGCTTTTAACTTATGAACAAAGACATTACCAGGTTGATGATTATTCATCTTGCTGGCACTGGCCAGAGCTTCACAGAGTGTACCCTACTTTAGAGGAGGGAATTAACAGGAATTGCTTATTTGGCAGAAATTTTGAGACATAATGAGAACACATATGTACTTTTGTTCTCACTCACTTATTCATTTCATTGAAATCTGACTTTAAAGTGAATCACTATATTCCACTTTTGAAAGCTGTCAGCAGAAAGTTGTCATCGTACTGAATGCAATTAAATCTTGTCATCCCCTGCACTGCAAATGGACAATTTGGCAGGAAAAAAGCATTTCAGCTGCGTCCTGCCAATGACATTTTTGGCAGATCCTGATGAAATGCAGATTTAAAGAAAACTTTGTCATGAGTTGACTTGGAGCTTGCCAGTGTTCATTCTGATGTTCTTGACAGTGAAAGTGATTACCATTTGGGCAAAATCACAAGAGTTTTTCATGTTGGTTTTGATGAATAATTTGTTGCTGTGGTTTGAAATTATGTATTAAATAAGAATTCACTGAATAAAACAAACATGAACCAATTTACGGAAATGTAAGCAAGAATTAAAGCGCTGCTCAACATAGTTTATTTTTTTAAACAGTAAGAAGACTTACTGGTTAAACAAAAGTGTGCTGCAGTTCCTGTTGATTTTCAGCCTCTTTTGTCTTTTAACAGGTTGGTGGTTTGTCAGCACTGCAGAGGAGCAGGGTTGGGTCCCAGCTACCTATCTCAACTCCCACAATGGGACACGGGACGACTTGGAGCTGGGTGCTTCCAAAGCAGGAGAAGGTAAGTCACTGCAAAGACCCTTGTTGCCACCCACCTAAACATGGCCTCAATTATTCTGTTACCTACCCACATAACAGTGCTTTGGAAAAGTATTCATTCACCTTGAATTTGTTCAACTTTTTACTTATGCTATGTGTGATGGAAAACTAACCCTAAACTCACCTCATGGCGAAACATGGTGGTGGCAACGTCACGCTGTGGACATGCATTTGTTCAGCATGGACAGAGAAACTGATCAGTGTCAATGGTAAGATGGAGGGAGCTAAATACTGGGCAATCCTGTGAAAAAAGTTGTTAGTGGCTGAAAAAGAGTAAGACAGAGCTTCTAGCAGGTCAACAACTCTAAACATACTCTCAGAACTATAATAAAGTCAATCAATCAGTCAATCAATCAATCAAACTATTTATAGCACTTTTCATACAGTCTGGTTTGTCACAAAGTGCTTTTCAGGGGCAGAAAGATGGACATATAACCACAAGAGGTACACACAAGGTAATTACAAAATGATCAAATCAAGTAAAAAGCTGAATAAATAAGTAGTTATTGATGAAGAATTAAAAGTGAGAGAAAGCTATCAATTATAGAGGATGGGGAACTGTGGAAGGCAATGCATGTCAAAGTATGCTCTTCTGGAAAACTGACTGAGCTGCAGCTATTTAGCAACGCAGAATGGAGGAAAAATTAGTCTCCAGAAATCCAAAGCCAGTTGAGATATTTCCCAAAAGACTTGAAGTTGTAACTATACCTCAAGGTGGCTCTTCAAAATCTTGAATCATAGGGCTGAATACATATGACTGCAACACTTTTCAGATTTTATCTTAGCTTTTCTAATTTGAAAACAATATGTATGTATGATTTTTGTGTATGATTTTTCCTTCACTTCACAGTTACATTGGTCTGGCACAAAAATCCCAGAGAAATACATGGGAGTATGCGCTTGTAACACGACAAAATGTGAAAAAGTTCCAGGGGTATGAATTCTTTTCCAAAGTACTGCACCCACACACATACCTGTCTGTGATCTGCAACAAAGTGGAGAAACCTCAGGCCAGCGTCTCCATAGCCAGTCCATGCTGACAGCTGAGGTCCACCAGCTCTGAACACCTTTCTCTGTCTGTCTGCCATTACAGCTTCACTTTAACAGAGTGTAGATTCAAACCTAGGTAAACAGCAAGGGGTGCCAGGAGGGACCAAACCACAGTGTCTAAAGTGATGCACTGTAAAGTAATGCAGTAGGCAGGAAAGATACAGTGCAGCATTAAGGGTTGTGACCACCTTGGAGTGAGCTCATGAAAGAGGCATGAATTTTCATCAGCAGCAGAGAGAGAAAAATAAAAATTTTTCATAAGTCATACTGTTTGAATTATGGCTGTGGTTGAAAAAGAAAACCAGCTCTGATGTGACTTAACACTGTTATGTGCATTGTCTGCTTATCATTGCAAATTGATGCTGAGTGTTGATGTTAGGGTTCGTGAGTTTACTGAAGTCAAAAAGAGCTATCCAAGACGTTAATAGCAAACACACTTTATAGAGATTTGTTTTCACCACAATAGCGGGCCAACGTGAACCACTAAAGTCAGGATCCAGTAAGCATCATTTCCGTGTTGGATACAGTGACAGGCCTTTATCGAGTCTAATTCTTTGAATGTAAACGGAGAGTGTTTTAACTTAAGCTGAAATAGTTCAATGAGTGGAGGCACATTATTAACAGCAAAATACAGGATTTCCTAACACTCAAGTCAAAGATATTTTATTAAACACAGGATTCTTTTGGCATTGGATGTCTGAATGACTCCTGGATGGAGGAAGACAATAGATGAGGGGTTGTGGTCAATGCTGGAATAATTCCTGAGGTTGACCTGCTGGGTACATTTTCATTAATAAAAGGTAACACAAAGTGTATTGACTACAAATGTGCAAACATGTCTGGGCCAACTCTCTCTATTCAGCTGGAGGTAGGTTGATGTTTGTTATTTGAGTTGTCTGTCGGGGGGAGGGAGGGACAATCTGTCAGTGTAAGTAGTGTTTATGTGTCTACTCAGTCATGGGAATTGCATAAATCTCATAAGGATCCTCTTTTTCAGTTCTTCACCCATCTGTGAAGCTGCATTGTCACAGAAAAAGAAAAGATTTCTGGAAAACAGAAATTATAAGGGGTGATAAAAAAAGAAAAAAACAGAGATGCAGTTCTGTTGAAAAAGTATTTCCCCTCATATATTTCATCTGGTTTTGCTTTTTTGACACATTTAAATGTTTCAGTCCATAAAATAAATGTTATTATCAAATGAGGGTAACCTGAGCAAATACAATTTAACTTATGTTTTCATTTATTAAGGGAAATAAATCTATCCAAACCAGCTTTGTCTTATTACTTAGTACTCTTAGTACTCCTATTGCTATCTGCAGAAATACAACGCTCAGTCAGAAACAACTAAACAGAGCTAGGAGGAGGGTCTTAGCACTTTCAATCACGCTCGTGTACGTGCTACTTCCACCCTGCTCCTTGCTCTCTGCAAGGCTACAGCAAGTTCCCCCACAATGGAGCCTGCCGTGAATGCTAAGACTATTTAGCATGGCTACTGATGATGGTGGATAAACAGTTTTCAGTTTTCTTGTAACGGTAAGTTGTTTCTCTGCCATTAGCACATTGAACAGCGAGTACACAATCGTGATTGACAGCACCAAGACCTTCCTTCAGACTGGTCGTTTTCGAAAGGGAGCGGTGTATTTCTGCAGATGGCAATAGTAGCACTGGGAGGAGGTGGAGGAGCTTGATCTTTTCACAGATTAACTGTCTCATATTATACTGTCACGACATGGTGACAGTTTTAAAAACTATGTAAAAAAAAAAACAAAACAAAACATATTTTTGTAAAAGTTAAATACTGCAGCTTTAATCTAAGGAAAGTTGAGACATCCATCAATCTGGAAAGAGTTACAAAGTCAGTTCTAAACATTTGAGACGCCAGTGGACCATAGTTACCACAAATAAAACAGTTGTGAACCTTTCATTAAAGAGGTCACAGAGGACCCCAGAGCAACAACTAAAGCACTCCATACATCTCTTGCCTTACTTAAGGTCAACAGTTAAAAAAGAAACTGGGTTTAGAGAGATGGTGGTGGCAGTATGATGGTCTTGGGCTGCTTTACTGTTGCAAGACTTTGACAACTTGCTGGAACAGTGCAGTGATGCAGGACAAATTTCGAACTTGTTCTGACAATAAAAAAAATATTGTATTATAATTAATAGAATCATGAGTTCTACTCTTTAGTATCGAGAAGGAGAATGTCCGAGAATGGGTCATGGGATTATAATGCACGTAGGCAAGTGCAGCGCTGAATGATTGAAAAATAAACAAAAATAATGTTTTTAAAGTGGCCAAGTCAAATCCAGACATACATTTGATTTGGATTCTGTAGCATGGTGCTAAACAGACTGTACATGCATGAAAAAACCTACCAATGTGGGTGAATTAAAACAATTCTTCAAAGAAGAGTGAGCCAAAATTCCTCCACAATGATGTAAAAGACTCATTGCCAGTTGTAACAAATGCTTGATTTCAGCTGTTACCTTTAAGCATGGAGTTACTAGGTTTAGAGGGCAATTGCTTTTTCACATAAGGCCAGGCTGGTTTGGATATCTTTTTTTATTAGCTTTAAAAAATGAAATCATTTTAAAACTGCTTTTTGTATTTACACAGGTTACATTTGTCAAAATGTGTTTAATGATCGGAAACATTTAAGTATGACAAAAAAGCAAAAACAGGAGAAATCTGTAAGGGAGCAAATCTCACAGCACTGTATGTTCAAAACTGAGACAGTGTTTCCCATCCTCCTTTTGTTTTGTGTTCAAGCTATTTGTATCACTCTTGGACAATAGATTTGCTTCCCTTTTGTCAGAGACATAATGTTGCCATGATAAGTGGGACACTAGTTTGAGCAATAGCTCAAAGGAAAGACTGGAATATAGTGGAACAAGCGCTTGGCACTGCTATGTCAAACAAATCTGCAATAAATTTTACATTTCTCAAATTTCATCTGTTCAAACTGTTCAAAACTGAAATGTAAGAAGGCAGTTGGGTAAATGAAGAAGGGTTTATGTGCCAAACTATTTCTGTCCTCTTGAGTAGTTGCCAGGCAACAAGTGGATAGTGTTGGGAGAAACAGACTGGTATATAATCCCCACATTACACACAGAGTTTGTGTTTTTTACCCTATGGGCTTTCAATAATGGCTGTAAAGCATTGTTTACCTGTTCAGAAAGGGTCTGATTTACTAAATGATTAAACAGCATTTGTGACAGTAAAATCTGAGCAAATCAGAGATTGTGCAGTCATCTTATTCATAAAGTGCTCTCTAAGGATCTGTTTACCTGGATTTCCAGAAATCTCTTTATGGCAAGAGGGTATTGTGAGCTCCTCTTGACTTGGGAGCGTAGACAAACTTTGAAAAACATAGTAGGTGAAAGTAAAACCATGCAATGATTGCCAAGAAAACTTTAATGTCCTTTTTTTATTCTGGCACACATGCAATCCCGAAAGTGCAGTATTTAAGTGCTATATCTACCTGGTTAAAATGTGTGAAAAACCTAAAATTAATGAATTCTCAAATACTGTCATAAAATGTCACACTGATTTTTTTTTTTTTTTTCTAATTGAACATTTTTCTAATTGAACATTTGTTTAGTGGGGGGAAAAATTAACATGGTGCTGAAGCTAATTTCTTTTAGCTTCTGAGCTGGATGAGGACCCAAGTTTATAGTGCCTCCACGCACAGTAAACTGGATGTTTTGATGTCTCCAAATCTCAGCTTGAAGAAATGCAGCAAAGCACAGAATCTAAGAATTATAAGATTATCAGAATTATCGGACATGCCTGGAAAAAAAACTTCTCTGTCCTGTCATCACAATGTTAAACATATGGGTAAAACAAAAGATGGATATGTGGAAATGCACCTCGTGCCCCCTGTTAACGCCATACTACCAAAAATCTTTATAATTATATATTTTGGCTGTCAAACTGATTCTAAATTAAGTAGAGATTGTTCATACAGTGCATACAATAGATATGAAATTAGGTGTTTAGTATGGAGATTAACTAAATGTGGCATAATTTGGCATAATTCGGACCATTCGATGGCAGCAAACTACTTCTATGAGCCTTGCTGTTTGTTATGTATGCACCAACAGGAATTACATACCACAGAGAAAGGCCCAGGACTCTGGATGATCTAAAGAGATTGTGCAAGGAGGAATGGTCAAAGATGCCTCTCCAAAGATGGAGAATATTTTTTTTCATCTTTGTATCTTTTATCTCAACTGCAAGAGAAGATAATGTTTGGATTGTAAATCAAAATTTTTGCTTGACACAAAAACATTTACAATTACCCACATCTACTTAATTTGATGGATTTGTTTGTGCCTGCATATCATTTGTTGCTATTTGCTTTGTGAATGAGATGGTGTTAGCTGTGGGAAATGATCTGTAAAACTCTGGACCTAAAAGTGGATGAAGCTTATTTATATTGAATCATGCCCTGATTCTTATTTTTTTATTTTTTTATTTTTTTTTTTTTTTTCAAACTTTGTTATATTTGCATATGGAACAGTTTTTGTCACATTAGTGACTTTATTCACTACTATGCTACATTGTTTTTCTTTTTTAAAAAAATAATTTTAAAATAAAAATATCTAAAAAAAAAAAATCTGTCAGTTTAGTATGTGACCCAGGTAGCAGAGATCATGGTTTCCCCTGTTTTGTCAACATAATAAAGGCCAAATATGGACCATTTCATGTGTACATCTCCACCAGGTGGTGCTTCCAGTTGGCTCTCTTAATTAAGTTGAATTCCTGCATCAGCAATGTGTGCACCAGATGCCCAAACACAACAGGATGAGAAAACCATGCTAACAACATCCTTATTACAGGCCAGAGTGAAGATGTCTCGGTTTTAACACTTCCTATCCATCCATCCATCCATCCACTTCTAACTGCCTATCATGTTTTGTTCTGTTCTTGTTTTTATGTCTTCTATGTAGCTAATAACGGGCCTTCTCTGGTTCAGCCCATGTCATTTGTGTGCTGTGTGTTTGCGTAACGTTCATGCCTGGTCTTCATGTCTCCATGTTTGTTTGCCGTCATCTGGTAACCGCATTCGTGTGTCAGTTACTAAGCGACATAAGGCTCATCTGAAGAGGCTGGACCGGAGATGGACGCTGGGGGGTGTCATCAGTCGGCAGCAGAGCCGAGGTGAACTAAGATTAATGACCAATTGCCTCCCTCTCTCTTCCTTCCTTTGGGTTATTGTTCTCTTTCACACCATTCCATTTATTGTCTCTCATCACATGACTCAGCTTGCTCCCCTTTCCACATGCACATATTTGTTCTGTTTTGCATCTTGTGTTGTCTTGAGCAAATCCCATCTATCATGTAGCACCATCCAAAAAACTAACCACTAACCGATGCTCATGTAAAAAGAACCAGTATACCAAATGCTAAATAAACACCTTAACATGCACCAACTGTTAATATTAGGCTCAAAATATTTTACAAAACTACTTCTTGTATGTGGTTTCATTATAGTTGTAGCATGTGAGCCAAAACTAGTAATCTGAGATTTGCAGAAAATCATTACTCACTCATCTGAAAGTAGTTACATAATAGACCTTGGAATGCCTTAGGCTGCATTTTAGAGCTGTATTTTACTTTTTATGAGAAAATTAAGCATGTATGTAGATTTATAATGAGTATGGACTTTAGCAGGAACAGGCAATTATTCTGCAGTGGTTCAAATATTTATCAGTATTGACTGATAAACAAAGAACCCCATTAATACCGGTCTTAGTTATTAGTAGTCTTTTGAATATGAACAAAGAAGAGCGGGAAGGCCAAGCTTTGCTCTTGGCAGTGCGTGCTCCTCTCAGGATTGTATAAGGAGATGTTGACTATGTTGATGTGTGGACTGAAAAAAAACCCCAACTTTTTTTGCAGACTTTTGCAAGAATAATTTATAACACCGTTGCAGGCAGTGCATGTTGCGGTTCAGATGACATCTGATTCAGAATTTCCCTTCATGGTTTTTGAAGAAAAAGAAGATCTACCAGATGTAACACAACATGGCTTAAGTCATGTAATTTTGTCATTAAATGTAAGATAAATATAGCAAGTGACCATTAAATTTGTTTAAATAAATAGATTTGCAATTACATTCAGCAAAAAACAGAAAATATGGTAAATTTTCAATTTACTTGTGCTCATTGTTGCACAGAAAATTACTTTTATCTACTCTTCTCCCTTTTAAACATTTCCCATTTGTTTAGACAGGAACTGCTATAATAACAGGAAACAATGACATTACTTTGCCCCTTTGCCTCATGGGAATGCAGAAATTAGCATGATGCCTATGCTCGCTATTATGTGCAGAGTGAGGAGATGATCCCTGTCACATGGCCAAAGACACTGGTATTTTGCCCCCTATGCTTCATGTTTTCCAGTTCAGTACCCTCAGTTTAACACTAAATATAGTATTACTGTGATAGCTTTCATGATTAACATAATTTGTGAAGTTATGCTCTGACTGATGCAGTGCCTTTCTTAAGTATTCATATCCCTTGAACTTTTTAAACAATTTTACATATCACAACCACAAACATCCATGTATTTTATTGTTCTTTTTGTGATAGACCATAAAAAAGTAGGGCATAATTTTAAAGGGGTCAAGACAACAAATTTAATTTTTATGAGGATTTGGGGGTATAATATGATATGTTGTACACTGATAAGGCCGTGTGAATGTCAAGAGTTGGTATCTAAAGCCCTCTCTCAAGCGGTCAGCTTTGTTTCTTTGCTCAAAAACTGACGAGTCAGAGAACAGTTTATCTTTCTACATAATTCATATTCTCTAATTAGAGCACAGCATCAAGCAAACAGCGGTCCCCCTCCCCTTCCCTCCTTCCCCCAGCTGATACACCGGCTAATTTAAGGGTTAAGTCGCGCTAGCATGTCTGGCTACTCCACTTGAGAAGAGGATGGCTACTAAAAAAGGGAACTGTTATGTCCCAGGGAGCTCAAAAATGGATGGAAGTTTCCACTTACTCCCGAAGGATGAGAGAACCAGAGAAGAGTGGCTGAAGTTCATTTATGTGGAAGTACCATGCAATTATAACCTCAATTTGAAATTATGTTCAGTGTATTTTACTAAAGAGTTTCCCAAAAATAGTTGTAGCCAATCAGAGTGAAGTCAACTTAGTAGACCCACATATCATTACCGTACCCAACTCTTTCATTGGGGAGGGAAGGCTTATGGAGGACCGAGACTGACATAATTAAAAATAAAAGCAAAAAAATATATATATGTATATATTTTCTTTTTCCTTTTCCTTATACATAAGTTTTCATCAAGAAAAATATATATATTATATATATTTTATATATATTTTGTTTTTTCCCCTTACACGTGTTTTCATCAAGAAATGTATATAGATTTTGTTTTTCCTTTACCCTATACATGCATTTTGCTCAAGAAATGTAAATATTTTCTTTTTAGTTTTCCTTATACATGCATTTTCGTCAATAGATGTATATATTTTGTTTTGCCTTTTCCTTATACAAGCATTTGTTGTTTTTACATTTCCTTGTCTCCTCTTTTTACTTTATAGTATGCATTTCTCCCTCATTATGCAAATGAGGAGGGCGGCCTTCTTGGTCCAGCTCCTCTACTACTGGTCAGTTGAAAACATACCACCTTCCAACTCGTCCAGTCTATTTGCAGCTTCCTTTAACAACGCCAACACAGACTGTCTTTCTGCTCCCTCCATAACTATATTTCTGTTGCTAAACTGAAGCCAAAGGTGCAGGCATGCACAATTGATCCACACATTGATCCTGCTCCTTCCTGTTTATTGACCAACAGTCAAAAATAATAGTCAAAGAAAAGGAAAAACAAAATATATATACATTTATTGATGAAAATGCATGCATAAGGAAAAGGAAAAACAAAAATATATACATTTCTTGATGAAAACGCATGTGTAAGGAAAAGGAAAAAACAAAATATATATATTTCTGCTTTTATTTTTAATTGTGTCAGTTTCGGTCCTCCATAAAAGCTGGCCCGCCAAAACAACCCCCTACAAAAAGGTGATATATATATATATTTTTTTCATGAAATTCTTTGGAGAATTGACATATGCAGCGAAATCAACTACATGAAATAGTTTAAACAGTGATGTCTCCACCCCTTTTAAGAAAGTGATTCATGGTTTTTAAAGTATCTCATAGATACAAATCTGAAAATTGTTGTGTGCATTTCTGTTCAGCCACATGTCCTCAAATGATTTAGGTCTAGTCTTTAACTAGGCCTTTCTAAAACATGGAAATGCTTTGATTTAAACCATTCCATTGTGGCCTTGTTTAAAGTCGTCCTGCTGGAAGATGAACACCCCCCCCAGTCTCAGTGTGTTTTGTAGCCTCTAATAACTTTTCTTCCAGGATTCCCCTATATTTTCATGACCAAGAGTTATCTTGTCAAGAAAGTTGCCTGTGCTGAGGATCTCTGCAGCCCCTCCAGAGTTACCATGCTGCTACATCTGTCGTTAATGCTCTCCTTACAAGGGCTGCCAGTTTACACAGACAGTCAGGACTTGGTAGGATTCCAATTCTATATTTTTTTGATGATTGATTGAACAGTTCTCAGTAAGATCTTCACAACTAGGGGTATTGTTTTAGCATCTAGTACTGCATTAAAGCTGCAGCAACATTTATAAAAAATATGTTTTTTACATATTTGTTAAAACTATCACCATGTCCTGGCAGTATGGTATGAGACTGATAATCTGTGAAAAGATCGATCTCCTCCATCTCCTTCCTGAGCTACTATTGCCGTCTGAAGAAATGCACTGCTCCCAACCTAAAACAACCAATCAGAGCCAGGAGGAAGGTCTTAGCGCTGTCAGTCATCCCCATGTACTCACTGCTAACTGTGCTAATGGTGGAGAAACAACTTCAACTTACCGTTCCAGGAAAACCATTTATCCGTTGTCATCGTTGGCCATGCTAACTAGCCTGAGTATATTACAAAAGTTACATACTGCAGCTTTAAACTGACTGCAACACACTGCATTAAACTGCAAACAATTAGTTGCACTGGAGTTTTTTAAGGAATGTCAGAATAAAGGGGGCTACATACAAATGTACACCACACTCATTTAAATTATAAATAAAATGTACACACTAGTACAATGCATTGATGTTTGTGGTTATAATGTGACAAAATGTGTGAATACTTGTGAGGCATTGTAACTGATAGACTGTCAGTTGTAAATAAGTGAACAAACAGGTAAATTAAAAGTTGGCTATTGTGAAATTACATATTTCTTCAGGGGGAAGGGGCTTGTGGACACTGAGTCTTCCTATTACACAATACATGTTAATTGAAGAATTAACTAATCAGAGAACATTTTCATTCCAAATTTCTTCTCTCCACCCAACCTCTGGTGGAGGAACAGTCAATGAAAACTGGGACACAGTCTGCTTTGTTTTTGCATCTTTTATTTACTTTGTCAAAAAAAATGCCCAGATCTATGCCAATTCTCCTCTTTATTCCTTCCATTAAACCATTTTGTTGTTGGGTTAAGGATTAATTAGAAAAACACAGACCTTTTGAATGGATAAATATGTTATTCTACCACCACCATGGTGCCACAATCCTTTTTATTGATGTTAAACATGAGACTAGTGCTCAGTGTACAGTGCTTAGAGTCCTCATGCAATGTGTTGTACCTATTAGTTGTTTTATATTGTTATGTAAATCCTTGCTACACAACTATCTTAATACCACAGCACACGCCATCTGTGTAAGGCCAGAGAATTTTTTTTTTTACTGCTGCAATGACAAAAACATTTTCTTAAAGGCATAAATTTATAGTATCTTGTAGGTTTTTACTGCATTATAAAGTTCTTTTGGCTTTAAAAACTGATAAGTGCCAGAGAGAATTTTAACACATTCACTAAGCACATCAATGCAACAAGCAGCAGATACATTTCACAAAAATTAGATCCAGTCGAAGAAAGACAGATCTCTCTATCCACGTATTCTGTGTCAAAGCGGTGGCAGAATTTCACGAAAACAAATTCTTTCTTTCACTTTTTCTTTCTTGGCAATATATATTTGTTTTCAGATTTATGACATCTGTCAGATCTTAGCGTTTTTTTTTTTTTTTTCATTCCCCTCTCTGACAGAAGAGAAGTACGTCACAGTACAGCCTTACTCCAGTGAGGGCAAAGATGAAATTGCTTTTGAGAAAGGAGTCATTGTTGAGGTCATGCAGAAGAACCTTGAAGGCTGGTGGTTTATCAGGTACGCCTCTGCTCTCTTGCTATAGACATTTTTGTCGGCCTTCATATAAAAAGGGCCAATTTTATGGTTGTCTCTTCTCTCACAGATACCAAGATAAAGAGGGCTGGGCTCCAGCTTCTTACCTAAAGAAAGTGAAGGATGATTTGTCTCCCCGTAAGAAGACTGTAACAGGTCCAGTCGAGATCATTGGAAATATCATGGAGATCAGCAACCTTCTAAACAAGAAGGCCTTAAGTGAGAAGAATGTGCAGACTGAAGGAGTCCCTGAGAGTCCCCAGGTTTCCAGGAAAGAGATCAGCTTGCCGATTCCCTGCACTGAATCTAGCCCGGTTAATACTCCACAGGAGGGAAAAAGCAAAATAGAGCCTGCCTCACCGGCTGTAGCCCGGATAGCCCCGCATCGAGTGGAAATAGGTCAGTCATGGCACTTTTGTTTTATTATTCTCTTAAATAACTAGACGATTTGTCTCTCTCTTGTGATAAATGTCTTTTAAATTTAAGAAATTTCTACAAATCAGTTTACAATGTATTTCAGTTTCTATGTTTTCAATGTTTTTTTCTCTATTAACACCACACCAAAAAGAATAGTGAAATTGTTGTGCCTGAGATCTACACAAGTACAGAGCCATGATCCCTCACCCCAGCTAAATATGGATGAAAATAGTAACCGAATGCCTGTTTTGTCTATAATTTCTGTTTTCACAGGTTCTCCTGTCCTCAGGCAAAAACCTCCCCCTCGGAGAGATGCAACCCTGGTAAGAATATCACTGCATCCTTTCACTGTTAGTTAGTTAAGGTTAATCTCACTGGTTGGTCATCTATATGATTTTTCCTAGTTTACTTTTGGTAAAGGTCAAAGAACAAAAAGGCAAAAAAAGAATTCAAAAGCAAATTTACTAGTATTTCCTTAGCTATTTACCAAACCGAATATTGCTAAAGTTTTTGTGCATGTTGTGAAAAAAAACTGTATTTACAAGATTTTTGTTGTTTCTTTTGATTTTTTTGTCACTTTCAAATGTTCAAATCATCAAACTATTGTTAATATCACACAAATATAACCTAAGTAAATATAAATTGCAGTTTTCAAATGATTTAATTAAACAAATAAAGCTACCCAAACAAAGCTGGTTGTATGTGAAAAAGTGCTCACACCATAAACCTAACAACTGGTTGGACCATGCTTGGTGGCAACAGCTGCCATTAAGCATTTATAAGACCTGGTAGTGAGACTTTCACATCCCTGTAGAGCAGTGTTTCTCAATTCCTGTCCTCAGGGACCACCGCCCTGCACATTTTAGATGTTTCCCTTCTGCCACACACCCAACTTGAATAAGCTGGTGATTAACAGGCTTCTGCAGCCCTTGACGGCATGCAGAGGAGGTCATGCAATCATTTGACTCAGGTGTTCTGGAACATAGACACTTCTAAAATATGCAGGGTAGTGGTCCCTGAGGACTGGAATTGAGCAACACTGCTGTAGAGGAATTTTTGCCTGCTTTTATTTGCAGAATTGTTTCACATTGTAGAAATCTTTGAGCATGAGTGGTCTGTTAAAGATCCTACTCAGATTTAAGTCTGGACTTTAACGAGGCCACTTTAAAATCTTCATTTAGGTTTTTATTTTGGCATTCAAAGGTTGACCTGCTGGAGCACTTCTTTCGATTATTGTCCTGTTGCATTACCCAAGGGCATTTGATCTTCAGGATTTTCTGTTAGAGTAGAGAATTCATGGTTCTGTCAAATTTATGAAAAGTCGTCCAGATTTTGAAGCAGCCATTGAGAAATGCAATGAATTTTACACAAGATCCAAAAGGATGCACATCTTCCAATAGTTTTTTTTCTTATCAGTCTATTATATTCTCAAAAGTAAAAGAGAACAACAAGATGTTTTTTAACAAAAAAAATCTTTTAGCCTACTTCATGTTGTCAGACAGGTTATATTTAAGTGTTCTACAGGTCTGGTAATAATTCGGCCTGGATGTGACTAGTGTACTCAGCTTTCCAAAAAATGTGGGTATTATTTATGATGGAAAGCAGGGTTCAGGGGAGTATGAAGGGATCACTTTTTCCTGTAGGGCCAGGATGTTCTAGGAGCTTTTTTTCAATAAATTAAATCACCATTTAAAATTGCTTTTATATTTAACAATATATTTGTTGCAAAAACCTAAAAAAATCTGTTAAAAAGCCAAATGCTTTTTCATAGCACTTTATATGCACCTAGAAACTGATAAAATGCCATTTATATTTTAGGTTAAAAGTCCTGCAATAAAGTAGTTATAGTAGTAGTAAAACCCAAAATGGTACTTTCAATTATCATTTCAAAATTATAAAAATACAACAAATGAAAATAAAAATCTACTGTTTCAATTTCTGAGTAAAATTACTCTCTAAATGGAGTTAAATGCAATAGTGTGCATGTGGTATGCTTTTTTACTCACGTAGAATAGTTTTAAAAGTCTCTTTTCATCATTTAGGGATTTCAGTTGCCCTCCCCTCCAGAGCCCCCTGCAGTTGAAGCTGAGTATTACACCATTGCAGATTTCCAGTCTTGCATATCTGATGGAATTAGTTTTAACGGAGGACAGAAAGCTGAGGTAAGCACTTTTTCAAGTTAAATTTATGACACCAGATCATCATAAATTTAACAACAACATGCAGTCCTCTGCTTCATCAACTTAGCATCTCTTCTGGATCAGAATCACACTATTAGAGGAGTAAACTATTTTATCTGTGTACTTTAGGTGATTGAGAAAAATGCTGGTGGATGGTGGTACGTTCAGATTGGTGAGAAAGAGGGCTGGGCTCCATGTTCCTACATTGACAAACGTAAAAAGCCCAACTTGAATCGAAGGACAAGCACTCTGTGCCGCCCAAAAGTACCCCCTCCTGCTCCACCTGTTAAAAAACAGGATTCAGTGGAGACAGCACCTCCCAGTAGTCCGGGATCAGAGGCCCCAGAGTCTCCTGTATCTCCTGGTAGGCCGGTTTATGAAGAGCCAGAATACGACGTACCTGCCATTGGAGATCTGGACCTGGAATCTGAGTTTGAGTTCCTGAGGGGGGAAAGTACTCTGGTGGATTTTAAGAATGAAGAAACTTCTTCTGAGAAGGGATCTCATGTGTCTTCAAAGCCATCTCCTGCTTCATCACTCCACAGTGCCTCCTTTAAGTTGGGTGAATCATTTGAGGATGGCCAAGAAGCAGAAGGCGAAGCTGAGGGAGAGGAAGAGTGTATCTATGAAAATGATGGCTTCTTGCCCTTCAGGGAGACCCCAGAGAGGCAGTGCAGCAAAGACTCAAACTCATCCAAGACAAGTGTTTTGTCAGAAAATGGCAAGACTGCAAACCAGGCATCAGGTGGAAGGAGACCTGCTGGTAACAGGCTCAAGATCGACTTGAACGGGAGCCCACTTTCAGCCAAATCTGAGGAAGCATCTACTTCCAAATCTGCTTCGTCTGAGTCAACCCCAGATCTGTCTAGACCAAAAAAAGACCATGAAGAGAGCAAGATGACCTCCCTCACCAAGTCTTCCTCTAAACTAAGGCCTGTGGTGAGACCTAAGCCACAGCTTGCCAAAGCATCTAGTGCAGAGAAAATGGACATCAGCACCCTAAGAAGACAACTGCGACCAACAGGTCAGCTGAAGAATGGCACTAAAAGTAAAGGTGAAGATTCTGAGACCGCTTCAGTCATTTCCTCAGAAGATTCTTTTTCCTCTCAGAGTACGTCCGATCTCTCATCCATCTACTCCAAAGGCAGCCGAGGTGAGTCTGACATAGAAGGCTGCAACCTGTATCGCACAACTGATCCCTATGAGAAAGTTCAAGACTCTGAGCTCAGCTTCCCCGCTGGGGTGGTGGTGGAAGTTCTCGAGAAGCAGGAAAGTGGTTGGTGGTATATCCGCTGGGGAGATGCAGAGGGTTGGGCTCCCACATACTTCTTAGAGCCTGCCAGACACCAAGATGACATGGGAGAGTACGAATCCTATGGTACCCCAACCAAATCTGGATGCCTCAGCAAGTCCAACAGTCTTGAAAAGAATGAACAAAGGGTGCGGGTGTTGAACAACATCAACCTAACTCTAAAGAAGGTCATGCCACCCATTCCTTCCAAACCTCCAGGTGGTCTCTCCAAACCTACAAGCTTGTTCAGCTCACTTAAACAAAATAGCACCAAACAGCAGCAAGTGGTCAGACCTCAGTCTGTATTCATCTCAGCACCAATCCGAGATGGTCCCAGCCCTGCTGTTTCCCTCAGGAGAAATGAGTCTCTCAACTCAACAGACAACCCACGTGTCAGCCCCACTGTGCGACGCAATGCTTCTTTTGGAGCTGTGCCTCGTAGTCTGCCATCAAACAACAGGAACAGATCTGGTACCGGTAGCTCAGAGTCTTTGGGGCTGAGCTCTCCAAAGAATGCCCTCCCAGTGTCCCCGGTGAAACCTAAGCCCCACATCATCCATAATAACCTCAGGGAGGTATACGTCTCCATTGCAGATTACCACGGCGATGAGGAGACTATGGGCTTTCCTGAGGGGACAAGTCTGGAGGTTCTTGAAAGAAACCCTAATGGCTGGTGGTATTGCAAGATTCTGGACAATGGCAGGCCGAGGAAAGGATGGGTTCCCTCTAATTACCTTGAGAAGAAGCACTAGATCTCCCTCTTGAGCTGACAGCGCCATAGACATGCATTTCCAGTCTTACAAATGCGTTGGTTTACTCTGAAAGGCTAATGCGGTACCTTCATCAATACAAGCAGCAAGGTGAAATAGTAACCAAGCAAGGACAGATTACATCTGGTGAAATGAGTCTACATGTTAACGTGCCTAAGACATTGCATTAAAAGCTTGGGATTTAGTGACAAAACCAAATAACAGTAAGAATTACTGAATGTTTGCCAGGAGATTTCGCACCTCACAGAAATATTCACAACCCTTAAACTGGTTCATATTACGTGATTTTACGACCACAAACATCTGTGTATTTTGTTGAAAGTTTTTGTCATAGACCAGTACAAAATAGTGCATAGCTGTGAAGAAAATGATGCAGTTTTCGCAATGTTTTAGAGACAAAAACACAAAAGGTGCAGCTTGCATTTTTATTTAGCCCTCTTTACTCTGATACCACTAAATAAAATTAAGTGGGACCAATAAGTTGTGTACTACACAAATCTAGCTTTTATAGCACCTTGACAAGGTCAAGGTGCTATAAAAAGTGAAAACGAACTTTGGATTTTGTAACAAGTTATGATGTCATGCAGGAGGAATTAAAACCACAAATTTTCAAATTTACATTTCCTTTCACCTCACAATTTTGCACTATTTTGTGTTTGTTTATTATATAAAATCTTAGTAAAATCCACTGAAGTTTGTGGTTGTAATATGACAAAATGGAGAAAAGTTCAAGAGCTATGAATACTTTTGCATGGCACTGTACATTTAACTTGAAGGCTGTCGTAATTTTTCTAATCCTTGAACCATTTTCTGTAACTTTTAAATGCATTTCTTAACACATTGTAAGGCTTACTGCATGTTTAAAATGATTCATTATATCAACAACACCTTTGACTCATTTTTTGCTAAGGAAAATCTTTCATGTCTAAGCTGCTTTGTGTTAGTCACATCTTGGTGCTGCATGTTTCATATCATATATATATATATATATATATATATATATATATAATCTTTATACTGTACATCTTTGTTATGTAAAGCATTTTATCCATTTTTTGTAATATTGTTCCAAAGAAACAAATTGTGAGCATCTCAGATTTTCTGTATTTTGATTTTGTTAAAGGCATTTATAAATGAACTTGCAACATCTCTTATCTATCTTTTTTCTGCAAAAATTAAATCTTGCATCAGTGAAAAAATAATTTATTCATTCCTTCAACTTGGATTAAAAAATTACAGCTTTAAACAGACAATTAACATTTGAATTTCTGCTGGGCAGTAAATTTGACATTACTTTTTTTGGGTGCTCCTTTTTGTTTTATGCAAAATGTGTGACCAGTTACAATAACTGAAGTGCCAAAAATGACTTTAATAAATGCACTTTTTGACATATGTGTATTTTTTGTTGCACAAAAATTGTGTTTTCCACATCTTAGGAATGCAATTACAGGTTTGGACGTAGAAAATGAAACTAAAAAGGATGTTTTGAATCAATAAAAGTTAGAACTATTAAATTATTAGTTTTTCTTTCTTCAAATATTTGACAGGAGACAAACAAAATGTAAAATGTAATCAAAGGTAGTCATCTCAATCAGCATCAAAATGATGAAAAGAAGTAATTATCTAGAATAATTGCAAATTAATGTCTTGAATAATGAACAATATAATGACAAGTTATTGCAAGACATAATCAGTGAAATGATCAAACAACAGAGTTGTTTCCAGCCATTAAAAGGGAAAATTCTAATGCAGAGTGTGTTTATATGAGGAATAATCTCAGATCAAGATGTAGGCTAATAAATACAGCAATAATAATAATAATAATAATAATAATAATAATAATAATAATAATAATAATAATAATAAAGTAAAATAAGGTTAGTAGTGTTATTAAAACAGATCCTGTTTGATTACTTCGCATTTATATTTTCATTTCTAACCCACAGCCCTTAACTGGCTTTAGATTTAGGAAAACCAGTATGTTTTGCTCATCAAGTAATTCATCTCCAAATGAGAAATCAAATGGTTCAAGTTACCAGAGCTGCATCTTCAATTCTGCAGTCTATGATACTGCAACCCTCAGCTATAAACAGATAAACCGGAAACTGAAACACTGGGATAGTTTTACAGAGACAGGTGCCACACATTACCTAGCTATTAGATTAGGCGTCTCCAACATAATAAAATTAACTGACAATATAAAATATGCAAATCAGTATGTTAGATCATTTGTGCTGTGCTCATGTTGTTCAGCGATTGTTTTCACATAAAATGATAATTCACAAGGTAAGAAACAGCAGAATGACATAGTGACACATTGCTGGAGAAAACTTTATATTCACTCATCATTTACACACCATTTATTTAGTGTCAAATTAATTTGGGCCTTCAATGATGCATTTAACTTCACAACAATTTCAATATATTTAAAAGTCAGACACTTGAGTCCACAAGTCTGAATTCATTGCCATCTAAACATTTTCAAAATTCTGCATGAATAATTATATTTGTAAATACAGTATGTACACAACTGAATTATTCTTATAAAATATATGTTACAGAGATGGCAAAGAAACCACAGATTTTTGTAGATATCAACAATCTCCTGGCATGACTCTAGCTGCAAAACATTACTATTATCAGAAACATAGGTTTTTTTCTTTTTAGGTTGGTGGGTTTAATGGTACAGACCTGGTTTATAAGCTAAGTTTGAACTCCTAGTCAGAATTTCAATATCAATGAGGTTAGAACCATTCCAGAAGCTACAGTAAATCAGATTGCTTTTTCCATTGGCTATGAATGTGTGCATGCATGGTTGTTTGTCTTGTGTGTCTCTGTGTTACCCTGTGATGAACTAGCAACCTCTCCAGGGTATATCCTGCCTCTCAGCTGACATTGAATGAGTCTAAACTTTTCCTGTTTTCAGCAAGTTACGATTATCAAAATTATTTGTATTACCTTGTTGTCCTTAAGCCAGTTTGTACGTAATTTCATGGTACAATATGCTTGGTGTCATTGTCCAAGTGGAAGACCCATATGTGACTAAGCTTTAATTTCCTTGTTGATTTCTTGAATTGTTGCTTCAATATTTCCATATAATGTTCTTTGCTCATGACACCATTTAATTTGTGAAATGTACCAGTCCCTTCTGTAGCGAAACACACTTAGGCAACATGATGCTGCCACAGTTGTGCTTTCAAGTTGGGATGGTGTTCTTATGCCAACAAGCTTCCAACTTTTTTCTCTGAATCTCACAATGGTCATTATGGATATATGGCTTGATTTTTATTTCAGCAGACCACAGAACAAGTCTCTAAAAATCAAGTTCTTTGTTCCTGAGTGCACAGTCAAAATGTAATTTGGCTTTTATGTTGCTTTTGTACAACTGGCTTCTTCCTTGCTGAGTGTCCTGTTATAACTCCTTTCACCCAGAATAATGTCTATCATATTAGCTTCTGCCAGTTACTTGACAATGTTTTTTGCTCTTCTGCTGGGGTCTCAGAGACACAGAATTCCCTGGAAACACACACTTCCATAGTGTTTCCACTTGGTAATTGTTAATCATTTGAATAAATGAATGTGGGGCCTTCAGGCATATGGTGAATCCAAGGATAACCCTGACTTCTAGGGGGCCACAATTCTCTTCTTGAAATTTTCTCTGATTTTCTTTTATTTTTCAATTATGTCACACAAGGAAGCACTGTGTTTGAGGTACTAACTGAAATGCATTTAGAGGTATGCCTCCAATTAACTCAAATGTTCTAAAAAAATAAATAAATAAATAAATAAATAAATAATAATAATAATAATAATAATAATAATAATAATAATAATAATAATAATAATAATAATAATAATAATAATTAGAAGCTTAATAAGGTATGATGTTATATTTGGGGCTTTCCCAAATTGTTGAAAGGTGTGCTAACAATCTTAGTGTACACACTAAGACTGAACTCTGCACCATAGATATTTATTGTCAAAATACCAGTGGAAACATGCAAAAAGCTAGGGACTAATCATAAGAAGTGTTTGATTACTGTAATGATAATAAAAATAGCATTACACACACACACACACACACACACACACACACACATATATATATATATATATATATATATATATATATATATATATATATATATATATATATATATGTCTTGAAATGAGAATTAAAAAGGCTAAAGATAATTTTTTACTTGCCTTTTTTAGATAAAATGTAAATTGAAGCAGAATATTTTCAAAATTAGTTCTACCCGTGTAATAAATTTAATGTCATGTTTTCATTAGTTGTAAGCGGAAAGTAATATAATTAACTGATATAAAGGCTTGAAAACATCAATCTATGTGTAATTAATCTATACATCTATAAATGAACTTTTCAATAACCCAATTTATTGAATATGAGTGTATGTGCAGACTTACATAATGCAGGACATACTATTGACCACTGGAGGGCAACATTGCACAGCATCTTAGTAGGGATTAAGCACACTCTCAGAGTAACCTACTTGGGGACTTCATCAACTCAGTAATTAAATAGTGTGGAAATGACAACAGTCAATTGAAATTTTTCAACATAATTGTACTTGATCTTACAGTTTGTTCATCTAAGACACAAATGGGACAGAGGAAAAGATGTCACATCCTTTTGAACACCTAACACTAGTTTACTGGTGCAACAAGAAGAGAAGCAAGCTTAAACTCAGGCTCTCTGATGTCTGGTTGAAATTCAAAATCAATACTGCCTACTATTTTTTTGAAATCCAAACTTAATACCTTAATAGATGGTGTTTTTGTTTGGCCAAACAGCTGTTTGGCAGAGATAGTACAACTCAGCTTGAATGTGTCTGGCAAACCCTTTGAGCCTTTAGAAGGCTGGCAGCCAGGTTCACTGAGAGGTCTTAGTGGAAATTCTGTGTGTACACAGACACTGGTGGAATACAATGCATTCATGTTACTTTTGCAGTCACAGACTCTACCTGCACGTTTCTCTCTTCCCTCTGAGAACACTCAACCACAAGTGGCAGCCACCACTGCCCTGCTTCATGTCTGGACGTCATAGGCTGTGCTAGTGCCTGTTGGATTGGACTATTAGACGGTGCTGCAGCAGACCCCCACAGACAGGCCTGTAAATAACAGATGATGTTAGCTGTGGCCAGGTCTACATACCACAAATGTAAACACTTTCTCTGTGAGTTATGGCCGTTTACTAAAAGCTCTTGCCTTTGTTTTTTGTATAGTATATGGCACAATGTGAGTCAAGTACACTTGTGAGAAGGATTGTACAGTGCAGAGTGCCTTTTTGGTCTCTATCTCCTTTCCAAGTTCTGATTTTCTGCTGAGTGTTACCATCAAATATTTTTAATGCATTTTTGGGGGAAAACATAATGACATTTATCCAGTCTGACTTCATATTCATGCTGTGCAGAAGGGTTGAAGCAGTGAAATCACAAGTTTCCCTTTTTATAGCAATTTAAACCAAATGGCTGGGCCGAAGTAAAAAGTGACATACCTATGCATTTGCAAGAGCTGCAAGCTTATATGCTTCTTTTGTATATGATGAGAGCTAATTTAAATAAAAACAGCACAAAGGGCAGTGTTACAGACTTTATTTAACAAACAAAATATAATTAATATTCAGATGCAATTAGATTAATTTAACAGCTTTTAGAGAAAACCACAGCAAACCACACCCATTTTCTTTTCCCTTGTACACTTTGTAACTTATTTGCTGCCATTTGTCCTATTTGGACTGAAATTATTTGGTCATATCTGGTTGATAATTCTAATTTTTAAATGTCAGTACAAAAAAATTACAAATGTTTATCCCTTAAAGTGGTATAGCTATGGCTCATTATCCCTTAGGAGAACTACAGATGGGAAAGATGCAGCTAGCTTGGCCCTTTGCAAGCGAATAAAAGAAAAAAAAAAAATCAAATTATTACTTTATTGCATTGTATGTGTTTAAAATCTACATTTACATACAGCAAGTCACTATTTTACTGGAGCCTATATGTCAAGTTTAGACAATTTTACTTGTTTTGGACTATCACCTTTTGCCTGGAAAAGCAGAGCATTCTTTTTCTTGACATGATTGGAAGTTGAAGATTTATTTATCTTTTACTTAATTAGTGAAGTCATACACTGTAGAGCAATATCCTTTTTGTTACAGAGACATAGCGACTCTGCTGGGTTTATTTTATTTGGTGCTTGAAGAACACTATTTTCAAAAAAGAATGGGGATACCTCAGATAAGAATAAAAGTAAAATGATTTTTAAAACATATACAGTATATTCTACAGTTTTTCAAATGTGCTCCTGTTGATTTTGGGTATGTTTTAACATGCTGAATATGGTGGGTTTGTAGAGGTTTTTCCTAAACTGATTGGAATTGGAAAATGTCTGTAAACTCTTTCTATAACTATTCATGCTATAGACCTGTTGTAGCATATTTCTATTGTCCTAAAGCAAAACTTATGAAGATTATAGACACATTTCCTAACTTAGCCACACATTAAAAACCACGCGGTGATGATTCTTTAAAATAGCATCAAAAAAGAACTTTCAAATGTACAAGCAAGGTTTGAATCCTCACAAGTTGTTTCTTTTTCTATTATAAATACTCCATGTTTTATTTCTGCTTGGTCATTCTTGGTCAGGAAGGGAATAAACAGCAAAAAACAGGTATGAATGAAAAAAAAACCCATAACCCATACAGGGTTCCTATAAAGACTAGGAAATCCATGCAAGGGTGTGTCATCCATCCATCCAGTCTTAGCTTTTTCTCTGTTCCATATCTAAAGACCACTGTAGAAATTGTCTGCTGTTAAAAGTGGTATCTGTAGTTTAAAACTGAGAAAAATTACAGTGTTTTTCAAGCCTGGAAAAGTATGGAATTTTGACATGAAAACATGTAGGAACTCTTTGTGGAGGCTAAAAGAAACACCATGTATACTACCATTAAGGACATAAATGTGTTCAGTTTCACATAAAATATACCATCATTGCATTTCTATACTTGTGTGTCAACCAGCTCCTGTCCAATAAACTACAGCTACAAAAGAAGGATTTTATAATGAAAATAACATTACTTTTGGTTTTCACAGTGAACTGCCTAATGCAAAAACTCAGAAACTTAGTTCAAATGTTATACAACATATAACTGGTAATGTTAATCCTGCAGTGATGAGATGACATGTTTTAAAATACAATTAAATATCTACTATAGTAAATGAGGGATGATATGTTTCAGAAAAAAAACAGAAAACATTGTTACCTATTGAAATATCAGTATATAATACATGAGCAGACATGAAAATATTATGTTCTTTTAAAGACAGAGAGCAGCACTTGGAAAATGATATGCAAATGAAATTCTCACAGTTGTTACATCCTTGTCACTGATTGCACACTTGCACCAGCTTGAAGATGCAATGCACATAAATACACCATTATTAAATCAAATATTACTGTTTTAATCTTCCACAGAAACAAAAGAGAACTGATCAACCTGAAAGAAACAGAGAAGGGCCATGGGCTTATAAGTGATTCTTACGATGAAGAAGGGCTAGATTCAACACCTTAAAGGAAAAACTAGTCCAGTACCCACCACTCTTATTTGGATGACTTTTTGTGCAATTACATAATCTACCAAGGTTATTGAACAGTCACTGAGTGAACTACCACTTCCTCTTCACCAAAACAGGCACTCACCGCCGAACCACCTCCTCTCCCCATCTCGGTCTAAAATGTACATCATCCTTCCTCCTCAGTGTCCATCTTCGATGATTCACATCCTCGATCCTCATCAAACGTGACCTTCTCCAGTGACATCGTTGTCACTTTTGCACTGTTTGCACAGTCCCACTCTGCCTGAACCTCAGGTGGTGGGACATTTCACTTATTACAGATTTTAGTTCCTTTAAGGCTCTCTTTACCCTTAGAGCTTAGGTTTTATTGTCTTATTATTGCTAAAAGAATGTTTTCTCAGCTTTTCCACTTATTTCACTGGAAATCAGGATGACTTCTGGAAATCTCAAAATAAAACTGTCTTCCCTTGATTTTCTCTCAGTTCTGGGAGAGAATTGATTCTTCTTCTTAAACAACTCTCTGACTCAAAGGTTCCTGACAAGCAGAGGAGTAGCAGCTGGTGAAGCCAGAGATTGATTGTGTTTGTTATTATCCTCGGCTCTGGACAATCTCCTTTTAACTCAGATGGAGAGATCATGAAGGCTTATTCTGCATGACATGGGACATGGCTCTTTCTCTTCAGCATAACATGAGTCAAGGTGTGCTGCCATGTTGTCTTTACGATAACAAATATTTAGCTTTTGTTGATCATGCTGCGTTTCTAATGGCTTTTAATGATGTCTCCAATTATAATCAAGCTTTAAGTCCTGTTGTAGAGTACCTGAGCCAGATCATCATTTATGCTGTCTTTGAAAAGTCTTACATGGCTTTTGCAATGTCTTGAACATTGTCTGATGAAAACCTATGTGCTTCGGTAGGTCTTGATGATGTCTTTGATTGTCCGTCGGCAGATGGGGCAACACGCGTTGGCCATCTTCTTGAGCTTCAGGCCACAGGCATAGCAGAGACACATGTGACCACAGGAATAGAGGACAGTGTCCACCATGTTCTCGTAGCAGATGGTGCATTCATCACTCCAAGAGCTGGAACAAGATGGAAAAGTAGGGGACTGTGGATGGCTGGAAAACGGCGAGCTTGGGGTTATACCTGAGAAGAAGAGAAGGGACATAAGAAAAAGAGTTGAATTGCTAAAAACCTTTCAGGTAGTACAAACAGAAAGGTCCAAAGTCATAGTGCGTACTCTCCAGGAAACATGGATAAGACACAACAGTGTGACTGCTGATAGATAGAGGGGGTTGCACTCCTCATCTTGCTATAATGCAATGTGCTTTTGGGGAAACCTTGCTGTTTTTCACACTGAAGCTAACATGCCACCTGCCACCTGCTGAAACAGTTTTGCTGATCAATGACACCCACTGCATTGCAACAACACTTCCCACTGCTGTAGCCATGCTGTTGCAGTAGCTTCCCCCCATATAAACAGCTTAGGAATGGCTCAAAGAACACAAAAAAGAGTTTGAAATGTTCATCTGGCAAATAAACTCTCCCAGATAAAAATTAGATGGTCCAAATCACTGCTGCAGAAGCAATGCTGAATTCCCTCCAGCTGAGAGATAGACACAGGTGGCACAAACCCTGAACCGAAATATAAGTGGTTCAAAAAAATAAGCACTAAATGCACATTCAGTTTAATATTTAAGAAATTTGCCCATTTGTTGTAACTAAAGAAGCATCAGGACAGCTTGCAGAACCACTGGGTTTCCTCAATTGTCAGTCAGTATTAATGTGTCACATATTATGTCATTTTTGCCTTGCTCCTGAGACAACAGAGACACCAAAGATCTACATCACATCACCAGGGTAAATATTTTTATAACATGCTCTGATGTGCCTTTTGTAAACTGATGTCTTTTTCTGTTCAGTCACTGTTCAGTCAGTTTTACTGTTCCCTTGTACCCCACTGCCAGTTCATTAATTTACTTTACAAGATAAAAACAAACAACTACAAAATTTTTGGAAAAAGATGGGGACAAAAATGAGAGGACTGCAGTTCATTGCAAAAGTATTCACACTTGTTAAACTTTTTCACATTTTGTGACATTACAATAAAATTCATGTAGTTTATGTTGATTTTGATTATGTTGACACAAAAGTAGTGAAGAGGAGAAAAAGTGATGGATGGCTTTGAAATATTATTACAAATGAAAATCTGAAATTGTTTTTCAAGGTATGTCTCTAACAGTTTTGCTCATCCAGAAGATGAAAATTTTGCTCAATATTTTTTTGCAGAACAGCTAAAGTTTGGTCAGACTAGATGGAGACCATCTATTTAGCATCATTTTCAAATATTACCACTCATTTTTAATTGGATTTCTGTCTGGACTTTGACTTAGCCATCCTATCAAATTAATATGATGTGTACTGAACCATTCATTTGTAGATCTGGCTGTGTATTCAAGGTTGTTTTCGTGCTGAAAGTTGATTTGCCACCACAGGTTTCTTCCAGGATAACCATGCATTTTGCTCCATTAGGCAATTGGTTGTACTGGATTTTATTTAGGGGTATTAGGTTAAAGGGTCATGTGTCTTTTTCCTTCCTCTTCTCCATTATGCACTACAACTACTACTACTACTACTACTAATACTACTACTACTACTACTACTACTACTACTACTACCTTGTGTTGGTCTGTCACAAAAAAATCCCAAATAAAATACACTTAGGTTTATGGTTATAGTGTGACAGAATATTGAAAAGTACAAGGGTTATGAATACTCAATGTTTGAACTATTGAGACAATGATGGCAAGATATATCTTGTATGTCAAAATTTCTGGTACTGTGAATTTAGCAGCTCAGTGGATAAAAATCACATTCATTCATGGAGCAATTTTAGATTTGGTGGTTTCACAAGAGAAAATAAAATTGTTTCTAAACTTGTTTTTGATTGTTTAAGGTTAGGCGCTATGATTTTGAAACTGTCAGAATTTTTGGAGCAGAAATTTGCAAAAATAAAAAGATCTAAAGAAACTTTTTCCATTCCATGAAACCTTGAACCAACCTGGGGAAGTGGAAAATAGCATGCTGTAGTTGGAGTTAAGGCTTGAATTCAGACTGATGTTCAGTGTGGTGTTGAGGTTGGACTCAGAGTTTCCACTGCAGAGCATTGTTGGGGTGTTGGGTATACATGATGGGGAGCTGGGCACAGATGGACCTTGATGATCTGGAGGTAAAGATGAGCCTTGGATAGAGAGAAGACGCCTGAGTTAACATCCTCTTTCATAAAACCAGTCAAAATAAGAGTTCTACAAAAGCTAAATACAGAGGATTAACATACATTCTGGCAAATGTAACTGTTCTGTTCATCTAACTGACTCCTATTGTTCTACTATTTCTTTCACATGCATTAATTCAGCTCTATCACCAAGCAGATGACTAGTGAGTCCACAGTGTATGTGTGTGGGTGTAAACGAGTGAGTCATGAGCTTGCACAGCCCCCTCTCTTCCTTCCTTCTTCATGAACCCATGATCCCTCTGGGTGAGGTACAAAACAACTTCTACAGACTATCTGTTGTCTGATCCATATGATCCATCTCCATCTGCACCCAATAACCACCAGCATTGGAATTGGTTCTCATACTGACAGATCATCTCTCCTCAGACACGAAAACGTTGACCTAGTTCCCCCATTGTCACGGGCTAACTGATTGTTTATGTGGCACCGTGATCACTGCATTGATGCCTTATGTACTTTGCAAACATTTACTTTATTCTAAGTGTTCTAGAAGTGAGAATCGTGAGAAACCACAGAAAAAAAATACATGAAGCTTGAAAATTTTATAGGGTGTATTTCACAATGCTTTCTACATGTTCTGATGTTTTGCTCTAAACCTCTATGCCTTTTCTTTCGTCCATTTTTAACATTGCTCTCTCAGTTTGAGCTTACATAAACAAATTATAGCAGGTTTTTATGCAACGAGTTTGTTGCTAAAAAGGTCAGCACAGGAAGACAACATGAACATAAGTCTTTCAGTAAT
Organism: Anableps anableps; assembly: GCA_014839685.1. NCBI lineage: Eukaryota > Metazoa > Chordata > Actinopteri > Cyprinodontiformes > Anablepidae > Anableps > Anableps anableps. The sequence continues at coordinate 21,819,731 of CM026076.1, forward strand.
TTGTCCTTAAGGTCAATGTTGAGATTGATGATTGTACCACTTTGCTGAGGCACCGTCTGCCAGGATCATATGTTGATTATTTTTGTATTACAGAGAGGACAGAGGTGCACATGTTTACAAAACTCTTACATTACCACCTTAAACTGACCTTTTTGGGATTTTCACCAAGGGCAAATGTCTTGGTGAACACTAATAAGGCAGAATGGATAACCTTCATGTCTATTTATGCAACCTTTCATCAAGGGTACCTTTCATCTTCTTTTAGATGAATTTATTACTGGTGTTGTGGTATTCTTTGTTCATTTGTGTTTGAGCCTTTTGAGTTTAGTGGCTTGAAGCCACTTGTTTATTACATGTTGCAATATATCGTTTTATGAGTTTAGATTGCAAACTTCTTGTCTACACATCAAGTAGTTGCAGCATTTTTCTGCCAGTTGCAAACTGGACATTTATTGTCTTGTTGCCTTTGCCAGCTTCTGGAGGACAGATGTTGTCAAGATGTGTAAAACTTTGCTAGATCATTCAGCCATGGGCAGAAATTTGGGACTCAGCTGGAAAAAGATGGGGACAAGGGGAGTTTCTTTAGGTTTAACAAAGTATTAAACAATATTTTTTCCAAATAAAAACTTTAGTGTGTGGCATTCAGCACCTTCACTCTGATACCTTTAAAGAAAATCTGGCACAATCAACTGTTTTTAGAAGTCACCAGGACAGTAAATAACAACATAAATGCAGATGTTGCATGAAGGCCTCAGACATTTGTTAGAGAACATTACTCAAAGTGGAAGTGTTGAAAGAAGAAAACAAACAATGGCAGCATCATGGCAGCATTTAAGGGAAGCTAATCTTCAGCAACAGGAAAGCTGGTCAGAATTATGGTAAGTACTGGGCAGAACTGGAGAAATATCTATTAGAAACTGCACCAATACAGAATCTGAGAACTGATAACCGATGTTCACAGACCCTCTCCATTGCTTGTTGAAACAGAACTCTATTTTTGCTTTCTTTAGTTGCAAATCTGATTTTATTTCCACATTAAATCATTTGGAGAGATTTTCAGAAGCTGATTAGAATCTTTTGCTACAAATCTAGAAGTACCAAAAGATCCAGCGAGTGATCCAGAAAACACTGTACGGTCCAAGTTATCCGACTTGTTGTGGGTTCCAGCTGTCAGATTACAAAGCAGTATGGGTTTCTGCTTTACATCATCAATATATGCTGGCACCATTCAATGATAAAAGAGAAGTGAAGACCTTGGGCTCTGTCAGCTTCTCCATTTTTTTTTCCAAAGAACTTTTCTGGAACACATTTTTATCCTTCAGAGACAAGTTTGCTAGTATACGGGGAAGCTGTTGCCCTGTAGGGGGGGGTGATTGGTCTTCCTAAATGTTTAGTTTTCTGGTATGAGTCAAGGAAGTATTCCTATGACTGTCAGAATGTTACTTTTCACAGTAGAGCAAAACACTGTGTCAACATGAGCACTGTTACCTATCAGTGCTGCTAACAATTGCACTGTGATGTATAAATATATATCAGAGCAACTTCAAGATAGCAGCTGAACAGATAAAGGAGACAGCCATAGAAACCCAGAATGATGGAGATACTTTACAACATTAGGACATTACTGATTTTAAATCTCTAACATGAAATGGTTAAATGTTAGTTTCTCAGATAAAACAGACAAAGTGACCATGTGACAGCAGCAGACTCCCATCTGTTCCACCTCAGAGGCTTGACAGCACCCAGCCATGACAAACTGTCACTTGCTTCAGTGGCTAGATGTCTCCATGGCAACTTATAGCATGCAACTGCAGAGGGTGTGGGTGAGTTTAGACATCCCATCACAAATGCATCACCCCCCACACACAGCTGGAGTGGGTAACGACTCGAGAAACAGACCCCAAAGAACCAAAATTGGGGGGGGGGTTAAATGCAAATAGGGAGAAGAGGAAGTACAGAGGCGAAACTAGTGTTAGTGGAACAGGCTGTGGGTGGAAAACCCAGCACAGCAAATCTCCAAGCAATTACATTTTAATAATGTATCAGGAGGGCATCATAAGAAGCTATCACAGGCTCCCTCCTGATACATAATGCTGGCTGCTGGGAACCCACGCAAGACAGAAATAACCTCCTGAGTTCTCGGCCTGGGTGACTACATGGGAGAGTGGAGAGGAGAGCAGAGCATAGCATCCAGGAGTGGTTTGTAGAAGAAAATTAGGAGAACTGATTTAATTTTAGTGCATTTTAACTTTCAGTAAAGGTCATCTTCAATTATTGATTTCCCATGAACGAGACGCCTGCTCTGCTCAGATGCATACATTACCAGTTTATGGACCAAGCAAGCAACAGTGGAATAGGGCAATGTGGGGTTTTTAATGACCATATATATATCAACTGCAGTAACAGCAAACAAATTGAAAAAAAACCCCTCATTTGGTTTTGCAACAGTTTTTTTGTTGTTTTGTTTTTTGTTTGTTTTTTTTTTTTCAAAATAGAATAAAGGTAATAAAATTCAACAACTATGTTTCAGATAATCTGCAGTTAGTGTAGGCTACTCCAATCCTTATTTGATAAGTCCAGAGGTTACAGATGTTGAAATGTAGCTGCACTAAATGAAAAAAAGTATCGAACTGTCCTTTTACCACACTGAAAATCATAAGTCAGTTTCAACATTGCATAGTTTCATGAGTCATGGAATCTATAGTGAAGACCTGACACCTATACAGTACATTTAAAGTTAATATATTGTACTCAAATTTGAAGAATACAGTAAAAACTGGACAATTTTATAAATTAAGTCTGGAAAAAAAACTTACGTTGAAATTTAAAAAATGTGTTAGAATCCTATGCTCTCCAGTATTTATGGTCATATACGTTAAGTTAAAAATATCCACATTTCACCATAAAAAAACACAAAGTACAGAAATATCAGAAATTGTTAAGGGTTGGGGTTGCACAGTGGAGCAGTTGTTAGCACTGTTGTATTGCACCAAGAAGGTTCTGGGTTTGAATTCAGGTATGGGGTCTTTCTGCATGTAGATCACCTGTTCTTGCTATGCATGTGTGGGTTCTCTCTGGGTACTCCTGTTTTCTCCCACAGTCAAACATTATGACTGTTAGGTTAATTGGTCTCTTTAAATTACCCTTTAGTTATATAAGTGTGTGCCTGCATGCTCGCTTGTCTTTTGTGCCTTAGTGTTGTCCTGTGATGAACTGAGGAAGAAAACACCTCTATTTTCAGCTTGCAGTACCAAATCCAGAAAACTCAGTATAAACTCAGAATACAAAATGTAGTGTGCCTTCAGGTAAAGCCTAAATTAATATGTGAGATCTGCTGGAACAAAACACATGACAAAAATTCTGTTTAACTAAAGGTTCAAAGCTAACCATCATATTCAAATCGCTATAACTTCATTCAAATTACTTGGTGATATTTCAATTGATAAAAAGTCAGAGTGTAGCCCAGACAGCAAAGACGAGACTTTTTTATGATTTGAAAGAGTAGGAATAAGTCGTCCAAAAGGTAATTTAACAAGCCGAGACTGCATTAACTTCTTAATGGAAAGCTGTAAATGACCTCCTTTGTAGATCTTTGGAAGACAGCAGGGGAATTAAAAGCCAGTCTGTTGATAAAACTACAACTAACCGTTCAAGTCAAATCTTTTTGAGTGAAATGCAATTACACCCTTTTCACCCCACTGCAAGTAGATTTATTCTTAAATCTTAGTTTAAACTTCTCATCTCAGAATGTATGAACACCAGTAGTGTCACGTGTGAATCAGGAATATATAACTGGGAACTATAAAGACTTCAAATTCAATACATGTCACAGTGCTTGGTTTATTACTTTTTTCAGATAATTTTTTAAAAGACTGTTGAATACGTTCCTTTTTTTAAATTGAACTGAACTTATTAAAACCATGACTGTGTTATGAATTATGGGTTCCGAACACTATGGCACACCATTGGTACTACTATCATGACCCTAAAAAACAATAACTTCACTATTATTATTATTATAATTAATAGTAGTCGCAGTAGTAGTAGTTATAGCAGTATTATTATTATTATTTATAACGTAGATGCACACAGCAACATTAAATCACTTTGTTATACATGTATAGTTTAATTTAATTTAATTTAATTAATAATCCTTGTTTTTCAGTGGTTGTTTTCTTTGCTATATTTGTGTTTTACTAAACCCTGGTAATTCTGTCCTTGTAGTTTTTCAGTGTAATCTCTACCTAACATAACTAAGGAAAGGATCAAAACAAGGGAAGATGGGTGTACCTAAAATTCTGAGTTGTGTGATGGAACCGTGCAGACCGTAGAACATCCAGAGAGGCCTGGAGTTATCAATACAAAGTGGCATTCCTGCACTGCTCCCATTATGGCTCATCGTAAGCTCCCCGTCTGCATTCACCACAAAGCTCAAAATATCCCCACTGTGGAGTTGGACAGCCACCCTGCACACAGCCCAGAATTCCTTGCGGTCAACCAGGGACTCGGGGTTTGATGGGAGATCACTGGGCCTAAGGGTGGCTGGGTCACAGGATGTCACGCCGTAAGAAAGAGACCCCGCCCGGGTGGCTCCTGCCTTCACCTTCACAAACACAGTCTCTGAACAGTAAATCGGGCGGCTGGTGAACACCAGGGTCCTCTCGTCGCCGCGGTGATCTGGTCGAGCAACTGTGTGCTTATCAAGTGCAGTTACATGCAGGCCATGAACAGTATGAAACTGCAGATCAGTGTCCAGGTGGATGGGCAGCAGCGAGCACTGCTGCGAGTTTTGAGAGTTTTGAGGAACATGGCAAGAGTTGGAGCTTAGGGGCTGGAGTTGTTCCTCTTCATCCCCTTCATCCTCTTCTTCGAGCTGCATCTCTTGCTGCT